>CM060989.1:77677387-78959831 GCA_030765065.1 Deroplatys truncata | reverse complement strand
AGACGTTCAATGAACAACTCATCTTTAACCCCGACATACTCTTCTTTAGAATGGACTCGATTTTCTTAATGACAAGATCCCTGCATGCCTCTAGAAACTCGCAGGGGGCAATATATTCCAGCCTTATTTTCAATCAAGAGTCATTCCCTCTACGTTAAGTGCATGCCAATTATACCTTTAGTTTACCAGCACTTTCATGTCAGGTAAAGTAAAGTTTATCGTAATCCCGGGATTATAGCGATCTTATAAATAAACGTTCACCACGCGTCTATTGGCCGTGTATTTCATTGTGATGTTAAAGCGCTTTTGAGGTTAAGAGCAAGGTACCTACAGAATAAATATACACGAGTGTTCAGAAAATAAAAGGCAATTCTTCTTCACCTTTATAGATTTCCCACATATTGTGTGTGGAATTGACGGCACGCATGTTACTATTTTGTACTCATTCGTGAATATGGTGAACTTTTCTGAAATCAGAAGGGCATTTCTCTATCAACACGCAAATGATCTACGATGCAAAATTAAAATTAAAAACATTGTTTCCAGAATTGTAAGCTGCTCTTCAGTACATTTCCCGTCGCTCGACTTATTAAACTCGTCAATTACGACTTTCTAGCACCTTTATAAAACGTTTTGGCTTTTTTGCATTACTTTGGTCTTCATTGAAAACGTTAATAAAAGTAACTTCCCGTGAATTTGGAACCTAAGCGTATATAAAAAACCAACCCTATCCTAACCTCCCGTAAACCAGAAACGTAAAAACTAATAAACCTAAAACAAAAAGTAATTAGGAACGCATATGCGAGCGTTGGCGGTATCTCAAAGGCTTTGAAGACCAATGTAATTCAGTTTACCCTTCGTTTTTTTACACTCATTTTGTTTAAATGGATTTTCTTTATTCCTACCAACAAACATTTATCTCTTTCGCTGACGTTTCTCCCCTTTTCCTATCGCACATAACCTTATTCATGATCGCATCAAGTAAATCGCGATAACAAAACAACACCTCCGGGAGTAATGAGCTGTTACTTCCGTAGTTGTAACTAAAAGAGTAAATTGAGATTGAGCTCTCCAACGTTACTTTCGAAGTGAAACGCATCCGTAGTGGTGACTTCTTTAGTAAAGGTTTCTGTCGAAGCAATTTACTCCAAATTGGTGTACACCGCCCTTAAGGTGTAATTCCCATGTGTTCAGACTACCTTGTCCCCTTAAGTGTATAATACGGGAAAATTACAGTATCTATACACGCGGAATTACGGAGGTTCCCTGCAGATGGCGCATGCTTCCTCTCGCTTTCTGAACTGCAAAGCTGCCTATATATGATATACAACTATACTTTTTGTGACTCTATGGAGAGATAATGTTCTTGTAACATTTACAGGGAAAGTGTTATTACATTGCATTTTACATAACTAATCTTACTGGTCAATGAATATAAAATGAATGAAATACAATACTTACGAAAGAAAACTCTTTCAGCAAGAAGGTGATCTGAACTTCAGCGTTTGTGTTGTTAGCTTTCTTCGGCATTGCTGACTTATCGTAGTTGCAAAAGAGATCATGCATTAGGCGTCCATGGTCGGTCAAAGGACGTGATTGGCAATCCTGTGCTGCGCACATACCTAAATAATAAAATATTTAAGTAAGCAACAATGATGTTAGTAAAACAATCAGTGATTTCTGTTGCGACGTTTAGCAAAGAAAAATATTATATGGACTTATACGAGAAGACTCTAGAATGCCATTGTTTCTAATTTTCAAGCCAAATTACGGCTGTAAATGTGAACTTAACATATCCATTCCCAGCGGTGGACCTTTCTTGGACCGGCCCTGCCTTATCTGCCAGCTGCTACGCGGCATGGAGCTGCTGTCAGTTGTTGAAGAGAGATAGGTATTTGTTTATTCTTGTAGAGCTCGTAAGTCATAAAATTACAACTTAAGATTAAGTTCATGCAAATCATAAGGGGACATTTTAATTAAAATTCTCTTAATATAACTTTTAAAATACTTAAAATTAGTTGTAAATCTAAAATGAATAGGCAAGGAATTAAACAACCACAACCCTTGACTTTTACTTGAGAATGCCAAAGAGTAGAAAATAGTTGGTGTACACCAAGGAATATGCATGTAAAATAATATAAGTGTGAGTGTGGAGGTGTCAGGACTTAACAACTAAGAAAACAGTTTACGTAGCAAAATAAAAAATATGTTGTGTTACACTCACATGACTTTCACTACTCTTGTACAAACTATTTTTACAAACTCGTATTCTCCATCTATTTCATATTAATCGAGATAAACATTTGCAGAAACGATCTTTTGACATGCAAAGAGAATTACATTTTACACATAGCGACCAATTCTATCCATATTTGACTATCGCTTAAGACCTACTATGTTCCCCTTGTTTTGTATATGCAAGGGCAATATAGAAATACAGTAGCCTTTAAGCACATACATATCTCTTAATAGCTGGTTGCTATGTGCAGCACCATTCTCTTTGCAACAGATTAATACTCTTTGCATATCCAAGACAAAAAAATGAATAACGCATTCCCATTTGAGAAAAAGTATGAGTATTAGAAAATTTAAGGGAATAACAAGCAATATCTCGAAAATGGTTCGCTCAACAACTAAAAAATGTATATGACATAAAATGTGTATTTTAACGCGATATACTTTTTTGTGTAGTAAAATTTTGTCTATCTCTTGTGGTTTACCAGTTATGCAAAAGTCGTTCACAATGAAGAATACTTTTGGAGACATTCCCAGAAAATTGGAGATATGCAATTCATTTTCCCTAAAAATGTCTTAAACTTATGGTATTTTATTCAAAACCGGTAGAGCCTTTTTTGAGAAAATTAAAATTTTCGAAAAAAGTTCCATATAAAGGGTAATCTGGGTTGGGGGATGTTCTTGAACACCTTCGTGTCGCATCTCTGGAAGATACTGAACCTAAATACCAAGTTTGGTATTTATCCGACTGTTCGTTTCTGAGTCATGCTGTTCATAGGCACGCAGACGGACATGTTTCAAAAAATGCTTTTTTTATTCAGGAGTCCTCAAAACATCTATTTCCGGTGAAATCTTGGAATCAAATTTTTGAGTGCAAGCAATACTTCCCCTACTTACTATACGTAGTACAGAAAGAAAAAAAATTGTGATGTGTTACACTCACATGACATTCTCTACTCTTGTATAAACTATTTTTACAAACGCTTATTCTCCATATGCTTCATGTTAATCGAGATGTTAATCTTATTGCTAATTTTCTTGTAGGTGCAAGGGGAATATGGTAGGCTTTAAGCGATAGTCAAATATTTTAAGAACTGGTTGCTATGTGGAGCATTCCATTCTCTTTGTATGTACAGGACAGAAAAAAATGAATAACGAATTCCCATTTGAGAAAAAGTATAAGTATTGGAAATTTAAGGGAATAATAAGCAATATCTCGAAAATTGTTCACTCAACAAAAAAAGTGTATATGACATAAATTGTGCATTTTAACGCGATCTAAATTTTTTGTGTCGTAAAAATTGTCTATCTCTTGTTGTTTAGAGTTATGCAAAAGTCATATATATATATAGACAGCGTACTGCTTAAATCGGTTTAATGTATTTTAGATTTAGTGTTTGAATTCCTAGTTAATCATAAGAAACATTTCTAAGTATAGTATCCTGCCTAGATCCAGAGTAAAGTTCTCTTCATGCTGTTGCATTAAATGGACCAAGTGAACGAATACAAATATTCCTGAATGAAATATGTGAGTGAAGTGGGCAGTTAAAAAAAGGAGTGAAGAAGGTCTAACACAATGGACTTGTATAATGCCCTCTTGAGGTTTGTGTACCTGGGCACATATGAGGTATCTGAAAGAGAAGGTGTAGAATTGACGGCGTGTGGACAGTTTCACAACAATACAGGGTCAATAACCAAATAAACAAAATAGGTAACCAGTAAGGTATGTATAGTAATTACGTTTACATTGTAATTTTGTCATGATTGTAACAAATGCAGCAGAAACGCCTACCACCATTCGTAGAAAACCGCCACGCCGTAATAACCGTGGATGAATACAAAAGAGACATGTCACCATAACGTACGGCTCTAATGGAGCTTCACAATCACAATAAATTTCTTATGTCCGTACCGTCCATTGAGAAATTTCATGTGAGGGCATATGATACGGTCAACTAGGCCCCGTATTCGATTTGATTGTATATAGGTTAAATAAAGATGTAAAATGTTGTATTTAATATTATTACTCGATAGGAAAAACCTTCATACAAATTATTTCAACTGTTTGAAGAAGTAAGGTTCGACTCAACGGTCTATCGGCATGTATACAAATGCACTGAGCCATTAAATAAGGGTCTGTGGCAAATAAGTCTCGGAAAGTGCTATTTCTTTTCAAAGCGGAAGAAACATTATGTTTGTGCCGAGAAAAGGATTAAATCCATAAAGATATGCACGTGTTACAGTATAAATTATACTAACTGCAAATAGTATGGGAAGAGAAAGCTGAACAGAACTGAAATTTTAGCCAATAAATGGAAAGTCAAGAATAAAAACTGACGAATACGAAAACAGCAGATCGTCACATGATTGAAAAACGAACAAAATAATCACGTGACATATACGGAGTAGGGATGAAATCAGACATAACAAAATTCACAAAATACAAGTAACTACACACTTAGCTGAACTCTGCGCCGTGTAAGTTGGATAATATCGGACATGGCGAAATTCACAGAATACAAGTAACTTGATTCTTAGCTGAACTCTGCGCCTGAATACAACTAACTTGGCTCTTATCTGAACTCTGCACCGTACAAGTTAGGCCGCGGCTATGAACGCCGGGAAAGCATTACAATACTTCTTAATACCGCCGACTAACAAATCATCTCTATGTCAGTCGTGGATAATTGACGGAGTTGTGGCTCGCGTTCCTAATTGTGTAACATAACAGCATAATAAAGCCAATATTCTCCAGAGCCGATGTTTTTTATTATTCCAATAGATATATAATTTTACCACCCCCTGTAGACTTTACAGAGTCGACACTGCTTAACGCTAGCCGGAGAAAGAAGAGACAAGTTTACGCATCGAGGACGCGGCCAGCTTCAAACCCCTATCATTTATTAGTGGGTATACAAATTATACTTACTCAAGCCTATTTCTCTATCTACCACATTTTAATCCAAATAAATCTTTTCGGAAATAGCTACATTACACGTTTCTTTATGGACAAAAAGGGAACAGCGATAATCAAATGTTTAAGAACTGGAAGCTATATGCTGCGCTTTCCATGCAGTCGCGAGAAACAACTGAATACTGAAAGGATTTTAAAGAATGACCAAGTAATGAACAATTCGAACCTTTAATAAAGGATATCTCAGAAATGGCTTATGCCACAAAAAGGCTTATATGAAGTAAATGGTGTGTTTTAAAGATATCTACATTTTTTGTGTAGAACGTTTTAATCTATCGCTTAACGTTCACCAGTTATACAAGATTATACAAAATTCCCTCCGAATAAAGAGGTCTTCATAGACTATTCCCCGAAATTTCAAGATATACATTGTATTTTGAGGCAGTGATTTTAACACTTAAATGATTTCAGTCAAATTATATAATATATAATTCAATAACAGCCCGCATTAAAGCAATATGTGTATGTAACAATATATAAAAAGTGTATATTACAGTCACTGTATATGTTTATATTATGTACATGTTCAATAACGGTATGTGAATCTATTACGTTATTTAATAATGTGGGAGCTGTGAAAATAATAGGTTAAAAGTTGCTAACAATGAGGTAACAATGAGGTAACCTTGAGGCAATAATGAATTTGAAAGTTTAATACTACTTATGATTCTTGGAAGCAATAATGTAATTTTCGAGACAGTTTAAAAAATAGGCAATCAAGAACCACAAAAAGCTTAAGTTAAATAAAAGTACTCTATTGGACTAGTATTAGCCAATCAGAAACTGAAATATAGCAAAATTTACGAATTTAGAGTTCAGTTGCTTGCAGACAGTGTTTGTAACCGGATGCAAGATGCGTCCTCAAGAAATTTAATACATATTCATGTGAGACGAAAAATAGTTTTACGTGTTAAAAAATGCAAGTAAATAATAAAATAATCTCACAGCTCTCTCTATATAAGTGAAGTGTTACTTAAAACCGCGTCAGGAATTAATAAAAAGGAGTGAATTAAAAATTATAAGCTGTGTAAGCCAACATTCTTCAGTCGCACCACAATCCTGCTAAATAATTCATGTTTCTAAATGCTGACTCAGCCGAGGCAAACATAAATATATAATATCTAAAGAAATAGTCAAATTACAAAGCTAATATTTTTAAACTTGGGGCTAAGGCTACCGGGTACTATACGTGCGGTTGTAACTACTTCAAGTGTTCGGCTCCCCAACAGTTGAACTACAATACAACCTACTTCAAATTGACGCCCAAAGCGTGGTGCAAATAACGTAAAGATATAACCTCTTCAATTTGTCATATAAATATCTTTAATATATTGTATTTTAATCAAAGTAGTTACAGCCATTTTTAATAAAATAAAAAATGCCGAAAAGTGTTCTGTTTAAAGGCTAGTTTGGGGTGGGGGATATTGTTGAAACTATTTGTGCTGCATCTTTGGAAGGTACTGAATTTAAATACCAAATTTCGTGTTGATCCGACTTTTCAATACAATGCAATGGAATACAATACTTTCCCTACTTACTATACGTAGTAGAGAAAGCAAAATAAAAATGACCACCTTGTAATACATCATGATAAGATATTTTTAAACCCCGAGGTAAAAAAGTGATCCTACTTACCGATGAAATAGCACACAACGGTGCAAAATACACACTGAAGGAACGCCATGCTTACATTTCGATCCCTGGAAACAATCTGCTTTAGTACAGCAACAAGCGAGCTAGCAGACATACGATAACAGAGTACGCCCCTGAAAGCGATACGTTAGGTCCAGGCAGTTACTCGATAACGGAACCTCGGAAACCTCTTACAGAATTATTATTGTCATGCCATAGCCACACAAAATCTTAAGTGTTACATTCACATGACTTTCTCTAACACGTACCTAGTAGGTAGAGACAGTATTGCATTCCACCGAAAAATTTGATAGCAACATTTCACCGGAAATACACGTTTCGACGCCCCTGAATACAAAAAGGGTATTCTTAGAAAAAGGTTCGCGGGTGTGTGTGTGTGTGTGTGTGTGTGTGTGTGTGAACAGTATAATTCAAAAACGAAAAGTTGGATTAATACCAAACTTGGTACTTAAGTTCAGTATCTTTCAAAAATGAGACACGAAGCTTTTCAAGAAACCCCCCCCACCCCAACTACGCTTTGTATTGAACATTTTTCGATTTTTTTTTATTTTCACAAAAATTCCTCTCACGATTTTCATAAAATACCATTTAGTAAAGATATCTACATGACAAATAAATTTTATATCTTGAATTTTCTGGGGATAGTCTGAGAATTTTTCATTCTGAAGGAACTATGTATAATCTTGTATAACTGATAAATGTTAAACGATAGTCGAAAACACACTACACAAATAAATATAGATCTCTTTAAAACACTCAATTTCTTTCAAATAACTTTTCTGTAGCATAAGCCATTTCCCGAGATATCCGTTTTTAATGGTTCGCATTGTTCAATACTTTTCATTCTTTACAAGTTCTATCGATTTTCAGCTGTCTCTCGTGACTGCATGGAAACAGTATGGAATTTTAAAGCCAGTGTATAGCGTCCAGTTGTTAAACATTTGACTATCGCTGTTCTCTTTGTATCGATAACGAAATGTGTAATGTAGCTATTTCTGCAAAGATATATCTCGATTAAATGAAGTTAATAGAAAACAAATCTGATGTGTTACATTCTCAGGACTTTCTCTATTCTTGTACAAACTAGTTTTACAAACCTTATTCTGCATGTACTTCATGTTAATCCAGATAAACATTTTCAGATATTAGAATATTACTAATTTTCTTATAGGTGCAAGGGAAATACGGTAGGCTTTAAACGATAACCAAATCTTTTAAGAAGTGGTTGCTATGTGGAGAATTCCTTTCTCTTTGCATGTTTAGGACATTAGGGGAAAAATGAAAAAGAATAACAAATTCCCATTTGGGAAAAAATACAAGTATTGGAATAAGAGCTGAAGCTTTCCTGGCAAAACAGCAAAACCCGAGAACGTCTAGAGAATAAGTACTGAAACATTCAAACAAATAACAAGGACTATCTATCTCGGAAATGGTTCACTCGACAATATATGTGCATTTTAACGAGATCTGTAGTTTTTCTGTATTAAAATTTTCTCTATCTCTTACGGTGTACCAGTTATACGAAAGTCATTGAGAATGAAGAGGAATTTTGGGAACATTTTGATGCAGTAATTTGTATCACAAATTATTTAAATGTAAAGAATGATTATAGTATGAATATGCATTTTTGTGTGACATTGATTTGAGATGTTTGTTGATTGTAAATATTGTTGAGAAGTAAGTTTATACGGCCTTACTGAAACTGACAATAATAGCGTGCAATAATGCAGCGAGGGGGTGAGCTGTTTATCATTATTAGAGACGAGGAAGTTACGTAATATTGGCGCGTTTTTCTTTTAGAATTTGCTGGAACATTTTTCCTAGAGCATATGTGTTCATAATTTTCATTGGATATAAAAATAGACGCTAATGTTGGCGCGTTTTATTAGCCAATAGTAACTCAGTTATAATCTTTAGGCATATCGGGGTGTAGGAGTATAAAAAAGGTAGGTTAGAGGTAAAGTCCGTCAGTTCGTCGAAAATATTTGTACGGCACACGTCGGATATCAATTTGCAGGTTACGCGTAACAGAGTTATGAAAAATCTTAAATGTTGTAAAGTTAATTATACAAAAAGTTGAAGTACGCGAATTAAGAGTGATCAGTAATGAAGTTATTATAACAGTTTCAGTTTGGCGAGTGTCAAATCAATGTGTAAATGTGATAGTTAACGTGTTCGACAATAAAAGTGTAAAACAAATTTCTTCATCAGTGTTATCTTTGGATAAGAGACTCCCTTCCGTTTACACAACCTGTATAAAGAGAAGTGCTTGACCAAAAGATCATAGCTAGCCGGAGGACAGTGAACAAAAATTAAATAAAATAACAGTAGCATTCTTTCAAACAAACACTAATACTGCCGCAAATTGCTAACACCAGATGGAGCTAACAAACCTAACAAATGAATCACGTCACAAGATGGATTCACCACGTGAAGTAAACACAAATACACAAACATTACAAGTAATACCGTCGCAATTTTCAGAAAATTCAAGATACACATTTCACTTGCCATGAAAATATCTTAAACATATGATATTTTTATGAAAATCGTTGAAGCTATTTTTGAGAAAATCAAAATTTTCGAAATATGTTCCATGAAAAGGGTAGTCTGGGGTGGAGGTATTTTCTTGAAAATGTTTTTATCGCATCTTTGAAATATACTGAACCTAAATACCAAGTTGGGTATTTATCCGACTTTTCGCTTTTGAGTTATGCGTTCACAGCCACACAGACACACAAACGGACCTTTTTCTAAAGATGTTTTTTTGGGATTCTGGAGTAGAATGCAGTACTTCTCCTACTTACAATAGGTAGTAGAGGAAGTAATAAATTTTCGTAAGAATATAACCGATATAAAGTAGAGAAAATCGTGTCAATGTAACACAACTGATTTTTCTGTCTACTTCATGTTATCGAGATAAACGTTTACGAAATTAGCTTCATACGTACACATTTCGTAATAGATACAAAGGGAATGAAAGAAACCGAAGCTATAGTTATTTAAAGTTCAAATGGGGAGCGCTCTTTCCATAATATCGCAAGAAACAGCTGAATGGTGACAGCACTTCATAAATTGACAGAAGTGAAGAAAAATTCAAACCAATTACAGCGAATATCTCGAAAATGGCTGAAGCCACAGTAAAAGTTTTATAAAATAAATTGTGTGTTATAAAAAGGCCTACACTTTTATTGTAGTTAGCTTTTGTTGTGTATCTCTATGATTTACCGGTTACAGAAAATTATACAGTATTTCTTCCGAATAAAGAGCACATCATAGGCCATTCCCAGAAAATTCAAGATATAAGTACATTGTATGTGTCATATATATATATATACCAATTTTGGCATTTAACCGACTTTTGGTTTTGAGTTACGTTATTCATGAACGCGCGCGCGCCCACATACACATACACATACAAACACGGAGCTTTTCTCTAAAAAATTTGATGTGACACATTCACATAACTTTCTCTATCCTCTATCGTTTATTAGTGGGTACACAAATTATTCTTACTCAAGCTTATTTTTCTGTATACTACATTTTAATCCGAATAGATTTTTGCGGAAATAATTAAATTACACTTTTCGTTATATATACAAAGAGAACAGCGATAGTCAAATGTTTAAGAACTGGACGCTATAGGCTGGTTTTAAAATTCCATACTGTTTATATGCAATCGCGAGAAACAACTGAATGTTGACAGGACTTTAAGAGAATGTTCAAGAAATGAAAAATTCCAATCTTTAATAATGGATATCTCCGAAACAGTTTAGACGATCTAGTTTTTGTGTAGTATGTTTCGGCTTATCAATTTATTGAAGAATGGATAGAGAAAGTCATGTGAATGTAACACATCAGATTTTTTCCTCTTCTTATTCTGATTACCACTTTCGGTTTATTGTGGATCGGGATTTAGCACTGCTTGTTGCTGTAAATGTCCTAGGAGTACTAGAGGGGCAATAAAGTGCATAGGTACAGTGTTTTATTTTAAAAAATGTTTCTTTATTTATCGAAAACAACAAATAACTTTGTACAATGCATGTATCAGAGCTTTGCTCAAAAGCAAATAAAATAGAGTACCAAGAATGTAACGGAGAACGCCACAAAAGAAACTCGATCCAACAACATCGCTAAGGGCTGCCATTGTTGCTTCTTCTCTTCCGCCGCGTCTGTCTGCAAACAAAACATTTAGTGTTATTATAATGTGGAAATTAAAGCTTGAAGGAAACTTATGGTGCTAGCGACTCGTGAGTATACAGGATGTTCACAAAATTTTAGTGAAATACAAACTATGATTGTGAAAAAAGTAACAGAACTGCAGCTACTCCTAACAAGTGGATCTTTCTGCTTGTTGTATGCATAATTAAGTACAACGTGCTAGAGCAACAACGAAGTAACGTGTAAATCAAATTGTAGTTGAGATTATGGATGATATGGAGAAACCGGGAGAAGTTTCCGCGCTTGTGCACATTACCTGGCTAACTCCTGGCGTAGTGTGCTACCACCTAGTGGCATTGACGTAAAATTCAGTGACAGTATGGAAACAGAGTACGCGAAAAGCTTCGCGCGCAATGGCACTTCTTCACGCGTGCACGACACATATGCGTTTGGCCACATAAGATAATTACGTCATACCAGTTGTACTGCGCAAGAGCTCCTTAAAACGTGCTACAAGTCAAGATGTGCCAGTGACTGTGTTGTCATGTCTCATTGAGTTTAGGAAATAGCGCGGTAATCTAAATACGCTAGATTTTAAATCACCGTATATACATTACGTTTTATAGCATTCAAATAAAAAATAAACAATAAATCTACAACGTGTCAAAAGTAATGGTATCCACGTGCTTTTGTTCTCTTATACAGTAGCCGCTACTGGCTATGACTAATTGTGAGGATGAAAGAAGTGGAGCTCAGATTTAAGGTTGCAAATAAAGAAGAAAACAGAAACTCTTGCAGTATTGTCGAGGGAACGAAAACAGGTCTTCTGATGTCGTATACTGTTTTCTTTATTTAATGTTGGCAGAAAACCCATATCATCTGTGTGCCACAGCAGCCCTGGGTGAGCCAATCTCTTATTAGTTTCACTTCAAGTCCATCACACATGCATTAGCTTATGGGGCCTAGGTGAACGGTGAAAGGGGAAATATGCAAAGGTGGCGGATTAGAATAAATAATATAAAATAAATTATAAATATCTTTACAACACATTTTGGTTACAACAGAAAATAGAGAAGATAACAACTATAACACAACCCCTCCATTTGGTGTTCACTGATATAGAAAAAGCCTATGATAAGTGGCATTATCAAATTATGGTAAGTTTTAAAATTGAAGGAAATTAGACCTATTTTAATAAAGGATTACAACAGGGAGGCTGTGTATCTCCTACAATAACATTTTCACAGAAAAAGCTATAGAAGGTTGGAAAAATAAGTGTAAACATATAGGAATTCCAATAGATGATGATTCAACAATATACTTCCTGCAATTTGAGGATTATAAGTTAATTCTTGCCCAAGAATATCAAGGCATAGAGTATCTTAGAAGAAATTTGATTCCAGAATACAACAAATGAGGCTTAAAAGTAAATATGGATAAATCCAAATACATGTCCATTGGAGATGTTCATCAAGATTTTGTACTAGAAGACGAAATAGGGATAATTAAACACATAAGGGAATATACATACCTGGGAGTAAAGATGTCACAAGATGGAAACAAGAAAAGGAAATAAGATCAAAGGTCTACTCAGGAAAGTATGCTATAGCTACTTTGAATTGTATATTATGGGATAAACATGTCTCAAAAGAAACCAAAACTAAATTTTTAAACAATACTTAGAAGTATTATAATATATGGCTCGTACATGTGGACTCAGAACTTTTGTTAAAAAGAAAGATGTTGGTAACAGAAATGGATTATTGGAGGAGATCTGCTAGGATATCTAAAAGATAAAAAATTAGAAATGAGATTATAAAAGAAAATATGAATGTTCAAAATTCAATTTTATATTTTATTCAACAGCAACAATTAGAATGATATGGGCATGCTAAAAGAATGGAAGATGAAATATTACCCAAAAGAATAATGGAGTGTAAAGGGGATATACCACACACATAGACATATAAATCAATATGAAACAAGAATTGTACATAATAATATAATTCACCAAGAAATATGTCAGAATATTTAACAACCAAGAATTGTACAAAAGAAGATTGTAACTTAGATAAGTAAGGAACAGGCGAGCTATCTTATTCCAGCTAAAATATAATTCTAGGTAAAGCCCATCTTTCACCAAGCTAATGAGCAAGGAACTGTAAGCAATAAGGAGAAATATAAAGAGACAGATAGAGAAAGGTATGAGACAGAGATATTGTCGTGGCCTCTTCTTACTATTTACTCAAAAATGATGGTGAGCGAGTCGCTTGCAAAGGGGGTACCGAGAAAATTAACCAACTTATTACACGGCGAGGCTACGACGAGGGACGCAGCTAAAGAAAGTACAAAAATATTATTAATCACTGGCAAAAAGGGACGCTACATGGCTTAGAAGGAAGAAAGGAACTTTACACTATCATAATTAACATAACAAGAGAATGGATGGCTGATGAATTTATTATATAAAAATGGATTTCTTACCCCATGTGTCTACCGGGCGAGGACGCCATGCTTGCCTTTGCACGGAGATGGCTGTTCCACGACCTTGCTACTCGAAGGTTGCCCACTGACTCTCTTGTCCCAAGTAACGCTACTAAAAAGCGTCAGGGACGCCAAACAACTCATCCCCTCCTAAGATTCTTAGTTCCCCCTACCCAAACTCCAACTGCCATCTCGAATCCCGGTGACCAGAGAGGCGTATGTGCTATAATCTCTGCATACGTCACAATATTGAATCTGCTTCCGGATGCGTCACTGGGACGCGTTTGCGAAATCTTTTGGAGCAGAATATTCTCATACATAATAAGGTAGCGCGGCTGAGGACCGATTAGAAATGTCGTTACATTTTGAAGCGCGGAGATAAGCGTCATTAGGCTTAGGTATAAAAGGGGAAAGAAAGTCCCAGATTTTCACTCTCTTATAGAACCTCGTCGACACACAATGGTACTCTCTGGACGACAAATGCAGGTGTGTGCATTAGGGTGAGAAGCGTATCCAGTTATATTAGGCTCCTAATTTATTATAATAGTGGGAATTGTTATAATAGGAAAAGCTAGCCGCCCATAAGTATCTATTTAATAATAAACCACATTGTTTAAGAGAAATGCAATGTACTTTAATTCGCCTCACCTACGAAAACCCTGAGGCCCGTGAAATTAGTTAGATAGGAATTGATTAGGAATGGAGAAAACAGCAGCCGAGAGCAGCAATAGCCGAGGACAAGAACACAGCAGCAGAAGGCATCAACCAGAGGAACAACATTTTCCAACTACAAATGATGCACAACGGTGGAGAAAAGGAAGACCGCATAGCACACGGATTCAAGGAATTAGAGGGACAATGATGCATTGGGAAATTGCGAAAGATTTATGGTCCAACAGGTAGGAATGGAGAACAGCGATAAGGTGAGGTTAAAAACTGCAGTTTTGGGTGCCAGAAAAATGTTTGCGCATTGTAAACCGGAAATATACACTGGTATGCAAAACCTAAGGACGAGGTGGGTAAAGTAACAGAACAAATGAACTACTTGCTGCAAGTAGATGAAGGTACGGGAGCATTTTGCCAGAGGTCTCTCACACGTGCACACAAATCTGGACGTCACATGGCGTGAGTGTAGCGAGCCTATGGGTCTGTTCCCGCAACACGGGCCAGTTGACGAAACAGGACAAGACGGTGTGTGGCAATTAGTGAGCCGTTACGGTGCACTGTAGTGGTGTTCTTCATTGCAACGTGGCACATAGACACCATTTGGATGACTTCACACGGGGAAGAATCATCGGGAAACTGGAAGAAGGGAAAAGTGTGACGAGTGTTGCTCAGGAGTTTGGAATTGTTCACAGCATTGTTTCACGTGCATGGGGAACCTTCCAAACCACAGGCACTGGTGTCCCAAGGAGAGGTGGTGGTCGACCACGCTCAACTACAGCAGCAGATGACCGTTACATTGTGCAACAGGCAAGAAGGGATCCACGCCAAACAGCGGGTGCAATTGCAACCACATTTATCAGGACAGCTAGGCACGCAATCTCACGATACACAGTGGCAGGGCGACTACACAGAGGTGGCCTCTTTGTCCGACGGCCAGTATGTTGTGTTCCACTGACATCCGAATATCGGCGGCACCGTTTGCGATGGTTCCAAAAGTTTCAAAATTGGGCCAACGAGGAATGGGGTCGCGTGCTCTTCTCAGATGAAAGCAGATTCAGTCTAAGTAGTGATTCTCGACGTACCCAGAGATGTGGGAACACATAATGAATCCAGGAAATCCTTGAACATGATCATTTTGGTGGTCCGGGTGTTATGGTTTGGGGAGGTATAATGTTGCATGAGCGCACCGACCTCCAAATCTTTGAACACGGTACGCTCACTGGTCAACGTTATTGGGATACTATACTCCTTCCCCATATGCGTCTTTTCAGGGGTGCAGTAGGCCCTGACTTCATTTTTATGGATGACACTGCGCGACCGCATCGAACACCGCAGGAGGAGAATCTCTTGGAACAATAGGATATTCGGCGAATGGACTGGCCTGCCCGTTCCACCGAATTTAAATCCCATCGAACACGTGTGGGATGCTTTGGGGAGACGCATTGCAGCACATTCACATGCACCAACGACCATCCAACAGTTGTCAACAGCACTGGTGGAGGAATGGAACGCCCTACCACAAGAACTGCTTACCAACCTTGTGGCCAGCATGGGAGCACGATGCAGAGCATGCATTGCTGTCCGTGGTGATCATACACCCTTTTAAGCACCATGTATCTGTTTCTGTAAATCTAGAGAGAGACATATGCCGTATTGACTTTAGTGTAGCTTATGGTCTATGAATGAAAGTGACATTTCTGTTCGTCTCGTTGCATATTTCGTTTAGTTGCCTACTGTAGCAGTTCCCTCTATGTATGATTCAGGTTTCATCGAGCCATGTTACTTGGCAGTGTCACAGCATGCGAAGATTACTTTCATCCTTAGGTTTTGCACACCAGTGTATAATTCTGTACAGTAGAGTGCATGCAATCGTGCTAATGTAATGTACAGTAGTTTATATTGGTAAGAAAATACTGACGCAGCGGCCGTGGACCAAGCTTCGACACGTCTTCGCCGGGCAATTAGAGTGATTAGTAAATAAAAGTAGCGCTCTCGTTCATCGTAAACACGAGAAGCGATTTCGTCAGATAACCAGAATCTTCTGGAAGTTTCCGACCTCCCTACTTCCAGAACGCTCTAGAATGTACTATGCAAATTTCCAACGGCTGTATAAACAAGCGCTCTCGCGAGTGAGTTAGTGAGTTGAGTCAGTTGGTGAGGAGACAGCGAGTGTGATTCTGGTGGGATATCAAGTGCGGTTCTACAAGTGAGTTTATGACAACTGTGACATGCAGTGAGTGTTGCTACTGGAGAAGAGATTGAAGAAGTCTAGGGTTCGGCTCCCCAGTGAATGAACCGTCCAAAAGAAGTGGCTATGTCGTACATATTGCATTGCGTCGCTTCATCAAGAAGGAAAGCGAAATGACAGTGTAAATTAAGTGAAGTCCCAGTAAAGTTGAACTAGATTAAAACAATGAAGTTACATTAAAACTCAGAGAAATAACAGTACAAAATCTGATGTCATACGCTCACATTACTTTCTCTACTCTTGTACAAACTATTTTTACAAACGCTTATTCTCCATATGCTTCATGTTAATCGAGATAAACATTTGCAGATTCTATCTTATTGCTAATTTTCTTGTGGATGTAAGGGGAATATATATTTACAAGGGCAATATAGAAATACAGTAGCCTTTAAGCACATACATATCTCTTAATAGCTGGTTGCTAGGTGCAGCACCATTCCCTTTGCCAAGATTAATACTCTTTGCATATCCAAGAGAAAAATATGCATAACGAATTCCCATTTGAGAAAATAAGTATTGAAAAATTTAGGGAATAACAAGCAATATCTCGAAAATGGTTCACTCAACAAAAAAATGTATATGAAATAAACTGTGTATTTTAACGCGATCTACATTTTTTGTGTAGTAAAAGTTGTCTATCTCTTATGGTTTACCAATTATGCAAACGTCGTTCACAATGGAGAATACTTTTTGGAGACATTCCCAGAAATTTCAAGATATACATTTTATTTTTCATGAAAATATCTTAAACCTATGATATTTTAATCAAAATCGTTAGAGCCATTTTTGGGAAAATTAAAATTTTCGAAAAATGTTCCATGTAAAGGGTAATCTGGGGTGGGGGATTTTCTTGAAAACCTTCGTGTCGCATCTCTGGAAGATACTGAACCTAAATACCAAGTTTGGTGTTTATCCGACTGTTCGTTTCTGAGTTATGCTGTTCACAGACAGACAGACACACAGACACACACACGGACATGTTTCAAAAAAAAGCTTTTTTTGGATTCAGGGGATCTCAAAACATGTATTTCCGGTGAAATCTCGGTATCGAATTTTTGGGTGGAATACAATACTTCCCCTACTTACTATACGTAGTAGAGAGAGTAAAAACTCGACAAAGTTACAATATTCTATGTCTGCAATAATAACTATATTAAAAGTTAGATGATATTATAAGTTCATGCCCATACCTTCTGTTCCAGGCTGTAATAATTATGTCAATGTTCTTCAAGCACTCATTACACATATATGATGAAGCTACTGACAACTCAACCTTAATGGTATAATTATTCACTGTGTAAACTGACTTTTTTACTTTCTCTACTACGTATAGTAAGTAGGGGAAGTATTGCATTCCACTCAAAAATTCGATACCGAGATTTCACCGGAAATACATGTTTTGAGACCCCCTGAATAAAAAAAAGCATTTTTGGAAACATGTCCGTGTGTGTCTGTGAACAGCATAACTCAAAAACGAACAGTCGGATAAACACCAAACTTGGTATTTAGGTTTAGTATCTTCCAGAGATGCGACACGAAGGTTTTCAAGAAAATCCCCCACCCCAGACTACCCTTTACATGGAACATTTTCCGAAAAGTTTAATTTTCTCAAAAATGGCTCTAACGATTTTGATTAAAAGATCACATGTTTAAGATATTGTCATGAGAAATGAAATGTATATCTCGAATTTTCTGGGAATGTCTCCAAAAGTATTCTTCATTGTGAACGACTTTTGCATAACTGGTAAACCATAAGAGAGAGACAAAATTTTACTACACAAAAAATGTAGAGCGCGTTAAATACACAATTTATGTCATATACATTTTTTTTGTTGAGTGAACCATTCTCGAGGATTTGCTTGTTATTTCCTTAAATTTTTCAATACTTATTTTCTCAAATGGGAATTTGTTATTCATTTTTGTATTCCATCCAAAAATTCGATACTGAGATTTCACCGGAAATACATGTTTTGAGACTCCCTGAATCCAAAAAAAGCATTTTTGAAAACATATCCGTTGTGTGTGACTGTGTGTCTGTGTGTGTGTGTGTGTGTATATGTGTGTGTGTCTGTGAACAGCATAACTCAGAAACGAACAGTCGGATAAACACCAAACTTGGTATTTAGGTTCAGTATCTTCCAAGGATACGACACGAAGGTTTTCAAGAAAATCCCCCCACCCCAGAGTACCCTTTACATGGAACATTTTCCGAAAATTTTATTTTTCTTCAAAAATGGCTCTAAGGATTTTGATTAAAATATCATATGTTTAAGATATTTTTATGACAAATAAAACGCATATCTTGAATTTCCTGGGAATGTCTCCAAAAGTATTCTTTATTGTGAACGACTTTTGCATAACTCGTAAACCATAAGAGATAGGCAAAATGTTACTACACAAACAATGTAGATTGCGTTAAAATACACAATTTATGTCATATACATTTATTTTGTTGAGTGAACCATTTTCGAGATATTACTTGTTTTGTCTTGGATATGCAAAGAGTATTAATCTGTGGCAAAGGGAATGGAGCTGCACCTAGCAACCAGCTATTAAGAGATATGTATGTGCTTAAAGGCTACTGTATTTCTATATTGCCCTTGTAAATATATATTCCCCTTACATCTACAAGAAAATTAGCAATAAAATAGAGTCTGCAAACGTTTATCTCAATTAACATGAAATAGATGGAGAGTAAGCGTTTGTAAAAATAGTTTGTACAACAGTAGAGAAAGTCATGTGAGTGTAACACATCAGATTTTTTTTATATACGTAAAACCATAAAAGTGTAAACATTTTAAATACATAATGGTTCTCGTATTTCTCCTTCACCTTTCTTTCAGATAATTACTTTGATTTACAGCAGGTTATGATTCTTACAATGTTTTTGTTTGCTTCAACTGCTAGTGCAGTATACGTAGGGGTTACAAAATTGAATTGCTATGTTTCTCCCACGATATTAAAAATTTAGAACAAGGGTATTGAATTAAATTTTGAAAGTGCTTACCGAAAACGTATAAGTTAAATTTAGACAAGTTCACAAATTACCCTTGTTAGCGATATTCCCAAATGCAACCCGGTCTGCGTGCTATGTCTCTTCCTCGTTCACTGATGGTTGTGTTTACCCGGGAGACTCACGCTCTTCCTCTTGCCTGTAGAGCACTATAATCGCTGACGTAGTTTAATCCAGCCAATGGCAAGCATGGACGACCATTGCGTCGTTCTACCACATTGTATCAGGAATGGCACCGTTCTAGCAAATTCCTCGATATCCTTCCAGTGCCTGGGAGGGGGTTCAAAGTGACACACTTCAATAAAGCAGATAAAAACCGCGGGTAGGTTAGGTTACCAGCAGTGAATGCAGGAAATTAGCTTTACATCTTGACAGCAAGAACGGGAGGTGTAAAAAAATTCTGATGTGTTACACTCACATGACTTTCTCTACTCTTGTACAAACTATTTATACAAACGCTTATTATCCATCTGCTTATGTTAATCGAGATAAACATTTGCAGACTCTATCTTATTGCTAATTTTCTTGTAGATGTAAGGGGATAATATATTTACAAGGGCAATATAGAAATACAGTAGCCGTTAAGCACATACATATCTCTTAATAGCTGGTTGCTAGGTGCAGCACTATTTCCTTTCCCACAGATTAATTCTCTTTGCATATCCAAGACAAAAAAAATGAATAACGAATTCCCATTTGAGAAAATAAGTATTGAAAAATTTAGGGAATAACAAGCAATATCTCGAAAATGGTTCACTCAACAAAAAACTGTATATGAAATAAACTGTGTATTTAAACGTGATCTACAATTTTTGTGTAGTAAAAGTTGTGTATCTCTTATGGTTTACCAGTTATGCAAACGTCGTTCACAATGGAGAATACTTTTGGAGACATTCCCAGAAAATTCAAGATATACATTTTATTTGTCATAAAAATATCTTAAACCTATGATATTTTAATCAAAATCGTTAGAGCCATTTTTGAGAAAATTAAAATTTTCGAAAAATGTTCCATGTAAAGGGTAATCTGGGGTGGGGGGATTTTCTTGAAAATCTTCGTGTCGCATATTTGGAAGATACTGAACCTAAATACCAAGTTTGTTGTTTATCCGACTGTTCGTTTCTGAGTTATGCTGTTCACAGACAGACAGACACACAGACACACACACGGACATGTTTCCAAAAATGCTTTTCTTGGATTCAGGATGTCTCAAAACATGTATTTCCGGTGAAATCTCGGTATCGAATTTTTGGGTGGAATAGAATACTTGCCCTACTTAGTATACGTAGTAGAGAAAGTAAAAACTACGTACTTTTGGCAAAATCGTCTTGCATCGCAAATATATATGCTTTGTATTTGTAATTCGGTTTGATAAAAGAAAACAAAGTAAGATTAGTAAATATTTGAAAACTTTTGTACTTATATCTTACCGTGGGCTCAACTAGAAGCAACCAGGCCGCCGATCTTGAGGTAAATATGGGATGAACAATAGATGTAGCCAATACAGGAACTTCCATTTCGGTGCCGTGCATCCAGCGTACGATGAAAGCGATCAGTAGAGCGGCAGCAGAGGCCAGCAGATGATCCCGATAAAACATCACTGCAAGATAGAAATCATTGGTTTAGTTACCATCTGGACAGGTGAAATATTCATCCCAGAGTAGCTGCTGCAAAGTCGTAAGCTTATCTCTCTATACGCATACAACATTTCAACTAGGGATGGGACCTCGATACCTCGATACTCTGTGGTATCGAGTTATGTCGAATACTTTTAGATAACCCTTCGATGCTTTTTAAATTTTTGCGTCTTGCATTATTAAAAATTCTTACGTTTAACTTTATGCTAGATAAGAAATGAAAGCAGTCGAGACCTCACTTTCTTGCTTCGCACGTGTTCCCAGAGTGTTGTTAGACTGTTAGACTACTTGGCAGACCTTGACTGTGTTTCCTGCGGGTACGGTGACCAAAATTTGTGAATCTAGCGGAAACAAATCAGAACTTAAGACGTGAGATAAGACAGCGCATGGAAATATTCTTTCCTTCCATAAGTTATTTTGTGTTTACACTGGTCAGACCTTTGTGTTAAACATGTATATTCTAATGTATGTGGGTGGGTAGTAGAAAGGCTTAATCCGCAAACTTATTATGTTTCCGAGTGTTATATGGCTAAAATGTTATGTGGTACATGTGAGAGTGGTAGAATGGTGTAACACACTTATTATTCTTAGTTGTTTGCGTTTCATTTTTACTTTCTCTACTACGTACAGTAAATAGGGGAAGTATTGTATTCCACTCAAAAATTTAATACCGAGATTTCACCGGAAATACATGTTTTGAGATCCCTGAATCCAAAAAAAGCATTTTTGGAAACATGTCCGTGTGTGTGTCTGTCTGTGAACAGCATAACTCAGAAACGAACAGTCGGATAAACACCAAACTTGGTATTTAGGTTCAATATCTTCCAGAGATGGGACACGAAGGTTTCAAGAAAATCCCCCACCCCAGATTACCCTTTACATGGAAGATTTTTCGAAAAGCTTAATTTTCTCAAAAATGGCTCTAACGATTTTGATTAAAATATCATATGTTTAAGATATTTTAATGACAAATGAAATGTATATCTCGAATTATCTGGGAATGTCTCCAAAAGTATTCACCATTGTGAACGACTTTTGCATAACTGGTAAACCATAAGAGATAGACAAAATTTTACTACACAAAAAATGTATATCGCGTTAAAATACACAATTTATGTCATATACATTTTTGTTGTTGAGTGAACCATTTTCGAGATATTGCTTGTTATTCTCTTAAATTGTTCAATACTTATTTTCTTAAAAGGGAATTAATTTTTTTTCTTTGATATGCAAAGAGTATTAATCTGTGGCAAAGGGAATGGTGCTGCACCTAGCAACCAGCTATTAAGAGATATGTATGTGCTTAAAGGCTACTGTTTTTGTATATTGCCCTTGTAAATATATTTTCCCCTTACATCTACAAGAAAATTAGCAATAAGATAGGGTCTGCAAATGTTTATCTCGATTAACATGAAGTAGATGGAGAATAAGCGTTTGTATAAATAGTTTGTACAAGAGTAAAGAAAGTCATGTGAGTGTAACACATCAGATTTTTTATATATATACATGCAGAATGTAACAAAAATGTACGGCGCAAATTGCAGGACACATTCCTCACATGTAGATAAAGAAATTATGTTATATGAACATGGGTCTGGAAACGCTTCGTTACCATGTTAAAACTCATTTTCTCCAAGTCATTAATCATGGGGAACACGCAACAATAGAACGTACCAGCATACCACATGCAACTCTTTCTCACAGGAGATGATCTGTATGTCCTCCGTGAGCATTGATACTTGCATCAACCCGCCGTCGTAGTTTGTCCCGGATGCGCTGATGTACCCCTGGAGTATTGCGTATGGTTTCTCAGCCTTCCATAACACGGTCACGGAGATTATGAACATCTGGTACTGGGATTCGATATATAAGAGCTTTCAAATGCCCCACAAATGAAAATCCAGTAGGTTTAGGTCCGGAGAGCATGGAGGCCAGGCAATCGGTCCAACTCTACCTATCCTAAATCTGTTACTTAGAAGTCGATGGAGATTGACACTAAAATGAGCAGGTGTTCCATCGTACATGGAGCAGATGTTTTGTCGCACAGCTAAAGGCACATCTGCTAACAGATCAGGTAGAACATTCTCTACGAAATTATGTAAACTTTGCTCGTTGGGCCTGGATGGAAGAACGTGAGACCCTACCAAACAGTCGCCAAGAATGTTGGCCCAAACAATGACAGAAAATCTTTGTTGATGACTTGCTTCAACAGTTGCGTGAGGATTGACGCCAGCCCATACATTCCGATTGTAATAATTTACAAACTGATCTCGTTGAAACAACGCCTCATCTGTGAACAGCACCGTTGCACTAAAATTAGGGTTGACACTTTGTTGCATAAAGCATTCGTAGAAGCGTTCCCATAAGCTGCTGATAGCGCCTGCACACGCTGTAAGTGGTATGGATAGAGCCGGACCTCGTGTAACACTCGCCAGACAGTCATGTGGTTAACATTCATTGTTGCAGCTACTTGTCTTGTACTGACTCTAGAGTCGTCGTCAACTGTCTGAAGAATTGCCGCCTCCCGTCGCAGTGTTCTCGTCCTTCTAGGCCTCCCCCGGTCGCAAGTATCAGGCTGAAATACCCCATGTTCCCTAAGACGACGATCAATCGCTTCAAACGTTTTCCTGTCGGGGCACCTTCGTCCTGGAAATCTCTCCCGGTAAAAACCTTGAGCGCAAGCGCCACTGCCGTCTGCTAATTCATACATCAAATGGGCCTCTGCCATCTCTGCATTTGTGTACACTGCCATTGCACAAGCTAAGTCTGTGATCAACTCTACTAGTACGTAGTAACCCGTGTGCTTGCCAAGGTCATACTGCTCACTGGAACAGTTGATGTTACCTGTAAACAAGCAATAACGTAAGTCGCATGGCAACAGGGACATGTAAAACTAAACACTGGCGGTGCACCTACGATAATGACAAAGTAACCAAGAGTGTATGTTCCCCATGATTCTAAGGTTCTGTTCGTGTGTGTTTCCCATGATTAATGAGTTGGAGAAAATGAACTGTAACATGGAAACAAAGCGTTCATATAACATAAGTTCTTCGTCTACGTGTGAGGAATGAGTCCTGCAATTTGTGCCGTACATTTTCGTTGCAGCTTGTATATATATATAGATTAAATATCTACCAAAGATGTGATACGTAGAGTTTCAACAAAATCCCCCCACCTCAAACTAACCTTTACATGGAACATTTTTCGAAAATTTTTACTTTATATAAAGTACGATTTTGATTAAAATACCTCATACTAAAGATATTTACGTGGCAAATAAAATGTATATCTGGAATTTTCTGGGAATTTACCCAAAACTGCTCTTCAGTCTGAATGGATTTTGCATAACTGGTAAACCGTAAGAGATAGATAAAATTTCACTGCACAAAAAATGTAGATCTCGTTAAAATACACGATTTATGTCATACTTTGTTTTTTGTCAAGCGAACCATTTCTGAGATATTCCTTGTTATTTGTTTGAATTTTCCAATACTTTTTCTCTCAAAAGGGAATTTATTATTCGCTTTTTTGTGTCCTGGACATGCAAAGAGAATGGAATTCGCCACATAGCAACCAGCTCTAAAACATTTGACTATCGCTTAAAGCCTACCATATTCCCCTTGCACTTACAAGAAAATTAGCAATAAGGTAGTTTCTGCAAATGTTTATCTCGATTAACATGAAGTAGATGGAGAATAAGGGTTTGTAAAAATAGTTTGTACATCTAATTCATGTTAATCGAGATTAACTTTGCAGAAATACTGCATTACATATTTCGTTGTAGGTACAAGGCGGTAGAGGAAAATGAATCAATAGTCATGTTTAAAAACTGGGTCGTTGTAAGCTGTCGTAGAAATTTCATATTGTTTCCATGATATCGCGAGAAACAACTATAATAACGTATATCTGAGAAAGGCTGATGCCACAAAAAAGTTATTTAGAATAAAGTGTGTGATTTAGAGAGACCTACAACTTTTGTGTAATGCATTTTTGCCTATCTCTTATGGTTTACAAGTTATACAAAATTCCTTCTGAATGAAGAGGGCTTCACAGACTATTCCCAGAAAGTTCAAGATATGCATTTTAGTTACCATTTGCTACTTTAGCCCCACGTTCCGGCGCCAAACTTGCTACGTCGGGCTCCACGTTCCTACTACATTATAATAAGTAACTAATATCGCCTGCTTCTGAGAGCTTACATGTATCTTATTCACATCGCAGCACTTTATACTCAACCGCCCTGGCTGATGGAGACGCTAGAACTAACATTTCTTCCCTTAAAGATTTTAAACATATTCTTCCTTAAAATTTCATTGTCTGTCTTCGTTCAGCTTGGAACCTTCCAGAAGACTTACCCGGCTATTGTTCTACGTTTGCAAACATGTGGCCTCTCTACAAAATATGTTATCTTCGCTTGTCGCATTTTCTATTTCACAAAGACTCAAGGTCTGGCTTTTATGCCCTTCCGGTACAAGTCCTTTTTGCTTGGGCCCTAATTCTAACACAAAGATATGTTTGTCGGCTTTTAACAAGGGTTCCACAGCTCCAGCTACACTTGCACATACATAAAACTTATGCCTTAACTTCTATTTATACAACAAGTATTTTTCTTATTAATACAATTTCACTTTATAATTCACATTATTATATATATATGGCATATATAACCATAGTTACTGTCGCAAATATGCCCCCTTTAAACATATTTAAAATTTATGTGTACGTGTAAATTTTTAATTTTGTTTAATGTCTCATGAATATATTGATCATGCCATAGGTGTCTAGTGTTCTTGGCACATCCCATATACCTCTGTGAGAATTTGCTCACTCTGTTACAGGCATTTAGTATGGGTCGCCTACCTGACCATACTATACAATAACAACACACACTTCACTGCACTTTGTATTGTGTTTTTGGCTAAGTCATTACAGTTGCTTTGCTAGGGTTATGTTTACAAACACAGCTGTCAGTTTTTGCGCTATTGTGTATAAAACACGTTTTTCACTATCCTTTTAGTATAAACAATTACAATGGACATTGACACGTATTAACTTAATTGATTAAAACATGTTGAACAATATATAATCCAGACATTCATTTATGTATATCAGGTTGTAATCAGATATATATATATATATATATAAAGAAACACATAGAAAATGGTTATACATACATAAAACTGAAAAAAATTGACATTTGTTCGCTATGTATTTTAGGTTGTTCTAGTGTTTGAACTATGGCATAATTATTATATGAGTTAATTCTCACTTCTATCTATTTACATTAGCATATTTACATACAGTCTACGGTAACTAAAGCTTCATGAGATCTTATTATTTGAGTTTTCTGTTGATTATTAACTTATATATAATTCAAGTACCTTGAGGCTAATCCACTATATGATTTTATATACATACACATATATATTTTACCTATTTTTACAGGTCTCAAACATACTTATTGTATACTCTTACTCATTACATTTACAATTATTTACAAGCCTACCCACTCGTACGATCCGTACCTTTTCTTTTTAACTTTATTTCCCAATATTCCTATTATAAGCCTTCTTTTCTTATTATCATATTTTCTTTTTCTTGTTCTAGTTTTCTCGCGTAGTACTCTGAAAGTTTCGAAATTTAACTCACCGACAGCCATCATATTTAGCCATTGCAAAGTTTTGTTGTCAAGGCATTTTCTGACCACGATCATCTTAAGTGATTCCGGAACGCTTTTCAATTGAAAGTATTCAGTTATTTCATTAATGAATTGGACCGGACTGGTGGTAGCTCAGAATTTAGGTAAAGGTAATTCGTTAAGTACCATGTGATATCCTGCTAAGTTATTAGATACATTAGTATTGGATTCTGAATTTGCATGTTGGCTACGAGATAGTGCAGCTGCTATAGGAGAAGCTGAAGCACCTCGTGAACTACTGAAACCAGAGGATATTGTACACCTTTCAGTTACATTATTTTCATGCATATTTACATGGTTCACAGCATCAGTATTGATGCAGTAATTTGTATCATAAATTATTTAAATGTAAAGAATGATTATATTATGAATATGCATTTTTATGTGACATTGATTTGAGATCTTTATTGATTGTAATTATTGTTGAGAAGTAAGTTTATACTGCCTTACTGAAACTGACAATAATAGCGTGCAATAATGCAGCGAGGGGTGAGCTGTTTATCATTATTAGAGACGAGGAAGTTACGTAATGTTGGCACGTTTTTCTTAGAATCTTCTGGAACATTTCTCTAGAGCATATGTATTCATAATTTTCATTGGATATTAAAATAGACGCTAATGTTGGCGCGTTTTATTAGCCAATAGCAACTCAGTTATAATCTTTAGGCATATTGGGGTGTAGGAGTATAAAAGGGCTAGGTTAGAGGTAGAGTCCGTCAGTTTATCAAAAATCTTTGTACACTACACGTCGCCTTCAGTCCGTCAGTTCACCGAAAATATTTGTATGCTACACGTCGCCTTCAGTCCGTCAGTTCGTCGAAAATATTTGTATGCTACACGTCGCCCTCAGTCCAGCAGAAATATTTGTAAAGTATACGTCGGCTATCGATTCGCAAGTTACGCGTAGCAGAGTTAGGAAAATTCTCAAGTGTTGTAAAGTTAATTATACAAAAAGTTGAAGTACGCGAATTAAGTATGATCAGTAAATAAGTTGTTATAACAGTTTCAGTTTGGCGAGTGTCAAGATCAATGTGTAAATGTGATAGTGAATGTATTCGACAATAAAAAGTGTAAAACAAATTCTTTCATTAGTGTTATCTTTGGATAAAAGATTCCTTTCCGTTTACACAACCTGTATAAAGAGAAGTACTCGACCGAAAAGATCATAGCTAGCCGGAGGACAGTGAAACAAAATTAAATAAAATAACAGTAGCATTCTTTCAAACAAAAACTAATACTGCCGCAAATTGCTAACACCAGATGGAGCTACAAGCCTAACAAAGAATCACGTCACAAAATGGCTTCACCACGTTGAGTAAACACACATACACAAACATTATAAGCAATACCACCGCAAAATTGGCTTCCAAAACGTGGGGCTCAACAAAATAAATAAGATTACAAGTATACCACTCTCAAATTGGCTACCACAACGTGGGGCTACAACAAATTAAATATAAAAATAACATTAAACCACTCTCAGTATTTGTACTATTGTCTACCCTAGTTCTACCATTAATGATTGAATTCAATCTATATTCTAGTTTCTCATATTTCTTATTGCTGTCCTGCACTACAGATTCAAACTTTTCCTGCATTTTTACTTTCTCTACTACGTATAGTAAGTAGGGGAAGTATTGCATTCCACCCAAAAATTCGATACCGAGATTTCACCGGAAATACATGTTTTGAGACCTCCTGAATCCAAAAAAAGCATTTTTGGAAACATGTCCGTGTGTGTGTCTGTGTGTGTGTGTGTGTGTGTCTGTGTGTCTGTGTGTCTGTGAACAGCATAACTCAAAAACGAACAGTCGGATAAGCACCAAACTTGGTATTTAGGTTCAGTATCTTCCAGAGATGCGACACGAAGGTTTTCAAGAAAATCCCCCCACCCCAGACTACCCTTTACATGGAACATTTTTCGAAAATTTTAATTTTCTCAAAAATGGCTCTAACGATTTTGTTTAAAATATCATATGTTTAAGATAATGTCATGAGACATGAAATGTATATCTCGAATTTTCTGGGAATGTCTCCAAAAGTATTCTTCGTTGTGAACGACTTTTGCATAACTGGTAAAGCATAAGAGATAGACAAAATTTTACTACACAAAAAATGTAGATCTCGTTAAAATACACAACTTATGTTATATACATTTCTTTTCTTGAGTGAACCGTTTTCGAGATATTGCTTGTTATTCCCTTAAATTTTCCAATACTTATACTTTTTCTCAAATTCGTTATTCATTTTTACTTTCTCTACTACGTATAGTAAGTAGGGAAAGTATTGCATTCCACCCAAAAATTCGATACCGAGATTTCACCGGAAATACATGTTTTGAGACCTCCTGAATCCAAAAAAAGCATTTTTGGAAACATGTCCGTGTGTGTGTCTGTGTGTGTGTCTGTGTGTGTGTGTGTGTCTGTGTGTGTGTCTGTGTGTCTGTGAACAGCATAACTCAGAAACGAACAGTCGGATAAACACCAAACTTGGTATTCAGGTTCAGTATCTTCCAGAGATGCGACACGAAGGTTTTCAAGAAAATCCCCCCACCCCAGACTACCCTTTACATGGAAGATTTTTCGAAAATTTTAATTTTCTCAAAAATGGCTCTAACGATTTTGATGAAAATATCATATGTTTAAGATAATGTCATGAGAAATGAAATGTATATGTCGAATTTTCTGGGAATGTCTCCAAAAGTATTCTTCATTGTGAACGACTTTTGCATAACTGGTATACCATAAGAGATAGACAAAATGTTACTACACAAAAAATGTAGATCGCGTTAAAATACACAATTTATGTCATATACATTTCTTTTGTTGAGTGAACCGTTTTCGAGATATTGCTTGTTATTTCCTTAAATTTTCCAATACTTATACTTTTTCTCAAATTCGTTATTCATTTTTTTATGTCCTGGACATGCTAAGAGAATGGAATGCGTCATATAGCAACCAGCGTTAAAATATTTGACTATCGCTTAAAAGCTACCATATTTTCCTTGCATCTACAAGAAAATTACCAATAAGATTAACATCTCGATATCTCGATTAACATGAAGCATATGGAGAATAGGCGTTTGTAAAATTAGGTTGTACAAGAGTAGAGAAAGTTATGTGAGTGTAACACATCAGATTTTTTTATGTCCTGGACTTGCAAAGAGAATGGAATGCGACACATAGCAACCAGCGTTAAAATATTTGACCATCGCTTAAAAGCTACCATATTCCCCTTGCATCTACAAGAAAATTAGCAATAAGATTGACATCTCGATATCTCGATTAACATATAGCATATGGAGAATAGGCGTTTGTAAAAATAGATTGTACAAGAGTAGAGAAAGTCATGTGAGTGTAACACATCAGATTTTTTTACCTTCCTTTTGAATTTCTGTAATTTCCCCCGTTATGTCTATTTGAATTTGCACTAAGTCTGCATTTGTATGGTCTATAATTTCTCTTAGTTCAGTTGTCTGACTATCCAACTTAGTACTCATTTCCTGACTATTTATGCTAATCTGACTAGCCATTTTACCTTCAAGCCTTTTACACTGTTATTAATCTGTTCTTCCATTCCAGCATGCATTGCTCTACTAGTATCGTTTAATTTCCTTTCTATTCTCTTAATTTCAGACCTGTTTTCCTTTAAGTTATTTGCAATCTGTCTACTTATTTCTTGGCTTTGCTGATCTAACTTTTTATCTAGTGCTATATTACTTTGCCCTAGTATCTCAAATTTTCTCTCAATTTCCTTGTTATTACTACCTAGCTTTTTATCCAATTCTTTGTTATATTGTTCTAATTTATTGTCCATGTCAGTTTTAAGGTCTGATATAGCTCTAAGAATTGTCATCAGATTAAGCTGATCGTTATTACCTAACTCGGGTATTTCCCTTTGAGTTGTGTTGTTATTCTGAGGGACTGCATTATCATGTAACTCTGTATGTTTCTTGTTCATTCTCGTTTCTGTTGCCTGACCCTGTTCTGTGCCCTTACACACTGTTTAACTTCCATATTATCTGTTTCTGTTACTCTATTTTGACTGTTATCATTAAAATTAGTTAAATCGGATATATCTCTATCCAACGAAATTAAAATGCTTTCATTTGAATTTTCCCCTTCCATTTCTGTAGAGTGTCTATTTAATTGGATATTACTACTTGAGTTTCTCCTACTAATCTTACCACTTCTAAGTATCATTTACACTCGCATTAAATTATAACATGCACAATACACATTTACAAAGGAACTTTATCGCTATTACTGTATAAAGTTTTTGTCTGACCTTTTTACTGTGATCTTACGGTGACCAAACGTAGAGCTGAGGTGTAGTCTTGTTGTTCGCAGATCGTGCCCCCCTCTCATGAATAAAGTTCTTGTAGACCTAAGATGCTCTGGATGTGTTCGTCGTTTCTTGACGTTCTGCGTTGTTTGATGTCCTGTTGGCAGTCTGAAGATCATCTTGTACCCGTAGTTTTTTTTTACTTTGCACCTCGATGATTTCTCTCCTGGGCTCTTCGCTGGGTTTCTCTGCTGGGCTCTGCGATGTGTTTCTCTGCTGGACTCTTCGCTGGATTTCTCTGCTGGGCTCTTCGATGTGTTTCTCTGCTGGGCTCTTCGCTGGATTTCTCTGCTGGGCTCTGCGATGTGTTTCTCTGCTGGGCTCTTCGCTGGATTTCTCTGCTGGGCTCTTCGATGGATCGTCGTTGTTCCTTCCCTGCGTTCGCGTAGCTTTTATTTTTTTTACAAGTCATACGATGTTGGCCTCCAAACTGCTACATTAGCCCCAACATTCGGGCTTCAAACTTGCTATGTCGGGTTCCACGATCCGGCGCCAAACTTGCTACTCTAGCCCCACGTTCCGGCGCCAAACTTGCTACTTTAGCCCCACGTTGGGCGCCAAACTTGCTACTTTAGCCCCACGTTCCGGCGCCAAACTTGCTACGTCGGGCTCCACGTTCCTACTACATTATAAGATGTAAATAATATCGCCTGCTTCTGAGAGCTTACATGTATCTTATTCACATCGCAGCACTTTATACTCAACCGCCCTGGCTGATGGAGACGCTTGAACTAACATTTCTTCCCTTAAAGATTTTAAACATATTCTTCCTTAAAATTTCATTGTCTGTCTTCGTTCAGCTTGGAACCTTCCAGAAGACTTACCCGGCTATTGTTCTACGTTTGCAAACATGTGGCCTCTCTACAAAATATGTTATTTTCGCTTGTCGCATTTTCTATTTCACAAAGACTCAAGGTCTGGCTTTTATGCCCTTCCGGTACAAGTCCTTTTTGCCTGGGCTCTAATTCTAACACAAAGATACGTTTGTCGGCTTTTAACAAGGGTTCCACAGCTCCAGCTACACTTGCACATACATAAAACTTATGCCTTAACTTCTATTTATACAACAAGTATTTTTCTTATTAATACCATTTCACATTATAATTCACATTATTATATATATGGCATATACAAACATAGTTACTGTCTCACATTTAAATATCTTAAATCTATGGTATTTTAATCAAAATTGTTAGGGATATTCTTGAGAAAATCCAAAGTTTCGAAAAATCTTCCACGTAAAGGGTAGTTTGAGGTGGGAGGATTTTCTTGAAAATCTTCGTGTCGCATCTGTGGAAGATGCTGAACTTAAATACAAATTTGCTATACACATACACACGGAACTTTTTCTAATTATTTTTTGATTCAGTGAACCTCTAAATGTATACTTCCAGTCAAATTTTCATATCCAATGTTTTTGGTGGAATACAATACTTTCTCCACCTTCTTTAAGTAATTAGTAGAGAAAGTAAACAGAAAATTACATAAATACTAATAATTAACATTAAAGTTTCATATTTTAGAAAACATGGCAAACAATAATAAGACAAAGTGGGTCAAAATCATTGAAATCTAGAGGGTCAACATTACCTTCATGCTATTAGTCTTAAATTAGTACGGAATCTGCATATATGAATTTGTTCCAAGTAATGCAAGAAATACTCACCAATTAACGGATAGCTGGCGCCGTCTTGATGTAGTGAGTAACCGCAATATTGCAAATACACACAATCCATAACAATGGCCGTAGAGCACAAACAGAAGCGAATGTCAATCTCGTTGTGCATCCAGAAGGAGACCAACGTGGTTAGAGCTATCACTAAACAAACAAAACATCATTAGAAATGCTATTTTTGCTTTCTCTTACCATGTTCCTACTAGGTAGAGAAGGTATTGCATTCCACTCAATAATTCGACGCCGAGATTTCCTCTGAAATAATATTTTGAGCCCTCTTGAATCCAAAAATCTGATGTGTTACACTCACATGACTTTCTCTACTCTTGTACAATCTATTTTTACAAACGCCTATTCTCCATATGCTTCATATTAATCGAGATATCGAGATGTCAATCTTATTTGTAATTTTCTTGTAGATGCAAGGGGAATATGGTAGCTTTTAAGCGATAGTCAAATACTTTATCGCTGGTTGCTATGTGGCGCATTCCATTCTCTTTGCATGTCCAGGACATAAAAAAATGAATAACGAATTTGAGAAAAAGTATAAGTGTTGGAAAATTTAAGGAAATAACAAGCAATATCTCGAAAACGGTTCACTCAACAAAAAAAATGTATATGATATAAGTTGTGTATTTTAACGCGATCTACATTTTTTGTGTAGTAAAACTTTGTCTATCTCTTATGGTTTACCAGTTATGCAAAAGTCGTTCATAATGAAGAATACTTTTGGAGACATTCCCAGAAATTTTGAGATATACATTTCATTTCCCATGACATTATCTTAAACATATGATATTTTCATCAAAATCGTTAGAGCCATTTTTGAGAAAATTAAAATTTTCGAAAAATGTTCCATGTAAAGGGTAGTCTGGGGTGGGGGGGATTTTCTTGAAAATCTTCGTGTCGCATCTCTGGAAGATACTGAACGTAAATACCAAGTTTGGTGTTTATCCGACTGTTAGTTTTTGAGTTATGCTGTTCACAGACACACAGACACACACACACACGGACATGTTTCCAAAAATGCTTTTTTTTGGATTCAGGAGGTCTCAAAACATGTATTTCCGGTGAAATCTCGGTATCGAATTTTTGGGTGGAATGCAATACTTCCCCTACTTACTATACGTAGTAGAGAAAGTAAAAAAGCATTTTTAGAAAAAGGTCCGTGTCTGCGAACAGCATATTTCAAAAAATAAAAAGTTGATAAGTACAAAGGATGCGACACGAAGATTTTCAAGAAAATTCCCCAACACTACTCTCCTTGTCTCGCTTAAACCCTCCAGTTTGGGCGGTTGAAGCATTGAGGATCATAACCTCATCTTTGGAAACGCCACATTGTAGAGAAGATTACACAGAAGAAGAAGAGTAGTGCCACAGCAGAAGGAGAAAAGAAAACATTAGGCGAGAAATTCACAGAATTTCGGATAATGAACTCTCAAGAGTGGTTGCAATTTTTCTGAGAAGACGCCAGAAGATAGAAAATCTTCATTTCATGTCATTCCCGACGTCTCTTATAATAATACATGTGCTTATTATCGTTATAGTTGTAGTCGTAACAATGAAAACGTGAGGCGGTTCCGGGGATATTACGATTGTGGGAGTTCCAGCTGCTGCGGCCGGCGCGTGAATTTTCTCAAAAATGGCTCTAACGGTTTTGATTAAAATAGCATATGTTTAACATATTTTCATGACAAATAAAATGTATATCCTGAATTTTCTGGGAATGTCTCCAAAAGTATTCTTCATTGTGAACGACTTTTGCATAAATGGTAAACCATAAGAGATAGATAAAATTTTACTACACAAAAAATGTAGATCGCGTTAAAATACACAATTTATGTCATATACAGTTTTTTTGTTGTTGAGTGAACCATTTTCAGATATTGTTTGTTATTCCCTTAAATTGTTCAATACTTATTTTCTCAAATGGGAATTCGTTATTCATTTTTTTTTTTTTTTGGGTATGCAAAGAGTATTAATCTGTGGCAAAGAGAATGGTGCTGCACATAGCAACCAGCTATTAAGAGTAATGTCTATGCTTAAAGGCTACTGTATTTCTATATAGCCCTTGTAAATATATATTCCTCTTACATCTACAGAAAATTATCAATAAGATTAACATGAAGTAAATGGAGAATAAGCGTTTGCAAAAATAGTTTGTACCAGAGTAGAGAAGGTCATGTGAGTGTAACACATCAGATTTTCTTTTTTTGCCCTGGTAATGCAAAGAAAATGGAATACTCCACATAGCAACCAGCTCTTAAAATATTTGACTATCGCTTAAATACTACCAATTCCCCTTACATCTACAATAGAATTAGCAATAAGATTAACATCTCGATTAACATGAAGCATATGGAGAATAAGCGTTTGTAAAAATAGTTTGTACAAGAGTAGAGAAAGTCATGTGAGTGTAACACATCAGATTTTTTTTATCTCGCTATGTTGTTTGTTCAAGCGTGGTGGCCTTCAGAATAAACTCCATGCTTTACAATAGATACAAAGCCCTCACTACTGACCGAACCATAAACTAATCATAGAAGCTAAGTATGGTAGTATGTCGACAATTTGATACTTTTGTAACATTACTGAACTCTGTAAGAAAGCCTAAACCAAACTGTAACACAGAAATGTAGCCTCAATTGTCGCGATTTGACATACACAAGCGGCCAAGAGTATTCGCATACAGTTTTAAACATCTGATGCGATACATCCACATGATTTTCTCTACCGTCTATGTTTAGTAGTGGGAATACAAACTATTTTTACTAAAGCTTATCTTTCTATCCACTACATTTTAATCCAAGTAAACCTTTGCAGGAATAGTTATATTACAAATTTCGTTATACATACAAAGGGAACAGCGATAGTCAAATGTTTAAGAACTTGCTGGGCATATTGTTTCCTTGCAATGGCGAGAAACAACTGAATGTTGACAGGACTTACAGAGAATGACCAAGTAATGAAAAATTCGAACCATTAATAACGCTATCTCAAAAATGGCTTATGCTACAAAAACCTTTTGAAATAAATTGTGTGTTTTAAAGAGATATATTATTTTGTGTAAAACGTTTTCTCTATCGCTTAACGTTTACAAGAAATACAAGATTGTATAAAATTCCCTCGGAATGAAGAAGACCTCACATGCTATTCCCAGGTAAACATTTCATTTGTCACGTAAATATCTTTACTACATGGTATTTTAATCAAAGTCGTTATAGCCATTTTTAAAACATAAAAAAATGTCGAAATATATTCTATATAAACCGTAGTTTGGGGTCGCAGATTTTCTTGAAAATCTGAGTGTCGCATCTTTGGAAGGTACTGAACCTAACTACCAACTTGGTATTTATCCGACTTTTCATTTTTGAGTTATACTGTTCACAACACACGGAGATTTTTGTAAAAATGCTTTTGTTTTGGATTCAAGGGCCTCAAAACATGTATTTCTGGGGAGATCTCGATATCGAATTTAGGGTGTAATGAAATACCCTCTCTATTAGATATGCGGTAGAGAAAAAAACTGATGCGTTTCACTCACATGACTTTCTCTACTCGCTCTTTTATTTCTCTTTCTTTCAGCTTCTTTGTATTCTACATTTTCCCTGGCTTGCTGCATATGCTTCCTATTTCTCCAACTTTCTGATTTTCATTTTCTCTACTACGTATAGTAAGTAGGGGAAGTATTGTATTCCATCCAAAAATTCGATACCGAGATTTCACCGGAAATATATGTTTTGAGGCCCCCTGAATCCAAAAAAAAAAATTTTTGGAAACATGTCCGTGTGTGTCTGTGAACAGCATAACTCAGAAACGAACAGTCGGATAAACACCAATCTTGGTATTTAGGTTCAGTATCTTCCAGAAATGCGAAACGAAGGTTTTCAAGAAAATCCCCCCACCCCAGATTACCCTTTACATGGAACATTTTTCGAAAATTTTAATTTTCTCAAAAATGTTTCTAACGTTTTTGAAATATCATATGTTTAAGATATTTTCATGACAAATGAAATGTATATCTTGAATTTTCTGGGAATGCCTCCAAAAGTATTCTTCATTGTGAACGACTTTTGCATAACTGGTAAACCATAAGAGATAGACAAACTTTTACTACACAAAAAATGTAGATCGCATTAAAACACACAATTTATGTCATATACATTTTTGTTGAATGAACCGTTTTCGAGATATTGTTTGTTATTACCTTAAATTTTCCAAAACATCCTTTTTCTAAAATGGGAGGTCGTTATGCATTGTTTTGTCTTGGATATGCAAATAGTATTAATCTGTGGCAAAGAGAATGGTGCTGCACATAGCAACCAGCTATATATAATTTTTGTGAATCTTCTATCGGCTTTTGCTTCAAAGGAATGCTGATTTGAACCAATTTCGTAAGATCGTTTCATTCTATTAATTCATATCTTAATTTTCATAATAGTAATATTTTAAATGTTTCTATTTTGGTTTATATTTTTTGTTTCCACGGTTTAAGGGCTGTTTCATTTTATTCATTCCTATATTATTTGTTATAGTACCATTTTCAGGTGTTAATGTTTTGGTTTCTGTTCTTTGTTTACTGGTTAACGTTTTAAGACTTTTCATAATGCCTAGTAAGAAACGAAGCAGTTTTAATTTTAATGTTAAGAAGTTGTTTTCCGTGAAAGCAGTCAAAGTGACTGCTGGCACCTTGAGCCAAAATAACGACATATTTGGTGAGGTTAAAACCCACAGTGCACAAGCAACTCGGTGATGGCGTTATGTTTTTCAACTGTAATAAATATTGATGCTTGGAGTTCTGAAGTAATTGGTAAAATTCTTCATTTAGGCAATGTTTTGCACTTAAAATCAATTTCAAATTATGATGGTGTTATGCCATATCCACCTTACTTGTGTCCTGATGAGGTGTGGCTGCAGGATATTGTAATTGATGATGTAAAAGTAATCTGCAATGCAGTGACAAATAATTTTGCATTACAAGGGATCATACCCAGGGATTTAGGCAGTGTGTTAAAAACATTTTTCCAGTGCTATCACTACGGTGTGTCTACTGCACAGTTAAAATATACAGCTGTTATTTTTTTTGTCCTGGTAATGCAAGGATAATGGAATACTCCACATAGCAACCAGCTCTTAAAATATTTGACTGTCGCTTAAAGCCTAGCAATTCCCCTTGCATCTATAAGAAAATTAGCAATAAGATTAACATCTCGATTAACATGAAGCATGTGGAGAATAAGCGTTTGTAAAAATAGTTTGTACAAGAGTAGAGAAATTCATGTGAATGTAACACATCAGATTTTTAATGAAGTCCCCTTGCTTCTCAATGCACATGATCCACCGTTGCACAAATTTTCTGGTGCCCTCAGAAAAATAGTTTTTCCTCTAAGCAACAAACCATGTATGTACCGCTTCCTCCACTTCTTGGTCTGTGGTGAAGCGATGGCCCCTTAAGGCATTTTTAAGTGGAACAAAAAAGATATGGCATGCCACTTCATCGACAGCCAATCTTCTGTTCTATGAATCAGGATACGACCTTTCTCATTGTTGGTGTCACTAGTGGATATGAATGGGCGTCCTGCTCTTCCCTCGTCCTTCACAGTTGTCCGACCATTTTTGAGCTTTTCAATCCACTCGTACACATTTCGCCGAGGTAAAACATTGCTCTCATATTGTGCGAAAATTCTTCGATGGATTTCGTCTCCTGATACACCTTCAGACGATGAAAAACAGATAACCGCATGCTGTTCTTCTTTAGTGCAAACGGTGAGGGGTGCAGCCATGCTTATTATGCAACAATGCAACACTCACTGGAGTGATAACGGCCAAACATTCCACAAGCGAAAGCAAAGGGGCAACTTAAGGTAAGTTTTTATATAAGAGTGTGTGAAGGGTTTATTTGTTTATATGAATTTACATAGTGAGTTTTGTTTTCATGTAGGATCGCAGCGATGTAATGCGATTTCTTTTTAAGGGTTGGCGTACTACGTGTAAGACAGCACGTTTTGGCTTTGTAACTGACCGTTACACGGAAAATCTAAATTATTTCAAAGTGTGGTATGGCAATTATTTCTTTGGCATAGCAAAATTGTATTTTTTCCCATCCATTTCGGCCCTGAAAAGTTTTTCACATTTAGTAGACAATGTTTTTATGTGATGTATAGCGGGAACTATGATATAGAGGGAACACAAATGTAATAGGAATAAGTTAAGATTGTAACATATATGTAAAATGTGCAGCTAGCTAGCCGTGAGAAGAGAAACAGGCAGGTACAAAAGAGTTTAGAGCTGGCAACACAGCTAAACAGTCACAGGCACAGAGGGAGATAGCAATAAGATGGAAAGAGAGGGAGAGAGATGTTGACACCCTGGAAATCCCAAACTTGTCAAGACTGCAGATTTGGAGGCAAATGTTCTCATAGCACGCTTAGGGGAGAACCAATAACAGAATAGATTAGAAAAGAGCTAGGCGAACTTAGCGTCCTCCCAAGCGAGTATAAAAGCACACACGTGCAGAGTCCACGCGTCTATTCGTTTTGCATCTGAAGAGATAACGTTTCACGCCATATTTGTGGCGATGCGTGTGAAGTTAGATATAGGAGACATAGCTAGCTTGGGGAGGTAAATTGTTGAAGATAGGCCCCTTTGCAGTACTTACAGGTTTTAAAACACGGCTAGCGGCGACACAAAACAGTATCATTACAATGCAATAAATTAAAGTTCGAGTCATATGGAGTTTCATTTGTCTACCGTCACCACACCCTGAAAAGAGTCTAGAAATAGGGCAACACACAAGTGTGCTAGGCTTCAATTACAGGAACCAGCCATCAACAGCTCCAAGAAGGAAGGAAGGCGACGCCACGAGGAGGTCCGTCGCATATGGCGCCCAACGTGTTCACGCACGAATAAGGAGACGAACCCAGGACTTCAACGCGTAGGAGCAGCAGGAGCAACGCAGCAGGCAGAGAATCAACTAAAAGTAGGACAAAATCTTCTCATCTTTATGTGTTTTTATGTTACTCAGGAGTAACCGGCTTATCATGGCAGATAGCAACATGGAGCTTTCTAACGAGAGCACAGTAGATGCTGCCACGTGTATGCAGCAGGAGGCGTCTCAGGATGACGCACCCTTGCTCATTAGAATGATGCGAACGCTATTAGCAGAAAATAACCAAAGACTTGAAAATAGCCTAAACAAGAAAATAGAAAACAGTTTAGCAGAAAATACTCACAGACTTGAAGGTAGTTTAGCAGAAACTAGTGCTAGGGTAGAGACCACCAGCAAGAAAATAGAAGAAAGCTTAGCAGCTAGCAGCAGGCAGATAGAGCAGATTAGGACAGGGCAAGAAGAAATTCAAACAGAATTAATTAATGTTAGACAGGAAATAAATGTAAATAAGGGTGAAATTGCTTGACTCACAGAATTTGTAAACTCAGCTGTAGAGTCCTTAAAACAGGACAGTGTTACAATGCAAGCACATGTACAGGTTAATGTAGATAAGGAACTTCAGGCTTTTAAGCAGGTAATTACCGCAAGCCAGGTAGCAACAACCCACGAGATAGAGTCATTAAAGTCATCTATTCAGGCTGTAAAACAGGTTATCTCAGTAGAAACTAGTCAGGAGATTGAAACACTGAAAACATCAATCCAGGCCATTAGCACTGTGTATGATAGGGAAATTGGAGATTTAAAACGCAATATGAATGTGTTAGAATTAGATCAGCACAACACCAATAGTACTCCCAGTATCACTCAAGGAAGTACAGCCAACTCCGGTAGTGACCATTCACTCCCCGGTGAGGCCAGAAACCTTGAGACCAACACTTGTAGAAACAATGTGCATGCTTGTGATGTAGCGCAGTTGGCTCCTTGCTCCCACAGTGGAGACAATAGTTTTAATTCACACCTCTTGCATGAACTCACACCTCCGGTGTTCGAAGAATCGAAAGATCAGGCAAAAGAGTTTATAAAAGAGTTAGAGCAATATTTTATGTTAAAATCAACCCCTGAGGTCATCAAGCCCATTATAGTTAGAAAATGCCTCAAAGGTCGTGCTCTATCTTGGCTTAAATTAACGCAGGGTAATTCTCTGACATATGAGGAATTTAAACAGGCATTCCTATTAAGATATTGGGGACCACAAGAAGTCAACAAAATCCGACTTGAGTTAAACCAAGGCAGATACAACCCGCATATACATGGCACATTAATTGATTATGTCCTAAATCTGGCACAGCGAAGCAAACAAATTGAACCACCATTATCAGACAAGGAGGTGATAGCACTGCTCACCAATCACTTTGAACCTCATATCAGGAACGGACTGATAGTAGCTGAGCCACCCAACATTGCGAAAATGATTGAGTTAATCACAGCATTTGACCAGAGACCAACACAGGGTAATCTTTTCAGAGACCGGAGAGAATCACTTCAGCCGGAAAATAGGTCACATTCTTTTGGGTCAGGGGCATACAGGCAGAGAAACCCGCACTACAGGCAATTCGCAGAAAACCCTAGAGACAGATACACACAACCAACGCCACGGCCTGACAGAGTAAGAAACTACCCCAGGGAACATCAACATAGGGACCAACAAAGGAATTTTAATGTCAACCACATCCAGGCTTCAAACACACGACAAAACCGGTTTGAATTTGTCAGAGAATTTAACAGGAATTATGCTAGGGCACAAGAAAATACAAACAACAGACAAGGGAATTTTTCGGGTAGAAGCAGCCCAGTGAACACACAAACAATTGTAAACAGTAGCAGCAGTAGATGGGATTCGAACCCGGGACCTAGCAGACAGGACAGACCTCAAGACTCGCAACAATCGGGAAACCAAGCGTAGATGACTACTACGGCCGAGTATCCATCTCAGAGGGGAACAGTGGATTACAAGTTTCCCAACCAGGGCCCATTGCTTTAATAAATACGCACGTACAGGGGGATAACACACCGAGCACCATGCAGCACCAAAATAAGAGCAGAAATGTAGACATGCGTGACTCGCCCAGAATCAAAGCTGAAATCATGGGAGTAAACACGGACATTTTAATTGATACTGGGGCAAATATATCGGCGTGCTCGGAAGAATTTTTTAAGATGTTGCAGGAAAAGAAAATCAAAATTATGTCGCTGCCAATTTCGAATGTGTATTGCACGGTAGCGATTTCCAAGAGCAAAGAAAAGGTTAGGCAACAAGCAATGCTAACGATAAGAATGAATAATAAAGCATTCAATGTTATCTTTTTTGTAATCCCGAGGTTACAACAGCCAGTGATTATTGGTTCGGATTGCTTACATAAATGGGAAGCAATAGTGAACTTTGATAATAAATGCCTAAATTTAGTAAAAGATGGTGTGTGCATGCCTTTTGTTGAAACCAATACAGTAGACAATGAACCGACGGCGGAAGAACAACAAATTTTAGAGGAGTCATTTTGGGTAGAAATAATTAAAGCACAAAAAGACACAGAAATCGTAGCTATAAATACTGTTGGGAGACACGGGGATCAGATGGAGGAATTGTCAGAGGATGAGGCTGACACACGATATATAAACAATTATGAGTTCATAGGCGCAGGTCGCGTGCAGCTACACGTGCTCGAAGCCATTAGCGAACTGTCAGCGACACTACACACAGAGAGGCAGGTAGCCGAACCGGTCTCGCAAACAACACAGAAATTGCCGCCTTAATACAAAAGAAAGTAAACGCCGCGTGTGATTTAGAGGCATCAGAAAAGATCCGATTGCAGGACATTTTATGGAAGAACAGGGCAGTTTTTTCGTCACAACCAGGCAAATGCAACTCCTATGTTCATAGATTTAAAGTTAAACCCCTGTCTCCATACTCCCACAAATGCAGGAATTTACCGTTCGCCTTGAGAGAGCAAGCAGAGCAAGTTATCAAACAGATGCTAGATGATGACATTATAGAAGTGTCAAACTCGCCTTATATTAATCCTTTAGTGTGGGTTAAGAAGAAATCAGGAGACTTGCGAATGACGTTAGATGCACGCAAATTAAACTCATTCACAGTACCCGATCACTTCAGGGCGGAAGGCATTGATCAACTGTTGGTTAGGGTAAACCGGGGCAAGTGCTTCTCTAGCTTGGATCTTGTTCAGTCTTTCTGGCAGATACCCTTAGCAGAAGAGTTAAGACAGTACACTGGGTTCTTGCATAAAGGTTGCACTATGGTCTTTAAAAGGGTTCCTTTTGGCTTATGCACAAGCACGAGCGCACTACTCAGAGCAATTCATGCCATATTTGGGGACTCAACAGCAGAATTCGTCCTTCAATACGTGGATGACTTCATGATAGTAGGGGACGACGTTGACACGCACCTAAAACACATAGATTATGTTTTAAGCATGTTTAGCCAGCATGGCATGACACTTAAGTTAGAAAAATGCAATTTCTTTCTGAAAGAGGCCCAGTTTTTAGGGTATGTGATCTCAAAAGACGGCATTCGACCTAACCCGGACAGGATAGAGAGCATTAGAAATATTCCGGAACCCAGAAACTTAAAACAATTAAGAAAATGGTTCGGCATATGCAGATATGAAGGTAAATTCCTAGTTAATTTTGCCAAGGAAACAGCACCACTGAGAAAATTGTTAAAGAAGGGTGTTAAGTGGGTGTGGCGAGATGAGGAGCGAGCGGCATTCTACAACGTTCGCGAACTTTTTGCACAGGCGGTACTAATAGATCGGCCCAGAGAGGACCTTCCTTTTCATATCTATTGTGATGCCAGCGTGGGAGGCTATGCAGGAGTGTTATGCCAAATGGACGAGCAGGACTGCATGCATGTTTTAGCCACAGCATCCAGGGGTTTGACACAGTCAGAAAGCAATTCCTGCATTACACAATTGGAGATTGCCGCCATGTACTTTTCATTGATCAAATTTAGACAATTTATATATAATAGGAAAGTAATCATCCACACTGACCACGTGAGCCTGGAATTCATAAAACAATGCAAGCTGACCAGCAGTAAAATCTCCCGCTATATTTATGAGATTTTGAATTTCGACGTGGAAATCAAGCATATTCCAGGAGCTGAAAACACATTCAGTGATGTTTTGTCGAGATTACCGAGAGCAAAGTCCATGCCAGAAAACAAAGACAGGCCTTTTCACCAAGTGACAGTACTGCACATTGAAGCTACCGGTCAGAAACAACTGGTTAAAGCGTTAAGAAACTTGGCAAAATGCCAGGAAGAAGATGAGGAAATCCGGGAACTGTTAAACAACGCGCCGGAGATAGATGACAACACCTCAGGAACATTAGGGAAAAGGAATGGCATTCTTTACAAACTCAATGTTAATGAAAAGCGATGGAAAACATATGTGCCTAAAATGTTAGAGAACACATTAATTGCAGCCTTCCACAACTCCTTGGTACACTCTGGATCAGAAAGGACGGCCATCAACATTGCAGAACACTTTTATGTTAAGAAGCTCCATCAGAAGGTTAGAAAATTTATAGCAAGATGTAAGTTGTGTCAATTAGCCAAACCACTGAATGTAGCTTATGATATTGACATGCAGAGTGTTATTAGAGATGCACCCAACGCTCTAATATGCATGGACGCGCACGGCCCGTTACCCCAGAGCACTTTCGGGACTAAGTTTATAATTGTGTTACTTGATGTCTTCACAAAATTCACAAAGATTTACCCAGTGAAAGATATAACAGCTAGGACATGCCTGAGGAAAATATTTAAAGATTATGTACCTAAATATGGCAAGATGTTATCCCTGCTGTGTGACAATGCCTCTATGCACAGGAGCGGAATTTTTCAAAAGACACTCGCAGACAATGGAGTGAAACTATACCACAGCTCTAACTATTATCCGCAAGGAAATATGACAGAGAGAGTGCTCCGAGATATTTCGGGCTATTTCCGAATTTTAACTCACAAAAACCATACGGGGTGGTACCAACATTGTGCTAAGATTGAATTTGTCATAAACAATTCAGTGAATGCATCCACAGGTTATGCGCCGATATTAATGCACTTGGGCAAGCAGCCGGAACTGATATTGCCGAACATACCCACCACGATAGATCAAGGCAATCAAGACACTACGGCGGAAAAATGCAGGAAAGCGTTACTGCGCATAAGACAAAAAGCGGAAGCAAGGAAGAGAAAGGCCAAACGGCATAAGGCAAAATGGACACCCAAGATAGGTGATCTCGTTCTCGTGAAGAATAAGAATAAATCAGACCGATGGAGCAACACCTATCACAGAATGTGCTTACTATATAAAGGTCCGGCGGTAATTGTAGCTCAATTTGGGGCACACACTTTTGAGGTTAGGGAAGTTGCTACTAACAAGAACTGGGGCAAATATCACAAACAATTGCTGAAACCTTTCAAGACATAGGTTAACATTTGCACCTGTATGATTTTACGATTGCTTGTTGCGCGGGGTTGATGAGTCATGTAATTGTACTATGTAAGTGTTTTATCTTCAGTAATATAATGTATATAGAAAACAGCGTTAAAATTATTTCAGTTAAGGGCTTCTGGCCAGAATCCTAATGACCACTCTGAGCAGATAGCCAACGTGCCGCAATTACAGGCACTTCTATGCTGTTGTAAAGAAAACTAGTTTAAACAGTGCAAGGTCAAATGGGCCGACATACGACAACTTAAGTGTTCTTGCATAGGGCAGTGAAAAGGTTCCCAGAAGTGTTTATAAACAAACTACAGTGATGTGCTAAAGGGAAAACCAGTGAAAGTCATTATGTGAAATAAATGTTGCCTAGCCCACAAGCGTGTGATTACTCAGTAATTATCAGCAAAATGTCACTCAATGTCAATGTGACGTAAAAAGAAAATTTATGTAAACATTTGTAAATATATAATGTATGTTATTTGAGAGTTACATTGTTGTGTAGGATAGACGTTAGGTACATTTGTATTGTAGAGTACTATGGTGTTCTTTTTGAGATAATTGGTGTGTTATGCATTGCTATGTGTATTTTAGGGCTCTTTCATTCTCTTTTGTATTCTTCTTTGGGTCATGTCATTGCCATTCGAAAAACTTTCTCCGCCAACAGAACCAAAAATTTTTAGAATGACAATGAGGGGCATTTATAGCGGGAACTATGATATAGAGGGAACACAAATGTAATAGGAATAAGTTAAGATTGTAACATATATGTAAAATGTGCAGCTAGCTAGCCGTGAGAAGAGAAACAGGCAGGTACAAAAGAGTTTTGAGCTGGCAACACAGCTAAACAGTCACAGGCACAGAGGGAGATAGCAATAAGATGGAAAGAGAGGGAGAGAGATGTTGACACCCTGGAAATCCCAAACTTGTCAAGACTGCAGATTTGGAGGCAAATGTTCTCATAGCACGCTTAGGGGAGAACCAATAACAGAATAGATTAGAAAAGAGCTAGGCGAACTTAGCGTCCTCCCAAGCGAGTATAAAAGCACACACGTGCAGAGTCCACGCGTCTATTCGTTTTGCATCTGAAGAGATAACGTTTCACGCCATATTTGTGGCGATGCGTGTGAAGTTAGATATAGGAGACATAGCTAGCTTGGGGAGGTAAATTGTTGAAGATAGGCCCCTTTGCAGTACTTACAGGTTTTAAAACACGGCTAGCGGCGACACAAAACAGTATCATTACAATGCAATAAATTAAAGTTCGAGTCATATGGAGTTTCATTTGTCTACCGTCACCACACCCTGAAAAGAGTCTAGAAATAGGGCAACACACAAGTGTGCTAGGCTTCAATTACAGGAACCAGCCATCAACAGCTCCAAGAAGGAAGGAAGGCGACGCCACGAGGAGGTCCGTCGCAGATGGGTATGTAATTTTTTTGGTGTCGCTACATTATCACTTCCTCTTCCTTTCTCTCCACTGTGTTTCCCTTCCTTCTTTCTCTCTTCTCTTCATTTTTATACTATTCCCGGTCCCCACGTTGTTTGTTGTATGTATGAGTGTGTGTAATGTATATGATCAGTGTTAGTATTTCTGTGAATTTTTTGGATTTTGTATGCCTGATATAACTATATTAATCTTTCAAATGTGACTATTGCCTCATAATATTGACATTTTATGTGTGCTATACCACCTTGCTACTATATCTTATGCCTCTGCTAATAACTTGTGCTAGTGAAATTGTTGAGGGTTATTAATCTTGCTTTCTTATGACAAATTGTCACTGTAGTGCATTACAAAGGTGTTGTATAACCAAACATTTCTGGCCAGTGCTCTGATTGAATTTTCTTTTCTTTACAGTCAGTGTGCTTCTGTTTTACATTTCAGATACTGTCAGCTTTATTTTTAGTATGATTTTAACACAGGCATGACTGTTTGTGCTAAATACTAGGCAAACTTCTTTGTTATTTATATTGCTATATATACGGTAGTGAGAGAGCAATTAGGTATGGAGAACTCACAGCTACATTAGTAACCTAAGCTTATATATAAAAAAAGAACTAAACCTTCCGTGAATCAGAAACCTAAGCTTATATAAAGAAAACTAAACCTAACCTAACCTCCCGTGAATCAGTAACCTAAACTTATATAAAAATCTACTACCAACCTAATCTGCCATAAACCAGGAACCTAAGCCTATATATAAAAAAACTAGTCCTAACCTAACCTCCCGTAAATCAAACACGTAAAAAACTAATAAACGTAAAATAAAAATATGTGTTACACTCACATGACTTTCTCTACTCCTGTACAAACTATTTTTACAAACGCTTATTCTCCATCTACTTCATGTTAATCGAGATAAACATTTGCAGAGTCTATCTTATTGCTAATTTTCTTGTAGATGTAAGGGGAATATATATTTGCAAGGGCAATATAGAAATACGGCAGCCTTTAAGCATATACATATCTCTTAATAGCTGGTTGCTAGGTGCAGCACAATTCCCTTTGCCACAGATTAATACTCTTTGCATATCAAAGACCAAAAAAAATGAATAACGAATTCCCTTTTAAGAAAATAAGTATTGAAAAATTTAAGAGAATAACAAGCAATATCTCGAAAATAGTTCACTCAACAAAAAATGTATATGACATAAATTGTGTATTTTAACGCGATGTACATTTTTTGTGCAGTAAAATTTTGTCTATCTCTTATGGTTTACCGGTTATGCAAAAGTCGTTCACAATGAAGAATACTTTTGGAGACATTCCCAGCAAATTCAAGATATACGTTTTATTTGTCATGAAAATATCTTAAACATATGATATTTTAATCAAAATCGTTAGAGCCGTTTTTGAGAAAATTAAAATTTTCGAAAAATCTTCCATGTAAAGGGTAGTTTGGGATGGGAAGATTTCCTTGAAAACCTTCGTGTCGCATCCCTGGAAGATACTGAACCTAAATACCAAGTTTGGTGTTTATCCGACTGTTCATTTCTGAGTTATGCTCTTCACAGACAGACACACAGACACACACGGACATGTTTCCAAAAATGCTTTTTTTGGATTCAAGGTAGCTCAAAACATGTATTTCCGGTGAAATCTCGGTATCGAATTTTGAATGGAATACAATACTTCCCCTACTTATTATACGTAGTAGAGAAAGTAAAAATGAATAACGAATTTGAGAAAAAGTATAAGTATTGGAAAATTTAAGGGAATAACAAGCAATATCTCGAAAATGGTTCACTCAACAACAAAACTGTATATGACATAAATTGTGTATTTTAACGCGATCTACATTTTTTGTGTAGTAACATTTTGTCTATGTCTTATGGTTTAGCAGTTATGCAAAAGTCGTTCACAATGAAGAAAGCTTTTGGAGACATTCCCAGAAAATTTGAGATATACATTTCACTGTCATGAATATATCTTGAACATATGATATTTTAATCAAAATTAAAATTTTCGAAAAATCTTCCATGTAAAGGGTAATCTGGGGTGGGGGGATTTTCTTGAAAACCTTCGTGTCGCATATCTGGAAGATACTGAACCTAAATACCAAGTTTGGTGTTTATCCGACTGTTCGTTTCTGAGTTATGCTGTTCACAGACACACACACACACGGACATGTTTCCAAAAATGCTTTTTCTAGATTCAGGGGGCCTCAAAACATATATTTCTGGTGAAATCTCGGTATCGAATTTTTGGGTGGAATACAATACTTCCCCTACTTACTATACGTAGTAGAGAAAGTAAAAAGTAATTAGGAATGTACGTTGCGTGCGTTGGAGGTACGTCACTGGCTTTAGGGGTATTTGTTATTCATATGTTGCCAGCATTGTGTTGGAGCTAGAGGATGACATAGGGTAGCATCTGTAGGAGATTTAGGACATCACTTCCATCGCTTTTAAAGACCAACGTAGTACAGGTTACCGAACTTTTCTATTACACGGTCTATATCCCTCGCTATGATCCCCTGTAACTCAAAATTGTCATTGCATTGCAGGTTACTTTTAAGCTATCGATTATAAAATCGTGCGCCATACCTCACCAGCGCACAAATATGACACAATACTATTATAATTAGAATTGATTTAAAGTGCAAGTCATTACCTAAATGAAGAATTTTATCAATTACAACAGAACTCAAAGCATTAACATTTATCACATTTGATGAACATCACTTGCGACGGACCTCCTCGTGGCGTCGCCTTCCTTCCTTCTTGGAGCTGTTGATGGCTGGTTCCTGTAATTGAAGCCTAGCACACTTGTGTGTTGCCCTATTTCTAGACTCTTTTCAGGGTGTGGTGACGGTAGACAAATGAAACTCCATATGACTCGAACTTTAATTTATTGCATTGTAATGATACTGTTTTGTGTCGCCGCTAGCCGTGTTTTAAAACCTGTAAGTACTGCAAAGGGGCCTATCTTCAACAATTTACCTCCCCAAGCTAGCTATGTCTCCTATATCTAACTTCACACGCATCGCCACAAATATGGCGTGAAACGTTATCTCTTCAGATGCAAAACGAATAGACGCGTGGACTCTGCACGTGTGTGCTTTTATACTCGCTTGGGAGGACGCTAAGTTCGCCTAGCTCTTTTCTAATCTATTCTGTTATTGGTTCTCCCCTAAGCGTGCTATGAGAACATTTGCCTCCAAATCTGCAGTCTTGACAAGTTTGGGATTTCCAGGGTGTCAACATCTCTCTCCCTCTCTTTCCATCTTATTGCTATCTCCCTCTGTGCCTGTGACTGTTTAGCTGTGTTGCCAGCTCTAAACTCTTTTGTACCTGCCTGTTTCTCTTCTCACGGCTAGCTAGCTGCACATTTTACATATATGTTACAATCTTAACTTATTCCTATTACATTTGTGTTCCCTCTATATCATAGTTCCCGCTATAAATGCCCCTCATTGTCATTCTAAAAATTTTTGGTTCTGTTGGCGGAGAAAGTTTTTCGAATGGCAATGACATGACCCAAAGAAGAATACAAAAGAGAATGAAAGAGCCCTAAAATACACATAGCAATGCATAACACACCAATTATCTCAAAAAGTACACCATAGTACTCTACAATACAAATGTACCTAACGTCTATCCTACACAACAATGTAACTCTCAAATAACATACCTTATATATTTACAAATGTTTACATAAATTTTCTTTTTACGTCACATTGACATTGAGTGACATTTTGCTGATAATTACTGAGTAATCACACGCTTGTGGGCTAGGCAACATTTATTTCACATAATGACTTTCACTGGTTTTCCCTTTAGCACATCACTGTAGTTTGTTTATAAACACTTCTGGGAACCTTTTCACTGCCCTATGCAAGAACACTTAAGTTGTCGTATGTCGGCCCATTTGACCTTGCACTGTTTAAACTAGTTTTCTTTACAACAGCATAGAAGTGCCTGTAATTGCGGCACGTTGGCTACCTGCTCAGAGTGGTCATTAGGTGTCTGGCCAGAAGCCCTTAACTGAAATAATTTTAACGCTGTTTTCTATATACATTATATTACTGAAGATAAAACACTTACATAGTACAATTACATGACTCATCAACCCCGCGCAACAAGCAATCGTAAAATCATACAGGTGCAAATGTTAACCTATGTCTTGAAAGGTTTCAGCAATTGTTTGTGATATTTGCCCCAGTTCTTGTTAGTAGCAACTTCCCTAACCTCAAAAGTGTGTGCCCCAAATTGAGCTACAATTACCGCCGGACCTTTATATAGTAAGCACATTCTGTGATAGGTGTTGCTCCATCGGTCTGATTTATTCTTATTCTTCACGAGAACGAGATCACCTATCTTGGGTGTCCATTTTGCCTTATGCCGTTTGGCCTTTCTCTTCCTTGCTTCCGCTTTTTGTCTTATGCGCAGTAACGCTTTCCTGCATTTTTCCGCCGTAGTGTCTTGATTGCCTTGATCTATCGTGGTGGGTATGTTCGGCAATATCAGTTCCGGCTGCTTGCCCAAGTGCATTAATATCGGCGCATAACCTGTGGATGCATTCACTGAATTGTTTATGACAAATTCAATCTTAGCACAATGTTGGTACCACCCCGTATGGTTTTTATGGGTTAAAATTCGGAAATAGCCCGAAATATCTCGGAGCACTCTCTCTGTCATATTTCCTTGCGGATAATAGTTAGAGCTGTGGTATAGTTTCACTCCATTGTCTGCGAGTGTCTTTTGAAAAATTCCGCTCCTGTGCATAGAGGCATTGTCACACAGCAGGGATAACATCTTGCCATGTTTAGCTACATAATCTTTAAATATTTTCCTCAGGCATGTCCTAGCTGTTATATCTTTCACTGGGTAAATCTTTGTGAATTTTGTGAAGACATCAAGTAACACAATTATAAACTTAGTCCCGAAAGTGCTCTGGGGTAACGGGCCGTGCGCTTCCATGCATATTAGAGCGTTGGGTGCATCTCTAATAACACTCTGCATGTCAATATCATAAGCTACATTCAGTGGTTTGGCTAATTGGCACAACTTACATCTTGCTATAAATTTTCTAACCTTCTGATGGAGCTTCTTAACATAAAAGTGTTCTGCAATGTTGATGGCCGTCCTTTCTGATCCAGAGTGTACCAAGGAGTTGTGGAAGGCTGCAATCAATGTGTTCTCTAACATTTTAGGCACATATGTTTTCCATCGCTTTTCATTAACATTGAGTTTGTAAAGAATGCCATTCCTTTTCCCTAATGTTCCTGAGGTGTTGTCATCTATCTCCGGCGCGTTGTTTAACAGTTCCCGGATTTCCTCATCTTCTTCCTGGCATTTTGCCAAGTTTCTTAACGCTTTAACCAGTTGTTTCTGACCGGTAGCTTCAATGTGCATTACTGTCACTTGGTGAAAAGGCCTGTCTTTGTTTTCTGGCATGGACTTTGCTCTCGGTAATCTCGACAAAACATCACTGAATGTGTTTTCAGCTCCTGGAATATGCTTGATTTCCACGTCGAAATTCAAAATCTCATAAATATAGCGGGAGATTTTACTGCTGGTCAGCTTGCATTTGTTTTATGAATTCCAGGCTCACGTGGTCAGTGTGGATGATTACTTTCCTATTATATATAAATTGTCTAAATTTGATCAATGAAAAGTACATGGCGGCAATCTCCAATTGTGTAATGCAGGAATTGCTTTCTGACTGTGTCAAACCCCTGGATGCTGTGGCTAAAACATGCATGCAGTCCTGCTCGTCCATTTGGCATAACACTCCTGCATAGCCTCCCACGCTGGCATCACAATAGATATGAAAAGGAAGGTCCTCTCTGGGCCGATCTATTAGTACCGCCTGTGCAAAAAGTTCGCGAACGTTGTAGAATGCCGCTCGCTCCTCATCTCGCCACACCCACTTAACACCCTTCTTTAACAATTTTCTCAGTGGTGCTGTTTCCTTGGCAAAATTAACTAGGAATTTACCTTCATATCTGCATATGCCGAACCATTTTCTTAATTGTTTTAAGTTTCTGGGTTCCGGAATATTTCTAATGCTCTCTATCCTGTCCGGGTTAGGTCGAATGCCGTTTTTGAGATCACATACCCTAAAAACTGGGCCTCTTTCAGAAAGAAATTGCATTTTTCTAACTTAAGTGTCATGCCATGCTGGCTAAACATGCTTAAAACATAATCTATGTGTTTTAGGTGCGTGTCAACGTCGTCCCCTACTATCATGAAGTCATCCACGTATTGAAGGACGAATTCTGCTGTTGAGTCCCCAAATATGGCATGAATTGCTCTGAGTAGTGCGCTCGTGCTTGTGCATAAGCCAAAAGGAACCCTTTTAAAGACCATAGTGCAACCTTTATGCAAGAACCCAGTGTACTGTCTTGACTCTTCTGCTAAGGGTATCTGCCAGAAAGACTGAACAAGATCCAAGCTAGAGAAGCACTTGCCCCGGTTTACCCTAACCAACAGTTGATCAATGCCTTCCGTCCTGAGGTGATCGGGTACTGTGAATGAGTTTAATTTGCGTGCATCTAACGTCATTCGCAAGTCTCCTGATTTCTTCTTAACCCACACTAAAGGATTAATATAAGGCGAGTTTGACACTTCTATAATGTCATCATCTAGCATCTGTTTGATAACTTGCTCTGCTTGCTCTCTCAAGGCGAACGGTAAATTCCTGCATTTGTGGGAGTATGGAGACAGGGGTTTAACTTTAAATCTATGGACATAGGAGTTGCATTTGCCTGGTTGTGACGAAAAAACTGCCCTGTTCTTCCATAAAATGTCCTGCAATCGGATCTTTTCTGATGCCTCTAAATCACACGCGGCGTTTACTTTCTTTTGTATTAAGGCGGCAATTTCTGTGTTGTTTGCGAGAACCGGTTCGGCTACCTGCCTCTCTGTGTGTAGTGTCGCTGACAGTTCGCTAATGGCTTCGAGCACGTGTAGCTGCACGCGACCTGCGCCTATGAACTCATAATTGTTTATATATCGTGTGTCAGCCTCATCCTCTGACAATTCCTCCATCTGATCCCCGTGTCTCCCAACAGTATTTATAGCTACGATTTCTGTGTCTTTTTGTGCTTTAATTATTTCTACCCAAAATGACTCCTCTAAAATTTGTTGTTCTTCCGCCGTCGGTTCATTGTCTACTGTATTGGTTTCAACAAAAGGCATGCACACACCATCTTTTACTAAATTTAGGCATTTATTATCAAAGTTCACTATTGCTTCCCATTTATGTAAGCAATCCGAACCAATAAGCACTGGCTGTTGTAACCTCGGGATTACAAAAAAGATAACATTGAATGCTTTATTATTCATTCTTATCGTTAGCATTGCTTGTTGCCTAACCTTTTCTTTGCTCTTGGAAATCGCTACCGTGCAATACACATTCGAAATTGGCAGCGACATAATTTTGATTTTCTTTTCCTGCAACATCTTAAAAAATTCTTCCGAGCACGCCGATATATTTGCCCCAGTATCAATTAAAATGTCCGTGTTTACTCCCATGATTTCAGCTTTGATTCTGGGCGAGTCACGCATGTCTACATTTCTGCTCTTATTTTGGTGCAGCATGCTGCTCGGTGTGTTATCCCCCTGTACGTGCGTATTTATTAAAGCAATGGGCCCTGGTTGGGAAACTTGTAATCCACTGTTCCCCTCTGAGATGGATACTCGGCCGTAGTAGTCATCTACGCTTGGTTTCCCGATTGTTGCGAGTCTTGAGGTCTGTCCTGTCTGCTAGGTCCCGGGTTCGAATCCCATCTACTGCTGCTACTGTTTACAATTGTTTGTGTGTTCACTGGGCTGCTTCTACCCGAAAAATTCCCTTGTCTGTTGTTTGTATTTTCTTGTGCCCTAGCATAATTCCTGTTAAATTCTCTGACAAATTCAAACCGGTTTTGTCGTGTGTTTGAAGCCTGGATGTGGTTGACATTAAAATTCCTTTGTTGGTCCCTATGTTGATGTTCCCTGGGGTAGTTTCTTACTCTGTCAGGCCGTGGCGTTGGTTGTGTGTATCTGTCTCTAGGGTTTTCTGCGAATTGCCTGTAGTGCGGGTTTCTCTGCCTGTATGCCCCTGACCCAAAAGAATGTGACCTATTTTCCGGCTGAAGTGATTCTCTCCGGTCTCTGAAAAGATTACCCTGTGTTGGTCTCTGGTCAAATGCTGTGATTAACTCAATCATTTTCGCAATGTTGGGTGGCTCAGCTACTATCAGTCCGTTCCTGATATGAGGTTCAAAGTGATTGGTGAGCAGTGCTATCACCTCCTTGTCTGATAATGGTGGTTCAATTTGTTTGCTTCGCTGTGCCAGATTTGGGACATAATCAATTAATGTGCCATGTATATGCGGGTTGTATCTGCCTTGGTTTAGCTCAAGTCGGATTTTGTTGACTTCTTGTGGTCCCCAATATCTTAATAGGAATGCCTGTTTAAATTCCTCATATGTCAGAGAATTACCCTGCGTTAATTTAAGCCAAGATAGAGCACGACCTTTGAGGCATTTTCTAACTATAATGGGCTGGATGACCTCAGGGGTTGGTTTTAACATAAAATATTGCTCTAACTCTTTTATAAACTCTTTTGCCTGATCTTTCGATTCCTCGAACACCGGAGGTGTGAGTTCATGCAAGAGGTGTGAATTAAAACTATTGTCTCCACTGTGGGAGCAAGGAGCCAACTGCGCTACATCACAAGCATGCACATTGTTTCTACAAGTGTTGGTCTCAAGGTTTCTGGCCTCACCGGGGAGTGAATGGTCACTACCGGAGTTGGCTGTACTTCCTTGAGTGATACTGGGAGTACTATTGGTGTTGTGCTGATCTAATTCTAAAACATTCATATTGCGTTTTAAATCTCCAATTTCCCTATCATACACAGTGCTAATGGCCTGGATTGATGTTTTCAGTGTTTCAATCTCCTGACTAGTTTCTACTGAGATAACCTGTTTTACAGCCTGAATAGATGACTTTAATGACTCTATCTCGTGGGTTGTTGCTACCTGGCTTGCGGTAATTACCTGCTTAAAAGCCTGAAGTTCCTTATCTACATTAACCTGTACATGTGCTTGCATTGTAACACTGTCCTGTTTTAAGGACTCTACAGCTGAGTTTACAAATTCTGTGAGACAAGCAATTTCACCCTTATTTACATTTATTTCCTGTCTAACATTAATTAATTCTGTTTGAATTTCTTCTTGCCCTGTCCTAATCTGCTCTATCTGCCTGCTGCTAGCTGCTAAGCTTTCTTCTATTTTCTTGCTGGTGGTCTCTAACCTAGCACTAGTTTCTGCTAAACTACCTTCAAGTCTGTGAGTATTTTCTGCTAAACTGTTTTCTATTTTCTTGTTTAGGCTATTTTCAAGTCTTTGGTTATTTTCTGCTAATAGCGTTCGCATCATTCTAATGAGCAAGGGTGCGTCATCCTGAGACGCCTCCTGCTGCATACACGTGGCAGCATCTACTGTGCTCTCGTTAGAAAGCTCCATGTTGCTATCTGCCATGATAAGCCGGTTACTCCTGAGTAACATAAAAACACATAAAGATGAGAAGATTTTGTCCTACTTTTAGTTGATTCTCTGCCTGCTGCGTTGCTCCTGCTGCTCCTACGCGTTGAAGTCCTGGGTTCGTCTCCTTATTCGTGCGTGAACACGTTGGGCGCATATGCGACGGACCTCCTCGTGGCGTCGCCTTCCTTCCTTCTTGGAGCTGTTGATGGCTGGTTCCTGTAATTGAAGCCTAGCACACTTGTGTGTTGCCCTATTTCTAGACTCTTTTCAGGGTGTGGTGACGGTAGACAAATGAAACTCCATATGACTCGAACTTTAATTTATTGCATTGTAATGATACTGTTTTGTGTCGCCGCTAGCCGTGTTTTAAAACCTGTAAGTACTGCAAAGGGGCCTATCTTCAACAATTTACCTCCCCAAGCTAGCTATGTCTCCTATATCTAACTTCACACGCATCGCCACAAATATGGCGTGAAACGTTATCTCTTCAGATGCAAAACGAATAGACGCGTGGACTCTGCACGTGTGTGCTTTTATACTCGCTTGGGAGGACGCTAAGTTCGCCTAGCTCTTTTCTAATCTATTCTGTTATTGGTTCTCCCCTAAGCGTGCTATGAGAACATTTGCCTCCAAATCTGCAGTCTTGACAAGTTTGGGATTTCCAGGGTGTCAACATCTCTCTCCCTCTCTTTCCATCTTATTGCTATCTCCCTCTGTGCCTGTGACTGTTTAGCTGTGTTGCCAGCTCTAAACTCTTTTGTACCTGCCTGTTTCTCTTCTCACGGCTAGCTAGCTGCACATTTTACATATATGTTACAATCTTAACTTATTCCTATTACATTTGTGTTCCCTCTATATCATAGTTCCCGCTATACACTGCATCACTGGGTTACTTGTGCACTGCGTGTTTTTCATCTCACCAAATATGGCATTATTTTGACACAAAGTACCAGTAATTACTTTGTCTGTTTTTACAGTAAAACGCTTCTTAACATTAAAATTAAAGCTGGATCGTTTCTTACTAGACATTATGAAAAGTCTTAGAGTATAAACAGGAAAACGAAACAACCGAACGTCAGGCAGGCCACCTTGTAGGAATAAACATCGCTAAAATTCCGCGAATGTATGGCATTTGGTCTTTTAAATACACGATTGTTGTTACATCACTTCCGAATACGTATTCTGGGGCAATTTATTGAATTCTGGTTATGCTATCTGGCGTAACTTCTTAAATGTTTGTCCTCTCCTTCAGAATGCCATCTTCCTTCTACATAGTCTTCCAAAACTCTTATCTTCCTTTCTTTTTTATATGCATTGATACACAACAGTCTTTAATAAGGTTAACAATTGCGCCACGAAGGAGCAAGTATGTCCTTGGGCATAATTACAGTAGCATTTACTTTAATCACTTGTATTATGTTTGTCAACTTATTCGCGGGAGGTAATTATTTAGCTGTATTAAATTTGGTCACTACTTTGCGGTTAAATTAAATTAAATTGAGTTTTATTTATGGACGCTCTTAAACTGCTAAGGTTCTTAGCGTCGCGTTCTATATTGGGCGTGAAAGACCAGAAATTTTGCTCAGAGACTCTATCAGGCTTGAGGTTCTTATACGTACCGTAAATCTAGGACACGGTGCTACCGGCTTTACATCCCTTCCGAAGGAAGCCATGCTAAGGATTTTTACGCCTGAAAAATATCCATCGCCCTCCGCCGGGTTTGAACCAGCGACCTCGGGAACTAGAGGCTAGCGTGGTACTTCGCGGTAATTATTTAGATGTATTACATTTGTTTACTACTTCGCAGTAATCATTTATTTGTATTAATTTATTGTTTCGCGCTTTTCTATTGCCACAGCATAATAGAACCTTTACGCAACTCTCTAATCAACTTTCCGCGTTTCGTATAGCCGCAGCGTTTTTTCTGCTTTATAGTTGGTACCTGACATTCCGAATTAACACCGTCCGCTATGACACATCGATTAGAGTTTGGTCGAGCGATTCTTTTGCAGTAATTGATTCATGCGATTCGTTCACGGTTCATGAATCTATTCATACGATTCGTTCACGATTCATGAATCGTCCTCTTGCTACCTGTCCGCTAGTCTCTCCTAGCGCACGATTCGTTCATGAATCGTCGCCTTGCCTGCCGTCTATTCTCACTCACGATTCTTATATGAATCGTCCCCGTTTGTACGTTGCAGTTTGCAGCCAAAATACGCAATTAGTACTTTTTTGTTACGATGGGGGCTATGATCTTTTTTCTTTGGCATATAAAAGACAATGTATGTAAAAGCGCTTTCCGCGTTATTTTGGGTAATACACTTGGAGTTTCCTGAATTTGTCATAACAATCAACCTATGTTATTCCACTTAAGTTACAATTACATAAGGTAGTATGTAAAGTAATTATGAAGTTATTATTACTATTATTATTATTATTATTATTATTATTATTGTATTCTTCATTTCGATGATTAGGCATTCCATTGGATTCTTTACTTCACTCCTCTCTTTTTCTGGGGTATCCGATGTCTCTTTTTCCTGACGGTTTGTATTTATTATTTCTTCAGTCATGTAATTCATATCGCTTTCCAATTAAGTTAGTTTTCTTCAATTTTATGATATAATTTATAAATATTTAGCTCTCTAATTGTATCGTTTTATTTCTTATTAGGTCTAATCTAGTGCATTCTCAAGTTTTTCGTAAAAATCTCATTTCCGCTGTCTGAATTTTACTTTTGTCCAATTTTATTATTATGATTATTATTATTATTGTTGTTATTATTATTCGTCACTACTACCGAAGTTGCACGCGAAAATAAGGTATATAATTTTTATAAATACGTGAAAAGGTATAAGCCCGGTATGCAGATAATAATAATGTTGTACATAAATTTTACATCAGCATATTCGAGCTAATTTTAATGCATTAGAATTGGCTTCGTTATATCGATGCATGTTCTCATACTTTTAATGTAGATTATAGTATACAAATTAATGCTTTTAAATTATATAATTTTAAAATGTTACTCAAACCAAGAATTCAAAAATTCCCTATTTTTCCTCCATTTTGTATATATTCTGGTATTGTATATTATAATACTTACTATACTGTAATCATGCAATACTGTGTATCAGATCTCTCAGTAAAGTACTGAAAATTACTTCTATTGTTTATACTGCAGCCTCCGTTCATACATTGGCAATGCTTACAATTCATTTTACTGCGCTTTACAGCTATTTACACAATTTGTTTTTAAGAATTAATCTTTCTCGGCTGAACTCGATACTCCTAGCTTATGCCATCAGCATCTCAAAGAATCGTGTTGATCTACCAATTCACATTATAAATTCTAACGAATCTTTCAACCTGTGCAATTCACTACTACGAATCGACAGAACTCGGCAATATATATTATTGCGGTGCTGTTCTGTTTTCGTATACTATGATATAGCATCACAATGCTTGGTAACTTCCCTGCTCATCATCGTTCTTACTCGGCAGCATTCGTCCGGGCTCGGCTTGGAAGCCAAAGCTAAGAGTGAGTAGTAAACAAAGCCCAAGCGAGAATGTCCTGATCACGATTCTTTTTGAACGACGATTCATGCACGATTCTTGCGATTCTTTTTGAACCACGATTCATGCACGATTCTTGCGATTCTTTTTGAACCACGATTCATGCACGATTCTTACGATTCATTTTGAACGACGATTCATGCTAAGACTGAACACGATTCATGCGATTCTTTCCTTGTAGTCGTTCATATAAACGATTCGTTCATGAATCGCCCCATGTCTAACATCGACCTCTAGAGTAACATTATCACAATAAGGAACACTTAAATACAGTACTATAACAAAGCAATAAAATATAAATTAAAATGAAACGGTCTTATGAAATTCGTTCAAGCCGCTGAAGGGAATTTTGTGCACTGTAAATTGATCACTATAATTGATTATTAAATTAATTTCTCAGTGGAAACAAGCAAGAATTGAATTCAAATGTTTCTTTCGAGGTAACAAGCGCTTGCGATTAAACAAAAGAAAGAGAAAAACGAAACAAATGAGGATCGCAAAATCTAATGCATGTCCATTGGATGACATAATTAGGAAAAGCGTAAAATTGCAACATGAAATATTTCGAAAATGGCGAACGCTACGAAAAAAAACATTTGGCATAAGATACATATATATTAATAGGCTTCATATCTCTTCTGCAGTAAATTTTTGTGTATCTGTTATCGTTTTCTAGTTATACAAATTTATACAAAATTCAGTCAAATAAAGAGGACTTCACACACTAATCCCAGAAAATTCAAGATATACATTTTATTTGTCAGGTAAACATATTAAATATGTGATATTTTAATCAACATTGTTAGAGCCACTTTTGAGAAAATCAAAACTTTCAAAAAACGTTTCATGTAACGGGGTCGTGTCGCAAACTTGGAAGACACTGAACTTAAATACCAAATTTGTTATTTATCCGACATTTCGTTTTTGAGTAGTTATGATGTTCAAACACACACGGACCTCAGGGAGCCACAAAACATGTATTCGGTGAAATTACAATACCTTCTCTACTTTATGTACGTGGTAGAGAAGGTGATAAAAATGAATAACCAAAAAGCTTTCGCATTTACCTAAGCCTGGCAACACTGCGGCTGCTTCATAGACGTTCGCGTGCCTTTTCATCTCCATGGTCATTTCTATATATGAGTACGTAGAATTCTGAAATGATGTGGTCACTTTGAGTACCTTTGCCTCCTGTAGATTCCATTCTCTGCTAGGGACATACATATCCCCGTACACCTGTAAAGGAAGATATCTCGTTTTACTTATTTAGGAAAGACAAGGGAGGTCTTGTAGTGTGAATAATGACGTAATTCACGAAGACAGTGAACATATTACGACCATAGAATTACAGTTCTATCCCTATTGTGTAATTTTCAGATACACTATATGATCAAAAGTATCCGGACACCCCCACAAAGATACGTTTTTCATCTTAGGTGCATAAATTGTGTATTTTAACGCGATCTACATTTTTTGTGTAGTAAAATTTTGTCTATCTCTTATGGTTTACCAGTTATGCAAATGTCGTTCACAATGAAGAACACTTTTGGAGACATTCTCAGAAAATAAAAAATATACATTTTATTTGTCATGAAAGTATCTTAAATATACGATATTTTAATCAAAATCGTTAGAGCCATTTTTGAGAAAATTAAAATTTTCGAAAACTCTTCCACGTAAAGGGTAATCTGGGATGGGGGGATTTTCTTGAAAACCTTCGTGTCGCATCTCTGGAAGATACTGAACCTAAATACCAAGTTTGGCGTTTATCCGACTGTTCGTTTCTGAGTTATGCTGTTCACAGACACACACACACACACACACACACACACACACACGGATATGTTTCCAAAAATGCTTTATATGCATTCAGTGCACCTTAAAACATGTATTTCCTGTGAAATCTCGGTATCGAATTTTTGGGTGGAATGCAATACTTCCCCTACTTACTATACGTAGTAGAGAAAGTAAAAATGACCAAGAATTAAAACATTTAAACCACAAAAAATGATTGTTGCCGCAGAAAAGATTATTTGAAATAAATTGTGTGTTTTAAGAAACCTACATGTTTCGTGTGTTTCACAGGCTATTCCCGAAAAGCAAAATCAAAATAGGTATGCATTTTATTTGTCATGAAAACAACTTAAGTATATGCTATTTTAATCGATATCGTTAGAGCTATTTTTGATAAATTAAGAAACTTCAAAAAATCATCCATTCCATTTTCTAGGAAGTCTTTGTGTGGTATTTGTTGGACATTTAGTTTTTGAATTAAACTAATTAATAATGTGTGTATTTACGAAACTAAGGTTCTTCCCCAGAAATGATATCCAAAAACATCGTTAGGGTGTTATTTAGTACATATTAAGCATGATTTAAAACATATCGGCCACCTGGCACTAGAGTAAATTAATATTATTATTTTCACAGTATTTATTGCACTTACCAAACTGCCATTTCTGTAACGGGACCATACAACGAGCTCTAAGTCGTCAGCGCTTCTGGTCCAGGGTTTGATGATCACTCTACAACTTTGGGAATCGTATGGCCAGCGTGTTATGTCCGCAGAGCACGGCGCCGAAAAGCTGGAGGACACAGTACAGTGAACCACTCCATAGCTCATAAGGATGCACATAGCACCGGACAGGCCCACCTCTCCTTCCTTCGATCTCTCCCTGTACACAATGTAAGGTATTTATTTTAACCAAATTTTACTTACTACTACCTCCAACAAGGTCATACTCACCACCATAACCACCACCACACCTACCATAATCATCACAATCACAACTTCCGTAACCATCACCGTCAACAACCACCCTCTAGCTACCGACGCTTCGGGTCCAAACCGGGCGGAGGCGTTGATTTTTTTCAGGCGCAAAAATCCTTAGCGTGGCTTTTTTGGAAGGGAAGTAAAACCTGTAGTCTGGTGTCGTAGAGAACCTCAAGCCTGAGCAAAATTACTGGTCTTTCACATCCAATATAGAGTGGGACGCTAAGTACCATAGTAGTTAAAGAGCGTCCATAAAAAAACTCAATTACATTTTACAACCATCACTAAGACTATCCCACCACCAATACCATCATCACCACCATTACATTCATCATCACCACCATCACTATTACCATCATCATCATTCTTATTGTCACTGTCACTACCAATACCATCATCATTACCATTACCGTCATCGCCTTCGCGATCACCATCATCATCATCACCTCATTCACCGTCGTCATCACCACCACCATCACCGTCATTATCACCATCATCACCGTCACATCATCATCACCACCATTATCACCGTCTTCATCAACAGTAGCATTACCACTGTCTCATCACCACCATTACCATTACCGTTATCATTAGCACCATCGTCACCACCTTCATCATCACCACCATCACCACCGTCTTCATCACCACTACCACCACCATCATCATCACTACACCACTATCACCATCATCATCACCACCCTCTTCACCACCACCACCATTACCTTCCTCATCACTACCACCGACACCATCATCATCACCACCAACATCACGATCATCATCACTACCACCATCACCATCATCACTACCACCACAGTAGGATATATAGGAGAGATCGAGCGCAGTTTTTTGCGTTTATATGGGAAAGGATAGGGAAAACGAGGCTAGATGCGACGGTTCAAGGAGGAAAATGCGTTTATATGGGCGAGATAGGGAATACGAGGACTGACGCTAGGCAAGACAGTGGTAGGAGGGGAGTGCGCTTTATATGAGAAAGATAGGGAATACGAGGGGAGGTGCTAGGCTAGACAGAGGCTGAGTAGAGTATAGTTTATATGAGAGGTATAGGAAAACGAGGGGAGGTGTTAGACTAGACAGAGGCTTGAAACGTAGTGCATGGTTTATATGAGTGGTATAGGAAAACGAGGAGAGGAGTTAGACTAGACAGAGGTCGAGGAGCAGAGTATGGTTTATGTGTGAGGTATAGGAAAACGAGGAAAGGTGTTAGGCTAGACAGAAGTCGAGGAGTAGAGTATGGTTTATATGAGAGGTATAGGAACAGGAGAAGAGGTGTTAGGCTAGACAGGTAGTGTAGCAGTAGGAATATGGACTTGTATACAGGAGAGATAGGGAATACCAGGGCTGATGCTAGGCTAGTCAGATGCTAAAGGAGGGAGGGATATGCTTTATACGAGAGAGATAGGGGATACAAGGAAAGATGCTATACTAAAAAGGACTTGAAGGGTAGAATATGGGCGATATAGCGAACCGAGGAGAGGTATTAGGATAGGAGTTTTGAATGATGGAGTAGGTCTTTATATGCGAGAGATAGGGAATACGAGGGTCGATGCTAGGCTAGACAGTGGTAGGAGGGGGAGTGCGCTTTATATGAGAAAGATAGGGAATACGAGGGGAGGTGCTAGTCTAGACATTGTTTGAGGATTAGAGTATACGTTTATATGGGAGGTATAGGAAAACGAGGGGAGGTGTTAGGCTAGACAGATGCTGAGTAATGTATGGTTTATATGAGTGGTATAGGAAAACGAGGAGAGGAGTTAGACTAGACAGAGGTCGAGGAGCAGAGTATGGTTTATGTGAGAGTCATGGGTAAACGAGAGAGGCGTTAGGCTAGACAGAGCTAGAGGAATAGAGTATGGTTTATATGAGAGGTATAGGAACAGGAGAAGAGGTGTTAGGCTAGACAGGTAGTGTAGCAGTAGGAATATGGACTTATATACAGGAGAGATAGGGAATAGGAGGGCTAGACTTGAAAGCGACTTTAGACGTGAACTTAGTGGAAAACTGTTTCATGTCAATGTTAGAACGCTAATTCTAGACATGCCCATCACGTAACCTATTCAGGGAAAAGGTGACTCGTTCAGGGGAAAAAGGTGACTGCTCAGGGAAAAAGGAGGCCCACAAAGGGAAAAAGTTGACTAGCAAAGGGAAAAACGTGACCAGCAAAGGGAAAAATGTCACCAGCAAAGGGAAAAAAGGCGACCACCAAAGGGAAAAAGGTGACCTCAACGGGAAAAGCTAACCCACTAACACTAACAGGTAAGTAATTCAGGTAGTATCACAGGAGGCTAGATTCCAGGGTTGGGTATAGCATAGTTTCATATTTCAAGGTAATTCAGAGGGTATCGTAGGTATTTAGGATAATTCAAGTAACATAGGTGTTTAGAGTAATTAAGCAAGCATTACAGGAGGGTAGGTTCCAGGGGTTGGTTATAACCTAGCTTCGTATTTCACAGATAGTTCAAGTAATATCGTAAGTATTTGAGGTAATCGACAGAGCTTCACAGATATTATTGATAATTTCGATCAGAGATTTGTATCACAGCTATTTAAGGTAAATGCAGATGATTCAGGTTGTATCAATGGTATTTGAGTCATTTTAACAGGTAATTCAGATAGCATCACAGGTGCTCGTGCTAATTTAGAGCAGGAATTCGTATCAGAGCTAGTTAAGGTAATTTCACATGATTCGGGTAGTATCACAGGTATTTAAATCATTTTCATAGCCAATTCAGCTAGTATCGTGAGCATTTAAGCTAATTCAGCTAGTATCACAGGAGGCTAGATTCCAGAGGCTAACTGCATCATAGCTATGCATGATTTCACAGCTAATTCAGCTAGTATCGTAGGTATTTAGGCTAATTCAGGTAGTATCACAGGAGGCTAGATTCCAGGGTTGGGTATAGCATAGTTTCATATTTCAAGGTAATTCAGAGGGTATCGTAGGTATTTAGGATAATTCAAGTAACATAGATGCTTAGAGTAATTAAGCAAGCATTGCAGGAGGGTAGGTTCCAGGGGTTGGTTATAGCCTAGTTTCGTATTTTACAGATAGTTCAGGTAATATCATAATTATTTGGATAATCAGCATAGTTTCACAGACGCTCGTAATAATTTCGATCAGAGATTTTGTATCACGGCTATTTAAGGTAAATGCAGCTGATTCAGGTTGTATCAATGGTATTTGAGTCATTTTAATAGGCAATTCTGATAGTATCACAGGTGCTCGTACTAATTTAGAGCAGGAATTCGTATCTGAGCTATTTAATGTAATTTCACACGATTCGGGTAGTATCACAGGTATTTAAGTCATTTTAACGGGCAATTCAACTAGTATCACAGGTACTCATGGTAATATAGAGAGTAATTCGATTATAAAACTTTTCTCATCCAACGTTACAACAATTTATATACTTTTTTCTAAATCTTACAAACTTATTATATGTTAAACACTTATTGTACGATGCGGAGAGGGATAAACTGCATATTGGCTCACAAACTGAAAAGCTTTACGTCAACATACCTTTATTTTAGTTCGTTATAGATGTCTCTCCCCTTTTATCTAGGCTTGAGACTAGCACTAGGATTGCTCCTAATGGCAGGGTTACCACCTTCCCTTCCATCTTCTTCTTTCTTCATCAGGCGTCAGCTATCTGCATATACGGCACACAGATACCTTCTTTTTTAAGATTGTAGACTCACTAGAAAATCTTTATCTTTAACTTACATTCTTTTAAGCACTGTTTGTAATAGCGTAATGTCCATACGCATATGTTGTTATCCCGTCCTCAGCAATAATTCTTTTATCATCAAACGGAGTCAATGTAATTTTATTCACTTGTACTGTAGCAAGGGCATGCTTTCGTGATAGAATCAGATTCATAGGTGTTCTGATGATTTCACAGGTTTTAAGACAGTCTGTATAGCTGTCAAACGAAATGTACTGCTTAATAGCGCTACGTTTTATACCTTTAATCTTTTTTATCATTGACCCTTGAATATCTAAGGCATACATCTTAGGACGTAGTCCAACAAAGCGTAGGATGATTTTGCTATTAGCCTCATCTTTAAATTTTCCCAATACCTTCTTGTTCTGAGTGGAGTAACATATATGATTGACAGGGTAATCAGCTGTATCGAGATGCTCAAGAAAACGTAGCTTGTCCTGGTACACATCTTCAGTTGTTACACGATGAATGAACGAATCAGTGTCCATATACATAAGCTTCAGGTTTTCAGCTCCATAATAAGGCAACAAAACGTCGTAATGATAGTTATACATTAATGTCTTGGAGATGTCCAACACACTCATACCAATGTATATAGGCTTGTTGAATACAATCTGACGAGAGGCCATATGTACAGCAGCTAGATTATCAGCATATATCGTCCTGTCGATAAACGTAGGCTTGGCGATCAGCTTCTCTAGAGTTTTTTCATTGGTCACCAGTCGTATATCCATACGATTACGCAGGTTCTCCATAGTTTTTCCAAACATAGCGTTGTTAAAGAGTTTGTAGAGATCCTTCTCGAAATCATTTGCAGCTTGTTGTCGTAGCCTGTTGTTAAATTCCACATAAGGTTTCAACCACTGAGACTGTCGGAATTGTAGCACACGATGGATTTTTGTTAGTCGTAGTCCATGACTAAGAGCTTGCTTCAAAGCCATGTAATGCACTACATACTTCTTTCGAGGTCCAAGATGAGGTATCAGTTTCTTTGTAGATGATTCCAATGGTTTCATACACTCTGGCAGGAACGGTAGATCGTTGTGTAGATCGTGAAGTTCAGCAGGATACTCGATGTCGACTTCTAATATGTACCCATGAGGATCATCTTCTTGTAGTGTTTCTAAGTTGATTTCTTCAGGTGACACCCACTGAAATCCACCAAAAGGAAGGGCGTGACACATTGCCCACCCATATTGGTTATTAGCGTCCTCGTATGTAATAAATTGGGTTGGTCTCGACGGATCAAACTTATCCATATAAGTGTTATTAGCCTCAGCATACCGATGGGAAACTTGGCATAAACCTCCTCTTATACCTGATTCCACCATGAGTAGTTGATCATAATCTTGTAACAGTTCCAGCTTAATTCCAGTATACAGTAACATGGCGTCCCATGTAAGACCTGGAGAGGTAAAATAATGGGCAGGATCAACTTTGTGTGTTTTAAGGGTTTGCTCTCTGAATGTCTCAAAGACATCAGCTAGGAGAAGTACATCCGAAGTTAAGTAGAGATCGCTGTACTCTCCCAGGTTTCTCACATTAAACAGCTCCCATACATTTCTAGCATGATCGTAGTCAGTATCAGTAATTTCTTCTTCATTTAATCTATTGTAGAAGTAGTCCTTAGGAGGCAAGCAGGTCTCGTTCAGGACATCCCATGACGTAACAAAATCATAGGGAAATACACCCTTACGGGTCATCAACTTCAATTTGTCTTCTCCAAAGTACTTTAGCGTTTCAGGATACGAGGTTAGATTTTTTACCAACTTATCCAAGCTTGTACTGAGGAATCGGAAGCTATCCACAAATCGAAGCTTTATATCTCCTACATACTTGGTGAATGAGATATAGCTTTCTTCAGAGTTAGGAATTACCTCCACACGTTCACTTGTACAACCCAGCTCCTTAACAATGAAATGAGAGTCATATCCGCTAAGGTTATGCATGAAGACTGGTATATATTTAGGTGTTTTACAGGCTAAATTACATTCATTATGAAGACTTCCACGATATTCACCGCTGATGTGATCATGGTCGCGTACTTTATAGTTCTCTTCTGTAAAGGGTTTTCCACACAAGTAGCATGTCGTAGAAGATTCGAAATCCTTTTGCTGTTGATCCATAAGTTTCAGAGGCTTAGCAGATTTGTATATATTACCAATCATTTCTGCAAGAGATGTAAGGTACAGCATAAACTTCTGAGCAGCATCAGCACCACGATACACATAGGGTTGCTTAGGAAGACCAGTTTCGAGATGTTCAACACTGGATGTAGGCTTCACGTAAACACAGAAGCTCATTGGTGTGTGCTCTTGATAAGGGGTTGTATAGGAAGTTTCAGGATTGGGTGTACACGTATGGCATGGAGTGAGAATACTCTCAAAATCCGCATAGATGACATAAGGTACTTTCAGCATCCTCTCAACATTTTTAAACTGTACAATTGATTTCTCCTTGGTAGGCATAACTACCCTTGCAACACCATGTTGAATACAGACGGCTGCATGTTCTTGTAGTTTTTCCTGTCCACTTCGTCCATATCGATCATCAAAATGTGTAAAGCAGCGCTTACAAGTATAAACCCGTCCATTATGGTTAGTTTTCTGGCGTCGAACGAGTTTCTCAAAATTCTTTATATACACGTAGTGATGTTTTCCACTGCTGTCATTCAATAGTAGCAGGTCGCGATGTTCAGGCAGTTCAATATCAGCAACCTTTATCGGATACACTTCGTGCTTCTCATCCAACCCGAAAACGTTAATAGACATATTGTTAAACTTCTCAAATTTAGGTATTTGAGAAAGTGGAGTAGGGTAGGAAACACAGCTGAAGTCGTACTTATCTTGAAGTTGTTTGTATTTGCTCACACGTTGCGCATCCTTCCCTATGAATTTAGCTAATATAGAGCACATGAAACATTTATCGTCGGTAAAGTTCTGAATGTTTATACACGCTTCTTTAGCTCCGACAGATGACGGTAGTGGTATGTAGCTACTTCCTCGTAACGGGTTGTACTTGTTGATACGAAGTCGAACTCCTTCCACAGCAAGCAAAGCCCAGCTGCTACCCTTAAGCTGAGACTCCTCCATTTCAGTCACCAATTTCTTGAATTTCACTTCCATCGTTGACTCCAGATCAGTTTCCAGGAAAACAGCTTGATTCCGTGTTTTAAATGTTTTGTCACAGGTTTCTCCAATACTGTTAACAAATCGACACTCAGCCAGCAGATTAATTTTAACACTCTTATGAATGCTAAGCTCTTTATGCACAGCCTGGATTATACGTTGTTTTGCCTCTTGCAGATACATATTCAGGTCCTTAGCTGATTCGCATCGTATAAAATACGATTTCAATCGTCCTTCGAATGAAGTTTCGTATTCTTTCATATCACAGTCCTCCATTGTTGACAGTAACTGATGTTTAGTTGGCTCCAATCTTCTTTTCTTCTGAGGGCTGCTTATTTCACATATATCTTCGTGTCGCTGCCCCTTATAACCATCTTTGAAGGTTACATTACAATGTTTACATTTGAAGAGCTTCTTGCAGCTCATCTCGTGTCTTCTCTTGTCATAACCTCGGAGGAACTTCTTCCCACATTCTCCGCATGCATATCCAGTAGCGCTTGGAATAATATCCTTATACGCTGAGTTATTCATCTTTATTCTTGATGTAATAACGTATTAATCACTGATCAATGAAATGTAGACCTCTTCACCTTGACACCACTTTAGAAAGCTGATTATTCTTGGAGAGAACACGATGTTAACACCTCAAGACTAATTAGCACAATGAAGTCCAATGCCCTAGATCACCATATTTATAGAGCGAGCACGAACCTTTTAGATCAATCATAAACTCGCTCCATAACCACCTGTATATGATCGCTCAACGTGTACTAACCCCCAGCCATATAACCTCAAGTCTAGAGACAGGATGTTTATGACGTCACACCCAGAGACAGGATGTCTGGCAGCATCAAACACGTTTAAACTCGTCTCATAACTACCTGCTTATGCTGTCACACCAGCAAGAGAAGTATTCCCACACGCTCATTCAGACATATATTTCAAATTCAAGCCCACTACCACCATCACCACCTATTGTACCAAGGTTAATTCAAGCTGTATTATCACAATACGTAAAAGTAAAAGCTTAAAAGGAAACCTAGAAGATTTTCCCCCTTATTTACTTAATTATTTCATGTTTTTATTCCCTTTTCAATTCTTCCTTTCCATCTTCTCACAGAAAGACCAGAGTTACACAGATTCTAAGCTTCTAAATCGAACCTGGTAATACTTTTAATAAATGTATTTTAGCTCCCCAATATCAGCATCTACCATTTAATCTTTACTCGAACCTGATATGATCCATAAGCTTGAAGATATATGAAATCACCCTTCGGGATTCGATCTGAGTACTTTAAAGTAATATTTGTCACGATAACGATATTTAAGGACTAGATACTCTGTTTGCGTTTACCTTGACATGTTTATCTAAATTAAATTACGAGTTATTAAATTTTTGCAAGTAAATTTCATTGAATCGGTATTCGAACCCAGAACACCAGGAACAAAATAATTTATATTATTAGTCTGACATGTTAAACAAAGCTGTATGTAGTTACATCATCGATCTAAGTGATATATTCTAGTGTACAGAGGAAAATTAAGAAAGTCATTAAAAGATGGGGAATCGAACCAAGCACAACTGATTGGCAATTATATACAGCATTAATTACCCATCATAGAAGCTATCAATCATGCTTTAGTCCACTCCTCTACCTCACTTAGTTCCCGAGATAATGAAAATTTTAAAATTAGGATCGAACCCAGGATGTCATGTATCTAATTACACATCCACAAGATACTACCTAATAATATAAACGCAATAAAGTTTATTTGGCGTCTTTATCTTAATTGGTTTAGGAGTTATTAAATTTATAAGTAAATTCCATCGAATCAGTATTCGAACCCAGAACACCAAGAACAAAATAATTTATAATATGAGTTTGGTATGCTTAAAGGTGCTGTATGTAGTTACAGCATCAATTTAAGTGATATTTTCTAGAGTATAGAGTAAAATTAAGCAAGTCATTAAAAAATCGGGATTCGAACTAGAGACAACTGATTAAAAATTATATACAGTATTAATTACACATTATAACAGCTATCAAACATGCTTTCGTCCATTCCTCTAGCTTTCTTAGTTTCCGAGATAATGAAGTTTTTAAAATTAAGGATCGAACCCAGGACACCAGGTACCCAAATATACATTTACAAGAAACTACCTAATGGCATTAATGTAATAACGTTTATTTGGCGTCTTTATCTTAATTAGTCTCTGAGTTATTAGAAGATGAATTTGTAATCACCCGTAGGATTCGAACTTGGCATCCAGGTCAACTTGGAACAATACCCTAATGACGCGGCGCATTCCAAAGAATTGATTAGTTTTTATACCATTGTTCTATCTCTTTTCATTCAGGAGATATAAGCGATTAAACAGTAGAAATATAATGGCGACTTGAGCCCACAGAGAGATGCCGACATCTGATAAAGTTCTTTGATCTATGCCGGCAAGCTCCGCCCATTTTATTTCTACTGTTTAATCGCTTATATCTCCTGAATGAAAAGAGATAGAACAATGGGATAAAAACTAATCAATTCTTTGGAATGCGCCGCGTCATTAGGACCTTGTTCCAAGTTGACCGGGATGCCTGGGTTCGAATCCTAGGAGTGAATGCAAATTCATCTTCTAATAACTCAGAGACTAATTAAGATAAAGACGCCAAATAAACTTTATTGCGTTTATGTTATTAGGTAGTATCTTGTGGATGTGTAATTAGATACATGACATCCTGGGTTCGATCCTAATTTTAAAATTTTCATTATCTCGGGAACTAAGTGAGGTAGAGTAGTGGACTAAAGCATGATTGATAGCTTCTATGATGGGTAATTAATGCTGTATATAATTGCCAATCAGTTGTGCTTGGTTCGATTCCCCATCTTTTAATGACTTTCTTAATTTTCCTCTGTACACTAGAATATATCACTTAGATCGATGATGTAACTACATACAGCTTTGTTTAACATGTCAGACTAATAATATAAATTATTTTGTTCCTGGTGTTCTGGGTTCGAATACCGATTCAATGAAATTTACTTGCAAAAATTTAATAACTCGTAATTTAATTTAGATAAACATGTCAAGGTAAACGCAAACAGAGTATCTAGTCCTTAAATATCGTTATCGTGACAAATATTACTTTAAAGTACTCAGATCGAATCCCGAAGGGTGATTTCATATATCTTCAAGCTTATGGATCATATCAGGTTCGAGTAAAGATTAAATGGTAGATGCTGATATTGGGGAGCTAAAATACATTTATTAAAAGTATTACCAGGTTCGATTTAGAAGCTTAGAATCTGTGTAACTCTGGTCTTTCTGTGAGAAGATGGAAAGGAAGAATTGAAAAGGGAATAAAAACATGAAATAATTAAGTAAATAAGGGGGAAAATCTTCTAGGTTTCCTTTTAAGCTTTTACTTTTAAGTATTGTGATAATACAGCTTGAATTAACCTTGGTACAATAGGTGGTGATGGTGGTAGTGGGCTTGAATTTGAAATATATGTCTGAATGAGCGTGTGGGAATACTTCTCTTGCTGGTGTGACAGCATAAGCAGGTAGTTATGAGACGAGTTTAAACGTGTTTGATGCTGCCAGACATCCTGTCTCTGGGTGTGACGTCATAAACATCCTGTCTCTAGACTTGAGGTTATATGGCTGGGGGTTAGTACACGTTGAGCGATCATATACAGGTGGTTATGGAGCGAGTTTATGATTGATCTAAAAGGTTCGTGCTCGCTCTATAAATTTGGTGATCTAGGGCATTGGACTTCATTGTGCTAATTAGTCTTGAGGTGTTAACATCGTGTTCTCTCCAAGAATAATCAGTTTTCTAAAGTGGTGTCAAGGTGAAGAGGTCTACATTTCATTGATCAGTGATTAATACGTTATTACATCAAGAATAAAGATGAATAACTCAGCGTATAAGGATATTATTCCAAGCGCTACTGGATATGCATGCGGAAAATGTGGGAAGAAGTTCCTCCGAGGTTATGACAAGAGAAGACACGAGATGAGCTGCAAGAAGCTCTTCAAATGTAAACATTGTAATGTAACCTTCAAAGATGGTTATAAGGGGCAGCGACACGAAGATATATGTGAAATAAGCAGCCCTCAGAAGAAAAGAAGATTGGAGCCAACTAAACATCAGTTACTGTCAACAATGGAGGACTGTGATATGAAAGAATACGAAACTTCATTCGAAGGACGATTGAAATCGTATTTTATACGATGCGAATCAGCTAAGGACCTGAATATGTATCTGCAAGAGGCAAAACAACGTATAATCCAGGCTGTGCATAAAGAGCTTAGCATTCATAAGAGTGTTAAAATTAATCTGCTGGCTGAGTGTCGATTTGTTAACAGTATTGGAGAAACCTGTGACAAAACATTTAAAACACGGAATCAAGCTGTTTTCCTGGAAACTGATCTGGAGTCAACGATGGAAGTGAAATTCAAGAAATTGGTGACTGAAATGGAGGAGTCTCAGCTTAAGGGTAGCAGCTGGGCTTTGCTTGCTGTGGAAGGAGTTCGACTTCGTATCAACAAGTACAACCCGTTACGAGGAAGTAGCTACATACCACTACCGTCATCTGTCGGAGCTAAAGAAGCGTGTATAAACATTCAGAACTTTACCGACGATAAATGTTTCATGTGCTCTATATTAGCTAAATTCATAGGGAAGGATGCGCAACGTGTGAGCAAATACAAACAACTTCAAGATAAGTACGACTTCAGCTGTGTTTCCTACCCTACTCCACTTTCTCAAATACCTAAATTTGAGAAGTTTAACAATATGTCTATTAACGTTTTCGGGTTGGATGAGAAGCACGAAGTGTATCCGATAAAGGTTGCTGATATTGAACTGCCTGAACATCGCGACCTGCTACTATTGAATGACAGCAGTGGAAAACATCACTACGTGTATATAAAGAATTTTGAGAAACTCGTTCGACGCCAGAAAACTAACCATAATGGACGGGTTTATACTTGTAAGCGCTGCTTTACACATTTTGATGATCGATATGGACGAAGTGGACAGGAAAAACTACAAGAACATGCAGCCGTCTGTATTCAACATGGTGTTGCAAGGGTAGTTATGCCTACCAAGGAGAAATCAATTGTACAGTTTAAAAATGTTGAGAGGATGCTGAAAGTACCTTATGTCATCTATGCGGATTTTGAGAGTATTCTCACTCCATGCCATACGTGTACACCCAATCCTGAAACTTCCTATACAACCCCTTATCAAGAGCACACACCAATGAGCTTCTGTGTTTACGTGAAGCCTACATCCAGTGTTGAACATCTCGAAACTGGTCTTCCTAAGCAACCCTATGTGTATCGTGGTGCTGATGCTGCTCAGAAGTTTATGCTGTACCTTACATCTCTTGCAGAAATGATTGGTAATATATACAAATCTGCTAAGCCTCTGAAACTTATGGATCAACAGCAAAAGGATTTCGAATCTTCTACGACATGCTACTTGTGTGGAAAACCCTTTACAGAAGAGAACTATAAAGTACGCGACCATGATCACATCAGCGGTGAATATCGTGGAAGTCTTCATAATGAATGTAATTTAGCCTGTAAAACACCTAAATATATACCAGTCTTCATGCATAACCTTAGCGGATATGACTCTCATTTCATTGTTAAGGAGCTGGGTTGTACAAGTGAACGTGTGGAGGTAATTCCTAACTCTGAAGAAAGCTATATCTCATTCACCAAGTATGTAGGAGATATAAAGCTTCGATTTGTGGATAGCTTCCGATTCCTCAGTACAAGCTTGGATAAGTTGGTAAAAAATCTAACCTCGTATCCTGAAACGCTAAAGTACTTTGGAGAAGACAAATTGAAGTTGATGACCCGTAAGGGTGTATTTCCCTATGATTTTGTTACGTCATGGGATGTCCTGAACGAGACCTGCTTGCCTCCTAAGGACTACTTCTACAATAGATTAAATGAAGAAGAAATTACTGATACTGACTACGATCATGCTAGAAATGTATGGGAGCTGTTTAATGTGAGAAACCTGGGAGAGTACAGCGATCTCTACTTAACTTCGGATGTACTTCTCCTAGCTGATGTCTTTGAGACATTCAGAGAGCAAACCCTTAAAACACACAAAGTTGATCCTGCCCATTATTTTACCTCTCCAGGTCTTACATGGGACGCCATGTTACTGTATACTGGAATTAAGCTGGAACTGTTACAAGATTATGATCAACTACTCATGGTGGAATCAGGTATAAGAGGAGGTTTATGCCAAGTTTCCCATCGGTATGCTGAGGCTAATAACACTTATATGGATAAGTTTGATCCGTCGAGACCAACCCAATTTATTACATACGAGGACGCTAATAACCAATATGGGTGGGCAATGTGTCACGCCCTTCCTTTTGGTGGATTTCAGTGGGTGTCACCTGAAGAAATCAACTTAGAAACACTACAAGATGATCCTCATGGGTACATATTAGAAGTCGACATCGAGTATCCTGCTGAACTTCACGATCTACACAACGATCTACCGTTCCTGCCAGAGTGTATGAAACCATTGGAATCATCTACAAAGAAACTGATACCTCATCTTGGACCTCGAAAGAAGTATGTAGTGCATTACATGGCTTTGAAGCAAGCTCTTAGTCATGGACTACGACTAACAAAAATCCATCGTGTGCTACAATTCCGACAGTCTCAGTGGTTGAAACCTTATGTGGAATTTAACAACAGGCTACGACAACAAGCTGCAAATGATTTCGAGAAGGATCTCTACAAACTCTTTAACAACGCTATGTTTGGAAAAACTATGGAGAACCTGCGTAATCGTATGGATATACGACTGGTGACCAATGAAAAAACTCTAGAGAAGCTGATCGCCAAGCCTACGTTTATCGACAGGACGATATATGCTGATAATCTAGCTGCTGTACATATGGCCTCTCGTCAGATTGTATTCAACAAGCCTATATACATTGGTATGAGTGTGTTGGACATCTCCAAGACATTAATGTATAACTATCATTACGACGTTTTGTTGCCTTATTATGGAGCTGAAAACCTGAAGCTTATGTATATGGACACTGATTCGTTCATTCATCGTGTAACAACTGAAGATGTGTACCAGGACAAGCTACGTTTTCTTGAGCATCTCGATACAGCTGATTACCCTGTCAATCATATATGTTACTCCACTCAGAACAAGAAGGTATTGGGAAAATTTAAAGATGAGGCTAATAGCAAAATCATCCTACGCTTTGTTGGACTACGTCCTAAGATGTATGCCTTAGATATTCAAGGGTCAATGATAAAAAAGATTAAAGGTATAAAACGTAGCGCTATTAAGCAGTACATTTCGTTTGACAGCTATACAGACTGTCTTAAAACCTGTGAAATCATCAGAACACCTATGAATCTGATTCTATCACGAAAGCATGCCCTTGCTACAGTACAAGTGAATAAAATTACATTGACTCCGTTTGATGATAAAAGAATTATTGCTGAGGACGGGATAACAACATATGCGTATGGACATTACGCTATTACAAACAGTGCTTAAAAGAATGTAAGTTAAAGATAAAGATTTTCTAGTGAGTCTACAATCTTAAAAAAGAAGGTATCTGTGTGCCGTATATGCAGATAGCTGACGCCTGATGAAGAAAGAAGAAGATGGAAGGGAAGGTGGTAACCCTGCCATTAGGAGCAATCCTAGTGCTAGTCTCAAGCCTAGATAAAAGGGGAGAGACATCTATAACGAACTAAAATAAAGGTATGTTGACGTAAAGCTTTTCAGTTTGTGAGCCAATATCCAGTTTATCCCTCTCCGCATCGTACAATAAGTGTTTAACATATAATAAGTTTGTAAGATTTAGAAAAAAGTATATAAATTGTTGTAACGTTGGATGAGAAAAGTTTTATAATCGAATTACTCTCTATATTACCATGAGTACCTGTGATACTAGTTGAATTGCCCGTTAAAATGACTTAAATACCTGTGATACTACCCGAATCGTGTGAAATTACATTAAATAGCTCAGATACGAATTCCTGCTCTAAATTAGTACGAGCACCTGTGATACTATCAGAATTGCCTATTAAAATGACTCAAATACCATTGATACAACCTGAATCAGCTGCATTTACCTTAAATAGCCGTGATACAAAATCTCTGATCGAAATTATTACGAGCGTCTGTGAAACTATGCTGATTATCCAAATAATTATGATATTACCTGAACTATCTGTAAAATACGAAACTAGGCTATAACCAACCCCTGGAACCTACCCTCCTGCAATGCTTGCTTAATTACTCTAAGCATCTATGTTACTTGAATTATCCTAAATACCTACGATACCCTCTGAATTACCTTGAAATATGAAACTATGCTATACCCAACCCTGGAATCTAGCCTCCTGTGATACTACCTGAATTAGCCTAAATACCTACGATACTAGCTGAATTAGCTGTGAAATCATGCATAGCTATGATGCAGTTAGCCTCTGGAATCTAGCCTCCTGTGATACTAGCTGAATTAGCTTAAATGCTCACGATACTAGCTGAATTGGCTATGAAAATGATTTAAATACCTGTGATACTACCCGAATCATGTGAAATTACCTTAACTAGCTCTGATACGAATTCCTGCTCTAAATTAGCACGAGCACCTGTGATGCTATCTGAATTACCTGTTAAAATGACTCAAATACCATTGATACAACCTGAATCATCTGCATTTACCTTAAATAGCTGTGATACAAATCTCTGATCGAAATTATCAATAATATCTGTGAAGCTCTGTCGATTACCTCAAATACTTACGATATTACCTGAACTATCTGTGAAATACGAAGCTAGGTTATAACCAACCCCTGGAACCTACCCTCCTGTAATGCTTGCTTAATTACTCTAAACACCTATGTTACTTGAATTATCCTAAATACCTACGATACCCTCTGAATTACCTTGAAATATGAAACTATGCTATACCCAACCCTGGAATCTAGCCTCCTGTGATACTACCTGAATTACTTACCTGTTAGTGTTAGTGGGTTAGCTTTTCCCGTTGAGGTCACCTTTTTCCCTTTGGTGGTCGCCTTTTTTCCCTTTGCTGGTGACATTTTTCCCTTTGCTGGTCACGTTTTTCCCTTTGCTAGTCAACTTTTTCCCTTTGTGGGCCTCCTTTTTCCCTGAGCAGTCACCTTTTTCCCCTGAACGAGTCACCTTTTCCCTGAATAGGTTACGTGATGGGCATGTCTAGAATTAGCGTTCTAACATTGACATGAAACAGTTTTCCACTAAGTTCACGTCTAAAGTCGCTTTCAAGTCTAGCCCTCCTATTCCCTATCTCTCCTGTATATAAGTCCATATTCCTACTGCTACACTACCTGTCTAGCCTAACACCTCTTCTCCTGTTCCTATACCTCTCATATAAACCATACTCTATTCCTCTAGCTCTGTCTAGCCTAACGCCTCTCTCGTTTACCCATGACTCTCACATAAACCATACTCTGCTCCTCGACCTCTGTCTAGTCTAACTCCTCTCCTCGTTTTCCTATACCACTCATATAAACCATACATTACTCAGCATCTGTCTAGCCTAACACCTCCCCTCGTTTTCCTATACCTCCCATATAAACGTATACTCTAATCCTCAAACAATGTCTAGACTAGCACCTCCCCTCGTATTCCCTATCTTTCTCATATAAAGCGCACTCCCCCTCCTACCACTGTCTAGCCTAGCATCGACCCTCGTATTCCCTATCTCTCGCATATAAAGACCTACTCCATCATTCAAAACTCCTATCCTAATACCTCTCCTCGGTTCGCTATATCGCCCATATTCTACCCTTCAAGTCCTTTTTAGTATAGCATCTTTCCTTGTATCCCCTATCTCTCTCGTATAAAGCATATCCCTCCCTCCTTTAGCATCTGACTAGCCTAGCATCAGCCCTGGTATTCCCTATCTCTCCTGTATACAAGTCCATATTCCTACTGCTACACTACCTGTCTAGCCTAACACCTCTTCTCCTGTTCCTATACCTCTCATATAAACCATACTCTACTCCTCGACTTCTGTCTAGCCTAACACCTTTCCTCGTTTTCCTATACCTCACACATAAACCATACTCTGCTCCTCGACCTCTGTCTAGTCTAACTCCTCTCCTCGTTTTCCTATACCACTCATATAAACCATGCACTACGTTTCAAGCCTCTGTCTAGTCTAACACCTCCCCTCGTTTTCCTATACCTCTCATATAAACTATACTCTACTCAGCCTCTGTCTAGCCTAGCACCTCCCCTCGTATTCCCTATCTTTCTCATATAAAGCGCACTCCCCTCCTACCACTGTCTAGCCTAGCGTCAGTCCTCGTATTCCCTATCTCGCCCATATAAACGCATTTTCCTCCTTGAACCGTCGCATCTAGCCTCGTTTTCCCTATCCTTTCCCATATAAACGCAAAAAACTGCGCTCGATCTCTCCTATATATCCTACTCACCACCATTACCTTCATAATCACTGCATCACCATTACCTTCATAATCACTGCACCACCATCACCATCATCACCACCATCATCACCACCACCATTACCTTCATCATCACTACCACCACCATCACCATCATCACCACCATCATCATCACCACCGTCTTCATCACCACCACCATTACCTTCATCATCACTACCACCATCACCATCATCACTACCACCACCATTACATTCATAATCACTGCACCACCACCATCATCATCACCACCTTCATCACCACCACCATTACCTTCATCATCATTACCACCACCATCACCATCATAATCACCACCGTCTTCATCACCACCAACATTACTTTCATCATCACTACCACCATCACCATCATAATCACCACCAATATCATCTCCACTGTCTTCATCACCACCATTACCTTCATCATCACTACCACCATCACCATCATCACTACCACCACCATTACCTTCATAATCACTGCACTACCATCACCATCATCACCACCGTCTTCATCACCGCCACAATTACATTAATCATCACTACCACCATCACCATCACCACCATCATAATCACCACCGTCTTCATTACCACCACCATTACCTTCATCATCACTACCACCACCACCATCATCATCATCACCATCACCATCATCATCACCACCACCGTCTTCATCACCACCACCATTACCTTCATCATCACTACCACCATCACCATCATCTCTACCACCACCATTACCTTCATAATCACTGCACCACCATCACCATCATCACCACCGTCTTCATCACCACCACCATTACCTTCATCATCACTACCATCATCACCATCATCACTACCAACATCACCACCATCATCACCATCATCATCACCACCATCATCATCACTATCACCATGAACATCACCACCACCATCATCACCACCACCATCACCATCATCATCACCACCACATCACCATCATCACCACCACCATCATCACCACCATCAACACCATCACCATGAACATCACCACCACCATCACCATCATCACCACCACCATCATCATCACCACCACCATCACCATCATCACCACCACAATCATCATCATGACCAACATCATCACCACCAATCATCATCATCACCACCAATCATCATCATCACCACCACCACAATCATCATCACCATCATCACCACCACCACAATCATCATCCACACCACCATCGTCATCACCACCACAATCATCACCACCATCACCAGCATCATCACCATCACCATCGCCATCATCACCACAATCATCACCACCATTATCACCACCATCACCATCACATCACCACCAAAATCATCATCATCACCACCACCACAATCATCATCACCATCATCATCACCACCACCACAATCATCGCCACCATCATCACCACCATCACCATCATCATCACCACCACCATCACCACCACAATCATCACCGCTATCATCACCACCACCATCATCATCACCATCATCAACATCATCACCATCATCACCACAACCGCCACCGGTATCATCATCACCACAACCTCCACCGTCAATATCACCATCATCATCACCATCATCACCACAACCACCACCGTCATCATCACCATCATCACCGTCATCATCATCAACATCATCACCACAATCACTACCGCCATCATCACCATTATCATCAACATCACCATCATCACCATCACCACCATCATCATCACCATCATCACCACAACCACCACTGTCATCATCACCACAACCACCACCGTCATCTTCACCATCATCAACATCATCACCATCACCACAACCACCATCATCACCATCAACATCATCACCATCATCACCACAACCACCACTGTCATCATCACCACAACCACCACCGTCATCATCACCACAACCACCATCATCATCACCATCATCACCACAACCACCACCGTCATCATCACCATCATCACCACAACCACCATCATCATCACCATCATCACCACAACCACCACCGTCATCATCACCATCATCACCACAACCACCACCGTCATCACCATAATCATCAACATCACAAGCACGATTTTGACTAAAACATCAGCATTTTTAAGATATTTGCTTGACAAACAAATGTATGACTTGAATTTTCTGAAATAGCCTGTGAAGTCCTCTTCATTCAAAATGACGTTTGTATACCTGGTAAACCGTAAGAGATAGACAAAACGTTACTACATAAAACATGTACATCTCTTTAAAGTACAACATTCATGTCAAATAACATCTTCTGTGTGGTTAACTATTTCCGAGATTTTCGTTATTTTTTGTTTGAAGTTTTGAGTACTTATACTTTTTCAACTGGAAAATCGTTCTTTTACTTTCTCTACTACGTACAGTAAGTAGGGGAAGTATTGTATTCCACCCAAAAATTCGATACCAAGATTTCACCGGAAATACATGTTTTGAGACCCCCTGAATCCAAAAAACAGCATTTTTGGAAACATGTCTGTGTGTGTGTCTGTGTGTCTGTGAACAGCATAACTCAGAAACAAACAGTTGAATAAACACCAAACTTGGTATTTAGGTTCAGTATCTTCCAGAGATGCGACACAAAGCTTTTCAAGAAAATCCCCCCACCCCAGATTACCTTTTACATGGAACATTTTTCGAACATTTTAATTTTCTCAAAAATGGCTCTAACGATTTTGATTAAAATATCATATGTTTAAGATATTTTCATGACAAATGTAATCAATGACAAATGTATATCGCGTATTTTCTGGGAATGTCTCCAAAAGTATTCTTCATTGTGAACGACTTTTGCATAACTGGTAAACCATAAGAGATATACAAAATTTTACTACACAAAAATGTAGATCCCGTTAAAATACACAATTTATGTTATACACCTTTTTGTTGTTGAGTGAATCATTTTCGAGATATTGATTGTCATTCCCTTAAATTTTCCAATACTTATACTTTTTCTCTAATTCGTTATTCTTTTTTTTTTGTCCTGGTAATGCAAAGAGAATGTTATACTCCACATAGCAACCAGCTCTTAAAATATTTGACTATCGCTTAAAGCCTACCAATTCCCCTTGCATCTACAAGAAAATTAGCAATAAGATTAACATTTCGATTAACGTGAAGCATATGGAGAATAAGGGTTTGTAAAAATAGTTTGTACGAGAGTAGAGAAAGTCAGGTGAGTGTAATACATCAGTTTTTTACATAGCGAGGCGCTTTTTAAAATTTTTAGAACGAAATGTGTAAATGTGAATTTGAAATCTCTTCTGGATTAACAAGAGGTATATAGAATAATATGGTTTTGTAAGAATAGTTTGTAGAAGAGTGAGTAGATAAACTACTGTGAATGCAAGGTATTGGATATTTTTATTCAGGGGAGCTCTAAATATTTATTTCCGGTGAGATGACGTTATCGAATGCAAAACCTTCTCCACGTGCTAGTTACGCGTAGAAAAAGTAAAAATGAAAGCATATCTCGGTTTAGAAAGCTGCTAAGCCGTTCTTTTCCCACAGCTATACAAAATATATTGATGTACTTACGGGCTTTCAACGCTTATTTCTGGCATCCATATCAGGTTGCTGTCTACGTTTACAACAGATATTGCACCATACAACGACTTGTCCCACGACAGCTTTTTGTCTAACCAATTCTAGGAAAACAAAAACAATCGTAAATAATGATATTTCATTAAGTTTAACCAAGATGAAACAGCAAAACTGTTTAAATCTACTCAAGCTTCTTAACTTTAACACATTAATATTTAATACTGAGGCAGTATTTTAATATCTGAATGATTTCAATTGTATTATATAATAACTAAATTCAATAACAGCCCGCCTTAAAACAATATGTATGTAATAATTATTTAAATTGTATGTAACAGTCATTGCATATGCTTATTTTTATTGTAAAACATGTTTAATAATATTTTGTGAATACATTACATATTTTAATAATGCAAGAGCTGTGAGAATAATAAGTTTTAAGTTACTAACAATGAGGTAATAATGAGGTAACCTTGTGGCAATAATGAATCATGATTATAGCAACGATAATGTAAAATGCAGTAACAGTTTAAAATTAGCCAATCAACAGCAAAGAAAAGCTTTTAGTAAAATGCAGATATTCTATTGGACTAGAATTAGCCAATCAGAGACTTGAAATACCGAACGGTTTTGACCGTTGAAAGTTGCTCAGTTGCTGACAAACCTTGGTAGTGACCAGGTGTAAGATGTGTTCTCTACAGAAACATTACGTGTGAATCGTAAGATATGTATACGCGCTAAGTGAAGGTATTAAAGATTCTCACAGTTCTTAAAAAGTGTAGTGCTTTATAAAAATGCGCAAAGGATAAATAAAAGAAGTGAGTTTAAAAACTTAAATTCTGTGATGTCTACAATTATTGTCATACCACACCTTGACCAAGAGATACATGACTCTACAAACATTATTGACGCAGCCGAGGCAAATTCAAACATAAATAATAATATATAGAAGCAGTTTTAATAATAAAGTTAAATATTTTAGTGTAAAACTTGGCGTGTAATAACAATAATACATTTTTAAATCAGCTTCGCATACGTAGCATCATATTGCGTAATAACAGTAATTATTACGTAATCGACAAAATACAAACCGACGCACAAAGCGTGTGTTGCAAACTCCTTAAAGTAACAAATATTTACGTAAAAATAATTACGTAAACAAACTACATTCTTCAAGTTGGCGCCCATACGTGGGGCAGTTAAAAATAAATAATAGCAAATAAAATAAAGCAGAACTACAAATAACCTTCGTCAAGTTGGCTCCCATACGTGGGGTAGTTTAATATAAAATAAAGCAACTAAACTACCTTTCTTCAATACTTACTATTATTGTGAAAATATGTACGTTCAGCTGGTCTGTATATGAGTACTGCAACAAAAATGAAGTGATCAGAATTAGAAAGTCATATGCATTTTTAGAAAACATGTGAACAGTTAGTGCATAGCCTCAATCATAGCCGCCGACTTAAGGGGAGCAAGGGTGCCAATCGCCCCCATAAAATAAATGACGAGGCGACACGTCTCGTAAGCTGAAGTGTTGATCAGTTTTACTTAATTGGTATCTATTCTGCTCTCTCATATCACCAATTACGTAAGGTCACTTTGCCAAACTGGCGCATACACCAGATGGAACGAGGAGGGCGCGTAGTTCAGGTTTCCAGATGGAAGAGCAAAGCTTGACAGAGGGATGGTCAAGGAGTAGGGTAAAGGGTAGCAAATTATTGACTGTAACTGTGGTTCCAAACTTAGACTAATTCTAAGTGCTAGTCTACACTACAGTAAACACGTCAGCAAAATTTAGTTGGCTTACATTACTACAAACACGTCTACCAATTAAAGACTGCCTGGGCTGCGAAGATGTTTGGACTTTACATATTCCGGCGGACTTGCCCCATAGCTGAAGACTATAAAGATTAAAGGTTTAAGTGTCGCGGATTTCTGTTAGCACGTGTCTAGCTTATCCCAAATCGTCAAAAATCTATAAGTTTAAATATCTGAAGAGTATGCTGACTAGTGCTTTAGACAGCACTGAGATAAGCGGGTGCCAGTATGATTTGCATAATTTACCCACTTAAAAATCATACCACCCAACACATGGTTTTACTTACGCGGCGTTTGCTCCCAATATCTCGAACTTTATAACATTACATTTATCACACTCTTGTAAAACAAAGCCATACCGTCACAATATTCAGTCTTATAACAATAAGGTGAATATATTTTTTTTAAAAAAAAAACAAGGAAATGGGACATTCTAGTAGTTGTCTCAATTGAAGGGATCAAAGAGTGTGCATAAATGGAGTGCAGACAGAGGTAGTAAAATAATTTGATTATTTGGGTGTAAGATTTTTAAGTAATGGAAGCTGGGAGACACAGGATAAAGCTGCCCTAGTAAGAGGACAATCAGCCATGAAGGCATTCAGAAGACGTTTATATAAAATGTGTATATTATCCACGAAATGGTTACAAAGACTATGTGAAACAGTAGTGGAAGCAAAGATGATATTTGCTATAGAAATCTGGTAAATGGAAATAGATGGCAAAAAATTGACATATTGCGCAGAATGCTTTGTAAAGACATTTTGGACTTACAAAAAGCTCACCTAGAGGAATATGTTTGGCTGAACTAGGAAGAGTAGAGAGGAAGGGTGTAATAGTTCAGAAATTTTTTAAACACTAGTACATATGTCTGAAATTAGGTGTTGATAATAGTAGGATATATAGAGGAATTCGAGCGCAGTTTTTTGGGCATATATGGAAAAGGATAGGGAAAACGAGGCTGGATGGGGCGGTCCAAGGAGGAAAATGGGTTTATATGGGAGAGATAGGGAATACGAAGACCAATAGTACGCTAGACAGGGTTGAAGGAGAGAAATACGTTTATATGGAAGAGATAGAGGAGAGGTGTTAGCCTAGACAGAGGCTGAGGAGTAGAGTATGGTTTATATGAAAGGTATAGGAAAACGAGGAGAGCTGTTAGGCTAGACAGAGTTGAAGGGTAGAGTATGTCTTTTATGTGAGAGAGATAAGGAACAGGAGGAGAGGTGTTAGGCTAGACAGAGTTGAAGGGCAGAGTTTGTCTTTTATATGAGAGAGGTAGGGAACAGGGGTAGGGGTGTTGGGCTAGACAGAGGTCGAGGTGTAGAGTATGGTTTATATGAGAGATATAGGAAAACGAGGAGAGATATTAGGCTAAGCAGGTTGAGTATGCGTTTATAAGGAGAGCAGAGAAAACGGAGAGATCCTATGCTACGATAGACAGGTGTTAAAGGTAGAATGTGTTGTATATATGTTAGATAGGAAACCAAAGAGATACTCAGCTAGACAGGGGGGCAGGAGGGGGAACACGCTTTATGAGAGGTAGGGGATACGGGGAGAGATGCTAGACTAGACAGTGGTTGAGAGTAGAGTATGCGTTTATATGTATGAGAAATATAGGAACTGGAGGAGGGGTGTTAGGCTAGACAGATGTTGAGGAATAGAATGCGCTTTATATGCAAGCGGTAGGGGATACGGGGAGAGGTGCTAGACTAGACAGAGGTTGAGGAGTAGAGTATGGTTTATATGAGAGGTAAAGGAAAACGAGGAGAGGTGTTAGGCTAGACAGAGGTTTAGAGTAGAGTATGCTTTATATGTATGAGAGGTATAGGATCAGGAGGAGAGGTATTAGGCTAGACAGATACTGAAGGAGTAACAATATGGGTTTATATACAGGAGAGATAGGGAATAGGAGAGGAAGTGCTAGACCTTGAAAGCGACTTTAGACGTGAACTTCGTGGAATACTGTTTCATGTCAATGTTAGAGCGCTAATTCTAGACATGCCCATCACGTAACCTATTCAGGGAAAAGGTGACTCGTTCAGGGGAAAAAGATGACTGCTCAGGAAAAAAGGTGACCCACAAAGGGAAAAAGGAGACCAGCAAAGGGAAAAACGTGACCAGCAAAGGGAAAAAGGTGACCAGTAAAGGGAAAAAGGTGACCAGCAAAGGGAAAAAGGAGACCTGCAAAGGGAAAAACGTGACCAGCAAAGGGAAAAACGTGACCAGCAAAGGGAAAAAGGTGACCAACTAAGGGAAAAAGGTGACCAACAAAGGGAAGAAGGTGACCAGCAAGGGGAAGAAGGTGACCAGCAAAGGGAAAAAGGTGACCAGCAAAGGGGAAAATGTGACCAGCAAAGGGAAAAAGGTGACCAGCAAAGGGGAAAATATGACCAGCAAAGGGAAAAAGGTGACCAGCAAAGGGGAAAATGTGACCAGCTAAGGGAAAAAGGTGACCAGCAAAGGGAAAAAGGTGACCAGTAACGGGAAAAAGGTGACCAGCAAAGGGAAAAATGTGACCAGTAAAGGGAAAAAGGTGACCAGCAAAGGGAAGAAGGTGACCAGCAAAGGGAAAAAGGTGACCAGCAAAGAGAAAAAGGTGATCAGCAAAGGGAAAAGGTGACAAGCAACGGGAAAAAGGTGACCAGTAAAGGGAAAAATGTGAACTGCAACGGGAAAAGCTAACCCACTCACACTAACAGGTAAGTAATTCAGCTAGTATTGCAAGAGGCTGACTGCATCATAGCAGTATATGATTTCACAAGTAATTCAGCTAGTATCGTAGGTATTTAGGCTAATTCAGCTAGTATTGCAAGAGGATAGATTCCAGAGGCTAACTGCATCAGGGCTCTGCATGATTTCACAGGTAATTCAGCTAGTATCGTAGGTATTTAGGCTAATTCAGCTAGTATTGCAAGAGGATACATTCCAGAGGCTAACTGCATCAGGGCTCTGCATGATTTCACAGATAATTCAGCTAGTATCGTAGGTATTTAGGCTAATTCAGCTAGTATCACAAGAGGATAGATTCTATGGTTGGGTATAGCTTAGTGCCGTATTTCACAGGTAATTCAGAGAGTATCGTAGGTATTTAGGTTAATTCAAGTATCACAGGCGTTTAGAGTAATTCAGCTAGCATTACAGGAGGGTAGGTTCCAGGGTCGGTTATAACATAGCTTCGTATTTCACAGATAGTTCAGGTAATATCGTAAGTATTTGAGGTAATCGACATAGCTTCACAGATATTATTGATAGTTTTGATCAGCGATTTGTATCACAGCTATTTAAGGTAATTGCAAGTGATTCAGGTTTATTAATGGTATTTGAGTCATTTTAACAGGTAATTCAGATAGTATCACAGGTGTTAGTGTTAATTTCGATCAGGGATTCGTATCAGAGCTATTTAAGGTAATTTCACATGATTGGGGTAGTATCACAGGTATTTAAGTAATTTTAACAGGCAATTCAACTAGTATGACAGGTATTCATGGTAATATAGAGAGTAATTAGATTATAAACATTTCTCATCCAACATTACAACAATTTATATACTTTTTATAAATCTTACAAACTTATTATATGTTAAACAGTTAGTGTACGAGGCGGAGAGGGATAAACTGCATATTGGTTCACAAATTGAAAATCTTGGCGTCAACATACTCTTATTTAAGTTCGTTGTAGGTGTCTCTTCCCTTTTATCTAGGCTAGAGACTAGCACTAGGATTGCTCCTAATGGCAGGGTTACCACCTTCCCTTCCATCTTCTTTTTTCTTCATCAGGCGTCTGCTAGTTGCATACACAGCACACGGTTAAACTTCATTTTTAAGATTGTAGACTCACGAGAAAATCTTCATCTTCGACTTACATTCTCTTAAGCTCTGTTTGTAATACTGTAATGTCCATACGCATAGGTAGTTATTCCATCCTCAGCAATAATTCTTTTATCATCAAAGGGATTCAATGTAATTTTATTCACTTGCACTGTGGTAACAGCATGCTTTCATGATAGGATTAGATTCATGGGAGTTCTGATGATTTCACAGGTTTTAAGACAATCTGTATAGCTGTCAAATGTAATGTACTGCTTAATAGCGCTACGTTTTATACCTTTAATCTTTTTTATCATTGAGCCTTGAATATCTAAGCCATACATCTTAGGACGTAGTCCAACAAAGCTTAGGATGATTTTGCTATTAGCCTCATCTTTAAATTTTCCAAATACCTTCTTGTTCTGAGTAGAGTGGCATATATGATTGACAGGGTAATCAGCTGTATCGAGATGCTCGAGAAAACGTAGCTTGTCCTGGTACACATCTTCAGTTGTTACACGATGAATGAATGAATCAGTATCCATGTACATAAGCTTCAGGTTTTCAGCTCCGTAATAAGGCAACAGCACATCGTAATGATAGTGATACATTAATGTCCTGGAGATGTCCAACACACTCATTCCAATGTATATGGGCTTGTTGAACACAATCTGAAGAGAGGCCATATGTACAGCAGCTAGATTAGCAGCATATATCGTCCTGTCGATAAACGTAGGCTTAGCGATCAGCTTCTCTAGAGTTTTTTCATTGGTCACCAGTCGTATGTCCATACGGTTACACAGGTTCTCCATAGTTTTTCCAAACATGGCGTTGTTAAAGAGCTTGTAGAGATCCTTCTCGAAGTCATTTGCAGCTTGTTGTCGTAGCCTGTTGTTAAATTCTACATAAGGATTTAGCCACCGAGACTGTCGGAATTGTAGCACACGATGAATTTTTGTTAGTCGTAGTCCATAATCAAGAGCTTGCTTCAAAGCCATGTAATGCACTACATACTTCTGTCGAGGTCCAAGATGGGGTATCAGTTTCTTTGTAGCTGATTCCAATGGCTTCATACACTCAGGCAGGAAAGGTAGATCGTTGTGTAGATCGTGAAGTTCGGCAGGATACTCGATATCGACTTCTAATATGTACCCATGAAGATCATCTTCTTGTAGTCCTTCTAAGTTGATTTCTTCAGGCGAAACCCACTGAAATCCACCAAAAGGAAGGGCATGACCCATTGCCCAGCCATATTGGTTATTAGCGTCCTCGTATGTGATAAATTGGGTTGGCCTCGACGGATCAAACTTCTCCATATAAGTGTTATTAGCCTCTGCATACCGATGAGAAACTTGACATAAACCTCCTCTTATACCTGATTCCACTATACTCTCTATATTACCATGAATACCTGTCATAATAGTTGAATTGCCTGTTAAAATTACTTAAATACCTGTGATACTACCCCAATCATGTGAAATTAACTTAAATAGCTCTGATACGAATCCCTGATCGAAATTAACACTAACACCTGTGATACTATCTGAATTACCTGTTAAAATGACTCAAATACCATTAATAAACCTGAATCACTTGCAATTACCTTAAATAGCTGTGATACAAATCGCTGATCAAAATTATCAATAATATCTGTGAAGCTATGTCGATTACCTCAAATACTTACGATATTACCTGAACTATCTGTGAAATACGAAGCTATGTTATAACCGACCCTGGAACCTACCCTCCTGTAATGCTAGCTGAATTACTCTAAACGCCTGTGATACTTGAATTAACCTAAATACCTACGATACTCTCTGAATTACCTGTGAAATACGGCACTAAGCTATACCCAACCATAGAATCTATCCTCTTGTGATACTAGCTGAATTAGCCTAAATACCTACGATACTAGCTGAATTATCTGTGAAATCATGCAGAGCCCTGATGCAGTTAGCCTCTGGAATGTATCCTCTTGCAATACTAGCTGAATTAGCCTAAATACCTACGATACTAGCTGAATTACCTGTGAAATCATGCAGAGCCCTGATGCAGTTAGCCTCTGGAATCTATCCTCTTGCAATACTAGCTGAATTAGCCTAAATACCTACGATACTAGCTGAATTACTTGTGAAATCATATACTGCTATGATGCAGTCAGCCTCTTGCAATACTAGCTGAATTACTTACCTGTTAGTGTGAGTGGGTTAGCTTTTCCCGTTGCAGTTCACATTTTTCCCTTTACTGGTCACCTTTGTCCCGTTGCTTGTCACATTTTCCCTTTGCTGATCACCTTTTTCCCTTTGCTGGTCACCTTCTTCCCTTTGCTGGTCACCTTTTCCCTTTACTGGTCACATTTTTCCCTTTGCTGGTCACCTTTTTCCCTTTACTGGTCACATTTTTCCCATTGCTGGTCACCTTTTTCCCTTTGCTGGTCACCTTTTTCCCTTAGCTGGTCACATTTTCCCCTTTGCTGGTCACCTTTTTCCCTTTGCTGGCCACATTTTCCCCTTTGCTGGTCACCTTTTTCCCTTTGCTGGTCACATTTTCCCCTTTGCTGGTCACCTTCTTCCCTTTTCTGGTCACCTTTTTCCCTTTGCTGGTCACCTTTTTCCCTTTGCTGGTCACCTTCTTCCCTTTGTTGGTCACCTTTTTCCCTTAGCTGGTCACATGTTCCCTTTGCTGGTCACCTTCTTCCCTTTGTTGGTCACCTTTTTCCCTTTGCTGGTCACCTTTTTCCCTTTACTGGTCACCTTTTTCCCTTTGCTGGTCACGTTTTTCCCTTTGCTGGTCTCCTTTTTCCCTTTGTGGGTCACCTTTTTTCCTGAGCAGTCATCTTTTTCCGCTGAACGAGTCACCTTTTCCCTGAATAGGTTACGTGATGGGCATGTCTAGAATTAGCGCTCTAACATTGACATGAAACAGTTTTCCACGAAGCTCACATCTAAAGTCGCTTTCAAGGTCTAGCACCTCCTCTCCTATTCCCTATCTCTCCTGTATATAAACCCATATTGTTACTCCTTCAGTATCTGTCTAGCCTAATACCTCTCCTCCTGATCCTATACCTCTCATACATATAAAGCATACTCTACTCTAAACCTCTGTCTAGCCTAACACTTCTCCTCGTTTTCCTATACCTCTCATATAAACCATACTCTACTCCTCAACCTCTGTCTAGTCTAGCACCTCTCCCCGTATCCCCTACCGCTCTCATATAAAGCGCATTCTATTCCTCAACATATGTCTAGCCTAACACCCCTCCTCCAGTTCCTATACTTCTCATACATATAAACGCATACTCTACTCTCAACCACTGTCTAGTCTAGCATCTCTCCCCGTATCCCCTACCTCTCATAAAGCGTGTTCCCCCTCCTGCCCCCCTGTCTAGCTGAGTATCTCTTTGGTTTCCTATCTAACATATATACAACACATTCTACCTTTAACACCTGTCTATCGTAGCATAGGATCTCTCCGTTTTCTCTGCTCTCCTTATAAACGCATACTCAACCTGCTTAGCCTAATATCTCTCCTCGTTTTCCTATATCTCTCATATAAACCATACTCTACACCTCGACCTCTGTCTAGCCTAACAACCCTACCCCTGTTCCGTACCTCTCTCATATAAAAGACAAACTCTGCCCTTCAACTCTGTCTAGCCTAACACCTCTCCTCCTGTTCCTTATCTCTCTCACATAAAAGACATACTCTACCCTTCAACTCTGTCTAGCCTAACAGCTCTCCTCGTTTTCCTATACCTTTCATATAAACCATACTCTACTCCTCAGCCTCTGTCTAGCCTAACACCTCTCCTCTATCTCTTCCATATAAACGCATTTCCCTCCTTCAACCCTTTCTAGCATAGTATCGGTCGTCGTATTCCCTATCTCTCCCATATAAACCCATTTTCCTCCTTGGACCGCCCCATCCAGCCTCGTTTTCCCTATCCTTTTCCATATATGCCCAAAAAACTGCGCTCGAATTCCTCTATATATCCTACTGATAATGCACTAAAAGTATGTATAAAATATAAAAAAGATGTACCTGAGGGAAAGAGTTGGTTTGGGGAAGTGAAGAATTTGGAATGGGCATAAAATGAATTGCAATGGATTCTGGAAGAATGTGAGGCAGCCGGTTGATATTCAGAGAAACAGGAGATATGGACTCATTTTTAGAATAAACGACCATTCGAATGATATACGAAAATTAAAGGTAATTGGGGTAGGGAGCAATATGTGGATAATTCCGACGAAGAAGAAAGGTAACGCCTGTGACCAGCATTCAGAGGTTCCCGGGTTCGGTCCCCGTTGATCACCCTCTCTGACCCATGGGTTTTTTCTGGATTTTTCCAGGTCGTCAAGCAAGTGCTGGAGTGGCTTCTTTCTCCTTTGAATTTCCTGTACCTCCATTTCTTGTCGCTAATCATTTCATTTATCCTTCACGCCGTTTGGTCTATTTCAGGGTTGGAAGTGTCGACGATGGAGTTTTGATGCAGTGTGGCAATTCTCTGTGAATTATAAATGCGGGGGCGGGGTCCCCGGTCTGCCTGTCCGCCTGCAGGGGCGTCTTTATCTGGAAAATGTGAAAATCCTGCCACTGTTGTGCCATTACTCCTGGTTCAGGCCGCCTGGTGTCTTACCCCCCCCCCCTCATCCTCCTTCCCGGGGGCGCCTCCTTGTGGAGCATCGGTATAGCATTCTCATTCCTGGATCGGTGCCGAATCCCCTCCACATCACAATTCAACGGAAAGGCCACGTTTGGATGCGAACGATCCTTTGCTAAAGGATTATCGCCAAACTGAACAGACGGATGCGATACGTTTGGGAAACCAAGGACATTTACCACTAGCTAATTGAATGTGAAGTGGTTAAAAGTTAGAAATATTGACAGTAATTTGTCATAGGGACTCTACACCATACATACAACCAAGTACGAAGAGCGTAATTTACAAGGTGGTAGACCCTTAAGGGGACAGGCACTCTGAAATCCATGCTAGTCTCTAGTTTCCGAGGTCGCGGGTTCAAACCTGGAACTGTTTTCAAAACTCGAAAACTATAACAGATAGACAAAAGTGTACCACAGAAGAAATGTGGAGCTCATTAAAAAACACATTTTATGTCAAATAATTTCTTTCGTAGCGTTAGCCATTTTCGAAATATTCCACATTGTAGTTTTACGCTTCTCCTAATTGTATCAACCAACGGACATGCATGAAGTTTTGTGATCCTCATTTGTTACATTTTTACTTTCTCTGCTACGTATAGTAAGTAGGGGAAATATTGTATTCCACCCAACAATTCGATACCGAGATTTCACCGGAACTACATATTTTGAGACCCCCTGAATCCAAAGAAAAACATTTTTTGGAAACATGTCCGTTGTGTGTGTGTCTGTGTGTGTGTGTGTGTGTGTGTGTGTGTGTGTGTGTGTGGTCTGTGAACAACATAACTCAGAAACGAACAGTCAGATAAACACCAAACTTGGTATTTAGGTTCAGTATCTTCCAGAGATGCGACACAAAGGTTTTCAAGAAAATCCCCTCACCCCAGATTACCCTTTACATGGAACATTTTTCAAAAATTTTAATTTTCTCAAAAATGACTAACGATTTTGATTAAAATATCATATGTTTAAGATATTTCATGAAAAATGAAATGTATATCTCTAATTTTCTGGGAATGTCTCCAAAAGTATTCTTCATTGCGAACGACTTTTGCATAACTCGTAAACCATAAGAGATAGACAAAATTTTACTACACAAAAAATGTAGATTGCGTTAATATACACAATTTATGTCATATACATGTTTTTGTTGAGTGAACCATTTTCGAGATATTGCTTGTCATTCCCTTAAATTTTCCAATACTTATACTTTTTCTCAAATTCGTTATTCATTTTTTTTGTCCTGGTAATGCAAAGAGAATGGAATACTCCACATAGCAACCAGCTCTTAAAATATTTGACTATCGCTTAAAGCCTACCAATTCCCTTTGCATCTACAAGAAAATTAGCAATAAGACTAACATCTCGATATCTGGATTGACATGAAGCATATGGAGAGTAAGCGTTTGTAAAAATAGTTTGTACAAGAGTAGAGAAGGTCATGTGAGTGTAACACATCAGATTTTACTCTTTCTTTCGTTTCATGGCAAGCGCTTGTTACCTCGAAAGAAACATTTGAATGCGATTCTCGCTTGTTGTAACTATAAAATTTTACACTGAGAAATTAATTTAGTAATGAATTGTAGTGATCAATTTACAGTGCACGAATTTCCTTTCAGCGGCTTTTGCTTCGAGGGAATGCTGTTTGAACCAATTTTGTAAGACCGTTTCATTTTAAGTTTAATTTATATTTTATTCTTTTGTTATATTACTGTTTTTAAGTGTTTCTTATTATGATAATGTTTCTGTAGAGGTCCATGTGTCATAGGGGACGGTGTTAATGCGCAATTTCAGTTACCAACTGTAAAGCAGAAAAAACTCTGTGGCTACACGAAACGCGCAAATTTAGTAGAGTTGCATAGAGCTTCTATTACGCTGTGGTAATAGACAAGCGCGAAACAGTAAATGAACGCAAATATATGCTTACCGAAACAATAAACAAATGTAATGGAACTAAATAATTACATACTGCGAAATAGTTAATAAATGTAGTAAAACTAAATAATTACCGCGAAGTACCTCTAGATTCCGGATCGCGGGTTCAAACCCGGTAGAGGGCGATCGATTTTTTTTCAGGCGTAAAACATCTTAGCAGGCTTCCTTCGGAAGGGAAGTAAAGCCGGTGGTCCCGTGTCCTAGATTTACGGCCCATAAAATAACCTCAAGCCTGAAAAAGAGGCCTCTGAGCAGAATTAACGGTTTTCACGCCTAATATAGAATGGGACGCTAAGGACCTCGGCAGTTAAGGAGCATCCATAAATAAATTAAGAAAAAAATCATCTGAAATGGTCAAAAATCACATTTTTTTTTGTTTTTGGCACTAATATAATCTCTATTGATTCCAGTTTTAGAAATTATATACTTTTTGGGAGTTAAGAGGCTTTTAAGACATTTAAATAACACTTAAATGCTAGTCTGCATTCCTTTAAAGCTGTCATGCAACGCCCCTTTTTAGAATACTTTTGTATACTTCAACAACCAACGACTATATCATGCCCAGCGAGCAGTTCAGCAATTAACAAAAGAGGCCAGGACCAAGAAAAGGCAATCAGAAAAGCTGAAGCAATCCAGGAATGAAGATGCAGATGATTATGACCCTGTAATGTACTGAAGTGTGTCGGAATTTTAATGTTCAAACTTTAAATTCAGTTTTCTCAAAACACATTTGTGGATACTTATGTACCTTTTTCTCAGAAAGTATGAGAGGTAGAGAGCTGAAATTTTCAGTACATGTATACAACGTGTAGTAAAACTTTCTGAACCACAATCATAATTTTATAATGTATATTAGTGATATTAAGAAAGCAACAACATTGCAACTTTTCCACATTTTTACTTTTTTGACTTCCTAATTAATTGTTTTTCAATTTATAGTGAACTGATATACATAACTAAATAATTGAGGTTCAGAAGATAGCTGATTATACTAAAAATAAGCATGCAAAATTGTGATTCTGTAGTGCAAGTAGTACTAGAGAAAAAGGTACATGAATTCACATGTTTTAAGAGCAAATTTTATTATTTTTCTGCTGAATGAAATACTTTTTACGGACTCAATTATATAATCTATCAATGCAAACTACCGCTTGAAATAATTGTCATGCGCTATAGAATAATTCATAAAAATTTCAGGAAAAACCATTGAGAACTTTAAGAGCAGTGGTAATTTAACACACTTAAGGTGTAATTTCCATAAGTTCAGACTTCCTTGCCCCCTTAAGTGTATAATATGAGTCAAACTACAATATCTATACACGCGGTAGTACTTTTACGGAGTTTCACTGCAGATGGCGCATGCTTCCTCTCGCTTTCTCAACTGCAGAGCTGCCTACATATGAAATAGCCCTATACTTTTTGTTACTCTATGGAGAGATAATTTCTTGTAACACCTACAGAGAAAGTGTTATTACATTGTATTTTACATAACTAGCCTTACTGGTCAAAAATAAATGAAATACAATACTTACGAAAGAAAACTCTTTCAGCAAGAAGGTGATCCGAACGTCGCTGTTGGTATTATTACCTTTCTTGGGCATTGCTGACTTATCATAGTTGCAAAAGAGATCATGCATTAGGCGCCCATGGTCGGTCAAAGGACGTGATTGGCAATCCTGTGCTGCGCACATACCTAAATCGTAAAATATTTAAGTAAGCAACAATGATGTTAATAAAACAATCAGGGATTCCTGCTGTGGCATTTACCCAAGAAAAGGGTTATATAGACTTATACGAGGGCTAATCAGAAAGTCTTTGCCCCTAATTTTTAAGCCAAATTACGGCTATAAATGTAAAGTCAACATATCCATTCCCAGCGGTGGACCTTTCTTGGACCGGCCCTGCCTTATCTGCGGGTCGCTCCGCGGCACGGCGTTGCTGTCAGTTGTTGAAGAGAGATAGGTATTTGTTTATTTTTGTAGAGCTTGTAAGTCATAATATTACGACTTAAGATTAAGTTCATGCAAAAATATAAGGGCACATCGTAATTAAAATTCTGTTAATATTACTTTTAACATACTTAAAATTAGTTGTAGGTTTAATATTAACCGGCGAGGAATTAACCCATTTCAAACCATAGACCATAGGATATATATATTAATTAGTTTCTCTACTACGTATAGTAAGTAGGGGAAGTATTATATTCCACCCAAAAATCCAATACCGAGATTTCACCGGAAATATATGTTTTGAGGGCTCCTGAATCCAAAAAAAGTATTTTTGGAAACATGTCCGAGTGTGTGTCTGTCTGTGAACAGCATAACTCAGAAACGAACAGTCTGATAAACAGTATCTTCCAGAGATGCGACACAAAAGTTTTCAAGAAAATCCCCCACCCCAGATTACCCTTTACATGGAACATTTTTCGAAAATTTTAATTTTCTCAAAAATAGCTCTAACGATTTTGATTAAAATATCATATATTTAAGGTACTTTCATGGCAAATAAAATGTATATCTTGAATTTTCTGGGAATGTCTCCAAAAGTATTCTTCATTGTGAACGACTTTTGCATAACTGGTAAACCATAAGAGATAGACAAAATTTTATTGCACAAAAAATGTAGATCGCGTTAAAATACACAATTTAAGTCATATCTTTTTTATTGAGTGAACTATTTTCGAGATATTGCTTGCTATTCCCTTAAATTTTCCAATACTTATACTTTTTCTCAAATGGGAATTCGCTATTCATTTTTTTGTCCTGGTAATGCAAAGAGAATGGCATACTCCACATAGCAACCAGCTCTTGAAATATTTGACTATCGCTTAAAGCCTACCAATTCCTCTTGCATCTACAAGAAAATTAGCAATAAGATTAACATCTCGATATCTCGATAAACATGAAGTATATGGAGAATAAGCGTTTGTAAAAATAGTTTGTACAAGAGTAGAGAAAGTCATGTGAGTGTAACACATCAGATTGTTTCATTTTGTAGAGTTCTTGTTATTATTCCACATATTTGTTTAAATTTATATATCTTATTATGTATATCCCTATCCACATCGAAACGTATGTCACAACCCAAGTAATTAGAATTCATGTCTTGTGTCAGGATATTATTTCCAATGCATATTTTTGTTCTCACTGGGTATTTTCCTTGGTGAGCCCTTACTTTGGTCTTTTTTAAGGAAATCTTTAAATTATATTTGTTTCACAGTTCGTACATGTTATAAATAGAGCGCTGTAGGTTATCTTCGCTATTCTGCATATAATAGTATATATTAAAACTATATATTATATAATCAATATATTAAAGCTAATAAAATAACCCTTACAGGATACCCTACTATCAATGCCTGCAATACATCGTATTATGCGTTTTGGGGCAATAAATACGCCCAAAAACAAACCCCATATGCCAACCGAGATTCAGCATGTGCAAAATAAAACAAGAGTACAGCCTTAAAATTAAGATGGATCTCAAAACCGTAATTGGTAGAAACAAACATTTAGTTTTTAATTAATTCAAACTGTTCATAAAAATAATTCCTAAAAGTTTAGTATGTCGAAGACAACTCGGATTCTGACAAATATATTAATACTTAATTGCACAAGATCCCCTTTTTGATACATATGAAAATTGAGGCAATATTTTAATACTTGAATAATTTCAAATGTATTATATAATAAGTAAATTCAATAACAGCCCGCTTTGAAACAATATGTATGTAATAATTATTTAAATTGTATGTAACAGTCATTGCATATGCTTATTATTATTGTAAACATGTTATAATGTTATGTGAATACATTACATGCTTTAATAATGCATAATAAGAATAATAAGTTTTAAGTTGCTAACAATAAGGTAATAATGAGGTAACCTTGTGGTAATAATGAGTTTGAAAGTTGAGTGTTACTAGTCATGATTAGAGCAACGATAATGTAAATTCAGTAACAATTTAAAATTAGCCAATCAATAGCAAGGAAAACGTTTTAAGTAAAATGAAGATATTCTATTGGACTAGAATTAGCCAATAAGAGACTTGAAATACCGAAGCTTACGAGTTTAACGGTTGAAATAATGTTCAGTTACTGGCAAACCTTGATAGTGACCAGATGGAAGATGTGTTCTCTACAGAAATATTACGTGTGAATCGTAAAATATGTCTACGCGTTAGCTAAGTGAAAGGATTAAAGATTCTCACAGCTCTTAAAAAAATGTGCAAAGGATAAAAATAAAAAAAGAAGTGAATTTAAAAAAACTTAAATTCTGTGATGCCTACAATTATTGTCGTACCGCACCTTGCCTAAGAGATACATGACTCTACAATCATTACTGACGCAGCCGAGGCAAAATTCAAACATAAATAATACATAGAAGCAGCGTTTAATAACAAAGTTAAATATTATAGTGTAAAACTTGGAGTGTAACAACAAAATTACATCTTTAAATCAGCTTCTCATACGTAGCAACATATTGCGTAACAACAGTAACTATTACGTAATCAACATCTTCAAACCGACGCCTAAAGCGTTTTGCAAATTTCTTAAACAAAGTAAACTCCAAGAACAATACTACTTCAATTTGGCTTCCCAAGCGAGAAACTAAATAATTTACGTAAAAAATATTACGTAACATAAACACCTTTCTCAAGTTTGCTCCCATACGTGGGGCAGTAAACAAAATACTTTCTCAAAATGAACAAATATTCAAATAAAGCATATTATTATTACGTTTCATACGTCACAGCGCACGAGCAACAAAGTGTGATTCGTGCGAAGTCTTGTATGAGCGTTCGGGGAGGCCGCGTTCGTCTTTGGCTGACATTTCCGCGTGGATGCAATGGTGTGCATCGACGTTGTCCATTCTTACTGGCGATGAAACGTGGATACTGCATTTCCTGCCAGAATCGAAGCAGCAGAGCATTGTGTGGAAACATCCGGGTTCGCGTGTGACAAAAACTTCCTTCAGTGTTGGGAAAGTGATGTTAATGGCCTTATGGGATCGCCGTGGACCACTCCTGCTGGAGTTCATGCCACAAGGTGCAACCATCAATGCCGATAGTTATTGTTCCACACTCGCGTCGGCGGGCTGCCATCAGGCCAAAGCGCCGAGGGATTCTCGATGTGGACACTGTGATGCGAGACCACATGTGGCAATCAGAAACGCCGACAAGCTGCGAGCATTTCACTGGGAGAATCTGGACCACCTAGCATACATCCAGACCTCGCCACTAGTGATTTTAACGTTTTCGGACCGCTGAAGAAGCGATTCACATGCAACGATGAAGCCAAGATAGCAGTCCAACTGTGATTCCACAGTCACTTGCACGAATTCTACCACGGGGGCATCTCAAATTTATACTGCGATGGGACAAATGTGTGAACCGGTGTGGGGACTATATGAAAAAATAGTGTAAGTTACATAGAATAGTATGTATATTTGTTATTACTTATATGTACCTTATTTTGGCTAATAAAAACTAGAGGCAAAGACTTTCTGACTCGCCCTCGTAATTCCTCTTTGGTTGTTAATCCAGTTTTACTTTCGCTAGAGAGAATGAGAAAGTTTTGGTATAAATGCTTGACAAGGAAAGAAGGATATATATTAAGAACTTGTATGGTACAACAAGATATTACAAAAATCTGATGTTGCACTCACATGACTTTCTCTACTCTTGTACAAACTATTTTTACAAACGCTTATTCTCAATCTACTTCATGTTAATCGAGATATCGAAATGTTAATCTTATTGCTAATTTTCTTGTAGATGCAAGGGGAATTGCTAGGCTTTAAGCATTTAAGAGCTGGTTACTATGTGGAGTATTCCATTCTCTTTGTATTACCAGGACAAAAAAATCTGATGTGTTACACTCACATAACTTTCTCTACTCTTGTACAACCTAATTTTACAAACGCCTATTCTCCATATGCTCCATGTTAATCGAGATATCGAGATGTCAATCTTATTGCTAATTTTCTTTTAGATGCAAGGGGAATATGGTAGCTTTTAAGCGATAGTCAAATATTTTAACGCTGGTTGCTATGTGGCGCATTCCATTCTCTTTGCATGTCCGGGACATAAAAAAAATCAATAACGAATTTGAGAAAAAGTATAAGTATTGGAAAATTTAAGGAAATAACAAGCAATATCTCGAAAACGGTTCACTCAACAAAAGAAATGTATATGACATAAGTTGTGTATTTCAACGCGATCTACATTTTTTGTGTAGTAAAATGTTGTCTATCTCTTATGGTTTACCAGTTATGCAAAAGTCGTTCACAATGAAGAATGCTTTTGGAGACATTCCCAGAAAATTCGAGATATACATTTCATTTCTCATGACTTTATCTTAAACATATGATATTTTAATCAAAAACGTTAGAGCCATTTTTGAGAAAATTAAAATTTTCGAAAAATGTTCCATGTAAAGGGTAGTCTGGGGTGGGGGGATTTTCTTGAAAACCTTCGTGTCGCATCTATGAAAGATACTGAACGTAAATACCAAGTTTGGTGTTTATCCGACTGTTCGTTTTTGAGTTATGCTGTTCACAGACACACACACACACAGACACACACACAGACACACACACAGACACACACACGGACATGTTTCCAAAAATGCTTTTTTTGGATTCAGGAGGTCTCAAAACATGTATTTCCGGTGAAATCTCGGTATCGAATTTTTGGGTGGAATGCAATACTTCCCCTACTTACTATACGTAGTAGAGAAAGTAAAAATTTGATGTGTTACACTCACATGACTTTCTCTACTCTTGTACAAACTATCTTTACAAACGCTTATTCTCCATATGCTTCATGTTAATCGAGATGTTAAACTTATTGCTAATTCTCTTGTAGATGCAAGGGGAATTGCTAGGCTTTAAGCATTTAAGAGCTGGTTACTATGTGGAGTATTCCATTCTCTTTGTATTACCAGGACAAAAAAATTTGATGTGTTACACTCACATGACTTTCTCTACTCTTGTACAAACTATCTTTACAAACGCTTATTCTCCATATGCTTCATGTTAATCGAGATGTTAAACTTATTGCTAATTCTCTTGTAGATGCAAGGGGAATTGCTAGGCTTTAAGCGATAGTCAAATATTTTAAGCGCTGGTTGCTATGTGGCGCATTCCATTATCTGCATATCCAGGACAAAAAAAAAAAATGAATAACGAATTTGAGAAAAAGTATAAGTATTGGAAAATTTAAGGGAATAACAAACAATATCTCGAAAACGGTTCACTCAACAACAAAAATGTATATGACATAAATTGTATATTTTAACCCGGTCTATATTTTTTGTGCAGTAAACTTTTGTCTATCTCTTATGGTTTACCAGTTATGCAAAAGTCGTTCAGAATGAAGAACACTTTTGGAGACATTCCCAGAAAATTCGAGATATACATTTCATTTGTCATGAAAATAACTTAAACATATGATATTTTAATCAAAATCGTTAGAGCCATTTTTGAGAAAATTAAAATTTTCGAAAAATGTTCCATGTAAAGGGTACTCTGGGGAGGGGGGATTTTCTTGAAAACCTTCGTGTCGCATCTCTGAAAGATACTGAACCTAAATACCAAGTTTGGTGTTTATCCGACGGTTCGTTTTTGAGTTATGCTGTTCACAGACACACAGACACACACACACAGACACACACACACACACAGACACACACACGGACATGTTTCCAAAAATGCTTTTTTTTGGATTCAGGGAGTCTCAAAACATGTATTTGCGGTGAAATCTCGGTATCGAATTTTTGGGTGGAATGCAATACTTCCCCTACTTACTATACGTAGTAGAGAAAGTAAAAATGAATAACGAATTTGAGAAAAAGTATAAGTATTGGAAAATTTAAGGGAATAACAAGCAATATCTCGAAAATGGTTCACTCAACAAAAAAATGTTTATGACATAAATTGTGTATTTTAACGCGATCTACATTTTTTGTGTACTAAAAGTTTGTCTATCTCTTATGGTTTACCAGTTATGCAAAAGTCATTTACAATGAACAATACTTTTGGAGACATTCCCAGAAAATTCAAGATATACATTTTATTTGTCATGAAAATATCTTTAACATATGATATTTTAATCAAAATCGTTAGAGCCATTTTTGAGAAAATTAAAATTTTCGAAAAACGTTCCATGTCAAGGGTAATCTGGGGTGGGGGGATTTTCTTGAAAACCTTCGTGTCGCATCTCTGGAAGATACTGAACCTAAATACCAAGTTTGGTATTTATCTGACTGTTCGTTTCTGAGTTATGCTGTTCACAGACAGACAGACAGACACACACACACACAGACAGACACACGGACATGTTTCCAAAAATGCTTTTTTTGGATTCAGGGTGTCCCAAAACATATATTTCCGGTGAAATCTCGGTATCGAATTTTTGGGTGGAATACAATACTTCCCCTACTTACTATACGTAGTAGAGAAAGTAAAAAGAATCAAATCTGCTTATAGCACTACGATACACATGCGATACCAATACCAACATTTTTGATAACCCTCATTCTCTTTGCTTCATTTCCTTTGTACTTGTGTAATAAACCTCGTTAGCTGGGCGTACTAAATAATCGTATAATGAGAGAAAATTGCTAACATTAAAAATCAGTGACCCGATATTTTTACTTTCTCTACTACGTATAGTAGTAGGGGAAGTATTGCATTCCACTCAAGAGTTCAACACCGAGTTTTCACCGGAAATACATGTTTTGAAGTGCCCTAAATCCAAAAAAGCATTTTAGAAAAAGTTCCGTGTGACTCAATTTAATTTTTTGGGGGACCGAAAGATGGTTTTTCTTAAAAAAATATTAAAAAGAATCTGATGTGATACATTCATATGACTTTCTCTGTCCTCTATCATTTATTAGTGGGTAAACAAATTTTCTATCTACTAAATATTAATCCAAATAAACATTTTCAGAAATAACTACATTACACATTTCGCTATAGACACAAAGGGAACAGTGGCAGTCAAATGTATAAGAACTATTTTGGCCTTAAAGTTCCATACTGTTTCCATGTAATCGCGAGAAACAACTGAATGTTGAAAGGACTTTAAGAGAATCACCAAGAAATGAACAATTCGAACATTTAATAACGGATCTCAGAAACGGCTTACACCACCAAAAAAAACTTATTTTAAATAAATTGTGTGTTTTAAAGAGGTCTACTTTTTTGTGTTTTACGTTTTCGTCTATTGCTTAACGTTTACCAGTTATACAAGATTATACAACATTTCTTCCGAATAAAGAAGACTACATAGACTATTCCCCGAAATTTCAAGCCATACATTTTATTTGTGATGTAAGTATGTTTAATATGTGGTATTTTAATCGAAATGGTTAGAACCATCTTTAAGAAAATCAAATATGTCGAAAAATGTTCCGTGTAAAGGCAAGTTTGCGGTAGGGGATTTTGCTGAAAATTTCGTGTTGTTCCGACTTTTCAATGCAATGGAATGCAATACTTTCCCTACTTAACTATACATAGTAGAGAATGTAAAAAAATCTGATGTGTTACACTCACATGACTTTCTCTACTCTTGTACAAACTATTTTTACAAACGCTTATTCTCCATATGCTTCATGTTAATGGAGATATCGAGATGTAAATCTTATTGATAGTTTTCTTGTAGATGCAAGGGGAATATGGTAGGTTTTAAGCGATAGTCAAATATTTTAACGCTGGTTGCTATGTGGCGCATTCCATTCTCTTTGCATGTCCAGGACATAAAAAAATCTGATGTGTTACACTCACATGACTTTCTCTACTCTTGTACAAACTATTTTTACAAACGCTTATTCTCCATATGCTTCATGTTAATGGAGATATCGAGATGTCAATCTTATTGATAATTTTCTTGTAGATGCAAGGGGAATATGGTAGCTTTTAAGCGATAGTCAAATATTTTAACGCTGGTTGCTATGTGGCGCATTCCATTCTCTTTGCATGTCCAGGACATAAAAAAATGAATAACGAATTTGAGAAAAAGTATAAGTATTGGAAAATTTAAGGGAATAACAAGCAATATCTCGCAAACGGTTCACTCAACAAAAGAAATGTATATGACATAAATTGTGTATTTTAACGCGATCTACATTTTTCGTGTAGTAAAATTTTGTCTATCTCCTATGGTTTACCAGTTATGAAAAAGTCGTTCATAATGAAGAATACTTTTGGAGACATTCCAGAAAATTCGAGATATACATTGTATTTGTCATGACAATATCTTAAACATATGATATTTTAATCAAAATCGTTAGAGCCGTTTTTGAGAAAATTAAAATTTTCGAAAAATGTTCCATGTAAAGGGTAGTCTGGGGTGGGGGGATTTTCTTGAAAACCTTCGTGTCGCATCTCTGAAAGATACTGAACCTAAATTCCAAGTTTGGTGTTTATCCGACTCTTCGTTTTTGAGTTATGCTGTTCACAGACACAGACACACAGACACACAGACAGACACACACACGAACATGTTTCCAAAAATGCTTTTTTTGGATTCAGTGAGTCTCAAAACATGTATTTCCGGTGAAATCTCGGTATCGAAATTTTGGGTGGAATGCAATACTTCCCCTACTTACTATACGTAGTAGAGAAAGTAAAAATGAATAACGAATTTGAGAAAAAGTATAAGTATTGGAAAATTTAAGGGAATAACAAGCAATATCTCGCAAACGGTTCACTCAACAAAAGAAATGTATATGACATAAATTGTGTATTTTAACGCGATCTACATTTTTTGTGTAGTAAAATTTTGTCTATCTCTTATGGTTTACCAGTTATGAAAAAGTCGTTCATAATGAAGAATACTTTTGGAGACATTCCCAGAAAATTCGAGATATACATTTTAATTATCATGACAATATCTTAAACATATGATATGTTAATCAAAATCGTTAGAGCCGTTTTTGAGAAAATTAAAATTTTCGAAAAATGTTCTATGCAAAGGGTAGTCTGGGGTGGGGGGATTTTCTTGAAAACCTTCGTGTCGCATCTCTGAAAGATACTGAACCTAAATTCCAAATTTGGTGTTTATCCGACTCTTCGTTTTTGAGTTATGCTGTTCACAGACACACAGACAGACACGCAGACACACAGACAGACACGCAGACACACAGACAGACACACACACGGACATGTTTCCAAAAATGCTTTCTTTGGATTCAGTGAGTCTCAAAACATGTATTTCCGGTGAAATCTCGGTATCGAAATTTTGGGTGGAATACAATACTTCCCCTACTTACTATACGTAGTAGAGAAAGTAAAAATGACCACTTTGTAATATATCATGGTAAGACATGCCGTTTTAGCAACATTTTTAACCTTCGAGGTAAAACAGTAATCCTACTTACCGATGAAATAGCACACAATAGTGCAAAATACACACTGAAGGAACGCCATGCTTACATTTCGATCCCTGGAAACAATCTGCTTTAGTACAGCAACTAGCGAACTAGCAGACATACGATAGCGGAGTACGCCCCTGAAAGCGATACGTTAGGTTTAGGCATTTACTCGATAACATAACCTCGGAAATGTCTTACAGAATTATTATTGTCATGTCATAGCCACACAAAATCTTATGTGTTACATTCACATGACTTTCTCTACTCTATATCGTTTATTACTTTCTCTAACACGTACATAGTAGGTAGAGAAGGTATTGCATTCCACCCAAAAATTCGATACCAAGATTTTACCATGTTTCGAGGCCCTTGAATCCAAAAAGGGCATTGTTGGTAAAAAGGTCAATGTGTGCGCGTGAACAGCATTACTCAAAAACGAAAAGTGGGATTAATACCAAATTTGGTATTTAAGTTCAGTATATTCCAAAGATGAGACACGAAGATTTCCCAGCTTTGTATGGAACATTTTTCGAAACTTTTTATTTTCTCAAAAATGGCTCTAACGATTTTAATTAAAATACCATATATTAAAGATATTTGCACGACGAATAAATTTTATATCTAGAATTTTCTGGGAGTAGTCTGTGAAATTTTCATTCTGAAGGAATTTTGTAGGTACTCTTGTATAACTGGTAAATGCTAAGCGATAGACGAAAATGCACTACACAAATAAAAGTAGACCTCTTTAAAATACATAATTTATTTCAAATAGCTTTTTTTCTTGGTATATGCCATTTCCGATATATACGTTATTAATGGTTCGCGTTGTTTAATACTTTTCATTCCTTTCAAGTTCTATCGATTTTCAGCTGTCTCTCGTGATTGCATGGAAACATTATGGAAATTTAAGGTCAGCGTATAGCGCCAATTCTTAAAGATTTGACTATTGCGATTCTCTTTGTAGCTATAACGAAATGTTTAATGTAGCTATTTCTGAAAAGGTTTATATCAATTAAATGAAGTACATAGAAAAAAATCTGATGTATTACACTCACATGACATTCTCTACTCTTGTACAAACTATTTTTACAAACGCTTATTCTCCATATGCTTCATGTTAATCGAGATGTTAATCTTATTGCTAATTTTCTTGTAGGTACAAGGGGGATTGGTAGGCTTTAAGCGATAGTCAAATAGTTTAAGAGCTGGTTGCTATGTGGCGCATTCCATTCTCTTTGTATGTCCAGGACATAAAAAAGTGAATAACGAATTCCCATTTGAGAAAAAATATTGAACAATTTAAGGGAATAACAAGCAATATCTCGAAAATGGTTCACTCAACAAAGAAAATGTATATGACATAAATTGTGTATTTTAACGCTCCTGGGACAAGCCGCGCTCAGCGGGCCCCTTCACCCGTTGCCACCCAGAACCGATTCTCGGCGCTTGAATCGGTTTCTGGCATTGAGCGCGTGGGCCCTCCCTTCGTGGATCCTATGGAGTCTGACCAACTCCATACAAAAAGCCCGAGCCCGAAGGTTAAGCACAAAGTTATTTTGAGCCGCCCTTCTAAGTAAGAAGTTTATCCCTTTTACTCATGGCTATCCTGACTTGGAATTTACGTGGTGTCCGATCGCATAGGGCGGAACTGCAACTTTTATTGCGTTCCCATTCTCCTATGGTCGTGTGTTTGCAGGAGACTAAGCTTCGCCCTCAAGATCCTTTTGATCTCCGATGGTACACTCCGGTTCGCTTCGATCTTGAAGCGGAGGAGGGTTCTCCTGCTTATGGAGGTGTCATGTTATTAGTGCGCAACGACGTTCATTTTCAAACTCTCCCTCTTACGTCCGACTTGCAAGCTGTTGCCATTAGACTGCAGTTACCCGGTTTTTTCTTTTCTGTTTGCTCTGTATATTCACCTCCATCGTCTCCCCTCGCTAACGCGGACATTCGAGATCTCTTGTCCGCTCTCCCAACACCATTTCTCCTGTTGGGAGATGTTAATGCCCATCATCCCCTGTGGGGTTCGCCAAGGGCTTGTGCGAGGGGAACTCTTCTTTCCGACATTTTTGATCAGTTCAACCTCTCCATCCTCAATACAGGTGAACCCACTTTTATTTCTGACTCTTCTGGTACTTTCACTCGCTTGGACCTTGCCGTTTGCTCACTCCAGCTTGCTAGTCGTCTGCAGTGAAACGTCGTCGCTGACACCTACTCCAGCGACCATTGCCCCTGCATCGTTTCTCTGTTGTCTCACCACGTTCAGCATTCCAGAGTACCTACCTGGATATTCAGAAAAGCCGACTGGAGATTGTATTCCAGCCTCGTGCATTTTGCCGACCAGCCCTTCACCGACGTTAACCAAATGGTGCAGCACCTTACGTCTTGCTATCTGCCGCCGAGCGGGCCATTCCCCGTTCGTCCTCTCACCCTCGGCGTATCCCTGTTCCGTGGTGGAATGAGGATTGTCGGGACACTGTTCGTGCTCATAGAACTGCGCTTAGGGTGTTTCGGTGACACCTTACACTTGATAATTTGGTTACTTTTAAACAATCGCGCGCCAGGGCTCGTCGCATTATTCAGGATAGCAAGAAGGCGTCTTGGACTCGTTTTGCGGAGTCTTTTAATCGCTTTACGCCTTCATCTGTTGTTTGGGATAAACTTCGTCGCTTCTCAGGTAAAGTGTCGCATTGTACTGTGTCTGGCCTTCAGGTTTCCAATGCCACCATAGTGGATCCGGTTGCCATCGCTAACACTCTGGGTGCTGCCTTTGAGGCGGTTTCCAGTTCAGACCATAATTCCGCCGGCTTTCGCTCTATTAAAGACCGGCTGGATTCCGCAACATGTAATTTTCGGTCTGCTAATACTGAATGTTATAACGAACTTTTACACAATGAGGGAGCTGGAGCACACTCTTCATTGCTCTCGGCACTCCGCTCCTGGGCCGGACGGCATTCATGTCCTGATGTTAAAGAACCTTTCAGCCGACAGTAAACTCTTTCTCTTACAGGTCTATAACCGTATCTGGCAAGACGGCTTTTTCCCTTCCGTTTGGCGCGAAGTCACCATTGTCCCTATACTTAAGCCTGGGAAGGATCGCCAACTACCTTCCAGCTACCGCCCTATCTCCCTCACCAGTTGCATTTGCAAGGTGATGGAGCGCATGATCAACGGGCGTATGGTGGCTTGAGCCTCAGAAACTTCTAGCGAACGCTCAGTGCGGATTTCGTCGCTATCGCTCTACCGTCGACCACCTGGTGTCCCTGTCGACGCATATTATGAATGGATTTCTGAGAAAGTGTCGAACCGTGGATGTGTTTTTTGACCTGGAGAAAGCCTATGACACTTGTTGGAGGGGCGGCATTTTACGTACACTTCACGCATGGAATATCCGCGGTCGTCTTCCCATATTTCTTCGGGAATTTATGACGGACCGCGTCTTTCGTGTATGTGTGGGCTCGGTTTTATCTAGTCGTTTTATTCAAGAGAACGGAGTACCGCAGGGCTCTGTACTCAGTGTCACACTTTTTGCAATTGCTATCAACCCCATTGTTGATTGTATTCCACCTGGCATTTCATCGTCCCTTTTTGTTGACGATTTTGCCATTTATTGCAGTTCACGGCGGACCTGTCTACTCGAACGCCGGCTCCAGAGCTGTATCGACCGCCTCTACGCCTGGAGTAACGCCAACGGCTTTAATTTCTCCTCCGAGAAATCCGTCTGCATCAATTTCTGACGCCGGAAGGCTTTCCCTCCGCCCTCTCTCCATCTTGGGTTGGAGGTTCTTCCATTTGCAGGCGAGGTGAAATTATTAGGGTTGATATTTGATCGAAAGCTGAGCTGGACTTCTCACATTTCCTTTTAAAAAGCAAAGTGTGACCGTTCTCTTAATATTTTACGTGTTTTAAGTGGCACATCCTGGGGAGCTGATCGGACCGTTCTTCTACATCTTTATCGCTCTTTGGTCCGATCCAAGCTTGATTACGGGTGATTGTCTATTCGTCGGCGCGTCCATCTGTATTACGATTAAATGCCATTCACCATCGTGGCATAAGAGTCGCTACAGGGGCCTTTCCAACCAGCCCTGTACCTAGCCTATATGCTGAAGCTGCAGAGCCTCCGCTGTCCTTCAGGCGTGCGATGCTCTTGTGCAGCTATGCCTGTCGACTCTCCAGCTTGTCTGACCACCCGTCCTTCGCGATATTTTACGAGGATTCGCTTGATTGGCAATATTTAGTTAGCTCCTCTGCATTGCTCCCTCCAGGGGTTCGATTTCGTCAACTTCTTCGGCATTTGAACGTTACGCCAGCGCCGGCCCTTCCAAGGGGGGAAACGCGTTTTCCTCCATGGTTGCGCGCTGAGGCCCACTGTCACCTTGGGTTATCGTCGATGCCGAAGAATGAGACCCCTTCTTCAGTCTTTAGATCAGCGTTTTTAGAACTTCAGTCGCAATTCGAGGACTTTCATTTTATCTTTACTGATGGATCTAAGACTGATGCTGGAGTAGGATGTGCCTTTGTTTGTGGTGGAAATAGTTTTCCCTTTCGTTTACCGGGGCAATGTTCGATTTTTACCGCCGAACTTTTTAGCATTTATCAGTCTCTTTTATACATTCAGCGGCACTGTTTTATTTGTTCAGACTCCCTGAGTGCGATTTTATTACCCAGATATTTTACCTCTGTTGTTCCCTCCACAGATTTGTTTGTTATTTTACGTAGCCGCATCCTCTCGCTTTGGAGGAATGAGTGGACGGCCCTCCGGGGGAACAAGTTGCGGGAGGTTAAGCCTCTCCCGTTAGTCTGGGGTACCTTTTCTCGTTCGTGTCGTCGGGAAGAGGTACTTTTAGCTCGTTTACGAATCCGACATTGTCTTTTTAGCCATAGCTATCTGCTCAGTGGTGACCCCGCACCACTGTGTGAGCAGTGTGATGCGCCCTTAACGGTGCGTCACATTTTAACAGAGTGTCAAGTTTTATCTCCGTTGCGCGTTCGTGTTGGTCTGCCTGTTGGCCTAGCCAATGTTTTGGCAGACGACGCGCGTGCTGTAGAATGTGTTTTACGTTTTATTCGTGACAGTGATTTTAATCTGCGCATTATGATGCGTTGAGCGTCCTTTAGCTTTGTAATTTTATTCTGTGTGTTTTAATGGGGACTCTACTCCCCAGTGGACATATGGAGCTCATGTCCCTCGCATTCTACAGTTCTTGACACGTTTTACTCTTTTATTGCCTATGCTTTTAGTGTGTTTGTTTTTGGGATTGGTGTATTGTTGCTTTTAGCTTTTTGGACATCGCGGGTTTGTGTCCCGTTTTTTAATTATGCGGTTTTTTTTTTACCCGTCTTTTATATTTTTGACTTTATATTTTATACATTGTAAGGGCGCTGATGACCTTAGCAGTTTAGCCCCTTAAACCGCATCTCATCATATCGTCTATCACTTAACGTTTACCAGTTATACAAGATTATATAACATTCCTATCGAATGAAGTGGACTTCACAGGCTATTTCCAGAAAATTCATAACATACCTACTTTTTATTTGTCGTGTAAATAGCTTTAACATGTGGTATTCTAATTAAAATTGTTACAGCCATTTTTTAGAAAATAAAAAATTTTGAAAAATGTTTGATGCATGGCCTCTTGTTCCACCTCTGAATTTACCCGGACATCACTGTTCCCCTACAGAAGGCACTACGCTGTCTGCAGGAAGAATAAAGTATACTTGCCAAGGTAAGTGTAGTCTTTCTGCTCTTGGTATTACCAGGCACAGAGAATATCAGCAAAGTATTTGCATGGCAATAAAATGTATATCTTGAATTTCCTGGGAATAACCTTTGAAGTTCTGTTCATTTGGAAGGAATTTTGTATAAGCAATAGATGAAAATGTCCCACACAAAAAAATGTACATTGATCTCTTTAAAACATACTATTTCAAATAACTTTTTTTGGGGGGCATCAGCCATTTCTGAAGATATATGATTCAAATTGTTCAATACTTAGCCATTCTGTTAAAAGTCCTGTCGATTTTCAGTATTTGACTATTGCTATTCCCTTTGTATCTATAAAGAAACGTGTAATATAAGTATTTTTGGAAAGGTTTATCTCAATTAAAATGGAGTAGATAGGCAAGTAAATTTTCATGAGAATAATTTGTATACCTACTAATAAACAATTGAGGGTAGAGAAAGTTATGTGAATGTAACACATCAGATTTTTATTATTTACATTTGATTACTGTATCATATTTTTATTGCATTGATATACTGGCATATGTTAACTTTGAAGTATTTCACAATATTAGCAACTGCCAGCCTATAGGAGTTCATTTCCATGCCAGTAAATATGCTGACATGAGGTTTGTATTTAAACACTTAGGTGCATTATAATGAGCTAACACCAAACCTTGGGAACAGAAAGCCTCACTTAACTGTGCCACAGTAATCAAGGTTGTAGATATATATACAAAGAGCGTCCGAAATTTCTTGGTCTGACTCAGAGATATTGTGAAGATGTCCAAGTTACTATTATAGCTATAAAGTCATCCTTTATATGATGTGCTGTAAAGTTTCAGACACATAAGTGACAGCACTCATTTTTGATGATACTGTAAACAAACCAGTGTTAACGTTTTCTACAAAATGGGTAATCCTGAAATACCAGCTGTAATAAACTACTTCATTCTGAAGCGTTTAACACCAGAAATAGAAAGGCAGTGAGATTTAATGTTAAAGTATTCTTTCTCTTCGTTTTTAAATGTTTAAAAAGTGGGCTGCTGAATTTTGTGGTCATACATCCATTCAAGATGATGAGCGCTCAGGATGTCCTAAACCTCTATGACAAAAATTCACAATTCCATACTCAATGATTGACAATTGAAGATGTACAAAATCGCTGACATTAGAAATACTTTGATAGGCCATGTTCACTACATTTTACACCAAGTAAAATTTTACACATTTTACACCATTTTACCAAAAGTAAGAGAAAGCGTTTCATTCAATATGTGTATTGTTTGTTAAAATTGACAAAAAAAAAAAAAAAAAAAAAAAAAAAGCTGTTTGAATGAACATTTCTCAAGAGTGTTTAGAATTGTTTAGTGCCTTTTAAGCAAATTTGCATCAACATTCATTAATTCTTCTGACCTTGTAAATAAAACCATGCTTCGTCCATAAAAAGAATTAAATGAGAGTCAGTAGAGTGATCATTAACTTTATCCAACACCCAATTCCAGAAATTAACTCTACTCATGTGATTACAATTCCTGAACTACAGTTATCTTATAGGGTTTTAATTTTAAAAGTTTAGTGGCATTCAGGGCTGTCCACAGGGGGAATCATGGTGCACGAACTTTTTTGGCACAAATTCAGAATTTTAGGAATACAAAAATATTGAAGTAAAGTAATACAGGTAATATAAACACATTTATTCTAATTTTTAATTGAGTACTGTAATCGTTAACTCTTAATACAGCTTATCAAATCATAATTTTTGGAAATGTATAAAAGGAACTGTAACATTTTGGGTAAGTATAGTTGTTCTGAAAGTATAACATTATTATACATATTGGTCTATTTTGATAGATACAATAGGATACAATGAAATACCAAGTAATAAAACACACCATCTGCCAAATATTTTTGCTTATAATTTTTGGTGTAAATATTACCATTTGTTATTGATTTTAACTTTTCAATTATTTGTTTAAGCTTTTATTGTGTACTGGTATCACAATAACTACAATAGTACCTATAAGACAGCCCCTGTATGAAGGTTTCCAGTGGCACAGAAAAGGAACTAAATAGTTTATATTGAGCTCTAAGAAAAAATGGGGGGGGCAATTGCTTTTGGGGGCAATATGCCACAGCCTTTGGGGGAATGGCACCCCTAGTGGTATTCCAAGACAAGGTTTGCAAAATTCCGGATTCTTGTGCAAGTTTTCTAGGATACTTCTTTGGACTTTGTTTTAATTTTACTCTGATGTCATCAAGCTTTTCCTGTTAAAAATATGGCAATTTAGTTCCGTTCCTGATCAAGAATAGATTCCACTTCCTTAATCTATTCACAAGATTACAAACCATTTCTCTGTGAGGCACAACAACAACAACAGGGAATCTGTCTATTAGTGGCTATCTCACTTCTGTACAACAGTGACACATAGGAATCATACTGAAGATTCTGTGTGCTGAAGTATATGGACATTTTGGAAGTATAACAGCATTAACACAGTATTCCAATGAAACATGTGGTCTCACAAGAACTGAACAGAAACAGCGCAATGCAGGCAAGCAAGTCCCTGTAATATGGCCACATGTCTAAATGAAAGCTGTGTATTTATGTACAAGCAATCTTCCCTCAGGACAACTGCCTATGCCTACAAGTAGTGTTCACCACACACATTTTTATTAGCTTCATAAAATGTTATAAACGTTGCAGTCTGAGAAATATTTTTGTACTCATTCATCCCATCTCTGGTGTCTCGGTATGCATACATTCTCTTGTATTTTACCAGGTGGAAAGGATATCATTCGTCTTAGGTGGTGATTCTATGTACAAAGACAAATAAAAAAAAATTATAATACCTTTTTAATTTGTGAACATTTACTTTAGAGTAAAAAAAAAAAAAGTTTTCGATGATAGTGTTCTTTCATCCATTCCTGTTCACAGTGAAAAGTTGAATTTTCTGCCTTGATTGTTGGTAACCTAATCTAACATACCTGCATATTTTGACTACTTTACCGCACATATGTACAGTTATTAAATCCTCTAACTTTTAATATATTTATTATTGCGACTCACAACTTAACCAGTGTTCAGCAGGTGTAAGTAATTAATTTTATTTTTGTGTACACACTATTTCTATTATATCCACTATATTTGAAAAATATAGTATGAAATATACATTAAGTGCATTGGAGAATCTCAGAAGTCTCATATTTTCAAACCTCTTCCTTGTTCTTCGATGATGCACTTACACGCTTGTATCACAGCATACTACAGGGTGCCCATAAAGTCTTAATACATTTTCATATTCCTGGTCTACTACGGTACAATAAGCATTATATTAGGATAGAGTAGAACCTTATACAGTTCAACATGTCCACCTTCATTATCAACACAACATTTATGCTGCAGTTGTTAATGGAGCCACAGTTATGGCACAGTCGTCCTCCATGGTGTAGTGATTACCACGCTAACTTCTAGTTCCTTAGGTCGGGCGTAAAAATTCTTAGCATGGCTTCCTTCGGAAGGGAAGTAAAGCCGGTGGTCCCATGTCATAGATTTACAGCACGTAAAAGAACCTCAAGCCTGCTAAAGAGGCCTCTGAGCAAAATTACCAGTCTTTCATGTCCAATATAGAATGGGACGCTAAGGACCACAGCAGTTAAAGAGCGTCCATAAATAAAATTCAATTTAATTTACAGTTATGGCAGGATGGTATTCTTGCCTATGTCATTTATCAACAAAAAGGGGGCACCATCCCTAGTTCTAGTTTGAAAAAAGGGGTGGGTTTTTATGCCCAAGCACTACGACCTTAAAGATCTATTGCGCATCCCCCCTTTCATCAGTTAAGTAGTCTGTTGCTCGTTATGAACTTAACCAGACTGCTAACTGATTCGCAAGAGCAGGGCAATCACATAGTAACACTCTCATCTCCTTCTAGACATCTACTACAGATAGGGTTGTTAAACAATCCCATTCTGTATAGATTAAACTTTAGGGCACAGTGTCCTGTAATGAATCCTGTTGCCAATCAAGCCTTCTTCTACTAAGACCGCGCAAGTACTTTGCCCGGCTGTTATGCAGGTCTGTAATAAACAACTTGGAATGTCTGCAACCCTCAATGGAGTTCCAGAAGTTCTTGTGTTCTGCTTGAGCCCAGCACTTAATAGCCTGTTTCACTGGTCTGTAGGACACCCCCCAGTACAGACTCTGAACCCAAAAATGGGATTTCGCTGCTAATCTTGGCTGCTTCATCTGCTTTCTCATTGCCTGGTATACCTGTGTGTCCTGGCACCCACATAAGTTGAACCTTATTGTGTTCAGCCAGTGTCTTTAAGGATTCCCGGCATTCTGAGACAAACTTTGATTTTATTGATGGTGATTCAAGTGCTTTAAGAGCAGCTTGACTGTCTGAGAGGATAAGAACACTTCTATTCTTATATCTCCCTTTAATGCTTTCCATGACACTGGCTAGGATTGCATAAACCTCAGCCTGGAAAACTGTACCTAAGGTACCGAGACTATAAGAAATCTTGGTGCCATTACCGTAAAGCCCAGCCGCCGTTCCTGATTTGGTTCTAGAACCATCAGTATACCAGATTGGGCCTTTGTTATTATGAGGTTTTACCAGTCTTTTCCATTCACCCCGCTGTGGATAAGAGACCGTAAATTTCAATTCAAACTTGAATCTTGGTTCAAGAATGTCAGTCCCCATGTTGAGTATCTGTTGTACATTCTTATCCCAAGGAAGCTTGAGATGATTAATATGTCCAGTATTAGACACTTTGGTTTGGCGACAAATACGGTGATACGCAATCATGGCTTCTGCCTTCATCCATATGTGGAGAGGCGTGAGCCCAATCAGCATCTCCATTGCCGCAGTTGGAGTAGTTTTGAAAGCTCCCATAATTGAAATGCAGAGTTCCTTTCTGCACAGCTTTAAATTAACTCTAAGCCACCACATCAGTGTGGCATAGGAGAATATAGGTCTCACCATGACAGTGTATATCCAATACACTATACTAGGTTTTAGACCCCATGTCTTACCAAGCATACCTCTATATGTCCAAAAGACTCTGTAGGCTTTGGTAATAGGGGCATCATCCCACTATGCAAACATTGTGGGGGACTACCTGAATGAGGCCTTTCCTAACCTGTGGATTCGAAGGCAACAAATCGCACATTGTCTCCCAGTTCCCCCAACCTCACTCCCTAGAACATTTTGCAGGGGTTTGAGGCAGTATTTTATATCACAACACTGTGACTGCCAGAGTGATTGTAGTGTAAATTAACATTATTGTATGACAATGATTTGAGATGTTTGTTAACTTTAAGCATTGTTAGGAAATAAGTTTACACCGCCTCACTAGAACCGACAATAGGAGCAGGTAACAATGAAGCAATGGGGTGAGTTGTTTATCAATTAGAAGAGACAAACAAATGATGTCAGGGTGGTGTGCCTTTCTTTAGAAATGGAGGGAATATCTTCCCTAGAGCATATGTGTTTGTAATTTTGATTGGCTGACGAAATAGACGCTAATGTTGATGCGATTTATTAACCAGATAGCAGCTCTATTATAATGTTTAGGCATATCGGGGTGAGGGAGTATAAATTCTTAAGCCAAAGGCAAGTAACGCGCAGTTCTACAGAATCATTCACAAGGCAAACGTCGCGCAGTTCTAAGAAATCTCTCTCACGAGTTACACGGAAGCATTCATGAAGTACACATTACGCAATCCTACAGAATTTCTCGCGTCATAAAGTTAGTTACAACATGTGAAATATGCGAATTAATAGTGCGCGGCAAATAAGTGATTGTAGTTACATTCGAAAGTATAACAAGATTATATCAAGATTAAATATGTGAAATTAATTAAGTGTGACGGCAATAAAAGTGTAAAAACAAATTCTTTTATCAGTGTTATCTTTTAGTAACAACTCCTTTCCGTTTACACACCCTGTTCAAGAGATATTTGCTCGACTGAGTAATAATAGCTAGCCGGAGGATAAAGAACCCAAAATTCAAAATAGTAAAATAATAACAGCCGCCCAGCAAATAAGATAACACGAGAGATTACTGCGACAGGTTTCATCAAAAGCCAAGTTTATGCTACAAGGAAGCCAGATGTGCACGAGCTGAAACAATGAATAAGAGCATCATGCTTGCTAATAACCTCTCAAATGGTGCATGTTCCGTACGGCATGGGAACAGTGTGTTGATACTTAAGGTGAATATGTTGTACTGCATTAGGCTTTATAAGGTCCTGCTCTATCCTAATATAATGTTTACTGTATTGTAGCAGAGCAGCAACATGAAAATCAATTAGGACTTTATGGACATCCTGTATTTACTCATTTTTTATTGTATTAGGATTTATGTATGCAATGCTTAAGACAAGTCTTATTGGAATATGTGATAGAACAGCAACTTATCTGTATTTTTTGTTACCTCCGCTTCCTTTTTTTAAAATCTGAGTGACTGACCATACACACGTCTCACAGACTGCGGTCATATCTTTGATATAAACATTGCTACCCACATTGTACATCTTTTTTATTTGCCTTTATTGGATACTTACTAACTGTCCAATGTTGCATGTGTGGCTTTTTAAACTCAAGTTAGGAGTTAATTAATTTAATTTACCTTCCCCGGTTCTTTATGAAATTATTGTACATTGATTTAAAAGATCTTTATAATGAAACCTCCCCTTTATCCCTCATAATTGTAATTTTGTACAGATCTGGCCATTCTTAATAAGAATGAAAAATTCTCCTGTAGTTATTTAACAACATAAAAGGTACACAATTTTCACATAATACAGACCTCCTTATCATATACGATGAAATAGAGGTGAAGCTGGTGAATATGTAGATTCTGCACTCCCAGATCCAAAGTCACTGGTTTGCGACCAATCTTCTCAGTTGTTAATTAAAAAAGATTCTGGTTCACTGCTGCTAACAAAGTTGATTATACCATAAGTACAAAGGAAATAAAGCAAAACTTTCTTACGCAGAGTCATTAAAATATTTTGGCATTGCTATCATATACATATCATAGTGTTAGAAACAGATTTGATTCTCTTTTGTTTTGCTGTGTCTTAGTTGCTAAATCATAACCATCTACATATATATTGCTTGGAATGAAATATTCACAGCATTTGTCTTATTTTACATGCACATTCTGTGGAGTAACAATAGTATTTTCTACTCCATGGCATTCTCAACTATAGTATGACTTAGTAAAATCCCTCGGTCTACGGACCCAGCAAGTATTCAGGAGGGATAAATCTCTCCCACTCTACTTGTCTTTTGTCGCTGGTTATTGTGTTATCCAATGAGGTGTCTTAAAGAGGAAGTGGGCTGATATGCGGAAAACAAGTGTCACCTCACTGGTGTGAATACAGCAATTTTATAGTATAGAAAAATTTTAACAACCTTGTTTTTACATCATGATAACCAGAAAATTAAAATTCTTATTCCAATTCTGTAAGAGGTACACTAAAGAGCATAGGTTTGAGATGTGTGATTGGTCTCCATGTAAAAAACTAAAGCTGCTAGTTTTCTTTGTAAAACTTCAATTGAAATAATTTGTATTACAAAAATCAGTCAGTGAGGAACTTTTTTCCTTGAAGAGATAGATAGGGGAGTGAAGGCCATAAAACACCTGTAAATTAACTTTTGGAAAATATCCCATGATAACGCCGAATGTATGTGAAATGCTATCACTAGTTATATGCAAACACATGCTTTCACACCCATTGGATCTTGCTCTTTGAGTAGCTTATCACAGCAATCTACAAGCTCAAGCATTTTTGTTGTAATGCTCTTGTGTCTTTAGTCCTGCCTCTACAGTTGGATAGTTACAAGTAGTGTGATTAGTGATAAACAATTTTGGGAGAATAAAATAAAATAAAACACAGGCTAAAGAAATTATAGTGTGTGGTGCTTAAGCAGTGATTCAGAGGCATGCCCCCCAAGGCAGTTAGAGAGGGGAATACATGACCAGGTGAGTTACCCCTCCCAAGGGTTTTTTCTAAGTTACTGGACTATAAAAGTCAAGGTCTTCTTCGCAAGTATGGTCTTGTATAACTTGAGGCAGTATTTTAATACCTGAATAATTTCAATTGTATTTTATAATAAGTAAATTCAATAACAGCCCGCCTTGAAACAATATGTATGTAATAATTATATTTAAATTATATGTTAACAGTAATTGCATATGCTTATTTTTATTGTAAAACATGTTTAATAATGTTATGTGAATACATTACATACTTTAATAATGCAAGAGCTGTGAGAATAATAAGTTTTAAGTTACTAACAATGAGGTAACCTTGTAGCAATAATGAGTTAGTGTGTTTGAAAATTACTTGTCATGATTATAGCAACGATAAGGTAAAGTCATTAACAGTTTAAAATTAGCCAATCAACAGCAAAGAAAAGCTTTAAGTAAAATGCAGATATTCTATTGGACTAGAATTAGCCAATCAGAGACTTGAAATACCGAAGCTTACAGGTTTAACGGTTGAAATAATGTTTAGTTGCTGGCAAACCTTGGTAGTGACCAGATGGAAGATGTGTTCTCTACAAAAAATATTACGTGTGAACTGTAAAATATGTATACGCGTTAAATGAAAGTATTAAAGAATCTCACAGCTCTTAAAAAGTGTAGTGCTTTATTAAATTGTGCAAAGGATAAATAAAAGAAGCAAATTTTAAAACAAAATACTGTGTATGTCTACAATTCTTGTTGCACCGCACCCTGACTAAGATATACATGACTCTACAAACAAGACTGACGCAGCCGAGGCAAACATAAACATAAATACTATTTATAGAAGCAGTTTTAATAACAAAGTTAAATATTATAATGTAAAACTTGGAGTGTAACAACTAAAATTACATCTTTTAATCAGCTTCTCATACGTAGCACCATATTGTGTAACAACTATTACATAATCAACAACTTCAAACCGATGCCCAAAGCGTGTTGCAAACTTCATAAACAAAGTAAACTCCAAGAACAATACTTCAAGTTAGGCTTCCAATGCATGAAGCTTAATAAATAAAATATGTAAAAAAAAACAAAAACTATTACGTAAGCACACATCTACTTCAAACTTCAAGTATAAGGGCTTTGTAAATCCTATAAAATCTTTTAGTAATTTATGGTGAATTTATGGTTTCTTTCAATGGTGAAGGAATTATCAAAATCAGCTAAGTGGTTTTTGGCATTACCGCATGCATGCACAGGCACACATACACATTCATGCACAAGCTCTCTTTATAATATAATTTAGTTGTTAACCTTGTTTAGTAAATGCTTAAATAAAATAATTTACTCTATTTATGGCAATTCCTTAAACTGTTAAATAAAGACATTTAATTTCCTTTTATTTGTTCTCATTAAATGCTTTGATAAGCAGCTTAAACTTTTTGTGAGTTATACTGTACTGCAATTATATGGGTTTTACATTAAGTACATAATACGTAAATGTTTTAAGTTAAAATATTTATTTTCTTTTATTGTTTCATCCAAATTTGAACAAGTGTGTTTCAGTTTTAGTTGCTTTCATTAAACATTATACATTTTGTTAAAAATACACAAAGAACTGTCTCACCATTAGCAAAGTTACATATCTGCATTTTATAGCTTCCTTCTGTAAATCTATGAAAGGTAGTACAAAAATGCATTTAAACTTCTTCAATGTACTTATCAAGATCAATATATAGTTTAAAAGATGACATCTATATCCCTTACATGTGGCATAAATAAAGTGGGACATATTTTTAATAATATGGCACCTATTTTTGGCTTTTATTTTGGATATGGGTATGATTTTGCAATTTATACTCTATAGTACCTATGTTTATATTTTTTTTTAGAGGAGATGAAAGATGAATATTTTCTGCATGTTTAAGTACATTACGAATTAAAACAATTTGCATTCTTACTATTATTATAAGCTTTTAAAATTTATCTTAGTTGAATCTACATTGTTAGCCATGAGACTAAACAATGATAATGGTAAGATCAAAAGAAATGCATTTCAACTGTTTGTTTATAAAGAAATACTCTTTAGCTGTTGTTTATTTCGCTTATGGTTTGTTTTCGAAACACTGGATTATCAGTTACAAAATGACTCACTTTACTAATGCCAAGTATCTTGAAATGGTACTCATTTACGGTGAAACACATTGTAATACGGCAGCTGTGGCAAGAACTTTCAGAGAAAGATTTCCAAATAGATGTGATGCTGTTTTAATCTGTCAATGAGTTCCACATACGGGAAGCGCATTTCCTCATGTTTAAGGAATTGATCAAGGAAATGCTGCACAAGAAGAAATCCTTTGCTTGGTGGAAGAAGGTCCTGGAAGTAGCAGCTGTAGTATAGCTTGCACTATCAGCATATCCCATTGGACTGTTTTGAGAACATTAAAAGAAGAATTGCTATGTCCTTATCATACACAGCATGTCCAGTATCTCTCTGATGCAGATTATATACCAAGGGTAGCATTTTCCGAATGGTTTCTTCAACAAGGAGTGGAATTAATCCTCAAAATTCTTGCAATGGATGATACAATGTTTCCCGGAAATGGAATAACTAATTACCATCATGTACACACCTGGGCTTACAACAATCCACACACAATAAGAAAAGACAGCTTTCAGCACAAATTTTCTGTAAATGTTAAGGTAGGAACCATAAGAAACACATTAATTAGTTCCTCGGGTCTTGACAGGACCCATCTATATCCAGTTTCTTCAAGAAAGGTTACCAGTTTTGCTTGAGGATGTTCCCCTGGCACTAAAAATTATATGTGGCTATTACATGAAGGCGCACCTCCATACATACGAGGGCTGATCAATAAAGACAGAGACTGATTTTTTCCTGTAGCTTTCTTGAGAGTTTCCTGTCTCTACCATGAATATTTGAAAAGAGCGGGGTTTCATGTATAATGTCCATAGGCGGCAGCACTCTCGCATGGGTACATTGACAGTAACGCTGTATATTGTTGACCCTACTTGAATTTCGCATACCACAAAATGGAGGTGACACGAGAGAAGCAATAAAATCTTGTTTTCGTTTAAATCATACAGCCTCTGAAACTTTGGAAAAGCTGAAGCAAGCTTACGGTGAAGATGCACTACCTCGTGCAACAGTGTTAGGTGGGCCTGGTGTTTTGGCTTCTGCTATGACTGAAGTCAACATCAACACAGCTGTTGTGATTGTTGTTCCCCCTTACACTACTGCTACAGCAGCATACTACACATCAGTATTGGCTACACTGAGGAAGCACATTGCAAGGAAACGTCCAGAACTTCATCAGAATGGGTGGCGACTTCAAACGCATGGCCTCACGTCACAAATCAAGTCCAGGAATTCAACATCACCAGCATACCGCATCTGCCTTAGAACTCCAATCTTGCCCCCAGTGATTTCTTTTTATTCCCATCACTAAAGGCAAAGCTCTGGGGCATTCGATTTGAGAGCACTGAAGCAAGCTGAAGAAAAGTGAGGTGATTCTCAAAGACCTGACAAAGAATGGCCTGCATCATGTGTTTGAGGATTGGCAGAGACGCTATAAAAAGTGCATTCAAGTAGGAGAGGACTACTTTGAAAAATATGTCAACATTGAAATGGAGTAATAAATGCTGTGAAAAAAAAAATCAGTCTGAGTCTTTATTGATCAGCCCTCGTAAGTAGAGATATGTGTGGCCACTTACTTAGAATGCTGGATCGCTCGGAATGGACCAATAAGACGGCCACCAAGATTGCCAGATCTAAATCCAATCAATTCTTTTCTTTGGGGCGACATGATAATTCGCGTATACATTACAGAAATGTCTGGTATGGAAATATTGCAAGAAAGAATACTTTGAGCAGTGGAAGAAATAAAAGAACAACCTGGACTTACTTCGTAGAGTGTAGAATTGGAGAAAACATTCTGAAGCATTTGTATTGGCGAGAGGTGCACATTTTGAACAATTTCTCTAACATTAAAAAGAAGTTCTCATTTATTTTCTGTTCTTGTCTTGCTTTAATTATTCACAGAGTTTTATGATTCCCAAAGAGAGGAAGCATAATCTTGTAACTTGGGTTTCTTAAGCTTTTATTTATTTTTATAAATAAGTTTCCTATTAATAATTTTGTAATTAATTTTGAAGATTTAGAAGCTAGTAACAGTGATGTGTCATAATTTAAAATAAAGAGAGTTGAAGGTTGTTACAGTATATCACTAAAATGTTCTTACTTGAACGCGTTTCGGAGAGACGGTTTGCTCCCATCATCAGCATGTTTTCAACTGATTTTGCCGGTAGTCTGGGGAATGTGTGTAGCTAGTGGTGTTCTTTGGTGCTGGGCTGATGAACCTCCGACTGCTGGGTGGCGGCAGTTCGAAATTCATTAGGTGATTCCTGTGTTTGACATGTATTTTTTCCTAGATGTCCAATTCATTGCTGTATTGATCGGTTTTAAGAGTTTTCTGTTTGGAGTGATTTCATGGTTTGAAGACCAGAAATGATGTGCTACTGCTGATTTATCTGGCTGCTTTTGGTAAATGTATCTCATATGCTCTTTAAGTCTTATTTCAAGATTTCTTTTGGTTTGTCCTATGTATACCAGGTTACAGTCATTACAAACAATTTGATATATACCAGCTGATTTATCGTTGGGGATAGGATCTTTTGTTCTGTTGCATAGTAGTTTCTGTATATTGTGGTTATTCTGTGGAGAAAGGGTGATGTTGTATTTCTTGAAAAGATAAGAAGATAAAAAAGTTTGAAAGACAGAAATACATCCAACAAATGACTACTTTACTTAGACAACAAAAACCACAAGCATATAGGAAATTCACTTACCACCCTTGGACACATCATAAATTTCAAAGGCTTTTCAACTGATCAACAGCAACAATGAATTAGACATCTGGGAAAAAATATGTCAAACACAGGAATCAACTAATGAATTTCGAACTGCCACCACCCAGCAGCTTTTGGAGGTTCATCAGCCCAGCACCAGAGAACACCCTAGCCACACACATTCCCCAGACCACCGGCAAAATCAGTTGAAAACATGCTGACGATGGGAGCAAACTCTGCCGAAACGCGTAAGAACAACTCTCTTTATTTTAAAATTTGTGTAATATTGTAAATGCTTCTTCAGTTCCATATTCTGTATGATATTTGGGTTTATGTTTCACTCATGTGTAGTTTTCTGTTTAGTTGTATACCAAAAGTATTTATTTGTTTGTTGCCTTAGGAGCAGAAGCTGAAGAAATAGAAGTTAACCTATTGAATTTGCTGTGTTGCAAATTGTGCAAAATAAAATAGTAACTATTTCAAGAACAGAAAACCCTATGGAAAATATTTATTAAGCAAAAACACTCAAAAAAAATGTGCTCTTTCATAGGATGATCATTTTTCACCTTCCACCCTGGATATGCAGGTAGCGGAATCAATAAGCCTGAGCTCCCCACAATGTGTGAATGATTTCTTTCTTAATGGCGATCTATTTCATTAGACATCGTGGAAGTAGTTTTAAGAAGATAAGAATCTTAAATGCCCTCAACAGATTGGAAGACAATGCCTTTTTGATAACTGACTCACCAACTCAGGTGACCCTGTGAAAGATGGTCTGACCTTGGTTTTATGATTACTATGGAGTAATTTATCCATATGCCATGCATGTGCATGTTCTGGCAAGCAGATGGTGGAGTGTAAGGTTGGCCAAACTGCAGCAAAACAGATGGTTTGCGCAGGGAATTGATAATCATAGTTCTTTTCTGTTAATATCATTTTTCTTCAATCCTAATTCATATTGTGTTAATACTGTACAGTAATATTTGACCTGATTGCTACAAATTGTATATATGCACACTAGCTATTTCTACATGTGCAATAGACAAGAACCCTGATGGTTGATGTGCGTGCTTGAGCTTGTTTTGGTTCACTTCAACTTAAGAATGAAAGAATTATACTGCTTCATAGTGAGTATCAATATATGCCAGCGGGAAAAATCAAGAACTCCAACAATGTACAAGGTCCATTCAATAAATAACCAAAAAAGTTGTATAATAATACAAACTTTGATAAAATTTGTGCTTCTTTATGTTTTGGTGGGTTCTAGAACTCTGGCATGTCTGCCTTGCCAACGGATTGCTGGGAATCAGTAAAACAAGATGGCGGCACTCTTGCAGGTTTGCACCAACGTGGAGCAGCGGAATATCATTAGATTTCTGTTAGCTGAAGGGTTGAAACCAATCAAAATTCACCATTGGATGGCGGTGCAATATGATGAAACTTGTTTGAGTTGAACACAAGTGTATGAGTGGGTAGAGAAGTTCAAACAGAGTGTAACAAGTGTTGAACATTTGCCACATCCAGGATGCTCTGTCTGTGCAGTAATGAAGAACAACATTGAGAGAGTTGATACGGGAAACCAGCGTAATGGTGAGTGAAACTGCAGCAATGATAAACATTAGTGTCAGATCAGTCCACTATATTGTTCACAACGTACTGATGTTCAAGAAAGTGTGTGGGAGGTGGATTGTAAAACATTTGACATCAGAAATGAAAGAAAGGTGCATGGATGTGCGCAGGGAGCTTTTGCAACAGTATGAGGCTGAAGCGAAGGCATTTCTTCACCGTATTGTAATGGGAGATTAAAGTTGGGTGCATTTTTACAAACCTGAATGAAAACGGGCTTCTCTGGAGTGGCGACATTCTTCATCTCCAAAACCCGAGAGGCTGCAAACTGAAAGAAATGCTGGTAAGGTCTTGTTGACTTTGTTTTGGGATCATAAGGAAGTAATTCTTGAACATTACATGCTGAGAGGTAAAAAATGTAAACAGTACGATGCACGCAAACCTTATCCGTGAAAATTTGAAACCAGCAATTTAGAGGAAGCAGCATGGACTGGTGTCCAGTGGCATCCTGTTACTGCATGACACTGCAAGGCCACACACTACTACTGTCCATTCCAAACCAGAGTGCCTTTCACTGAAAAACTCTTTGTATTATCCGCGCGAAAGTAGTTCGCAATCCCCGCCCCTAATGGCTGCTTGTTCCCCTCCCACGTGCTTGTTGAACACTATTTAATCTATAAAAAGCACCCTGCGTGAGAATCATAGTTCAAAATGCAACCTGAGGTAACATCGATTTTATAAGTATGCGGCAATGAACATTTTACTTACGTTAATCACAATCCTCAGGCAAAAGTGCAACACCCAAATCCGAATCCTACGAAGATGACTCAGCTGCCATATCAGAATCAGAACTACTCTCCAAAATAATGACAAGCTTATCCACAATTCCACAGCACTGTCGCACTTAAACAAGTTCCCACGTTTTATCCTCTATGTTGTATTATGTCTGTTTATATTCCCTGCTCGCTTTCGTTACACTTCTCAATGAAATGCCTGTAAAATCCGATATTAGTTTCATAATATGCAATAATGCAAGTGTCGGGTATTTTTGTAATAGTGAGTTGAATATATGAAGTATTACGTTGATATTGTAATGAAAAGAAGCTAGAAACTTAAGTGATGTTAGTGTAACAATTCCGACTCACCTTTAAGTAAAATATGAAGTATTGTTTGTTTTTAGCCACTTTTGAACTGTTTCCCGCTTCTGTGTTTGAACAGTTTATTCGCACTACACGCACCTTCCTCTACCACGTGAGCTCAAATACCAACTGACTAAATCACAAGATTTGACCTGAGCTGAGCATATGTGTGTTAGTGTATTATGAATGACTGTTCGCTTATCATATATCCTGTGTTACACAAAGTGTTTATTCGGTACTCAGATAGCACCTCTGGGAATTCATTGCTGCATTTCTTGTATATGTAAGAGAGTGGCAGTCATACATATGGTTGGTATTAACAGCAAGATGCTCTCAGCATTAGCGCAATAGCAGGCGGAAATCATATTTTGTAATCTCTTAACAGCTATTATATATCCATTACCTTTAACGATGAGTTCTTATGATAACAGCAATAAAATGTGCAGTTATATACCTTTCCTGCTCTAATATTTCATAATACAATACATGTATTAAGGAACTATTTACGTTGGCGTTAGGGTATATTCTTGGGTTCTTGACAAGTCAAAGCACGTGCTTCTGTTTACATCAGAGGGAACTCTGGTTTGGAATGGACAGTAGTCACATCAGATACCATCAAATATCTGAAGTTCATCTGCTGGACCAACCCTCGTATTCCCCAGATCTAGCACCTACAGATTATCACATGTTTAATCCATTGAAAGAAGCTCTTAGTGGCTCAAGGTTCGCTGATGGTGAGGAACTCCAAGTAGAAGTGTATAACTGGTTACGCAGATGCCTGCGAGAATTTTTTGCACGTGAAATCGAGACGCTTGTTCTGCACTGACATAAGTGCATAGAATTTGAAGGGGATTACTTTGAAAAATAAATAAGTGTTGTATTCCATTCTTGTAATAAATCCCTTAAAACAAATGTTCCCGCTATTTATTGAATGACACTTGTATGACTGGATTCTTTCTTCATGCAGTTCTATTTAATTAGAGTTTTAAGAAACTCAAAAGCTCTTGATGGATCAAAAGATGGTGCCTGCGGCTCAGGTGACTGCAAATGGCGCATCTAACCTTGACTATGCCAGCAGACATGAGGATATGTAAAGTAAAAGGAATTAAATCTCGTGTAGTGAAATTTATAACAGTAATTTTCATTCCTTGCATAATTTTTGTCCAAAAAGTATGTAAATTATGCGAGTAAATACAATATGTAGTAGTGTAAAAGAATGATTTCAAATTATCAAAGCGTTCTAATCAAATTATGATTTGGAACATACACCATACAACTTCTGCCAATAAGGCTTGCACAGCATCATTCTTATAACTTGACATCAAAATACAAGAATGCAAAAACAAAAAAATTATAAATAAATACACTTCACAACCCAGCTTATTGTTACAACAAAGGTTCAATGCTTCACTAGCCTTATACAGCTTTAGTTTCAATCAATTCTGTGCACATAATATAGGTGTCATCCATAAAAAGAATTTGATTCTTACATTCTCATGAATATGTAGTTACAATTTCAGTCATATTGACAAACAGTAAAATGGTACATATTTGCTAAAATAACGCCTATTTACAATGAACAACATTATTCATACATTGTTTTGTGCATAACTATGGTATAAATGGATACAATGTTATTAATTTTAATGCCCATATTTGTAGTATAACACAGTACGGTCGTTTTATGGTGAGGCCATGGATTGCGTGTATGCAGGCTCTGCATACTGTCTATTAAACTCGGGGTTTTTCTTCTGTAACTCCCAGTTAGTTACGAGTAATCGTAACAAGCATTATAATGATACTATACCGTTTTCACTATAAGCTGAAAGGAGAAGTAAACAAAACCATGTGACAAACAGCACCTCATTGGCTGGTGGATAAATTACAACCTTTCCTGCTTAGCATGTCGTCTCTTCCTTTACAAAAACAGTTCAGTTCATATCGTAACATTTTGTGGTTATTCTTGTGCAGAGAAATTTAAAAAACTCATTATTGTAACAGTTCAATTTATAAAACTAAATGTGTTTGTTCAGATTCGCCTACAACTACATGAACCTAGTTATATCAGAGGGTTTAAGAGGCTATGTGCAGGCGCTGCAGTTTGTTTTCGGTTTCCGGCTGAGAATATTCTGCCACTGTAGAAATCATAAACAAGGGAAATGGACATAAGACAATTGTGTTAAATGCTTTTAACAAATTCTTGGAAAAGTGTCCACCTTTAATCGACAATGAAGATGGTTGGCCATTGTTTAGCAATAATTAAACTTCTTTGTTAGCGATGCAGAATTGTTGCTCAGTTAGCTTGGGTCACGTTTGTTTTCTGTTGTGATTTAACCTATAGTGCTAATTGTTATTTAACTTGACATAAAAGGTTAAAGCAAAGGTGGTATACTGATATTAGTACATTAAATGAATGATTTCTAAAGCCTGAAGTTAAGAACAGTTTAATCCAGTACCTTTAAACACAGATGCTGAACTGTTCAGATACAACTTTTATTTGTCTACTCAATTCCCGTCATCCTCCACATGGCTTGGCGGAGTGATACATTTAAGTTTTGTTTACTTCTCCTTTCAGCTTATAGTGAAAAAGGTATAATCATGTTATAAGTGGTGTCCATCTATGTGAAGACATTGCTGGCATCTTTGGATGAAATTTCACATAAGTTTTTCTTGCACAGTGTTCATAATTTATGTTTTCATATTGCCTTAAAGTTCATTTATGGTGTGGGGATTTTTCCTTCCTTTATTTTTTAGGGTTCCCCACAAATAGATGCACCAATTTTGTCAATTTTTTTTCCTGCGTTAGAACTTCTTGTTTTTGCTTCTTAGGTTTAGCGATTCTGTTATCCCAAACTTATTAACTAAGATATCTAAAAGTTTCTCTAACTGGAACTGAAATACCAGGAAATTTCTCCTGAAATGTTCTAAATACCTGTCTACAAGTTGTTCAAGCTTGAATTTGTTACCAGCATTGCAGTGTACTAGTAACAAGACATTAACACTTTTAAGCAAATCACATACAACATAGATGTCTTCAATTACAGCACAAACACAAAGCAGTGACTGAAGTACAGCTGATAAAGATAACCTTAAAAGTGTCATGCACTGCCACTTGTGCACAGGAAAAATACTGATATCGCTACAGTACAGTGTGTTATGCATATAGCCAGTCTGTGACCTCACCTTAAAACGACCACACTGTATATCACCTATCCAAATACATAAAATTATGAAAGTCAATTCGTTTAAATACTTAATGTTATGGGCCATTATGTAAAATATAACAAAATGCGTACTTGCCAACTTTGTGAAATCCAAACCAGTAAAACTTTCCCTTGTCCAGCAAAGGGTAATAATTTTGCGATGAATAAACTTTTAACGTGGGTAAAATGTCCAGTGCAAGTAAGCATACAAAAATTACACGTAAAATAAATGGGAATTCCATTTTATAGAAATCCTTGAAAACCTGGTAGAACTGCTTCTTTCTCTCACACATGCCAAAAGTCTTGCTTGCACCACAAATAAACATATTAAATGTTAGCAAAACAAGACACCACTTTCTAGGCTGTACTCAAATTTCTAGTCCATTTTTTATACTTCATACAATAAACTATAATGGTGCAACCAAATTTTAAACCCCACAAAACAAAGTATATGCGTTGCATTTTGTTGCAGTCCAGTGAAGGGGGAACATCATGAAGAATAGACATACAGGTAAGCTCTGGCCTATTCTTTGTTCACAATCTTTTGAGACAGTGGATGGGGGAAGGTAGAAAGCAATTGTTCATGCCCAGATCAGCTACGTGTGGCGGCTCTTTGTTATAGCTGACACACTTGCGATGCAAGATCCTTATCTCCCCTTCCACTATCTCAAAAGACTCTGAACAAACAAGATTATCCACTGTATATTGTTAGCACAGTGCATTAAGACTGTGTTGCTAAGTTACAGGAAGTCTTACATTACTATCATAAAACATAACAATATAAAGCAACAGAAATTAATGTTTTATCATGTGTGTAATAAAAATCTGCAACACTTTGTATCAGGCAAAACAAAAAAAAAAAAAAAAAAAAAAATGCATCCACTGCCGTAAAGTCGTAAAAAGCCTCCATTCTTGTAAAGTTTATGGACATACTGTAAAAGTTGGCAAGTATGAAAATGTGACAAGATTCAGCTTACTAACAGTGGATTATCCACAACCACAAACTCTTAATAATTTGTTGTTATTGCAATTGCATACTACTAACATTACCAAAGCATTAAGGGAAACACAAATTCACCATCCAAGAAGATCCTTACATTTAAAATACAAATATCAAACAACATTCAAATAAAGGCAATGGAGCATAGAACTAATAGATTTTCAAATAATCCACTACGTGTAATTCTTAGAAATTAAAATGCATATTTTCTGCTTTAGAAAACAAGCTTAAGGGAGAGTCATATATGATCACCTAGGTCCGGTTACATCCAAGTTTAGGAAAGTATCACTATATGGAAGCACAGTCTTTAGTGCAGTTTTAAGTGTCCCTGACTACTGTGTTTCAACAGCAGTGTGAGTGGGTGCGTCTTTGCTGTAAGGTAGTGTCATTTGAATTATGTTTTTGTTTGTGTGTGCATAAGAATCAAGACTCTCACCTTAACAATGGTCAAGTGGATTTAGTCTAACAAAACAGCTGTATGCCTAACATTGTTATGCGACTGATTATGGAAATTAAATATAAAATTTTGAATACATTAGAAATTACGGAAATTTAAACAATGGTATATGTATTGAAGAAAGTGTTAGCCGACTTAAGATACTCTTTGCTCCACTTACTGTATATTACATGCAGGACATGTTTCGTGAGGCATTCCCCACATCTTCCGCTGCTATGTGTCGACTGACTTCGGAGTAGGATTCCGGTTCTCTGGTGCCATCTGTTGACCGACTGATGGACTTAGTGATGAGATCTCTTCCCGGTGGTATTTCAAAGTTCATCAGTTGTTCCTGGAACTTTTTGATGTATATTTTCTCCCACAAGCTTAATTCTAGCGGTTTGTTGACGTACTTTAGTAATTTTGCTTCCTTTTCTACTGTGTGGTTCTCTTTTCAAAAATGGTTCACTACAGCAGACCTTTCTAACTGTTTATATCTGATGTTGCAGTAGCCTGGTTCCAATGTTCCTCCATCCCTATGTATATTTTGTCACAATCTTTGCAGTTTATCTGATATATACCTTGTTTCTTTTCATGTGGAATACTATTAGTAGTGCTAGATTTTAACATCTTTCCTAAGCTGAATTTATTGTATGATTAAGACTTTCAAAAAATACAAGATAACCCTGGCACCATAAAATAAATTCAGCTTAGGAAAGATGTTAAAATCTAGCACTACTAATAGTATTCCACATGAAAAGAAACAAGGTATATATCAGATAAACTGCAAAGATTATGACAAAATATACATAGGGAAGACCAAGAGGAACATTGGAACCAGGCTAAAGGAACACTACTGCAACATCAGATATAAACAGTTAGAAAGGTCTGCTGTAGCGAACCATTTTTGGAAAGAGAACCACACAATAGAAAAGGAAGCAAAATCACTAAAATACGTCAAGAAACCGCTAGAATTAAGCTTGTGGGAGAAAATATACATCAAAAAGTTCCAAGAACAACTGATGAACTTTGAAATACCACCAGGAAGAGATCTCATCACTAAGTTCATCAATCGGTCAACAAATGGCATCAGAGAACCAGAATCCTACTCCGAAGTCAGTCGACACATAGCAGCGGAAGATGTGGGGAATGCCTCACGAAACATGTCCTGCATGTAATATGTAGTAAGTGGAGCAGAGTATCTTAAGTCGGCTAACTCTTTCTTCAATATATTTGAATGCTTCACTGTGTGTAAGTTCCAATTTTTCAAGAAACTCTGAAATGGTATATATGTCAGCCAAGCTGGACATTATTGTAATGCGTAGTAATATCCACTGAAATAATTGAGCTTTCCTATCACAAGTTGCAATGGCTGCATGGGCAGCTTCTTAATATGGTAGCACATTTGTGTTACAACCATAATCCTGGCTTTTCCTTTAGTGTAAATAACTATACTATTTATACATTTTGGATGCATTTTTAACTATTCTTGTGTGGTGGACTTCAGCAAGAACTAGGTATATTGTTTGTAGGTGCCAAATAGAGCACCCCCGGCCAACCCAAATGGCTACATATAGAGCATGACAAACCAAGGAGCGCAGACGTGTGTGGGGAAGTGTCGGGCATAAGCCTCTATGTTATTGGCTAAGCTCTAGTCATAGAGCATGGAATAGGATGATTGCTTTGACTTTCGCCCCATAAACAGTGCCATCTATTGGTTTTATAGTAAATGTTTGCCTCACTTCCAGTCATCCATATACTGAGCCTTAATCAAGTGTTTAAATTGGTGAATCAGAGTGAAATACAGACAGACAGTGCTATATGGAAAAACAATGAATTTTGCTCAGTCTTTTAGCACCACCTTTTTCAAAACTAAACTTGAAAGGAAAAGGAAATTAAACGTCTTGATAGACCTACACTAAATCTAAAATTCATTTGACTGTTTAAACAAAAACAAGCTGTTTTAATAGGAATTTTAATACAATGTGTATGAAAATATGTCTGAATGGTGGTTATGATGGTAAAAATGCTGTTTTATTTGATGATGAAGACATATTAAAAAATTCACGGATAACACATGGTGTAAATGATCTGCAGCATCTTCACAGCTTCCCCAAAAAACCTGTCTAACAGCACAGTTACAGAAAAATTTATAACGAATATGCTGACAACATTTACAGGTTTCTAATTATTAATAACTAACATTTATTAAATAAAATTTATGGTACAATATTTATTACTTTAACAGAGTTACCAGCTGTCCCAGAATGGCTGAATGTACCATATCGTCAAGGTTGAAGAAGGGCTAAAGGTGAGGAGAAAACAGATAGAAGAAAATATAAAATGCACATTGAATTATGCTCTGCCTGCAAAACAAGAGTTAGGGAAGCAGCAAAATTATTTGCTGATAATTAATTGTTCATTCACACATGCATGTATAGGCTGAAGTTTGAATGGTAGAATCAGACTGAAAATTCAATAACATAATCTGGGATTACAACCATGGATCTTCAATGTACAGTGCCCCAGCTCTACTCAATTGAGTTACTATGGCAACATGCCAACTATTTTTACAAACGCTTATTCTCCATCTACTTCATGTTAATCGAGATAAACATTTGCAGACTCTATCTTATTGCTAATTTTCTTGTAGATGTAACTGGAATATATATTTACAAGGGCAATATAGAAATACAGTAGCCTTTAAGCACATACATATCTCTTAATAGCTGGTTGCTAGGTGCAGCACTATTCCCTTTGCCACAGATTAATACTCTTTGCATATACAAGACAAAAAAATGAATAATGAATTCGCATTTGAGAAAATAAGTATTGAAAAATTTAAAGGAATAACAAGAATATCTCGAAAACGGTTCACTCAACAAACAAAAAAAAAAAAAGTATATGATATAAATTGTGTATTTTGACGCGATCTACATTTTTTGTGTAGTAAAATTTTGTCTATCTCTTATGGTTTACCAGTTATGCAAAAGTCGTTCACAATGAATACTTTTGGACACATTCCCAGAAAATTCAAGATATACATTTTATTTGTCATGAAAATATTTTAAACATATAATATTTTAATCAAAATTGTTAGAGCCATTTTTGAGAAAATAAACATTTTCGAAAAATGTTCCATGTAAAGGGTAATCTGGGGTGGGGGAATTTTCTTGAAAACCTTCGTGTCGCATCTCTGGAAGATACTGAACCTAAATACCAAGTTTGGTGTTTATCCGACTGTTCGTTTCTGAGTTATGCTGTTCACAGACACACACACGGACATGTTTCCAAAAATGCTTTTAAGAAGCTTGATTAAAATTCAAAACACTATTGAAAGGAAGAGATGTACATATTAAAATACAGGGAGTGTCACACGGCAGACTTAAAAACAGACAAACAGATAAGTCAGCTGTAGCTGCATAATCATGAAATAGAACAAGATAACAAACTGCTAAAACCTGTTACTTCAGCTTTGCAACTGGATATTTGGGAAAAGATTTATATTTGCAGAAAAGAAGTTCATGTATTGGCTTCCGAGATCCTGCCACTGAATGAACTACTGCTAGAGGGCATCGGAAGATGCAGCCAGTCATCAGTCACCAAACAGCTGAGGATGGAGACAAACATTTCCTATTTTTAACCATCTGACTTAAGTGAAGTTAAGTTTTAACATGTGACTCTCCATATGTTTTAAAAAAATACTTATTTGTTTAATAAGATTTTCCAAGAACTGATCACCTGAAAATTCAATCTGAAATAAATCAATATTATAAGGATATTTCATCTATTTTTTCCAGTACATAACCACTAATTCCAGTATAATTTCAGTATTGCCAGTATCAGTAGATACAGAAAGAGCCAAAAGACTCCGAACCGCATGCGCAGTATTTTTCATGTCCGCATCGACGCTCGTTGCCGCCATCATAGAAAGGCGCGGATGAAAGCATACAACACTTTTCAAACTACTTTTAAAGACTTTACTTACCAACTTTATGAAAGGAAATGCTGAAACTGGCCATCATCCATACATTTTTGGCACCTCTTTAGGAAACTATTCATCACTCACTGTAGTTCACGTTGAGAAATTTCCTGGCGGATAATTTGTTTTAATTCTTCCAGAGTGTGTGGGTTTTCTTGTACACTTTATGTTTTAAGTTACCCCAGAGGGGTATTTTATGAACAATATTACCGGCTGCGCAGTGATTTTGCACTGGGCATGTTGAAATATGATAAAAACATGATAACGCACTGCTGCTATAAACAATGTCATACTGTTGCAGGTTTGCTGTGCAGTGTGAAGTGCAGTTTTGAGTTGATGGTGATGTAGTTCAGCTATTACGAGTTATTTATTATTTTGTCCTGTACTTAGTCACAAAGTGTATTATGGTTCAGTATTTGTTTTCTACTGCACAGCGTGTATTTATTTATGATTCGTATATGTTAACTCGGTCAGCTCGCCAAGTGAAAGCAAGATTTGCAGAAAGATTTCCAGGTTAAAAGTTCCAGGCCGTACAACAATTAACAAGCCACAGGAAGTGTTCAGTTTAAGAAATCTAAAAGGCGACGTTCGGTTCTTACCGAAAAAGCATTAGACAATATCTGTCATCGTTTGGAAAATTTCCCCCCAAAATTTCATGATGGATAGTTTCCTAAGGAGGTGCCAAAAATGTATGGACAACGGCGGTGGCCAGTTTCAGCATTTCCTTTCATAAAGTTGGTAAGTAAAGCCTTTAAAAGTAGTTTTAAAAATGTTGTATGGTTCCATCCGCGCCTTTCTATGATAGCGGCAGACAGCAACAAGCGCCGAGGACACGGAAAGGAAAAACACCTTGCAGGTGGTTCGGAGTCCTTTGGCTCACCCTGTAGATACCCTGAAATATTAAGGCAACAAGCACTTAAAAGGAAATAAAACCTCACGGAATGTTGAATGAATTGTACACATTAGTGCATACAAAAGTAACATAATGATTGAAAGTTGCATTTTATTTATTATGTTTGTTGTATGCATAGATAAAAATCTAAGCAACTGAACCCTTCAATGCACAGTGTACTTATTACAGAAAATGGTGCTATGAAATAAATGGGATCCACTTACTATTGAGATAGCATTCCATTCTCATTTAGACTCGTATAAATGCATGCTTGACAACTTGCTTAAACTGAAACCTGTAAAACTTTCCACAGTCCAACAAAGCACTCTAATTAAACAATGACTTGAAATTTAGAATGCTTAAAATATTCAATGAAGTAAATGTACAAAAATTACATGTAAAATATATGCGAATTCCATTTGATAAGAATCTTTGAAGACCACACAAGCTCAAATTCTTCCTGATGCCAAAACTAACATATATTAAAACAAAGAACACCATTTCTTAGGCTATCAGATTTCTAGTCCATATTTTATAGTTCATAACAGTAACTATAAACAATAACTGTCACAAAAAATGGGAAACTTACACCCCGCAGTCATATACGAAAATAAGACAATAATTTACATAAGGGATTTGACTTTACAATTCACGTGCTCCATTACTGAATGCTCAAGTCCATTTACTGCTAGTTCTTTGAGGTCAATAGTGTTGCAATCAAATTTTTAATCTGCAACCTGTACATTTTATTGCAATCCAGTGAAGGGACCATGATTGTGATGAAGGATAGGCATACAGACAAGCTCTGGCCTATCATAGAACTGTATACAATTAATGTGGTACATTAAGTCCTTAAGGTTAAGTTGCAATATAATTTAATGCTTTGTCATGTCTGTGGTGAAAATCTGTAACACTTTTAATCTGCCCACAAAGCCATAAAAATGCCTTCTTTCATGTAAAGTGGTAAAAAAGACCTCTGCTTTCACACATTTTGCAGGCAAACGTAAAAGTTGGCAAGTGTATATATGAAATAACCGTTTCCATGTGCCTTGGAAATGTTTCCATTTTAAATCAATATACACACCTGGAAATTTATTTAATGCACACCATAGCACTGTGCCCCTGCTCTCTAATAGTAAAAATGTGCTCATGACAGAACAGTTCATGGATATCACTTAGCTGTAAAGGGTTACTCAAAAAGAAGGAACAGATTTTAAATATTCATTTTTAATGAACGGCAGTAGATAGCAACACATCTTACACATCATTGAACAGAGGAAAGTTCAAAGTTTTAAGCCCCCACCTATTAGTTCCATTCAGTGCTTACAGCGGCACTGGGTTTGTTTACCAGGAAATGAAAATACCACAAGAAAAGTCATTTTGTATGCAAAGAGTGAATCCATTGTTTCATTGCAGCGTGCATTTCGTTGCAAGTTCACCAAAGAGTCACCTAGTCATAAAAAATTTACAATTAATACGATAAATTCGTAGAAGATGGTTGCGTATGCAAACAGAAAAGCACTGGTTGTCCTCGCGTAACAATTAGCGCTTATTTTGAACACATAAAATAAAATTTTGAACTTTCCTCTATTTAGTGATGTATTGCCATCTATTGTTGTTCATTAGAAATAAATATTTAAAATCTGTTCCTTCTTTTTGAATAACCCTGCATTTGCAATACATTAAAAACATCCAATTATGTAACACAGAGATCTCATGGAAGTTCTACTAAAACAGAAAAGGCTCAAAACATGTGGAAACCTCCATGTAGTACTAAAGTTATGCTCATATAAACAAACATTTATTTCTATATTCTAGGGATGGGACCTCGATACCTTCAATACTTTGATACTCTTGATACTGGGTGGTATTGAAGTATGTGTAATACTTGGAGCTAAACCTTTGATACTTTTAAATTCTTAAGTTTTGCATTATTATTGAAAAGTTGTTGCATTTAACCATATGCTAGATAAGGAATGAATGGAATTGAGACTTCACGTTACGCACCTGTCCCCAAAGAGTTATTAGACTATAGTTCTTGATAGACCTTGATTGTGTTTCATGGGGTGAATGAATGCAACATTCCATAGATTCTTGTGTCTAAATGAAACAAGCAAAACAATGGGGGAAGGAGTAAAGGTATAAATGGAAGATGCAGCGTTAACAGAGTTGCGAATGAAGCTGATGCACGTTCTGCAACAGCTGTCTTGATGACTCACTTCTGCCATACATTTATGTAGTGACCAAAATCTGTGAACCCAGCAGAAATAAATCAGAACTTAAGACGTGAGACAATACAGAGCATGGAAATATTTGTTCTTTCCTTCCATCTGTTAGTTTCTGTTTATGCGAGTAAAACTTTTTATTTAAACATGTATATGCTAATGTATGAGGGTGGATAGTAGAGAGGCTTGAACCACAAACTTACTATGTTTCTGAGCGTTATGTGGCTAATTACTTATTACTGGATGAAAAAATATGTTGTGTTGTGAATAGTGGCTGAATGGTGCAACACACAATAATTTTTAGTTGTTTGATTTTCATGTAATATATATATTATTTATGCTTTCAAGATTTCAGAATGAAGAAGAATTGCTAGTATTTGTTTTCCGATGGTTAGAAAATTCTTTAACAGAAAGTCGTCAGCACAAAATATAGTTATGTAAATGGAAAGCAAAGAAATTATAATATTAATATTAACCTTGCTTAACAATAGGGATTAACCTGTGGCATTATCAAGAAAAAAACTTTCTGCCATTTGGAGAATGTCAAACAAGAGCAACTTCAGAATTATCATACAATTGGTTAAATGCGTTTATACACAGAAAACTACTAATAACCTATTTCAGAGAACAAACTATCATCTTTACAGTTTTCTATAAAGTACTGATGTCAAAAATCAGTATCGAGAAATAGTGGTATCATCCCATCACTACTAAAGGGTCTTTCAACAAGAGTGTCCTATCTTTAACATGTGATAGCTGCCGTTGTTATTGAGTTACAGCAGTCATTTTTTTCATGTGGTTACAGTTGTTATTGACAAATAGCCATGGAACATTACAGCATTCAGCAAGGCGTAGAAATTGTTAAAATTTATTATCAAAATGGATCATCTGTTTGCCAAACCTTCCGTGTATTGCGTGAAGTTTGCGGTGTGCATAATCGTCCCTGCAAGAGAACAATTCGACGTTTGATTTGATACATTTGAAAGAAGTGGTTCTGTCAGCGATCAAAGAACGCCTGAATGTAATCGATGTAAGCGCTCCAACAAAAACATAGGCGCCGTTCGTGAGAATGTACGCGAGAATGGAAACAAATCAATTGCTCGTCGAGCGCAAGAATTGGGGCTTTCGCCGACCACAACTTGGCGAATTCTACATCTGGACTTGAAGTTTCACGCTTACAAAATTGTGTTAACTCAAGAACTAAAGCCCAACAACCATATGTTGTGCCGTGTATTTGCTGACTGGGCTATGGAGCAATTGGAAGCTGACCCAGATTTTTGTCGAAAAATCATCTTCAGCGACGAAGCCGATTCAAGAACGACCACTTCATCCCCAAAAGGTTACTGTGTGGTGTGGATTTTGGTATGTGGAATCATTGGTCCATATTTTTTCCAAGATGAAGATGGAGAAGCTCTAAATGTCAATGGAGAAAGGTACCGGGCTCTTATAAGGGACTATTTTTGGCTTCAATTGGATGGTATGGATCTCGGAAACATCTGGTTCCAGCAAGATGGTGCCGCATGTCATACTGCTCTCAAAACAATCAACCTTTTGAAGGAGAAGTTCAGAGATTTCATCATTTCCCCTGGTAGTGATGTTAACTGGGCCCTGAGGTCATGTGATTTAACGCTGTTGGATTACTTCTTGTGGGGTTATGTTAAATCTCGAGTTTATGTCAACAAGCCAGAAACAGTAATAGATCTTATGAATAACATCACGCGTGTTATTCGTGAAGTTAGACCTAATTTACGTTCTTCTGTCATTGAAAATTGGGTCAACTGTATATGCGCAACCCAATGAAGTCGCGGCGGTCACTTAACTGATGTTCTCTTCCACACGTAATGACATTAATTATGTTCCAAAATAAAAAAAGAAATAGACCTCTATCATTTATAGAACGTGTTTTATTTAATTCAAAGATAGGACACTCTTGTTGAAAGATCCTATATATTCATATTCTGCAGAGGTACTGCTTTTCGCACACCCAATAACGTCTATTACACCCAGTTTCCCCTTACTTTACTCCTAGGGCAACAAAATCAGTGCATCTAGTCTTCATTTATTGGTTGCTGGATGCATAATTACTTATTTCAATAGAAATTAGTTCTGTTTAAAATTGTTTGCCTTCATATACTCAAAGAATTACAAGAAACTGCAAGCACATGCATGAAATAAATATATGAAGCCATTGACACATTTGTATATTAATGCTACAGTATTGAAGAACGTGTGGGAGGTTACTTCTCATATAACAGAAGACACATGCTCTTTAATTAGATTACTGCAAGTTTATACTTTGTGCTTGGCAGCTGATTAACACCTCAGTTAAGCATAAAGCTGAAGTACATTAACATTGACTGACGACTGAAAGTACAAGAGTTTTCTGTATATTGTACATAAATGCTGCATAATTGCAGAATCCACAAGTACCTTTAAGCTCAAATATTATAAGGGGAAACTCTTACGTAGCGACAACAAAAAAATAGTTTTACGTGTTTTTAATGTCCTTTCCCTCTACCAATAACACATTGAGGAACTTTTATATGAATTTACAAGTGTTACAGCCATGTGCACCATTCTTGATTACATCCTTGTTGACCAAGGGCCACAGAAACGTGATCAAACTTTTACTGCAGTTAAACTGTAGCTGCAGGGCATCATAGTTAATTCTTGATCAATGAACCCCCCCATCAGTTGACTGTGCGCTTGCTGAACGATTATGATTCTGGGTTACTTACTCAAAGAAACACATCCAAAGCTATAGCCATAGAGGTTGCAGTGTAATTGCAACTTCTTGTCTATATTGTTTTGTTTTTGTTTTGCTTTGAAACATTGTATGATTGGATGGTAAACAAAAATGGAAAACAAAAGGAGGTCCCCGAATTTTTCTCAGCACAAGATAGATATTCTGTTGGAACTAGCCGTCTCATATTCCAATAAATTGGAAAATAAAAGAACTGATTGCTGTTCTTTAAAACATTAAGTTGAGTTTATTTATGGATGCTCTTTAATTGCTATAGTCTTTAGTGTCCCATTCTATATTGGGCGTGAAAGACTGGAAACTTTGCTCAGAGGCCTCTTTATCAAGCTTGAGGTTCTTTTACATGCTATAAATTTACGACACAGGACCACCGGTTTTACTTCCCTTCTGAAGGAAGCCATGCTAAGGATTTTTACTCCCAAAAAAAATCCATTGCCCTCCCCAGGTTTGAGCCCGCGATCTCGGGAACTAGAGGCTAACATGGTGTCACTAGACGTCCACAGAGGACGACCCTGTTTTTTAAAGGACAAGCAGGATGTATTTAGCCATGCATTTAAACATGACACCAGAAGTTGTAATAATTAAATACATAAATAAATTGCTATTTGTTAAAATAGCATGAATCCTGATGTGTACTCTTTCGTGAAATTAAAAATGTTATATGCAAACTGCATATCTATCTAGCATTTTGATAATACTGCAGAATTCTTTAAATCATAAAATGATGTGACATAAATTATAGGTTAACAAACGCAGTAATTGAGCTTTTATTATAGTTTATACTGCCTTACTAATGTTATTAAAATTATGACATGTTTAACAAATACTGATGCAACAATAAATGCAGGTCTATATTTTGAACAACATTCTGGAAATCTATTGATTTGATCCATCATAGATTTTAATTCTGCTCTCCACGAGATCAATACAAGTAGTGGACGAAAAGAAACAATTACATCTGACACATTACTAGGGCCTGGATTTTAATGACAAGTCATATTTTTTCAAGAACTTTAGTGAATTTTACAACAATTTATGCATGAATCCAGGTACTGTAATATAGAAAAATGTATTTTTATTGCGCATATAAAGTCATATTTCAGCCAACTTTTGCCATAATAGGTAATATTTTGGCCAACTTTTTCTAAAAATGCATATTTTTGTTGTATGTTTTAGGGACACAAGAATAAAAACATTAAAATGTTGCTCACATGACAATGTTCCAGGCGATATTGTCATAAATAAACACAACAATTTCTAAAAGCTTTACGAATAAAGCTCTGTAGTAAACAAGCAGCATAACACACTAATCAGTTCGTTGACGTAAGACATTGTTGCACAGGGTGAACAACAAATTGCAAAGTGTTCTCCAGTAGAATCCTGGATATTCTACAGTGTGCAAAATTAGTGAGAGTCTTTCTGGGCATGCCACAACATTTGAAGACAATGAACCAAAGCTGGCCTGTAATGATCTCACCGCCTTCAAATATGCTCCTATGATGTAGAGAGGAGCTTTTCCAGGTACAAAACTATCCTCAGCAACAACCGTAGATCTTTAAAAATGGAAAACCTGAAAATGCACCTTGTGATCCAGTGCAACTCTGCAGAAACTGAAGATTGAAAGGACATGTTAGCTAATTTGGAATACAAGTGGTGTGGAGTAGTAAAAACATGGTTTTATTGTATGGATAGGTATTATTGTTTTCACTTCATGTATTTTTCAGACACATGCAGACATTTAAAAAATAAGTGCTATACTGTATTCACTCTTAGGTTGATCCACGTCAAAACAAACCCCAGGTGACCAGTGCACCGTTATAATGTATCCTTCCGCCATTCGCACTAGAAATACTGTCACACTTTCAGACCATGTGGCCAATACAAGCGGCACGTAGTGCAAAAAGGAACAGAGTCCTTATTTCGACAACTGAAACCGTGACTAGCATGACTAGCATATTCTGTTAAGGGTTAAGGTGATAAGATTGATAGTTACAATAAAATAAATGTTTGCACATAGAATAATAATTAATTCTAAAATAAATGAGCAAAAAATAAAGTACCAGGTATGCGATAACTTAATTTATTCGCTCTCTGGAAGTGGCACTTTATTAACTGTTGGCGGCGCATTTTAAAAAAGAAATTGTGCACTGTTACGCGAATTGCATTCTTCTTAAAATCACTACATTCTTGCATCGCGTATTTCATATGCTTTTTCTTTCTTTTTTCCGGGTGTAATCACTTTTCTCGTTTCAGATTTTTCTGCACAAGCACTGTTTATACTTGTACTCGAAACACCAGTGAACTCAGAAGTTAATTTCACAATTTCTTTTGCGGAAATTGTTGGATATTTCTCACATGACTTATAATAAAGATTCAACACTATTGTTTTTTCACCACTAGTCAATGGTTTGCGCGGCTAATGCTTTACATAATTCGACGAAAACACAAGAGCAAATTCACTGTCCTCCATGATACTAAACACAACTGCTGGTTTCTGGCTGTAAACAATATTCTGCGCCTACCCGGATGTCAGATGACTCATATGATTTGCGTCATGGGACTTGTAGCTCTGTTTTACAGTATAAATCAGCGTTAAATAAAACCTTCGGTATTTGTATAGAATATTATACTATTTAAGGATAAATTCAATCTAAAATTCAGAGATTAGCATGGGACTACTTTCCTGAGCGCATTGCTACCGTGTTGCACCACGGTGCACTGACCACGTGGGTTTGTTTTGCCGCAGATCAACCTAAGAGTGAATACAGAGTAGTTTCAAACACTGCAAAAAGTAAGCACTATACTCATAATTTGTTCTGAAGTGAATTTTGTATTACACGGTATATAAAAAAATCAACAAGAATGTTTATAACTTATATAAAGTCATATTTTAGCTTTTAAGGTCATATTTATATAAGTTTTAGGTCATAAATGCTTGCATATTTCATTGTTTTTAGGTCATTAAAATTGGGCTCTACGCATTACTGATAATATGCAATGCCATTGTTAGGTGGAGTTTAGAAATAACCCCAATCACAATATTAAAAGCTCCTGTAGCATATGAACTAGTTCTTAAACTGTATTCATGGGCGAAACACGCTGATTGTGGCTCTTCAGGCACTGTAACTTTTAAGTCATTTCATTTAATAGCTAATACACTGTATCCTTTGATAGCCGGAATTCTTCTTCAAATTTCTTGTTGCCATACTCTTCAAGAGGGTTACCTCTTTCTACAATGATCTGATTTTGGGGTTGGTCTCAATTTAAGTAATCCAGATACATTATTTCATCCTCAGTGCCTTCAAGGAAATCAAAACAGGTAGCCATTTTGTACAACTTGACCACAATCAACATAGGTGATCGGTTCAGCACCTTCGGTCAAGCTTGACCATAATCAACTATCTCAGTTAACTTTGATCATTGTCGATGCATTGAAAAATCGCATTGAACACGGTCAAATGTAAAATTGATCATGATCAAACTTTGTTCAAGATTGGTGTATCACATACGTTACAAAGGTTTTTTGGGGTTTGTAATGGACTTCTTTTTCTTCAAATTTCAACAATAAAATTAGGCTATTTATAGCTGTTTTATACTGTAAAAATATTAATATTTTTGCAATAAAACTCTGGTGTTTTTCTTTTTAATAATAAAGAGCAAACTCCATGCAACTGCAATCAAATGTAACCCTGTTAGCATCCAAGCATGTCATTACACCGGTTATTTTACTTGGGCCCTCCCCTTCCTTTACCACAGGCACATTTGACTGCAGTTGCTGGGACTTGAACTTGTGATGTTTGGCTTTGAATGGATGGCCAGTCCACTTCACATCACACTAGCAATCACAGCTATTCGAGTCGCTTCGGTTGTCGTGCTGGTGAAAGGGATATAAAAACCAATTTGGGATTTAGCGGAAGAGTGGCATATGTAGTAAAATAATTCCACCAATAACAGCTTAAAACCACTAAAAAGCTAACTGAAAATTTCTTCTGATAGTGAACCTGACATCATGGAATGAGACACTGACAAGGATGGAATGCACCACTACAAGCACTCCATAACTAAGTTAAACATTATTTAATAATATTTTATAATTGTATGCTGCTGAACTTCATTTATATGAGTACAAGTTATTACAATTCAGTTGTCTTTCTCCGTGGACTAGTGGTACCGTGCTAGCCTCTAGTTCACAAGGTCGCAGGTTCAAACCCGGTAGAGGGTGATGGATTTTTTCGAGCATAAAAATCCTTAGCATTGCTTCCTTTGGAAGGGAAGTAAAGCCGGTGGTCCCATGTCGTAGATTTACGGCACGTAAAGGAACCTCAAGCCTGATAAAGAAGCCTCTGAGCAAAATTACTGATCTTTCAAGCTCAATATAGAATGGCATGCTAAGGACCACAGGAGTTAAAGAGCGTCCATAAATAAAACTCAATTTAATTTACAATTCAGTCACAGTTATGTTGTCCGTTGCTCCCACTATCTTCGGTAGAAAACATGAACTTTAATGGCAGAAACAGCTTTAGCCAATTAGGGTAACAGCCGGCTTCACAGTGGAGCAATCAGGTTCAGCTTTACTGAGCTGAACAATTCCACGAAACAGTTAAGTTGGTAACACTTGTGCATGTGCATCAGGTGAATTTCTATTGCTTATTTATTGATGCTGTCCCTAAAATAAGCTTTTGTGGGTTATCCAGTAACAAAGTTAAAATTACCATAAAATCAGAGTGAAAACATAGAACTTTAATTCTCAAGAAGTCGTCATTCTCCTAGAAATTGTGAAGCAGCATAAGGAAGTAATCGAGTGCAAGCAATCGGACAAATAACTATGTAGTATGAATGAATGAATGAATGAATGAATGATTTGTCTACTTTGTACGTACATGCAATTTATAAAATGTTTACAATACAATGGAGTTGCTTATTATTTCTCTTCCCCTTATATTTAACATTCTATTGTATATATAATGAGGAAGTATAATTTTCTATTTACTTTTTTGTCTGTTATCCTTTTTCCGTATCTTCACCAATTTGCTTCAAATCTTTTTAACCACTTTAACCTAATTTTTCCTAAATATTTTTCTGCTTTCTCCATATATTCATTTGATCTTGTATTAAAAATCTTCCTAACTTTTAGCTCTATTGGTAAATTTTTCCATTTCTCTAGTATTAAATTCTATCCGTGACCTCACATTCCAGAATATAATGCCAATTGTCATGTAATCCATTATATTTAATATATCTCTCCCCCCTTCTTCTCCCTGTTAGACCACTTAAATTCATTACACCTCTCCTCACCCATGCATATCCCATTCTGGCCTCTTTGTGGCATACTTTGATGTATCTAACTATGGAGTAAGAAAAACCAAATCTACTAAAACTCCATTAAGCCAGACCCCGGTAAACCTGGTATCACTTTATCTGGACAAACATTTATAGTAATTGTATGTGATTAAATTTGACACAAAAAACTTGAAAACAAATTTCAGCATTCTCATATGGCACAACTTAAATTTCAGAATGAATGTATGTATGTACTATGTAGTTCATATTCCTGCATTGGCCAATGCATGGAATAAAATCTTGTAAAACAGCTAAGCTGATCTCGAGAATAAATAAATTGAAACAAAAGACTACCATGAAGCACTGGTTAGGGGTGAAGAGAAATCTGTCACAGTCGAAGATGTTGAGGAGTGGCTTGACAATGATGATGATCCAAGTTTTCGCATAATGAATGAAGTAGAAATTGTGGATAGTGTAAACGAAGAAAGAGACTGATATTGCATCTGGAGATGAGGATACTGTTACCCAAATGTAAAAAATGAAGTGAGGGTAAAGAACACTTTAATTGTGTGATCGATTTTATTCAACAAAGTGAAAATAAGGATATTAAGACATCTATGTGAACTTGTAAAGAAGGAGATGTGCAAAGAACCACAAAAGGAAACTGACAGTCTTTTTAAACGAAAGTAAAGAAATTATGGATAACGTGTAATATCAACACAGGTATTGTACTTTATTATGTTATTATAGTACATATATATAATGTTCTTGTTCATGAAATTGAATTTGTTTTCTTTTATTTCTGTTAATCCAGACTTTTGTAATAAGGATAACTCTCAGCCCTAATTAGTCTGGATTAACAGGGTTTTACTGTATCTGGAAAAATTGCAATGCAAAGGGTGGATTAGAATGGTGTGAAACAATTTTGATAGTTCTGCATGCTTTAAGTTTTGAGATGCCAGTAAAATCTCCAGCTGCAATTAGCATGCTTCCACTTGCTAATAACCTCAATATAGCGAAGAATTGTTTCTGATGAGAGGGCGTTGTTACTGAAATATAAAAGGTATGTAGATGTGACGGTGAGTGTGACAGTGTATAAGATAAAAGTATGAGGAATAAATTTAAAATTAAGGCATGCAAATAGTTAGAGGACTAGTTACAAAAGTAGAGATTTAGTAACGTGTTGTCTACAATATTTTATCTACATTCAGAGTATTTTAGTATATGTTGTATATTTAATGACATTTATTTATTGCAGAAACAATATGTTTAGACAAAGAGTAATGTGGGCTTTGGGGAAAAAAAAAACACGATAAATCAACAAACTTTGTTGCTATATTCTGCAATTTTGGATGCTAGTTTCAGAAGTGTATTTAAAATAAAAATTAGCAAAGAAGGTGACTTTCACGGCCCATCAGGAAAAATTTTAAACGCAGTTCAACATGCATCTATTAATATACTTCCAGAAAAGTCAAGGAAAGTTTATTTATGTAGTAAAGTGTAGATGATCAACATTAAAGTGTATTTTACATTTTGTTGAACCTGTATTTTATGTTTTGAAGGTGTATTTTGTTGAAATATAAAGTACAGTGGAATCTTGTTAGCACGTTCCTCATTAACACGTTTTCCCGTTTATTACGTTGAATTATAAAAGTCCCGGTACCAAATCACCAAATGTAATAAACAACGTTTGCTTAGTGCGTTTTCCCGACCCCGCTTACTACATTTGACGTCCTCCATTTGCTACTTTGGTCAATCCTTGGTCATGGGGTGGATACCGGCAGCCAATCACATGCATGTATGTAAATATTTGTGTGACATGATTTGTGTGGGCGGGATAGAGAATGTTTTACCTTGGCATGGTAAACGCTGATAGTTTCAACTGTTGAGTGTTGACCAAACATACGTAGATTGTATTTTAACTTTTCATTTGCAATGAAAAAAGGAAAATGTAGTAAATAACCAACACTGAAAAAGTGAAAATCCTTGAAGTATACCACAATCCAAATATGAAACATGGATATAATGTGGAAGTTAAACATTCCTCCATCAACCTTAAACACCATTGTTAGCAAACCTAAATTGATTGAAACTGCTTTTAAAGAAGGGAAAAATGCTAAAACAAAACTTTCCTCTTGGAAAATAGGAACAGAACGAAATTTGTTGCATGGAAACACCTACTGTGTTCAAATTGTATTGAATACGCCAAAGTTACTATCATCTATTGTACTCGTAACATGTTGCCGGCACATAATTTTGTTCTCTTTTTTTAGCAGAAATTGTTATCATATGTGTAATAAAACACACAGCAAAGCCACTATTGTCGCTTCCATAATTTGCAATTTATTTTCTCAAAAACATTCATAACCTCAAAAATCCAAGTTGACCAACATAAAAGCTTGAATTATTTATCCTCAGGTTTTGTGTATCCAAATCCATTTGAACACATATTGAATTTAACATGGAAACACGGATCGTATTCAGTATAAAATTGTACCTGAAATCTATTTCAACTGCTAATGGAGACGTAGTAATTATTAGATTTTATTATATAACTATGTTGTTAAATTGCAGATTCCGTATTTTCGTTAACACATTTTCCCGCCTATGATGTCCAATTCCTTAGGTCCCTGCGAAAACGTACTAACGAGATTCTACTGTATAGGTTTTGTTACCCAGTAACTATGAACTAAAGCTTACCGATTATTATAGTAATAGCTAAAGTAAGTTTAGCTGCTTACCAGTCAGTTTTATCTTTAATTGTATTATTAACTTCTGGTACCATCATTGCTGGCTAATTACTTAATCAAAATCTCTCACAGAATTGTCAGTCATTCCATACAAGAAAATGGTTTGGACACATTCTAAATCATCCTCTCCTATGCATATGGAATAAAACAATTTACATTTCATCATCATTAATAGCATCTTCTTAGGATAATATGGCAACACATTACCTTAAACCACAGTTTAAGCTTGGCTTCTTGCTTGAACTGTGCACTGTACAACTCCATTGTAGCTTTAGTTGAAACTGTGAAACAAGCCTAAAGTAGATACAGAGTTGCAGAGTAAGATTAGAAGAAACAGGGTTTAGGATCCTCAATCTTCTGGCTGTTTTAAAAAACATAGCATTTACTTGCTATTCTTTATACCTATAGATACACAAACACCTCCACACCGTGATGGTTTCTTGTAGGGATGGGACCCCGATACCATCAATACGACAATACTATGTGGTATTGAAATATGTCTAATACTTTGAGATAAACCTTTGATACTTTTAAATTTAAGTTTTGCGTTATTGAAAGTTGTTGTGTTTAACTTTGCCAGATAAGCAATGACGTCACATTATTGGGTGGTATTAATAAAAGCTAGCCGTGACTCATGAGCCTAGGCTTGTAGCAAAACCGAGTCGTCGGGAGTCACAGATTTGGTATTAATAAAAGCTTCCTCTCCGTGCTGAGCCTTGGCTCTATGATTGCGAGTCTTTGACTCGTGTTTCCCCTCTTCCTGATTGCAAATGCATTATTGTCGAGCGGCAGTAAACATTTGATTCAGTTTAAGTATTTTTGTGGCAGTATATCCATCAGAAATGACTGAAGAAAGCAATCAATTTGTATCTTCTTTTGTGAACTTAACCACCAAAAGAGATGAGCAAATCTCAGTTGCCTGCGGACTGGCGGAAAAGGCTTCTGCTATGACCGAAGTGCAGCGAAAACTAAAAGTGAATCTGAATCTTTGCCTAACAGAAGAAAATAAGAAATATGAAAAGTCGCCTAAAAGTGAAGACTGATCTGCAACGGACAGGCAACAAGCCCATAGCCCTGAAAAACTGGGAAAACAAGTTTTTAGACCTTATTCAAGGGGAGTCAAATCCATCTATAGTTTCGTTAAGAAGTAAGAATAGTAATGATGACTTTCGATTATTCTCCAGTTTATTGATGCTACTAGTAAAGCTCTGTTTTATGAAATAATTCAAGGTTACAAAACTTTTTGCTGCTTTTCAGAGTTTGCAATAACGTAAAATAACACTGCCGTTCAAATTTAGCAGCTTGTATTGCTGCAGTGGTTGCTGGAAATTTGATCCAGTTTGTTGATTTTTGTTTAATGCCAGAAGAAACTTTCCAAAATATATTTAAACTGTACCTTGTGAAACGCCCAAGTCCTCTGGAATCTGGGGTCCCCAATGCAGCGTAGAAATATTCTCATTTTTCCATCTCTAGTACATAAGGGCCTTTCCTCTTGTCTCCACAGTTTCCGAAAGGAAATGCTGGGCAAGCCACCTCACGTTTTCTTTCTCAAACCTATAAAGTTGTTTATAATTGTAGTCTTCAGAATTCCGGAGCATTTTATAGTATTTTTCTTTTCTCAGGTTGACGTTCACTTGCCACTGAGCCATCGCCATCAAGTTTGAGACAGCTACTGAGGTGGCTTAAGAAATCGTAAGCCATGGCTCTTAAAGTGAAGTCACAGTTCCGTTTTATTAATACCACGACTAGAGCTGTGACTCGCTAGGAGGAGGGGTTGAGTCGTTGATAAGTCGAAGGTCATGCTAAGCTTGAGTCGTTGCGTTTTATTAATACAGAAGTGAGTCATGGCTCAGAAATTGTGAGTTTTAAGTCATGGCTCGCTTTTATTAATACCATCCATTGCCTCGCACATGTCCTCACAGAGTTGCTGATAGACCTTGACTGCGTTTCCTATGGGTGAATCAATGCAACATTAAATAGACTCTTGTGTTTAAAGGCTGGTTCACAACCACCCGGTAACGGTAACCAGAACGGGAAGCAAGAAATTTTGATTCACAACAGCCCAGTAACAAGAACGGGAATACATATCGATCACAAAGTGAAAGTCCATTTTGCACATTGGGATTTCATTTGTTTTTAACTGACCAATGACGTTTTTTCACCTACTTCCAATTTAGCCAAGCCAACGTCAAAATTTGATAGAGTAAACATTATCTAAATGCATATCCATTACATTTCCGATCCCTCTACTTATGCCAAACTTTAATTCCTTTATTTAATGGCATACATTAAAATTGTTTATTGTTCTTTTTTCATTTCCACCGGTTTTAGCTGTTCTTTGTAGCTTTTGCCATTGTTTGTTTAGGTAATAGCCAGTTTTGAGTTGCATATAAACAAACTACAAATGATCCCTTCACCAGAGGAACCAACGTTGATAGGTTTGCGGGTGTCAGGATGAGGTTAGGAAGCACATTTACTACTATACCCCCGCCGCTATAACGTTGCACTTGACAGCTAGCGTTTAAGTTGGTACACTCGCGAAAAAACAGATGAAAAGCTTCAACCGTATGACTTCCTAAGCCAATCACAAGGCAGCATTCCGGATGGTCGATGACAAAGCGGAACCGGATCTAGAATCGGCACTGTTGCCGGATGTAACTATTCCCAACCACGTGCTTCAGTTTGTGAATCTCTAGCAGAGCGTCGAGTTGTTCTTTGCAAGCTACATATTGTTCATTGTTATTTGTTATTTAGATTTGTGGTTATTGTTTGATAGTTTTGTTATTGTTCGTTTATACATTTATTTATTTATCTATTTTATATATATATATATATATTTCATTCATATTATTTATTTAAACAAAACTTAAGTGCGACAATGTCGGAAAAATGACGCCGATCGCCGAGTGATGATTCACGAAGTGAAAATCCTTTGCGCCGAGGTGTGCCACTTAATAGTCAGGCATTGGAACTATTAAGGAGAACCCGGGAGTTCTTTGAACAGGAAAAGGAGTACGTGAAGCTTCATGGAAATCCCTCTATTCCTGCTGATAAAGCTGTACAACGAACTGCAGCAGCTCTTGATTTAAGCACGAGAACTGTTGTTCACAAAGGAGTAAAACTACAAGAGAAAGAGGACAAAATTCCTGAACCATCTGGAACACAACAGGTATTTCTATCAACTCCAGGGAAGAAAAAAAAGAAGCCTCGTCCAGTCACAAATATTGATGCTTTCCAATTAGACGCCATACGTAGACACATTTATGCCTATTATCATAGAAAGGAGTATCCGACCATACCAAAGCTGCTTATATCGCTTATTTTCAATTAACAATAATAATACGAAATAGTTATTATTCAGTGACGTTCGCTACTTACGTACACTTTTTGTATGCGGCTCAGACACGATAGAAATGAGAACAATCAGCTGTTGTTGTTTACTAGCCACTCTGGCAACGTCGCAACCACGATGTAGCCACCTTACGTGAAGCCACACGAACTGTCAAGTGCAACGTTATAGCGGCGGGGGTATAATTCCTTCCAGTTTCATGTTTCCAGCTTGCAACTATGGAGAGCACTAGTGGCTGTTTCATGTCGGCCGCTTAGAATAACCTCTAGAGTGAAGAGTCTAATATGCACAATAGGGATCTAATATGCCATGCTCGGGAACGAGAATGTTAAAAGTTGGGCAACTCTTCTTCCCGTTCCCGGGGCCCGGGAAGGCTTCCTGTCGGTTGTGGACACTCCCATTTGAATACATGTATTTCAGCTTTCCCGTTCTCGTTGGTTGTGAACCAGCCTTAAATGTAAACAATGGGGTAGGAATAGAGGTGATCATATAAGATGCAGTGTTAATCGAGTTGTGAATGAAGTTGATTTTCATAATATGGATAGAAAATCCTTTAAAAGAAAGTTTTCAGCACAAAATACAGTTACATAAAAGGGGAAGCAAAGAAATTATTATTATTATTATTATTATTATTATTATTCGCCTTGACTAACAATAGGGAATATATTACCTGTGGCATTATCAAGAAAAAAAAGAACATTGTCAATTAGAGAATGTCAAACAGGAACAATTTTGGAGTACAACAAAATACAAAATTGGTTACATGCGTTTATACACAAAATCTACTAATAAGAACATAATTCAGTGAACAAGCTATTGCTTTTATAGCTGTTTATACAGCGAGTATCAAGTATCGATGCTCAAAAATCAGTATTGAGAAATATGGTATTGTCCCATCACTAGTTTCTTGAATCCTAGACATAAATGTAAACTATCAAAATCTTTAAAGGCATCATTTTCTAAATGCAGACATTTAAAACAGTTTCCTCACAAACAAGAAAAACCAATGCTTCCCCTAAGACACATCAATGGCATACTTGCTCCACAAAGCATACACTAATTTCCAACACTAAACTGTTTCATTATAAAAAGTCACTGGCAAGTCTATTTCTGAATCATCAACAATGGCATATCCTTGTTAAATTAAGCGATTAAGTACTACATATATTTAAGTATTAATGGCATTTTTACATCACAGCAGTTAAGTATAATTTAAATATAAAAGTTTTTCAGATTACAAAGGCAAAACATTCAAGGCATTGATTGTAATGAATAAAAATTACTTTCGCTGCATACCGCTGCTGAGGTAAATGGAATTCCTTCTTAAAATGCTGTATGCTTCAGTGTTAGTGATTTGGTTGGCTGCTGTCTGGCTGGTTGGTTGTGTAACATGGCCTGCCAGCCAGTTCCAGTAAATATCTGTCGGGATGATCAACCCAGTCATCTGTAGTCAGCTTCACGCAGCGCTGTTTCTCTGCCTGTTTAACTTGCCACTTCTTTATATCCAACTGAACCTCCCTAGAAGTTAATGCCAGTTAGAATTAATGAATAGTTAAATTATACATATATATTATACTAAACTATACACTTTAATTTCAAAGGAGTTGCAAACAAAACCACGTGGATGAGAGCATCTCATTGGCTGGTGAACAAATTACTTTATATAAAACAGTTTGGTTCAGACCATAACATTTTATGACTATTCTTATGCAGAGAAATTTAAAAATACCCATTATTATAACAGTTCAATTTATGAAAGAAAATGTGTTTGTTCAGATTCACCTATAACTAAATGAACCATTATAGCAGAGAGTTTAAGAGGCATGCAGTTCGTTTCCAGTTTCCGGATAAGCCGTAAGTATACTCTTTGCCACATGTTGAAAAAATATTACTTTCGAGAGCGTCATGGTTGAGAATCCTCTGCCACTGTGGAAACATAAATGCGGGAAATGGAAAGATGAGAATTGTGTTAAATGTTTTTAACAAATTCTGTGGAAAGTACCCACCTTTAATTGACAATGAGTAGAGTTGGCTGTTATAACTAATATAACTTTCCGGGCTGTTATGCCGTGGTCTGCTGAAGAAAGATTTCCCAGACGTTTCGTCCACAACTGCGGTGGACATCTTCAGTGGCGCGGACGAAGTCTTCTCGGTGAAAGTATCGCAGCGTCTGATGCGTTGGCCGTTAGTGCCGCTCTCTTTATAGTGTGGACGCTCTCTGCTGATTGTCCAAACTATAAAGAGAGCGGCACTAACGGCCAACGCATCAGACGCTGCGATACTTTCACCGAGAAGACTTCGTCCGCGCCACTGAAGATGTCCACCGCAGTTGTGGACGAAACGTCTGGGAAATCTTTCTTCAGCAGACCACGGCATAACAGCCCGGAAAATTATATTAGTTATAATTGTGACACCGGCCGTGAAAGCCTACGTTCTTACAAGAGTTGGCTGTTGTTTAGTAATAATTGAACCTTTTTGTTAGTGATGCAGAATTTTTGCTCGGATTGCTTGGGTTGCATTTGTTTTCTGTTGTTTTCTTACTTATAGTGCTAATCATTTTCTTAACTCATCGACTCGGAGGGTTAAAGCAAACGTAGTATACTGATATTAGTCATTATGTTAAATAAAGTATTAACGGGGCTTGAGGGCCGTGATTTACTGGGCTCCTCCTCCTTCCCATTTCATTTGCAACTGCGGCAGACATCTTCAGTGGCAGTGGCAGTGGCAAGGTTGAAGTGTTCTGGAGAAGTTTCAACAGCAACTGTACTTGGCGCACTCTGGACTGTGGTATTTATACCAGTGGCTGGTGGGGAGGTCTGCGGTGATTGGTTCACGTTGGCAGTGGGTTGGACTTGAGTAGGTGGAATGCTGCATTCTATTGGTATCCGATTGGTTCGGGTGAAAGCTTGACTGACTTTTGTTAATGCTGTTTGCCATATTTTGTTTAGTTTTAGACCTTCCTCCTTACAGTTGAGTTGTTTTTATGCTTCTGTATTTCAATGGCGAAACATCTGGGAAGAAGAAGAAGAAGAAGAAGAAGAAGAAGAAGAAGAAGAAGAAGAAGAAGAAGAAGAAGAAGAAGAAGAAGAAGAAGAAGAAGAAGAAGCCCAGTAGAACATGAGGCAGTATTTTAATACCTGAATAATTTTAATTGTATTTTATAATAAGTAAATTAAAAACAGCCCGCCTTGAAACAATATGTATGTAATAATTATTTAAAATGTATGTAACAGTTATTGCATATGCTTTTTACTTTCTCTACTGCGTATAGTAAGTAGGGGAAGTATTGTATTCCACCCAAAAATTCGATACCGAGATTTCACCGGAAATATATGTTTTGAGACACCCTGAATCCAAAAAAAGCATTTTTGGAAACATGTCTGTGTGTGTGTCTGTCTGTGAACAACATAACTCAGAAACGAACAATCGGATAAACACCAAACTTGGTATTTAGGTTCAGTATCTTCCAGAGATGCGACACAAAGGTTTTCCAGAAAATCCCCCCACCCCAGATTACCCTTTACATGGAACATTTTTCGAATATTTTAATTTTCTCAAAAATGATTAACGATTTTGATTAAAATATCATATGTTTAAGATATTTTCATGACAAATAATATGTATATCTTGAATTTTCTGGGAATGTCTCCAAAAGTATTCTTCATTGTGAACGACTTTTGCATAACTGGTAAACCATAAGAGATACACAACATTTTACTACACAAAAAATGTAGATCACGTTAAAATACACAATTTATGGCATATACATTTTTTTTGTTGAGTGAACCATTTTCGAGATATTGCTTGTTATTCCCTTAAATTTTTCAATACTTATACTTTTTCTCAATTGGGAATTCGTTATTCATTTTTTTGTCTTGGATATGCAAAGAGTATTAATCTGTGTCAAAGGGAATGGTGCTGCACCTAGCAACCAGCTATTAAGAGATATGTATGTGCTTAAAGGCTACTGTATTTGTATATTGCCCTTGTAAATATATATTCCCCTTACATATAAAATTAGGAATAAGATAGAGTCTGCAAATATTTATCTCGATTAACATGAAGTAGATGGAGAATACGCGTTTGTAAAAATAGTTTGTACAAGAGTAGAGAAAGTCATGTGAGTGTAACACATCAGATTTTTTTTTTATTATAAACATGTTTTATAATGTTATGTGAATGTATTATGTAATTTAATAATGTAGGCGCTGTGAGAATAATAAGTTAAAAGTTGCTAACAATGAGGTAACAATGAGGTAACCTTGAGTCAATAATGAGTGAGAGTTTAACAGTACTACTTGTGATTCTTGGAGTAACAGTAATGTAATTTTAGTGACAGTTTATAAAATTAGCCAATCACTAGCAAGGAAAAAGCTTTAAGTAAAAAGCAGATATTCTATTGGACTAGAATTAGCCAATCACAGACTTGAAATACCGAAGCTTACGGGTTTAACAGTTGAAATAATGTTCAGTTGCTGGCAAACCTTGGTACTGACCAGACAGAAGATGTATTCTCTACAGAAATATTACGTGTGAATCGTAAGATATGTATACTCGCTAAGTGAAAGTATTAAAGATTCTCACAGTTCTTAAAAAGTGTAGTGCTTTATAAAAATGTGCAAAGGATAAATAAAAGAAGTGAGTTTAAAAGCTTAAATTCTGTGATGTCTATAATTATTGTCATACCGCCCCCTGCCTAAGAAATAAATGACTCTACAAACTTTACTGATGCAGCCGAGGCAAATTCAAACATAAATAATATATAGAAGCAGTTTTAATAATAAAGTTAAATATTATAGTGTAAAACTTGGAGTGTAACAATAAAAACATATCTTTAAAATCAGCTTCTCGTATGTAGCAGCATATTGCATAATAACAGTATCTATTATGTAATCAACAAATTCAAAGCGACGCCCAAAGCGTGTTGCAAGCTCCTTAAATAAACTAATAAATTACGTAAAAATATATTATGTAAACAAATCACCTTCTTCAAGTTGGCTCCCATACGTGGGGCAAATAAAAAAGATTACAGGAAGCAAACATCTTCTTCAACCACGGCCCTCAAGTCCAAATAATTATGACACCGGTCGTGAAAGCCTACGAATTTTGATTAAAAGAGTGATTTTGTAAAACCTGAAGTTTTTAAACCAGTAATTTTTAAATTAATCCACGATCTTTAATCACAGACACCAAACTGTTCAGGTACATGCCACTTTTATTTATTTATTGCCTGTGGACTTGATGTTACAAATTTTAGATATGGTCAGAATCTAATATCCAGATTGTACAGTGATACAGTGCCTTATTTTCAACTCCTGGATGGCACCTTGGCGGATGTAGCTGTGTGCGCACAGTGCTTCTAACCGGTTCTGGCTCCCGCTGTTCTCCCTCCACTCCACATGTCAGTGCATGTGCAAACGTTGCTAGTGCGAGTTCGTATTTTGTTCTTTGTGGTTAAAGTGTAATAGTCCTGTTATAATGCCAAGAAGTGCATTTACTCTAGAACACCACATATTCATGTATGATTCCTATGTGCGAACAGAGTCTTGTAGACAAGTGATAAGGCTATTTATAGACAGATTCCCTGGAATCCTTGCACCTCACAGAGAGACAATTCGTAATCTTGTAAACTGATTTAAAGAAACTGGTTCTGTTCTTGATAAGAAACCTAAGTGACACTCGTGTTCTTGCAGAGGAAAAACTCGATGAGATAGGACAAAGGTTAGAACATAGCCCAAAAAAATCTCTTAGTAGGTTATCACAGGAAACGGGAGTTTCACAATTCTCGGCTTAGAAAGTCACTAAATTTTTATAATTAAAACCTTATAAGATAACCGCAGGAACTGCAAACATGTGATACTGTGAGTAGAGTAAATTTCTGCAATTGGGTGTCGGGTAAAGTTAATGATGGCTCTATGGACCCAAAGTTAATTTTTTTCACAGACGAAGCATGGTTTTCTTTAAATAGCCATCAACAGATACTGAAGTGCAGAAAAACCCGATATTGTACACAAAATGTCATTGCATGACCAGAAAATTGGTGTTTGGTGTGCGTGAATGCGTACCAAATTATAGGGCCTATATTCTTTGAGGATACTGTTAATGGACAGCGATACAGGGATACAATAATCAAACCATTTCTGGAATATTTGTGTGACATTGAATGTACACAGTCATATTTTCAACAAGACTCTTGCTACAGTACATACGGCTGATCTCTCATTGAAATTAATTACAGAAATGTTTGAAGATATGTCATCAGTAAAGGACTATGGCCATCGCGTTCCCCAGACCATACGGTATGCGACTTTTATTTATGGAGAAACTGAAAGATAATATCAGAAGAGAAATTACTGTAATTTCAGAAGAATTAATGCGTGTTAATGGAAATTTTCTTAAAAGGTATGAGAGATGCATGTCAGCACAAGGACATCATTTCCAACACCTTCTGTGATAAAGGTATTTGGTTATTGTATGCATGTAAATCTATGTGCTTGAATTGCCGGCCTTGAGTTCAGGGTCTATGAATATTCAACTCGGCCAGCAGCAGTGGGCCTTGAAGCAGGCGGCCAGGAGTCAGAAGTAAGACATTGTATAACACATAATACAGTCATTGTATACAATTTAATTTACTATGTGAATCAACTTAAAATAATATATTTACAGTTCACTAAAATACAACTTAATACTAGATTTACAGCTCAGTAAAATTGTACAGGCATTTTTTCAATTAGATATTTTTTCAAATGTTGTTTAAATGTATTTCCTTGTGCTAATTTAATATAACAGGGAAGTTTATTGTACATAATGATACCTATAATACATGGATTTTTCTTGTTTTAAGTTTTAGCTTTATACTCTGTATGGTAACTGTTCATTCCTCTAGTGTTACAGGAGTAATGATCTTTGTTTAGCAGTGTAAATTCCCTTTTGATTTTATTAATAGAATAATCTTATATACATACAATGATACAGTTAGCATCTGCTGCTTTTTAAATATTTCTTTGTTAAGTTAAATCTGCATCTCAAACTCTTAATTTTAAGTTACTAGTTGCTCCCCATATTTCAATACCGTATGCAATGTGAGAGTGAATTAACCATTTTTAGTATTTCACTTTCTAGTTTGTATGATAATGTTCTTAAGAGATATATCGTGCGTTCGTAGATCGGCCACACCATTCCATGGATCTTTTTTGAACAAAAAATGTGTTCAACAATGCCGTGTGCTCACAGAAGAGAAGCTCGATGAAGTAGAGGCCTGGTTAGAGCACTCACTCCAAAAAATCACTGAGACGTTTAGCACAGAGGTTAACATTTCCAAGCTGTCAGCTTTTGTAGCAATGAAACTTCTGAAACTTAAGCTTACAAAGTAACTATAGTTCATGCTTTACAACCACAAGATCCTGTAAGTACTAATTATTGCAATTGGTTTTTGCAGTCTATTCATAATGGTGACATGGACCCACTTTTAACGTTCATCATTAATGAAGCGTGGTTTTATCTTCAAGGTCACGTTTCTATTCAGAATAAGAGATACTGGGCTACGGAAAATCTCCATATTATTCATGAAGTTCCTCACCACCTGCAAAAGTTGGGTTTTGGTGCCCAGTGAGTGCTCATAGAATTATCAGTACCATATTTTTCGACACAACAGTTGATTCACACATTTATGTACATTCAATTTTAAATAAACTTTTTCCACAACTAACAAGAAATGAAAGATTGTGTGGCTGGTTTCAGCAGGATTCAGCTACAGCGCACAATGCTGCAAATTCTATGCATGAATTGCAAAGTGTGTATGGTAACAGAATGACTTGTCGAGGATTGTGGCCACCTCGTTCCTCTGACCTATCTCCATGCGATTTTTATTTATGGGGAACATTAAAGAATAAAGTTGTTGTTGTTGTTCACCAATGGCACTGGGGATTAATTGATCTGCATCATTTTCCCTCTGGCTTCCCAATATAAAGTCTGTAGGTTATCACTTTTAAGGCCTTTGCATTCGAGATGCTGTTTGTTCAGGATGACATCTTCTTCACAGAGAGTGCACTTGGGTGTAGGTAGGCATCGTATCTTGTAGAGATGTTCTGCGAGGCAATTGTGGCCAGTTGCCATCCTAAATAAGGCCACTGCAGTATTCCTTGGCACTTTTTGTATATTAACTCTATCTTTAATAATCTTATAATCTTTATCCTTTAATTTATCTTCATCAAGTCTGTACTGTCTTTTGAATGCTATTTAATTGTTTATTTATTTCTATTTGTCCTACAGCTCTCTTTGCTAATTGATCCCAAACCAAAAAGAATTTAAAGAATAAAGTGTACGCGGCAAATCCACACACGTTACAAGAATTGAAGGACAACAGCACGAGAGAAATACAGGCAATCAGTCAACATGAACTTTTGTGAGCAAACCAGAATTGTTTTCGGAGATGCAGGGAATGTGTATGCATTGAAGGTCATCAATTTCAACATGTGTTGTAATGCAGGTAAGCCTAATGTAAGATAGTACAGTAGTTAGTGTTCCGTACATATGACATGCCGATCGTTAGTGTGTTACTCTGGCAGAAGCAGCACCAATCCTACCCAGTCCAAGGCCGCTGCAGAACGGTCCAGCTGATCTATGAACGCACTGTATATTAGCACACAGTTTTTTATTGAGCATGTCTACATGGTCATTATATGTTAGATTTTTGTCAATATAGATTCCAAGAAATTTGATGCAACTTATTTGGTCAATTTTTGTGTTACCGGTATATATTTCTAGCTCATGCTATTTGTCTACTCTTCGTATTGTGTGTTAGAAGTTTAGGATGTAAGGCAAAATACAAAATATAGGAATAAGACATAAAATGCTTAAAACCTAATGGTCCTCAAGCTGTGCAATGTACAGTATTTGCATTCTGTCCAAAGTCACTTCCTCTCGTGGGTACTTAGTTCCTATCATGCTGCCATGTGCTTGCTGCAGTGATACATTAGGTTTTGTTTGCTTTACTTAACTTTGAGTGAAAAACGTGACCCTTCTTATACATACTATATACAAATGACCTCTGAACAATATAATGGGCAAACTAATCATGTATGCAGATGATACTTCCATCTTATTAAATGGTACTATCACAATTTAATTCAAAACACAAATGAAACATTAATTGTACTGGAAAATTGGTTTGATAATAAATGGGCTAAGATTAAATATGACAAAAACTGTTTTAATTGAATTCAAAACCTTGCGAGAACTAATTACACCATAAATAATGCAAATATCACTACAGTAAGTTGTACATCTACAGGAAAAATCTTAGGAGTATATTAATTAATTTTGAAGATTTAGAAGCTAATAACAGTGATATGTCATAATTTAAAATAATGAGAGTTGAAGGTTGTTACACTACATCACTAAAATGTTCTTACTTGAACGCATTTCGGGAGACGGTTTGCTCCCATCGTCAGCATACATTGATGCTGATGATGGGAGCAACCTTGAACTCTCTTTATTTTAAATTAGGAGTATATGTAAATGAACATCTAAAATGGGAAGAACCCTTCCAATGTATAAGTAAAGGATCAAATAATGCCTGTTTAATATGCATTGCCTAACAAAAGAAATCTCATGTGTTATATTCACATGACCTTCTCTACCCTCTTATCGCTTATTATACAAATTATTTCTACGAAAGTTTAGTTTCTTATCCACTTCATTTTAATCGAGATAAACCTTTCTGCAAATACATGCATTACACATACAAAGGGAAGAGCGATAGTCAAATGTTTGAGAACTGGACATTGGCCTCCAAGTCTCTAAGTTTCCATGCTATTGCTTCCCTTTCCCTTATATGAGGTGTATTCAAATTATGTCATAAATACTATGCAACAGCTTGTTTTGTCTAATCTGCACTGTCACCCTCGAAGTAGTCTCCTTGGGAGTTGATACACTTGTCCTAGCACTTCTGCCAGTGCTGGAAGCACCTCTGGAAGTCTTCTTCTTTCTACATGTTCAGAGCCTTCTGCGATTCGCGATGGATGACATGAATGTCCTCAAAATGGTATACTCGGAGCTGCACTTTAAGTCGCAGGAAAAGAAAAAAGTTCGCTGGTGCCAAATCTGGAGAATAGGCAGGATGGGGAACAGTATTCATCCTATTTTTAGCTAAAAATTGGTGAACAGAAAGGGCTTTGTGTGTGGGCGCATTGTCATGATGCAGGAACCAGTCACCACTCCTCCATTTCTCCAGTCGTTTACGTCGCACATTCTCCCTTAATCTTTGCAGCACTTGTTTAACACTTGATTCACTGTTTGACCCTGTCACACAAATTCCTTAGGTATAATACCTTTAATGTCAAAAAACACAAGCAATGACTTCACTTTGGATCAAACTTGTCTGGCCTTTTTCGAGGGTGGAGATGAAGGACTCTTCCATTGTGAAGACTGTTGCTTTGTTTCTGGATCGTACCCATAAATCCATGTTTCATAACCAGTAATAGTTTTCTCCATAAACTGCGAGTCATTTTGTAGCTGTTCTTTAAGATCTGTGCAGGCAATCACACGGCTTTCCTTTTGGTCATTTCAAAGCAGGCGGGGCACGAACTTGGCGGCAATTCTTCTCATGTCCAAATTGTCTTTCAAAATGCTTAGAACACTTCCAAAGGAGAGTCCTAATGTGTCAGAAAGTTCTCTTATTGTAATGCACCTATCATTTAAGACCATTTCTCTCACCTGATTGATATTGTCATCAGTTTTGCTGGAACAGGATCGCCACGAACGATCTGCATCTTTAACTGATGTCACACCACTTTTAAATTTTGAAAACCACTCAAATGCTTGAGTTTTGCCCATAACTTCCTTCCATAAGCTGTTCTTAACATTTCATAGGCTTCTGTTGCAGTTTTACCGAGTTTAAAGCAAAATTTGATGTTTGTTCTTTGTAATCTGACATTTTTGCTACATGGAAAAATCGCAGCACATGCAAAACATGTGTTCACTTCAGAGCATCTACCTCGTCACAGCAAGTCACGTAACCTCTGATTTTTATCGGGAAGGAACGCTGCATGTACAGTCTGGGTAAGACTTAAAGAAATCTCAGCGTCAGCATTGTTGTGAAGCCATTCCGGAAACTTTATGATCACACCTCATATTACACATTTCTACATACTTTCCTTTTCCTAATTCTATATTTATCATTCTGTAAAATACCAATGATCTCATTTCAGAACTCCCTCAGCTCTTGTTTATCAATGTCCTCTTATCTTTCTCTGGCAATTTTGCAGAATTCCTGTATCATACCATGTCTTTGCTCCCATATATCACCTAGTTCAGCTCTCCCTAAGTGCTCTTTCATCTTAACTCAACCAGCATTCATGTTTCAAATGTTTTTGTTGGTAATCTAAACAACTTTTATAAGTATTTCTTCTGACAGCTGGCTTATCCTATACCAATAATTCAACATTCTTTCCATTACCATTCGTCTCACGTTAACTTTCCCCAATTCTAGTAATGGCGTTACATTAGCAGTGTTCTGGTTGCTTTTAGATCTGTCTCAGGTAAGAGGTTTAAAAGAATTTTTGTTGAATGTAGGAAGGAAATGAAAATGGGAAGCTGAAAATAGTATGCGAAAAAAGGGAAGTGAGAAAGATTGTAGAATCCAAGATATTTAACTCAAAATGTAATATTGGAAGTCTGGGGAACAAATGACCAGGGGTGATGCCTAAAAGCCCCCGAATGTGTAAACAACTTAATAAAAATAAATACATAAAATAAGTAATTTAATACAGCCCCAACTATTCCTAATGACGGATGAAAAATCCCCTGATATTCACACAAAAGGATGTGAAACATTGGCAAAACCTCTGACTTCCTTAACCTCCCCCAAGGGGGTCTTCCAAGTTCTGAAAATGCTGCATAGCCTATAAGTACTGGGTGATCAGCATAGAGCAGTACAGGTTTTATGGCTCTTAATTGGCTGGCAGTGCTGCTTGCTATGCACACTGAGAGGGTGACAGCACAACTGCAGTATATATACTACGGTTTGTCACATAAGTTATTTTTAACAAATAAATGAAAAGTAAACACTTAAAAATATTAGAAGTGCCTCTGTTGTTCAAACATTTCTGGCACCTGTTTAGGAAATTGGCCATTACACACTGCAGTGCCCTCTGAGAAATGCAAGCAGTTTGACAAATGTTATTTTTAAGTTCCCCTAAAGTAGTAGTAGTTGTTCACCAATGGCACTGGGGATTAATTGATCTGCATCATTTAACCTCTGACTTCCCAATATAAAGTCTGTAAGTTATCACTTTTAAGGCCTTTGCATTTGGCGAGATGTTTGTAGGTAGGCATCGTATCTTATAGAGATGCTCTGCGAGGCAATCGTGGCCAGTTGCCATCCTAAATAAGGCCACTGCAGTCTTCCTTGACATTTTTTGTAATATCAACTCTATCTATAATATTCTTATAATCTTTATCTTTTAATTTATCTTCATCAAATCTCTGCTGTCTTTTGAAATGTTGTTTAATGTTATTTAATTGTTTATTTATTTCTATTTGTCCTACAGGTTTTATTTGTTATATTGCACGTTTCTTTGCTAACTGATCCGCATGTTCACTGCCCAAAAGTCTAACATGAGCTGGGATCCATTGTAGAGTGACATAATTTCTAGTTTCAACTGTTTTAATTAGGCTTTTTATTTCTTTAATATTTCTTGTTGTTTTATTATTGTAATTTACTACACCATCTATGGCTGATTTTGTGTCTGATAAGATTACTATTTTTTGTTTTATATATGGTCTATATAAAATGTTCTGTAATGCTGCTTTTATATCTGTTAATTCTCCATCATAGTGGTTTGACGTTTCATTTAATGTTAGATACTGTACAAAATGTTTACAGTATACTCCTCCACCGGCATTTTTTTTATTCATGAGGGATCCATCTGTATATATTTGGAGTCATTCTTTTTCTGGCTATCTTTCATTTTCCGTAGCTATTGCTATGGCTCTCATTTCATCTGGTGTATTGTTTTGTTTGTGTATTGTATATATATCAGGTCATTCTGATAATGTATATCAATATATTCTATTGGGTTCGTTAACTCTGTTGCAATTATAATTGTTGTAATTATATTCTTGTATTTTAAGTTATTAATATATGTTCTGAAGCTTATTTGAGTTTTTAAATTACTTATATAGTATCTACTGTGTGGTACCATTTGTAACTGTTTCTATTAACTTGCAGCTTTTGTGCTAGAGTAATTGCTTTCAACTCATGTTCCAATTCGATAGCCATGTATTTTGTGACTGGTGTTGTTTTTACAGCTCCTGTTATTATTCTTAGTGAATTATTCTGTGAAATTTCTAGTTTACTTTTAAGTCTCTTGTTTACTGTTGCTAGTAGTTCTCCATACAATAGGTTAGGTATGTATGTTAGTTCCTCTAAAGTGTTTAGATTTGTTTTATAAACTTTCTCTTTTAATCCCTCGCCAGAGATAAAAATTGCAGGGGTTAAATCGGGGGGAACACGGGGGCCATATGTTGTTAGTGATAACTCTTATCTTCAAACACTTCATGGATTTCCTGTAAGAAGAAGTTGACTGTAAGTGCCATCACAGCGTCCTGCTGGAAAGTCACGGAACTTCTTTCCCTCTCAGTTACTTCACCAACATATGACTGCAAAATAATTTGCACATAAATATCTCTTACTATTAACTGTTTTTGCAAAAAAAAATTGTGCCTATTATTCTCTCACTGCTAACAGAGCATCACACTATTTTTTTATCTTGCAGGGGTTCCTGGTGAAGGTGGTTAGGCATTTCAGCATTCCAATAACGATTGTTTTGTGTGTTAATATACCACTTAGGTAGAACAACAATTCATGAAAACAAAATTAGATTCAGGTCCATTTAACCATCATGTACCTGATTCAAAACCCATTCACAAAATTGCATCCTTAACGCAGGGTCACCCAGTAAAAGTTCTTGCACTACAGTAATTTTATAGGGCTTTAACTTGAGTAACTTTGTAGCCACTTGAACAAAGCCATAGGAAATTTCCATTTGCTGGAAAAGATGTCAAAGTGATTTTCTAGGACACCTTTTCAGAGCATTTCCAATATTATCTAAAATTTCTTCTGTAAGTGTTGTACGTGGTTTCTTATGTTTCATATCAAGAAGGCTTCCCATTTCACGTAATTTACATATTTACTAATCTATGAATTTGAGGCAGTATTTTAATGCCTGAATAATATTAATTGTATTTTTATTATAATTAAATTCAATAACAGCCCACCTTGAAAACAATATGTATATAATTATTATTTAAATTGTATGTAGAGTCATTGCAGATACTTATTTAATTGTAAAACATATTTTATTAATGTCATGTAAATGTTTATATACTCTAATAGTGCAAAAACTGTGAGAAATATATTTTTTAGTTTGTTAACAATAAGGTAATAATATAATTTTGTTACAATAATGTGTCTGGAAGTTTTGAAAAATACTGGTCATGTAAAGATCGGTAATAACGTAGTTTCGCTTACAGTTTTGAATTAGCCAATCAACAGCAGAGAAAAGTTTTAGTTTGAATGCTTAAATTATATTGGACTAGAATTAGCCAATAAGAGACTGGCAATACCGAAGCTTTAAGGTTTTTACTGTTAAGATTAGTCAGTCGTGGACATGATGTGATAGAGTGCAGATGGAAAAGTCACGAGCAAGATTTTATAGTAAATACATTAAGAATGTGCAAAGTTTCTCACAGTTTCTTTTATATAGTGCAGTGTTTTATATATGTGCAAGTATAAAAAAATAAAAAGAAGTGAAATTTAAAAGTAATTCTGTGACGTCTTTAATTTTTGTCATACCATGACCTGAACAAGACCTTTTGTCTCTATAGTTCAACTGAAGCAGACGAGGAAGATTTAAATAATATTACGTAAGCATAATTAATTGAAACCTACACCCAAAGCAACAAATTAAATATTAATTCTTCAAGTTTCTGCGTAAAAATTACATTGCGCAATATTGTGTAACATTGCATAACATTACGTAACACAAGCATCATCTCTACTACTTCAAAGTTTGGCATCCCAAGCATCTAAAAAAAACCAACTCCAAAGTAACGTTCATACGTGGGGCAAACACACTAAAATAACCTTCTTCAAAGTGCATCTCCAAGCGTGGGACATCTTCATAAGTTTGAAGAACATAACTTCAAAGTGGTGCAAAACGTGTGGCTAACTTCAACTTCAAAGTGGTTCCCAAACGTGGGGCTAATATCCAACAACTCCACCTAACAAATATTACAACTTCAAATTGCAGTTCGACCTGGAACTTGAACATCAGGAAATCTCTCTTGAAATAATCTCCTTACGGTACTCGCAGATTCTGTATGGAAATATGAATCATAAATTAATACTCTGAGGAACAGAATACTGTACCCGAATAGAGCCATTTCACTTAATATGCACTGTATTGCATTAACTAACAAACAATGCCACATTTGCAAGAGTTCAACTCACACCGAGTCCTCACACTTCATTGCCAGCTGGTTAAGAACCGTGAAACTTGTTCTGCTTTATGCTGATCACAAAGTACCCTTTGCTGGTGGAACAATCATTGGTCAGAATGGCTGAATTTTTTAGATAAGAGCAAGTGATATTTTAAACTTTTATACCTCCTCTTTGGCCCCATAGTTATTTAATAAAATAAATGTTATATAGTTTTTACATAATACATAAACCCTTAACATATTCAACAAGATAGAAGTGAACATGAAGTTGAATACGAAGTTTCCCCACAGTCAGGCTACTAAGTTAACCTATTTGGAAAAGACACAGTCTGCGACCATCAAGAAAAATAATCTTCCCAGTTGTTAATTATAAAACATCGGCAACTGATTTCTAATGTTAACTGGACATATTTTTATCATTTATGTAATTATTTAATACTCTGCTAACAATCTTGATGATAACAAATACGAGGGTGGTCTGAAAAGTTTCTGACCTAATAAAGATACAAGACAGTTTTTCAGAGATTTTTTTTTTATTTTTCAACATAGTCTCCTTGTAACTCTACACACTTCTCCCAGCAATGCTCCCATTTCGTAACCCGTCCCAATAGTACTCAGCATTTTTCTCTGCAAAATAATTGTTCACGAAGATTTGACAAAAATCTCTGTCCTCCGAGCGCAATTTGCAGATGAGGGAACAAGAAGAAGTTGCTTGGGGCTAGATCTGGTGAGTAAGGTGGATGGTCAAGAAGTTCAAACAGTAATTCGTGTATTTTTGCCATTGCAACCACTGAGGTGTGAGACGGTGCGTTGTCTTGGTGAAACAGGATTTTCTTTTTCTGCAAATGTGGCCGTTTTTCCGCAACTTCTGCCCTCAGCTTGTCAAGTAATGATGCATAGTATGCTCCTGTAATGATTTTTCCTTTTTGAAGATAATCAATTAAAATAACTCCATGACTATCCCCAAAAACAGTCACCATCACTTTCCCAGCCGAAAACAATTTTTGCTTTTTTTGGAGCCAGTTCCCCCTTTGCAGTCCACTGTTTGGACTGTATTTTTGTTTCGGGCGTATAATGGTGTATCCAAGTTTCATCTACAGTAATTAATCGGCGCCATAACTCAGATTTATTGCGCCTAAACTGCGCCAACAGAGCATTGGAAATGTTCATTTGAACACGCTTTTGGTCAAACGTGAACAAACGCGGCACCCAACGCGCGAACAGCTTTCTCATGTATAAATGTTGATTTAATATGTGACAAAACACGTTCTTTTGACATGTTCATAGCCTCTGCTATCTCTCTCACTTTAATTTGGCGGTCGTCTAGCACCATTTGGTGAACTTTGGCGATGTTTTCGTTGGTAGTTGCAATTTTTGGACGTCCCGAACGTTCTTTGTCTCCCAAGTTCTTATGGCCACATTTAAATTCAATTGCCCAAAATTTTACTATGGTAAATGATGGTGCAGAGTCCCCATACACTGAATCCAACTCATCTATGATTTGCATAGGCATATTGCCTTTCAAAAACAAATATTTAATGACAGCTTGATACTCGATTTTGTCCATTTTCATAAAAACACTCACATAACCTCAATCAAACGACTGTTACATAACTACTGAGCGTCCAAAATGGCTGAAACCTTGGTGAGTAACTGTCAACACATGAACAATGAAATTCAGTAGCTGCTATTTACGAGTGCTGCCATCTTCATGTTGAGGTCAGAAACTTTTCAGACCACCCTCGTAAAGCAAAACTTTCTTACACAAGAATCTCATTTATTTGGCCCTCATTAATCTGGATTTCAGGTTTATACAGAATGATTTTTGTTTATGTCCTCATCACACAAATATGTGCATTATTTGATAAATAAATATGAATGAGTGTGGTTGTGTAATGTTGCCACTGCAGGTAGTGTAGACATAGTCATCGATTGCATGCTTCAAGCTACACAGAACAACAAAATTTAAATGTGCGAGATTGTTTCATTAATTTTCATGACAACAATCATAGATGTCTAGTCTGGATGGCTTTCAATTCTGTTTTGTTCTACTTTTTTGTGATCGACATTTCACTAATATACTTAAAAGTTTGAATTCATTTACTACAGTAGACTCTCGATTATCCATGGTAATGGAGGGGAATGCGACCACGGATAAAGCAAAACAGCAGTTAATCAAAAAAGCGTTTTAACCTTTGTGTTATGTAGGTACTAATGTGAGGGATGGTTACGATGCAGAAATTGTGATTTAACTTACAATTTTGTAGAAGACGTCTCTGTCAGCATGATGTATTTAGCAAGCACCCATTGCTGATCTATTTTGCATATCAAGTGTTTTTTTTAGCAATATTATCGTAATTTCTTACCAAAAATAAGCCATTTACACTTCATAAAAGCTATACTATGTATTCTGTCCTATTTACACACAAACAAACCAGTAAGAGCTTTCAAATCCTACTGAGAAAGTCTTTAATCAACTTTGTTTTTAAATAAGTACTTATTTTTTTGTATCACACATTTTAATTTACAAAGTCTGAATTTTTCAGACAGTAAAGAATCCTCTTGTTGTTTGAGGTAATCTAGCAAATTTCTGTCCATTCAAGAGTTCCTGAAAGACATACGCTTTAGTGGGATCATCATCGTAAAGTATAAACAATATTTTTTGCCCATTCACGCATCAAAATTTCTTTATGAGTACCAACCACATGACCCGGCAGTGTCTGTTAACTGCAAACTATTCTTCAATGTTCTCAATGTCCATGTTTTTACAAGTGGGTACAACTTTTAATGCAGAAGTATTATTTCTGTTCTTTTACATATTCCGACCAAGTGATTACCATTTGAAGGGTGAATGGTCAGAAAACAATAAAGTACCGTAAAAATGAAAGCTTATCCGGGAAGGCTTACCTTACAGTCCTAACAAATCATACTATACAAGCTGGTAATGCAACTTAAAAAAAAAAAAAAAAAAAAAAAAAAAAAAAAAAAAAAAAAAAAAAAAAAAAAAAGAGAGAGAGAAAGAGAAAGAGAATTCTAAAATAGCTGCAGATAAATAAGGTTTTATAACACATCTTTATGATACTATGATTGACACAATTACTTTTAAGAGATATGAGAAAACGCAACAAAATGTATAGAGTTCTATTTCTAACCTGGAATGTTGTGTTCCACATCCCCAAACCTGGACTGTTGTTAGTGGATAAGGAATTCCCTTGTATGTGATCACAGAAAAGCCTTCATCAATCTGAACACAAGGTTTGCGATGATCCGATCCTGCATGAATTCCTTTAGAATAACCACGAATGCTGTTATTTAGGTACATTAACTTGCAACCACCTGAAAAATAGAAGCAAGGAAATGATGTTAAAAATAATCATAAATTGCAATGTAACAGCAAAAGCTGGAATTGCTGAGAATATGGCCATTGCTATCTAATGTTGTTCAAGTACCGAAACAATACGTTTAGTCAAAGATTAAATGTAAAGATATATAATGAAATTATTGATCAAATGCAGAAAATAAAATTTCTAGGGGTAATTATAGATGAGAATATGACATTCAAACACCATATTGAGTATGTAATAAAATCAGTACTCATATATATCTATTAAGAAATTTGAAATAATACTTAAATTTAGATTATTTAAAGTTAATTATGGACTAATTAACCTCCATCTTTAATATGAAATTTGAATCTGGGGCAGCACGGGCATGACAAATATGAAAAGGGTACTCACATTGCAGAAAAAATGTTTAAGAAGTCGAGAATTGTGTAGACAAATCTTTGTAGAGGCTAAGATATTAAATGTTAAATCACTATACGAGGTATGATAAAAAATTAATGGGAATTTTTTAATTTAGCGAACTTTATATATCCGATGTTCAAAGTTTTTGTTTTATCTTGTTGGTACACATGTTCCTGATGTATGTTTGCATTTTCAGCTGTTTTGAATATTTAGTTTATTGTTGACAGTCGAAAAAGTTATATGTGTTTTCAACTGCTCGGCAAATTTTTACTTTCGAAAAAGATGGATCAAAGAATTTGTATTAAATTTTGCTTGTAAAATGGAATAAAGTGCAGCACCGCATTCTAAATGTCACTATGGCTTTTGGCAAATCTACTAGGAGTAAGATAAGAGTTTACAAGTGGTATAAACGTTTCAAAGAGGTTTGAGAAGACGTTGAAAACGACAACCACCCTGGATGCCCTAGCACATCAATTACTGACGACAATGTGGAAGAAGTAAAGAAAATGGTTCTGAAAAATCGCTGAATCACCATCAGAGAGGTTGCTGATGATGTTGGCATATCCTTTGGCTCATGTCAGCAATTTTTTCGGATGTTTTGAGCATGAAATGTGTAGCAGCAAAGTTTGTTCTGAAATTGTTGAATTTCGAGCAAAAACGTTGTGTAGACATCACTTCAGACATTGCTGAATGAAGTCGAAAACGATCCAGAACTTCTAAAGAAGGTTATAATTTGACAAGTTCAATCACATGTGAAGGTTCTTCTCACTGTTTTCTTTGATTATAATGGGATAGTGCATCAGGAGTTCCTGCCTTTGGTTGTACAGTCAATAAAGAATACTACTTGGAAGTTACGTGTTGCTTGCGTGAAGCAATCTGAAGAAAATGACCAGAATTGTGGCCAAAAAAAAGAAAAACTGTTATGCTACCTCAGCCACCATATTTTCCAGACATTGCCCCCTGCCACTTCTTTCTATTTCCGAGACAAGAGAACCATAAAGGGACAACATTTTGCCACCATTGATGAAATAAAAACACAACCGCTGAAGGAGCTGAACACCATAACGAAAAGTGAGTTCCAGAAGTGCTTCCAAGATTGGAAAAAGCTTTGGCACAAATGTATTATATTGAGGGGGATTATGAGGGTGGTCTGAAAAGTTTCCAACCTAATAAAGATACAAGATATTTTTTCAGATTTTTTTTTATTTTTCAACATAGTCTCCTTGTAACTCCACACACTTCTCCCAGCGATGCTCGCATCTCTGTAACCCATCCAAATAGTACTCGGCGTTTTTCTCTGCAAAATAATTGTTCACGGTGATTGCCTCTTCATTTGACAAAAATCTCTGTCCTCCGAGCGCAATTTTCAGATGAGGGAACAAAAAGAAGTCACTTGGGGCTAGATCTGTAGAGTAAGGCAGATTCTCAAGCAGTTCAAACCGTAATTCGTGGATTTTCGCCATTGCAACCGCTGAGGTGTGAGACAGTGCATTGTCTTGGTGAAACAGGATTTTCTTTTTCTGCAAATGTGGCCTTTTTCCGCAAGTTCTGTCTTCAGCTTGTGAAATAATGATGCGTAGTATCCTCTTGTAATGGTTTTTCCTTTTTTAAGATAATTGATTAAAATAACTCCATGACTATCCCAAAAAACAGTAGCCATCACTTTCCCAGCCGAAAAAACAGTTTTTGCTTTTTTGGGAGCCGGTTCCCCCTTTGCAGTCCACTGTTTGGACTATATTTTTGTTTCGGACGTATAATGGTGTATCCAAGTTTCATCTACAGTAATTAATAGGCGCCAAAACTCGGATTTATTGTGCCTAAACTGCGCCAACAGAGCATTGGAAATGTTCATTCTAACACGTTTTTGGTCAAACGTGAGCAAACACGGCACCCAACGCGCGGACAGCTTTCTCTGTCTAAATGTTGATTTAATATGTGACAAACACGTTCCTTTGGCATGTTCATAGCCTCTGCTATCTCTCTGTTTAATTCGGCGGTCGTCCAGCACCATTTGGTGATGTTTTCGTCGGTAGTTGCAATTTTTGGACGTACCGAACGTTCGTCTCCCAAGCTCTTACGGCCACGTTTAAATTCAGCTGCCCAAAATTTCACTGTGGTAAATGATGGTGCAGAGTCCCCATACACAGAATCCAACTCATCTTTGATTTGCATAGGCGTAGTGCCTTTCAAAAACAAATATTTAATGACAGCTCGATACCCGATTTTGTCCATTTTCATAAAAACACTCACATCACCTCACTCAAACGACTGTTACATAACAACTGAGCATCCAAAATGGCTGAACCTTTGGTGAGTAACTGTCAACAGATGAACAACGAAATTCACTAGCTTTTATTTACGAGTGCTGCCATCTTCATGTTGAGGTCGGAAACTTTTCAGACCACCCTCGTACTTTGAAGGAGACAAAGTTGATGTTGATGATTAAATAAAAATTCTTTAAGAAAAACAAAAATTCCCATTACTTTTTTATCACACCTCGTATGTATACAAAACAATTACATTTGTAGTAAGTAGTCACACACTGTACAGATTAAAGATAGCCGTGTATATGATACTAGAACACAAAACAATTACTATAGAGATAATGTAAATAAAAGAGCCACTGAAAAGGATCCTCTTATGATGGGCAGGATGCTTGTACAATAGACTACCAAATGATACTAAAATTCTAAGAGCCAAAGAATTTCAAAGTAAACTAAGAACGTTCTTAACCCAGAAGTGGTTGTATAAGTTAGATGAACTGTAAATTATGTATATATATCATTATTATTAAAATAATGCTATCCCTATATTATTTTACCAATTGGTTTACTTGATGTTGCATAGGTAACTTTTTGAACTCTAAGGACAATTTAGTTCGTTTCATTTATCTCCACCCGTTCTTTATGAAATTATTGACCTAGAGTATTTCTATGGCAAATCCTCAACTTTACCTCTTACAATTGTAATTTCCATGCAGCCGCAGCTACTCATAATAATGGATGAAAAAATCCCCTGATATTCACGCAAAAGCATGTGAAACATCAACAGATCATGACTTCTTTAACCATCCCCTGACAGTCTTCCAAGCACTGGAAATGCTGCATAGTCTAAACATACCCTTTGGTAGTGGAACAATCATCGGTTGGAATGGTTAAGTATGGGACATTCCATGTGAAATCGAACGGCAAAAAACCTCATATGTTTTGTTTGCATTATAATTTTTCCTATTAATAAGGGGTGCTAAGGGAAGCAGATTTATAAAATATTAGCATCTAAAACCCAATGGTCGTCACGTTATTGAACAATAAATGCATTGTATTAATTCATTTTGTCGCATTTTACATGCACATAGCTCGGAACCCTTTATTTCAGAATATTGTACCATATCTCATTTTGTAGATAAAAGTTTGGATATCTAATTATTACTTTCTCTACTACGTATAGTAAGTAGGGGAAGTATTGCATTCCACCCAAAAATTCGATACCGAGATTTCGCCAGAAATACATGTTTTGAGACCTCCTGAATCCAAAAAAATCTGATGTGTTACACTCACATGACTTTCTCTACTCTTGTACAATCTAATTTTACAAACGCCTATTCTCCATATGCTTCATGTTAATCGAGATATCGAGATGTCAATCTTATTGGTAATTTTCTTGTAGATGCAAGGGAAATATGGTAGCTTTTAAGCGATAGTCAAATATTTTAACGCTGGTTGCTATGTGGCGCATTCCATTCTCTTTGTATGTCCAGGACATAAAAAAAATGAATAACGCATTTGAGAAAAAGTATAAGTATTGGAAAATTTAAGGAAATAACAAGCAATATCTCGAAAACGGTTCACTCAACAAAAAAAATGTATATGACATAAGTTGTGTATTTTAACGCGATCTACATTTTTTGTGTAGTAAAATTTTGTCTCTCTCTTATGGTTTACCAGTTATGCAAAAGTCGTTCACAATTAAGAATACTTTTGGAGACATTCCCAGAAAATTCGAGATATACATTTCATTTCTCATGACATTATCTTAAACATATAATATTTTCATCAAAATCGTTAGAGCCATTTTTGAGAAAATTAAAATTTTCGAAAAATCTTCCATGTAAAGGGTAGTCTGGGGTGGGGGGATTTTCTTGAAAACCTTCGTGTCGCATCTCTGGATGATACTGAACCTAAATACCAAGTTTGGTGCTTATCCGACTGTTCATTTTTGAGTTATGCTGTTCACAGACACACAGACAGACAGACACACAGACACACAGACACACAGACACACAGACAGACACACACACGGACATGTTTCCAAAAATGCTTTTTTTGGATTCAGGAGGTCTCCAAACATGTATTTCCGGTGAAATCTCGGTATCGAATTTTTGGGTGGAATGCAATACTTCCCCTACTTACTATACGTAGTAGAGAAAGTAAAAAGCATTTTTGGAAACATGTCCGTGTGTGTGTCTGTGTGTGTGTGTGTGTGTGTGTGTGTGTCTGTGTGTGTGTGTGTGTGTGTCTGTGAACAGCATAACTCAAAAACGAACAGTTGGATAAGCACCAAACTTGGTATTTAGGTTCAGTATCTTCCAGAGATGCGACACGAAGGTTTTCAAGAAAATCTCCCCACCCCAGACTACCCTTTACATGGAAGATTTTTCGAAAATTTTAATTTTCTCAAAAATGGCTCTAACGATTTTGATGAAAATATCATATGTTTAAGATAATGTCATGAGAAATGAAATGTATATCTCGAAATTTCTGGGAATGTCTCCAAAAGTATTCTTCATTGTGAACGACTTTTGCATAACTGGTAAACCATAAGAGATAGACAAAATTTTCCTACACAAAAAATGTAGATCGCGTTAAAATACACAACTTATGTCATATACATTTCTTTTGTTGAGTGAACCGTTTTCGAGATATTGCTTGTTATTTCCTTAAATTTTCCAATACTTATACTTTTTCTCAAATGCGTTATTCATTTTTTTTATGTCCTGGACATGCAAAGAGAATGGAATGCGCCACATAGCAACCAGCGCTAAAATATTTGACTATCGCTTAAAAGCTACCATATTTCCCTTGCATCTACAAGAAAATTACCAATAAGATTGACATCTCGATAAACATGAAGCATATGGAGAATAGGCATTTGTAAAATTAGATTGTACAAGAGTAGAGAAAGTCATGTGAGTGTAACACATCAGATTTTTTTTATAATATTCACAAACATATATATACAGTTAACATCTATGGATTTTTATAAAACTAAAACATTAGTTTGAGAATAATCCATAATGTCAATAAGAGAAGGTGGCAATGTTAGTAAAGTGGTTATGTTTGGGTGTTCATAGTTATACCAACACAAAAAGTGAATAAACACAGCAATTTACATCGTTGTTGCACGATGATCACCAAGCACTCTAAAGCAGCACAACACATTTGATGAAGGAAAGGCACGTGATTCAGCAACATGACACAATACAAACTAGCACTTTATCTTTATTTTGAGGCAGTATTTTAATAACTAAATAATTTCAATTGTACTTTACAATAAGTAAATTCAATAACAGCCTGCCTTAAAACAATATGTATGTAATAATTATTTAAATTGTATGTAACAGTCATTGCAAATGCTTATTTTTATTGAAAACATGTTTTATAATGTTATGTGAATACATTACATACTTTAATAATGCAAGAGCTGTGGGAATAATAAGTTTTGAGTTGCTAACAGTGAGGTAATAATGAGGTAACATTGTAGCATTTGTGAGCTTAAGAGTTTGAAAAGTTACCAGTCATGATTATATCAAAGATAAGGTAAATTCAGTAACAGTTTAAAATTAGCCAATCAATAGCAAGGAAAAAGTTTAAGTAAAATGCAGATATTCTATTGGATTAAAATTAGCCAATCAGAGACTTGAAATACCGAAGCTTACAGGTTTAACCGTTGAAATCTTACTCAGTTGCTGGCAAGCCTTGGTGGTGAACAGATGTAAGATGTGCTGTCTTAGGAGAAGAGTGTTGGTTAGGGGAGATGGGAAATGTCCTAAAAGAAATTGGCACGAGGAATATTTTCCTATTAGATAAATATAATAACAGTGGGTTTTGGAAAGAAGTGAGATTGAGGGTGGAAGATATCGAGAAACAAGAGATTTGGACTAGTTTTGAGGATAAAAGATCATTGACCTTGTATAAATCAGTTAAAAGAAATTGGGGAAGGGAGAAGTATGTATATATATGCAATCAATTTGGTAGAATAGGTCTTGCGTGGATGCGCACAGGAGTAATATTTTTAAAAAGGAATGGATATAATTGTTCGTGGAGATGTATTATGTGTGATGAATCGGATAGTACTTTTCATTGTCTAATAGAATGTGATAAGGTTAAAAGGTGGAGAGAGATTATATGGAACAAAAAATGGGACAAGTTAAACAAAGAAGCAGTAGCATTAAGAATGTTGGGAAGCGCAAAAGTAGAAACAATTAAAATGTTGGGGACATTTTTAGGCAACACAAGGGATAAGTGGATAAGGAACTTAAGAAAGGTACAGCAGAACGGGCATAGTTTGGAAAGTGGAGAGATGGTATAGTAGCTTTATCCCATATATACAGCCTAGGGGCTAATATGCGGGAGCTAGAAAACTGGTGCACTAGACATAAGTTTTTTTGTAAGATGTGTTCTCTACGAGTGAATCGTAAAGTTAGTTTATTCATCCGTTAAAGTGGTTTGGTACAATGTACAATCACTATTGGACACGTCAAGCTATAAACATAAACTATAATAGGTTTTTGCAATATATACAATATGTTTTTACATTATATACAATAGGTATTTACATGCTAAATACTATGGTTCATGATATACATTTGTGTTCAAGGAAATCATTAATAGAATAAAAGGAGTGGTTAACTAGATGTGCCTTGAGACTGGATTTCAGCTGGTTTACATTTTTAATTGCCTTAATATTACTTGGTAAATTATTATAAAGTTTAATGCCAGAGAATAAGATACTTTTTTGGTAGAGCGAGGTGTTGCAGCTGGTCACATGTATTTGTGTATTTTCCCTAGTATTGTGTTCATGCACCATATTATTAGTTATGAATAGTGAATCAGAAGCATTAATGTTCTTGACTATAAGCAGAATAACTGCATATATGTAAATGCAGGGAAGTGGGAGGATCCCCAGTTTTTTAAAGAGAGGTTTGCATGACGACTTTGGGCTGACTCCTTCAATAGTTCTGATAATTTTTTTCTGTGCAATAAAGATTGACTTGCTTGTTGGAGACTCACCCCAGAAGACTACTCCATAACTTAGGAGTGAGTGCACATGTGCAAAATATGCTGCTCTAACTGTTTCTTTACTTGTGCATGTTGTCAATATTCTTAGCATATAACATAGAGAGCTGAGTTTATTATTTATGAAGCTAGTGTGGGCATCCCATTTCAGATTGCTTTGTACGCAGACCCCAAGGAATTTTATAGATTCTACTTTTTTAATTGTCTGATTAGAGAGTTGTATTTGAGGGGCAAGATAATTTTTGTTCATATTTGTGTGTATATCCATTGCTACAGTTTTATTTGTATTTATAATAAGATTATTCAATGTAAAATAGTTTGAGATTTTCTCTGAGACTTGGTGAATAGAGGTTAGAAAGGTTTCTTTTTGGGTTGCCTTAACCAGGATATTTGTATCATCAGCATATAAAATGGTTTTAGTACATGGATCATTTATGTGGAAATCATTTATGAAAAGAAGAAATAGGACAGGACCTAGTATAGAACCTTGTGGCACACCATAGCTTACTTGGAGTGGACTGGAGTGATAATAATTGATCTGATTATTTGATTTATTCTTTATTTCCACTATTTGCATACGACCACATAGATATGATTCTAACCATTTATTGGCCAACCCTCTTATGCCTAGAGCCTCTATTTTCGTTAACAAAAGCTGATGATCTATGGTGTCGAATGCCTTTGTTAAGTCTAAAAATATAGCCGAGGCATGTTGCTTTTGATCAATGGCTTTAAGGGACGCGGTTATAAATGAGAAAATTCCAGATTCAGTTGAGTAATAAAAATATGTATACGCGCTAAGTGAAAGTGTTGAAGATTCTCACAGTTCTTAAAAAGTGTAGTGCTTTATAAAAATGTGCAAGAATTAATAAAAGAAGTGAATTTAAAAAGTTAAATTCTGTGATATCTACATTCTTGCTGCACCGTACCCTGAATAAGAGAAACTTGTTTCTAAAGTAAGACTGACGCAGCCGAGGCAAACTCAAACATAAATAATATTTAGAAGCAGTGTTAATAACAAAGTTAATTATTATAGTGTAAAACTTGGAGTGTAATTTTAAAATAAACACATCTTAAAATCAGCTTCTCATACGTAACAGCATATTGTGTAATGACATTTAAAATTATGTAATCAACAAATTCAAACCGACGCCTAAAGTGTGTGTTGCAATCTAATTTAAACAACTAATATTTACGTAAATAATTTATACGCAACAAAAATCATTCTACTTCAATTTCCATACGCTTCACTCTTTCCGTGCACTAGCAAGATTAATAGAAGTGTTGTTAGTTAAGCTCAGGCGATTATTAATTATATTTTGGTTAGTGATACGTTCTGCAAGTCCTTCATCGAGATAGGAAAATTAAAATCTAAAGAAGCTTTTATTAAATTAAAGTATGTCCTAAGATAGCTTTGGAATACGCATATACTGCTTAGTAAGTGTTCTCATTGTTTAACCTTAGGCACAGCAGCTTCCTTGACCTTCAGTTCAAAATAATCATGCGAGAGCAACCATGAGTGCGTAAAGTAATTTACTTCTTTGATTATTTTAGATGAAACCTTATCAGTAATCATACAGTAAAATATATGTTTGATTGTGTTTAAATTACGGAATCTTAAAATATATAATAAAATTATTTTTCTTAATCCAAATCCACCTACACTTGAAAAAGTCTCAATTTCTTCACTTAAATAAAAAAATTTTGATGTGTTACACTCACATGACTTTCTCTACTCTTGTACAAACTATTTTTACAAACACTTATTCTCCATATGCTTCATGTTAATCGACAAATCAAGATGTTAATCTTATTGCTAATTTTCATGTAGATGCATGGGGAATTGGTAGGCTTTAAGCAATAGTCAAATATTTTAAGAGCTGGTAGCTATGTGGAGTATTCCATTCTCTTTGCATTGCCAGGACAAAAAAAAAAATGAATAACGAATTTGAGAAAAAGTATAAGTATTGGAAAATTTAAGGGAATAACAAGCAATATCTCGAAAATGGTTCACTCAACAAAAGAAAATATACATGACAAATTGTGTATTTTAACGTGATCTACATTTTTTGTGTAGTAAAACTTTGTCTATCTCTTACGGTTTACCAGTTATGCAAAAGTCGTTCACAATGAATAATACTTTTGGAGACATTCCCAGAAAATTTGAGATATACATTTCATTTGTCATGAAAATATCTTAAACATATGATATTTTAATCAAAATCATTAGAGCCATTTTTGAGAAATTAAAATTTTGAAAAAATGTTTCATGTAAAGGGTAATTTGGGGTGGATGGATTTTCTTGAAAACCTTCGTGTCGCATCTCTGGAAGATACTGAACCTAAATACCAAGTTTGGTGTTTATCGGACTGTTCGTTTCCGAGTTATGCTGTTCACAGACACACACACGGACATGTTTCCAAAAATGCTTTTTTTGGATTCAGGGGGTCTCAAATCATGTATTTCCGGTGAAATCTCAGTATCGAATTTTTGGGTGGAATACAATACTTCCCCTACTTCCTATATGTACTAGAGAAAGTAAAAAGGGGCTACAAAGGAAGCGACATTTGGATTTTCTCTGACAGTCAGGCTGCGCTAAAAGCATTTGCAAGCTATCAGCTAACATCTAAGTTAGTCTGGAATGCTTAATAAACACGTAGATAGCAAAACACAACAAGGTTAATCTTTGGTGGGTGCCTGGACATAAAGGAGTTTTAGGCAATGAAAAGACAGATATCCTGATAAGAAAAGGATCTATTCAAACACTTACGGGACCTGAACCGATACACGAGGTCTCCCTGCAGACTCATTGTCATGCAGATTTGCACAGGCATTTTCGAACTCAGAACACCACCGTCTCTCACTTCTCAAAGCAAGACACCTTTCCCCATATGATGACTGCATTTCCCTGTGGATCTCGATGGGCGTTCGTCCCTTACTCCATAGAAAACGGATCACACTTTATTAGACATAAGCCATGGATGTGTTAAGCACACCTGCCATTTTGAACGCACTGACAGCAGCGCCGCCACCGGCAGCAGCTGGAAACTATGAGGACCGGCCCTTGAAAAGTTCACTACTTTGAATGTGTATGTTGGTTTTTGTTTTACATTCGTAATTTGGCTGAAAAAAAAAAAAAAAAAGGGGCAAAGACTTTTTGATTTGCCCTCGTAAGATGAATTTGAAGATTTTTTTTTAGTTTATGATGCTCTTTAACTGCTATGGTTCTTAGCGTCCCATTCTACATTGGGTGTGAAAGCCCAGTAATTTTGCTCATAGGCCTCTTTATCACGCTTGAGGTTCTTTTACATGCCGTATATCTACGACATGGGACCACTGGCTTTACTTCCCTTTCAAAGGAAGCTATATTGAGGATTTTTATGCACGAAAAAATCCATCACCCTCCACTGGGTTTGAACCCATGACCTCAGGAACTAAAGCTTAGCATGGTAACCACTACACCGCAGAGGACGACAGATGATGATAAGTTGGTATCTGGGGGAGGAAGGTTGACAGAATAATGAAGAATGGAAAGTGGCAATAACTAAAAAGTGGAAAAACCCTCAAAAGTAACATATTGCCAAACTAAATTTTCTATTATAAAATATTGTCTCACAATTAAATAAATTCTGATGCAACATATAATATCAATTCAATTAATTTTCTGAATACAAATTCTGCTACAGAATTTTGGTAAGGAAATGTTCCATGCCTAAGTTTAGGGTACTTTCCGGCATTTGCCAGTAATGACGATTGAAGGAAACCTCAATCAGGAAGGACGGTCCTGGCAGAATTTGAACTAAGGACTTCTTGAATATTACATGAAGTTTTTGTGGATGATTCAAATGAAGTGTGAGATAACATTCTTTGTTATATTTATTTTGTTGTTGTTTTGTTAGCCCCACGTTCTGGGCGCCAATTTGAAGTAGTATTATTTATATTTATATTTGACATTATTGTAGCCCCACGTTTGGGAGCCAATTTGTGGTGGTATACTTATAATGTTTGTGTATTTGTGTTTACTTCACGCGTTGAAGCCATCTTGTGATGTGATTCATTTGTTAGGCTTGTTAGCTCCATCTGGTGTTAGCAATTTGCGGCAATATTAATGTTCGTTTGAAAGAATGCTACTGTTATTTTATTTAAATTTGGTTCTCTGTCCTCCGGCTAGCTATTATCTTTTTCTTGGGTCGAGCACTTCTCTTTATACAGGTTGTGTAAACGGAAAGGAATCTTTTATCCAAAGATAACACTGATGAAAGAAATTTGTTTTACACTTTTATTGTCGAACACGTTAACTATCACATTTACACATTGATCTTGACACTCGCCAAACTGAAACTGTTATAACAACTTCTTACTGATCACTTTTAATCCACGTACTTCAACCTTTTGTATAATTAACTTTACAACACTTTAGATTTTTAATAATTCTGCTACGCGTAACTTGTGAATCTATAGCTGACGTGTAATATTTCTGCTGGACTGAAGGCGACGTGTATCATAGAAAATATTTTCGACGAACTGACGGGAATGCGACATGTAGTGTACAAAGAATTTTGATGAACTGTGGACTTTACCTCAAACCTACCCTATTTATACTCCTACACACCGATATGCCTAAAGATTATAACTGAACTGCAATTGGCTAATAAAACGCGCCAACATTAGCGTCTATTTTTATATCCAATGAAAATTATGAATACATATGCTCTAGGGAAATGTTCCAGAAGATTCTAAACGCGCCAACATTACGTAACTTCCTCGTTTCCAATAATGATAAACAGCTCACCCCCTCGCTGCATTATTGCACGCTATTATTGTCAGTTTCAGTAAGGCGGTATAAACTTACTTCCCAACAATAATTACAATCAATAAACATCTCAAATCAATGTCACATAAAAACGCATATTCATATTACAATCATTATTTACATTTAAGTAATTTGTGATACAAATTACTGCATCAAGTGTACAGAAAGTAACACTTTTATGTGCAGTTCTAAGTCTCTCATACAACAATTATGAGGGCTGTCCCAGAAGTACCCAACCTAACAAAGAGAAAACAAAACTTTTAGGAAAAAACATTTCTTTCTCTACATAGTCTACTTTCAGCTCAATACACTTTTCCCAGCGATGTTTTCCCCAATAGCTTTGATACCCAGTTTATACGGAGAACTGTCGAGTTCTGCAAAATAGCCTGCAAACTCCACCTCTTCATTGTTGGCAAATCTTTAACCACCACGCCATTTCGACTTTGGAAACAGAAAATAATCAGAGGGGGCTAAGTCTGGTGAATAGGGTGGATGAGGAAGCAATTCGAACTTTAATTCATTGATTTTGGCCATCGCAATAATGCATGTGTGAACTGGTGCATTTTCTTAATGAAACAGAACTTTCCTTTTCGCTAAATGCAGCCGTTTTTGCTTGATTTCATCAATCAAATGCTGCAATAAGTTTGGATAATACTTGTCATTGATTGCTTTTTCTTTTTGAAGATAATCAATGAAAATTATCCCACACGCATCCCAAAAAACTGATGTCATGACCTTGCCTGCAGATGGAACTGTCTTTGCCCTCTTTGGAGCTGATTCTCCTCTTTCAATCCACTGTTTTGACTGTTCCTTCATCTCAGGTGTGAAGTGATGGACCCATGTTTCATCCATGGTTATGAATTGACACAAAAACTTGGCTTTTTTTACAGCGAAACATCGCCAAACACTCGACTGGAACATCCTCACAATGCTGCTTTTGTTCCATTGTGAGTTAACACGGCACCCATCTTACGCACAGCTTTCCCATGTCTAAATTTTCAGTTAGTGTGCAATGTACAGCACTTTTTGAAATGCCTACAGTGTCTGCTAGCTCGCGCACTTTCAATCGACTCATCCAATACCATTTTGTGGATTTTCTTCACAATTTCTGGCGTGGTCACCTCATTTGGTCGACCACTGTGATGTTCGTCTTGGCAGCTCGTACAGCCTCACTTAAACTTTGCCACCCAATATTTTACTGTTGTAAACGAAGGAGCAGACTTCCCCAGAGTAGAATCTAGCTCAGCTTTAATATTAGTTGGATTAAGACCTTTCAAATGAAACTATTGTATCACATAACAATGGACAGTTATACCCAGGTTTACAAATTTGATGAGAGCATTCACTATTAATGGCTGCCAAACAATTATTAAACAATGTAGCATCGTCAAACTTAAGCTTTATAAGGGTAGTACTTTCTACCATAGTCATTTGTTTGAAACAACAACCGCTATATATACGTGAGGTACTTCTGTGACTGCCCTCATACTTTTCATAATTGAATATGTATAGTTATTACTAAAATCTATGATATCTAAGGTTTAAAATAAATAGAGTTGAAGGTTGTTATACTACATCACTAAAATGTTCTTACTTGAACGCATTTCGGGAGAAGGTTTGCTCCCGTTGTCAGCATGTCCTCAACCGAGTTTGCCGGTCATTGTTTGGGGAATGTGTGTGGCTAGTGGTGTTCTCTAGTGCTAGGCTGATGAACCTCCAAAGGCCGCTGGGTGGCGGCAGTTCGAAATTCATTAGGTGATTCCTGTGTTTGACGATATGAATTTTTTCCAGATGTCCAATTCATTGCTGCTGGTGATCGGTTTGAAGAGTTTTATGTTCGGAGTGATGTCATGGTTTGAAGACCAGAAATGATGTGCTACTGCTGATTTATCTGGCTGCTTTTGGTAAATGCAACTCATATGTTCTTTAAGTCTTATTTCAAGATTTCTTTTGGTTCTTCCTATGTATACCAGGTTACAGTCATTACAAACAATTTGATATATCCTACCAGCTGATTTATCGTTGGGGATAGGCTCTTTTGTTCTGTTGCATAGTAGTTTCTGCATATTGTGGTTATTCTGTGGAGACAGGGCGATGTTGTATTTCTTGAAAATCCTTTGAAATTTATGATGTGTCCAAGGGTGATAGGTGAATTTCCTATATGCTAGTGGTTTTTGTTTCTGAGTAAAGTAGTCATTTGTTGGATGTATTTCTGTCTTTCAAACTTTTTTATCTTCTTATCTATTGCTTTTTTCTGGTATCCATTCATAGTTTGTAATGACTGTAACCTGGTATACATAGGAAGAACCAAAAGAAATCTTGAAATAAGACTTAAAGAGCATATGAGATGCATTTACCAAAAGCAGCCAGATAAATCAGCAGTAGTACATCATTTCTGGTCTTTAAACCATGATATCACTCCGAACATAAAACTCTTAAAACCGATCAACAGCAGCAATGAATTGGACATCTGGGAAAAAATACATATCGTCAAACACAGGAATCACCTAATGAATTTTGAACTGCCGCCACCCAGCAACCTTTGGAGGTTCATCAGCCCAGCACCAGAGAACACCACTAGCCACACACATTCCCCAAACAATGACCGGCAAAATCAGTTGAGGACATGTTGACGATGGGAGCAAACTGTCTCCCGAAACGCGTTCAAGTAAAAACATTTTAGTGATGTAGTTTAACAACCTTCATCTCTCTTTATTTTAAATTATGACACATCACTGTTACTAGCTTCTAAATCTTCAAAATTAGTCAATATCTAAGGTTAATACTGAATTTACAATAAGATGGCATACAAAATTCTACGGAGGATCAGGAAAGCCTTAAGCTTAAATTATGAAGAATGACTTACGCTCAATTATATGATACAATGGAAGAATTTGAATAATGACACAGTCTTCTCCTCCCCAGAACTGGTGTGTTTCCCGCCACTCACTATCTGCTGCCAAGCAGAACTGCACTCCCTGATCACCACGTAGGAAGGTGAGTGTTGGACCACGGTAACCTAGCACATGGTGCATGAACCTTGTAAGAAATGAAACATTTTTATTAGTTCCATGTACTAACCATAAAAATAACTTGTTTACATATATAACTATTGTGTAATAAATTTGAAGGCAGCAAATTTCGATATATAAATATGACGAAACTACACTCAAACTTCACTAATATCTATTTAAAAAAACAAAAACTGGCAGACGAGAATTACCTGATGATGTGAGCAATGGTCAATGAAATATGCTTCAGAACTTAATATGTCCCTAGTAGAGACATGATGAATATAAAGATCATTAAGAAGCTTAATGATTTAAAGATTGCATTTTCTTCTGGTATGTTGAAATTCATGTCTTCAAATTTCTGGATATATATATATCTTCTCCCAGGTACAGTTGCTACAGCAGATTTAACAGCTTTTTTTAAAAAACATAATGGGATTGTTTATTCTGATGGGTAACATTTCCACAATATAAAGTCATAAATAAGCTCTAGAAGCACATTTTTGTGAAAATAATTACAAAATAAGCAATGAGATAAAGTTGCTAAAACAAGTAAACAGTGCCATCCACATGTGCACCTGGGAGAAGGTATCCATCAAGAAATTTGAAGACTATCTCATAAATTTCAACATTTCCAAAGACAATTTGATCTTTATACTTACACTTAAAAATACGAAGGGTGTCTCAAAAGTAAGTCACACTTTTTTTTTTTAAATTCGCGCTGTAGGCAGGAAAAGTTTGGCAGTTGCAGGGAACTTTGATCTGGGTGTTGTGGCAGCACTGTAAAATCCGTAGGCACCTCTCTTTAATGCTTGGACATTAAAATGGCAATAACAATGAAGATTCCACTGGCTCCTACCACCGATTGTGAAGTTTGTGCTGTAATCCGTTTTTTGACCAAAAAAATAAATGTGCGACTGAAATTCACCATGAGTTTTGCCGTGTGTATGGTACAGACATTATATCAAGACCAATGGTTTCTCATTGGCATCAATCATTCATTGAAGGGAGACCAACATTACATGATGAGCAACGAAGTGGCCGACCCTCCACTTCCCGTGCCCTTATATTGTTGATGAGGCTCGAAGGGTCATTGACACTGATCGATGCTTGATGCAATTCAGTTTGAACTTCCTCGTAATGTTGAAATAAGCTGTGCATCACTTTACAGGATTATTTCTGAGAATCTGCAGCAACATCTCAGGAGAGGGCACTTCATAAATGAGGAGTTAAAACAAGAAGTGGAAAGATGGTTTGGCGGGAAAGTGGTTTGACACTGGATTAAAAACACTTATCACAGTACCAAAAATGTATTGAAATTCAAGGAGATTATGTAGCAAAAATAGTTAATGAATGTAGCTTTCAAAATATACCTTTTTACTTTCTCTACTACGTATAGTAAGTAGGGGAAGTATTGTATTCCACCCAAAAATTCGATACCGAGATTTCACTGGAAATACATATTTTGAGACCCCCTGAATCCAAAAAAAGCAATTTTGGAAACATGTCTGTGTGTGTGTCTGTGAACAGCATAACTCAGAAACGAACAGTCGGATAAACACCAAACTTGATATTTAAGTTCAGTATCTTCCAGAGATGCGACACGAAGGTTTTCAAGAAAATCCCCCCACCCCAGACTACCCTTTACATGGAAGATTTTTCGAAAATTTTAATTTTCTCAAAAATGGCTCTAACGATTTTGATTAAAATATCATATGTTTAAGATAATGTCATGAGAAATGAAACGTTGATCTCGAATTTTCTGGGAATGTCTTCAAAAGTATTCTTCATTGTAAACGACTTTTGCATAATTGGTAAACCATAAGAGATAGACAAAATTTTACTACACAAAAAATGTAGATCTCGTTAAAATACTCAACTTATGTCATATACATTTCTTTTGTTGAGTGAACCGTTTTCGAGATATTGCTTGTTATTCCCTTAAATTTTCCAATACTTATACTTTTTCTCAAATTCGTTATTCATTTTTTTATGTCCTGGACTTGCAAAGAGAATGGAATGCGCCGTATAGCAACCAGCGTTAAAATATTTGACCATCGCTTAAAAGCTACCATATTCCCCTTGCATCTACAAGAAAATTAGCAATAAGATTGACATCTCGATATCTCGATTAATATGAAGCATATGGAGAATAAGCGTTTGTAAAAATAGTTTCTACAAGAGTAGAGAAAGTCATGTGAGTGTAACACATCAGATTTTTTAAAATATTTAAACGTTTTATTGTTTAAAAAAAATAGTGTAACCTACTTTTGAGACACCCCTTGTAAAATAGACCAACAGCTCTTTAAACACAGATAGTCTTTTAACCATTCCTGAATCAACAACTTCTTGCTTGAACTTGCTTTTGGCATCCTAGTTACCTGTTTGTACCATCTTGAACAAATGAAGAAGACAAAGAGTATAAACAAAGACAATATTCACCTGTTTCCTGTGCAGCATTGCCAACATTACCAATGAAGTTTAGAAAACTCGAAATGGTATTCTGCTTAAAAAATGTATGAATATGCACGGAATATGAACTCAAGTTTGAGTATGCACAAGTATGCATGAACAGACAAGCTTCAACCATTTCACTTTAATATGAACCATATAATTACTAAGTTTTATTAAGATATATGGCTGCATTTCAAATATGCATTTGCACGAGTGTTTAAGTTGACTTATTTGTATAAATGCTTCACCCTGTTTAATTTCTTTTATGTTAGTGAATCTATAGAGAGATATATACTTTATTTGTACATATTCTTCTACAATTTCTTTTTACAGTATTCCTCTTACAAACTAACTTAACCTATGTACAAATTTGTTTTCTTGCCAGCTTTACTGCTCTTTTTGCCTGGCACCCTGGCCTTCTGGCTCATCTAATCATCCCATGCTATCTTTAATCCCTATTGCCCATCTTCTCCTTCCTCCGTTTGCCTTTCTACTTTTCTTATCTCTCTTACTTTTCTAATCCATTTCTCCTTTACTTTCTTTAGGAACTCCCCCATATTCTTATTTTGCTTTTCTTCTTTTCTCGTTAGCATTTTAATTGCTACTATTTTCTTATCCATTTTTTCCCATTATTCTTTTCTCCATTCTGCTAATTCTTTGCATTCTGTCATATAATGCTCTGTGCTTTCATTTCCTCCGCATAATTCACAAATTCCGCTTTTGTTACCCCTTATCCCACTCAAGTACATTGATCCTGTTCTCATCCATGCAAACGCTTCTTTTTCTGCCTATTACAATAATCTACATACCCTTCCCTTCCCCAATTCCGTTTTACTAATCTGTAGAACCCTAATGACTTTTTGTTTTCTAAGCTTCCCCAAATCTCTTGCCTTTCTATGTCATCCACTCTGTTTCTTACTGTTATCCAGAAGCCATTACTATTTCTTTCTCCTGCTCTCCAAATATCTCCCATTCCTATCTTCTCCATAATTTTTTCTACCCCTGTCCACCAGCTATTTTTATTTTTTATACTCTTTTGTTGTTCCATGCATATCTTTAAAATTTCCTCTTTATCTTTTCTCAGGCATCTATACCAAAATTTTAATATCTTCCAGTATCACTCCCTTTCTTCTTGTTCTTCCTAATTCCACTAATGCTACTTCCCCTGGTGCTGATCTTGTTAACCCCAATAGCTCTTTGCAAAACATTCTATAACTCTGGTCTATTTTCCTGCTTAAATCCGATCCCCCCAAATTTCTACTGCATATAGCATTCTTGCTTCTACCAATGCTTCGTACATAGTGAATCTATAAACATGCTAGGGATTGCATCATCACTGGATCACAGTTGGAGACAAAATGTCTCTGAAACATGTTCAAAGCTAGTTCACATTTACTGAAGTTTGAGTGTTCTCTTACTGCGTATTAATACACTTCACTCTGTCTTCTCAACAAGACTACGTTATTTGGACTACGTTAAATTCACCTCTTCACTGTTAGAGAAAGAGGCTGCCTTCTACACATTATGGACAGAATGCTTTTGCTAAGTTCTGCACATGGTGAAAGTCATGAGCACTTATACTGATCTGTTTAACACTAAGATACAATAAAAGATTCTCAAAAGAAATAAGTGCAGTTAATAAGTTGCAATTAAACTATAATTTGATGAAAATTAAGCTTGATTTCAACCCAAAATTAAACTATAACAAAGTAAAATTTGATATGAACGAGTACACTCAACTATGAGCGCACATTTCATTTGACCTAATGCAAACTTATAATTAGAAAAGCATATAAGGCATTTTTCTTCAGGCAATGTGGTGAGTTCAAACCCTCGAATGTTTATAATAATAAATACATACATAAATGGTGCATTTATGTTATACAGGGATTGCAATGAAGCCAAGCTTTGTCAAAAGAAACATTTATAAGTGTCATTTTATGCCAAGGCCACAGATCGCGCGAATGCACGTTCCGCACACAATCTACTACACTACAGGGTTTTTCGTGCCATAACTCCCGCATTTTAGTAACATACATATAATGAGTGCTAACCTTGTTATAAGTGTTGTTGAAAGTGCCCCCTGCCCACCTTTTTAAGCAACCATTCTTTTTGGTGGGTTTTGGCAACATTTGGAGGGAATTGCTGCCTTTGGCCACAACTGCTCCATTCCTCTCCTTCTAAAAAGCATCTCTCGGCTACGCCTTGCGGCTTAGAGCCCTCAATCGTATTTTCAGTTATGTTGGAATTTCAAATGTTGGTAGCGGAAACACAATGCAACCAACATTCCCATGATGCCACAGGTGAGATGCATGTGATACTACTTCTGCTATTAATATGGAACAAAAGTGACAAAATATGCCATAAATTCATGAAAATACCTAAAGCACCAGGTTCATTGTTGTTTATTATGTGTAATGATGGTATTAAAGAAATAAAATTAGTGCAGTGTATGTGTGTGTTACATGTAAGTAGAGATTTCTCCCATAATCCGACACGGAAGAATGGTTGAGCAACTTTGTAAAAGGTTGCTATTCTACCACCAGATGGCAGCATGGACTCAGTCAGCCAATAAAGGAAGGAGACCAGGCTTTGGAGTTTAAGTTACCATATGGTCGAGGATGAGGTCAACAGACCTTGAAAACGTTTCCAATTAAAACCATTCAACAAAAAAAGTGATAGTGACCGCTGTCTCATTAATAAAAACAACTTCATTGTTGATATTACTTCTTGTCAATATAAGTAATATGTCTGTTAGCTCGGAGATGAGATGGTTGATCTCTCTTTATAACAAAATGTTTTCTAGAAAGTTATCTTTATTACCTTTATAAACTATTTATTCAAATCTTTTGTTTCAATTACTTGTATCAGCTTTTCTTGATGCGAGTCTACTTGCAGTAAACTCAGCAAAATGCAATATTTCACGAATTGAATTAAAGCTTGGCTTCTTAGTCAGAAAGAAGTAATAAAGCCTGCTGTTTAGCTTTCAAGGGCCGGTTTCAGTTTAAGCTTAAGCTTTGCAAGTTTCACAGTAGGGCAACCAGGTTTGACTTTACTAAACTGAACAATTCCACAGAACTCTAAAATTGGTTTCTGACATGCACTTGTATGCAAATAATTGAAACAGGGGATGAATTTATTATGGTTCAAAAGCAATAGCTGGTAGAAAATCAAGAACTAAAGAGAAAACCCAATATTACATTAGTTAAATCAGCCAAATTTGCAGCTGAATTAGATGCATGGGAGAAGATCACCATTCTAAAACACAACACACATCTAATGAATTTTGATTTGCCGCCACCAAGTCCCCTCTGGAAGTACATTTCACCACCACAAGATGCCACCACAATATCCAGTCCACAAAACGGAAACACCAACAACACGGGCCAGTCAGATTAGCTTCTGAGGATGGGAACAACCACTTCCCGAAACATGTTAAGTGAGTAAACTTAAGTGATGTTAGTGTAACAATTCCAACTCGCCTTTAAATAAATTCAATAACACATCACTGTTTCTAGCTTCTTTTCAAATATCAATGTAATGCTAGATCATCATCTGTTGTGCATATGGGTTAAAATAATTTGCAGTTCTTCATCACTAATATAGTCTTTTTCAGCTAACATAGCTGCTTAGTTTAAACCAAGCCATGTATAGCTCAACATTGCTTTAACTACATACTGTAAAACTGCACGTAACAAACCTTTGCTTAAGCCCGATTTTAAACTTAACCTTAAAACCGGACTCAAGTCGATTGATATAATATTGATGCACCACATTTGCTTGCACGGTAATATTTGAGGGTTTAGTGCCTACTTGCCTGTTTGCTCCCAGGCCATGCTGGTCGCTGTTATAAAGTAGAGTCCAGTGGGATGGACAGATGGAACCCAGCTGAAATATACAAACAGCCTACCAATCATCAGCATTAAAATTCTAGCTACATTAAAACTTGAAAGCATATACAGAAGAGGTATTTCATAAAATATTTAAACAGTAGCAATTCACATACAAGGTGATCAAATATATTCACTCTTTCCTGGGAAGCTATTTGAATGGAGATGTCACAGCTAACTAGCCAAGCTTTCCTTGAAGGGTTGACATAGGAGAAGCTAATATCTAGAACACACTATAACACAAGTAATAGTTTAAGAACTACCAATAACGTGCTCTCTTACTTCATATGGCACCGCAGGGGCTGTGACACTGGTGATACCTGAAATGAAATAATCATTGGGAAAGGAAATTTGGGAAAGAAATGTTCCAGGCTTAAGTTTACGGTACCTCCCTGGCATATGCCAGTTTTGAGGACTGAGGAAAATCTGCAAAAAAAACCTCAGTGTTGATGGGATTATTTTGAAGTTATGATATATGGAACATTCCATTTCAAATCATCCAAATAGAAATGAAAATCCACTTTGCATTTTTTTTTTTACAAAACAAAACTTTTTGTTGGAAACGTAGAATCAGATGACTGAAAAATTCAATGCCATAACCAGGATTTGAACTATGGATCTCGAAGTCTCCATTCCGGTTGCTCTTACCACTGAGCTATCATGGCAGCATGCCGGTACAACATTAAATTCTCCAACTGATTCGCATTTTTCCTGGTAAACTACAACGGGATCTCAAATTGTATTGAGATGACATACCCCAATGGTGACTTACAATGTTGTAAGTACTTCAATAGTGTAATTTAAAATCAAGAGAGTTGAAGGTTGTTGCACTACATCACTAAAATGTTCTTACTTGAATGCGTTTCGGGAGACGGTTTGCTCCCATCGTCAGCATGTCCTCAACTGAGTTTGCCGGCCATTGTTTGGGGAATGTGTGTGTCTAGTGGTGTTCTCTGGTGCTGGACTGATGAACCTCCAAAGGCTGTTGGGTGGTGGCAGTTCGAAATTCATTAGGTGATTCCTGTGTTTGACAATATGTATTTTTTCCCAGATGTCCAATTCATTGCTGCTGTTGATTGGTTTTAAGAGTTTTATGTTTGGAGTGATAACATGGTTTGAAGACCAGAAATGATGTGCTACTGCTGATTTATCTGGCTGCTTTTGATAAATGCATCTCATATGCTCTTTAAGTCTTATTTCAAGATTTCTTTTGGTTCTTCCTATGTATACCAGGTTACAGCCATTACAACCAATTTTATATATACCAGCTGATTTATCCTTGGGAATAGGATCTTTTGTTCTGTTGCATAGTAGTTTCTGTGTATTGTGGTTATTCTATGGAGACAGGGTGATGTTGTATTTCTTGAAAATCCTTTGAAATTTATGTGTGTCCAAGGGTGATAAGTGAATTTCCTATATGCTTGTGGTTTTTGTTGTCTGAGTAAAGTAGTCATTTGTTGGATGTATTTCTGTCTTTCAAACTTTTTATCTTATCTATTGTTTTTTTCTGGTATCCATTCATAGTGGCTATGTTGATAATGTGTTGGTATTCTTTCTGATATTCCTCTTTCTCCATTGGTATATGTACTAACCTGTTTGTAATACTATTTAAAATTGCATGTTTGTGGCTTGTAGGATTGTAGCTATTGTTTTTAATATAATTTTCTGTGTGAGTTGGTTTCCTGTAAATACCAAACGTTAGTTTGTTGTGTGCATTATTTCTGATGATCCTGATGTCTAGGTAAGGTAATTGGCCATTTTCTTCTCTTTCTATTGTGAATTTAATAGATCTTTTTGTAAATTCAATAATTTCAAAGCATCTTCTGAAAGTTTTTTTGGAACAATAACAAAAATATCATCTACGTACCTATACCAGGTTTTGACACACACCAATTATGACACATCACTGTTACTAGCTTCTAAATCTTCAAAATTAGTCAACTTCAATAGTGGTTGAAACTATGAAGCCTGGGACTTAAAGTACTTACAGCATAGTAATTCGCCATTGGGGTATGTCATCTCAATACAATTTGAGATCTCCTTGTGTTTTACTGGGAAAAAATGTGAATCAGTTGGAGAATTTAGTGTTGTGCCAACATGTTGCCATGGTAGCTTAGTGGTTAGAGCAACCGGACGGAGACCTGGAGATCCGTGGTTCAAATCCTGACTATGGCATTGAATTTTTCGGTCATCTAATTCTACCTTTCCAACCTTGTCCAACACACGGCTTGTGTGGAAGAACAATTAATTCCACCAAAACTTTTTGTGTTTGCAGACAAGCCCAATACAATGCTTTATGCAAACTCTTAAAATTTAGAACATCATAGTTTTGCAATTAAAATTGTTGAAATTTATCATATCTTCCTAACATTTCCATCTTCAAGCTGTTATAACCCTGAAACCTTTAAACCTAATTATTTTGATTCCCTAAACTTTAATTTCATACTGATAAGTAAACATGTTCTTATTTTTATTTAAGTAAAGAAATTTCACTTTTTTCAAGTGTAGGAGGTTACGGATTAGAAAAATAATTTTATTATATAAGGTAAGATTTGTAATTCAAACACAATCAAAAATATATTTTACTATAATGGTTGCTGATAAGGTTTAATCTAAAACAATTTAAGTAGCAAATTACTTTACGTGCTCATGGTCGCTCTTGCACATTTGTTTTGAACTGAAGGTCAAGCAAGCTGCTGTGCATGGTTAAACAATGAGAATGCTTACTAAGCAGTATGCAGTTCTGAGTATTTTTTTACAGACTCACGGAGCACTTTGTAAGCATCATGTATAACTATGTAAATCGCTGCATTTATTCACTTTTTGTGTTATAACTACGAACACTCAAACATAACCACTTTACCAATATTGCCAACTTCTCTTAATGACACCATGGGTTATTCTCAATCTAATATTTTAGTTTTATAAAAATAATTAGTATATGCTGCAATGAAATGTGGACTTTTATCTACAAAATGAGATTTGATACAATATTCTGAAATAAAGGGTTCTGCAGCTATGTGCACTTAAGTTGCGACAAAGTGAATGTGATACATTTATCATTGAATAACGTGACAACCACTGGGTTTTAGATGTTAATATTTGACAAATATGCTTTCTTTAGCATTCCTTATTAATAGGAAAAATTATAATGCAAAGAAAAAAATGTGAGGTTTTTTTGTCATTCAATTTCACATAGCAAGTCCCATATTAAAATGTATAAGGACATATTCTTCAATGAATTCGTTCAGGCAGTGATATGGAAATAAATGAAAGCATCATATTTTCCAAACTCTGCAAGGAAGAAATAGATAAAGTGCGTGTACGAGGGATGACTGTGGAAAGAGTACTGAAATACTGGTTTAGAATTTTACACTTACCATGGGGACACATTTTAAAAGATTGCTTAAATAAAGAAGAAAAGTGTATTCATCCACAGAATTGGCTAAGTGAAATTAGGCACCTTAAAATAAACACTATAGGTGAAATATGGCTGGAAAGAGAGAGTACGTTGACAGGATTCTCCGAATTAGACGCCATATGGAAGATATGGACACACAAAGTTTATTCTCTAATTATTCTCTAAACTTTTATAAGGGTTTTGGAAGAAATGATGGGAAAGAGATGTGTATTGAGAGGTGTAATAGGGATCAAACAAAGTCTGTAGTGTCATACGCGCTCAAAGTCGGCGGCACTGCTTTGGCTGTTACGTCATCTTCCCCCTCTTCTGCACTCCCCTCACCATCATCACAAACACATGTCGCTTCTCACCTCGTCGCACACTTCATCTACGCCATAACTGAATGGACATGAATATTGATATCTGAATTCATCACTATGGCTGGTACAGGCTGCTCCAAAGGTTTCAGCGAAGGTGTGTTCCCAAAAGAACTAAAATTTTCTAAAGTAATACCAATACATAAAAAGGGCAACAAAGAAAGTGTGACAAATTATAGACCCATTTCAATAATTCCCACAATAGCTAAAATTAGGGAATGTCTGATAAAAAGCCAACTACAAAATTATTTTGAAAAACATAACTTATTTGGATATCATAGAGCGAAATCAACAATACTGGCAGTTGATACACTAGTAGAAAAAATCTATCAAGCTTTTGAGGAAGGTAATATGGCTCAGGCCACTCCTTGTGACCTAAGCAAAGCATTTGATAGTGTACAACATTGCATTTTATTAAAAAAGTTGGAAATATACAGAGTCAAAGAGAAAAGCTTAAGAATATTTAAATCCTATTTAGATGATCGGAGACAGGTGGTATCAGTTGGTGGCAAGCATTCTAGGATAAAAGAAGTGAAAACTGGAGTTCCACAGGGCTCGGTGCTGGGGCCTCTGCTTTTTTTAATAATGATAAATGATATATCTAAATGTTATCCATGCCATACAGTTGTTTATGCAGATGACAACATTCCTTAATGTAAATAAAGAATATAATCTGCTAAAACAGGTGGTTAATAAAACCACACAGCAACCACAAACATGGTTTAGAATTAATGGCTTCCTGATGAATGCCACCAAAACACAAAATATAATTTTCAGCTTAAAACATATGAACAATACCTGTGATAGTGTCAAACTATTGGTGTCATAATTGACAAACATCTATCCTGGAATCCACACATTGATTATATATGTAATAAGTTATCTTGCATGGTATTTCTTTTGGCAAACTTAAAAAAGGCAGTGCCAAAAGATTTTGTTCGTATGGCCCATTTTTCATTTTTTCAAAGTATCTTAAGATATGGTCTAATATTATGGGGCAGTAGTTCATGGATAGTGGAGGTACTAAAGATTCAAAAAAAGGTTATAAGAATCCTGACAAACTCAAAGAAAATAGAACACTGTAAACCATTGTTCAAGGTGCTAGAAATCCCTACAGTTGTGAATTTATATATTTATGATGCTTTGGTGCACGGAAAAGAAAATCTGCATACCTATGATATAAGAAGTAATATACATACATATAACACACATAGTAGGAATAAGGTAGATATGCCGTACCATAGATTAAAGAAGGCCTCAAAGCATCACAAAGTAATAGGCATAACATTTTTCAATTTAATTCCCCCAAAAATAGCGAATGCGAATATTCTAGTTTTCATACATAAAATGTACAAATGGCTAATACAACATCCTTTGTATAGTGCACAGGAATTTGAGACAGCAAATAAAAGTGAAATGTAAAATTGTATTTTTTATAATGTAAAATTGTATTCTTTATAATGTAACAAATGCTGTATAGATTTTATGCTATTCTTTTATCTGACAAAACCTATTGTAATTATTGTAATTACTAAATGGTGAATAAAATTGTTATTAATTATTATCATCATCATCAACTAATTGCACATTACAGTTGCTGATCCAATTATTCCAGCTCAAAAACGATAGTTCAAAGATAGAATTTGTTTGGGATTGAAATTTTTGAAGGAATAATGTGGGAAAATGATACTTGGAGGAACAATAAATACACGTTTTATTTAGATAAGTTATAACATAAACCAGTCAAGACTGCATAAATTGAATGATGAAATTGGGAAAATGATAGATTGAGGTTCGACTGTACTTAAATATGCTCATAGTGGCATGATTAGGAGAAATAGGAGTAAAAAGAAAGTTTATGACATTGGTTTGATGAACAGGCTGTTGCTTGATTACAAGAAACAAGAATTGGGGAGAGCTAGAGCTTCAGAAATTGAACATATGCTGTATTTAGATGAGGGACAGCAAGTTTGCCAGATTATTAATCAATGTGTGATAGTGATGAGAAGAAACATAAATGTATGGCTCATATTTTCAGTCTGTTTGTTATGGAACTAGAAGGAGAAGCACTTTGAATTTGGAAGTATTTAATAATTATGTAGAAGAGCTGGATGAACCATTTTCACGGGAAGAAATTAATGGACAGGTTTGTAAATTCACGAAAAATAAAGCAGTAGGAATCAATCAATGGTTTACCTACAGAATTCTTCAAAGTTTGGTGTGATAATCCTGGCAGATTAACATGTTTAATAAGTTTAAAATAGAGAGAGTTGGAGGTTGTTACACTACATCACTAAAAGGTTCTTTCTTTGAACGCGTTTCGGGAGAATGGTTTGCTTCCATTGTCAGCTGTTTCCAACTGATTTTGGCGGTTACTGTCTTGGGAATGTCTGTGGTAAGTGGTGTTCTCTGGTGCTGGGTTGATGAACCTCCAAAGGCTGCTGGATGGTGGTAGTTCGAAATTCATTAGGCAATTTCTATGTATTTTTTTTCCAGATGTCCAATTCATTGCTGCTGTTGATCAGTTTTAAGAGTTTTATGTTTGGAGTGATATCATGGTTTGAAGACCAAAAATGATGTGCTACTGCTGATTTATCCATCTGTTTTTGGTAAATGCATCTCATATGCTCTTTAAGTCCTATTTCAAGATTTCTTTTGGGTCTTCCTATGTATACCAGGTTACAGTCATTACAAACTATTTGATATATACCAGCTGATTTATCATTGGGGATAGGGTCTTTTGTTCTGTTGTATAGTAGTTTCTGTATATTGTGGTTATGATGTATTTCTTGAAAATCCTTTGAAATTTATGATGTGTCCAAGGGTGGTAAGTGAACTTTCTATATGCTTGTGGTTTTTTTTGTCTGAGTAAAGTAGTCATTTGTTGGATGTATTTTGTCTTTCAAACTTTTTAATCTTCTTATCTATTGTTGTTTTCTGGTATCCATTCATGGTGGCTAGGTGGATAATGTGTTGGTATTCTTTCTGGTTTTTCTCTTTCTCCAATGGTATATGTACTACCCTGTTTGTAATGCTATTTAAAATTGCATGTTTGTGGCTTTAGGATTGTAGCTATTGTTTTTAATATAATTTTCTGTGCGAGTTGGTTTCCTGTAAATGCCGAATGTTAGTTTGTTGTGTGCTTCATTTCTGATGATTGCAATGTCTAGGTAAGGTAATTGGCCAACGTTTAACAAGGCTTATGAATGTAATAAAAGAGAAGGTGCCAAAAAGTTGGAAAACAGCAAGCATTCGGCCCATATATACAGGAAAAGGGAGTGAAAGAAAAATCCAAATAATATAGAGAAATTACATTGTTAGTCAAATTTTCCTGGAATTATAACTGAGAGAATTCAAAATTGGGCTGAAGAAAATAAAAGTATATCTCCTTATCAAGCAGGGTTTAGGGAAGGAAACAGAACAATAGATAATATTTACTAAAGAAGAGTCTGGTGTTGACAGCGGTAGGAGAACGTTGTGCAAGCGAGAGCTGAATAATTGGCAGAGTAGAGGTGAAAACAGGACCAGCAGAAATGAACCAGCTAATGGAATCTGAAGAAAATCCAAGGTGACTCGAGGAGGTTATGAAGAAGCAGAGAAATGAAATTGAGTTTTATTTATGGACGCTCTTTAACTGCTATGGTCCTTAGCATCCCATTCTATATTGGGCGTGAAAGACCGGAAATTTTGCTCAGAGGCCTCTTATCAGGCTTGAGGTTCTTTTACGTGCCATAAATCTATGACATGGGACCACCGGCTTTACTTCCCTTCCGAAGGAAGCCATGCTAAGGATTTTTACGCCCGAAAAAATCCATCGCCCTCCGCCGGGTTTGAACCCGCGACCTCGGGAACTAGAGGCTAGCACGGTACCACTAGTCCACGGAGGACAACAAGAAGCAGAGAGAAGAGATAGTACAGCAGATAATGGATTGCAAGAAAAAAATTGAAGATATAGAGAAAAGATTCGAAGCAGGACAGAGAAGAAAGAACTGCGTAATTTTTGGAGTGACAGAAGAGTACAGAAACCTAGAAGAAGTAGTGTACGGGATCATGGAAGAAGGACTAGGTATAAAAACGTTTGGTTGGGAGATAGAGGACGTGTACTGAATCGGAAAAAGAGGAAGAAAGTCTAGACCCATTTGTATAAGAATAACGAGAATGGAAAAAAAAGAGGGAAATTTTAAGGAACACCAGGAGGTTAAGAGGCTCAAAAATTTGTATAGAGAAGGACTATACGCGAGAGGAACAAATTTTGAAAAAAGAACTAATTGCCAGGATGAAAGAAGCAAGAGCAGCTGGGAAAAAGGCATCTTTGAAAGGTTTAAAATTATTTGTGGAAGCAGAAGAATGGAGTATGAGTATATGGAGGAATGAACAAGAAAAAATGTGGGAATGTCAGCAGAAACAATGGCCCAGGACACATACAAGTCAAAGATCCGAGAGAATAGCTGAGTCGGTAGTTTGGAGAAAGGAGCAGAAAACAGCTGATCAAGTTCATGAAAGGAGAACGGAAGAAAATAGAGAGGAAGAACCAGCAGCCATGGGGGGGGAAGGAGCTAACATTGGTAGCAGAGGCAGCGTGGGAAGAGATGCAAAGGAGGAGAAGTGGGGAGAAGCTGAGAGAACAGATGACTGCAGTAAGAAATGCATATGCGAAGGAGGGAAAACAGCCATGAAAGGAGTACAGAAGCAGCAGCTAGGGAGGGGGAGGAGGAGGAGCTAACAGTTGCAGAGGCGGGGTGAGAAGAAATGCACAGAAGAAGTGGGGAGAAGCAGAGAGAACAAATGATTAACGGTGCAGCAAGAAATACATTTGCAGAGGAGGGAGTGACACAGTAATAGATTTGAGAGAAGCGAGGGTAATGCTACAAGGGGAGGAAAGTGTAGACCCGGTATCCAGACGTACTAGACTCGGGAAAGCAATGGAGAAATTTATGTATCAGGACAAAACAAAGAACAAATAGGGAAAGGAAGTAAATTGATATGCAAAAAAAGAAAAAAGGAGTAAGACAGGGATGTAAACTGAGTTCATATTAGTAACCTATTCATAGATGATATATTAAGAGTAAAAATAAGAAATTAGCATTATCCAGTAATAAGAGATAAGGAGATTCCAGGTTCAGGTTCATTACACGCAGATGATTTTATGGTAGGCCCCATATCGTTGATAGGGTTACAAAAGCAATAAATGAAATTCAAGAAAGTGTGAGAAATGGAAAATTGGGGTAAAAATCTAAAGATGACTGACTCAATAAAAGGTTCTAAGAAACAAAACCAAGGACTGAGAGAATAATAAGGAAGGTAAAGGGAAGAAAATGGTATAGAAAAGTAAGAGAAGCAAGGGCCGCTCAGTGAGCAAAAAGGCCAGGGAGCTAAGCAGTCTGAGTGGCCCAATAACAAAACAAATTGTACAATAGATGTAGGAGTATAAACGAATATACATTGTATGTATTGTAAACATGTAGAACAAATTGTACAATAAATCCATTCATTAATTCATTCATTCATAATGTTTCTTGTCTGACACCGAACCAGAAGCTTCAAATTTATTGACAAAGGCGTATATAGTTTTTCTTGCAGGTGGCAAAGAATTTGGAAATTCTTCAGCAAATTCCCTGCTCACCATGTGAGCAGATTCATGTTTAAAATAAACCTTGCAAATAATATGCATTCTTCCACAGAAATGTGACATACTATGCTTACCGTATTGACAGAGCACCTGATTGACACACAGCGCCACTGCATTTTCGAGCGTGAATTGTCAGTTCATGTCCCAGCCAAAGGGCAAGGTAATAGCGAAGGGGAGAGAGGCCACAAATAGGTTACCAAATAATATAATGACCCATACAGTAGTTAAATTAGTATTTATTTTCTATAAAATTTGAAAGGGGATACATTATACATATATAGGAATTGTACATATGAAAGGGGAACCATACATATAAGAATTGTACAGTAATACTTTAATTCACCAACATGTTAAAATATTCAACCTCTAACATTTGTACAGAGCTGATTGTAAGCAACGGGCAAGCTAGCAGAATTCCAAGAAAGCATAAAGAGCGTACCTTTCACCAAGCCAACAGGCAGGGAACCGGTAACGGTACAGAGAAATAGAAAGAGACAGATAGAGAAAAGAAAGAGATGGAGATATGGAACTAGCTTCACAATGCTCCAAGATTAAGCGCACGGATCTGAAGCCACACATTCACATACATGTTAAGGTAACGCAGTCTGAGGGCCAATAGGAAACGTTACATTTTAAATGCAGAGGTGAGTGTCACTAGGCTCCCGTATATAACGGCAGACAAGGCCTCAGAGCCCACTCTCTCTCTCTCGCTAACTGATCTTCAAGAATTCACGTCGACACGAGGTGCTACACATGCACAAGAGTGGGAGTGCATGTGCAGATAGCTAGGCTCCTGACTAATTTAAAGTGGTGGGATTATAATAATGGGAAATGCTAGCCACCCATAATTATTTCAATTGTGATAAACTTCATTGATTAAGGGAAAATTGCAGTGTATTCTTAAACTTGCCTCACCCACTATAACCTGAGAATTAACAATTAGATATAGTTAGGAATGGAATACGCAACAACAGACGAGCACTAATAGCCAAGGAAGAACACTGCAGAACACCAGAACAACCCCGGAACGGCGGTTTCCCGCTACAAATTATAATGAAAAATGTTAATAGATAATAATGTATTTATGTTTTTAGGGTTTACAAATCACGTACAAGTATTAACCAAGTCCTCACTTCTACAGCTGTGCAGAATGTTTGTTTAGACCAGAGAGAAACATCAGCTAGCATGAGGTTGTAATGCAACCAGGCCCCTCTTAGCGGGAATGGAAAAACACCAATGTATTTCACTACTAATTATTCAATAAGAAAACCGAGTTGAAAAAAGCAATATAGCTATAAGTTTACCATGTTTGTCAAAATTGCATAATGATTAGGCTTTGTATACAGTTCCAAGTGTATTAAAATTCACTTACACTTAAAGACAAAACTTGAATCCACAATATAAAATAAAAATAATATTGTTCACTTGAATGTTCCAGAATACATTTAAGATATTTTACAAAAAAAGAGGAAAAAGCAGAAATGGAATAAAGGCTCCATTTGCCTTGGATAAAATGCTTCAGTACACAGAAATTACTGACATTTATAATGTATTGCAAACACTGTATTGGATTTCAGTTTATATGGAGAGATACTTTTCTCATAATACTGAAGATGACTTAATTTTCTACTTGTGACTTTTGCAACAAATGCCTTAATTGTATGAGCATAGTACTTTATTAACTGGTTCTTATATACTACTGTCCATTCCAAACCAGAGTTCCCGCTGATGTAAACAGAAGCACGTGCTTCTGCTTGTCACGAACCCAAGAACATACTCTTACGCCAATGTAAATGGTTCTTTAATACATGTATTGTATTATGAAATATTAGAGCAGGAAAGGTATAGAACTGCACATTTTATTACGGTTATCACAAGAACTCATCGTTAAAGGTAATGGATATATACTAACTGTTAAGAGATTACAAAATATTATTTCCGTCTGCTATTGCGCTAACGCCGAGAGCATCTTGCTTGTTAATACCAACCGTATGCATGACTGCCACTCTCTTACATATACAAGAAATGCCGTAATGAATTCCCAGAGATGCTATCTGAGTACCGAATAAACACTTTGCGTAACACAGGAAATATGATAAGCGAAGTCATTCATAATACCCTAACCACACATGCTCAGCTCAGGTCAAATCTTGTGATTTAGTCAGTTGGTATTTGAGTTCACATGGCAGAAGAAGGTCCGTCCTACAAAAAATTAAAAATAGTGTGCGGATGCTTATTGACTTACCCTCGTATTTCAACTGATATTAATTTAATGATATTTTAAGGGGACACAGCTTAAATATATATTGCAATATATACGCAAAATATTTCTGTTATAAAAATTCTTTTGATATAGTGTGAATAAACTGTTCAAACTCAAAAGAGGGAAACAGTTAAAAAGTGGCAAAAAACAAACAATACTTCATATATTCAACTCACTATTACAAAAATACCCGACACTTGCATTAGTGCATATTACGAAACTAATATCCGATTTTACAGGCGTTTCAGTGAGAAGTGTAACCAAAGCGAGCAGGGAATATAAACAGACATAACAGAGCATAGAAAAGAATAAAATATGGGAACTTGTTTTAAGTGCGACAGTGCTGTGGAAGTGTGAATAAGCTTGTCATTATTTTGGAGAGTAGTTCTGATTCCGATGTCAACTGAGTCACCTTCGGAGAATTCGGATTTGGTGCTGCACTTTTGCCTGAGGATTGTGATTAACGTAAGTAAAATGTTCATTGCTGCATACTTATAAAATCGATTGTTACCTCGGGTTGCATTTTGAACTATGATTCTCACGCAGGGCGCGTCTTTATAGATTTAAACAATGTTCAACAAGCACGTGAGAGGGTAACAAGCAGCCATTAAGGGCGGGGATTGCGAACTACTTTTGCGCGGATAATACAAAGAGTTTGTTTTCAGTGAAAGGCACTCCAGTTTGGAACGGACAGTAGGATACTTATAAATGATTTCTTTTGCGTAGTGCCAAAATTTAATTTTACATACCATTTTGGCTATAAATGCCTGTGATGTAAGTCCATTGGAAGCTTGACCTGGTGAGTGATGTTCAGAGGGCTTGGTGTACAATGCAGGTAGCGAAGATGATAACAACCATACTTCTGACACAGGAAGTAAATCATTTTCATTGTCATCTGATGGGAACAGAATATCCTTCTCAAGCACTGGTGTGTTCAATTCTAGTCCCTAAGAGTTCAAAGCAAAACAGTAAATGAGATGGTATTCAAAAGCAGGCAAGTTCATCACTCATCAAAATGTACTTTCTATGAGGTTTCCTGAATTCTACACATACAGTTGATATTTGCATACCAAATAAAATGTATATCTTTAATTTTCTGTGAATAGCCTGAGAAGTCCTCTACATTCTGAATTAAGTTTAAACAATTTTGTATAGCCTATGAAGTATATGAGACACACATAAAATGTAGATCTTGTTAAAACACATAGTTTATGTCATATTATTACTTTCTCTACTACGTATAGTAAGTAGGGGAAGTATTGTATTCCACCCAAAAATTTGATACCGAGATTTCACCGGAAATATATGTTTTGACAACCCCTGAATCCAATAAAAGCATTTTTGGAAACATGTCCGTGTGTGTCTGAACAGCATAACTCAGAAATGAACAGTCGGATAAACACCAAACTTGGTATCTAGGTTCAGTATCTTCCAGAGATGCTACACGAAGGTTTTCAAGAAAATCCCCTCACCCCAGGTTACCCTTTACATGGAACATTTTTCAAAAATTTTAATTTTCTCAAAAATGGCTCTAACGATTTTGATTAAAATATCATATGTTTAAGATATTTTCATGACAAATAAAATGTATATCTTGAATTTTCTGGGAATGTCTCCAAAAGTATTCTTCATTGTGAATTTTTCTATAACTGGTAAACCATAAGAGATAGACAACATTTTACTACACAAAAAATGTAGATTCCATTAAAATACACAATTTATGTCATATACATTTTTTTTTGTTGAGTGAACCATTTTCGAGTTATCGCTTGTTATTCCCTTAAATTTTTCAATACTTATTTTCTCAAATGGGAATTCGTTATTCATTTTTTTTGTCTTGGATATGCAAAGAGTATTAATCTGTGGCAAAGAGAATGATGCTGCACATAGCAACCAGCTATTAAGAGATGTCTATGCTTAAAGGCTACTGTATTTCTATATTGCCCTTGCAAATACAAAACAAGAGGGACATAGCACGCTTTAAGCGATAGTCAAATATTTTTAGAACTGGTCGCTATGTGTAAAATGTAATTCTCTTTGCATGTCAAAAGATCATTTCTGCAAATGTTTATCTCGATTAATATGAAATAGATGGAGAGTAAGAGTTTGTAAGAATAGTTTGTACAAGAGTAGAGAAAGTCATGTGAGTGTAACACATCAGAATTTTTTTTTTTTGTGGTATTTACCATTTCTGATATATACTTTGTTATTGGTTTGATTTTTCAAATACGAAGAGTGTCCCAGAAGTACCTGACCTAACAAAGAAAAAACAAAAATTTTAAGAAAAAACATCTTTATTTCTTTACATAATATTCTTTCAGCTTAATGCATTCCTCCTAGTGATGTTCAGTAGCTTCAACATCCTGTTTATAGTGAGAACCGTCGAACTGAGCAAAATAACCATCGACTACAGATTTCACCTCTTCATTGTTGGCAAATCTTTTACCACCAAGCCATTTCTTCAAATTTGGAAATAGAAAATAATCAGAGGGGGCTAAATTTGGTGAATAGGGTGCATTAGGAAGCAATTTGAACTTTAAAGGCTGATTCACAACCAACGAGAACGAGAAAGTTGAAATACATGTATTCAAATGGGAATGTTCACAACCGACGGGAAGCCTTCCCGGAGAACAGAAAGAAGAGTTGCCCAACTTTTAACTCTCTCGTTCTCATTCCCAGGCACGGCATATTAGATCCCTATTGTGCATATTAGACTCTTCACTCTAGAGGTTATTCTAAGCGGCCATGACATGAAACAGCCACTAGTGCTCTCTATAGTCGCAAGCTGGAAACATGAAAGTGGAAGGAATTAGTAGTAAATGTGCTTCCTAACCTCATCCCGACACCCGCAAATGAAATCCACATTGGTTCCTCTGGTGAAGAGGTCATTTGTAGTTTGTTTATATGCAACTCAAAACTGGCTATTACCTAAAAAAAATGGCAAAAGCTACAAAGAACAGCTAAAACCGGTGGATATGAAAAAAAAAACAGTTTTAATGTATGCCATTAAATAAAGGAATGAAAGCTTGGCATAAGTGGAGGGATCGGAAATGTAATGGATATGCATTTAGATAATGTTCACTCTATCGAATTTTGACATTGGCCTGGCTAAATTGAAAGTAGCTGAAGAAACATCATTGGTCAGTTAAGAACAAATGAAATCCCAATGCGCAAAATTGACTTTCACTTTGTGATCGATATGCATTCCCGTTCTCGTTACTGGGCTGTTGTGAACCAGTATCTTGCATGGTGTATTGCTTCCCATTCTCGTTTCCGTTCTAGGTACCGTTCTCGGGTGGTTGTGAACCAGCATTAACTCATTGATTTTTGGCCTTGGCAATAATGGATGTTTGAACTGGTGCATTGTCTTGATGCAACAACACTTTCTTTTTCGCCAAATGCGACAATTTTTTCTTGATTTCATCACTCAAATGCTGCAATAAGTTTGCATAATATTCACCATTGATTGCTTTTCCTTTTTTGAAGATAGTCAATGAAAATTATCCTATGTGCATCCCAAAAAACTGACACCATGACCTTGCCTGCAGATGGAACTGTCTTCACTTTCTTTGGAGCCGATTCTCCATTGTTTTAACTGTTCTTTCGTCTCAGGCATGAAGTATTGAACCAATGTTTCATCCATGGTCAAGAATTGACGCAAAAATTCAAGCTTTATTGCTGACACTCGACTGAAACATCCTCACGCCGCCGTTTTTCTTCCATTGAGAGTAAATGCGGCACCCATCTTGCGCACAGCTTTCTCATGTCCAAATTTTCAGTTAGTGTGTGATGTAAAATATTTTTTGAAATGCCTATGATGTCTGCAAGCTCGTACACTTTCCTTCCATGGTCATCCAATACCATTGAGGATTTTCTTCATAATTTCTGGTGTGGTCACCTCATACGGTCTTGCTTAAACTCTGACACCCAATATTTTATTATTATAAATGAAGGAGCATACTCTCCCAAAGTAGAGTATAGCTCAGCTTTAATATTAGTTGGACTGAGACCTTTCAAATGAAAATATTGTATTACATAACGATGACCAGTTTTATCCATGTTTACAAATTTGCTGAGTGTGTTCACTATTGTTGGCTGCCAAACAAAGACTAAACGGTGTAGCATTGTTAAACTTCAAACTTAAGATTTATAAGGTTGGTACTTTCTACCAGTTATTTGTTTGAAACAACAATCGCTATCTATATGTCACGTCGGGTACTTCTGGGACTGCCCTCTTACATTTGTTTCAAGGGCTAATTCATTATTCTTTTTCTCCTCTTGTCAAGCAAAGAGTGGAATTTAAAGCCATTATACCTAACAGCTTTTTAAAGATTTAACTATTGTTTAAGCTTCCTCTATACCCCTTCTACCTACAACAAAATCTGTAATAAAACCATTTCTGCAAATCTTTATCTCACTTAACAAGAAGTAGATAGAAGAACAAGCTTTTATAGGAAAAGTGAGTACAGAAGTCATATGAATGTGACACAAGGGTTTTTTTGGTATGGCTCTCTTGTCCTGTAGGTTTTTCTTATAAGAATTTTAAAGTGGGTTTTGGCAAAAAAGGTTTGATACCTTGTTAGTAGCTATGAATACTCCAATTATAAACACACTCTACTATAAAATTCAAGTACAAGATAATGAAGGAATTTTAATGGTTAACTATATAACTGCACACAGCATTCTGACAAGTTGACAAGTTGATTACAGTCAACTGTAGAGTGCAGCATTTAATTTTGTATATAATTTGTTAGTTGGTGCTCACAATGAGTTATTATTTCTGATAAAATTCTATCTTTGATTTGCGCCATTAGAATACAATCATTTAAATCAAATACACAAATTCTGAAATTCACTAAATAAAGACATGCTATTTACTCACAGAATTAGGGTCAGTCGGAGCATGTGCCTCCTCCTGATGCATTTAAATAAAAAACAAAAAACACTGTAGTAATAGTAATCATAAATTTCTGAACACCTGCTACTTTTAATAAAAGACTAAAAAATCAAGAGCAGACCCTTAGAAGAATTAACCAGTCATAAAAATTGTATCTTTTTTTTTTCAAAGACACTGCAAATATTTAGTTTGAAATATGCTGCTTAAGGGGGGTAATGGGTGAAATTTCTATTTTGCACAATTTTAATGCTGCATACTTAATTTTTTGTACATATATTTGGGGTATTATGTGGAACTAAACTATTTGGCAATGTTTCATTTTTGTATGTCAATTAGTTTTTGAATTATTGAACATTTTCTTTCAAAACATTTGCAAATTTCAAACTGAAATTCACTCTACACCATTTTGAAAAAAAGTTTGAAATTTTTTTTACAAAACAAGAAGCTTATTTAGAAAAACTTGACACATGGGTTTTAAAATATCTTAACTATAAAGGAAATTAAAAAAACACGCATTTTATTTTTTTTTATCTCAAAAAGTACCAAGTTAATCCTGAATTCCAAAAGTCAGTTTTTTTGTTATGCTTTATAGAATGTGCAGTAAAAATTTCAGCCCTCTAACACCTAACTTGTGGATGTAATTTTGTTTTGAATGAATAAAAGTATAGCAAAAATTAAAGTGAGTAAAAATGAGTTTAAGAATTTGCGTGCAGTTAACCAGAAATAATGATTTGCAGACCTTCCAAGAAGTGTCCAGCTTAGATGTGTAATTTTCACTCTTTTTACTTTCTCTACTACGTATAGTAAGTAGGGGAAGTATTGTATTCCACCCAAAAATTCGATACCGAGATTTCACTCGAAATACATGTTTTGAGATCCCCTGAATAAAAAAAAAAAGCATTTTTGGAAACATGTCCGTGTGTGTGTCTGTGAACAGCATAACTCAGAAACGAACAGTCGGATAAACACCAAACTTGGTATTTAGGTTCAGTATCTTCCAAGGATGTGACACGAAGGTTTTCAAGAAAATACCCCCACCCCATATTACCCTTTACATGGAAGATTTTTCGAAAATTTTAATTTTCTCAAAAACGGCTCTAACGATTTTGATTAAAATATCATATGTTTAAGATATTTTTATGACAAATAAAATGTATATCTTGAATTTTCTGGGAATGTCTGCAAAAGTATTCTTCATTGTGAACGACTTTTGCATAACTGGTACACCATAAGAGATAGACAAAATTTTACTACACAAAAAATGTAGATCGCGTTAAAATACACAATTTATGACATATACATTTTTGTTGTTGAGTGAACCATTTTCGAGATATTGCTTGTTATTCCCTTAAATTTTTCAATACTTATTTTCTCAAATGGGAATTCGTTATTCATTTTTTTGTCTTGGATATGCAAAGAGTATTAATCTGTGGGAAAGGGAATGGTGCTGCACCTAGCAACCAGCTATTAAGAGATATGTATGTGCTTAAAGGCTACTGTATTTCGATACTGCCCTTGTAAATATATATTCCCCTTACATCTACAAGAAACTTAGCAATAAGATAGAGTCTGCAAATGTTTATCTCGATTAACATGAAGTAGATGGAGAATAAGCGTTTGTAAAAATAGTTTGTATAAGAGTAGAGAAAGTCATGTGAGTGTAACAGATGAGATTTTTTCATTCAAGCACTGCAAATCAGTTCTGATTTATGGCATAAGCCAAGCCTTTCAGTGCCAACTCCTACGTACAAATACTTTTGATTGTGGTCATTATACCAATGATGACCGTAAAACATAGTGGAAGGTTGTTACAATACAGACAATGACTCAACAATTACTCTCATATCAGTTTATGCATCTCACACATTGTTATAGTTATTGCAGGAGGCAAACTTTTCAAAAGAACCTTGAACATCTCATCTTGGAAACCTGTAAACTATAGCACCCTAGAGTAAGGAAAAACCAAAATGGTATTTTAGAACATTCAAATGAAGAGCATTTAAGGAGTAATGAGGTACCTATATTTTAAATGCAAAATGAAAAATACCAAAGTAATATTAAGGATTTGGCTGAAAAACAAGTTATATGATGAACATACAATTTACAAAATACTTGCTCAATGAAGAAATAATGACAAACTATGGTTTTTTAAATTACTTACAATATTTGTATTGGAGACAGGATGTTCTGATTCTGGTTCCTAGTGTGCATGTTAGAAAAAGGAAGAAATACTCAACATTTTACATCTGTTACCCTGTTCAGGTGAGCACATTTTTAAATCTTAACCATAACTCTGAGTATCAGTTCTTTTGTTTCTTGTCTCTCTTGTCTTTTGAAATTAAGACAGCAAAATCTGATTATAAGTGGTAATTCTCATGAACAGTTTCCTTATAGCTGATATATGTAGGCAAAAAACTGCAAGTCATTTGGTATGAGCTGAATTGCTCTCTGCCAGCTTCTATTTCATGGCTGGAAATATGGTGTGGTGTAGCTAGACCTGTTAGGTGCTCTATCTCACCTGTGGATAGGATGGGGTGGGTCCAAGGTAAATAATTGGCAGTATAACATGCCTGGATGATGATGGGGCAGCTAGAAGCACCCAGTGAGAGACATGTTTTGTAAATTTTTCATAATACGAGGGCTGATCAACAAAGAATGAGACTGATTTTTTCCTGTAGCTTCCGTGATAGTTTCGTATCTGTAACATAAATATTTGAAAAGAGCGGGTTTTTATGTATAATGTTGGTAGGCGGCAGCACTCTCGTATTGGTAGGTTGGTAGTAATGCTCTATTTTGTAGACCCTACGTGCATTTCGCATACCAGACAATGGAGGTGATGCATTTTTTAAATCGATTATCACCGGTGATGAGTCATGGCTGCATCATTATGATCCTGAAGGAAAACAAGCCAGCACAGTGTGGAAATCACCAGGTTCTACAACACCAATAAAAGGCAAAAGTTTTTCCATCTGCAGGGAAAGTGATGATGAGCACATTTTTTGACTGTAATGAAATGATTTACCAGCATGCAGTTCCCCCTCACACTACTGTTACAGCAGCATACTACACGTCAGTATTGGCTACACTGAGGAAGCACATTGCAAAGAAACGACCAGAGCTTTCTCGGACTGGGTGGCGACCATCATGACAATGCACGGCCTCACGTCGCAAATCAAGCCGTGCAATTTCTGGCTCGATTCAACATTACCTGCGTACCATATCCACATTATAGCCCCGATCTTGCACCCTGTGACTTTTTTTTATTCCCATCACTAAAGGCAAAGCTTAGGGGTATTTGATTTGAGAACTCTGAAGCAGTGCTCAAGAAAAGTGAGGTGATTCTCAAGGTCCTGACAAAGAATGGTCTGCAGCACGTGTTCAAGGACTGGCAGAGACGCTATAAAAAGTGCATTGAAATAGGAGGGGACTACTTTGAAAAAGATCATGTAAACATTGAATTGGAGTAATAAACACCTGTGAAAAACAATCAGTCTCAGTCTTTGTTGATCAGCCCTTGTATATTACTATACTCATTATTTTAACTAATATTGTATTCTAAGCAGTGATATTTTGGTTCACTTATAATAAACCACTTGAAATATTTAAAGGAATTAATAACATTATAAAGACACGCCAACAAAAATACAGCTGGTGCCTGATCTGAAAAAGGACATGGCACAGAAGCACTGCCAAGGTATTTAAATTTTTAAATGAACTAACAAGAGGGAAAAAAAAAAAATACTCTGGGAACATGACCTCAAATCTATAATCTATAAAAAAAAAATTAGAAAAAGTTTGTTATTTTTATGCAATTTGCATACATACCACCCTTAAGAGTATTTAAAGAGTAATGTATCTTTATTTTAAATGCAAAACACTTTAATTTACATCAAGACTTTTTAATGGTTTATTATTGTGCAAAATACTAAAGTAACATTAAGTATTTGGTTAAAAAGCAAGTTATTTGAAGAATATACAATTTACAAAATACTTGCTCAAGACAGGAACAATAACAAGCTATGCTTTTTAAAATTACTTACTATATTTGTGTTGGAGACAGGATGTTCTGGTTCCTAGTATGCATGTTAGAAACAGAAAGAAAAGCTCTATATACGTCTGTTAATCCTGTTTGGGTGAGCACAATTTTAAATCTTAAGTTTAATTCTTAGTATATTTTAGTTATATGCTTTGTTATTTTCATATTATGCTGGCCATTAACAGAAAAAATAGAAGTATTATAGCTATTTTTGTATCGTAAATATATTAATTTATTTCAATACTATTATAGTTTTTTTTTTTCAGAACATAAAGCAAAATTCAAAAAGTCAAAAGCTTCCAAATTCAGAGCAGGGTGCCTACTTGAATATTTTTTTTTTTCATCCTGAAGTTATACTGCAATTAGTGATTACATACTGAAAAAAAATTGGATAAAATATCCATATTGCATAGATTTATTTCAGATTGAATTTTCAGGTGATTGGTTCTTGTATAAGTATTTTTTTTAATGTTATTGTACTGCATAACTTTTTTTTCAATATTTTTTTTATATTATTTAAAAGTGATCAATCATTTGGGTAATCCTTCACCCCCAAAATTGTTTTACAGGCTATACAACATTTTGAAGAATGTTGCAGTGGTAAGGGATGAGGGAGGCTAATAGCCATGTGCACCATCCTTATTAAACCCTTCAGGGACTTTCAGCTAACTGCAGTAAGAATTTGACCAGGGTAATCATCACACAGTGGTGCACCATGTTTAGTGCAGTTTAGGTGACCGTGGTTACCTGGCAGGCGCTTACCTTGGTTGAGCACACCGCTCATTTCAGGTAAACTCTTACTGAACACATCATGTCATCTGTTTTTCACCAGTTCTATCTCTCTGCATATAGTTCAGCATACAATGTAGGAAAACAAAAGCAGATCCAAGTTTCTCTATTATGTTATTACATTTAACATGCAATTCTTAAGAAAATATAGAAAGTACAGAGATAGAAGCAATAACTTTAAGATGGGTACGTGGCAAAACAACTGATTAGAAAAATATGCTGGACTATTGTAGATTTTTTCCTTTCTTTCCACACTGACTAAATTCCAGTTAGCTTAGTCAATATTCACTACTGAAAGATAGGCAGAAAAAAGAAAGAAAAAAATATATTATTCCCAAACAAGATCTGAGAACAGAACCTCTTGAATAGGAGGCACACACGCTACCACAACACTGTGCAATTATTCCTGAAAACGTACTAATTGTGCTAAATCCATTCATTACTCCACTTATTTCTGCCTTGTTCTTGGAACTATGCTTCAACAATTATGATAGGCATTGCTGTGATTGTGTGGATTTTTATTACATCAGGATATTTAAGGCACTTGTCACACAAAAAGACCTTATAGCATTAAAAATTACAAAGTATATTAAACTAACTTTATCAGGATGTATTCATTGGTGAAAATGGAGTGTATTGGTTGGGAATTCTAACCTATATCGTTCCACCATTTTAACATTTCAGCACAAGTGTAGTTGGAAATATTTGACAAAAACTGGCCGTTCATGGCCAGACAGATTTAACCACAGCAAAATCCCAGATTAAACTTTCACCAGTGTCGGTGCACCACAAATGACCATTCACCACAGCCAAGTCCATATTTTACCACCGTAAAATTCTGATCGAGAATGGTGCACACGGCCATAAGATTAGAAATACAAAATCTGCTGATATTTTCATTCCCATTTCTGTGAATATGAGTGAATTTTTGGTCCATTAAATAGCATGGGAAGGGAAATTTATGAACTTACAGTTCTAAGGGGTAAAGGGGAGAGTTCAGCATAAAAAGATGTTCTAGATCATTGTACAATAATTTCATAAAGAGTACAGAGTAAATTTAATTAAATTGTCATTTGAGATTTAAAAAGTAGCCATGCAACACCAAGTATGGCAGTTATAGTATAACAACTTAGTAAAATCCCTCGGTCTTTAGATTGCATGAGTATTCAGGAGGGATAAATTCCCCCACTCTTTTGTCTTTAGCTACAGAGTTATCCAATGAGGTGTCTTAATGAGGAAGTGGGCTGATACGCGGGAAACAAGTGTCACGTCACTGTTATGAACACAACAATTTTATAGTATAGAAAAATTTAATAGGATCTTGTTTACATTGTGATAACTCAAAAACTAAAATCCTTATTCCAGTTCTGTAAGAGGTATGTTAAAGAGGACAGTTTCAAGATGATATGTGATTGGTCTCCCTGTATAAAATTAAAGCCATTAGTTTTCTTCGTAAAACTTCAATTGAAATAATTTGTATTCTGAAAATCAATCAGCGAGGATCTTTTTTCCTTGAAGAGATAGATGGGGAAGTGAAGACTCTGAGATATCCTAAAAGGTGTGAATTAACTTTTGGAAGATATCCCATGATAATACCGCATATATGTGAAATGCTATCGCTAGTTATATGCAAACATTTCTTTTCACACCCTCTGCACTTTGCTCTTTGCGTGGCCTGTCATAGCAATCTACAAACACAGCATTTTCATTGCAATACACCTGTGCCTTTAGTCCTGCCTCTACAGTTGGATACTTACAACAGTGGTGTGATAAACGATTTTAGGAGAATAAAATATAACTCGGGCTAGGCAGGGTGCTTAAGCAGTGACAGAGACAGAGTAGAAGAGTCAGTTCGCCCAAGCAGTTAAAGAGGGGAAATAGATGACTAGGTGAGCTGCCCATAGAAATAACAAGAGCTTCATACTATGGCTGCAGAAGCAAACACAACCGTTAAAGATTTTAAGCTAGCCACAACATGTATTTGAATACTGCTGCAATATGACGCGATGCAATACTGGAATTTTGTCAAAACTTCTAGGGGAAATACACAGGAATTTTAAACGTTCAAGGCAGTTGACACCCTGCAGAGGTCCCGGTTCCATTCCATTCCTGGAGAATCAGAGCTTTTCCATTCTCCCTAGAGTCCTGAAGTAAGAGTGAGAGTATAAATGTGTGTGTGAATTTAATGTTTATCAAGAAAACCCAACATGAACAAACCAAAGATAATACCTGAAAAACAAAGATAATAAAACAAGCAAATATCATGAGGCAATATTTTAATACCTGAATAATTTCAATTGTAATTTAAAATAGGTAAATTCAATAACAGCTCGCCTTGAAACAATATTTATGTAATAATTATTTAAATTGTATGTAAGTCATTTCAAATGCTTATTTTTATTGTAAACATATTTTAATAATGTTATGTGTATACATTACATACTCTAATAATGCAAGAACTGTGAGAATAATAAGTTTTAGGTTGCTAACAATGAATAATGAGGTAATTGTGGCAATAATGTGTTTGAAATTTGAAAATGTACTGGTCATGATTAAAACGACGATAACGTAGTTTCAGTGACAGTTTTAAATTAGCCAATCAACAGCAAAGAAAAGTTTTAAGTTAAATACAGAAATTCTATTGGACTAGAATTAGCCAATCAGAGACTCGCATTACCGAAGCTTAAGGTTTTAACCGTTGAGGTTATTCAGTTCCTGGCAAGACTTTATAGGATGTAGATGGAAAAATGTGTTCTCTACGGGCGTTTAGTAAAAACAGATATACACGTTAAAAGAGTGTATAAAAGTTTCTCACAGTTCTTTTTAAAAGTGTAAAGGTTTATAAATATGTGCAACAAGTTAAAATAAAAGTGAAAATTTAAAAGTTTAATTCTGTTATGTCTACAATAATTGTCATTACCACACCCTGCATAAGAATCCTTACTCTAAATTAAGACTGATGCAGCCGAGGCAGATTTAAACAATAATATTGCGTAAGCATTAAATTCAAACTGACGCTCAAATCAACTATTAATACATAACAACTCTTCAAGTTTGCGTAAACATATAGTATGCAACAACAGCTCTCAAACACACCACTAAAGTTGGCAGTTAAACAAAGCATCTACCTAACCACCTACTTCAAAATTTGGCGTCCCAAACGTGGAGCGAAACAACATCTGGCGCCAGAAAGTGGAGCAAAATAACGAAACAATAAAAAACTCCAACAGCCAATACATAGCCTTCTTCAAATTAGCTCCCATACTTGGGGCAAACTCCTCCAAACAACTACCAACAAAGAACCAGCAGAAATACACTTCTTCAATCATTGTCAATGAGCAACTGTTCCAAAGGCATACTGTTGCACTTTACTACAAAGTTCTTGTGTTAAACTCTGCCAGCATCAACTAATGATTTACACAAAACTAATCAAAATTGTGGCTGTCTGTTAGATGTGGCCTTATTTCCTTGTCACCACTCTTTGAAATGAGAACCAGATTTGTACTTTGTTAACATCTGCACATTGATAAAAAACTTTTTTACTTTCTCTACTACGTATAGTAAGTAGGGGAAGTATTGTATTCCACCCAAAAATTCGATACCGAGATTTCACCGCAAATACATGTTTTGAGACCCCCTGAATCCAAAAAAAGCATTTTTGGAAACATGTCTGTGTGCGTGTGTGTGTGGGTCTGTGAACAGCATAACTCAGAAAGGAACAGTCGGATAAACACCAAACTTGGTATTTAGGTTCAGTATCTTCCAGAGATGCGACACGAAGCTTTTCAAGAAAATCCCCCCACCCCAGATTACCCTTTACATGGAAGATTTTTCGAAAATTTTAATTTTCTCAAAAATGGCTCTAATGATTTTGATTAAAATATCATAGGTTTAAGATATTTTCATGACAAATAAAATGTATATCTTGAATTTTCTGGGAATGTCTCCAAAAGTATTCTCCATTGTGAACGACTTTTGCATAACTGGTAAACCATAAGAGATAGACAAAATTTTACTACACAAAAAATGTAGATCGCGTTAAAATAAACAAATTATGTCATATACATTTTTAGTTGTTGAGTGAACCATTTTCGATATATTGCTTGTTATTCCCTTAAATTTTTCAATACTTATTTTCTAAAATGGGAATTCGTTATTCATTTTTTTGTCTTGGATATGCAAAGAGTTATAATCTGTGGGAAAGGGAATGGTGCTGCACCTAGCAACCAGCTATTAAGAGATTTGTATGTGCTTAAAGGCTACTGTTTTTCTATATTGCCCTTGTAAATATATTTTCCCCTTACATCTACAAGAAAATTAGCAATAAGATAGAGTCTGCAAATGTTTATCTCGATTAACATGAAGTAGATGGAGAATAAGCGTTTGTAAAAATAGTTTGTACAAGAGTAGAGAAAGTCATGTGAGCGTAACACATCAGATTTTTTCATTACTGTCTTTTCACAAACCTTACATAATAAAACAGTTCATCAGTTAACCCATGAGCAACAAATGCAGTAACATAACTGTGAAGTTTACTTTTCTACTGTTGACTGAACTTAGTCATTGTAACTACATGATGTTATCTGCTTCCATATGACAGTAATGGGGTCTTCTAATGAAGTAATCTTCAAACAGCATGAAGATCTGATATTAAGCTGAAGGCAGGAGAGAGAGAGGGGAGGGGGAGAGAGGGGAGAGAGGGAGGGGAGGGAGGGGAGAGAGGGGAGAGAGGGAGGGGAGAGAGGGGAGAGAGAGGGGAGGGGAGGGAGGGGGGAGAGGCAGAAGAGAGAGATAGATGAGAATTCTTCTTTACTGATAAGGAACTTGAACAGAGATTTAGATAAAGTAAGGGCTCTTGTGTAATTTTACTTTCAAGGATTGAGGAACACTTGACCACAGAGACTAACTGAAACTTTCCACTTTCTGTAATGAATCAGTTGCTAATCACACTGAAATTTAGTGCAATTAGGACCTTATAGGCTGTGTAAGTTGATCTTATTGGAGTCCACAAGTCAACAGTTTGTCATGAGATTAGAAGTGTAACCCTTGGGATTGCTGCTCTGTTATTGGAGGACCTTATAAAACCCTCGCCTCAGACAGAGGGCCCTTATGTTTCTTGAGCGATTCATTTTCACCTATTTAAACTTGCAATCAACAGGTCTTCAGCTCACAAAGCTTTAAACAAAGAAAGGAGCATCATCTTCTGGTTGTGGTTTCTAAAATGCACTGTTCCTAAATCCATTTCGGCAATCGGATGATGGACACTCTGTGATTGGTGATTAGCATTTGTGATACCCAAAGAAAAATCAAACTGATTACAGATTAACTGAATGACAATCAGTAGGCGATTTGATTTGCTTTCCTGCAACTGGACACAAGTGCTGTTGATTTTCAGTTGTTTCTCGCAATGTCATGGAAGAGTATGGAATTTTAAGGCCAGTGTATAGCATCCAGTTTCAAAATACAAGATGTGATAAAAAAAATAACAGGAATTTTTTAATTTTGCGAGCTTTATACGTCCGATGTTCAAAACTTTTATTTTATCTTGTTGGTACACATGTTCCTGATTAAAGTTTGCATTTTCAGCAGCTGCTTTGAATATTTTGTTTATTGTTGACAGTCGAAAAAGTTATACATGTTTTCGAATGCTTGGCAAATTTTTACTTTAAAAAAAGATGGATCAAAGAATTTGCATTAAATTTTGCTTGAAAAACAGAATAAAGTGCAGCACCACATTCAAAATGTTGACGGTGGTTTTTGGGAAATCTACTATGAGTAAGATAAGAATTTACGAGTGGTATAAACATTTCAAAGTTGAAGAAGACAACCGCCCTGGATGCCCTAGTACATCAATTACTGATGACAATGTGGAAGAAGTAAAGATGGTTCTGGAAAATTGCCGAATCACCATCAGAGAGGTTCTGATGATGTCGGCATATCCTTTGGCAAGCAATTTTTTTGTGTAGCAGCAAAGTCTGTTCCAAAATTATTGAATTTCAACCAAAAACGATGTCACGCAGACATCGCTCAGGAATTGCTAAATGAAATCAAAAACGATCCAGAACTTCTAAAGAAGGTTATAATAGGTGACGAAACATGGGTATATGGGTATGACGTCGAAACTAAAGCCCAATCATCCCAATGGAAACTGCCTGAAGAGCCAAGACCGAAAAAAATTTGACAAGTTTGATACATGTGAAGGTTCTTCTCACTGTTTTCTTCAATTACAATGGGATAGTGCATCAGGAGTTCCTGCCTTATGGTTGAATGGTCAATAAAGAATACTACCTGGGAGTTATGCGCCATTTGCATGAAGCAATCTGAAGAAAACGACTAGAATTGTGGCAAAACCACTCATGGAAATTGCATCACGATAATAAAGCCAGTTACATCTCAATGCTAGTTCAAGACTTTTTGGCAAAAAACAAAACAGTTATGCTGCCTCAGCCACCATATTTGCCGGACATGGCCCCCCTGAAGAGAACCATGAAAGGACAACGTTTTGCCACCATTGATGAGATAAAAACAAAATCGCTGAAGGAGCTGAACACCATAACGAAAAGCGAGTTCCAGAAGTGCTTCCAAGATTGGAAAAAGTGCTAGACAAGTGTATTATATCTGAGGGGGACTACTTTGAAGGGGACAAAGTTGATGTTGGCGATTAAATAAAAATTCTTTAAGAAAAACAAAAATTCCTGTTACTTTTTTATACCTCGTATTTGACTATCACCATTCCCTTTGTATTTACAACAAAAGGTGTAATGCAGCTATTTCCAGAAAGGTTTATCTCGATTAAAATGAAGTAGATAAGAAAATAAACATTCATAAGAATAATTTGTATACCCACTAATAAGCAATAGAGAGTAGAGCAAGTCCTGTGAATGTAACACATATTTTAATTATTACCACTGCATAAAAAAGGCATTTTGCATAACATCCAGGCTCTACTTCTACTCACACAAATTATGTTGTGACATAAATGAGAAAACAGTTCTGTTTTTTCACATGCAGAAGGAAAACATAGGTTCTGCATACTTAATTTCTCTGCCATCTACCAACAGAAAGGAATAATACTTTGTATATTGATAAAAGTATTAAGTCATTTCAGTTTTCCAAACAAATGTAACTTATCAACTTTCTGCCCCATCTCCTCTTTTCTACTATAGTTTAAACAGTATACTCACAGAGCTAGAGGTTGGTAGTGTCTGCCCTGCTTCTCGATATGCAGTACTCAGTATGTGCACTAAAAAACGATGTATTCCAACAATTAACCGCGGTGTGTGCTGCTCAATCCAGTGCGACAAAAAGGAAATGGACAACTCTGACTTACGGTGGAACTGAAATAATAAAATAACATAATTACATTCTGAAAATTAGTAATTCAAACTAATATAAATAAGAGAATAAGTTTATTTAGATTAGATGAAACATTTTCAAAATAACAAAAAACTTCAATTAATAGCAAAGTAAAACTGTACAAGGGAATAACATTGTGCTTATAGATGGACAACCTTCTAAGTTTTCTTACTTATTCCTTAAATACAACATGAACTTTTAGTCCAGGATTCCCAGCAAAAATGTAAACCAACTTCCCTGACCAAAATACTGCATTTCCCTGACCACAATTGTGTATTTGTACATTTTTAATAGCCTCCTCAACTCCTATATAATGCCTGGTGCCCCATATTACCAAGTTTGGTAACAGTTCCATAAATATTTTCCAATTCAAATGCAGGAGGATGATTTAAAGAAGGAAAATGCATATATTACACACTTTAATAGGAGTTGTGAACAGTTAGAAAAACCTATCGCCCACCCAACTCACCCATTTTAAGACACTTTCTTATATATGAAATAAATTGCTAAATGTCAACAAAGTACTCTAGTTTTGTGCAACTGGAAGTGAATGCCAACCCTTGAATACCAGAAAAATTTGAAAAATAGCAATATTCTTAGTTCTTCAAATACACTCACTACCTACCACATCTATCCCACCAAAAAGCGTCATAATTCTATATCGGGGTTTAGCCTCATAGATCCTATGGCTATTCCCCATGCGACTCAGGGCCTCAACCCTGGGCTACACTTTGCATCTTAAGGCCCTCAACCCTCAACTATACTTTGCAGCTTAGGGCCCTAATCATTCGCATAATGCTCACTGTGTTTTACATTCAGATGTTGGCAGCTCTTCCATATAAAGGGTGTGGTGCCTGCTAACAGCCAAAGTGTGGACTAATTTCAGGAAGGCAGATTAGGAACAAAGCCCTGCACACTTTACAGTAGGCTTCAAATTGATTGCTAGTACATCACTAAGCTATTCTATAGACTCTGGATTAAGCAATGATCCAGACACTGATAGTTGAAAGTTTTTTTTTTTTTTTTTTTTTTTTTTTTTTTTTGCGCGGTGGGAATTGAAATTTAGTTTTTATTTATGGACGCTCTTTAACCGCTGTGGTCCTTAGCATCCTATTCTATATTGGGTGTGAAAGACTGCAAATTTTGTTCAGAGGCTTCATTATTAGGCTTGAGGTTCTTTTACGTGTCGTAAATCTATGACCACTGGCTTTACTTCTCTTCTGAAGGAAGCTATGCTAAGGATTTTTATGCCCAAAAAAATCCATTGCAACCTGCAACCTCCGGAACTAGAAGCTAGCATGGCAACTACTACACCACGGAGGATGACCTTTTTTTTTTTGGGAGGGGGCAACTAAATCTTATGGAGTAAATCAATCCAAAACTGCAGTCATAAAAAGGTGGAAAGCCTTATCTCCATAACATGTGTGAAAGTATTTATACACAAATCAGTTCCTCTGTATTTCATTTTAAACTCATCACTTCAAGGGTTGGGAGCGGATTTTAAGATGCAAAAAAATGTTGTAATCCTTCTGAATATACAGTTTTCATCAGTATGAATTACCAGACATGTGATAACTTTGAACTAATTTTCCTAACTTTCCCTAACACACACCAATTTTTACTTTCTCTACTACGTATAGTAAGTAGGGGAAGTATTGCATTCCACCCAAAAATTCGATACCAACATTTCATTGGAAATACACGTTTTGAGACCCCCTGAATCCAAAAAAAGCATTTTTGGAAACATGTCCGTGTGTGTCTGTGAACAGCATAACTCAGAAACGAACAGTCGGATAAACACCAAACTTGGTATTTAGGTTCAGTATCTTCCAGAATTGCGACACGAAGGTTTTCAAGAAAATCTCCCCACCCCAGATTACCCTTTACATGAAACATTTTTCGAAAATTTTAATTTGCTCAAAAATGGCTCAAACGATTTTGATTAAAATATCATATGTTTAAGATATTTTCATGACAAATGAAATATATATCTTGAATTTTCTGGGAATGTCCCCAAAAGTATTCTTCACTGTGAACGACGTTTGCATAATTGGTAAACCATAAGAGACAGACAAAATTTTACTACACAAAAAATGTAGATTGCATTAAAATACACAATTTACGTCATATACATTTTTTTTGTTGAGTGAACCATTTTCGAGATATTGCTTGTTATTCCCTTAAATTTTTCAGTACTTATTTTCTCAAATGGGAATTCGTTATTCATTTTTTGTCTTGTTTATGCAAAGAGTATTAATCTGAGGGAAAGAGAATGGTGCTACACATAGCAACCAACTATTAAGAGATATGTATATGCTTAAAGGCTACTGTATTTCTATATTTCCCTTGCGAATACAAAACAAGGGGAACATAGTACGCCTTAAGTGATAATCAAATATTTTTATAACTGGTCGCTATGTGTAAAAGTAATTCTCTTTGCATGTCAAAAGATCGTTTCTGCAAATTTTTATCTCGATTAATATGAAATAGATGGAGAATAAGAGTTTGTAAAAATAGTTTGTAAAAAGTAGAGAAAGTCATGTGAGTGTAACACATCAGAGTTTTTCTCTTGTAATTTGCAAGAACCTTAAACTTTGATTACACAGCATGAAAGCCACAACATTGAGGATTAAATTGTCACTTTCAAATGTAGTTCCCTTCCTTTTACACAGTTTTAGTCCACCTTTTAACGAGGGCATGTATTCCTGTGTGGTAAAACACACAGTCCTGCTTCTGAAACCATTAATGTATGGTGTTTTTACAGTCTCTGCATCTTGAAAGTGAATCCCACAATGAGCTTCCTTTAGCGGTCCAAACAGATGGAAATCTGATGGTGCTAGATCAGGGCTGTATAGGGGATGAAGGAAGACTTCCCATCCAATGTTCACAATCGTTTCAGTGATGTGAAGATTGGTGTGTGGTTTTACATTGTCAAGTAAAAGCAGAACATTTGCCATGGTTTTTGTTGGGCGAATTCGTGAAGACGTGCTTTAAGCGTTTTGAGGGTGCTGACGTATTGCACAGAATTTATTGTGCACCCCTGCTGATGGCACAGTTTTGAATTTTTTCTTCTTCGGTAAGGTTGTACAATGACATTCCATGGACTATCTCTCTGATTCTGGTCCCAAAAAATGAACCCACGTTTCGTCTCCAGTCATAATTTTGTCCAAGAACCACTCCCACTCTAAATGGAAATTCTGCAAGTGTTTGGAGGCTCTTGTTTTTCGTGTCTCTCTATTCTGGTCTGTTGACATTCAGGGTACCCACCATGAACAAACTTTTGAGTATTCCCAGTTCATGAATGACCATCACCACACTGCATTTACTGAAGGACATAATGTGACACAATTTATCTGTTGTTATCCGGCAGTCATATCGAATGATCTCATCCCATCGCTCAATGTTGCAGGGAGTCACTGCAGTCACGGATCTGCCACTCCAAGGTTCATCAGCCAACGGTGTTGGCCCTTCAGCTTCGTTACAGCAACAAACCCCTCTTCTAACCATGCTGACATCCACTATTACATCACCATACACTTTTGTGAGCCTTTCGTGAATGCGAATGGGCATCTCACCTTCCGCATTCAAGAATTCAATGACAGAACGCTGTTTAATACAAACATCAATATCAGCCATTTTTCAACAGACAGCAGTGCTGCCACCGGATGTAGGAGTGGAAAAGAAGGTTTGAGGAATAGCACCAAATTCAAATTGCTCACATATCTAACTTAGTTCAGGAGAAAAAAAGTAGGAGGCTTATTGACTGACACACTTACTTAGCAATACAGTAGAATCTCGTTAGTAAGTTTTTGCAGGGGCCTAAGGATTTGGACGTCATAAGCAGGAAAACGTGTTAACGACAATACAAAATCTGTAATTTAAGAACATAGTTATGTAATAAAATCTAATAACTACTACGTCTCCATGGGCAGTTGAAATAGATTTCAAGTACAATTTTATACTGAATACGATCTGTGTTTCCATGTTAAATTCAATATGTGTTCAAATGGATTTGGATACACAAAACCTGAGAATAAACAATTCAAGCTTTTATGTTGGTCAACTTGGATTTTTGAGGTTATGAATGTTTTTGAGAAAATAAATTGCGAATTATGGAAGCGACAATAGTGGCTTTGCTGTGTGTTTTATTACACTTATAATAACAATTTCCGCTAAAAAAAGAAAACAAAATTATGTGCGTGCATTGTGTTATGAGTACAATAGACGATAGTAACTTTGGTGTATTCAATACGATTTGAATACGGTAGGTGTTTCCATGCAACAAATTTCGTTCCGATCCTTTTCTGATCCTATTTTCCAAGAGGAAAGTTTTGTTTTAGCATTTTTCCCTTATTTAAAAGCAGTTTCAATCAATTTAGGTTTGCTAACAATCGTGTTTAAGGTTGACGGAGGAATGTTTAACTTCCGCATTATATCCGCGTGTTTCATATTTGGATTGTGGTATACTTCAAGGATTTTCAGTTTTTCAGTGCTGGTTATTTACCACATTTTCTTTTTTCATTGCAAATGAAAAGTTAAAATTCAATCTATGTATGTTTGGTCAACACTCAAAAGTAGAAACTGTCGTTGGCGTTTACCACACCAAGGTAAAGCATTCTCTATCCCGCCCACATAAATCGTGGCATACAAATATTTACATACATGCATGTGATTGGCTGCCGGTATCCACCCCGTGACCAAGGATTGACCAAAGTAGCAAATGGAGGACATCAAACTTTGAATGTGTTAAGCACCTACTCCCACTGGACTGGCCAAGGATTGGCCAAAACAGCGAATGAGGACGTCAAACTTCAAAGTAGTAAGTGGGATCGGGAAAATGCACTAAGCAAACATTATTTATTACATTTGGGAGACCAGAGCTACGGAATGTTCTGTAAAGAGCTATTGGGGCTAACAAGATCAGCACCAGGGGAAGTAGCATTAGTGGAATTAGGAAGAACAAGAAGAAAGGGAGTGATACTGGAAAGGATATTAAAATTTTGGTTTAGGTGCCTGAGAAAAGATAAAGAGGAAATTTTAAAGATATGCATGGAACAACAAAAGAGTATGAAAAATAAAAATAGCTGGTGGACAGGGGTAGAAAAAATTATGGAGAAGATAGGAATGGGAGATATTTGGAGAACAGGAGAAAGAAATAGCGATGGTTTTTGGATAGCAGTAAGAAACAGAGTGGAGGATATAGAAAGACAAGAGATTTGGGGAAGCTTAGAAAATAAAAAGTCACTAGGGTTCTATAGATTAGTAAAAAGGAAATGGGGAAGAGAAGGGTATGTAGATTATTGTAATAGAGCAGGAAAAGAAGCGTTTGCATGGATGAGAACAGGAGCAATGTATTTGAGAGGGTTAAGAGGTAAAAAAAATGGAATTTGTGAATTATGCGACGATAGCGAAAGCACAGAGCATTATATGTCAGAATGCAAAGAATTAGCAGAATGGAGACAAGAAGTATGGGAAGAAAAATGGGAAAAAATGGATAGGAAAATAGTAGCAATTAAAATGCTAACGAGAAAAGAAGAAAAGCAAATTAAGAATATGGGGGAGTTCTTAAAGAAAGTAAAAGAGAAATGGAGTAGAAAAGTAAGAGAGATAAGAAAGGTAGAAAGGCAAATGGAGGAAGGAGAAGATGGGCAAATAGGGATAACAGGTAGTAAGGAATGTTTAGAGGAGCCAGAAGGCCAGGGTGCCAGGCAAAAAGAGTAGCATAGCTGGTAAGGAAATTAGGACATAATGTTAAGTTAAATGTTATTACATTTGGTGATTTGGTACCGGGACTTTTATAATTCAATGTAATAAATGGGAAAACGTGTTAATGAAGAACGTGCTAAAGAGATTCCACTGTACATAAAGAGGTCCTGTAAAATGAGGACACTATGTATGATGTGGATTTTTAAAAGGCTATACATACGTTAGAGTTTATTACAACCACCCCAAGGATAAAGAGGGCCTATCAGTAAACATTTAAAGATATTTAAAATATAATCTTTATTCAGGATTTGATTTCAAGCACATTAATTTCGCCCCACATCCTTATTCCAAATGATTCCAAGGAATTTATTAGGATGTACCTGATGAGGTCTCAAAAGAATAACATGAATCTCGTTGATATTGTAATGAAAAGAAGCTAGAAACAGTGATGTGTATTGAATTTATTTAAAGGTGAGTCGGAATTGTTACACTAACACTAAACTTAAGTGATGTTAGTGTAACAATTCTGACTCACCTTTAAATAAACATGAATCTACTAATCACAACAAGCACTATTTGATTGAAAAACAAAAAAAAAACAGAGAAATTATGTAACATAAATTTAAGAAGAAAGGTTTACAAAAATAACTTACGTACATAGTGCCGAGGATCATAAATATTCAGGGTCATTGAAAAAGGTGTCTGTGATTTCAGTTGTCAATTAAGATAGCTTTAAGCAAGTGCTCAGCACGAAATACAGTGGAATCTCGTTAGCACGTTCCTCATTAACACGTTTTCCCGTGTATTACGTTGAATTATAAAAGTCCCGGTACCAAAATCACCAAATATTATAAATAAGGTTTGCTTAGTGCGTTTTCCCGGTCCCGCCTACTACGTTTGAATTTTGATGTCCTCATTCGCTGTTTTGGCCAATCCTTGATCGGTACAGTGGAAGTAGGCGTTTATTATAACACGTTCATAGTTTTGACGTCCTCATTTGCTACTTTGGTCAATCCTTGGTCACGGGGTGGATATCGGCAGCCAATCACATGCATGCATTTAAATACTTGTGTGACACGATTTCTGTGGGCGGGATAGAGAATGCTTTACCTTGGCGTGGTAAACGCGGTAAACGCTAACGATAGTTTCTAATGTTGAGTGATGACCAAAGAACCGTAGATTGTATTTTAACTTTTCATTTACAATGAAAAAAAGAAAGTGTAGTAGGTAAATAACCAACAGTGAAAAGCTGAAAATCCTTGATGTAATACAATCCAAATATAAAACATGTCGATATAGTGCGGAAGTTAAACATTCCTCCGTCAACCTTAAACACGATTGTTAGCAAACCTAAATTGATTGAAACTACTTTTAAAGAAGGGAAAAATACTAAAACTAAACTTTTCTCTTGGAAAATAGGATCAGAAGAGGACCGGAACGAAATTTGTTGCATAGAAACACCTCCGTATTCAAATCGTCTTGTATACACCAAAGATAATATCGTCTATTGTACTCGTAACACGATGCACGCTCATAATTTTTTCTTTTTTAGCAGAAATTGTTATCACGTGTGTAATAAAACACACAGCAAAACCACTATTGCCGCTTCCACAATTCGCAATTTATTTTCTCAAAAACATTCATAACCTAAAAAATCCAAGTTGACCAAAATAAAAGCTTAAATTATTTATTCTCAGGTTTTGTGTATCCAAATCCATTTAAACATATTGAATTTAACATGGAAACGCGGATCGTATTCAGTATGAAATTGTACTCAAAATCGATTTAAATTGCCCATGGAGATGTAGTAATTATTAGATTTTTATTACCTATGTTCTTAAATTGCAGATTTTGCATTTTCGTTAACACGTTTTCCCGGCTATGACGTCCAAATACTTAGGTCCCTGCAAAAACGTACTAACAAGATTCTACTGTATATGAGAATGTACAACAAATGCAGAAGCTTTGATATTTGCCACTGCTTTGACCTTGAAGTCACTGGGCACATGTGCAGACACCTTTATGTTGCTTGATGCCATTTCAATAGCGAGCCAGCCGGTCACTCTACACCAATCATGACAAGTGTACTCATAAAGCAGTATGTGTTGTGCTATGCTAAATTTAAGTCAGTTGTTTTAAAGCAATGTCATTTTTGGTGTACTTATGGTGAGGCAGTATTTTAATACCAGAATAATTTCAATTGTATTTTATATAAAAAAAATCTGATGTGTTACACTCACATGACTTTCTCTACTCTTGTACAATCTAATTTTACAAACGCTTATTCTCCATATGCTTCATGTTAATCGAGATGTCAATCTTATTGGTAATTTTCTTGTAGATGCAAGGGAAATATGGTAGCTTATAAGCGATAGTCAAATATTTTAAGCGCTGGTTGCTATGTGACGCATTCCATTCTCTTTGCATGTCCAGGACATAAAAAAAATGAATAACGAATTTGAGAAAAAGTATAAGTATTGGAAAATTTAAGGAAATAACAAGCAATATCTCGAAAACGGTTCACTCAACAAAAGAAATGTATATGACATAAATTGTGTATTATAACGCGATCTACATTTTTTGTGTAGTAAAATTTTGTCTATCTCTTATGGTTTACCAGTTATGCAAAAGTCGTTCACAATGAAGAATACTTTTGGAGACATTCCCAGAAAATTCGAGATATACATTTCATTTCTCATGACATTATCTTAAACATATGATATTTTCATCAAAATCATTAGAGCCATTTTTGAGAAAATTAAAATTTTCGAAAAATCTTCCATGTAAAGGGTAGTCTGGGGTGGGGGGATTTTCTTGAAAACCTTCGTGTCGCATCTCTGGAAGATACTGAACCTAAATACCAAGTTTGGTGCTTATCCGACTGTTCGTTTTTGAGTTATGCTGTTCACAGACATACACACACAGACACACACACACACACGGACATGTTTCCAAAAATGCATTTTTTGGATTCAGGAGGTCTCAAAACATGTATTTCCGGTGAAATCTCGGTATCGAATTTTTGGGTGGAATGCAATACTTCCCCTACTTACTATACGTAGTAGAGAAAGTAATAAATTCAATAACAGCCCGCCTTGAAACAATATGTATGTAATAATTATTTAAATTGTATGTAACAGTCATTGCAAATGACTATTTTTATTGTAAACATATTTTAATAATGTTATAGGAATACATTACATACTCTAATAATGCAAGAACTGTGAGAATAATAAGTTTTAGGTTGCTAACAATGAGTAATAATGAGGTAATTGTAGCAATAACGTGTTTACAATTTAAAATGTACTGGTCATGATTACAGCGATGATGACGTAGTTTCAGTGACAATTTTAAAATTAGCCAATCAACAGCAAAGAAAGGTTTTAAGTTAAATGCAGATATTCTATTGGATTAGAATTAGCAAATCAGAGACTTGCAATACCGAAGCTATGGGTTTTGACCATTGAGGTTATTCAATTGCTGGCAAGACTTGGTAGTGTAGATGGAAAAATGTGTTCTCTACGGGTGATTAGTAAAAACAGATATACACGTTAAGTGAATGTATAAAAGTTTCTCACAGTTCTTTAAAAAGTGTAGTGCTGTATAAATAAAGAATTTAAATAAAAGAAGTGGAATTCCGTGATGTCTACAATTATTGTCATACCGCGCCCTACCCAAGAATCATGACTCTAAAGTAAGACTGACGGAGCCGAGGCAAATTCAAACAGTAATGTTACGTAAGCATTAAATTCAAACCGATGCCCAAAGAATGTTACAAACTACATAAAACAACAGTTGAACAACATAACCTTCTTTAAGTTTATGTAAACATATATTACGTAACAACAGCACTCAAACACACCAAAACTCCAACTTCAAATTGGCGCACATACGTGAGGCTAATTCAAAACCGCAGCAAATAAATAACTCCTACTTCAATGGACAAGATCTACCTACAAACATTGGTTTAACCAGTTTAAAGAAACTGGAAATGATAGGATTAAGAAATCTCCAGGTTGGCAATGCACACCAGAACAGGATATGGAGTGTTTGAGACAGCCATGTTTGCATAGTCCTAACAAGTCAATTACTCCCATGGACCTTTTTTTTTGGGGGGGGTGTATCTGAAGAACATTGTTTATGCACAAAAAATCCAGATTCTGCAACACTTGAGAGAATCAATGCGGTGATAGTAACTGTTACTCCTGACATGATTCAGTGCACCCGAAGGGAGATCGACCATCACTAGATGTTTGCCGTGCAACAGGAAACTTTCTACGTTAAGTTGAAAAGGTGTAAGAGTTTCCAAGTGTTTTGATGTACAAATAAATAATATACCTTTAATACAGACTTAGTTATTTCATTTCAAAATTATGGACACCTTTTTTAATGACCCTGTGCATTGCTTATACGTTTATCCAGTTAGCCCTGGATCCCAGATCCCATTCCATTAGTGAACACACAAGTATACAGGTTATATCTCTATCAAACTTTAACACAGAAGGTCTCATATAATTCAGCATATAAATGTAACAATTAACTCACATTCTCAACTTTTGGTAAACTATTCTCAACAGAAAACCAGATAAGCAAGCACAAAAGCTGAGCATCACACAGCAGTACATACACTTGAGGAAAAGTTGAAAACTTAACAGCATTAAATAACCAATGAGAGAGAGCACAAAATTCAGATTTAAAATTAAGGCTGCTACCCAAGAAAGGTAACCAGAACGGAAAGCAATATAGCACACAAGATTTTGTTTCACAAATAGCCTGGTAAAGAGAACAGGATTGCATATTGGGATTTCATTTGTTTTTAACTGACCAATGATATTTTTACTTTCTCTACTATGTATAGTAAGTAGGGGAAGTATTGTATTCTACCCAAAAATTTGATACCGAGATTTCAGCGGAAATACATGTTTTGAGGTGCACTGAATGCATATAAAGCAATTTTTGGAAACATGTCTGTGAACAGCATAACTCAGAAACGAACAGTCGGATAAACACCAAACTTGGTATTTAGGTTCAGTATCTTCCAGAGATGCGACACGAAGGTTTTCAAGAAAATCCCCCCACCCCAGATTAGCCTTTACATGGAACATTTTGCGAAAATCACGTTAAAATACACAATTTATGTCATATACATTTTTTTTTTGTTTTTGTTGAGTGAACCATTTTCAAGATATTGCTTGTTATTACCTTAAATTTTCCAATACTTATACTTTTTCTCAAATGGGAATTCGTTATTCATTTTTTTTGTCCTGGTAATGCAAAGAGAATGGAATAGTCACATAGCAACCAGCTCTTAAAATATTTGACTCGCTTAAAGTCTACCAATTCCCCTTGCATCTACAAGAACATTAGCAATAAGATTAACATCTTGATTAACATGAAGCATATGGAGAATAAGTGTTTGTAAAAATAGTTTGTACAAGAGTAGAGAAAGTCATATGAGTGTACACATCAGATTTTTTCACCTGCTTCCTATTCAGCCAACATAATGCAGGATAGCCAATATGAAAATTCAATAGAGTTAACATTATCTAAATACAGATCCATTACATTTCCAATTCCTCTAGTCATGCGAAGCTTTTATTCCTTTATTTAAAGGCGTACATTAAAGTTGTTCGTTGTTCATTGTTCTTTGTAGTTTTTGCTAGTTTTGATGAGGAACCAACTCTCAATGTATCTGCAGGAGTCAGAATCTAAGTTAGGACACACACATGCAGGAATGTCTTCTAGTTTCATGTTTCAGGCTTATAACTACAGAGAACACTAGCAGCTGTTTCATGACACAGCTATTTAGAATAATCTCTACAGTGAAGTCTAATATGCACAATACGAATCTAATATGCCGTACCCAGAAACAAGAATGAAAAAGTTGAAACTGGGGCAAGTTTTTTTTCCCGTTTCCGGGGCACGGGAAAGCCTCCCGTCGATTGTGAATGCTCCCATTAAAATACATGTATTTCAACTTTGTCGTTCTTGTTTGGTTACCATTCTCAGTTGTTATGAACCAGCCTTAAGTGTATTTAATTCTTGACACATTGTGCATTCTTCAATTCTACCAAGTATTTAAGACAGGGAGAGTAACAGTATATACCTCCATTCCTAGATTTTATAAACCAAAATTACTTACAGCAGAATCCACCACAGACTGAACAATTTTGGCAATATGTTTACAATTCTGTGGGCCTTCAGAGTAGTGATCCATTGCTAAACGATAAGCCTGTAGTATCAGCTGCCGAAAATTCTCTTGCTTGACTTCATCTCCTTCAGCATATATCTGAAACAAGCCAAGCAAAAGTTAAGTAACTGCGAAACCAAAAATAGATACACAAAAATGTAGAAACCATTAACATACACAACTTAAGCTGTGTCCGCACTACAACATATCAATATTAACATTCAACAATTAACAAAACACTTCACATTCCGTTCACACCAGTTGAATATTAGAACTACAAAATCTCTCAACTAAAATCAAAACAGACTCTATTATGCGGTCCAAATCTCCTGACATTTGAGGCATATCTACTAATATGGCACTAACAAATAGAACAGTGTGGCATGGCTTCATACGTACAGTATACCTCGCAGCTGGTAAAACTCTAATTGCAATATCATGTGCATGCATAGATATTTCAGAAAAGCAACAAGTAGCTAGGATAAAAGGCAATATTTTCCTGAACAAGTACAAAAAAGAATCAAATTTTTACACCCAATGGTTTGCCATTAATTTACAGCTATCTTTCGTGATGTTTAAATGGAGACTTTTAGTTATAATTATGCTTGTAATAGTAATAAACCCATTGCTGTTGTAGTTATTTTATATATTGTTATGTCAATATATAATTATTGCTTAATAATGTGCAATTCTCCATGTCCTAAATAAGTTATCCCACGAGGTTTTCTAATACAGTTACAAACTCATCATGAACGTTTCAAAGCCCCCTGGTGGTAGCTCTACAAAACCATACATGATGTTTTTTAATTAATGTCATATATGGTATTGTTTCACAGAATAATGCCAATGGAAAACCAATGATTAAGTACATTTTAATGGTTATTATGCTTCTCCATAATGCCAAGTCCTAAAACCAAGCATGTATCCGTTACTTGAGAAGAGCGTCTTGTGCTTTTTACAATATTCAACACCTCATTACCTAGTCTTACCATAAATACTGTCCCAAAGTTTTAAGTAAATTGACACAAAATGGTTAGAGATATTTTAATATCCTAATAATATGAATTATGTGGATGCATTATGAATCAAAATCACAAATAATTATTCAAAATGGCCACCATTATCATGCACACAGTCCCTAAGTCTTTGTGACCACTCATCAATTGAATTACGCAACACATCATGTGGAAAATCTGCAGCTGCCTTCCGAAGAGACCGCTTTAAACTTTCAATATTGGGATGTCTCTTCTTGCAAGCCATCTCCTGAAGCTTTGACTACAATTTGTAGTCCAAAGGGTTTAAATCCGGACTTACAGAAGGCCAATCGGAAGTGGAAATGAAGTCTGGAACATTTGTCTCCAGCCACTGCTGGGTTGTGTGCTGGGGCTGAGTCCTGCTGGAAACTCCAGTTCTGTCCATGGAAGAGGGTGTTGAGATCCTCAAGCACTGTCTCTTGGTATATTTTGGCTGAAGTTTTGACCCCCTTTTCACAAATATGGAGCTCTGTTGTGCCCTCGTAGCTCACACCCCACCACACCATGACTGATGCAAGATGATGACCCCTCTGGACCCTTGGAGCTTTTTCACCCGCTTCTCTAGAGGATTTGGCACATATCTTGTCATTTTGGGCATTGAAAGCCTTCTCAACACTGAAAATCTTTTCATCAGTGAAAAGGATTTGACGGTGCCCATTTGCTGCATAACACTTAAGTAAGCACTTTGATTTTAGGAGCCTATGGCACTTCAGTTCATTTGTCAGATGTCCTTTGCATCGTTTGTAAGCATGGAGTTCCAGGTCACTGCTTAATGTGCGAGTCATAGACATTTTCGATATCTTTAGCTCATGAGCCGTAACTGACTGTCGCCTTACTGGATTTCGTCGCACACATGCCGCCACTGCTTTCACAAACTCTGGTGTTCGTACTGTGCGTGGTCTTCCTTGCCGCGGGCGATCTTTCACAGTTCCAGTCTCAACAAAGTGCAGGATAGTGTGGTAAACAAATTTCTTGCTGATTTTGAGCTTCTGGAGGGGTTTGAAAATCTCCCCCATTGATTTGCCTACCTTGTACAACGCTATCACAGAGAAGAAGTATGTTTCTTCAACTTGCAGATAGTAGGTTGCGTAATTATTTGGAGGAGTTTGCCCCACAGTTGTATGCCAATTTGAAGAAGGGCAATTTTAGCGATGTTTTTGATTATGTAAAATATTATTAAGGTTACGTAATGAAGATACACTTTGATGTTGTTTGATTTTTAGGATGCCAAACTTTATAGTGAAGATGATGCTTGTTTTTACGTAATATTATTAAAGTTATTTGCCTTGGCTGCTTTCAGTCTCACTATAGAAACACGAGTTCTTGCAGGGTTGTGATAAGACTCAAAATTATAAGACGCCACACAATTTACTTTATAATTTTTTTTACTTCTTTTTATTTCACTTTATATTTGCACATTTTATAAACACAACACTTTATAAAATAAAACTGTGAGCACTTAATACATTTTTGGCAGAGAACACAAATTTTATCATTTTATACTTTACAACATTTTTACCCACGACTTTCACGTCTTCTCTCTACAGCTTCATGCCCGCGACTCTTACGTCTGCTGTTTACTACATCTTGCCCGAGACTGACTAGATTCAATGGTAACAACCTTTAGCTTTGGTAATGTCAGTCTCTTATTGGCTAATTCTAGTCCAATAGAATTTAAGTATTCAAACTAAAATCTTTTCTTTAATTTTGATTGGCTAATTCCAAACTGTAAGCAAAATTACATTATTACCGATCCTTTTCATAACCAGTACTTTTAAATTCCAGACACATTATTGTCACAAAAGTTACATTATTGACTCATTAACATTCTAAACACATTATTTTCACAGTTTTTGCACTATTAGAGTATATAAACATTTACATATCACTAATAAATACATTTATAATAAAAATAAGTATTTACAATGACTTTACATACAATATAAATAATAATTATATACATACTGTTTTCAAGGTGGGCTGTTATTGAATTTAATTAATAAAAAATACAATAAATATTATTTAGGCATTAAAATACTGCCTCAACAGCCACAAGATTTTCATAGTCCTCCCATTCCATCTTGAAAACCTAAAACTGACAACTTTACACTTCTCCAGCTCATCCAACAATGACTGACGCTTCACCAAACCGCTGTTGCAGTCGCAACCTTGAACAGGCAGAAGTACACACACCCTCAAAAGTTGGGACAGTATTTATGGTAAGACTAGCTACTTGTAAGTCAACTGAGAACTTTAAGCAAAGAATCAGCAATTGTCATCACATTCTCAAGGAAGCATCAACAACAGAGTTCATTGCACCATTATGCAATAGCTCAAGGTTAAAACATCAACAAAGAAAAAATACTGGTTGATGTACCTTTTACAGCACACTTGCAGGAAGGTTAAACAACTCAAGTTGTGAATTTAACTGCAATTGATGCAGTAATTTGTATCACAAATTACTTAAATGTAAATAATGATTGTAATATGAATATGCATTTTTATGTGACATTGATTTGAGATGTTTATTGATTGTAATTATTGTTGAGAAGTAAGTTTATACTGCCTTACTGAAACTGACAATAATAGCGTGCAATAATGCAGCGAGGGGGTGAGCTGTTTATCATTATTGGAAACGAGGAAGTTACGTAATGTTGGCGTGTTTAGAATCTGCTGGAACATTTCCCTAGAGCATATGTATTCATAATTTTCATTGGATATAAAAATAGACGCTAATGTTGGCGCGTTTTATTAGCCAATTGCAGTTCAGTTATAATCTTTAGGCATATCTGGGTGTATGAGTATAAAAGAGCTAAGTCAGAGGTAGATCGCCCCCAGTTCATCAAAATTCTTTGTACACTACACGTCGCATTCCCCTCAGTTCATCGAAAATATTTGTAAAGTACACGTCGCCTTCAGTCAGTCAGTTCGTAGAAAGTATTTGTACGGCACACGTCGGATATCAATTTGCAGGTTACGCGTAACAGAGTTATGAAAAATCTCAAGTGTTATAAAGTTAATTATACAAAAAGTTGAAGTACGCAAATTAAGAATTATCAGTAATGAAGTTATTATAACAGTTTCAGTTTGGCGAGTGTCTAGATCAATGTGTAAATGTGATAGTGAAAGTGTTCGACAATAAAAGTATAAAAGAAATTCTTTCATCAGTGTTATCTTTGGATAAAAGATTCCTTTCCGTTTACACAACCTGTATAAAGAGAAGTGCTCGACCCAAAAGCTAGCCGGAGGACAAAGAACCAAAATTAAATAAAATAACTAGCATTTTTTTTAAACAAAAAAACTAATACTGCCGCAAATTGCTAACACCAGATGGAGCTAACAAACCTAACAAATGAATGACGTCACAAGATGGCTTCAATGCGTGAAGTAAACACAAATACACAAACATTATAAGTAAAACACTCTCAAATTGGCTCCCAAACGTGGGGCTAACAAAACAACCATAAATGTTACCTCACAATGTACTTAGTTCTTACAGTAACAGGCTTTGTCCTAGCATTTATCAGGTTTTTTTTAATGAAAATGTAGCTTAATAAGCCCAGTAGTACCAGTGAATATAGCAGTAAGGTTAGGGCTGTTGTCTTCAAAAGTATGCCAACGAACAAAATTGCAAAAATGTTAACTTCGCGAAATGCCAAGAACTTATGGCTGAGGTGTGCTCATTAAGGCATATGTGGCATGCCATTAGCTGTGCCACTTGAATAACAAAGGATGTATAGAAAGGTATGGTTTTTATTTCTCTATTTGTGTATTACATTTCCATCGTCTCTCTTCTTGTTTTCTTATTGTTTTTAAGTGAACATTGCAGTGGCATTTATAACAAATGCAAACGTTCAGAGGAAGTGAAGCGAAGTGAAGTTTGGCAAAAGCGCGGTCACTCCGTATTGGTTGTCACGAAACATCAAGAGATTTGGACCGCACAGTACTGATGAGTATTTGGCTATGCTATTTGTGTCTGTGTTTGATATGTAATGAAAAAAAAAGAAAAGAAGAATGTGGATGAGGGCATATCTGGTTAATTGGCATAGGAGTTTAAATATTTTGAATGAGCTTAAAGTTGAGCACAGTTTGGCTTCAAAAATTTGAGAATTAGCGAAAAAGACCAACTTTATTTTGAGCATGGTAGAACCTATAATTTACAAAAACAACACACATTTAAGAGCAGCCATTCCAGCTGTCAGACTTGAGAAGTTTTTGCAGTTCGTTACTCTATTGTGAGCGGGGTGAGGCTATCTTTTTTTTTACTTTCTCTACTCCGTATAGTAAGTAGGGGAAGTATTGTATTCCATCCAAAAATTCTATACCGAGATTACACCGGAAATACATGTTTTGAGGCCTCCTGAATCCAAAAAAAGTATTTTTGGAAACATGTCCGTGTGTGTGTCTGTCTGTGAACAGCATAACTCAGAAACTGATGCAGTAATTTGTATCACAAATTACTTAAATGTAAATAATGATTGTAATATGAATATGTATTTTTATGTGACATTGATTTGAGATGTTTCTTGACTGTAATTATTGTTGATAAGTAAGTTTATACGACCTTACTGAAACTGTCAATAATAGCGTGCAATAATGCAGCGAGAGGGGGTGAGCTGTTTATCATTATTGGAAACGAGGAAGTTGCGTAATATTGGCGCGTTTTTCCGTTTAGAACCTTCTGGAATATTTTCCTAGAGCATATGTATTCATAATTTTCATTGGATATTAATATAGACGCTAATGTTGGCGCGTTTTATTAGCCAATAGTAACTCAGTTATAATCTTTAGGCATATCGGGGAGTGGGAGTATAAATAGAGGCTAGGTTAGAGGTAAAGTCCTTCAGTCGTCCAGTTCATCAAAAATCTGTGTACACTACACGTCGTCTTCAGTCAGTCAGTTCGTCGAAAGTATTAGTACGGCATACATCGGATAGAGATTCACAAGTTACGCGCAGCAGAATTATGAAAGATCTAAAGTATGGTAAAGTTAATTATACAAAAGATTGAAGTACGTGGATTAAAAAGAATTATCAGTAAGAAGTTATTATAACAGTTTCAGTTTGGCGAGTATCTAGATCAATGTGTAAATGTGATAGTTAACGTGTTCGACAATAAATGTGTAAAACAAATTTCTTCATCAGTGTTATATTTGGATAAAAGATTCCTTTCCGTTTACACAACCCTGATCAAGAGACATGTTCGACCGAGAAATAATAGCTAGCCGGAGGACAGTAAACAAAACTTAAAATTCTTTCAAACACTAATACTACCACAAATTGCTAACACTAGATGGAGCTACAAACCGAACAAATGAATGACGTCACAAGATGCCTTCACATGAAGTAAACACACATACACAAACATCACAAGTAACAAACATTATAAGTAATACCGTTACAAATTGGCTCCCAAACGTGGGGCTACAATAATGTTAAATAAATAACATTAAAATGTTACTTCAAAACGAACAGTCGGATAAACACCAAACTTTGTATTTAGGTTCAGTATCTTCCAGAGATGCGACACTAAGCTTTTCAAGAAAATTTCCCCACCCCAGATTACCCTTTACATGGAACATTTTTTGAAAATTTTAATTTTCTCAAAAATGGCTCTAACGATTTTGATTAAAATATCATATATTTAAGATACTTCCATGACAAATAAAATGTATATCTTGAATTTTCTGGGAATGTCTCCAAAAGTATTTTTCATTGTGAACGACTTTTGCGTAACTGGTAAACCATAAGAGATAGACAAAATTTTACTATACAAAAAATGGATCGCGTTAAAATACACAATTTATATCGTATACATCTTTTTTGTTGAGTGAACCACTTTCAAGATATTGCTTGTTATTCCCTTAAATTTTCCAATACTTATACTTTTTCTCAAATTCATCATTCATTTTTTTTTGTCCTGGTAATGCAAAGAGAATGGAATACTCCACATAGCAACCAGCTCTTAAAATATTTGACTATCGCTTAAAGCCTACCATATTCCCCTTGCATCTACAAGAAAATTAGCAATAAGATGAACATCTCAATATCTTGATTAACATGAACTAGGTGGAGAATAAGCGTTTGTAAAAATAGTTTGTACAAGAGTAGAGAAAGTCATGTGAGTGTAACATCAGTTTTTTAAAAGTGAAAGTTTTGGTGATAAAGATATGAAATTAGCATCCGTTGCAAAAGTGTTCGCTTACCATTGTACTGTCCACCTTAACCATTCTTTTAGATCAATGGACTTTACTTCTAAACTTTCCAATGTATGAGGAATAACTACTGCACTAATAATAATTGTTTGGCTGCAGTGAATTCAGAGCTACTATATACGTAAGTTACACATTATTTATTTATTTATTTATTATTAGTTTCAAAACCTTCATATTTATGAGGAAACAATTTTACGCACTCTTTTGTCCCTTGTTTAATTGAGAAAAATTTAAATGTCCCGATAATTGTTTCAAAAACATCGTCATCTTACATTAGTAGTGCAATCAAAATTTAAAACTGCACACTATGCATTCTGTTACAGCCTAGTTGAGGACCATAATGTGATGAAGGATAGACATACAGATTAACTCTGGCCTATCATAGCACTGTATACCAACTAGCACGGTACATCCTGTCTATAAACTTTAACATAATGCAATAAAATTTAATGCTTTTAACAGCATGTGTTAAATCACGGACTTAAAACCTTATTGACTATATACACAATAAAGTAGTAGATATTGAAATAGCTATCTTTGACAAATCGAAATATGAAAAATGCGTCATACGAGCAAAATGTGAGGATATTTTGAATGAATTAGTAGTGAAGGATGAGGCAGTATTTTAATACCTGAATAATTTCAATTGTATTATATAATAAGTAAATTCAATAACAGCTCGCCTTGAAACAATATGTATGTAATAATTATTTAAAATGTATGTAACAGTCATTGCATATGCTTATTTTTATTGTAAAATATGTTTAATAATGTTTTGTGAATACATTACATACTTTAATAATGCAAGAGCTGTGAGAATAATAAGTTTTAAGTTGCTAACAATGAGGTAACCTTGTGGCAATAATGAAATCATGATTAGAGCAACGATAATGTAAATTCTCTTGACAGTTTAAAATTAGCCAATCAATAGCGAAAAAGCTTTAAGTAAAATGCAAATATTCTATTGGACTAGAATTAGCCACTCAGAGACTTGAAATACCAAAGCTTATGGGTTTTGGCGGTTGAAAGTTGTTCAGTTGCTGGCTAACCTTAATAGTGACCGGATGAAAGATGTGTTCTCTGCAGAAATATTACGTATTCGTGTGAATAGTAAAATATGTCTACACGCTAAATAAGTGAAAAACATTAAAAATTTCTCACAGTTCTTAATATCAGTGTAGTGATATTTAATTTGTGCAAAGATTAATAAAAGAAGTGAATTTAAAAACTTAACATTTTAGTATGTCTACAATTACTGTTGTACCACACCTTGATTAAGAGATACATGGACTCTACAAACATTACTGATGCAGTTGAGGCAAATACAAACAAAAAAATTATATAGAAGCAGTTTTAATAACAAAGTTAAATATTATATTATAAAACTTAGAGTGTAATAACTATCAGCTTCTCATACGTAGCAACATATTGCATAATAACATTAATGATTACGTAATTAACAACTTCAAACCGATGCCCAAAGTGTGGTGCAATCTCTTTAAAGATAGGTAAAAATATTTTACAGAACAAAACAACTACTTCAAGTTGGCTCCCATACGTGGGGCAAATAAAATAAAGCAACATAATTTCTACTTCAAGGAACAAAACCCAAAAAGTAACCCGTATCGATCCGCATTAAAAACGTTGAAAGAGAAAGCTCTTATTTATACTAAAGCTGACAAAGGCAATAAAGTAGTAATTTTGGATAAATCTGAATATGAAACCCATATGAGAGCACTTCTTCAGGGCAATGATTACAAAAAACTTACAAAAGACCCCACAAAAAAGAGTCAGAACACTACAATAAAGGTGCTAAACAACATGAAACATATTTGGAATGAAAAAGCCAGAAAGTTCCTCATACCGAGCAACCCTATCACACCCAGGATATATGAATTACCAAAAATACATAAACCAGGTCAAGAAATGAGAGCAATAATAAACACTATAAACTCATCCACATACTATATAACAACATGGTTAGTTAAAGAATTTCAGAATCTTCCACAGTTCCACAGCCTAAGTATTAAGAATACATTTGATCTGATAGAAAATATCCAAAACCTAGAACTCACAGACAATGACCTTCTGGTATTGTTTGATGTCATTTCTTTGTTCCCTAGCATACCAAGAGAAAAACTCCTTACATATACCGGGCAGTGATTAAAGTCAATAGACATAAGTAATGAAAAAATATAGGAATATCTTGCTCTGATCAAGTTATGTATCAATGAGAACTATTTTACATTTACAGATGACTACTATTGCCAAATAAGTGGACTAGCGATGGGAAATCCATTGTCCCCATTTCTAGCCAATTTGTACATGAGCTTTCTGGAGACTCACATAACAAATGCATTCCCATTTTTATTTAAACGATGTTTCAGATAGGCGGCGCCGTGGCCGAGTGGTTAGATCGCTCGCCTCCCACCGAGGCGGCTCGGGTTCAATCCCAGGGACCTGCATGTGGGATTTGTGGTGGATGAAGCGGCGTCTGGGCGGGTTCCCCGGTTTCCCCCGCCATTTATTCCACCAACTGCTCCATCATCACCTTTCCTTTCATCCATTTCACCAACATTTTGTTTCATCTACTTCCTACATCCCATACCAGGCACGGGCTGATCACCCATCCTGGATGCTCTGTCTGATCCACGAGTGTCTGCTCCTCGACGGGCCTCTGACCCCAGGCACCCGCCTGTAAGTCCTGGGGGGTGTAAGTCCTACTTAAGAGGAGGGTAAACAGATAATGAATGAATGAAAGAATGTTTCAGATATGTTGATGACATCTTTGCAGTAGTTAACAAGAAACTTGCTGAAGATACCTTGAAATTACTTAATTTGATAGACAGCTCGGTAAAATTCACAATGGAAATAAAATCAGACAATAAACTCTCTTGGATATAATAGTCATCAGAACTAACAATAAATTACAATTCAGAATTTTTAGAAAACCTACACACATGGATAATTACATAAAGAACAAAGGATATAACCCAAGACCACATAAACGTGCAATTTTCAACAGTTTGGTCCTCAAATTGGTAAACATACCCTTGAAAGATGAGGAATATAAGAAAGAGCTCCAAAACATCATAGAAGTAGCCTACAAAAATGGCTTTGCAAAAGAATTAGTAAAGAAGAAAATCCAAAAATTTAAAAAAGATAAAGAAAGAAAGGAAATTACTACACCACAAAAAATAACACAAGATAATAGTTTTAAGAAGTTTACATTTCATCCTTGGGCACATAAAAAATTCCAAAAGATATTCAAGCATTGGAACATCAAACTAGCACCCATCAGTAAACATAGTTTAAATAACATATTAAGAACAAACACAAAAGATAAAATTCCTAGAACTAAAATGCCAGATAAACTGTGGTGATTGCAAACTTAAATATATAGGCAAAACAAAAAGGAACATAGGAGTGAGACTGAAAGAACATTTTATAAATATAAGACACAAAGAAACTGAAAAATCTGCCATCGCACATCATTTCTGGAATTCAAACCACAACATCCATAATGAAATAAATCTAATAAAGTTGATCCAAAATCCAATAGAATTGACGATATGGGAAACACTCCTTATACATAAAAACCAAAGCTATCTAATGAATTTCAATTTCCCTCCAGAAAAGGATCTCATTTTTTAAATACATCAAGCCGAAAATGTCAACGTCAGGAAGCCCAACGGTGACCTCTACACCGGAACCGACAGACTCACTAGTGGCTCTCAGCTGATGATAAAAACAAGGTGTCTTCGAAATGTGTTCAAGGTAATTATCTTGAAAGAGTGTGGCCACTAGGATTTTATTAATATTTTAATGCTTTGTCTGAAACACTTTGAATCTGCCACAAGCACCTCCTTTGCAGTAAAGTCATAAAAAGGCATCTGCTCCCATAAACTTTATATGCAAACCATAAAAGTTGGTAGGTGTGCATTAGTCATTTTCAAAATATTCATTGCTTTATCTTCAAATTTTCTCAGGCTGAAACCTATATTGGTCACTATTTGAACCTAGATATTCTCCCATTTTGTTCCCACATTAGATCATGACTAAAGTTGAAAATTCCATGCAAATACATGTTTTTATAGGATCATTGGACATAGTTCAAACTTAGTACTTATCCATTTCATTACATTCTAACTCCAAATACGTGTATTTCTTCTGTCCATATTTTGACCTTTTTGAGGATAGAAACATGTATAATGCATATATAAGGCATTTTTAGCTTAATTATGCATATAATATACATTATTTTCAGGTTAAATGCAGGTTTTAATGGTTTTGAGTTGACACCTCAGTTTTTTGATTTTATGATCCTTATTTTTGCTTCAGGAATCAGGATTGAAGAAAGAAAAAGGGGATGGGGAAATAACAGAAATAGAAAGTTTAAGATTCTCACAATAGGATGACTTTCCCAGAATTTTACCGACAGCCCTCTGCAGACTGCCTGCCATAAATATATTAATTTATCTACAAAAATCACTAGCAAGCCTTTTGATTTTGCGACAATGGAAATTTAGCCTTCTAAAACAGGTACCACGGTTGATATGACAAAGACAGAGCTGCAAAGTGGTCTTGTGGAATTTGAACAAACCCTACTAGCAATTTCAATTCTTCTAAAACTAGAATCATTTGTGAAACTGTCTTCACAGCGTGTGTGTACCTCGTAAGTGGTAAATGTCTGTGTTATTCTGTTTGCGTGTGTTAACGTGCTTCTAATATGCTTCTAATTAAAAGTTGCAGAAGAGTACTCCTTGCACATGGATAAAAGGATTGTTGTAGTAAAGAGGTAAGCTATTATTTTTTTGAAAATTTTTTATGGCACTTATTCTTTGAAAAACATTACAACATTTATTTTAAATAATTAATTAAATAAGAATGACAGTTTTTTTTTAAAAAAATCATATCCATATAAGTGGAAGATCTTTTATAATTTCAACTAAAATGTACTAAAAAATCTATATGTTGCACTCACATGACTTTCTCTACTCTTGTATAAACTATTTTTACAAACGTTATTCTCCATATACTTCATGTTAATCGAGATGTCGAGATGTCAATCTTATTGCTAATTTTCTTGTAGATGCAAGGGGAATTGGTAGGAGAATTTAAGCAATAGTCAAATATTTTAAGAGCTGGTTGCTATGTGGAGTATTCCATTCTCTTTGCATTACTAGGACAAAAAACATGAATAAAGAATTCCCATTTGAGAAAAAGTATAAGTATTGGAAAATTTAAAGGAATAACAAGCAATATCTTGAAAATAGTTCACTCAACAAAAAAAATGTATGACATAAATTGTGTATTTTAACGCGATCTACATTTTTTGTGTAGTAAAATTTTGTCCATCTCTTACGGTTTACCAGTTATACAAAAGTCATTCACAATGAACAATACTTTTGGAGACATTCCCAGAAAATTCAAGACATACATTTTATTTGTCATGAAAGTATCTTAAATACATGATATTTTAATCAAAATAGTTAGAGCCATTTCTGAGAAAATTAAAATTTTCGAAAAATGTTCCATGTAAAGGGTAATCTGGGGTGGGGGGGATTTTCTTGAAAACCTTTGTGTCGCATCTCTGAAAGATACTAAACCTAAATACCAAGTTTGGTGTTTATCCGACTGTTTGTTTCTGAGTTATGCTGTTCACAGACAGACAGACACACACTCACGGACATATTTCCAAAAATGCTTTATATGCATTCAGTGTACCTCAAAACATGTATTTCCTGTGAAATCTTGGTATCGAGTTTTTGGGTGGAATGCAATACTTCTACTTACTATACGTAGTACAGAAAGTAAACATTTCAAGTCAAACAGCATGTCACATCTGCATCACATATTGCAAGAATGCGAAAAACAAAATAATCTTGCAATACACCAAATCCAGCCATTTATACAGCTCCTGGACTAAGGCACCGTAAAATAATTTTTACATGAATTTGTGCAATGTTTTTGTAGGAGCAAATATACCACTTGAAAAACTCAGAAACCCTACTCTTAAGGATTTTTTTTTTTGAGAACTATACATCAAAAGGTGTCCCTGATCCCTCGACGTTTAGGAAAATTTATGTTCCAAAATCTGTGCTGTAGAGGTCACTTTCTGCCTACAAAAATATTTTGATAAGCTCAGGAAGCTCACAGAAAACAAATTTAGAAATGTTAGTTGTTAACTGTGCAAAAAGGGAAGTGAATTAATAAATTGGGAAAAAAATGATAGTGCATATTTTAGTATATTCTTCACTTGATCGTGCATATGCTGTAGTTGATAGGCATGAATGCATGCATATTTTGGTATTTTATAGTGCATGGATTTCTCGTTTTTAATGATGAGAAAGAACAACCAGTTTGTGGTACCAATATACAATGACAGTCATTTCCATATCTCCATGTTAACTAGGGAGAGATAAATAAGTCCATATAACTTAATTTGAAATAATTTCAATTCCAAATTTATCATGATTATGTTAAAATGCAGTTTTACTTGAATTGTATAATATTAAAGTGATACCAATAAAAACTGTGCAAGTGTTACCTATGGAATGGTAATAGATAAAGTACAGTGAGTGTACCATGTCACATTTTTGTTGGCATTTCGAGAATGTTAAAAACTGATTGTACTCAATTATACAAAATACGGAGAGTTACCGCACTTAAGCTTGGACGAACTTGAATCGCCGTCCCACTCTGTCATTGGTCAAACTGCTTATGTTTATTATTGCATCAGCTCACTGCAAGTGCCGGCAGTTGATGCAGTAATTTGTATCACAAATTACTTAAATGTAAATAATGATTGTAATATGAATATGCATTTTTATGTGACATTGATTTGAGATATTTGTTTATTGTAATTATTGTTGAGAAGTAAGTTTTTAATGCCTTACTGAAACTGACAATAATAGCGCGCAATAATGCAGCGAGGGGGTGAGCTGTTTATCATTATTGGAAACGAGGAAGTTACGTAATGTTGGCGCGTTTTTTCCTTGAGAATATTCTGGAACGTTTCCCTAGAGCATATGTATTCATAATTTTTATTGGATATTAAAATAGACGCTAATGTTGGCGCGTTTTATTAGCCAATTGCACTTCAGTTATAATCTTTAGGCATATCTGGGTGAACGAGTATAAATAGAGCTAGGTTAGAGGTAAAGTCAGTCAGCCCGTCAGTTCATCAAAATTCTTTGTACACTACACGTCGCATTCCCGTCAGTTCGTCGAAAGTATTTGTACGGCACACTTCGGATATCAATTTGCAGGTTACGTGTAACAGAGTTATGAAATCTCAAATGTTATAAAGTTAATTATACAAAAAGTTGAAGTACGCGAATAAAGAATTATCAGTAATGAAGTTATTATAACAGTTTCAGTTTGGCGAGTGTTAAGATCAATGTATAAATGTGATAGTTAACGTGTTCGACAATAAAAGTGTAAAACAAATTTCTTCATCAGTGTTATATTTGGATAAAAGATTCCTTTCCGTTTACACAACCTGTATAAAGAGAAGTACTCGACCAAAAATAAGATAATAGCTAGCCGGAGGACAGTGAAACAGAATTAAATAAAAAATAAAATTAAAATTCTTTCAAACAAAAACTAATACTGCCGCAAATTGCTAACACCAGATGGAGCTACAAACCGAACAAATGAATGATGTCACAAGATGGCTTCAATGCGTGAAGTAAACACAATAAACAAATAAATATAAGTAATACCACCGCAAATTGGCTCCCAAACGTGGGGCTACAATTAATGTTAAATAAATAACATTAATAATAAACCACCTTCAAATTGGCTCCCATACGTGGGGCAGTTAAAATTATGTAACCAAACAAAACAAAAGCAGCACAATATAAGATCTTCAAGTTCTAATAATTTACGTAAAAACATATTACGTAAGCACTGAATAACTGCACAGTCTGCTGGGCCAGTATGAGGTAAAGTTTACTCGTAATGGCTTCAACAATCACTGACTTGTGGCAGGGGTACATTGTTGGGCTTTCTGATGCTGGTTACAGCCTTTCAATGATAGTAGAAAGGTGCAAACAAAAAGGTCAAAATTGGGTTTTATTTATGGATGCTCTTTAACTACTATGGTCCTTAGCATAAGTAAGTTGTGTGTGGGGCGTATGACACAACTCATAAAAATAGATTCCCACCTGAGGCTCAGTGTGCAAAAAAGCTAGCAAGAAAAAGGCCACAACCAACATGACCTAAAACAGTAGTAACCAAGGTGAGTGCAACAGTGACTCAAGAAAACCCACCAAAACAAAGAAGCATTTCCAGCCGCATTGGAATATCCAAAGGGACCTTCTATCAGATAATAGACAACAATTTGGGTCTAGAGTGGCACTATAAAGCATGTGGACATGCCTTGAAAGAGTAGTACATCAGAGAATGCTTCACCAATGTAAAAAAAATCTGATATGTTACACTCACATGACTTTCTCTACTCTTGTACAATCTATTTTTACAAACGCCTATTCTCCATATGCTTTATGTTAATCGAGATATCGAGATGTCAATCTTATTGCTAATTTTCTTGTAGATGCAAGGGGAATATGGTAGCTTTTAAGCGATGGTCAAACATTTTAATGCTGGTTGCTATGCGGCGCATTCCATTCTCTTTGCATGTCCAGGACATAAAAAAATGAATAACGAATTTGAGAAAAAGTATAAGTATTGGAAAATTTAAGGGAATAACAAGCAATATCTCGAAAACGGTTCACTCAACAAAAGAAATGTATATGACATAAGTTGTGTATTTTAACGAGATCTACATTTTTTGTGTAGTAAAATTTTGTCTATCTCTTATGGTTTACCAGTTATGCAAAAGTCGTTCACAATGAAGAATACTTTTGGAGACATTCCCAGAAAATTCGAGATATACATTTCATTTCTCATGACATTATCTTAAACATATGATATCTTAATCAAAATCGTTAGAGCCATTTTTGAGAAAATTAAAATTTTCGAAAAATGTTCCATGTAAAGGGTAGTCTGGGGTGGGGGGATTTTCTTGAAAACCTTCGTGTCGCATCTCTGGAAGATACTGAACCTAAATACCAAGTTTGGTGTTTACCCGACTGTTCGTTTTTGAGTTATGCTGTTCACAGACACACACACGGACATGTTTCCAAAAATGCTTTTTTTGGATTCAGGAGGTCTCAAAACATGTATTTCCGGTGAAATCTCGGTATCGAATTTTTGGGTGGAATGCAATACTTCCCCTACTTACTATACGTAGTAGAGAAAGTAAACTCAATGACCACCCCCTGGCAGGTGAAAAGTGGCAATGTGGTTTCTTTAAATGAAGCATGGGTTTATCTAGGTGACACAAAAAAAAATACGACCCATTTATTACCTTCAAGTGGGCCATAAGGGGTGCTCCAACTTTATTCGGGAGAACAAGGAAAAGTTTTCCACGGGATTCATGATAGTTGTAGGTTATTGCTCTCGGGGGAAACTCGGCATTCACAGAGTTGCCAATAATGTAATAATTAATGCAGCCTATTATCAAAGAAATGTTATGGACCCAATTTTTTATGAAGAGATTCCTCAGTTGTATGGTGAGGATGCCCCAAATGTTTAGATCCACATGGATAAAGCATTCAGTCACACTTCTCAGTCTTCCCAGCATTACAGCCTGATTAACTTGAGCTGGTAGCTCGCTGCGCAGTACAAGAGGGGCAACTAAGAGTGGCGGGAGACCAACTGCAGCCACATGCAGCCAAGAGGGAAGGGAAATCGCATGCATCTTACCTTGAGGCTGGTTTCAGGCAACAGACGCAACACTAGCAGAAGATCCAGTTGAATCTGCAGTTCCTTGCTCTTGACAGTCTTCACCTTCCTCTTCACCAGAAAACTCGGAGTAATCACTGCTTTCATCGGTGTCGCCCCCTAGATGAATAATTTCCTGTCTGCCATCCAGCAAGCCTTCACTGCGCATGAATTCTAGCCCAACATTGATGACGTGCATATGGAGTAGTGTGTGATGAATGTTTCATCCATATATATTATGGGACGGCCCTCACTTCTGTACTGTTTTATCATTCTAAGATAATGGAGCCACTTAGTTCTGATGTCGTGCCGCTCTATTAGGACTTTTCTATTCTTTTTAGTCCTTTTGCAGGTAAAACCCAACTTAAGTAGTACCTTTCTTAATGTAGATACACTCCCTTCAAAGTTGATCAAGTCCTTTAACTTTGCATGCACCTTCTTCAGTGTCGGTCTTTGCTTGTGAAGAACGTAGAATTCATTCACTGCCTCATTGAAAGTATCTAAGCTCGCACAATTATACCTTTTAGGTCTCTTTTTATGCGGTGTGGAGAATGAAGGTGAAATGCCACTATCAATATCTATGGTTTCCTTAATAATTCTTCTTACACTTCTTTCAGAAGCGCTTGTTGCCTCAGCAACACTCTTTCCAATGTTTTTCATATTGATGTTTACCAGGCCAGCCACTACATGTCTTTTCATGTATTTATATACATTGCTAATAACTTTCCTGGTTTGGGAGTGCAGTAGTTTGCCTTTAAGTTTACTGCCCATGTATTAACAGTAAGTAAAATGCAAATCCAAAAAATACTCAACGCAGGCACTCACACTTACACACACATACAGAGAATACAACTCGGCACAAAGCAAACTGTTTCGTGTATATGCTGTTATAGATGAACATATAATGCGCACGGACACAAGCCTTAAAAATTACAGAAGCTTAGATAATGCACATGCAGCGTCAACAACTCCACATGCATAACTGACCCCCACTCTCCTCTCGGGATAGATAACAGACTTATCATTTAGTGTGCACCTTTCCTCAGCTGCCACCTCAAGTTAATCGGGTAGTACTACTGGAAAGCTATAAAAACGGGTGTCAATGTGATACCATTTAAAAAGATCCCTGTGAAGTCACCAGATGCCTTGCCAATGGATTTCTGCAGATTTGTCTGCTGAAACAGCGCCTTGCTTCTCGGCATCCCACCACAATCGAAGGACTCTGGAAAGTCTGCCAGGAGGAGTAGGCTACCATCCTTCCTGTTCTTAGACGCAACACGCAGCATTCTTCAATGGAAACTGCGCTGCAGAACCACAATTAATGCCCGTGGAAATCACATTGAACACAATACGTGGTGGGGAAAGGGAATCTCGCCATGAAAAAACATAAGCAAAAACGTCCGAGCTTAAGTGGGACAACCCTCCGTATCTTGGTCACCAAATTCTTTGTTTTCTCCTACCTTACAGCCGAAATTTCAAACTTGGTCACTCTTTCCAAAACCAAAAATAAATCAGTCAAGAGTAATGTTAAAAAATGTAAAAAAATTACTTTTTTTATATAAAATATTTTCAAGCATAGCAGAATCAAGATCCAATGGCCTTCTGGTCATTTAAATGCCCAAAAACGACATTAAAATGGACATGTGCAGATGAGTGGGAATATCACTTGAAATCGCATGTTAAGTTATTGAAATGGTTATAAACAGTGAAGCTTTTAACATATTTAAATTGTGAATGAATTTCAACACTTTAGTTTTACTTACTAAGTTTTCACTCAGAACACGTGTCAAAGACATTCATTTCCAACGTCAGCTGTATGTTTACTGGCATCTGAGAGAGGATCTCCTATTTTAGTGCCATCTAGTTGTCTAGTGGAGAACTTCACTGTGTCGTGAAGTGGTTGAATTTCAAAATTCATTTCTCTTATGCATTTTTGGTGGTGTGGATTTTTCCCCATATTGCAAGTTCTGCTGGAGTTTTGGCATGATTTAAAAGCTTTATTTCCCATTTAATACGTTCTGTTCAAAATGATGAGCTACTGCAGATTTGTCTATTTGCTTAAGTTTTAAATTTCTTAGATATTCTATGGCTTCTATTATATTCGTAGACAAAACCAAGAGAAACCTGCAAACTAGACTGACGATGGAGATTGAGGCAGTATTATTAACACTTAAATGATTTCAGTCAAATTATATAATATGTAAATTTAATAACAGCCTGCCTTGAAGCAATATGTGCATGTAATAATTTGTAAAATGTATGTAACAGTCATTGCATATGCTTATATTATTGTAAACATGTTCAATAATGTTATGTGAATGCCTTACATAATTTAATAATGTAGGAGCTGTGAGAAATAGGTCAAAAGTTGCTAACAATGAGGTAACCTTGAGACAATAATGAGTAAGAATGTTTAATAATGCTACTAGTCATTATTGGAGCAACAATAATATAATTTTAGTAACAGTTTATAAAATAGCCAATCAACAACCAGAAAAAGCTTTAGTTAAATGAAGGTATTCTATTGGAGTAGGAATAGCCAATCAGAGACATGAAATACAGAAATTTACAAGTTTAGGCGGTTGAAATCAGTTCACTTGCCTGCAAACAGTGTTCCTAACTGGACATGAGACACATCCTTGAGAGATTTAAATACGAATTCGTGTGAGACGAAAAATAGTTTTACGTGTTAAAAAGTGTAATTAATTAATTAATAAAAAGAATCTCACAGCTCTCTATATCAGTGAAGTGTTAATTAAATTGTGTCAAGCATTAATAAAAGAAGTGAAGTAAAATTATAATCTGTGTAAGCCTACATTCTTGTTGCACTACAACCCTGCTAAGAGAAACATGTCTCTAACAATAATACTGACGCAGCCGAGGCAAACATAAATATATAATATTTAAAGAAACAGTCAAATTACAAGGTTAATATCTTTTTTTAAACTTGGGGCAAAGGCCACCTGAAAGTACATTTTGGGGCAAAGGCTACTGGAAAGCGGGTACCATACATTCGGTTGCAACTACTACAAGTTTGGCTCCCCAACAGTTGAAATATAATATAACTCCTTCAATATAACCTACTTTAAATTGACGCCTAAAGCGTGGTGCAAATAACGTAACAAACCACCTTCTTCAAGATGAACACCTTCGGAACATGTTCTGAGTGAAAAGTTTGTAACTGAAACTAAAATGTTATTAATCCATTCACAATTTCAACAAGCACTTGAAATTTTAAAACTTGATTTTCCTATAATCTTGTTTTCCTGCATTTTTAACACTTTAAAATGTTCCTCATGTTGCAATTTTTGTTCAAGTTTCCAGTACATTTCTTTAAAGGCACATGAATAGATCTAAAGAGCCCTTTTGTCATCCTCCATTGTGTAGTGCTAGTCTCTAGTTCCCGGGTTGCGGGTTCAAACCCGGCAGAAGGCAAAGTATTTTTTCGGGCATAAAAATACTTAGCATGGCTTCCTTCAGAAGGGAAGCAAAGCCATGTCCTGTGTCTTAGATTTACGGCACGTAAAAGAACCTCAAGCCTGATAAAGAGGTCCCAGAGGTCTTTCACGCCCAAAATAGAATGGGATGCTAAGGATCACAGCAGTTAAAGAGCGTCCATAAACAAAACTCAATTTAATTTAATTTAATTTAAACAGACCTTTCTTTATAGCAAGCACAATTTTAGAGAATTTTATAAAAATAAAAAAGTACATGTGCAAAGGATGCACGCACATGTTTGAGATTTCCCAGGCAAGCATTATTATATAAACCACATGGACAGAGAGATACAGGACCACCATGAAGAAGTTGAATAGAACAGTTTCAAGAACCTTGTAACAAGTCGTAAAGGCCTAATACTTATAAGGGAAGAAAGAAGTAAGGAAAAAACGTTATATTACTAATTTTTTCCCAGAGTTTTCAATGTTACACAAAATTTAATCTTTGATAGTAATGAAGTATATTTAAGAAATAATATCTAAACTTCTCAAACTTTCATCACAGTTCAGTTTTGGAAAATCATCAGTAATTATGCACATTAGTTAATCCTATTATTTTTACTTTCTCTACTACGTATAGTAAGTAGGGGAAGTATTGCATTCCACCCAAAAATTCGATACCGAGATTTCACCGGAAATACATGTTTTGAGACCTCCTGAATCCAAAAAATGCATTTTTGGAAACATGTCCGTGTGTGTGTCTGTGTGTGTGTGTGTGTGTGTGTGTCTGTGTGTGTGTGTCTGTGTGTCTGTGAACAGCATAACTCAAAAACGAACAGTCGGATAAGCACCAAACTTGGTATTTAGGTTCAGTATCTTCCAGAGATGCGACACGAAGGTTTTCAAGAAAATCCCCCCACCCCAGACTACTCTTTACACGGAAGATTTTTCGAAAATTTTAATTTTCTCAAAAATGGCTCTAACGATTTTGATGAAAATATCATATGTTTAAGATAATGTCATGAGAAATGAAATGTATATCTCGAATTTTCTGGGAATGTTTCCAAAAGTATTCTTCATTGTGAATGACTTTTGCATAACTGGTAAACCATAAGAGATAGACAAAATTTTACTACACAAAAAATGTAGATCGCGTTAAAATACACAACTTATGTCATATACATTTCTTTTGTTGAGTGAACCGTTTTCGAGATATTGCTTGTTATTTCCTTAAATTTTACAATACTTATACTTTTTCTCAAATACGTTATTCATTTTTTTATGTCCTGACATGCAAAGAGAATGGAATGCGCCACATAGTAACCAGCATTAAAATATTTGACTATCGCTTAAAAGCTACCATATTCCCCTTGCATCTACAAGAAAATTACCAATAAGATTGACATCTCGATATCTCGATTAACATGAACCATATGGAGAATAAGCGTTTGTAAAATTAGATTGTACAAGAGTAGAGAAAGTCATGTGAGTGTAACACATCAGATATTTTTTTTTTTTTTTTTTTTTTTTTTGAGTTTTATATAGAATAGTGGTTTAGTTGTAGCTTATATTGCGGTTGTAGTTAATATTATGCTATTTGTGCATATTGGATTTTAGTAAATATTACTTAAGTGTGTATATGTATGCAATTTCTCTATTTTTGTACGATACGTCCTGTTGTGATGTTTTCGTGCCAAAGTTAGCATTGTGTTAATAAAGGGCAATTTTGCAGTTTGAACTTTCTTTTTGTGTTAAATGTGGAGTGTCATTTGAATGCATGCAATGGCAGTAGGAGGTATATCATATGACATGCGGACACCTGTGTTGGGCATGTGTGCAGAATGCATACTGGAATGCACACACAGAGCCTGAAGGAGGATTAGGGTAAAAGTTCTTAGGTATGGAAGAAAGAAGAAGCATTAGTGGATATTTAATGGAATTCACATTTAAGAGACCCTACCCGGACCATCGCATATAACCCATTAATTTTTCAAGGTAATTGGAATGCTGTAGCCTCCACTTCATATATTTGAGGTAAGTAATCATGCTTTTAATAAATCCTCATATTTTAGTGGAATATAGCACGTATTTGAGCACCAAAATGATTAGGAGGCAAGCATAAGCCATCAGACTGCAGCGAGCCTCAGTAAATTGACTGGGTCCTCTGATTTTCTGATGTTAGGTTAGGGTTAGTAAGTGTAAAGAAGCTGGTTTGTGCCATAGTAGTGTTTGTAAATGCGGTGGTATGTGTTGTAGGCTTGTTTTCCATGGTTTTTTAAAACGTCTGCAATTAAAATAAGGCCTAAACTCAGGCATTTTTTAAATTTTGCAGACACCATATTGGATCAGCTAATGTGCATAATTAGCAAATTATTTTCTTGGAAAATTATGTTAAGAGGACTGCAAAAATTAATTTTCTATTACAATTATGGTAAACAAATCTGGGATAAAATGTTCACTTGTTTGAAATTTGTTGACATTAGAGATTTTGGTACTGGTAATACACACAAAGTCAATCATGGTATCATCAAAGATACCTATTATTTGGCAAAATGAGGGGGAATCTGCTCTTAGTGTATCCTCATTGAAAATGCTTATAAAAGCAAAAGGAAAGCGAATAAATTACCTTAGGAGTGAGTTTAGAAGTGGATGTGATCTCTTCAATATCTGGTGCCCACCTGCCCGCCCTTTTTAGGTGTTTTACTTTTATAAGGAAATCGCATTATGAACGCAACAAACGTAGCCATGTTATTGCTAAAGCACATGCAAAATGGGAACTGCCAACCTAAATAAAAAGTGAAATCTGCTAAATATGTGATGCGTTGTTGTTACTAGAATTTCTTCTTCTTCTTCTTCTTCTTCTTCTTCTTCTTCTTCGTTTAGTGTTGCTGCTGACAAAAATGCAACGCATTCATAGTAAGAAAAGACTATCCACCAAAATTTTAATTTTTGTATTCTTTTTGTGAAAGTTTGTTATATTAATATGTTATTTCCATTAAATAAAGAAGTTCCTTTACTGTAACAGTGGTAGATAGTTAATGCAAGCCTACATAGAAAAAACCTAACCTAGGGCTAACCTTCCGTGAATTCAGAAACGTAAGTTTATATTAAAAAAAAAAACCTAACCTAACCTCCCGTGAATCAGAAACCTAATCTTAGGAATGCACGCTCGCGTGCTTTGATGTAACCACTGGTAACAAATTAAAACAGTTATATATATATATAAGTAAATCAGAAACCTAAGCTTATATATAAAAATAAAAGAAACTAAACCTAACCTAAACTCTCATGAATTAGAAACCTAAGCTTAGGAACGCAACTGCTAATCCTCCCCTTCTAAAAACCATCCCTCGGCTACGCTTTGAGCCTGAGGGCCCTCAATCTCTCGGCTATGCCTTGAGGTTGAGTATCTTACCGGCTTTGGCGGCATTAGTTATTCATATGTTGCCAGCATTGCGTTAAAGTTAGTGTATTACAGAGTGACATCTGTTGAGCTAGTGTATGTCATAGAGTGACATCTGTTGGACATATGACACATCATTTTTACCGCTGTGGGAGATACACTAAGAGCAGAATGTCGAAGTGAGGTTTACAGGTAATTAACTGCATTGTCACTGTCCACAAACAAAATTTATGGCAGAGCACAATAATTCCAAGTATTTTATAGCTAACACTGCGCATGTCTGCTGAATCATAAATGCCTACCTTGACATAAAGTTCAATCTGCCGATCATCTGCAATGACACCCAAGAACCTCTCTGCTTGCTGTCGAAAGGATGACTGACCCATCCACTCATGCTTTGTGTTACCACTAGAGGAATGAAAATACTTAAACAGCCGCTGAGACAAATCAGGATATCGTGGAAAAACATAGTTCTGCAACAACAAACAACTTTTACTAATAAATATAGTTAGTGATATTGTTAGTATTTGTAGCCCTTAGCATAAGTCTTAACTTACAGTGAATACACGGCAGGTGATTCCTTGTACAGAATCTTCTTCCAAACTTTTTTGGCATAGGATCTGAAATTAAAAGTTGTCTTTAAAATGAATGACAAGAGGTCTTTCAAGGAGCAGATGTTAATGAAGTTAGGAACTGAATGGTGCTGACAAGAGCTTTAAACTATGTTTGCACTGTCATTAAAGCACCTTGAAGCTGTTAATCCTCTAGACAGCGATAAGATACACTTTTGGTTTTGTACTGCTACACTACAAAAACAACTTACGTGTGTTTAAACGACCATCTTTAAAAGCGTGTATTTCTTAGGCATTACCTTGGCTAGTTTATCTACAGGAATAAGTTGGGTAGGTGTTCTGTCTTGTATATCTACGCCAGATGCAGTCCTGCGCAAAGAATTTTTTCTAATTTGTTCATGACTATGTTGATTTCCCATCTGCACTTCGGTGAACAAACCCTGACGCCCGCTTGTTCCACGTAGCTTTCTTATTGTATGAATGAACAGTACAAGACGATCTATTTGCCTTTTTCCTCTCCGGCAACTTCTAGTATTTCCACCCTTTTTGTGCCTCTGAAACAGTCGCTTCCGTTTGATCTGATGAGTATGTCATCAAACGGACGCAGACAGTGGATTCAACTTCGACGTGTTGTCCGATTTCAAGCATCCAGCAGCTGTTCGAGGAACATGTGTGACAAGCCCTGGCGCTGATATTCTGAACTAAATCCTAGTCTTGTACGTGCTGCTATCTATTAACAAAATTAAAAACAGTTTGTAACCGGTTTCGGCGTTAAAGGAGGTAAAACAGGGTGTTCTCTTACCTTGTAAAATGTGATGCGATCAATAATCATTCCACTACTTGATACCACTTGGCCAAGTGACAGTTCTTGTGGTGCTGAAAAGTGAAAGGAGTGCGAATAAAGGTCGGCTGCTGTAACGTATTGAACTTCGTGTGGTGCAAGAGATTCAAGAGGTGTATTTTAAACAACCTGCACGTTTTCAGTTGCTTCATTTTATCTTCGCTTCAATGGCAACTATTCGCGGGAACCAGAAAAGAAATCAGCTGCAGAAAGACGCAGAATACAGAGAGAAACTCAAATTACTAGATGATGAATTAATGTCATTTTACCAGTACTGTCAGCAAGCAGGATTTTCTGAAGATGAAATGGACTTGATCATAGCACCTTTAGTTGTAACGATAAGAAAAAGTCTTATGAAGAAACTGGCCAAAGCTTGCGGGATTTTGATGTCCATTGTTGTGTTCTTTTACTTTGCTGGCCAACTCGGAACTGTTTCCATGCATTTTGCAGCTATTGGAAGATTGTTTATGATAAAGGTTAGTCCAAAACTGAAAATAGTTCAACATAATGCTCAACCATATGATAGTAATCGTCATTTTTCTTAAGCTTTTCTGCAGTGGTAGTTTTCCTCAACCACATAATAATAACAATAATGCAGACCTGGGTTTAAATCGCGGTTGGTTAAACTCCCTGCCTATGGTCCTCAGATGAACATCGCCAAATACCCTCTAGTTCACATTATGCACCATTGGTGTCAGCAGTGGGTGTATTCATATGCGATTTGATATGATCATTTCATTACATTATTATTATTATCATCATTATTATTATATCCAAAAATAATCTTAAAAATCTAATGTGTTACACTCACATGACTTTCTCTACTCTTGTACAAACTATTTTTACAAACGCTTATTCTCCATATGCTTCATGTTAATCGAGATGTTAATCGAATTGCTAATTTTCTTGTAGATGCAAGGGGAATTGCTAGTCAAATATTTTAAGAGCTGGTTGCTATGTGGAGTATTCCATTCTCTTTGCATTACCAGGACAAAAAAAAATGAATAACGAATTTGAGAAAATGTATAAGTATTGGAAAATTTAAGGGAATAAGAAGTATAATCTCGAAAATGGTTCACCCAACAAAAAAAATGTATATGATATAAATTGTGTATTTTAACGCGATCTACATTTTTTGTGTAGTAAAATTTTGTCTATCTCTTATGGTTTACCAGTTATGCAAAAGTCGTTCACAATGAAGAATACTTTTGGAGACATTCGAGGAAAATTCGAGGTATACAATTCATTTGCCATAAAAATGTCTTAAAGTTATGGTATTTTATTCAAAATCGTTAGAGCCATTTTTGAGAAAATTAAAGTTTTCGAAAACTGTTCCATGTAAAGGGTAATCTAGGGTGGGAGGATTTTCTTGAAAACCTTCGTGTCGCATCTCTGGAAGATACTGAACCTAAATACCAAGTTTGGTGTTTATCCGACTGTTCGTTTATGAGTTATGCTGTTCACAGATCGACAGACACACACACACGGACATGTTCCCAAAAATGCTTTTTTTTTTGGATTCAGGGGGTCTCAAAACATATATATCCGGTGAAATCTCGGTATCGAATTTTTGGGTGGAATACATTACTTCCCCTACTTACTATACGTAGTAGAGAAAGTAAAAATGATATTGTTTTTAGCCTATTCCGGCAATAAAACTTCTGCGTTTATATTGTTTGTTTATATTATTTGAAATCCATTTGCAGAAAATGTGAAATCTTTATAATGCAATCAGCAATGAAGCGTTATTGGTCTCATATTTTGAAGCAGATATTTCTTATAAAAGATGACCGGTTGTAACTTATAATAGGGCCTCTGCTCAGAGAATCAGTACAAATGTTCATATAACCATGACATACATACGCTGCGCTTTTTAAAATTATTATAGTACCTACTATACCAGGAATTTATAAGAGACAAACACTGTTATTTTCGAAGCATTTTATTGCCTTTAAATTCTACATGCCCTAATTCTCTCTCTTTTTCTCCCAGTAACCGGGCATCAATTCTTACTTTCTCTATAACGTATAGTGAGTAGGGAAAGTATTGTATTCCACCCAAAAAATCAATGTCGATACTTCACCTGATTCCAAAAAAGGCATTTTTAGAAAAAGTTCCGTGTGTGTGTCTGTGAACAGCATAACTCAAAAAAGAAAAGTCGGATAAATACCAAACTTGGTATATAAGTTCAATATCTTCCTAACATGCGACACAACGATTTTCAAGAAAATTCCCTCCACTCCCATTAGCTGGTTCTGTGCTTGTGGAGTTATCTTGTAAGTTCGGGCGCCATTCCATAGATTGCGTTTTGTTTCCGACTCGAAGTGCTGCACTTATGTTTCATCACCGTGACAATCACAAAAAATCTGATGTGTCGCAGTCACATGACTTTCTCTACTCTTGTACAAACTATTTATACAAACGCTTATTCTCCATCTACTTCATGTTAATCGAGATATCGATATGTTAATCTTGTTACTAATTTTCTTTTAGGTGCAAGGGGAATATGGTAGGCTTTAAGCGATAGTCAAATGTTTTAAGAGCTGATTGCTATTGGAGCATTCCATTCTCTTTGTATGTCCAGGATATAAAAACTCTGATGTGTTACACTCACATGACTTTCTCTACTCTTGTACAAACTATTTTTACAAACTCTTATTCTCCATCTATTTCATATTAATCGAGATAAACATTTGCAGAAACGATCTTTTGACATGCAAAGAGAATTACACTTTACACATAGCGACCAGTTCTAAAAAATTTTACTATTGCTTAAGGCGTACTATGTTTCCCTTGTTTTGTATTTGCAAGGGCAGTATAGAAATACAGTAGTCTTTAAGTATAGACATATCTCTTAATAGCTGGTTGCTATGTGCAGCTCCATTCTCTTTCCCACAGATTAATACTCGTTGCATATCCAAGATAAATAAAGAATAACGAATTCCCATTTGAGAAAGTAATGAAAAATTTAGGGGAATAACAAGCAATATCTCGAAAATGGTTCACTCAACAAGAAAGATGTATATGACATAAATTCTATATTTTAATGCGATCTACTTTTTTTGTGTATTAAACTTTTGTCTATCTCTTATATGGTTTACCAGTTACGCCAAATTCGCTCACAATGAAGAATACTTTTGGAGACATTCTCAGAAAATTCAAGATATACATTTTATTTGTCATGAAAATATCTTAAACATATGATATTTTAATCAAAATCGTTAGAGCCATTTTTGAGAAAATTAAAATTTTCGAAAAATATTCCATGTAAGGGGTAATCTGGGGTGGGGGATTTTCTTGAAAACCTTCGTGTCGCATCTCTGGAAGATACTGAACCTAAATACCAAGTTTGGTGTTTATCCGACTGTTCGTTTCTGAGTTATGCTGTTCACAGACAGACACACACACGGACATGTTTCCAAAAATGCTTTATATGCATTCAGTGCACCTCAAAACACGTATTTCCTGTGAAAGCTCGGTATCGAATTTCTGGGTGGAATACAATATTTCCCTACTTACTATACGTAGTAGAGAAAGTAAAAATATTCACTATTGGTCTCATAACGTGCAAGCAATTCGGCAGATTACCCTTCTTTGCTCTTTATGGTTTTCCGTTAGGCTTCGAAGAATCCAGTGGGCACAAACTTTTGAATACTCTTAACTGCTGTAAGGGCAGTGGCGGCTGCTGTGTAAGGGCACGTGAACACCTAATTTTTGACACCTTATGGATTTATTGGATGCGGTAATTTAAAATTTACCGCGCATCTCTTCTAAACTCCGGGACTCAGGACTCCAGTCTGGTAAGCTCATGGTGAGCCTAAGTGATTTTTTCTATGCACCTACTCTTGGAAGGGCTTTACCATAGGGATGATGGATCTATTGTAGGGTGGCGGTTTGGTTTTGATGGTGCGTATGTGATGGGAGGTAGCGCTATGGTTTTATAGATTCCTCAGTGGCTGACTCTTCAGAAGCAGCGCCAGTGACCTGCTACGCTGGTGTTTGTTCTTCCTTAAATTTGGTTGGTTTAATTTTGATTGACCACGCCCATTGGGAGGGGGAAGTACTTAGTGGTAGCATTTTTTTATGTTGGCAGGTTTAAATCCTTCGTTACCGGGGGTGCCCGCAAGCTATGTATTGACGTTCTTGTGGTAAGTAATCCCCCAGGGATCTGACAAGCGCGTTCTCTTGATGTATCAATCTGCCGTAGAATTTTTGAGTCCGTGCCTAATCACATCCTCCACGTATGGGAGGGTCAAGGTTTCGTGCAGTAGCCTGACTGGAAAGCCATGGCAGACAGAATAGATGGACCGAAGTCCCCCATTCTGTATCCGCTGCAACCAGAGAAGCCAGCAATCTGCTGCCATGCCCCACACCTAAACCATATTCACTCTTAGGTTGATCCGCGGCAAAACAAACCCACGTGGTCAGTGCACCGTGGTGCAACACGGTAGCAATGCGCGCAGGAAAGTAGTCCCATACTAATACTCTGAATTTTAGAATGAATTTATCCTTAAATAGTATAATATTCTATACAAATACCTAAGGTTATATTTAACGCTGATTTATACCGTAAAACAGAGCTACAAGTCCCATGATGCAATTCGTATGAGTCACCTGATATCTGGGTTAGGAGCAGAATATTGCTTACAGCCAGAAACACCAGTTGTGTTTAGTATCATGCAGGACGATGATTTTGCTCTTGTGTTTTCGTCGAATTACGTAAAGCATTAGCCGCGCAAACCATTGACTAGTGGTGAAAAAACAATAGTGTTGAATCTTTATTATAAGTTATGTGAGAAATGTACAACACTTTCCGCGAAAGAAATGGTGAAATTAACTTCCGAGTTCACCGGTGTTTCGAGTACAAGTATAAACAGTGCTTGTGCAGAAAAATCTGAAACGAGAAAAGTGGTTACACCGGAAAAAAACTACCAATCTTATCATCTTTAACCTTTAACAGAATACCTAGTCGCCGTTTCAGTTGTCGAAATAAGGATTCTGTTCTTTTTTGCACTACGTGCCGCTTGTATTGACCACATGGTCTGAAAGTGACAGTATTTCTAGTGCGAATGGCGGAAGGATACATTATAGCGGTGCACTGGTCACCTGGGGTTTGTTTTGACGCTGATCAACCTAAGAGTGAATACAGAGAAGCAGGCATAGAGCATCAGAGGTAAACTGGTCGCAGCCAACGTTTCCCCAGTCGGCTACAAAGCGAACGGAAAGCTTTGAAGCCTGATCATAAACCCATCAGTAAACGAATAGTAAGGTCTTCCCATCCATCAACTACAGCACGTGGTCCTTTCTCTAGCTCCACCAAAGCAAAGCGTTGTTGCAATGTCACTTCTGTTGTTTCTTCTGTTTTAGCAGCTGTGACTGTTCGCTCGTGCTTTCCTTCCGTCTTTTAGTTAAGCTTATATCTTACTTCTTCAGAGAAGTTATATAGTGTTTTACTTAGTGCAGTTTTTTGAGTTTAGCAGTGTTTAATAGTTATTAGCATTTAATAGTTTAATTAAGATGTGAGACCTTGGGAAACGAACCAAGTTGCTTCCCCTCCGGCCGCACCAGCAAATGACCCTCTGCCGAATACCAGTAGTGCCAAGACCACGAAGAAAAGAGCTACAAAAACTTTGAATAAGCAAACCAGATTTCTATGTGTAATGTTCAAGAACATGTAGAAAAGAACCCTTTACGTGGAAAAATGTTTGTTATTGTTTTGAATTTCTCAAAAACAGCTTTAACGATTTTTAGTAAAATACCGCAAGTTTAAGATATTTGCAAGAAAAAATAAAATTTGTATCTTGAATTTTATATTCTGGGAATAACTTGTAAATTCTTCCTCGTTCTCAACTTTTTGTATAACTGGTAAACTCTAAGAGATAGACAAAATCTTACTGTGCGTAAAATGCAATCTCGAAAAAGGACACATTTTAGGTCAAATTGTGTTAACCATTTCCGAGAAATTTGTTGTTATTGGTTTGAATTTGAAATACAAGTTGGAAGTCCCTGTTTGTATTTTCCTCGTGGTCATGCTAAGAGCATGCAATTTCAAAGTCATTATATGTTCATCTGTATTTTAAAAATCTGACTATCGCTTTAGCCTATGTATCCTTATATTTACAACGATATGTGCAATGCAATTTTATCTTATTTAAGAAGTAGATAGAAGAATAAGCTTTTGTAAAAGTAGTTTGTAGAAGAGTGAGTAGAGATAATCTTGTGAATATAAAACATAATAATTTTTTTTTTTTAGTTTCTTTCTTTTGCCTTCGTATTTTTACTTACCCTGCATTTTATAATAAAGCTATTCATTTAAGTAAACAGAAGCTGTCATGCTTATAAATCTTACACCTTAAACAATACACAACTTCTTCTATTAGCTTTATATTAATAAAACGTTGTGATACAAGTGATAAAAGACTTGCGTTCGCTTACTTTTTACTTTCTCTACTACGTATAGTCAGTAGGGGAAACATTGTATTCCACCCAAAAATTCGATACCGAGATTTCACCGGAAATACATGTTTTAAGACCCCCTGAATCCAAAAAAAAAACATTTTTGGAAACATGTCCGTGTGTGTGTGTCTGTCTGTGAACAGCATAACTCAGAAACGAACAGTCGGATAAACACCAAACTTGGTATTTAGGTTCAGTATCTTCCAAGGATGCGACACGAAGGTTTTCAAGAAAATCCCCCCACCCCAGAGTACCCTTTGCATGGAAGATTTTCGAAAATTTTAATTTTCTCAAAAATGGCTCTAACGATTTTGATTAAAATATCATATGTTTAAGATATTTTATGACAAATAAAATGTATATCTTGAATTTTCTGGGAATGTCTCCAAAAGTATTCTTCATTGTGAACGACTTTTGCATAACTGGTAAACCTAAGAGATAGACAAAATTTTACTACACAAAAAATGTAGATCGCGTTAAAATACACAATTTATGTCATATACTTTTTTTGTGGAGTGAACCATTTAAGAGATATGTATGTGCTTAAAAAGGCTACTGTACTTCCAAATTGCCCTTGTAAATATATTATCCCCTTACATCTACAAGAAAATTAGCAATAAGATAGACCCTGCTAATGTTCATCTCGATTAACATGAAGTAGATGGAGAATAAGCGCTTGTAAAAATAGTTTGTACAAGAGTAGAGAAAGTCATGTGAGTGTAACACATCAGATTTTTTCACCTGTTTTTGTTTACATCTTCTGGAACTTGGTTTGTCTACATTCTGTGGTTGCAGGACAAACAAAATAAAGAATACTTTTACCATAGCTCCGCGCATAGCATAATCAAAAATGATGCTTTGCTTTGGGAGTAAGAGTTCCTTTCAAAATGAATTCATATTTATGAATTTTAATTATTTAATGATAGTCCAACAATGTATAGTTTAATCGGGACGTGTTTCTAAGTGCTTTATAAAGGTGTAACTTTAAGTGGACCGGCATAGTGGAAGCTAGAACTGAGTATAAGGCGGCTACCGCCCCCCTAGCCCTGTTCGTTGTTCCAAGCATGTGTTCACGAAAAGTGAACAGTGTGACGTCCAAGTGGCGAACGGACGTCCCCCACTCTATCCTTTGGCCCTGATAGGTGAATGTTGATCTGTCTGCAGCGGGGATTTGTCTCTTGTTAAGCAGGACAGCTTGGCTTTTGTCCGGATTCACGGACATCCACCACCGCCTGCACCCGAGTTCGAGACGGAGGTGTCTTTGTATAGGGTTGAAGGCTCTGAGGATGTATCTGTTTGTTATGTACAGTAGGACGTCATCAGCAAACTGGGTCATATTGACGTCCTGCACCACTGGAAAGTCTGCCATGTACAGACTAAACAGTGTGGGGGATAGTACAGAGCCTTCGGGGACTCCACCTCGTATGGGATGTGGACATGGGGCGATTCATGAACGAATCGTTCATATGAACGACTACAAGGAAAGAATCATGTCAGTCTTAGCATGAATCGTCGTTCAAAATGAATCGTAAGAATCGTGTATGAACGTGGTTCAAAATGAATCGTAAGAATCGTACATGAATTGTCGTTCAAAAAGAATCACAAGAATCGGCATGAATCGCCGTTCAAAAAGAATCGCAGGAATCGTGCATGAATCGTCGTTCAAAAAGAATCGCAAGAATCGGCATGAATCGCCGTTCAAAAAGAATCGCAGGAATCGTGCATGAATTGTCGTTCAAAAAGAATCGCAAGAATCGGCATGAATCGTCGTTCAAAAAGAATCGCAGGAATCGTGCATGAATCGTCGTTCAAAAAGAATCGTGATCAGGACATTCTCGCTTGCGCTTTGTTTACTACTCACTCTTAGCTTTGGCTTCCAAGCCGAGCCCGGACGAATGCTGCCGAGTGAGTACGATGATGAGCAGGGAAGTTACCAAGCATTGTGATGGTATATCATAGTATACAGAAACAGAACAGCACCGCAATATTATATATTGCCGAGTTCTGTCGATTCGTAGTAGTGAATTGCACAGGTTGAAAGATTTGTTAGAATTTATAACGTGAATTGGTAGATCAACACGATTCTTTGAGATGCTGATGGCATAAAGTATTGAGTTCAGCCGAGAAAGATTAATTCTTAAAAACAAATTGCGTAAATAGCTGTAAGGCGCAGTAATATGAATCGTAAGCATTGCCAATGGATGAATGGAGGCTGCAGTATAAACAATAGAAGTAATTTTCAGTACTTTACTGAGAGATCTGATACACAGTATTGCATGATTACAGTGTAGTAAGTATTATAATATACAATACCAGAATATATGCAAAATGGAGGAAAAATAGGGAATTTTTTAATTCTTGGTTTGAATAACTTTTAAAATTATATAATTTAAAAGAAAATTTGTATACTATAATATACATTAACAGTATAAGAACATGCATCGATATAACTAAGCCAATTTTAATGCATTAAAAGCACCTCGAATATGCTGATGTAAAATTTATGTAAACAATTATTATTCTCTGCATACTGGGCTTATACCTTTTCACGTATTTATAAAAATTATATATCTTATTTTCGCGTGCAACTTCGGTAGTAGTGAGGAATAATAACAACAAACACAATAATAAGACAATTGGACAAAAGTAAAATTCAGACACCGGAAATGAGATTTTTACGAAGAACTTGAGAATGCACTAGATTAGACGTAATAAGAAATGAAACGATAAAATTAGAGAACTGAATATTTATAAATTATATCATAAAATTGAAGAAAACTAACTTAATTGGAAAGCGATATGAACTACATGACTGAAGAAAGAATACCACTATTAATTAATAAATACAAACCGTCGGGAAAAAGAGACATGGGATACCCCAGAAAAAGAGAGGAGTAAAGTAAAGAATCGAATGGAATGCTTAATCATCGAAATGAAGAATATAATAATAATAATAATAATAATAATAATAATAATAATAATAATAATAATAATAATATCTTCATAATTACTTTGCATAATACCTTATGTAATCGTAACTTAAGTGGAATCACACAGGTTGATTTTTATGACAAATTCAGGAAACTCCAAGTGTATTACCCAAAATAACGCACATAGCGCTTTTACATTCATTGTCTTTTATATGCCAAGGAAAAAGATCATAGCCTCCATCGTAACAAAAAAAGTCCTGATTGCGTATTTTGGCTGCAAACTGCGACGATTCATGATTGAATCGTGCAGTACGGTAGATCAGCAGACAAGGGTACGATTCATGAACGAATCGTGCGCTAGGAGTGACTAGCAAACAGGTAGCAAGAGGACGATTCATGAATCGTGAACGAATCGTATGAATCGATTCATGAACCGTGAACGAATCGCATGAATCGATTACTGCAAAAGAATCACTCGACCCAATTCTAATGGGATGGCAACAGTCACGAGCATAATCTGATTTATACACGGTTTTAGGGGCTTTTGCGCATGCGCAACTGTTATGACGTAATTATGGGTGAAACACATACGGGTCGTGCACTAGCCCTTATCATGCATCTTTCAGCAACAAGTTTACGTCAATGCCACTACAACTACTCTGTATTCACTCTTAGGTTGATCCGCGGCAAAACAAACCCACGTGGTCAGTGCACCGTGGTGCAACACGGTAGCAATGCGCACAGGAAAGTAGTCCCATGCTAATACTCTGAATTTTAGAATGAATTTATCCTTAAATAGTATAATATTCTATACAAATACCTAAGGTTTTATTTAACGCTGAGTTATACCGTAAACAGAGCTACAAGTTCCATGATGCAATTCGTATGAGTCACCTGACATCCAGGTAGGCACAGAATATTGTTTACAGCCAGAAACCAGCAGCTGTGTTTAGTATCGTGGCGGACGGTGAATTTGCTCCTGTGTTTTCGTCGAATTACGTAAAGCATTAGCCGCGCAAACCATTGACTAGTGGTGAAAAAACAATAGTGTTGAATCTTTATTATAAGTTATGTGAGAAATATCCAACACTTTCCGCGAAAGATATGGCGAAATTAACTTCTAAGTTCACCGGTGTTTCGAGTACAAGTATAAACAGCGCTTGTGGCTGAAACGGGAAAAGTGGTTACACCCGGAATAAAAAAGAAAAAGAAAGCATATGAAATACGCGATGCAAGAATGTAGTGATCTTGAGAAGAATGCAATTCGCGTAACAGCGCACAATTTGTTTTTAAAAATGAGCCGCCAACAGTTAATAAAGTGCCGCTTCTAGAGAGCGAATAAATTAGGTTATCGCATACCTGTTACTTTATTTTTCGCTCATTTATTTTAGAATTAACTATTATTATATGTACAAACGTTTATTTTGTTACAACTATCAATCTTATCATCTTTAACCCTTAACAGAATATGCTAGTCAGCGCACATGGTCTGAAAGTGTGACAGTATTTCTAGTGCGAACGGTGGAAGGATACATTATAACGGTGCACTGGTCACCTGGGGTTTGTTTTGACGCGGATCAACCTAAGAGCGAATACAGTTTAGGTAGTAGCACACTACTGCACACGATTCATTCATGCGAGAGTGCAAGGGTGGAACGTTGGGAACCCCCTATGAATATATGTTACAATTATACAGATAGAAAAGCTTATTTTCTGTATAAATTATGGATTTCTGGGTGTGTTAAGGTATATTATGATATTATAGACTTCAATCATAGAGTGATTTGAAAAACAGATATATGAATTTCTTTATAAATAGATAGTGTCAACCCTGATGACAGACAAGTGTTTCCTATTTAATGTTTACCTACAGTGCGGTGTATAATGTGTATTGATTAACTTTTGTTTGGACAATGTGGAGGGACAGGACATTTTATAACCAGAAATTATGCCTTTTTCCTGCTTCCGTAAATGCGACTTGGTGAGTGCTAATAAATTAGTAATATTAATATTTGGCTGGCGAAAGAATGCAAATGGAGAGTAGTGAAAAGGTACCACGAAAACTTACACATTACTTCGTTGTTGCTCTAAACTGATTTATGTAAAACAATAAAATCCACAAAATAACCCTTTCATTTGTCAGACAAGTTATACATAATAATAATAATAATAATAATAATAATAATAATAATAATTTGCAGTTGTATCAATTTGTTCCTAATCATAACTATTATGTAGTAGATACTGTTTCACATTTTCAGGGCTGTCTGAATCTAACATTTTGTGACCACCCAAAATGTATACTCACGAGCCGTCATTGTGTCAGCACAGAGATGCCAAGTTCAGCAGAGAATTATTTGATTGTGATTCGGTCGCTTCGAATAACGTTGCCCCCGTAAGCAGGGTGGGGGCGGTTCCGAGCCCTTTAGCGAATGCGGGCCACAGACTTTACCGCCTGAGGCATCCCGCTCGGTACCACAAGATTGTCACGATAGATATAGGTACAGTAGGAACGATGGTTCTGTGCCGGTGAAGTTCGATGCGCACTGGTTATCTGTACAGTGAGCGAGCCCCCCATTCTCGGGCATGCGCAGTAAGTGCCATCGCTTCAGTCTAGTGGCAGCAGTAGTTCGAGTAATATCTCTCTTGTCAGCCGTCTGTTGATGCTACCTTGAACGTTGTGTTTATAAATTAGTCACTATATGTTTCTGTAGGGGCGTCATTTTAGTTTCTGCATTGGGGGGCCAAGATTGCTTGGAGCAGTTTCACAAATGTTTATGTGGATTGTAACGATATATATATAATGTTTTATTTCTTAAATGTGAAATATTGCTATTAATAGTACAATTGTAATGTTTCATTTGGTTGAGCAATAATGTTGCTCGTAACCTAGGGGAGGGCCCAATTGATCCCCTACCCCCCTAAATGACACCCCTGTGTTTCTGTAATTAAACTTGGATTGCATATAGTTATTGTGTATTTTGGTGTGTTTATTGGAGGTTCTTGCCTTCTGCGACGTTTTATGTAAAAATAACAAAGTTTAATATAACACAAAATGATGGGGATAAATACAAAGAAATCGCTAATAGAAAAACTAATTCCTACCTTGCCTCTCAGATCTGTCTTGGTGATACATAACGCACCGTACCATAGTGTGCAGTTGGAAAAGGCCCCATCGCTTCATACCAAAATACGATGCAGAACTTGCCCCATTCTATGAAAGGATGCTAAGTTTGGAGCTTTACAACCTATGTAAGGGTCAAAACCTATTCCGAAAATTTACGTTGATAGTTTGTAGGTCATGCACACAATGTTCTCCGATTACTGCCCTAGTCTTCGGGGCTTACTCGAGTAGAACTCATCTGGGCTGATAAAAAGCAATGGGTAGCTTGGTAGAACACCCTTTTAAACTACATGATGTTATTGATTAAGCTTAGCTAACATGTTGAGGACATTAGCGTAGAAAAGTGGGAAAGTGCCTCTCAACACATTAAGTAGGAAGACAAATACATTGAAGAACAACAAGGCCTGTTTGAAGGTTCTGTAATCCAGGTTAGGAAATATAGTGACAGCGAACGGGAAGAAGACTGATGACGATGAAAGGGAAAGTCTTGCAGAAGAAAACGACGGTGGTGTAGAGTATTTATCACACTAATAAAGTCCCTGATAGTTTACGACAATGCATTTACGTGACAAGGTTTGTATATAATGTGTAAATATAAAAGAATGATAGAGCAATCTGATAATAGTGAGAATAAACGAGTCAACGTAATGGTGTGGCGTTGTATGTTTATGTCGTATCAGCAAAGTCCCACCAAAGTCCAGAGAGCTGCCTGGCGTTAGACATAGACTCTCTTCAGTGCGCGAGGAAACAAGGTCACCGGCACAGAACCATCGTTCCCACTGTAACTTGTCCATTTTTCTCTCAAAACTTTGTCAGGAAACATAAATGCTGAAGTGTCTGTTAACACCATAATTGAATTTACATCCAGCAATAATACAATGGGAAAGACACAAACTGTTTACACTTCGTTTCACTTTCCACAAGCCACATATGTATCAAAATCTTAGGAAAAGCAGTGCTATGCCGTTTGTTTACAAGCCAACCGATGCGGCTCCATTTTATTACGTAAAGTTCCGATATATTACAGAGAGTCTTGGTTTGAATTGTTCAATGCGTCATACTTTAAAATCCTGACGCAATTCAATTGTTTATCGCGATTGCATGAAAAAGTATGGAAATTCAAGGGCAGTATATAGCGTCCAGCTTTTAAACGACTGTTATTCCCTATGTATCTATAAATATATGAGTATTGTAGCTGTTTTTGCAAATGTTTATCCCGATTAAAATGAAGAAGGCGAAAAAGTAAGTTTCTAAGAATGTAAGACTTACTTTCACGGTGAGCATTATTAATTATGGTTTCACGGGTAATTAGCTGTGTCTGGGTAATTCGACACGGCTGATTACCGGTGAAGCCATAATTTCTAAGAATAGTTTATAGAAGTAGTAGTGGGTAAAGATAGTCATACGAATGTAACACGTAAGAATTTTACTTTCTCTACTACGTATAGTAAGTAGGGGAAGTATTGTATTCCACCCAAAAATTCGATACCGAGATTTCACCGGAAATATATGTTTTGAGACCCCCTGAATCCAAAAGAAAGCATTTTTGGAAACATGTCCGTGTGTGTGTCTGTCTGTCTGTGTGCCTGTCTGTGAACAACATAACTCAGAAACGAACAGTCCGATAAACACTAAACTTGGTATTTAGGTTCAGTATCTTCCAGAGATGCGACTCGAAGGCTTTCATGAAAATCCTCTCACCCCAGATTACCCTTTACATGGAAGATTTTTCGAAAATTTTAAGTTTCTCAAAAATGGCTCTAACGATTTTGATTAAAATATCATATGTTTAAGATATTTTCATGATAAATAAAATGTATATCTTGAATTTTCTGGGAATGTCTCCAAAAGTATTCTTCATTGTGAACGACTTTTGCATAACTGGTAAACCATAAGACATAGACAAAATTTTACTACACAAAAAATGTAGATCGCGTTAAAATACACAATTTATGTCATATACATTTTTTTTGTTGAGTGAACAATTTTCGAGATATTGCTTGTTATTCCCTTAAATTTTTCAATACTTATTTTCTCAAATGGGAATTCGTTATTCATTTTTTTGTCTTGGATATGCAAAGAGTATTAATCTGTGGCAAAGGGAATGGTGCTGCACCTACCAACCAGCTATTAAGAGATATGTATGTGCTTAAATGCTACTGTATTTCCAAATTGCCCTTGTAAATATATATTCCCCTTACATCTACAAGAAAATTAGCAATAAGATAGAGTCTGCAAATGTTCATCTCGATTAACATGAAGTAGATGGAGAATAAGCGTTTTTAAAAATAGTTTGTACAAGAGTAGAGAAAGTCATGTGAGTGTAACACATCAGATTTTTTTAAATAATTTTATCCATTGTTTTTTTCTGAACTGTTATATTTTATTGTATGATTGTATTGCTTTTCATTATATTTTCGTATTATTTGTATGTCTGGTGGTGTGGAAGACAGGGCCTGCTGGCCTTAACTCTACCAGAATAAATAAATAAATAAATACATTCATGAATTAAATAATGTGTGTGTGGGGGGAGGGGGGGGGTTAAGACAGACAATGTGTTGGGATTCTCTTTTAGGAATACGTTTTACATGGTTTTTCAAATTAAGTAGATAATTTATTAAAACGTTCACAATTACAATCCAAAGTTCTTGGAGTAGATCATAATAAAATTGATTTTGTAACCCATTGGGAACTCCACTGTTGCTCTCATAAACTGCATTTCACTTGTTATAAACCTATGGATAATTCCGCATTCTCCAAGCCTCGCTTACATAACAAAGTAACGGTACTGCTAAGGTTTGATATAGGCGTATTATTCCTATTGTGTCTTTGAACTTCATGGGCCCATAATGTTGCTAAATTATTTTATTGTGTTTGTGGACTTGATACCTATTTCACCAACAGAGTATTTTAAAGATGCGTATTTCGGCTCATACCACAATGTTTTACTTTCTCTACTACGTAGAGTAAGTAGGGGAAGCATTGTATTCCACCCAAAAATTTGATACCGAGATTTCACCGGAAATACATGTTTTGAGACACCCTGAATCCAAAAAAAGCATTTTTGGAAATATGTCCGTGTGTGTGTCTGTGTCTGTGTGTGTGTCTGTCTGTGAACAGCATAACTCAGAAACGAACAGTCGGATAAACGCCAAACTTGGTATTTAGGTTCAGTATCTTCCAAGGATGCGACACGAAGGTTTTCAAGAAAATCCCCCACCCCAGATTACCCTATACGTGGAAGTTATTTCGAAAATTTTAATTTTCTCAAAAATGGCTCTAACGATTTTGATTAAATTATCATATGTTTAAGATATTTTTATGACAAATAAAATGTATATCTTGAATTTCCTGGGAATGTCTCCAAAAGTATTCTTCATTGTGAACGACGTTTGCATAACTGGCAAACCATAAGAGATAGACAAAATTGTACTACACAAAAAATGTAGATCGCGTTAAAATACACAATTTATGTCATATACATCTTTTTTGTTGAGTGAACCATTTTCGAGATATTACTTGTTATTCGCTTAAATTTTTCAATACTTATTTTCTCAAATGGGAATTCGTTATTCATTTTTACTTTCTCTACTACGTATAGTAAGTAGGGGAAGTATTGCATTCCACCCAAAAATTCGATACCGAGATTTCACCGGAAATACATGTTTTGAGACCTCCTGAATCCAAAAAAAGCATTTTTGGAAACATGTCCGTGTGTGTGTCTGTGTGTGTGTGTGTCTGTGTGTGTGTGTGTCTGTGTGTCTGTGTGTGTGTGAACAGCATAACTCAAAAACGAACAGTCGGATAAGCACCAAACTTGGTATTTAGGTTCAGTATCTTCCAGAGATGCGACACGAAGGTTTTCAAGAAAATCCCCCCACCCCAGACTACCCTTTACATGGAACATTTTTCGAAAATTTTAATTTTCTCAAAAACGGCTCTAACGATTTTGATTAAAATATCATATGTTTAAGATATTGTCATGATAAATAAAATGTATATCTCGAATTTTCTGGGAATGTCTCCAAAAGTATTCTTCATTATGAACGACTTTTTCATAACTGGTAAACCATAAGAGATAGACAAAATTTTACTACACAAAAAATGTAGATCGCGTTAAAATACACAATTTATGTCATATACATTTCTTTTGTTGAGTGAACCGTTTGCGAGATATTGCTTGTTATTCCCTTAAATTTTCCAATACTTATACTTTTTCTCAAATTCGTTATTCATTTTTTTATGTCCTGGACATGCAAAGAGAATGGAATGCGCCACATAGCAACCAGCGTTAAAATATTTGACTATCGCTTAAAAGCTACCATATTCCCCTTGCATCTACAAGAAAATTATCAATAAGATTGACATCTCGATATCTCCATTAACATGAAGCATATGGAGAATAAGCGTTTGTAAAAATAGTTTGTACAAGAGTAGAGAAAGTCATGTGAGTGTAACACATCAGATTTTTTTTGGGTGGAATGCAATACTTCCCCTACTTACTATACGTAGTAGAGAAAGTAAAATTTAAGGGGATAACAAGCAATATCTTGAAAATGGTTCACTCAACAAAAAAAATGTATATGGCATAAATTCTGTATTTTAACGCGATCTACATTTTTTGTGTAGTAAAATTTTGTCTATCTCTTATGGTTTACCAGTTATGCAAAAGTCGTTCACAATGAAGAATACTTTTGGAGACATTCCCAGAAAATTCAAGATATACATTTTATTTGTCCTAAAAATATCTTAAACATATGCTATTTTAATCAAAATCGTTAGAGCCATTTTTGAGAAAATTAAAATTTTCAAAAAATGTTCCATGTAAAGGGTAATCTGGGGTGAGGGGATTTTCTTGAAAACTTGCGTGTCGCATCCCTGGAAGATACTGAACCTAGATACTAAGTTTGGTGTTTATCCGACTGTTCGTTTCTGAGTTATGCTGTTCACAGGCACACACTCGGACATGTTACCAAAAATGCTTTTTACTTTCTCTACTACGTATAGTAAGTAGGGGAAGTACCTATTGCATTCCACCCAAAAATTCGATACCGAGATTTCACCGGAAATACATGTTTTGAGACCTCCTGAATCCAAAAAAAGCATTTTTGGAAACATGTCCGTGTGTGTGTCTGTGTGTATGTGTGTGTGTGTGTGTGTGTGTGTGTGTGTGTCTGTGTGTGTGTGTGTGTGTCTGTGTGTCTGTGAACAGTATAACTCAAAAACGAACAGTCGGATAAACACCAAACTTGGTATTTAGGTTCAGTATCTTCTAAGCATGCGACACGAAGGTTTTCAAGAAAATCCCCCCACCCCAGACTACCCTTTACATGGAACATTTTTCGAAAATTTTAATTTTCTCAAAAATGGCTCTAACGATTTTGATGAAAATATCATTTGTTTAAGATAATGTTATAAGAAATGAAATGTATATCTCGAATTTTCTGGGAATGTCTCCAAAAGTATTCTTCATTGTGAACGACTTTTGCATAACTGGTAAACCATAAGAGATAGACAAAATTTTACTACACAAAAAATGTAGATCGCGTTAAAATACACAACTTATGTCATATACATTTCTTTTGTTGAGTGTACCGTTTTCGAGATATTGCTTGTTATTTCCTTAAATTTATACTTTTTCTCAAATTCGTTATTCATTTTTTTTATGTCCTGGACATGCAAAGAGAATTGAATGCGCCGCATAGCAACCAGCGTTAACATATTTGACTATCGCTTAAAACCTATCATATTCCCCTTGCATCTACAAGAAAATTACCAATAAGATTGACATCTCGATATCTCGACTAACATGACGCATATGGAGAATAGGCGTTTGTAACAATAGATTGTACAAGAGTAGAGAAAGTCATGTGAGTGTAACACATCAGATTTTTTTCTTAAAAAATCTATAATGATTTTTACTTTCTCTACTACGTATAGTAAGTAGGGGAAGTATTGCATTCCACCCAAAAATTCGATACCGAGATTTCACCGGAAATGCATGTTTTGAGACCTCCTGAATCCAAAAAAAGCATTTTTGGAAACATGTCCGTGTGTGTGTCTGTGTGTGTGTCTGTGTGTCTGTGTGTGTGTCTGTGTGTGTGTCTGTGTGTCTGTGAACAGCATAACTCAAAAACGAACAGTCGGATAAGCACCAAACTTGGTATTTAAGCTCAGTATCTTCCAGAGATGCGACACGAAGGTTTTCAAGAAAATCCCCCCACCCCAGACTACCCTTTACATGGAAGATTTTTCGAAAATTTTAATTTTCTCAAAAATGGCTCTAACGATTTTGATGAAAATATCATATGTTTAAGATAATGTCATGAAAAATGAAATGTATATCTTGAATTTTCTGGGAATGTCTCCAAAAGTATTCTTCATTGTGAACGACTTTTGCATAACAGGTAAAGCATAAGAGATAGACAAAATTTTACTACACAAAAAATGTAGATCGCGTTAAAATACACAACTTATGTCATATACATTTCTTTTGTTGAGTGAACCGTTTTCGAGATATTGCTTGTTATTTCCTTAAATTTTACAATACTTATACTTTTTCTCAAATTCGTTATTCATATTTTTTATGTCCTGGACATGCAAAGAGAATGGAATGCGCCACATAGCAACCAGCGTTAAAATATTTGACTATCGCTTAAAAGCTACCATATTTCCCTTGCATCTACAAGAAAATTACCAATAAGATTGACATCTCGATATCTCGATTAACATGAAGCATATGGAGAATAAGCGTTTGTAAAATTAGATTGTACAAGAGTAGAGAAAGTCATGTGAGTGTAACACATCAGATTTTTTTTACTTTCTCTACTACGTATAGTAAGTAGGGGAAGTATTGCATTCCACCCAAAAATTCGATACCGAGATTTCACCGGAAATACATGTTTTGAGACCTCCTGAATCCAAAAAAAGCATTTTTGGAAACATGTCCGTGTGTGTGTCTGTGTGTGTCTGTGTGTGTGTCTGTGAACAGCATAACTCAAAAACGAACAGTCGGATAAGCACCAAACTTGGTATTTAGGTTCAGTATCTTCCAGAGATGCGACACGAAGGTTTTCAAGAAAATCCCCCCACCCCAGACTACCCTTTACATGGAAGATTTTTCGAAAATTTTAATTTTCTCAAAAATGGCTCTAACGATTTTGATGAAAATATCATATGTTTAAGATAATGTCATGAGAAATTAAATGTATATCTCGAATTTTCTGGGAATGTCTCCAAAAGTATTCTTCATTGTGAACGACTTTTGCATAACTGGTAAACTATAAGAGATAGACAAAATTTTACTACACAAAAAATGTAGATCGCGTTAAAATACACAACTTATGTCATATACATTTTTTTTGTTGAGTTAACCGCTTTCGAGATATTACTTGTTATTCCCTTAAATTTTCCAATACTTATACTTTTTCTCAAATTCGTTATTCATTTTTTTTATGTTCTAGACATGCAAAGAGAATGGAATGCGCCACATAGCAACCAGCGTTAAAATATTTGACTATCGCTTAAAACCTACCATATTCCCCTTGCATCTACAAGAAAATTACCAATAAGATTGACATCTCGATATCTCGATTAACATGAAGCATATGGAGAATAAGCGTTTGTAAAAATAGTTTGTGTAAGAGTAGAGAAAGTCATGTGAGTGTAACACATCAGATTTTTTCTATTAAAATCTCATATCTTTAAGACTGTGACAAATAACACGTATATCTTCAGTTATCTGTAGTCCTCTTTATTCTGAATAAATTTTATAAATAGTAAGAGATACTACCAATACAATCTATATCTCATTAAAACACACTCAAATAACATTTTTGTAGCATTAATCGTTTCCAAAATATTCTTAATTATTGGTTGAAATTGTCAAATACTTTATACTTACTTATTACAACTGTTAAATTACTATTCATCTTTACCACGTACGTTGTAAGTAGAGAAAGCATTACATTCCACTCAAAAAATTCGATATCGAGATTCACCGGAAATACATGTTTTGAGGCAACCTGAATAAAACAAATTAGACAAAGACTCTGTGTGTGTGTGTGTGTGCATGTGTCTGTGAACAAATAACAAAAAAATGAAAAGTTGGATAAATACCAAAATTGGTATTTAGGTTCCGTATTTTCCAAAGATGAGACACAAAGGTTTTAAGAAAATCCTCCCACGCCCAACTGCCCTTTGTATTAAGATTTTACGAAATTTTTGATTTTCTGAAAAATTACTACGATTTTGATTAAAACATCACATTTTGAAGATGTTTACATGACAAATAAAACATATACCTTGAATTTTCAGGGAATACTTGTGAAGTCCTCTACATTCGGAAGGAATTTTATATCTTGTATAACTGGTATACGCTAGATGAAATATATATATATATATATATATATATATATTGTGAACATCAGCCATTTCCAAGTATCCGCTAATAACGTTTCGAATTGTTCAATACTTTGTCACTCTTTCAAGTGCTGTCGTTTTTCAGTTGTTTCTCGTGGTTGCATGGAAAGAATATGGAATTTTAAGGCCAGCATAATCGTCCAGTTTTTAAACATTTTACTATTGCTGTTCTCTTTGTATCTGTAACGAAATGTCGCAGTAATCTGTACGTGTTATCTTACTTGCTGAGGGCCTGTTTTGTTTTACTATTTTGAATTTTGGGTTCTTTGTCCTCCGGCTAGCTATTATTACTCAGTCGAGCAAATATCTCTAAGCAGGGCGTGTAAACGGAAAGGAGTTGTTACTAAAAGATAACACTGATAAAAGAATTTGTTTTCACACTTTTATTGCCGTCACACTTAATTAATTTCACATAATTAATCTTGATACACGCCTGACTAAAACTGTTATATTTCCGAATGTAATTACTCTCGTACGCTTACTTCACGACGCGAGAGATTCTTTTGAACTGCGTGATGTGTATGTACCTCGTGAATGATTCTGTAGAACTGCACGATACTTGCTTTTGGCTCGAAAATTTATACTCCCTCACCTCGATATGCCTAAACATTATAATAACGCTGCTATTGGTTAATAAATCGCGCCAACATTAGCGTCTATTTTATAAGCCAATCATAATTACTAATACATAGGCTCTAGGAAAGATATTCCCTCCATTTCTAAAGAAAGGCACGCTAGCTATCCTTACGTCATTTGTTTGTCTCTTCTAAGTGATAAACAACTCACCCCATCGCTTCATTGTTACCCACTCCTATTGTCAGTTTCAGTGAGACCGTGTAAACTTATTTCCTAACAAACATCTCAAATCATTGTCATACAATAATGTTAATTTACACTACAATCACTCTGGCATTTACAGTGTTCTGATATAAAATACTGCCTCAATGTGTAACATAGCTGTTTTTGCATTAAAATGGAGTAGATAGAAAAATTAGCTTTCGTAAGAATAATTCGTATACTTACTGATAAACGATAGAGGGCAGAGAAAGTCACGTGAATGTAACACAGATGTTTTACACGAACGTTGAGCCTTTCTCAGCATACTTAAGTAAAGTGCGTCGGACCTCGGGTGCTCGTCGGCTTCCTTCCTGGTATGAGCGTTGATGTTCTGAAATTGTATCCTAAAACACTTTTGTGCCGGCCTATACTCTTAAATTACTCTAGGGCGTGGAAACAGGAGACTAAGTAAAATTAAAATTCACTTTAACTTTAGTTTATTAAAAATAGCTAGCCGCGATTTCTATGTGTCAAATATTACAGAATCGTGGTGACTATTTGTAAAGATGTACCTCCCAATCTAACTCCTTATCTTCCTAAATTTCTATCAGCTTCTGCCAATGCTCCGCCGTCAAAGTGGCGTGAAACTCACCCCTTGACGCAGGTAAGAAAATCAGAGAATCAAATGTGAGAGACTCTAGGTACTGTCTTTTATTTACCCTGCAGGTAACGCTACTTTTGCCTTAGCTTTTTAAAGCGTTAATTTTTTTGGTTCAAATCCTCACATCCCTATTTTGATACATCTGGAATTCCCACTACTTCCAATCCTCTAGCTATCTCTTTCTAAATTATAGCTGGCTCACTCACTCTAGTGTCTCTGCCAGTCAAGTTTAGCCTATCTCCTGTGTGCTCTACCCATAGAGATATCTCTGAATGGTATCGCTTGGCGTCTTGTACCAGAATCTCCCCCCAGCACGGCTAGCTAGTCCCATTAACATTTAACATACATGTATTTACTAACACTATTTCCATTAGTATAAATTTTTACAGTGCGGTGTCATTGTTCCCGCTACAAATGCTGTCGTAGAGCGAATGACGAAGCCGGACTTATGACACATTTGCGCGTTTTCAGGTTGCAAAAATTTCAAATAACCGCGGGAGACTATTACTGGCGGCGCCGTGGCCGCTTCGCCTCTCGTCAAACAACTTGGCTACGAGGGCGGTTTCTGGCATAGTAATGGCGCTTGGTCAGGCTTCCTTCGAGTACTCTCTGATTTTCCGGCCAGTCATTCCGTCAATTGTTCCACAATTACCGTCCTCAACACATTCATCCTGTCATTTACCGTAACGTAGCCCGCCGAAATGAAGTGCAAGAGCGGAAAATGGGCTACGCTCATGCCAGATCTGGCTTTTTAAATCTATTACTTTCCCTACTACGTATAGTAAGTAGGGGAAGTATTGAATTCCACCCAAAAATTCGAAACGAGATTTCACCGGAAATATATGTTTTGAGACCCCCCTGAATAAAAAAAAAGCAGTTTTGGAAACATGTCCGTGGGTGTCTGTGAATAGCCTAACTCAGAAACGAACAGTCGGATAAACACCAAACTTGGTATTTAGGTTCAGTATCTTCCAGTGATGCGACACGAAGGTTTTCAAGAAAATCCCCCACCCCAGATTACCCTTTACATGGAACATTTTTCGAAAAGTTTAATTTTCTCAAAAATGGCTCTAACGATTTTGATGAAAATAACATATGTTTAAGATATTTTCATGACAAATGAAATGTATATCTCGAATTTTCTGGGAATGTCTCCAAAAGTATTCTTCATTGTGAACGACTTTTGCATAACTTGTAAACCATAAGAGATAGACAAACTTTTACAACACAAAAAATGTAGATCGCGTTACAATACACAATTTATGTCCTATACAGTTTTGTTCTTGAGTGAACCATTTTCGAGATATTGCTTGTCATTCCCTTAAACTTTTCCAATACTTATACTTTTTCTCAAATTCGTTATTCATTTTTACTTTCTCTACTACGTATAGTAAGTAGGGGAAGTATTGCATTCCACCCAAAAATTCGATACCGAGATTTCACCGGAAATACATGTTTTGAGACCTCCTGAATCCAAAAAAAGCATTTTTGGAAACATGTCCGTGTGTGTGTCTGTCTGTGTGTCTGTGTGTCTGTCTGTGTGTCTGTGTACAGCATAATTCAAAAACGAACAGTCGGATAAACACCAAACTTGGCATTTAGGTTCAGTATCTTTCAGAGATGTGACACGAAGGTTTTCAAAAAAATCCCCCCACCCCAGACTACCCTTTACATGGAACATTTTACGAAAATTTTAATTTTCTCAAAAACGGCTCTAACGATTTTGATTAAAATATCATATGTTTAAGATATTGTCATGACAAATAAAATGTATATCTCGAATTTTCTGGGAATGTCTCCAAAAGTATTCTTCGTTATGAACGACTTTTTCATAACTGGTAAACCACAAGAGATAGACAAACTTTTACTACACAAAAAATGTAGATCGCGTTAAAATACACAATTTATGTCATATACATTTCTTTTGTTGAGTGAACCGTTTGCGAGATATTACTTGTTATTCCCTTAAATTTTCCAATACTTATACTTTTTCTCAAATTCGTTATTCATTTTTTTATGTCCTGGACTTGCAAAGAGAATGGAATGCGCCGCATAGCAACCAGCGTTAAAATATTTGACCATCGCTTAAAAGCTACCATATTCCCCTTGCATCTACAAGAAAATTATCAATAAGATTGACATCTCGATATCTCGATTAACATAAAGCATATGGAGAATAGGTGTTTGTAAAAATAGATTGTACAAGAGTAGAGAAAGTCATGTGAGTGTAACACATCAGATTTTTTTGTCTTGGATATGCAAAGAGTGTTAATCTGAGGGAAAGGGAATGGTGCTGCACCTAGCAACCAGCTATTAAGAGATATGTATGTGCTTAAAGGCTACTGTTTTTCTATGTTGCCCTTGTAAATATATATTCCCCTTACATCTGCAAGAAAATTACCAATAAGATTGACATCTCGATATCTCGATTAATATGAAGCATATGGAGAATAGGCTTTTGTAAAAATAGATTGTACAAGAGTAGAGAAAGTCATGTGAGTGTAACACATCAGATTTTTTACTTTCTCTACTACGTATAGTAAGTTTCGCCCAAAAATTCTATACCGAGATTTAACCAGAAATATCGTACATGTTTTGAGGCCCTGGGTCCAAATAAAGCATTTTGGAAACAAGTCGATGTGTGGGTGTCACCCCGACTACCCTTTACATGGAACATTTTTCGAAAATTTTTATTTTCTAAGAAATGGATCTAACGATTTTAATTAAAACACCATGTATGAAAGATATTTGCATGACAAATAAAATGCATATCTTGAATTTTCTGGGAATAACCTAAGAAGTCCTCTTCATTGGTAGCAATTTTGTATAATCTTGTATAACTTGTAAATGTTAAGCGATAGACAAAAACGTATCACACACAAATTTAGATCTATTTAAAACACACAATTTACTTCAAGTAAGTTTTTTTGTGGCATAAGCCGTTTCTGAAATATTGAAGTGGTATACTTCAAATGTTTATTTATTTATTGAGCCCCACGTTTGGGAGCCAATTTGCGACGGTATTACTTATAATGTTTGTGTATGTGTGTTTACTCCACGTGGTGAAGCCATTTTGTGACGTGATTCTTTGTTAGGTTTGTAGCTCCATCTGGTGTTAGCAATTTGCGGTAGTATTAGTGTTTGTTTGAAAGAATGCTACTGTTATTTTATTTAATTTTGGTTTACTGTCCTCCGGCTAGCTATGATCTTTTTGGTCGAGCACATCTCTTTATACAGGTTGTGTAAACGGAAAGGAGTCTTTTATCCAAAGATAACACTGATGAAAAAATTTCTTTTACACTTTTATTGTCGAACACTTTCACTATCACATTTACACATTGATCTAGACACTCGCCAAACTGAAACTGTTATAATAACTTATTTACTGATCATTCTTAATTCACGTACTTCAACTTTTTGTATCATTAACTTTAGAATACTTGAGATTTTTCATAACTCTGATACGCGTAACTTGCGAATCGATAGCCGACGTGTAATATTTCTGCTGGACTGAAGGCGACATGTAACGTACAAATGTTTTAGACGAACTGACGGACTGAAGGCGACGTGTAGCATACAAATATTTTCGACGAACTGATGGGGTCTATCTCTAACCTAGCCCTTTTTATACTCCTACACCCCTATATGCCTAAAGATTATAACTGAGTTGCTATTGACTAATAAAACGCGCCAACATTAGCGTCTATTTTTATATCCAATGAAAATTATGAATACATATGCTTTAGGAAAAATGTTCCAGCAAATTCTAAGAAAAACGCGCCAACATTACGTAACTTCCTCGTCTCTAATAATAATAAACAGCTCACCCCCTCGCTGCATTATTGCATGCTATTATTGTCAGTTTCAGTAAGGCCGTATAAACTTACTTCTCAACAATAATTACAATCAACAAATATCTTAAATCAATGACACACAAAAATGCATATTCATACTATAATCATTCTTTACATTTAAATAATTTATGATACAAATTACTGCATCAATATCCATTCTTAAAAGTTCGAATTGTTCCATGCTGTTTCTCGCGATTGCATGGAAACAGTGTGGAATTTTAAGGCCAGCGTCCAGTTCTTAAACATTCGACTATCGCTGTTCTCTTTATATTTATAACGAAATGTGTAATGTAGGTATTTTTGCAAAGGTTTATTTGGGTTAAATGTAGTAGATAGAAAAATAAGTTTTAGTAACAATAGTTTATATACCCGCTAATAAAGATAGGGGTATAGAAAGTCATGTGAATGTATCACATAAGAATTTTTGTAAAATACCATAATTTAAAGGTTTCAGCACCAAGAAAACCGGCTTCGAGGATTGTAACCTTACGGAAACCACGGACATCGTTGATATATGACGTATACGTTAAAACGATATAAAATAAGCAACAATAATAATAAAACTAATAAAAACTTATAATTTACACATAACTGTGAACAATAATGGCGTTCACTGGCAATGAATTCATAACATCTAAAATTATAATCAATATCAAAATTACCGAAAAAGTAAAAACGTCTAATTATTTAGGATAAAATATTACACTCAGAGAAAACGAAGATATAGAAATGAAACTAAATAGATATAAACAAATAAGAAGAAATTTATATAAAAAGAAAATTTCGAAAAATGTTCCATGTAAAGGGTAATCTGGGGTGGGGAATTTTCTTGAAAACCTTAGTGTTGCATCTCTGGAAGATACTGAACCTAAATACCAAGTTTGGTGTTTATCCGACTGTTCGTTTCTGAGTTATGCTGTTCACAGACAGACAGACATACGGACATGTTTGCAAAAATGCTTTTTTGGATTCAGGGGGTCTCAAAACATGTATTTCCGGTGAAATCTCGGTATCGAATTTTTGGGTGGAATACAATACTTCCCCTACTTACTATACGTAGTAGAGAAAGTAAAAAAGTCCATTACAAAATGCGTCCGGAAATGCTTCATTTCTGAATGATGGACTTCAAAAGTGTTATTCTCCGGAACGTATTTCTTTCCGCAGGTAGTTTTCTTTACAGACGATGTTCAAGGTGCCCACCTCCTGCTTGAATACAGACATCACATCGTCATCTCATGGCCGTGCGAACACGACCTCAAATCCCAGGAGTATTCCATATTTCCTCACAACCTGCCACAATTCGATTCTGAAGGGATTCCATGTCAGTCACCGGAGACGAATACACCAAAGCTTTTAAATGTCTCCACAAGTAGGAATCCACAAGGCTCAAATCAGATGAGCGTAGTCCAAGCAATTAGGCCACATCTACCTATCCATCGATCAGGAAACCTTCGATTCAAGTACCGGCGAGCGTGCAAGAGCGCTTTCATGCAAGAAGTGAGCTCTTTGACGAACGCTCAGTGGAGTGTGTTCATACACATGAGGTATGGTGTTTTCCAGGAAGTTTGTGTACGCCTGCCCCGTAAGACATGGGGTCCAACTAACCGATCACCAAGATATCGGCTCACATGTTGAGAGTAAACCACACTTGGTGATGAGATGAAGCAATTGCATGTGGGTTTTCATATGCCCATACATGCTGATTGTGGAAATGTATAAAGCCGTCTCGTGTGTACTATGCTTCATCTGTAAATAATGCTATTTCTTTTTCACTATAAGCTGAAAGGAGAAGTAAGCAAAACCATGACAAGACAGCACCTCATTGGCTGGTGGGCAAATTACAACCTTTCCCACTTAGAATGTCGTCTCTTCCTCTACAAAACACAGTTCGTAACATTTTGTGATTATTCTCGTGCAGAGAAATTAAAAAAATCTGATGTGTTACACTCACATGACTTTCTCTACTCTTGTACGAACTATTTTTACAAACGCTTATTCTCCATCTACTTCATGTTAATCGAGATAAACATTTGCAGACTCTATCTTATTGCTAATTTTCTTGTAGATGTAAGGGGAATATATATATACAAGGGCAATATAGAAATACAGTAGCCTTTAAGCACATAAATATCTCTTAATAGCTGGTTGCTAGGTGCAGCACCATTCCCTTTGCCACAGATTAATACTCTTTGCATATCCAAGACAAAAAATGAATAACGAATTCCCATTTGAGAAAATAAGTATTGAAAAATTTAAGGGAATAAGAAGCAATATCTCGAAAATGGTTCACTCAACAAAAATGTATATGACATAAATTGTGTATTTTAACGCAATCTACATTTTTGTGCAGTAAAATTTTCTGTCTCTTATGGTTTACCAGTTATGCAAAAATCGTTCACAATGAAGAATACTTTTGGAAACATTCCCAGAAAATTCAAGATATACATTTTGTCATAAAAGTATCTTAAACATATGATATTTTAATCAAAATCGTTAGAGCCGTTTTTGAGAAAATCAACATTTTCGAAAATTCTTGCATGTAAAGGGTAATTTGGGGTGAGGGGATTTTCTTGAAAACCTTCGTGTCGCATCCTTGGAAGATACTGAACCTAAATACAAAGTTTGGTGTTTATCCGACTGTTCGTTTCTGAGTTATGCTGTTCACAGACAGACAGACCCACACACGGACATGTTTCCAAAAATGCTTTTTTTTGGATTCAGGGAATCTCAAAACATGTATTTCCGGTGAAATCTCGGTATCGAATTTTTGGGTGGAATACAATACTTCCCCTACTTACTATACGTAGTAGAGAAAGTAAAAAACTCATTATTGTAACAGTTACATTTATAAAACTAAATGTCTTTGTCAGATTCAGCTATAACTAAATGAAGCGTTACAGCAGAGGGTTTAAGAGGCTATGCGCAGGCGCTGCAATTCGTTTCCGGCTTCCGGCTGAGAATCTTCTGTCACTATAGAAAACGTAAATGAGGGAAATGGAAAGAAGACAGCTGTGTTAAAAGCTTGTAACAAATTCTGTGAAAAGTACCCACCTTTAATCGACAATGAATATGATTGACCATTGTTTAGCAATAATTGAACTTCTTTGTTAGTGATGCAGAATTGTTGCTCGAATAGCTTGGTTCCGTTTGTTTTCTAACCTATAGTGCTAATCGTTATTTAACTTATTGACTCATAAAAGGTTAAAGCAAAGTCGGTATACTGATATTAGTCATTAAATGAATGACTTCTAAACTCCGAAGCTTAGAACTAATAATCCAGTACCTTTAAACACAAATGCCGAACTTATAGGTACAACTTTTATTTGTGTGTTATAAGTTTAGGAAGTAAGGCAAAATATAGGAATAAGACATACAATGTTTAAAAGCTAATGATCCCCAAGCTGTATAATATACTGTATTCGCTTCTGGTCTGAAGCAATCACCTCTCACGGATCTTGGTTCCTGTCATCCTCCACGTGGTGTTGCCATGTGCTCGGCGGAGTGACACATTTAAGTTTTATTTACCTCTCCTTTCAGCTTATAGTTACTACGTTTCCATGGGGAATTCAAATCGATTTGAGTACACTTTCCGTATTGAATACTGCATGGAGATGCGGATCTGGATCGTATTGAAATCGTTTTAAGAGGATCGGATCGAAATTTGTTGCATGGAAACACCTACCGTATTCAAATCGTTTTGAATACGCCAAAGATACTATATTCGTAACACGCTGCACGCTTGTCATTATTTTTATTGAACTTCACATGTGTAATAAAACACACAGCAAAGCCACTTCTATCGCTTCCATAATTCGCAATTTATTCTTCTCAGAAACATTCACTAAACTCAAAACATACTTAAACTATACAGGAAAACAAATTAACATATGATTAACTGTTTCGGCAACCCAAATTCAAGTTGAGAAACATAAAAGCTTGAATTATTTTATTCCCGAAGTTTGTGTATCCAAATCGATTTCAATACGCATTGAATTTAACATGGAAACGCGGATCGTATTCGGAATGAAATTGGACTCAAATCGATTTCCATTACCTATGGAAACGTAGTAGGGAAAAAGGTTTAAAGCAAGAAAGTTCGGATTTGTAGCACACTGCTGCACGAATCACTGACAGAACATCGATCGAGCAGGGTGACAGAGCCTGTACACTTGCAAATGATAAGGGTACAACTGTCTCCAGACAGTCGTATGCGGAACATCCACTTGCACGCTAACCTTCGTGTACTGAAAGGAATCGTGTGCACAGAATCCAGAATCTCCTCCTCTACATCTGGAGTTGTAGATCTTGGTCGTCCCCTATCCAAATCAGGAGATGTAAACTTTCCATGAGCGCAGTGCGTATTTGGAGAGGGTTTTTTAGGGTTCAAACTCCCCCCCCCGAAACTTCTGACAGTTTTATTTATTTAAATTCATAGCAAACCAGTATGGGAAAATGTCGTTAGATAACAGTAGGTCTATTGCTAGTAGCACATTTACAAGAAAACGGGAAACTTAATACCGTCGCCTTACATAGGTAAGGTGACCATACATTCCCGGTTTCGAAGCAGTTTCCATGTTTTGTGCTGTAAGGTGGAATATCTTCATTATTGTGAGTTTTTCTTGTCTATATAATGTCTCCATGTAACGTCGATATATAAGGAGAGCCAAAAAACTACGAACCGGCTGCGCTTTGTTTTCCCTGTCCGCGTCCTCGCCGCTCGTTGCCGTCTGCTGCTATCATAGAAAGGCGCGGATGAAAGCATACAACATTTTTAAAACTACTTTTAAAGGCTTTACTTACCAACTTTATGAAAGGAGATGCTGAAACTGGCCACCGTTGTCCATACATTTTTGGCACCTCTTTAGGAAACTATCCATCACTCGCCGTAGTTCACGTTGAGAAATGCTGGCAATTTCCTGGCGGATATTTTGCTTTAATTTTTCCAGGGTGTGTGGGTTTGTCTTGTACACTTCATGTTTTCAGTTAACCCAGATATAGAAATCGCAGGGGGTTAGGTCGGGGGACCGAGGGAGCCACAAATCTCTACTAATAATTCTGTCCTCAAACACACTTTCAATTGTTTTCATTAAAATACTGGCCTTATGAGCTGTTGCAGATTCTTGCTGAAAAAAGGCAAATCACGCTCTCTGTCTGTTAATTCTCTAAAACCAGGGGGCAAAATTGTATTCACATATGTACGGGCTTCAAATTTCCAATTTTTTTCTACTTACCAACAATAAAGCTGATAAGTAAAGCCTTTAAAAGTGTTTTTTTTTTAAAAGGTTGTATGGTTTCATCCGCGCCTTTCTATGATAGCGGCAGACAGCAACGAGCGCGAGGACGCGGACGGGAAAAACACCGCGCAGCCGGTTCGTAGTCTTTTGGCTCTCTCTCTACTACGGAGTAGGTACATGGTAACTGTGTGGGGTACTGTTAAATTTAGATCTACTTCGCAAAACCCTCCCCGAATTTTTTTTCTGGGTACGGGCATGCATGAGCGCACAGATGGCGATGGAGATGTTCAAATGTCTTCCGGTCTGGACATCTTCGCTGTATGTACCTCTCTTGGTACAAACGACAGGCCAACACAATATTGCGTCCGCTTTACCGTACCTGAAGGGTATTTCTGCCACCTCCTGATTTGAGTACATGTCGCTCAGTCGAACGCCAAACACAACACTCAATGTATCCTTCGCCTCGGAATGAACCGCCAGAGTGTTCTATTAATATCTTCTGTCATGGCAAGTACCTGCGGGAAGAAAAACGACGGTGAATATCACTGTTTTGAAGGCCATAGCTCAGAAACTAAGCATTTACTGACATATGTTGTAATGAACCTTTTTTACTTTCTCTACTACGTATATTGTATTCCACCCAAAAATTCGATACCGAGATTTCACCGGAAATATATGTTTTGAGACCGCCTGAATCCAAAAAAAGCATTTTTGGAAACATGTCCGTGTGTGTGTGTGTGTGTGTGTGTGTGTGTCTGTTAGTCTGTGAACAGCATAACTCAAAAATGAAAAGTCGGATAAATACCAAACTTGGTATTTGAGTTTAGCATCTTCCAAGGATGCGACACGGAGATTTTTCAAGAAAATCCCCCCACCCCAGACTACTCTTTATATGCAACATTTTTCGAAAATTTTGATTTTCTCTAAAATGGCTCTAATGATTTTGATTAAAATATTATATGCTTAAGATATTTTCATAGAAGAACAAATGTATATCATGAATTTTCTGGGAATGTCCCCAAAAGTCCTCTTCATTCTGAATGACTTTAGCATAACTGGTAAACCGTAAGAGATAGACAAAATTTTACTACACAAAAATGTAATTTCGTTAAAACACAATTTATGTCATATACTTTTTTTTTTTTTGCCGAGTGACCCATTTCTGACATATTCTTTTTTATTTGTTTGAATTATCCAATACTTATACTTTTTCTAAAATTTGTTGTTTATTTTTTTTTTATTTCCTGGACATGCAAAAAGAATGGAATGTTCCACATAGCAACTATCTCTTAAAAGATTTGACTATCGCTTGAATCCTACCTTATTCCCCTTGTACCTACAAGAAAATTAGCAATAAGATAGTTTCTGCAAATGTTTATCTCGATTAACATAAAGTAGATGGAGAATAGCATTTGTAAAAATAGTTTATACAAGAGTAGAGAAGGTCATGTCGGTGTAACACACCAGATTTTTTTATCTGATGTCACAGGTTATATTCCCCTATTGTTAGTCTAGAATAAGAATAATAATTTCTTTGCTTCCCTTTTTATATAACTTTTAAAGGATTTTCTGTCCATATTATGGAAATTAGTCATAAGATATACCTGTAAACTATGCTTATGATCCAAGGTTGACTTGAGTAAACACAAATTAAAAGGTGGAAGGAAGAACAAATATTTTCATGCACTGTATTATCTCTCGTCGTAAGCTCTTAGTTATTTCTGCTGGATTCACAGGTATAGGTCACGGAGCTGGTATATGTAATGACTGAGAGTGAGTCACCAAGCCAGACTATTGCAGAAACGTGATTTAGTGCGTTAGCTAAATCAGCTTCATTCATAGCTCAGTTAACGCTGCTTGTTACAAGAGCATCTCTACTTCTTCCCCCATTGTTTGCATGTTTTAGACATAAGAGCTTATGGAATGTTGCATTGATTTACTCATAGGAAACGAGTCAAGGTCTATCAAGAACTATAGTCCAGCAATTCTCTGGCGACGAGAGCGAGGCAATAACATGAAGTCTCTCAGTCCTTATCTAGGAAAACTTAAAAATTTAAAAGTATGGAATAAGTATCGAAGGTTTATCTAAACGTATTAGACACACTTCAATACCCTGAACATTGAAAGTATCGACACTATTGAGGTCCCATCCCTAGTATATCCTAATACAATATTAATATCCTCTGTATATATACGTGGATTAATTAAATTAATAGGAATTAAAAATTGAGAATTATAAATGTTAAACAGAATTTTATTTATAAATAAAAATTTATGTTGGGAAAGTGAATGATTGTACTTCAATTCTATATTAAAGACTCTCACCTGTTTTCAATGCCCTGCAGATATAAGAGAGATCTCACAGCTCAAATTAAAAAGAATCCAATTAAAAATTCCATTACAGTATAAAATACTATCTCTCTGAAACACAGGTTGTCAGTCTAATAGCAGGAGTATGCTAAACGTTAATCTGCTTCTTTTCACAGACTTGCAAAAGCTTGGGTTAAATAACAAAATTATGACTAAAAATGGTATGTGTCCTAAAAGGATCTATGAGGATCCTACAGTGTCATAGGTATGGTATTTAAGCTTTTCACATATATGCAATACTAAAACGTCTAATTTAACCTTCAGACTGCTATTGCGGTGTCCAGCCAGACCCCAATATTAAACTTTTTAGTTTTTATGAGTGAAATATCAAATTTAAATTTTTGTAATATGTTAAATAAATACAACTGTAGAAAAATAAAATACTGCTTGGGGTCCACTTGGACCCTTCATAGCAGTTCATGTCTCATAAAATTTTCTGCATCTTTAGAGTTTTATGTACGCTGCCTTATGTTTTTCAGTTATTCTAGTAAGCATTGTAAGGTGTAGTCATGTCGAAACGGAAAGGTAAAACTTTTAAAAGGCCGATGTCAGTTATGTCCAAGTAAAAAATGATAGAAACAAAATCTGATGTGTTACACTCACATGACTTTCTCTACTCTTGTACAAACTATTTTTACTAACGCTTATTCTCCATATGCTTCGTGTTAATCGAGATGTTAATCTTATTGCTAATTTTCTTGTAGATGCAAGGGGAATATGGTACGCTTTAAGCGATAGTCAAATATTTTAAGAGGTGGTTGTACGTGGAGTCTTCCATTCTCTTTACATTACCAGGACAAAAAAAAAAGAATAACGAATTTGAGAAAAAGTATGAAGTATTGGAAAATTTAAGGAAATAAGCAATATCTCGAAAATGGTTCACCCAACAAAAAAAAAATGTATATGACATAAATTGTGTATTTTAATGCGATCTACATTTTTTGTGTAGTAAAACTTTGTCTATCTCTTATGGTTTACCAGTTATGCAAAAGTTGTTCACAATGAAGAATACTTTTGGTGACATTCCCAGAAAATTCGAGATATGCATTTCATTTGTCATGAAAATATCTTAAACATATGATATTTTAATCAAAATCGTTAGAGCGATTTTAGAGAAAATTAAAATTTTCGAAAAATGTTCCATGTATAGGGTAAGCTGGAGTGGGGGGATTTTCTTGAAAACCTTAGTGTCGCATCTCTGGAAGATACTGAACTTAAATACCAAGTTTGGTGCTTATCCGACTGTTTGTTTCTGAGTTATGCTGTTCACAGACACACACACACATGGACATGTTTTCAAAAATGCTTTTTTTTGGATTCAGGGGGTCTCAAAACATGTATTTATGTTGAAATCTTGGTATCAAATTTTTGGGTGGAATACAATACTTCCCCTACATACTATACGTAGTAGAGAAAGTAAAACTTAAACAGTACTGGTAATACATTGTAAAAATGTTAAAAGGCAGTTGTGAATCCCAGTGAAAAATAAAATTATTTCATCTAATGCGATAATGCTGGAAAATAAAAATAATATTGTAATTTGGTTGTTTGACAATGCTAATTTTGAGGTACATTGTTGGTAAACAAAAATGTTGAGACATTGGAATTGTTGTTTTAAAATGATTTTATTTGTTCTAAGTAAAACATAAGATAATTTATATTAAGTTAATTTAAGTTTTCTGCCTGGGGTCCACTTGGATCCCTTTCAGTGGTTTAAGGACGTACAAAAGCATAGCAGTCTGAAGGTTAATATTATTTATGTATTTACTTAGTTATCACTGCATGTTTTTAGATTTGCTTTAATTGAATTTGATTCGATATTTATCTTTATATTATCAGTATGTTTTGTCATGTTTCCCTCTTAGTAGAAGAAGCTCTCAAATAAATCAATTGGTAAGACGTATAACCATATTTTCCAAACACCCGAAGGAAATTCTAGCACACATTTTAAATTATTATTTTTGAAACTAAAAATATTGCTTTTGAACTTTTTATTATGAATATAGTACATGTATTGCTAAACAAATTATACTTTTTATGATTTCAGATGCTTCCATTTTGGGATTGGACATCAATGTTTTATGACTCTTGTTTGGTTTCGAATCCTTTCTATGGGGAGTACACATTGACCGAGGAAGACTGTGTGGTAAGCAGAAACATATCTTTACAAAATAAAAGCACTTTCTTTTGTTCTTTATATGAGGAAAACAATATCCTTGGTGCATACAAGCATTTATTGTATGTATGTCTGTGATTCTTAAACAAGAAAATAACAACTACACATTTATTATTTAGGTGATTTCTTCTGGCTGCTTGTTAAAACATAATACTTGTTTTCTTACTTCACAATTAATTACATTTTAAATGTAGTAGCTTCCTTGAGCAATGTTTTTTGAATGTTTTTGTATCATGTACCGTAATAAGTCCCGTACCTACACTACGTGATCAAAAGTATTCGGACACCTGGCTGAAAATGACGTACACGTTCGTGGCGCCCTCTATCGGAAATGCTGGAAGTAATATGGTGTTGGCCCACCCTTAGCCTTGATGACAGTGTTCACTCTCGCAGGCATACTTTCAATCAGGTGCTGGAAGGTTTCTTGGGGAATGGCAGCCCATTCTTCACGGAGTGCGGAACTGAGGAGAGGTATCGAAGTAGGTCGGTGAGGCCTGGCACGAAGTTGTGCTCCAAACCATCCCAAAGGTGTTCTATAGGATTCAAGTCAGGACTCTGTGCAGGCCAGTCCATTACAGGAATGTTATTGTCGTGTAACCACTCCGCCACAGCCCGTGCAGTCTGAACAAGTGCTCCATCGTGTTGAAAGATGCAATCGCCATCCCCGAATTGCCCTTCAACAGTGGGAAGCAAGGAGGTGCTTAAACTATCAATGTAGGTCTGCGCTATGATCGTGCCACCCAAAACAACAAGGGGTGCAAGCCCCCTCCAGAAAAAACACAACCACACCATAACACCACCACCTCCGAATTTCACTTTTGGCACTACACACGCTGGCAGATGACGTTCACCGGGCATTCGTCATACCCACACCCTGCCATCGGATCGCCACATTGTGTACCGTGATTCGTCACTCCACACAACGTTTTGCCACTGTTCAATCGTGTAACGTTGACGCTCCTTACACCAAGCGAGGCGCCGTTTGGCATTTTCCTGTGTGATGTTTGGCTTATGAGCAGCCGCTCGACCATGGAATCCAAGGTTTCTTACCTCATGCCTGACTCATAGTACTTGGAGTGGATCCTGGTGCAGTTTGGAATTCCTGTGTGATGGTCTGGATAGATGTCTGCCTATTACTCTTTACGATCCTATTCAAATGTCGGCAGTCTCTGTCAGTTAACAGATGAGCTCGGCCTGTACGCTTTTGTGCTGTACATGTCCCTTCACGTTTCCACTTCACTATCACATCAAAAACATTGGAGCTAGGGATGTTTAGGAGTGTGAAAAACTCGCATTCAGACTTCTGACACAAGTGACACCCAATCACCTGACCACGTTCGAAGTCCGTGAGTTCCACGGAGTGTCCCATTCTGCTGTTTCATGATGTCTAATGACTACTGAGGTCGCGGATAATGAGTACCAGGCAGTAGGTGGCAGCATAATGCACCTAAGATGAAAACGTATGTTTGTGGGGGTGTCCGGATACTTTTGATCACATAGTGTACATTCATGCCTGTGAAAGTTGTTTTTCAATTTCTGTTTTTGCTTCAGAGATATTTGTGGTGAAAGTTTTAGGAAGTTAATTAGAAAGTTTTTCTTTTTTTTTGTTCATATACTTTAAAGAAAGAAAGAAAGGGTCTAAAGAGAAAGAAAACCCTTATAATAATGCTAAACTTCAACAAGGTTCATAAGAGTTGCCCATGTACTCAGCTTTATATTTTGCATAATGTTACAGTTATGTTGAAGGTTTCTGAGCTTTTCAGAGTCATCAAGTTTTTGCTTCTGGATTGCTGTGCTTTTAACATTAATAGGGTCTGTAATGATGTCAGCATTTTTCATGTTACACTTGCACAGTCTTGCGAGGCATTGGAGCATGTGGACCGTCTTGGTGGTGTGGCATATGAGCAATTGTTGGATGGTTATTTGAATCGTGATGCGCCTCTGATTGTTGTGGATGCTATGGAATCATGGCCCGTTATGAATACAGATGACTTCTGGTTTGATAATATAACTCAGGTAAGGCCTGACTTACATTCATTGCTGTTTTCTTATGCTGTCATATGAAATACTTAAACATTCAACCTGTTATGTAACATCTGGTTAAAGTTTAACAATTTGTTAAAGCTGCTAACCAGTTGCTATGTGCTATTTGGTATTCTGTAACATCATACCAACAAAACCTTTTACTTTCTCTATTATGTATAGTAAGTAGGGGAAGTATTGTATTCCATGCAAAAATATGATGTCAAGATTTCACCAGAAATACGTTTTGAGGCCCCCTGAATCCAAAAAAAAGCATTTTCAGAAAACGATCCATGTGTGGTGTGTCTGTCTGGATGCCTGTTTGTCTGTGAACAGCATAACTCAAAAGCAATAAGTCGGATATTGAGATTCAATACCTTCCAAAGATGCGACACAAAGTTTTTCAAGAAAGTCCTCCAACCCCGGACTATCCTTTACATGGAAGAGTTTTTGAAAATTTTTGATTTTCTAAAAAATGGCTATAACGATTTTGATTAAGCACCTATATCAAAGGTATTTACATGACAAATAGTCTTTTAAGAGTTGGTTGCTATGTGGAGTATTCCATTCTCTTTGCATTACCAGGACAAAAAAAAAAAGAATAACAAATTCCCATTTGAGAAAAAGTATAAGTATTGGAAAATTTAAGGGAATAACAAGCAATATCTCGAAAATGGTTCACTCAACAGAAAAAATGTATATGATATAAATTGTGTATTTTAACGCAATCTACATTTTTTGTGTAGTAAAATTTTGTCTATCTCTTATGGTTTACCAGTTATGCAAAAGTCACTCACAATGAAGAATACTTTTGGAGACATTCCCAGAAAATTTGAGACATACATTTCATTTGTCATGAAAATATCTTAAACATATGATATTTTAATCAAAATCGTTAGAGCCACTTTTGAGAAAATTAAAATTTTCGAAAAATGTTCCATGTAAAGTGTAGTCTGGGTTGGGAGGATTTTCTTGAAAACCTTTGTGTCGCATCTCTGGAAGATACTGAACCTAAATACAAGTTTGGTGTTTATCCAACTGTTTGTTTCTGAGTTATGCTGTTCACAGACACACACATGGACATGTTTCCAAAAATGCTTTTTTTTGGATTCAGGGGATCTCAAAACATCTATTTCCGGTGAAATCTTGGTATCGAATTTTTGGGTGGAATACAATACTTCCCCTACTTACTATATGTAGTAGAGAAAGTAAAAATTTGAAGAATTATTTACAAACCATTTAAACTATTTAAATATATATAAGAAACCCAAGTATATTTGCATTTTTAATTTTGGCCAAATAAAAAAATCCCAAGGCTGAATTTACCTACTTTATCTTGCTTTTTATAGTTCCTTGATAGCTCTCTCACTTTTCACATGTATATTTCTGCCAACAAGAGTCTGTGAATTAGCCAGTTCAGTTGAATTTTCTTTTTGTATGTTTTATTGACATTACAGATCTCTGTTTCAATCAGCTTTCACAGCTTTTTGTGTTACTTCATTGAGCTTTATGAAAATGAGTGACACAAGCAGATTAGAATTGAATGCAGTATTTAGTAGTGGTAGTGTGACTTTGAGCACAAAACTGTTGAGGTCATAGGTGCCCTGAGTATTTAGTGTTGTGGTTCATTTCTTGTTAATTTCTTATTGCTTCAATGCCCAGTATTCACTTTTTATAGATATGTTAAGTTCAGAAAGACACAAACTTTAAGCATATGTCAAAGATGTTAATTTCTAAGATATTATAAATGAGTCTCATTATTAGTAACATTATTATACCTAAATAAACATTTCGTTTTGACAGTAAAAAGATATCATGTATATTTTAAGAGATCAATGCCATTTGACAGTTTATTTTACAAATGAAACCTTGAATATTTACCTTTTTAGTTGCTTTACCACATACATAGTAAGTAGAGAAGGTATTGCATTCCACCCAAACATTTGATACCAATATTTCACCGGAAATACATGTTTTGAGGCACCCTGAATCCAAAAAAGGCACTTTTTAGAAAGAGGTCCATATATATGTGTGCCTGTGAACAGCATAACTCAAAAACGAAAAGTCTGATAAACACCAAACTTGGTATTTAGCTTCAGTACCTTGAGGCAGTATTTTTAACACTTAAATAATATCAGTGTAATTATATAATATAAAAAAATAGTAACAGCCCGCCTTAAAGCAATATGTGTATGTAATAATATATAAAGTGTGTATTACAGTCATTGTATTATGTTTATTTTATTATGTACATGTATAATAATGTTATGTGAATGTATTACGTAGTTTAACAATGTAGGAGCTGTAAGAATAGAAGCAAGCCAAAAGTGTTCTTCATTGTGAATGACATTTACATAACTGGTAAACCATAAGAGATAGACAAAATTAAAATACACAATTTATGTCATAAACATTTTTTTTGTTGAGTGAACCATTTTCGAGATACTGCTTGTTATTCCCTTAAATTTTCCAATACTTATACTTTTTTCTCAAATGGGAATTTGTTATTCATTTTTTTTTGTCCTGGTAATGCAAAAAAAATGGAATACTCCACATAGCAACCAGCACTTAAAATATTTGACTATCGTTTAAAACCTACCAATTCTCCTTGCATCTACAAGAAAATTAGCAATAAGATTAACATCTCGATATTCGATTAACATGAAGCATATGGAGAATAAGTGTTGTAAAAATACTTTGTACAAGAGTAGAGAAAGTCATGTGAGTGTAACACATCAGATTGTTTGTTTAGTACATGCTCGTATATTGCCTAATGTTATACAAGATTATACAAAATTCCTTCTGAATGAAGAGGACTTCACAGGCTGTTCTCAGAAAATTCAAGATATACATTTGATTTGCCATGTAAATATCTTTAATATATGGTATTTTAATACAAATCATTTAAACTATTTTTTAGAAAATAAAAAGTTTTGGAAAACGTTCCATATAAACACTAATGTGTGGATTTTTTTTAAAATCTTCATGTTGCATCTTTGGAAGATACTGAATCTAAATACCAAGTTTAATAAGTATTAACGCATGAACTTCACATACGTCAAGTAGTTAAAAATGTGTTTTGAGAAGCATGCCTCGCATCATCAGTTTGTAGACTGGAGCTTGCAGCCGGAAAATCCTCGGCCAAGTCATGTCTGTGTTACACTATGTCTATGCCTACTCGGACAATATCGTTAACTGGTGGGGTATCAACTGAACTGATGATGAGGGGCATGTTTATCGAAACAGTTTATAACTACTTGATGTATGTGGAATTCATGTGTGTTTAATAAATTGTGTTAATACTTATCATATAACTCCACTGTTAATATGAATATATGAATATTGTTTTATTGTGCTAAGAGATTTACAATTTGATTGTCTACTGAACTTTGACCCTGGCCACTCATTCTGTAGACAATCACTACATTTGTTTCTTCATTTTACAATTTCCCGTCAATAAATTATCTTGCTTCAGTTTTTCATGTCCCATTTCCACTTGTTTTTCACTTGTCACTTATTGATTACTTTACCATCATACATTCACCATAGTTTTCCATTCAAGGTAAGATATACTACCTCTTACTTTTCTCTATCCACTGTCCAAAGCCATTTATTTTTGACTTTGCACAAAAACTGTCCAATGCTCCTAGCGTCTTTGCACATCATTTCAATTATAACTGTATTTCTCTCCCCCTTCAACCACTTCTTTTTAATAAATTCTCTTCTCCAATTTTCTGTTCCTTGGCACTTAAATATTATGTGTTCAATGTCTTCATTGCCACCACATATCGGACATTGGTTTTGAGGAATACCCTGTCTTAACCCTCTTAGCCTCCATGCTCCGGTTCTTACCCATGCAATAGATTCTCTCTCTTCTTTATTTACTATATCTATTTATCCCTACCCCATGTATTTTTCATTGGCATATAACAAACCAATGAGATCTTTTTGACAATCTCACTAAAATATTTTGTATTTCTGTATCTTCCAGTCATTTCTTTGCCTTTTTCCAAAAAAATGTTTACATTATTTTCTCTCCTTCTCCACATGTCTCCTGACTCATTTTTCTCCAAATATTCCATCTACTTGATGTATGTGGAGTTCAAGTGTTTTTAATAAATTGTGTTAATACTTATCATATAACTCCATTGTTAATAATAACTTCATTTTAATTAAACTGGTGATGAGGGGCATGTTTCTCGAAACAGTTAATAATTGTATTTGTATTTATTGTGCTAAGAGATTTACAATTTGATTGTCTACTGAAATTTGGCCCTGGCCACTCATTCTGTAGACATCCACTACTGTATATCTACATTTTACAATTTCCCGTCAATAAATTATCTTGCTCCAGTTTCATGTTCCATTTCCACTTGTTTTACACTTGTCACTTTTTAATTACCATCAAACATTCACCACAGTTTTCCAATCAAAGTTTCATTGAATTCTCACTGCCTCTATCCATCGTCTGTATTGTAAGATACACTACCTCTTACTTATCTCTATCCACTGCCCAAAGTCATTTATTTTTGACTTTGCACAAAAACTGTCCAATGCTCCTAGCGTCTTTGCACATCATTTCAATCATAAGTGTATTTCTCTCCCCCTTCAACCACTTCTTTTTAATAAATTCTCTTCTCCAATTTTCTGTTCCTTGTCACTTAAATATTATGTGTTCAATGTCTTCATTGCCACCACATATCGGACATTGGTTCTGAGGAACACTCTGTCTTAACCCTCTTAGCCTTCGTGCTCCGGTTCTTACTCATGCAATAGATTCTCTCTCTTCTTTATTTACTATATATATATATATATATATATATATATATATATATTCTCCCTACTCCATGTATTTTTCATTGGCATATAACAAACCAATGAGCTCTTTTCGACAATCTCACTAAAAATGTTTTGTATTTCTATATCTTCCAGTCTTTTCCTTGCCTTTTTCCAAAACGTTTTTACATTATTTTCTCTCCTTCTCCACATGTCTCCTGAACCATTTTTCTCCAAAATGTTCCAACTACTTGATGTATGTGGAGTTCATGTGTTTTTAATAAATTGTGTTAATACTTATCATATAACTCCGCTGTTAATTATGACTTCATTTTAATTTCACCAAGTTTAAGCTCTTCGTTTTTGAGTTATGCACACACGCACACACGCACACACACAGACCTTTTTCTAGAAATGCTTTATTTGAATTCAGGGAGCTTCATAACATATGTTTTCAGTGAAATCTCAGTATCATATTTTTGGGTACAATACAATACCTTCTCTACCTATTATAACTCTGCTCCTTATATGTGCTTCATTAATGTTCTGATATGCTATTTTTATCTTTAAAAAGCTGTATCTTCAAGATGAGAAGCTGATGGACACAGTACCGTGTATTCTAACAACAAATCTGAGAACTGGTTCTTCTGATCTTCACGCCTTTCTCAAGCGCATTCTTAGTCCAAAAATTGACAAGTGGTTTGTTCACTGGTAAGTACATCAAACATGGGCAATTGAGGCATGACCCCGGTCTATGTTGTAGTTTTTTTGACTCATAAAGTTAAACTTTGAAGTAACATTACATGTAGAGAAGCTGGGGAGAAATACAGAAACAAGTGTAGAGAAAAGAGTATGACTAGAACTTGGCATTTGGCTATTTTGTTCCTTTGTTTAGTATCATAGGCTTTGTATACAGGGTGTTAAAAAAAAGTATTCCATAAGTGTCCAGTAAACATGGGCTCTAAAATGCATACCTTAAGAGCTATGAGCACTTTTTCATCTTCACTATTATGAAACATCTCTTTTACTGCAAGCTCTGGCTACTACGTATGACCTACAGCAGGCAGTAAACAGACGAGAACACATTATATGTTATTGTCCAGGGATACAGCATTCAGTATACATCTGTTAGTGTTGTTACTGCATAGGTCAACGTGTCATGGCAGATGATGTTAATGCGCAATGTCAGGTACCAACTGTAAGGCAGAAAAAATGCTTTGGCCATACGAAACACGGAAATAGTTGGTAGAATTGTGAAATGCTATATGTTGCAGTAATAGAAAAGTGTGAAACAGTGAATGTAATACAAGTAAATATCAAAAGTTATGGTATTTAAAAGAGGAAATAAACTAAAAAGAGAAGAGAAATGGCAGATGGGGGGTTTAAAGTTAGAAGTTGTCAAGGAGATGGATTATTTGGGGGTGAGAATGAGCAGTAATGGTGAATGGGGGGCGCATAGCAGGAAGGTTACGGCTAAAGGAAAAGCAGCAATGACAGGAGTAAGGATGTGCAAATATAAATTGGAAATGCCAACTAAATGGATAGAAAGAATGTACGAAGCATTGGTAGAAGCAAGAATGCTATATGTAGTAGAAATTTGGGGGGATCGGATTTAAGCAGGAAAATAGGCCAGAGTTATAGAATGTTTTGCAAAGAGCTATTGGGGTTACCAAGATCAGCACCAGGGGAAGTAGCATTAGTGGAATTAGGAAGAACGAGAAGAAAGGGAGTGATACTGGAAAGGATATTAAAATTTTGGTATAGATGCCTGAGAAAAGATAAAGAGGAAATTTTAAAGATATGCATTGGACAACAAAAGAGTATAAAAAATAAAAATAGCTGGTGGATAGGAGTAGAAAAAATTATGCAGAAGATAGGAATGGGAGATATTTGGAGAGCAGGAGAAAGAAATAGTAATAGCTTCTGGATAACAGTAAGAAACAGAGTGGATAACATAGAAAGACAAGAGATTTGGGGAAGCTTAGAAAACAAAAAGTCATTAGGGTTCTACAGATTAGTAAAAAGGAATTGGGGAAGGGAAGGGTATGTAGATTGTTGTAATGGGTAGAAAAAGAAGCGTTTGCATGGATGAGAACAGGATCAATGTACTTGAGAGGGATAAGGGGTAACAAAAGCGGAATTTGTGAATTATGCGGAGGAAATGAAAGCACAGAGCATTATATGACAGAATGCAAAGAATTAGCAGAATGGAGAAAAGAAGTATGGGGAAAAAAATGGGAAAAAATGGATAGGAAAATAGTAGTAATTAAAATGCTAACGAGAAAAGAAGAAAAGCAAAATAAGAATATGGGGCAGTTCCTAAAGAAAGTAAAAGAGAAATGGATTAGAAAAGTAAGAGAGATAAGAAAAGTACAAAGGCAAATGGAGGAAGGAGAAGATGGGCAATAGGGATTAAAGAGAGCAAGGGATGATTAGATGAGCCAGAAGGCCAGGGTGCCAGGCAAAAAGAGCAGTATAGCTGGCAAGAAAAAATTTGTTGTACAAGTAATCACCTATTGTGAAATAGTTAATAAATGTAATATAACAAAATAATTACCGTGAAGTGGTGGAGAAATGCAATACAACTAAATAATTATATACTGCAAAGTGGTTAGCAAATGTAATATAAGTGAATAAAAATAAATGCTGCTGTAATTATGCCCAAGGACATACTTGCTCTTTCGTAATGCAATTGTTAACCTTAATAAAGGCTGTTTTGCATCAATGCGTATAAAACAGAAAGGAAGATAAGAGTTCTGGAAGACTCATGATATTCTGATAGCAAAATTGAAATTAGATGGACTAAAAATGAAATTGGTTCGTATCGTATCTAAATGAAAGAAAACAAAGTGTTGAAGTAGTCAATGATATTGGATTTGGAAAACATACATCAAAATGGAAAACTGTAACACATGGAGTGCCCCAAGGTTCAGTCCTAGGACCTTTACTATTTTTGATCTATATTTGTTTATTTGTGCTAACAATCTTCCTTAGAATATGGCTATACATCAGCCCAAGCTGTTATCTTGCCATATTCTACCCATATTACACTCTTATTATAACATAAAAAATGATGATAATAATACAAATAGTAGTAAAAATAATAGTAATGATACCAATAATAATCTTATAGTAGTAGTAGTAGTAGTAGTAGTAGTAATAATAATAATAATAATAATAATAATAATAATAATAATAATAATAATAATAATAATAATAATAATAATAATAATAATTACATAACTTACATCACTTGATGAAATTAATTTACATCTCTTTTTATTGTCCATAACCATTTCTTTTTAACTTTGGACAAGTATTCTCCTACCTTTTTACTATCCTTGTTAAAAATCTTGCTTAAAGCTACTTTCCTGTCCCATTTTAACCATTTCCCATTTATAGCTACCTTTCTCCAATGCTGTGTACCTTTACAGTCAAAAACGATATGTTCTAAATCTTCTCTTTCCCCACATATTGGGCACTGATTCTGTGGGAACCCATTTCTCATTCCTATTAATCTCCATACACCTGCTCGTGCCCAGGCAATACTTTCTCTTTGTTCCTTATTTGAGTTATCCACATACTGTTCTCTAGCCCATACATTTTTTATTAATATATATGATTCCAAGGAACTTTTGTTCCCAATTTTGTATCTCTATATCTTCAAACCTCTGCCTAGCTTCTTTCCAAAAACCCTTAGCATTATTTTCCCTCCTTCTCCAGATTTCCCCTAGACCACTATTTTCCAAATTAGTTTGTATACTATAACTCCACCCATTCTTCTTTAAGCTCCTTTCTTGGAATTCCAAACACTGCCTCAACAAGTTCTTCTCTTCTAAATTTAATAGTCTGTACCAATATTTAAGAGCTCTCTCCATTATTTGATCTATATAAATGACCTATCATTTTATATAAAGGATATTGCAAGTATAATTCTGTTTGCTGATGACACGAGTGTTCTGGTGACTAGTAAAAACTTGAATGAGTGTGTAATTAAATTGAATTATGTTTTGAACTGCATGTCATACTGGTTTAAAGCTAACAAATTATCTGTAAATCTAGACAAAACAAAAGTTGTTAAATTTATAACCCATTGATCACCACACACTCCAATAGAAATTGGGATTAATGACATGTTACTAGAACAAATAGACAACATTAAATTTCTGGGCCCCCAAGTAGACAGATATTTAGATTGGAAAGTTCACATTACGTATATCTTACCCAAAGTCAGTTCTGCCTGTTATGCTATCCAAGCACTGGTAAATGTCAGTTCTATAAATATCCTTAAATTAGTATACTAAGCATATTTCAACTCCATCATTGAATATGAATATTATTTTGGGGAAACTCGGTAGAAAGTAAACAAATATTCCTCATGCAAAAGAAGGTTATACGAATCATTTCCAGCAGCCATAGCAGACACTCTTGCAAACATTTTTTTAGAATACTGAAGATATTAACCCTACCTTGCATGTACGTATTTTCAATCTTAAAATTCTATGTATGCAATCAAACCACATGTATTACAAACATGAAAATTCATGAGATAAACACTAGACAAAAGGTTAACATTTATCATCCCAGTGCAAAGCTTTCTTGCTTCCAGAAAGGTGTATATTATGAGACCATAAAAATATTTAATACTCTCCCTAATGATCTTAAGGGAAAAGTTGACAATTTCATTGTCTTAAAACTGCTGTTAAAGAGTACCAATGCTCAAAAGCATATTATTCTGCACAAGATTATCTGAATGACAAATTATCCTGATGACAATACATGTATAGCTCTCTAAGTAATATTAGTAAATATTAATGACAATTGTCAGCTTTCCAATTGCCTGCTCTAGGATTAATGAAGCTATTCAAATTTTGTATATTAAGAACTGACAGTAAATGCTATGCATTACAAATCAAATAGAACAAAATGATGAGACGAACAAAGGTATAAGCCTAGTGAAAGTTAAAATAACTGTTCTTGTCTATAAATATAATGTTAACCTTATAACGGTAGGGAGGTATTTGTTTCATTTTGTATATAATATATCTTTATTTTATTTTAAATGTTCTGTATTCTATGTAATATTTATGTATATATGTAACTATACTGTACATTTCCTTGATACGCTTATATTATGTCTCTATTTTATTTAAAATGTTCTATATTCGGTATAATATTTATGTAATATTTGTACATTTCCTTGACATGTTCTATGTTCACAAGTCTTTATGGCTACTAGTGAACTCACGGAATGCAATCCAATCTAATCTAATCTATATAGAAGAAAGATGGAGTTCTGGAGGAGCAGACAGACATTGAAGAAGTAACGCCATATTAACATAACCAGAATTCAATAAATCATGCCAGAATACATAGTCAGAAGTGGTGTAACAACTTTTGGATATTTAAAAGGCCAAATGCCATACATTCGCAGAATTTTAGCAATGTTTATTTCTACAAGGTAGCCTACGTGAGACAGCGCAGTACCCGCCAGGCCACATCGACCTCTGCAGCTACATTATATATATTCTTATTAGTTCTAATGGAATCATTTTGTGAAATGCTTTTACATTGTAGTTTTATCTTGAAATCTTTGCAACTCCATTAATGATGTACAAACACTACAGAAAGGAATCATCAATGTCTGCCAGAGCATCCATGACCAACCTGGAGTCTTTCAGAGAGTGCGTTTTTCCCTAAGTCGTCGGACAGAAACATGCCTTACTATGAATGGGCACCATATTGAGCACCTCTTTTAGTGATGGTTCACAAGTGCAGGTTGTATGTAATTACACACAGATTACATTAGAAGCTATGCTGTTTCACAGTCACAGAGAAATGTGACCTCATTTGTTAACAGCAAAGAGCTTGCAGTAGAAGAGATGTTTCACGGTAGTAAAGATGTGCTCATAACTCTTAAGGTATGCATTTTAGAGCCCATGTTTACTAGACATTTTTGTCTTGTTTTGGTCCATACTACCACCTCTCAAAATATGGAATACTTGTTACTTTCTCTACTACATATAGTAAGTAGGGGAAGTATTGTATTCTACCCAAAAATTCGATACCGAGATTTCACCGGAAGTATATGTTTTGAGGCCCCTGAATCCAAAAAAAAGCATTTTTGGAAACATGTCCATGTCTGTCTGTCTGTGAACAGCATAACTCAGAAACGAACAGTCGGATAAACACCAAACTTGGTATTTAGATTCAGTATCTTCCAGAGATGCAACACGAAGGTTTTCAAGAAAATCCCCCCACCCCAGATTACCCTTTACATAGAACATTTTTCGAAAATTTTAATTTTCTCAAAAATGGCTCTAATGCTTTTGATTAAAATACCATATGTTTAAGATATTTTTATGACAAATGAAATGTATATCTCAAATTTTCTGGGAATGTCTCCAAAAGTATTCTTCATTGTGAACGACATTTGCATAACTGGTAAAACATAAGTGTCATATACATTTTTTGTTGAGTGAACCATTTTCGAGATATTGCTTGTTATTCTCTTAAATTTTCCAATACTTATACTTTTTCTCAAATGGGAATTAGTTATTCATTTTTTTTGTCGTGGTAATGCAAAGAGAATGGAATACTCAACATAGCAACCAGTTGACTATCGCTTAAAGCCTACCAATACCCCTTGCACCTACAAGAAAATTAGCAATAAGATTAACATCTCGATTAACATGAAGCATATGGAGAATAAGCGTTTGTAAAAATAGTTTGTACAAGAGTAGAGAACTAATTACATTATTTTTGTTACTGGCAGTTATTTGTTAATATCATGTTAGCCTTAGTATTTCAATTAATATTTTGAGCTCTGAGCTAATGAACCATTGTTGACAACATGCATGAGGAAGTTTGTAATATGAGCATTGCTTTCCTAATATCAGCACTTGCATTCTTTCATGATAATGAAACAGTGGCTACTTAGCACAATAAAGCATACGGTAAATTTTCAGCTACAAAAAAATGTTTCTTTATGCCTGGGAATCAATCATTTTAGTTTTAACTCACCAGTTTGTTTAGTAATACAATAGATTCATTGTTTTCTACTTGGTGGTAAAACAGTACTGACCTAAGAAAACTAGACTTATTTCATTGCAAATGCAACAATAGCCTATTTAACAATAATACATATAACAGACTCAATAATAATTAAAAACCAGCGAGAGAGTGTATAATGTATGATTCTTCTTCTTTTTCTTTAACTTATTGACCTCCTCTTTGTAGGACTTGTACCCCTAAGGACTTATAAGCCAATCCTTGGGCCAGTAGCCTGTCAAGGAGCAAGCAAGCTCTGGATCATACCATTTCCAGGATACCCAGCTCAATGCCTGGTATTAAGGTGAAGAAGAGAGAAATGGAATGTAGTGATGAAAGAGTTGATAGGAAAATTCATGGATCAAATTATCCAACCCAACATTTGCCTGAGGAAATGTCAGACTTTTGGGCAATGAACATGCAGATCAATTAGCAAAGAAAGGTGCAATACAACAAATAAAACCAGTAGGACAAATAGAAATAAATAAACAATTAAATAAAATTGAACATTTCAAACAACAGGAGAAACTTGCTGAAGAAGATAAATTAAAAGATAAAGATTATAAGCATATTAAAGATACAGTTGATATACAAAAATTCTGATGTGTTACACTTACATGACTTTCTCTACTCTTGTACAAACTATTTTTACAAACGCTTATTCTCCATATGCTTCATGTTAATCGAGATGTTAATCTTATTGCTAATTTTCTTGTAGATGCAAGGGGAATTGGTAGGTTTTAAGCGATAATCAAATATTTTAACGCTGGCTGCTATGTGGCGCATTCCATTCTCTTTGCATGTCCAGGACATAAAAAAAATGAATAACGAATTTGAGAAAAAGTATAAGTATTGGAAAATTTAAGGGAATAACAAGCAATATCTCGAAAATGGTTCACTCAACAACAAAAATGTATATGACATAAATTATGTATTTTAATGCGATCTACATTTTTTGTGTAGTAAACGTTTGTCTATCTCTTATGGTTTACCAGTTATGAAAGTCGTTCACAATGAAGAATACTTTTGGAGACATTCCCAGAAAATTCAAGATATACATTTTATTTGTCATGAAAATATCTTAAACATATGATATTTTAAACAAAATCGTTAGAGCCATTTTTGAGAAAATTAAACTTTTCGAAAAATGTTCCATGTAAAGGGTAGTCTGGGGTGGGGGGATTTTCTTGAAAACCTTCGTGTCGCATCTCTGGAAGATACTGAACCTAAATACCAAGTTTGGTGTTTATCCGACTGTTCGTTTCTGAGTTATGCTGTTCACAGACAGACACACAGACACACACACGGACATGTTTCCAAAAATGCTTTTTTTGGATTCAGGGCGTCTCAAAACATGTATTTCCGGTGAAATCTCGGTATCGAATTTTTGGGTGGAATACAATACTTCCCCTACTTACTGTACGTAGTAGAGAAAGTAAAAATGCCAAGGAAGACTGCAGTGGCCTTATTTAGGATGGCAACTGGCCACAATTACCTCACAGAACTTTTAGATACAATGCCTACCTATACCCAAGTGCACTCCCTGTGAAGACGATGTCATCCTGAACAAACAACATCTCGCCAAATGCAAAGACGTTAAAATGATAACCTACAGACTTTATATTGGGAAGCCAGAGGGAAAATGATGCAGATCAATTAATCCTCAGTGCCCTTGGTAAACAACAACATTTGCCTAGTGTGTGTTTTAAAGAGGTCTACATTTTTTGTGTAGTGTGTTTTCGTCTATCACTTAACATTTACCAGTTATACAATATTATATCAAATTTCTTCCAAATGAACAGCACTTCAAAGGCTATTCCCAAAAAAATTCAAGGTATATGGTTTATTTGTCATGTAAATATCTTTAATATATGGTATTTTAATCATGATTGTTAGAGCCATTTTTTAGAAAACCAATTTTTTTTTTAAAATGTTCCTATAAAGGGTAGTTGGGGTGGGGAATTTTCTTGAAAATCTTTGTGTCACATATTTGGAAGATACTGAACTTAAATATCAAGTTTGGTATTTATCTGAGTTTTCACAGACATACATGGATCTTTTTCTAAAAATGTTTTTTTTTTTATTCAGGGGGGCCTCAAAACATTTATTTCTGGTGAAATCTCGGTATAAAAGTTTTGAGTGGAATGCAACACTTTCTCCACCTACTTGTACATGGTCGAAAAAGTATGTGTGCTAACCTACTTTTAGTGTGTGAACCATCCAAAATTACATTTATTTCTAGATATCTTCTCATTCTGAAATCCTAAATGTTCATATTGTTTGACACTTTTTTACCATCAATCAGATAAGATCAGTTTAGTGAAGATGTATATGTTTTAATTAACTTAACATTCTGTTTAGTATTCCAGAATCATTCATAGTGTCTCACATTTCAGGGCTAATAACCTGTTTTTCTTTTCTTTACAGGCAAAATTGTGACATAAATGCAGTGAAGGCTTTAAGGAAATTTTATCAGCGCCCTTACTTCTTATCCACTTCAGTATCCCCAGCTCACTTTAACTGGGTGCTGATGTCATCAGATTATAACACCAAAATATATAAAAAGGTGAGTTAGTGGTTTAAGATATTTGGATAGTTTGTATAATGGAAGTTATAGTTATAGGATCTACAGAATCCAAATAAATGTATGTATGTATGTACTATACAGTTTCAAGCATTTTTTCATAATTTACAACCTATTATCATATTATCTGAATTTTTCTGTATCCAAGGTAGTCTCAGTTCCAATTAGTTTGATAATCACAAGTCTACTGTATTCACATTTAGCAGAATAGAATAGTATTTATTTCATCACCTCCAATTACAAATGTCATACATTAATTATTCTGCTGTCCTAGGAGTTGCTTAGGTTTCAGATCATATAAACTTAAACCTGGTTGTTTGTGTAATGTATCCTTCATTTAACTTGTACACTTGTCACACAATTTCTAAATTAGTTAATTTCTTCTTCTATATTACGTACTTCGTCAGTTCTGTTATTAACATCCTCTTTTTTACTTTCTCTACTACGTATAGTAAGTAGGGCAAGTATTGTATACCATTCCAAAAATTCGATACCGAGATTTCACCAGAAATACATGTTTTGAGAACCTCTGAATCCAAAAAAAGCCTTTTGGAAACATATCCGCGCGGGGGGGGGATGCGTGCGTGCGTGTGAACAGCATAACTCAGAAACGAACACTCAGATAAACACCAAACTTGGTATTTAGGTTCAGTATCTTCCAAATATGTGACATGAAGGTTTTCAAGAAAATCCCCCCACCCCAGATTACCCTTTACATGGAAAATTTTAATTTTCTCAAAAATGGCTCTAATGATTTTGAATAAAATATCATATGTTTAAGATATTTTCATGACAAATGAAATGTATATTTCGAATTTTCTGGGAATGTCTCCAAAAGTATTCTTCATTGTGAACAACTTTTGCATAACTGGTAAACCATAAGAGATAGACAAAATTTTACTACACAAAAAATGTAGATCACGTTAAAATACACAATTTATGTCATATACATAATTCTTCAATACTAATTTTCTCAAATGAGAATTCGTTATTCAGTTTTTTCTCTTGGATATGCAAAGAGTATTAATCTGTGGCAAAGAGAATGGTGCTGCATCTAGCAACCAGCTATTAAGAGATATGTCTATGCTTAAAGGCTACTGTATTTCTGTATTGCCCTTGCAAATACAAAACAAGGGGAATGTAGTACGCCTTAAGCGATAGTCAAATATTTTTAGAACTGGTCGCTATGTGTAAAATGTAATTCTCTTTGCATGTCAAAAGATCGTTTCTGCAAATGTTTATCTCGATTAATATGAAATAGATGGAGAATAAGAGTTTGTAAAAATAGTTTGTACAAGAGTAGAGAAAGTCATGTGAGTGTAACATATCAGATTTTCTGCATTGCCACAAAGCGGGCACAAATCTTTCAGCTTTTAAACCCCTCAACGACATTGTTCCTGTTCTTGCCCATACCAGCCCTTCCCTTTCCATTTTATCACAAACATCAATGTATTTTTCCCTTCCCCAATATTTCTTAAAACTCTTATAGTATATCAGAGCACTCTTATTCCTTAAACTACCATATACTTCCTGCTTCTCTATGTTGTCTACGCTAAATTTCACCTTATTCCACAAACTTGGTCCACTTGTCTGCAAATTAACTAACTCCACATTCCAGTTTCCCTCACTATTCTTTCTTAATCAGAATAACTAGCTTCCTTCCCTTTTTGCTTTTTCTTGCGCTCTTAAACAGTCTTCGACAATATTTCCTTCCTCCAGTGCTTGGATCCTACTTCAATATTTCATTATATGTTTTATCACTAACCCTTTCCTGCCAATTCTTCCTAATTCAATTAGGGTTACCCCCTTTGGAGCTACTCTCGGCAACCCCAGTATCATTTTACAAAAGGTTTTGTGAATCGATCTATACATTCCCACCCCAACTGTCCCCCAAATCTCTATCCTGTGTATCATTTTTTTATTCCACTGTAGCCGTATATATTCTCTCTAGCCAGTTTACTCTCATATTTGGTATTTTCTTTAAGCATATTCCTATGTTATTGATAGTTAACTTACCCTTACCTAGCGCACATTTAGCAATAAATCAAGTATATTTTGCAAATTACTTTCCACTGAAGCTTAACACCAATATCTTTGTTGTTGTTTTGTTGATAAATGGATTAACCCTGTTTTTTTTTTGTTTTTTTTTTAATACCTTAACACCTTTTAACCATATAGATCATATCAGATGATGAATGAAATGGGTGAAATAATACTCAAATGAGCCTGGGGTCCATAGACCTTAAAGTTACCCACATTCATCTTTCCAGGATAAGGGAAAACTCCGGATGAAACCTTATCTAAGTAACTTACCCTGAATCTGACTGAGATTTGAACTCAGGACCTCCTGAATGTGAGGCAGACATGCTAAACACTTTTTTGTCGGAATAAAAAGTTTGCTTTTAATTTTTAGTAGTTTATATTTCCCAACTTTTAAAAAGTCTGTGTTTATGTGCTGCCTTGCAGTTGTACAGTTGATTTTTTTTTGTCTTGGGCCTACTCAGCTGGACAAGCCCATTATTTCCCAGGAGGGGTGGGTTAGTTGCAGGAGAAAGGCCCATATGTACCTGAGGCATTCCTGTTGCACCGTGGAAGGGGAATACTGCCAGTCTTTTCTCCCCTCCCCTCTCCAACTTCTCCTCATTTGCATTTCTGAGAGTCAGGTCGAAAAAATCGTACTGTATCTGTACTTAGCTAGAATAGAAATTACATGTTGTATGTTTTAGGTAAATTCCATTAATTTGTATTTTACTCACTAATCACTTTTAAATAAATGTCATCAATTTTGGGTATTGAACTCTTGAATGTGAATGAAAATTTCCTGAAAAAATTCCAGAAATATGCAGATAGAGAAGGACAACATTTTCAACATCTCTTATTTCATTTCATTTCATTTATTTCATCCGTAATTAACAAATACATGTTGTCGGATACGTCAAAAACAAATTGAATAAACAAACATAAATTACATGTCAGATATAAAATTGCAATGTATAAAATTACTATGTACAATTTTACAGCATTACAAATGTTAACAATTAACCTTAAAGTAAGAAATTCATCAACTGAATAGTAACGATTTGTCATAAGGAAGTGTCATAAGCATTTCTTGAAACATTGGCAAGATTTCATGTTCTTCAATTTAGCAGGTAATTTATTATACAAGAGTGTGCCTTTATAGTAAAAACTATTCTCAAACAATTTACAGTTATGATGTGTAATATGTAATTTTGACTTATTCCTTGTATCATACTTGTAAAAGTCTGAATTAGCAGCAAGTGTTTCAATGCACATTTGTGTTTGTACAATAACCTCGAATAAGTAGTGGCAAAATGTTTAATTCCTTGAAGTATGGTTTACAGCTAGTGGTATATGGTAAATTAAGCATGATTTTAATTACTTTTTTTGTAATTTAAATACTTTTATTGCTCGCTATTAGATCCCCATAGAACTATCCCATATGGCAAAAGTGAATGAAAGTTTGAGTAATACAATATCTTAAGTGTATGCTTACTTATTGACTGGCTGAGCATTTTAATTTGGAAACATATCTAAGTCGCTTTACTAATTCATTAACAAGAGCATTCCAGCTTAAATTCTTATCAACCCAAACCCCAAGAAATTTTGTTTTATCAGCATATTCTATAGCTTCGTCCTCAAATAGTATGGTTGGGCAATGTAATTTTTGGTTGGTTTTTTTTTATGAAAACCAACAGCTATGCATTTTTCTATATTTAGTGAGAGGCAATTTTCTTTAAACCATGAGACAGTACAGGACATTCCAGAACTAATATTTGCTTTTAGTTTCTCTACGTTATGATAAGGTATATGCTTATTATCATTACAGTTTGCGGGAGTATTGTTCTTCAATTTGCAGATAGTAGGTTACGTAATTATTTGGAGGAGTTTGCCCCACAGTTGTACGCCAATTTGAAGAAGGCAATTTAGCGATGTTTTTTTTTTTTTATTGTGAGATGTTTCTTGTAAGCCCCACATTTTGTGTCAATCTGCGGTAGGTTTTTGGTTACATAAATATTATTAAGGTTACGTAATAAAGATACACTTTGATGTTGTTTGATTTTTAGGACGCCAAACTTTATAGTGAAGATGATGCTTGTTTTTACGTAATATTATTAAAGTTATTTGCCTCGGCTGCTTTCAGTCGCACTATAGAAACACGAGTTCTTGTAGGGTTGTAATAAGACTCAAATTATAAGACGCCACACAATTTACTTTTTATTTTTTTTACTTCTTTTTATTTCAGTTTATATATGCACATTTTATCAACACAACACTTTATAAAATAAAACTGTGAGCACTTAATACAGTTTTGGCGATGAACACAAATTTTATCATTTATACTTTACATTTTTTTATCACGACTTTTACATCTGCTCTGTCTAATATCTTGCCCGAGACTCTTACATCTGCTGTGTACTACATCTTACCCGAGACTGACTAGATTCAACGGTAAAAACCTTTAGCGTCGGTAATGCCATTCTCTTATTGGCTAATTCTAGTCTAATAGAATTTAAGTATTCAAACTAAAAATCTTTCTTTACTTTTGATTGGCTAATTCCAAACTGTAAGCAAAATTACGTTATTACTGATCTTTTTTATAACCAGTACTTTTAAAATTCCAAACACATTATTGTCACCAAAACTACATTATTGCCTCATTATTAACATCCTAAAACATAGTATTCTCACAGTTTTTTCACTATTATAGTATATAAACATTTACATATCACTAATAAATACGTTTACAATAAAAATAAGTATTTACAATGACTTTACATACAATTTATATAATAATTATATACATATTGTTTTCTAGGTGGCTGTTATTGAATTTAATTAATAAAAAATACAATTAATATCATTTAGGCATTAAAATACTGCCTCAAGTTGTAACTGTGAGAACATGAGAAGTTGTGGAATATTATAACTGTTTCAACAGGAATTTGAGCTGCAGCAGCCTGTATATGAGCTGCGGTGCAGTGGCCACAGTGTGAAGGAAAAGCAAGGTATATTTCATCTGAGTAGCTACTTTTACTTCTTTGGCCATATTGGGGGCTTTGACTTGAGAAACAACTGATGGTGTTATTGCTTGCTGAACTGTAGTTTAGCTAGCAATACTGTAGTTAGCATTTGTTTCATTAGGTTTTTTGCTATTAAACACATTCATATTTACTCCCACATTCATAGCTTCAAACTCCTGAGGGATAGGGAAGGAAATGCGAAATTTCTAAATCTTGCAGTTTTTATCCAAATGCTTTCAAAAGTTCATCAATTACTACTCTACCTCAATTATAAGCATGTCTTAAACTTCATGCACACATCTTTAATACTTTTTGAGAAGAAAAGATGCACCATGAAGATTTTCAAGAAAATCCCCCCACCCCACACTACCCTTTACACGGAAAATTTTTACAAAATTTTGATTTTCTCTAAAAAATGGCTCTAACGATTTTGATTAAAATATCATATGTTTAAGGTACTTTCATGGCAAATGAAATGTATATCTTGAATTTTCTAGGAATGTCTCCAAAAGTATTCTTCATTGTGAACAACTTTTGCATAACTGGTAAACCATAAGAGATAGACAAACTTTTACTGCACAAAAAATGTAGAGCGCATTAAAATCCACAATTCATGTCATTCACATTTTTTTTGTTGAGTGAACCATTTTCGAGATATTGCTTGTTATTCCCTTAAATTTTCCAATACTTTTTTCTCAAATAGGAATTCGTTATTCATTTTTTTTATGTCCTGGAGATACAAAGAGAATGGAATGCTCCACATAGCAACCAGCTCTTAAAAGATTTGACTATCGCTTAAGGCCTACCATATTCCCCTTGCACCTACAAAAAAATTAGCAATAAGATTAACATCTCGATTAACATGAAGCATATGGAGAATAAGCGTTTGTAAAAATAGTTTGTACAAGAGTAGAGAAAGTCATGTGAGTGTAACACATCAGATTTTTTAAAATTTTGACCAAATTTCAGCTATGGATACCCTGCCTCAGCCAGGAATGAAACCCAGGACCTCTGGCTTGAAGTAAATGTTTGTGTTTTCTTAATTAATGTATTAATTAATATTACAGGTGGAACTGGATTCAGGACTAATTATGCTATCCCAGCTGAGAGGCTCAACTGCATTTCGTCTAACTCCACATAATCCATGCAACTCTTCCTGTCCAGAGCTCTTGGGAGATCTGCAAGAAGGCGAGATATGTAAGTAAACAAAGCTTTGCTAAACCTTTTTCACTATAAGCTGAAAGAAGAAGTAAACAAAACTTAAATGTATCACTCTGCCAAGCACATGGCAGCACCACGTGGGGAAATTGCTTCATACAGAATGCAAAAACAGTATATAGCGCAGCTTGGGGACCATTAGCTTTTAAACATTGTATGTCTTATTCCTATATTTTACCTTAAATCCTAAACTTATAACACACAATACAAAGAGTAGATAAATAAAAGTTTTGCCTGAACAGTTCGGCTTCTGTGATTACAGGTTCTGGATTAAACTGTTCTTAACTTCAGGCTTTAGAAATCATTCATTTAATGACTAATATCAGTATACCACTTTTGCTTTAACCTTTTATGATGAAGAAGAATGTTGTATTGCCTTTACATTGTTTGCCCCATGTATGGGAGCCAATTTGAAATGATGGTTTGTTGCTGCTCGTATGGAAAGTTAGGTTGAAGATGATGTATTATATTCCAACTGTTGGGGAGCCGAACTTGTAGTAGTTGCAACCGCACGTATAGTAAACAATTTCCGGTAGCCTTCCCAAGTTTAAAAATATTAACTTTGTAATTTAAACTGTTTCTTTAAATATTATATATTTATGTTTGCCTCGGCTGCATCAGTATTTATTTTAGAGACACGTTTCTCTTAGCAGGGTTGTGGTGCAACAAGAATGTAGGCTTACACAGATTATAATTTTGCCACATATCTTTTATTAATGCTTAACACGATTTAAAATAACACTTCACTGATATAGAGAGCTGTGAGATTCTTTTTATTAATTAATTACACTTTTTAACACATAAACTTATTTTTCGTCTCACACGAAAACGTATTAAAGCTCTCGAGGACACTTTTTGCATCTGGTTACAATCACTGTCTGCAGGCAACTGAATTGATTTCAACTGTCTAAACTTGTAAATTTCTGTATTTCAAGTCTCTGATTGCTAATCCTACTCCAATAGAATACCTTCATTTAACTAAAGCTTTTCTGGTTGTTGATTAGCTATTTTATAAACTGTCACTAAAATTACATTATTGCTTCCAAGAATCACAAGTAGTATTGTTAAACTCTCAAACTCATTATTGCCTCAAGGTTACCTCATTGTTAGCAATGTTTAACTTGTTATTCTCACAGCTCCTACATTATTAAATTACGTAATACATTCATATAACATTATTGAACATGGATACAATAATATAAACATTTACAATGACTGTAATATACACTTTTTACAAATTATTACATACACATATTGCTTCAAGGTGGGCTGTTATTGAATTTACATATTATATAATTAAACTGAAATTATTTAAGTGCTAAAAATACTGCCTCAATGAGTCAACAAGTTAAATAACGATTAGCATTATAGGTTAGAAAACCACAGAAAACAAATGCGACCCAAGCTATCCGAGCAACAATTCTGCATCACTAACAAAGAAGTTCAATTATTGCTAAAAAAATGGCCAACCATATTCATTGTCGATTAAAGGTGGGTACTTTTCACAGAATTTGTTAAAAGCATTTAACACAGTTGTCTTCTTTCCATTTTTACGTTTACGTTTTCTACAGGCAGAAGTTTCTCAGCCGGAAACCGGAAACGAACTGCAGCGCCTGCGCATAGCCTCTTAAACCCTCTGCTGTAACGCTTCATTTAGTTATAGCTGAATCGGAACAAACACATTTAGTTTTATAAATTTAACTGTTATAATAATGAGTTATTTAAATTTCTCTGCACGAGAATAACCACAAAATGTTACGATATGAACCAAACTGTTTTTTGTAGAGGAAGAGATGACATGCTAAGCAGGAAAGGTTGTAATTTGTCCACCAGCCAATGAGATGCTGTCTTGTCATGTGGTTTTGTTTACTTCTCCTTTCAGCTTATAGTGAAAAAGGTATACACATAAAAATTCCGGTATATAATTGTGTATCTTCTAATGTTTATTTGTTTGTTTTTTTCAGTGATATTTACAAATTTCATGTGGACTTTCGAATACTATCCAGGACATAATTTGGATAATGTGGCCATACTAACAGAGACAGTATGGGAAGAAGGCTCAACATAGCTTTTACTAGTTTCAAGGCTACAACATTAACTATATATTTGCCTGACCTATTCCTCTTGTACTCCTTTCACATTTAGCACAAAAATTACAAGCACAAATGCAGCATAGGGGAAGCATTTCATGGACTAGTTAGTTCAATATCTTAATCCTTTATTGCATGAATTACTTTGCTTCATATATCGTTCTTGCTCTAATTCTTACACTGGTTTTTTATATCCTTGTCACAGTGATTTGAATACCTGTGATCATTAAGATGAGACAAAATGGACTGCCAATGTGCAACCTATCAATAAAGGATTAAGCAATTTTATCAGTTACTGCTTGTGTAATTTAGGGGGGAAAAATTAATAGATGATATTGCATAAAACATAGAAAAACCTAAAATGTTTTCACTATTATGTGCATAGATTCTTATGAATAATGGTAATTATGCTTTTAAAATAGGGCTACCATATAAAGGTATTCCCTGACAAGTACTCTTTTCAGGAATTTTTAAAATAATGAAATTAAAATGATGTCATTATTAACAGGAGTTATATAAGTATTAACACAGTTTATTAAAAACACATGACCTCCACATACATCTGTAGTTAAAGATGCATTTCAAGAAGCATGCTCCTTATTATCCTAGCCATAGTAAATTTACCTTTCATCTTAAATTGTTTTATAAATTTAAAAATCTAAAGTGTTACACTTACATGAATTTCTGTACTCTTGTACAATCTTAACATCGAGATGTTAATCTTATTGCTAATTTTCTTGTAGATGCAAGGGGAATTGGTAGGCTTTAAGCGATAGTCAAATATTTTAAGAGCTCGTTGCTATGTGGAGTATTCCATTCTCTTTGCATTACCAGGACAAAAAAAGGTGAATAACGTATTCGCATTTGAGAAAAAGTATAAGTATTGGAAAATTTAAGAGAATAACAAGCAATATCTCAAAAATGGTTCACTCAACAAAAAAAACGTTTATGATAGAAATTGTGTATTTTAATGCCATCTACATTATTTGTGTAGTAAAATTTTGTCTATCTCTTATGGTTTACCAATTATGCAAAAGTCGTTCACAATGAAGAATACTTTTGGAGACATTCCCAGAAAATTCAAGATATACATTTTATTTCTCATGAAAGTGTCTTAAATATACCTTATTTTAATCACAATCGTTAAAGCCATTTTTGAGAAAATTAAATTTTTCGAAAAATGCGGTAATTAGGGGGGGGATTTTCTTGAAAACCTTCGTGTCGCATCTCTGGAAGATACTGAACCTAAGTACCAAGTTTGGTGTTTATGCGACTGTTTGTTTCTGAGTTATGCTGTTCACAGACACAGACACACACACACACACACACACACACACACACGGACATGTTTCCAAAAATGCTTTATATGCATTCAGTGCATCTCAAAACATGCATTTCCTGGTGAAATCTCGGTATCGAATTTTTGGGTGGAATGCAATACTTCCCCTACTTACTATACGTAGTAGAGAAAGTAAAAAGATATTTAAAGAATTCAATATAAAGTCAGCATCACAAAATAGATATAATTTAAGAAATCTATTGGGACAGCCTTTAAAAAACAGTTTACCTAAAAATAAGATGGCTGGAATACATAAAATGGAATGTTTACAGTGTGATAAAAATTTACATTGGAAAAACAAAATAGAGCCTGGAAATTAGAATGAAGGAAAATTTAAGCATGCCCATCCCCAGAAAAAAATTTCGGGGAGGGTTTTCCACAGGTAGATATAAACTTAACAGTAACCCACACAGTTACCATGTGCCTACTCCGTAGTATATATGGATAAGAAAATTACTTGGAGACATTATATAGACAAAAAAAGCTCACCAGAATGAGGATATTCCCTGCTTCGAAAAACGGAATGTATAGTCACTTTACCTATGTAAGGCGATGATATTAAGTTTCCCTTTTTTACTTTCTCTACTACGTATAGTAAGTAGGAGAAGTATTGTATTCCACCCAAAAATTCGATACCGAGATTTCACCGGAAATATATGTTTTGAGACCCCCTGAATCCAAAAAAAAACAAGCATTTTTGGAAACATGTCCATGTGTGTGTCTGTCTGTGAACAGCACAACTCAGAAATGAACAATTGGATAAACACCAAACTTGGTATTTAGGTTTAGTATCTTCCAGAGATGCGACACGAAGGTTTTCAAGAACATCCCCCCACCCCAGATTACTCTTTACATGGAACATTTTTCGAAAATTTTAATTTTCTCAGAAATGCCTCTAACGATTTTTATTTAAAATATCATATATTTAAGATACTTTCATGACAAATAAAATGTATATCTTGAATTTTCTGGGAATGTCTCCAAAAGTATTCTTCATTGTGAACGACTTTTGCATAACTGGTAAACTATAAGAGATAGACAAAATTTTACTACACAAAAAATGTAGTTCGCATTAAAATACATAATTTATGTCATATACATTTTTTTTATTGAGTGAACTAATTTCGAGGTATTGCTTGTTATTCCCTTAAATTTTCCAATACTTTTACTTTTTCTCAAATGGGAATTCGTTATTCATTTTTTTATGTCCTGGACATACAAAGAGAATGGATAACTCCACATAGCAACCAGCTCTTAAAAGATTTGACTATCGCTTAAAGCCTACCAATTTTCCTTGCATCTACAAGAAAATTAGCAATAAGATTAACATCTCAATTAACATGAAGCATATGGAGAACAAGCATTTGTAAAAATAGTTTGTAGAAGAGTAGAGAAAGTCATGTGAGTGTAACACATCAAATTTTGTTGTAAATCTGCTACTGTTATCTAACGACATTTTCCCATATTGGTTTCCTATGAATTTAAATAAATAAAACTGTCAGAAGTTTCGGTGGGGTTTAAACCCTAAAAACCCCTCCCCCTTTAAATACGGCTCTGCATTTAAGGAACATAAAATTTAAACAAGTGAACAAGTCTGCAGTTTCATTCCATTTTTGGAGCTTTAACCACGAAATAAAATGGGAAATCACATGGCTCAAACATATCAAGACACCCTTAGCACTTGATACATGGAAAAGAATTTTAATCACCAAGAACGAACCTCATCTACTCCCCACCAGAGGGCAGACAGACACAATGACTTGGCTGAGAATTTTCCGGCTGCAAGCTCCAGTCGACAAAGTGATGAGGAAATGCATTTTTAACTACTTGACTTATGTAAAGTACATGTGCTTTTAATAAATTGTGTTAATACTTATTTTTAAAATAGTTTTAAAATGCCAAGATTTTTGCTTGTTTCTTTCTTGACCTTTCAAGAAGTTCCATAAACTTCTAGTAGGTGTATGTATCACTTCAAATGATTTGTAGAGTACCTAACAAGTGGATGCATTCCATCGAACAGCTTTCTTGTTCTTTAAGTGTTGGCCATATGGCAGCAGCTTATTTGTAAGGTATAGTTTGCACAAACAATGCAGAACAATTTGTGTCCATACTTTGCAAGTAACTTTGTGCAAACCCCATGGTCTTTGAAGGACGTTGTTGTCGAGATCGAAACAATCAAGATTTATTTTTGTTATAAGTATTCTTTTACTGTTTTTTTAAACTTATTTAAAGTCACTGCATGGTCGTATGTAACTCATCAATTAATTACATTAATTCATAATAAAACAATCACTTACATGTACTCAAAAGTAATAAAACAAATAAATTGTAACATATTACAACACAAAAAATAGCTGAATATAAAGAGAACATAAAATATAGAATGGAATTACTGTGTTAATTTTAACATCCTCAAATAAATATTTATATTAAGATTGCTATTCAAGTATGAACAAGAAAATATTAAATATTAGATTGAAACATTGTATATTTTGTTAAAAAGACCCATATTCTGCAGGAATTTCTCTAGTTTTAGATAGCCACTTGAGTATCTATTGTAGTGTGGAGATAGGAGGAAAGCTTTTCAGTTCTGCAATAGTTATTATATTGTTAGCATTTGCATAGTAGAAGCTCAACAGTGAGTCTTCTAGTACAGAAACAACATTCAAGAGGTGAAGAGGTAGAGGTGAGAAAATGTTGTATATCCAATCCGTAATCTAGCAGCAATTGCTTGGTCTTGGTGATTCAAGGCAGTATATGCAGTTTACTGTTTGACGTCTGGATCCATTGATGTTTCCAAAGGCTGTGGATCACTCTTTTAAAGCGTGGCGCAGCATCTTGACACAGAATTTTGATGGATCTGTCAACTAATGAATGGTGAGTGGTTTCTTTGGCTGCTAAGCCAGCCTTATTTACTGTTTATTGGAGAAAAGAAAGAGTACCAAATGCTCCCAATCAAAGTTGTGTAAAAAGTGACTTCTGAGAATAAAGCTATACTCTTTTAATATAAGTTTATACAGAATGTTTCAGAAATACTTTTACAAACTTCGGGTATGAGTTCCTTACACCACAAGAAGGAAAAAGTTCATATAAACATGTCCCATAATCCTTTGTTTTCTCGATAGGAGGTGTTCAACACAGTGGTACACTTATAACACACAAAATCATAATAAATGCTCGAAATGTCCTCCTCTTGCTTCTATGCATGCCTGTACTCGTCGAATCATGGAATGTCGCACCCTGTCAAAAACTCCGGGATGGTGTCGAATGGTTTCGCAGGCTTTCATGACACGTCGATGAAGCGGGATGGCTGCTCCATAAACCAATGTTTAAGAAGCCCCCAGAGGTAAAAATCCACAGATTTGAGGTCGGGAGAACGTGTAGGCCATGGAACTGGTCCTCCTCTGCCTATCCCTCCATGCTGTCACGTGTGATGTACCAGATGCCACAGCCAATTGTCTTGTACTGATACCTGGATCGTCTTCGACACACTTTAACATCTGTTCTTCGCGTTCCGGCATACGAACAACTCTTGGTCTTCCTCGATGAATAGTCCGTGGTGCAACGGTTCCTGTCTCAGCAAGGCGACGATAAACATCGACAAAGGTTGGATGACTCGGTTGTCTTCGGTCTGGAAACTCCATCTGATAGAGCCGTGCAACCTCGGTCCATTACCATTCGCGCGACCATACATAAAAATCATGTCTGCCTGTTCACGAAATGAATATCCAGCCATGGTGAAACGAAACACGTGTAGTTAACTCACTACATGTACACAATTGAAACGTTGAAGACAGACTAATGACAAATAACAAACGTAAACAAGTCTCCATGGCAACACTTCGCCATCTACCGTATGTAGTACAATGGGTCAACGCCTTCTATGAATGCATAGAGAAATGAAGTTTTGAGATTGGACCCCGAAGGCCGTTGAACTCACACTTTCATTGTGACAGGAATAACGCGAAAACCAGGGATTATGGGACATATGTTCATATGAACTTTTTTCCTTCTTTTGGTGTGGGGAACCTATACCCATAGTTTGTAAAAGTATTTCTGAAACATCCTGTATTATAAATCTAATGAAAGACTTGAGAGAAGTTCCAGATGACTGGCATAATTCCTTGAGAATGAACAGAAGCGCATATAAAGAATGCCTACGTTTGGTGAAACTCCTGTAATTTAATGACAGAACACTGAAATCTATCTCTCCTCTTGAAACATTGTGTTGTACTTCAAGGTTTTTAACTGCTGGTAGATCATAAGAGATTTAAGATTTAATTTCTGCATCATTTTTGGTAAGATACATTCTTATTCCTATCGGAATATTTCGTAGACTTTATCTTCCAAGGGCATGGCAACGATTTATATAATTTGATAAACCTGGTGATAGGATAGATAGGACTAAAGTGTTTTCACTTTAAGTTTAAAGGAGTTATAAACAAAACCACGTGACAAGGAAGCACCTCATTGGCTGGTGGGCAAATTACAACTTTTCCCACTTAGCATGTCGTCATAGTTGGATTCAGATCGTAACATTTTGTGGTTTGTCTTGTTCAGGGAAGTTTAAAAAACTCATTATTGTGACAGTTCAATTTATGAAAAGAAAAATGTGTTTGTTTAGAAAGAATTAAATTGAGATTTATTTATAGACGTTCCTTAACTGCAGTGGTCCTTAGTGTCCCATTCTATATTGGGCGTGAAAGACTGGTAATTTTGCTCAGAGGCCTCTTTATCAGGCTTGAGGTTCTTTTGTGTGCCGTAAATCTACGACTTGGGACCACCGTCTTTACTTCCCTTCCGAAGGAAGCCATGCTAAGGATTTTTACGCCCGAAAAAATCCATCGCCCTCTGCCAGGTTTGAACCCGCGACCTCGCGGACTAGAGCATGGTAACCGCTACACCACGATGGACATTTGTTCAGACTCACCTATAAGAAATGAATTAATAATAATAATAATAATAATAATATCTTCATAATTACTTTGCATAATACATGAATCGTCCTCTTGCTACCTGTCTGCTAGTCTCTCCTAGCGCACGATTCGTTCATGAATCGTCGCCTGCCTGCCGCCTATTCTCACTCACGATTCTCATATGAATCGTCCCCGTTTGCAGTTTGCAGTCAAAATACGCAATCAGGAGTTGTTTTTTTTTTGTTACGATGGGGGCTATGATCTTTTTCTTTGGCAAATAAAAGACAATGTATGTAAAAGCGCTTTCCGCGTTATTTTGGATAATACACCTGGAGTTTCCTGAGTTTGACATAAAAATCAACCTGTGTGATTCCACTTAAGTTACGATTACATAACGTATTATGCAAATTAATTATGAAGATATTGTTGTTATTATTATTATATTCTTCATTTCGATGATTAGGCATTCCATTCGATTCTTTACTTTACTCCTCTCTTTTTCTGGGGTATCCGATGTCTCTTTTTCCCGACGGTTTGTATTTATTAATTAATAGTGGTATTCTTTCTTCAGTCATGTAGTTCATATCGCTTTCCAATTAAGTTAGTTTTCTTCAATTTTATGATATAGTTTATAAATATTCAGTTCTCTAATTTTATCGTTTCATTTCTTATTAGATCTAATCTAGTGCATTCTCAAGTTCTTCGTAAAAATCTCATTTCCGCTGTCTGAATTTTACTTTTGTCCAATTTTATTATTATTGTTATTATTATTCGACACTACTACCGAAGTTGCACGCGAAAATAAGCTATATAATTTTTATAAATACGTGAAAAGGTATAAGCCCGGTATCCAGAGAACAATAATTTTTTACATAAATTTTACATCAGCATATTCGAGGTGCTTTTAATGCATTAGAATTGGCATAGTTATATCGATGCATGTTCTTATACTTTTAATGTAGATTATAATATACAAATTAATTCTTTTAAATTATATAATTTTAAAAGTTATTCAAACCAAGAATTCAAAAATTCCCTATTTTCCCTCCATTTTGCATATATTCTGGTATTGTATATTATAATACTGTGTATCAGATCTCTCAGTAAAGTACTGAAAATTACTTGTATTGTTTATACTGCAGCCTCCGTTCATCCATTGGCAATGCTTACGATTCATTTTACTGCGCTTTACAGCTATATACGTAATTTGTTTTTAAGAATTAATCTTTCTCGGCTGAACTCGATACTCCTAGGTTATGCCATCAGCATCTCAAAGAATCGTGTTGGTCTACCAATTCACATAATAAATTCTAACAAATCTTTCAACCTGTGCAATTCCCTACTACGAATCGACAGAACTCGGCAATATATAATATTGCGGCGCTCTGTTTTCGTATACTATGATATACCATCACAATGCTTGGTGACTTTCCGTTCATCATCGTAGTCACTCGGCAGCATTCGTCCGGGCTCGGCTTGGAAGTCAAAGCTAAGAGTGAGTAGAAAACAAAGCGCAAGCGAGAATGAATCGAGAATGCCCTAATCACGATTCTTTTTGAACGACGATTCATGCACGATTCTTGCGATTCTTTTTGAACGACGATTCATACACGATTCTTACGATTCATTTTGAACGACGATTCATACACGATTCTTACGATTCATTTTCAACGACGATTCATACACGATTCTTACGATTCATTTTGAACGACGATTCATACACGATTCTTACGATTCATTTTCAACGACGATTCATACACGATTCTTACGATTCATTTTGAACGACGATTCATACACGATTCTTACGATTCATTTTCAACGACGAATCATACACGATTCTTACGATTCATTTTGAACGACGATTCATGCTAAGACTGACACGATTCATACGATTCTTTCCTTGTAATCGTTCATATGAACGATTCGTTCATGAATCGCCCCATGTCTACTTCACGATGGCAAACTGCTTCTGCAAATCGTCAGTGAATGAACATTTTATAACACTTCTCTCTCAAGCACTTTATAACAAATGAATGTCATTAACCATAGAAGAAAAACGCAAACAATGCAAGCATATGAATGTTGTATGGACAATGAATCTCAAACGAAGAACTCTCAATGCAGTGTATTTTAGTTCTGAATGCAGTGTTTCTATTATGAATTCTGCCAACTATAAATATTAATATATGTGTATATTATTTTGTTGAAAAACAGCTTTTAATGTTGATTATTCTGAAATGATTCTAATTATCATGCGCTTATCAAAATAGCGTCCCGACAAAAATTCTCGGGACAGCGGGACAGGACTTTGAGAAAAGGGACGATCCCGTATTTCACGGAATGTATGCGAACATTATATGCATTTTCCTTCTCTAAGTTACTGGTTTTTACCAAATTAACCAAAAGGTAAGTATGGTACAGTTATCCAAAAGAAAATCCAATACTGTAAACATTTTTCCTATAAAAGCGTATTTTAAGCGTGACCCGATTCTTAAACGTGCTTGTATTCAAATCTGATGAAAACGAAACCCTCGCCCATGGAATAATAGCGCCTTGGATTCAGTAGTGTGAATAATAGCGGATAAGAAATTCACACGTGCTTATTTTGTATGCCTTTCACGGTAAAAAAAAACAATTCCTGTAATCTTCTGGGTAATTGCTAACAGTCTGGGAATTACCAAATGGAGTCCACGTTTGCTGCATTGCAAAATAATGGACTTAGCACATGTAACATTTGTATTGCCAGAGGCTGCCGGCCAGGTGAACAATTTTTCACCTAATTTTTCCTGTTTACACCATGTATTAATTTTTTTTAATGCATCATGTAACAATCAAACTTGCCATAGTTGTCAAACGTTTAGTCCGAAGACTTTGAAATTGCAAACATTCTCTTTGAGATAGAAGATGTTGTGCTGCTTTATTTTAACTGCCCCACGTATGGGAGCCAACTTGAGGTAGATGTTTTGTTTACGTAATGTATTTACGTAAATTATTAGCTTAGCTTCTCGCTTGGAAGCTAACTTGAAGAAGTATTGTTCTTGGAGTTTACTTTGTTTAAGAAGTTTGCAACACCTTTGGACGTCGGTTTGAATTTGATTACGTAATAGTTACTGTTGTTACGCAATATGCTGCTACGTATGAGAAGCTGATTCAAAGATGTATTTTTGTTGTTACACTCCAAGTTTTACACTATAATTGTTAACTTTGTTATTAAAACTGCTTCTATATATATTATTTATGTTTAAATGTGCCTCGGCTGCTTCAGTAATGTTTGTAGAGTCACGTTTCCCTTAGGCAGGGTGCGGTGCAATAATTGTAGACATACACAAATTTTAAGTTTTTAAAATTCACTTCTTTTATTTATCCTTTGCACAATTTAATAAAGCACTACACTTTTTAAGAACTGTGAGATTCTTTAATACTTTCACTTAACGCGTATACATATTTTGCGATTCACACGTAATATTTCTGTAGAGAACACATCTTCTATCTGGTCTCTACCAAGGCTTGCCAGCAAACGAACATTATTTCAACCGTTAAACCTATAAGCTTCGGTATTTCAAGTCTTTGATTGGCTAATTCTAGTCCAATAGAATATCTGCATATTTCTTAAAGCTTTTTCTTTGCTGTTGATTGGCTAATTTTAAGCTGTCACAGAATTTACATTATCGTTGCTCTAATCATGACTAGTAACATTCAAACTCTCTAACTAATTATTGCCACAAGGTTACCTCATTATTACCTCACTGTTAGCCAATTAAACCTTATTATTCTCACAGCTCTTGCATTATTAAAGTATGTAATGTATTCACATAACATTATTAAACATGTTTATAATAAAAATAAGCATTTGAAATGACTGTTACATACAATTTGAATAATTATTAATTACATATTGTTTCAAGGCGGGCTGTTATTGAATTTACTTATTATATAATACAATTGAAATTATTCAAGTATTAAAATACTGCCTCACCTTCTTCTGTATCCTGACTTCGAAGGCAAACCCGGGACCTCTCTCCGGAGGGGAGGGGAGCTCTACCCTCCAGCAAGTTAAATATTTCGACACATATGTTCAGTATTTCTGTTGTTTGGGAAGGTTGCCAAGGCAACGTGACGTCATTATTGCTTGTCTGCTATGGAAAAGAAAAACTTCTGTTTCAACACGAAATATTTCTTTGCACTCTAGCAGTTTGTAGGTTAAACTGTAATAGCTTTAAACTGAAACTGAGTTTTATTTATGGACGCTCTTTAACTGCTTTAGCATTACTAAAAAACATTTAAAACACTAAACTAACCTTTAACGTTTTACGCCCGAAAAATTTATCGCCCTCCGCCGGGTTTAAACCCGCGACCTCAGGAACTAAGAGTCAGCATGGTAACCACTACACCACGGAGGACGACATAACAGCTTTAGACGAAGAAACGATAGTCGTGAATAAATGTGACCATATAGACGCTGAATATTTTGGTTCCTTCTTTTTACTTTCTCTACTACGTATAGTGAGTAGGAGGAGTATTGCATTCCACCCAAAAATCAGATACTAAGATTTCGCCTGAAATACCTGTTTTGAAGCCCCGTGAATTCAAAAAAAAGCATTTTTACTTTCTCTACTACATATAGCAATTAGAGGAAGTATTGCATTCCACCAAAAAATGCGTTATCAAGATTTCACCAAAAATAATGTTTTGAGGCATCCTGATTAAAAAATCTGATGTGTTACACTCACATGACTTTCTCTACTCTTGTACAAACTATTTTTACAAACGCTTATTCTCCATATACTTCATGTTAATCGAGATATCGAGATGTCAATCTTATTGGTAATTTTCATGTAGATGCAAGGGGAATATGCTAGGTTTTAAGCGATAGTCAAATATTTTAACGCTGGTTGCTATGTGGCGCATTCCATTCTCTTTGCATGTCCAGGACATAAAAAAAATGAATAACGAATTTGAGAAAAAGTATAAGTATTGGAAAATTTAAGGGAATAACAAGCAATATCTCGAAAACGGTTCACTCAACAAAAGAAATGTGTATGACATAAATTGTGTATTTTAACGCGATCTACATTTTTTGTGTAGTAAAATTTTGTCTATCTCTTATGGTTTACCAGTTATGCAAAAGTCGTTCACAATGAAGAATACTTTTGGAAACATTCCCAGAAAATTCGAGATATACATATCATTTGTCATGACAATATCTTAAACATATGATATTTTAATCAAAATCGTTAGAGCCATTTTTGAGAAAATTAAAATTTTCGAAAAATGTTCCATGTAAAGGGTAGTCTGGGGTGGGGGGATTTTCTTGAAAACCTTCGTGTCGCATCTCTGGAAGATACTGAACCTAAATACCAAGTTTGGTGTTTATCCGACTGTTCGTTTCTGAGTTATGCTGTTCACAGACACACACGGACATGTTTCCAAAAATGCTTTTTTTGGATTCAGTGAGTCTCAAAACATGTATTTCCGGTGAAATCTCGGTATCGAATTTTTGGGTGGAATACAATACTTCCCCTACTTACTATCCGTAGTAGAGAAAGTAAAAAAACAAAACATTTTTACCTTCTCTACTACGTATAGTAAGCAGGGCAAATATTGCATTCCAACAAAAAAATTCGATACCGAGATTTCACCGGAAATGTATGTTTTGAGACCCCTGAATCCAAAAAAGCATTTTTAGAAACATGTCCGTCTGTGTGTCTGTGAACAGCATAACTCAGAAACGAACAGTCGGATAAACACCAAAATTGGTATTTAGGTTCAGTATCTTCCAGAGATGCGACACGAAGGTTTTCAAGAAAATCCCCCACCCCAGATTACCCTTTACATGGAACATTTTTAGAAAATTTTAATTTTCTCAAAAATGGCTTTAACGATTTTGATTAAAATATCATATGTTTAAGATATTTTCACGACGTATGAAATGTATATCTCGAATTTTCTGGGAATGTTTCCAAACGTATTCTTCATTGTGAACGACTTTTGCATAACTGGTAAACCATAAGAGATAGACAAACTTTTACTACACAAAAAATGTAGATCGCGTTAAAATACACAATTTATGTTAAATACATTTTTTTCGTTGAGTGAACCACTTTCGAGATATTGCTTGTTATTCCCTTAAATTTTTCAACACTTATTTTCTCAAATGGGAATTCGTTATTCTTTTTTTCTCTTGGATATGAAAAGAGTATTAATCCCGGGCAAAGAGAATGGTGCTGCGCATAGCAACCAGCTATTAATATATATATATATATATATATATATATATATGTCGATGCTTAAAGGCTACTGTATTTCTATATTGCCCTTGCAATTACAAAACAAGGGGAACATAGTACGCCTTAAGCGATAGTCAAATATTTTTAGAACTGGTCGCTATGTGTAAAATGTAATTCTCTTTGCATGTCAAAAGATCGTTTCTGCAAATGTTTATCTCGATTAATATGAAATAGATGGGGAATAAGAGTTTGTAAAAATAGTTTGTACAAGAGTAGAGAAAGTCATGTGAGTGTAACACATCAGATTTTTTTATTTATGGTCGCCCTTTAACTACTATGGTCCTTAGCATCCCATTCTATATTGGGCGTGAAAGACCGGTAATTTTGCTTAGAGGCCTCTTTATCAGGCTTGAGGTTCTTTTACGTGCTGTAAATCTACGACACGGGACCACCGGCTTTACTTCCCTTCCGAAGGAAGCCATGCTAAGGATATTTATGCCCGAAAAAATCCATCGCTCTCAGCCGGGTTTTTGAAACCGCGACCTTGGGAAAGATTGGTGGTGACTTGACGGGTTCTTTGTTAATGTAAAATCCGTTGTTAAATCCTCAAATAAAAATCCAATTTAGTTAACGTTCATATAAAAGCATAGCATGAGTTTGAGAAGTGTATTTATGATCCCGTTAGATTAAGCGGTGTAAAAAGGTAATGGTGCATATCACAACCAACGCAGAACACCGCAAACATTCAGCTCTTTGTGCTTTCAACGTGACTCCTGGGAGGGAAGACCAGATGTGGATGCCGACGGGCGCAAGCAAGGGTGGGTCTCTAACGATTCCAGATAGAACGCATCCGACGCCGCAAGGTCCTTGCCCTCAAACCTCCGAGGCCCCCGGAGCGGAGCCGCACGCTGAGGAGAGACCTAATTGAGCGGTATTGCAGCGATGCCAGGTCGCTGTGTAGGTCACCGCCCAGCCGCACCCGCGAACACGTCGCGTGGTCCTATAACTCTGAAGCAATTGACAAGAAGATTACGGGTACAGGAAAAGGGACGAAGGAGAGTCATGGTAGAAGATCGACCGCCCCAGCATTCGCCTGGTGAACCGAGGAAACTACGAAAAACCCATGGTCCACAGTGGGCGTTCACCAGGGATCCATCCTGGGACCTCCGGAATGCAGAGCACATACGTAACCGCCTGAGTCATCTCGCTCCGTTTAAAAGCGGGTAGCTCAACAGATCTATTGTGAATACCTTAGTCTACATGTGCTATTTTAATTTAATATTTTTAATATAGCCTATAATTTTCTTGGGTGATGTTAAGCTGTCCTGGAGTTGGAAAAGCATACTCCAGTTGCCTTATTCTCTGTCAGGCAATTGCTTCGTATTCGCAAAGTATATGCCTTACCGTTTCCTTTGCCTCTAAACAGAATCCGTACATAATCACCTCAGCCTTGCCCATCTGGTAAAGATAATCCTTAAAAGGACAGTGACCAGCAAGAAGGCCATGTATCATCCTCAGCTCACTTTTGCTGAGTGTCAGCATCCTTTTTGATCTTTTCGCAGAGAGTTCAGTGAACTGCTTTGCGTGATTTAGCTTTGGAATTTGTTCCCAAATCATCTGGTACCCTATAGAATGGTTCTGGGACAGTGAATGGAGTATTAGTCCCTTCCTTGGCTAGGCGATCTGCAATTTTATTGCCCTCAACCCCTTCGTGTCCTGGCATCCACATTAAAGTAACCTTGTTGTGTTTTACTAGCTGGTTCAATATCTGCAGACAGTCCTCAACAAGCTTTGACTCATAACCGATCCAGGTGACGCCGCGATTCTCATTCGGGAGGTTCGAAATACGGGGGTGGTTGCTTCTCTACCGTGATTTACTTTCCCTCTTTTACCATTCATCCCGTTTCCTTCTCATCTTTCAGACGTGTCAGGTTTCGTGGTGTGAGGCTGTGTCGGACAGATGGCGCGAAAGCTTGCTCAAAGGAAAGAGTATTCCACGTGGACGCTGGAGGACTGCCTGGTTGTAAGGGTTGTTCATTGCCCTCTCTGGGCAGCTCCAGTTGCGAACTGGGTCTTTGAGCTAGGAACTGTTAGGGGCTTCTGTGCGTCTCGGTGGCCTCTTTGTCGCGGTCCGCGAGGTGTCCCCCTTCTTTATATTACCTATACCTAATGCTAACAATTAGCTATCAAATTCAGGATAATACAGGATGTTTCAGAAATACCTTTACAAACTTCGGGTATAGTTTCCTTACATCACAAGAAGGAAAAAAGTTCATATGAACATATGTCCCATAATCCTTTGTTTTCTCGTTAGGAGGTGTTCAACACAGTGGTACACTTATAACACACAAAACTCATAATAAATGCTCGAAATGTCCTCGTCTTGCTTCTATGCATGCCTGTACTCGTCGAATCATGGAATGTCGCACCCTGTCAAAAACTCCGGGATGGTGTCGAGTGGTTTCGCAGGCTTCTATGACACGTGATGAAGCGTTTCTGCATCCGGGATGGCTGCTCCATAAACCAATGATTTAAGATGCCCCCAGAGGTAAAAACCCACAGGACTGAGGTCGGGAGAACGTGCAGGCCATGGAACTGGTCCTCATCTGCCTCCCTCCATGCTGTCACGTGTGATGTACCAGATGCCACAGCCAATTGTATTGTACTGACACCTGGATCGTCTTCGACACACTTTAACATCTGTTCTTCGCGTTCCGGCGTACGAACAACTCTTGGTCTTCCTCGATCAATAGTCCGTGGTGCAACGATACCTGTCTCAGCAAGGCGACGATAAACAGCGACAAAGTTTGGATGACTCGGTTGTCTTCGGTCTGGAAACTCCATCTGATAGAGCCGTGCAGCCTCGCGTCCATTACTATTCGCGCGGCCATACATAAAATCATGCCTGCATGTTCACGAAATGTATATCCAGCCATGGTGGAACGAAACACGTGCAGTTAACTCACTACATGTACACAATTGAAACGTTGAAGACAGACTAATGACAAATGACAAACGTAAACAAGTCTCCATGGCAACACTTCGCCATCTACCGTATGTAGTACAATGGGTCAACGCCTTCTATGAATGCATAGAGAAATGAAGTTTTGAGGTTGGACTCCTAAGGCCGTTGAACTCACAATTTCATTGTGACAGGAACAACGCGAAAGCCAGGTATTATGGGATATATATTCATATGAACTTTTTTCCTTCTTTTGGTGTGAGGAACCCATACCCGAAGTTTGTAAAAGTATTTCTGAAACACGCTATATATGACTTCAGATTGATGGTGACTTCACAGGATCTTAGTAACATAAAATCTGTTGTTAAAACCTTAAATATAAGTGCAATGTTATTATTATTTATTCTTCAACAGCTGTTTGAACCCTACTGCACCAAATGACATGCAAAGCGGGTTACCTGATTGTAACGCGGTTTGCGTTACGGGCGTCTGCGTGATTTTGTGCCTCTCGGTGCCGTCTCTCCGATCCTCTGTGTAATGACTGGATATTGATGAAACTCCTATAATGTGTGTGGGTTACAGGACGGTGGGTGATACTCTTAACCTTACCTCGGCTAGGGGCAATTATTGCTCTTGTTCAGGTTGTGTGCGATCTATAAATACTTGAAGTATACTACGAGGGTCACTCTGAAAGTTTAGAGAATCCACAATGTGTCGTGGTAAGCCAAAGCATCTTTTCCTAACTTCAGATTGAAGTTCAGATAGCAACATGTGCAAGTCTGGGCGCGCTCCAAATGTGCGTCAGCACCGCGTGTGTATGTACAGCGGGTGTTGCTACGCCTTACGCTAGGATGGGTCTCAAGTGAGAGCATTTCCGTGCTATGATTTTCTATGGCTTTAAAGTCGGTTTAGGGGAGAGAGAATGCCTTGAAAGACTGCATCGTCCATTAATGGATCTTTACCCTTCGCATTCCGCCATTTATCTCTGGTATGGAGAGTTTAGAAGAGGAAGGAATTCTCTCGAAGATGAAGACCGAACACGACGGCCGATTACAGCAATAATGGATGAAAATGTGGTGAAAGCAGAGCGCATGTTGCGGGAAGATCAACGTTGTACATATAGTCAGATTCAAGAAGCCCTAGATATTGGATCGGCAGCACTGAAGACAATCCTGAAAGAAAAACTTGACGCCAGGAAGCTCTGCAGTCGCTGGATCCCCCGTCACATCACAAATGAGCAGAAACAAGCACGTGAAATGATTAAAAATCTGATGTGTTACACTCACATGAATTTTTCTACTCTTGTACAAACTATTTTAACAAATGTTTATTTTCCATATGCTTCATGTTAATCGAGATGTTAATCTTATAGCTAATTTTCTTGCAGATGCAAGGGGAATTGGTAGACTTTAAGCGATAGTCAAATATTTTAAGAGCTGGTTGCTATGTGACATTCCATTCTCTTTGCATTACCAGGACAAAAAATATGAATAACGAATTCCCATTTGAGAAAAAGTATAAGTATTGGAAAATTTAAGGGAATAACAAGCAATATCTCGAAAATGGTTCGCTCAACAACAAAAATGTATATGACATAAGTTATGTATTTTAACGCGATCTACATTTTTTGTGTAGTAAAATTTTGTCTATCTCTTATGGTTTACCAGTTATGCAAAAGTCGTTCACAATGAAGAATACTTTTGGGACATTCCCAGAAAATTCGAGATATACATTTCATTTATCATAAAAATATCTTATACATGATATTTTAATCAAAATCGTTAGGTCAGAAGATACATTCTACTAGGACATCTCTACCATTGTAAAATCAATTATTCACAGCATCATGCCCCCCTCTCTACATAATAATACATTTAGTACATATTTATAGTTTCCCACGGATGTAAAACATCAACAGTATCAACAGTAGAGTCTATTGTCATAAGAATAAATAACTAATATGTATGCAAGGGTATTATATGCAATGTTGAAGGTGATAATATCATATCTATATGTAAATTCTATGTAAATAAGAAATTAATTGAAGCAACACACACACACACACACACATATCCGCAGATTGTGCAATTTTAAAGGGCAATGCTAAATTTCTGTTAAGAGTCCACCAGCCACGAAAGGCACGCATAGTCATAAATCAAGAAGACATTTTGGACACGAATGCTTCCAAGTTTTTAAAAGGACTGTTACTTTTCAACGTCTTTGCATTTAAAGTGAGTTTGAATGCTAGCTTATTATAGGTGGATGACAGACTACGTCAATATAGGAACCAATAAGGTTTAAAAGTAACATTTTCAAAGATAGGAAAGCCAGTGACGCCGAGACAGATATGCGTCATTGACCAGTTCACAGCAGAAACCAGAAGTGTATAGACGTGTTAGCTATGGTGGTGAAATAATTATGCAAGTGTTTTTTTTTTTACTTTCTCTACTACGGATAGTAAGTAGGGGAAGTATTGTATTCCACCAAAAAATTCGATACCAATATTTCACCGGAAATAATGTTTTGAGACCCCTGAATAAAAAAAAAAATCATTTTTGGAAACATGTCGTGTGTGTGACTGTGAACAGCATAACTCAGAAACGAACAACAGTCGGATGAACACCAAACTTGGTATTTAGGTTCAGTATCTTCCTGAGATGCGACACCAAGGTTTTCAAGAAAATCCCCCCACCACAGAGTACCCTTTACATGGAACATTTTTCGAAATTTTTAATTTTCTCAAAAATGGCTCTAACGATTTTGATTAAAATATCATATGTTTAAGATATTTTCATGACAAATAAAATGTATGTCTTGAATTTTCTGGGAATGTCTCCAAAAGTATTCTTCATTGTGAACGACTTTTGCATAACCCGTAAACCATAAGAGATAGACAAAATTTTACTACACAAAAGATGTAGATCGCGTTAAAATACACAATTTATGTCATATACATTTTGTTGTTGATTGAACCATTTTCGAGATATTGCTTGTTATTCCCTTAAATTTTTCAATACTTATTTTCTCAAATGGGAATTCGTTATTCATTTTTTTTGTCTTGGATATGCAAAGAGTATTATCTGTGGAAAAAGGAATGGTGCTGCACCTAGCAACCAGCTATTAAAATATATGTATGTGCTTAAAGGCTACTGTATTTCGATACTGCACTTGTAAATATATATTCCCCTTACATCTACAAGAAAATTAGCAATAAGATAGAGTCTGCAACTGTTTATCTCGATTAACATGAAGTAGATGGAGAATAAGCGTTTGTAAAAATAGTTTGTACAAGAGTAGAGAAAGTCATGTGAGTGTAACACATCAGGTTTTTATACTTACGTACTACATTTTAATCCAAATAAGCTTTTGCAGAAATAGCTACATTACACATTTCGTTACAGATATAAAGGTAACAACGATAGTCAAATGTTTAAGAACTGGACGCTATACTCGGCCTTAAAATTCCATACTGTTTCCATGACATCGCGAGAAACAACTGAATGTTGACAGGAATTTTAAAAGAGTTGCTAAGTATTGAACAATTCTAACTATTAATAACGGATATCTCGGAAACGGCTGATGCCTAACAAAAAGTTATTTGAAATAAATTGTGTGTTTTAGAGAGATGCACATTTCTTGTGTAGTACGTTTTCGTCTATCCCTTAACCTTTACCAGTTATACAAGATTATACAAAATTCCTTCGGAATGAAGAGGACTTCAAAACTATTCCCAGAAAATTCAAGATATATATTTTATTTGTCATCTAAATATCTTTAATACATGGCATTTTAACCAAATCGTTGGCGCCATATTTTACAAAATATAACATTTTGAAAAACGGTTCATGTAAAGGAGGTAGTTTGGTGTAAGGGGGATTTTCATGAAAATCTTCGTGTAGCATCCTTGGAAGGTACTGAACTTAAATACCAATTTTGGTACTTATCCGACTTTTTATTTTTGAGTTATGCTGTTCACATACACACACACACGGATGTTTTTGTAAAAGTCCGATGTGATACACTCACATGACAATCTACCCTCTATCGTTTATTAGTGGGCACACAAATTATTCTTAATCAAGCTCATTTTTCTCTCTACTACATTTTCATACGAATAAACCTTTGTAGAAATAGCTACATTACACGTTTCGTTACAAATACAAGGAGAACAGCGATAGTCAAATGTTTCAGAACTGGACGCTATATGCTGGCATTAAAATTCCATGCAATTTCGAGAAACAACTGAATGTTGAAAGGACTTTAAGAGAATGACTAAGAAATGAACAATTCGAACTTTTAATAAAGGATATCTCAGAAATGGCTTAAACTACAAAAAACGTATTTAATAAACTGTGTGGTTTAAATACATCCACATATTCTGTGTAGTACGTTTTTGTCTATAGCTTAACGTTTACCAGTACACAAGATTACACAAAATTCCCTCCAAATGAAAAGCAGCTCAAAGGCTTTTCCCCGAAAATTCAAGATATAATTTTATTAGTTATATCTTTAACATATGGTACTTTAATAAAAACGCTTAGTCATTTTTTAGTAAATCAAAACTTTCAAAAAATTGTCCATGTAAAAGGTAATTTGGGGTGGGGGTAATCTTGTTCAAAATCTTCGTGTCGCATCTTTGGAATATACTGAGCCTAAATACCAAGTTTGGTATTTATCCGACTTTTCATTTTTGAGTTATACTGTTCACAAACACACACACACACACACCCGCTGTTTTTTTTAAAAAAAAATGTCTGTTTTGGATTCAGAGGGCCTCAAAACATGTACTTCCGGTGAAATCTCGGTATCGAATTTTAGGCTGGAATACATTACTTCCCCTACTTACTATACGTAGTAGATAAAATAAAAATAAATCCATTTTTCTTTTGTGACAAAATATTCAACATCAAATTGATACATGGTTATTTGCCCGTTTCTTTGTATGACGGTCCTTAATCCTACTAATCATACTTGCTGGTGACCTCAGAATTTAATTTGTTCCGTTCTTTTAGAATTACCTGTTTCAGATGCCCTTTGTAATTAGCCATTTGTCCAACCTATTTTGTAATTAATGCCATATATTTTAATAGAATTTAAGTCTGAGGATTGAGATAGGGTGTTCAGAATATGAGGGAAATTATACAGGGTGGACCATTTAAGTTGAGACCGTACAATATCTCCAAAACTAGCGTTGTAGAAAGACATTTTTTGATAAAAGTTGCTTCATATTATGGGTGAAAGTAAATGCCATTGGTCGTGTTTTGTTTGGAGGGCGTTATGATGGTATTTTAGTGTCAATTTATTTTGTTAAATGGGAATGTGTAATGCAGATATTTCTTCAAAGGTTTATTTGAATTAAATTGTTCATTCATTATCTGTTTACCCTCCTCTTATGTAGGACTTACACCCCCCAGGACTTACAAGCGCGTGCCTGGGGTCAGAGGCCCGTCGAGGAGCAGACACTCATGGATCAGACAGAGCATCCAGGATGGGTGATCAGCCCGATGCCTGGTATGGGATGAAGGAAGTAGATGAAACGAAATGTTGGTGAAATGGATGAAAGGAAAGGTGATGATGGAGCAGTTGGTGGAATGAATGGCGGGGGAAACCGGAGAACCCGGAGAAAACCCGCCCAGACGCCGCCTCGTTCACCATAAATCCCACATGCAGGTCCCTGGGATTGAACCCGGGCCGCCTAGATAGGAGGCGAGCGGTCAAACTACTCGGCCACGGCGCCGCCGGATTAAATTGTAATACACAGAAAAATAAGATTTAGTAAGAATGGTTTGTATATCCACTCATAAAGAGTGAAGTCAAGTGAATGTATCACCTCATATAATTTATAATTCAAGGAGATTTAAAAATATGTATTTCCGGTGAAATCTCGGTATCAAAATGTTGTGGGTGGAATGAAATACAGAGACAGACGAAAGTATTCGGACAAACGTAATATATAATATTGAACCAGAATAATTTATATTTAAAAACGTCAACGTATGTTTCTTCTGTGATCGTGTTTTGCCCCCTTCCTTTCTACCTACTATTATGCGGTCCAAATCTCTTGACGTTTGAGGCGTGTCCACTAATACGGCTCTAGCGAATAGCAGTAGTGCGTTGTTGACAGTACATCTCGCCGCTGGTAAAACTCTAATTGCAATATCATGTGCGCGCATGCGTATTTCATATTTCAGAAAAGCAACAAGTAGCTACGATATAAGCCGACGTTTTCCTGAACAAGTACAAAAAATAATCATACTTTTACACCCAATTGTTTGCTATTAATTTATGGTTATCTTTCGTGATGTTTAAACGGAGATTTTAATTATAGTTATGCTTGTAATAGTAAAAAATTCCATTGTTGTCGTAGTCACTTTATATATTATGTCCTGGACATAATTATTACTTAATAATGCGCAATTCTCAATGTTCTAAATAAATTTAGAAGTAGTCATCCCACTAGGTTTTCTAATTTAGTAAAATATCGCCATGAAAATAATTTAAAGCCCTCTGACGCAGCTCTGATAAACCATACATGATGTTGGTTTTTAATAAACAACGTCATGTATGTTTTTGTTTCACAGAATAATACCATTGGAAAACCAATGATCAAGTGCATTTTAATGGTTATTATGCTTACTTCTGTATAATGTCGAATCCAGAACCAATCACGTATCCGTTACATGAGAAGAGCCTGTTGTGGTTTTTACAACATTCAACACCTCGTTACTTGAAATGCACAACAACAACAAAAAAGCCATATAAAGAATTAGCTAACTGAGAACTTTAAGCAAAGAATCACCAACTGTCATCACATTCTCGAGGAAGAGAATGGAACTCATTGCACCTGATAGCTCAAGGTTAGAACACTGTTAAAACATTGACAAAGCAAAAACACTGCTGGTGTACTTTTCACAGCGCGCTTGCTGGAAGGCTAAGCGACTTAGTTGCGAATTCAACTACGGTGCATTCAGTTCTTACAGTTGACGCAGCCACGCTACGTCCTCCAACAATGAAGCAATACCTTTGCCTCACGATTGTTGCTTTTCTCCTCCTGGTTGTTTTTTTTTTTTTACTTTGCCACGGCTACTTGAGCATGAAACTTTAATCACTGGGTTTGCGTGAGTGTGTACATAGAAACACGAACGCTTTCTTGGAACAATTTTATTTACCATTAAAATAAGACTTAAGATTTGCCGATCACTTTTAAATTCTTACGATGTTACTGTGTCTTTTCCAAGACCGAAGATTATCAATTACATCTGATCGTTCGACCCTCTTGCAAGTTCTCACCCAGTCTTCGGACCTCGACGAGACCGTTGTTCCGTACTCCAAGAGTGCCCCAGCGAGAGTATCTTCATCAACGCGCGATAAGGAAGCACTCCTAACTTCCCCTCGCTCCCCTTAAAAATTTCGCCCCAAAACTGAGCGTCATGAAGCATCTAGTGACTCACTTCCTGGTCAGTGCAACTGTACCCATTATTTCCAGGAGAAACTGGCTTCAGCGGTTTTACCCTTTATACCTGGGGCTGGTCCCTAATTAGCTAAACTGTGCCTGTCTGGTCTTTCTGTCGCTTTTAACAGTCAACAATTTTCCCAATGTTTCTCCTTTTAATACATGCACTGATTTTAAATATTTTATTATTTATTTTATTTCGCTATCCTTCCCAGATTATTATGATAATTATTGACTTTATAATTTCGGCTTCACAGTGATAGGGCTTTGTCCTAGCGTTTATAAAGTTAACTATTTCATGAAAATGTCGCTTAGTAAGCGCAGTAGCACCAGTGGATATAGCAGTAAGGTTAGGGCTGTTGTCTTCAGTGTGTATAATTTCTTTGAAAAGAATGCCAACGAAGAAAACGCAATAATCTTAACTTCATTAAATGTCAAGAACTTACGGCCGCGTGCTCATTAAGTACACCAATTGTTTCACGTGTGTGTAGGGAAGCAAAAAAAGGATATGCTGTTAGATGATGAAGTAGTAATTATTATTACGTTATTTTTAGCGCCACGCTTTGGGCGTCAACTTGAAGTAGGTTGTATTGAAGGATGAGTTGTATTATATTTCGACTGTTGGGGAGCCAAACTTGAAGTAGTAGCAACCGCACGTATGGTAAAAAGTTTCCGGTAACCTTCGCCCTAAATGTACTTTCCGGTGGCCTTTGCCCGAAATGTTTAAAAAATACTAACTTTGAAAATTTGACTGTTTCTTTAAACATTATATATTTATGTTTGCCTCGGCTGCGTCAGTATTTATTTTTAGAGACATGAATGTCTTAGCAGGGAGTGGTGCGACTGAATAATGTAGGCTTACACAGATTATAATTTTACTTCACTCCTTTTATTAATGCTTGACACGATTTAAATAACACTTCACTGATATATAGAGAGCTGTGAGATTTTTTTTAATTACTTGCACTTTTTAACACGTAAACTATTTTTCGTCTCACACTGAATACGTATTAAATTTCTCGAGGACGCATCTCGCGTCCGGTTAGGAACACTGTCTACAACCAACTGGCAACTGAATTTGTAAATTTTGCTATATTTCAGTTTCTGATTACTCCAATAGAATACCTTCATTTAACTATAGCTCTTTCTGAATCCTACTCCAATAGCATACCTTCATTTAACTAAAGCTTTTTCTGGTTGTTGATTGGCTATTTATAAATTGTCACAAAAATAACATTATTGTTGCTCCAATAATGACTAGTAGCATTATTAAACTTTCTTACTCATTATTGCCTCAAGGTTACCTCATTGTTAGTAACTTTTAACCTATTATTCTCACAGCTCCTACATTATTAAATTACGTAATACACTCACATAACATTATTACATGTATACAATAATACAAACATATACAATGACTGTAATATACACTTTTATATATTGTTACATACACATATTGCTTTAAGGTGGGCTGTTATGGAATTCATATATTCTCGTATTTAATTAGACTGAAATCATTTAAGTGTTAAAAATACTGTCTCAATGTACCACTTGGAGAACAAAGGTAATATAGAAAGGTGTGGTTTTTATTTCTCTATTTGTGTATTACATTTCCATTATTGTGTCTCTTCTTGTTTTCTTGTAGTTTTTAAGTGAACATCGCGATGGTATTTAAAACATACGCGTAACGCTCTGACGAAGAGAAGTGAAGTTTGGCAACGGCGCGGTTACTTTGTATTGGTTGTCACGAAACGGCAAGAGATTTGGACCGCACAGTAGTATTAATAATTCAATAAAAATGTTCTTTGTCAAGGTATGATCATTTCTTTACCATCAGATGACATTGTGCTTGGAGATAAGTATTCAGACGCACCCCAAGTTGATGGCAGGTACGATGTGAGTCCCCGTATGCAGTGTCTGTTGGATCAGTATTGTACTTGCATTCGTCTTGTGCATATATCAGGGTGTATACTGTGCATTTAAACACGTAATGGGACTGGAAGCTGCGGTTGAGGAAAGAAAACCCATCGTTAACCTTTATAACCAAGGAAAACTTTTGCATTAATAGCTGTTGCTGTTAAAAGAAGCCGTACAACAGTGTTTAGTATCGTAAAAAAAACTATAAAGAAAAGAAACAGCCATAAGCAGTGCAAGACAAGGTCGTCCAAATGAGATCAGCCCTAGAAATAGGAATAAAATTATCAGATTGATGAAGAAAGGTCCACGAATTTCAGCATCCGAAATCATAGCCCCATCTAAAGTAAAGCTTTTGAAAAAATCTGATCTGTTGCACCTACATGCCTTTCTCTACTCTTGTACAAACTAGTTTTACAAACGCTTATTCTCCATATGCTTCATGTTAATCGAGATGTTAATCTTATTGCTAATTTTCTTGTAGGTGCAAGGGGCAGCCTTTAAGCGATAGTCAAGTCTTTTAAGAGCTGGTTGCTATGTGGGGCATTCCATTGTCTTTGCATGTCCAGGACATAAATAAACGAATAACGAATTCTTGTTTGAGGAAAAGTATTGGAAAATTCAAACAAATAACAAGGAATATCTCGGAAATTGCTCACTCGATAAAAAAGATATATATATATATATATATATATATATATATATATATATATATAAATAAAATAAATTGTGTGTTTTAAGGAGATACAATTTTCGTGTAGCACAATTTTGTTTATCTCTTACGGTTTACGAGTTATGCGAAAGTCATTCAGAGTGAAGAGGACTTTTGGGGACATTCCCAAAAAATTCAAGATATGCATTTCGTTTGTCATGAAAATATCTTAAACATATGATATTTTAATCAAAATCGTTAGATCCATTTTTAATAAAATAAAAAATTTCGAAAAATGTTCCATGTAAAGGGTAGTTTTGTGTGGGGAGAATTTCTTGCAAATCTTCGTATCGCATCTTTAGAAGATACTTAACTCAAATACCAAGTTTGGCATTTATCCGACTTTTCATTTTTTGAGCTATGCTGTTCACAGCAGACAGACACACATCTCGGTATCATATTTTTGGGTGGAACTTTCTCTATTTACTATACGTAGTACAGAAAATAAAAAGCTGACTATCGCTTTAGCGCACTGTATTCTTCCTATACGTGAAACGAAATGTATGTAATGTGTAATGAAGCGTTATCTCTGTTAACAAGCAGACACGCCCACCACTGTGGTGTGAGGGTAGTGTGTCTGCCTACATTCAAGAGGTCTCGAGTTCGAATCTTGGTTAGGGTGAGTTAACCGGATAAGATTTTTTCAGGGTTTTCCCTTACCCTGAAAAATCAATGTCGAATAATATCTACCAACACCGGCCACATTTGAGCACCATTGCACTCATTTCATTCACCGTCCGAAATGACCTAACCGGTTAAGGGAAGTTAAACCTTAAAAAAAGGGAAGACAGAAGAATAAGCCTTTGTGTGAAGAGTGAGTAGAGAAAGTCATGGTAATGCAACATATTTTTACTTTCTCTACTACGTATAGTAAGTAGGGGAAGTATTTCCACCCAAAAATTCGACACCGAGATTTCACCGGAAATACATGTTTTGAAGCCCCTTGAATCCAAAGAAAGCATTTTTACTTTCTCTACTACGTATAGTAAATAGGGGAAGTATTGTATTCCACCCAAAAATTAGATACCGAGATTTCACCGGAAATATATGTTTTGAGACCCCCTGAATCCAAAAAAACATTTTTGGAAACATGTCCATGTGTGAGTGTCTGTGTGTATGTCTGTGTGTCTGCGTGTGTGTGTGTGTGTGTGTGTGTGTGTCTGTGAACAGCATAACTCAGAAACGAACAGTCGGATAAACACCAAACTTGGTAGGTATTTAGGTTCAGTATCTTCCAGAGATGCAACACGAAGGTTTTCAAGAAAATCCCCCACCCCAAATTACCCTTTACATGGAACATTTTTCGAAAATTTTAATTTTCTCAAAAATGACTAACGATTTTGATTAAAATATATGTTTAAGATTTTTCATGACAAATAAAATGTATATCTTGAATTTTCTGGGAATGTCTCCAAAAGTATTCTTCATTGTGAACGACTTTTGCATAACTGGTAAACCATAAGAGGTAGACAAACTTTTACTACACAAAAATGTAGATCGCCTTAAAATACACAAGTTATGTCATATGCATTTTTTTGTTGAATGAACCATTTTCGAGATATCGCTTGTTATTCCCTAATTTTCAAATACTTATACTTTTTCTCAAATTCCTTCCTCAATTTTTTTGTCCGGGTAATGCAAAGAGAATGGAATACTCTACATAGCAACCAGCTCTTAAAATATTTGACTACCGCTTAAAGCCTACCAATTCCACTTGCATCTACAAGAAAATTATCAATAAGATTGACATCTCGATATCTCGATTAACATTAAGCATGTGGAGAATAAGCGTTTGTAAAAATAGTTTGTACCAGAGTAAAGAAAGTCACGTGAGTGTAACACATTAGATTTAGAAAAAAGTCCCCGTGTGTCTGTGTTACTGTGAAGAACATAGCTCAAAAACGAAAAGTCGGATAAATACCAAACTTGGTATTTGGCTTCAGTATCTTTTGAAGTTGCGACACGAAGATTTTCAAGAAAATCCCCCATCCCAGACTACTCTTTACATGAAACATTTTTAAAAATTTTTGCTTTTCTCAAAAATGGCTCTAATGTTTTTTATTAAAATATCACATATTTAAGATTTTTCATGACAAATAAAATGCATATCTTGAATTTTCTGGGAATGTCCCCGAAAGTTCTTCTTCCTTCTGAATGACTTTTTCATCGCTGGTAAACCGTAAGAGATAGACATTTTTCTACACAAAAAATGTTTGTTTAATGCGGTGAACCATTTCCGAGATACTCCTTGCTATTTGTTTGAATTATCCAATACTTATACTTTTTTTTCAAATGGGAATTCGTTATTCGTTTTTTATGTCCTGGACATGCAAACAGAATGGAATACTCCATATAGCAACCAGCCGTTACAAGGCTGCCATATTTCCCTTGCGCCTACAAAAAAATTAGCAATAAGATAGTTTCTGCAATTGTGTATCTCTATTAACATGAAGCATATGGAAAATAAGCGTTTGTAAAAATAGTTTGTACAAGCGTAGAGAAAGTCATGTGCTTGCAACTCAGATTTTTGTAACAGTTATACATCGAAGAATGTTTCCCTATTTCCTATGTATTTCTATTTTCTCTACTACGTATAGTAAGAAAGAGAAGTACTGTATTCCACACAAAAATTCGATATCGAGATTTCACCGGAAATACATTTTTGAGGCTCCCTCAACCCAAAAAAAGTATTTTTGGAAATGTTTCCGTGTGTGTGTGTGTGTGTGTGTGTGTGTGTGTCCGTCTATGAAAAGCATAACTCAAACACGAAAAGTCGCATAAATACCAAAGATGCGACACACTCCATACACGGACGACTTTTAGAAAATTTTTATGTTCTAAAAACTGGCTCTAACGATTTTGATTAAATTGCCGTATATTTAAGGTATTTAAATGAGAAATAAAATGTATATCTTGATTTTTTTGGAAATAGCCTGTGAAGTCCTCTTAATTTGGAAGAAATATTATATAATCTTGTATAGCTGGTAAATGCTAAGCGATAAACGAAAAAATACTACACAAAAAATGTGATGTGTTACACTCACATGACTTTCTCTACTCTTGTACAAACTATTTTTACAAACGCTTATTCTCCATCTATTTCATGTCAGTCGAGATAAACATTTGCTAGGTGCAGCACCATTCCCTTTGCCACAGATTAATACTCTTTGCCTATCCAAGACAAAAAAAAAATGAATAACGAATTCCTATTTGAGAAAATAAGTATTGAAAAATTTAAGGGAATAACAAGCAATATCTCGAAAATGGTTCACTCAACAAAAAAAATGTATATGACATAAATTGTGTATTTTAACGCCATCTACATTTGTTGTGTAGTAAAATTTTGTCTATCTCTTATGGTTTACCAGTTATGGAAAAGTCGTTCACAATGAAGAATACTTTTGGAGACTTTCCCAGAAATATCGAGATATACATTTTATTTGTCATAAAAATATCTTAAACATATGATATTTTAATCAAAATCGTTAGAGCCATTTTTGAGAAAATCAAAATTTTCGAAAAATCTTTCATGTAAAGGGTAATCTGGGGTGGGGGAATCTTCTCGAAAAGCTTCGTGTCCCATCCTTGGAAGATACTGAACCTAAATACCAAGTTTGGTGTTTATCCTATTGTTCGTTTCTGAGTTATGCTGTTCACAGACAGACACACAGACACACAGACAGACACACAGACACACACGGACATGTTTCCAAAAATGCTTTTTTTGGATTCAGGGATCTTAAACATGTATTTCCGGTGAAATCTCGGTATCGAATTTTTGGGTGGAATACAATACTTCCCCTACTTACTATACGTAGTAGAGAAAGTAAAAATGAATAAGGAATTCCTATTTGAGAAATTTATTGAAAAATTTAAGGGAATAACAAGCAATATCTCGAAAATGGTTCACTCAACAAAAAAATGTATATGACATAAGTTGTGTATTTTAACACGATCTACATTTTGTGTGTAGTAAAACTTTGTCTATCTCTTATGGTTTACCAGTTATGGAAAAGTCGTTCACAATGAAGAATACGTTTGGAGACTTTCCCAGAAAATTCAAGATATACATTTTATTTGTCATAAAAATATCTTAAACATATGATATTTTAATCAAAATCGTTAGAGCAATTTTTGAGAAAATCAAAATTTTCGAAAAATCTTCCATGTAAAGGGTAATCTGGGGTGGGGGGATCTTCTCGAAAAGCTTCGTGTCGCATCTCTGGAAGATACTGAACCTAAATACCAAGTTTGGTGTTTATCCGACTGTTCGTTTCTGAGTTATGCTGTTCACAGACACATACACGGACATGTTTCCAAAAATGCTTTTTTTTTGGATTCAGGGGGTCTCAAAACATGTATTTCCGGTGAAATCTCGGTATCGAATTTTTGCGTGGAATACAATACTTCCCCTACTTACTATACGTAGTAGAGAAAGTAAAAATGTAGATGTCGTTAAAAAAAACACACAACTTATTTCAAATAAGCGTTTTTGTGTCATTTCTGAGATATTATTATTAAATGTTTGAATTTTTTTAGTTCCATTTATACCCCACCTTTAACCACATTGGTCTTATCGACGGCTTTTCCTTTGGATCTTACTGCCTATTGGCAATGGTGTTAACTCGTGTGACCCTTGTCGTTGGGTTTCTTGCAATTTTGGTTTTTAATCATTAGATCATATACACATTCATACTTCTAGACTCTGGGGAGGATAAGGAATAATCTTGGCTAGAGAAAAATTGCCACCCCCAAGCGGGAATCGAACCCGCGACCCCTAGCACAACAGGCAGTTGCTCTACTAACCGATCTACGAGACCAGCCGCTCAAATTGTTATTACTTGGTCATTCTTTAGACTCCTTTCAACTTTCAGTTGTTTCTTTCGATTGCATGGAAACTGGAATTTTAAGGCCAGCGAATAGTGTTCAAGTTCTTAAACATTTGACTATCGCTGCTGCCTTTGTATGTAACGAAATGTGTAATGTACCTGTTTTTGCAAAGGCTTATTTGGATCAGAATGTAGTAGACAGAAAAATTAGCTTTAGTAAGAATAGTTTGTACCCACTAATAAACGATGGAGGTAGAGAAAGTTATGTGAATGTACCACATCAGATTTTTTAAAAATATTTCCATGTACATTCAGCAATATCATTTTTATGCTTTAAAGCTTGTTGCTAAACACACATCTACTAATCATACTAATTTTATTATTTTTGTGAGCGAAAGTTGCCGCTACTAAAAGGACTTTAACAGCGGCAGGTGCTTTGATAGGAATTGAGCTAAAATCAGAAGTGCGAACTCTGGGAATGTCGAAATGCTGCGCATAAAGTAGGTACTTCTGAAGCAAGGCTGGGTATTCCCCTTAGAATTCCTCAAGGTAAATGTCCAACACAGTTGTAGATGTCGATTTTAAACCAGAAGAACTAGTTTTTACCGCTCTCTCGACTTTTTTGTATTTTCCTGTACAGTCGTAGTTTTCCTTGTGGGAACTTCCTCTAGAGAATTTACAAAAATAAAGAAACATTAAGAAAAGAAGGGGAAAAACAAAATATTGCTTAGTAGTAGTTCCCTAGGAGGTGCGTACTTCCTGGAATAGACTGGCGAAGCATGAGATCTGTAATTTTGTGCTTTGCAAGTATATATCAAATGATATTATATACCTTACTTCCTTTAAGCCAATTAAAAGAAACGTGATGTGTTGCATTCACATGGCTTTCTCTACTCTTGTACAAACTATTTTTACAAACGCTTATTCATGTTAATCGAGATACTCATTTGCAGAAATTATCTTATTGCTAATTTTCTTGTAGTTGCAAGGAGAATATGATAGGCTTTAAAGCGATAGTCAAATCTTTTAAGAGCTGGTTGCTATGTGGAGCATTCTATTCTCTTTGCATGTTCAGGACGTAAAAAAACGAATAACGAATTCCGATTTGAGAAAAAGTATAAGTATTGGAAAATTCAAACAAATAACAAGGAATATCTCGGAAATAGTTCATTCAACCTCAAAAATGTATATGCCATAAGTAAATTGTGTTTTTTAACGAGATCTACATTTATCTTGTACAAAAAATTGATCTATCTCTTACGGTTTACTAGATAGGCAAAAGCCATTCACAATTGCGGCGGTAACATTATGGTTTGTTAGAAAAATGCTACTGTTTATCTGCCGCACGTATAAAAGACAATTTGTCGCGGTCATTTCGTGTTATATTTTACTGAGCGCCTGTTATTGTGTTTAATTTTTGGGTTCACTGTCCTCCGGCTAGCTATGATCGTTTTGGTCGAGCACTTATCTTATACCGGTGTGTAAACGGAAAGGAGTTTTTATCCAAAGATAACACTAGTAAAAGAATTTGTTTTATACTTTTATTGTCTTAACACATTATTCACTTTCACATATTAATCTTGACACTCGCCAAACTGAAACTGTTATAATAACTTATTTACTGCCCATTATTAATTCGCGTACTTCAACTTTTTGTGTAATTAACTTTACGACACTTGAGATTTTTCATAACTTTGCTACGCGTAACCTGCAAATCGATAAACTATGCTATGTATTCACCATGACTGTTTCTGTTGAACTCGACGACGTGTAATGCACAAATGTTTCCGATGGACTGGAGCCGACGTGTAATGTACAAATATTTCCGATGGACTGAAGACGACGTGTAATGTACAAATGTTTCCGATGGACTGGACGAATTTTACTCTGACTTAGCCCTTTTTATACTCCTACACACCGATATGCCTAAAGATTATAACCGAGCTGCTATTGCTTAATAAAACGCACCAACATTAGCGTCTATTTTTATATCCAATGAAAATTACGAAAACATATGCTCTAGGGAAAAATGTTCCAGCAAATTCTAAGAAAAACGCGCCAATATTACGTCATTTGCTCGTCTCTAATAATGATAAACAGCTCACCCCCTCGCTACATTATTGCACGCTATTATTGTCAGTTTCAGTAAGGCCGTATAAACCCATTTCTCAACAATGCTTACAATCATCAAACATCTCAAATCAATGTCACACAATAATGCATATTCACACTATAATCACTCTTGACATTTACATAATTTGTGATACAAATTACTGCGTCATATGCCGCACTAGAAACATAATTATAAATAGAATCAGATGACTGAAAAATTCAATGCCATAGCCGGGATTTGAACCACGGATCTCCCGGTCTCCGTCCGGTTGCTCTAACCACTGAGCTACCATGGTAACATGCCGACACGACATTAAATTCTCCAGCTGATTCGCATTTTTCCCGGTAAACCACTAGGTGATTTCAAATTGTATTGAGATGTCATACCCCAATGGCGTCTTATATTCATAGTAAGTACTTTAAGTCCCGGGCTTTATAGTTGCAACCACTATTAGGTCAATTAATGGAATTAATTGTTCTTTCACACAAGCCGTGTGTTGGACAGGGTTGGAAAGGTAGAATCAGATGACTGAAAAATTCAATGCCATAGCCGGGATTTGAACCACGGATCTCCCGGTCTCCGTCCGGTTGCTCTAACCACTGAGCTACCATGGCAACATGCCGACACGACATTAAATTCTCCAAATGGAATTATTCATTGGGGTATGACATCTCAATACAATTTGAGATCACCTAGTGGTTTACTGGGAAAAATGCGAATCAGCTGGAGAATTTAATGTCGTGTCGGCATGTTGCCATGGTAGCTCAGTGGTTAGAGCAACCGGACGGAGACCGGGAGATCCGTGGTTCAAATCCCGGCTATGGCATTGAATTTTTCAGTCATCTGATTCTACCTTTCCAACCCTGTCCAACACACGGCTTGTGTGAAAGAACAATTAATTCCATAATTATAAATATTTACAACTTGTTTGGAAATTTTATAATTGGGTTTTTAGTCTCCTGAATCTTGGAACACACGCTATTTATCACTTTCACTTAACACTGCATACGTATTTAACACACGACATATGTTTTGCCTTTATCTCGCCACTATTTACTGGCTCTGGTTTAATGTGTTTAGACATTAATCTGACATTACAAAAAACATTTTTATAGCAAATACTGTACCCTGAATTATTTAGTTACTGTTACAAAAATGGTTTACTTTCTTATTATTTTGACAAAAATTTATGCATTCAAGAATTTTTGTAATTATTAAACATATTTACCAAAAATATTCACCCTCTACACAAATATATTTACACCTCTTAAATCTAGACACTGTTTCACATTATCTGTTTGCTACATAAGTATTTGTTTTAATTATTTTTACCCCATTTTTGTTGTTTTGTACTTTATATTTAAAATACTATTTGAATTATACCTACGTACTTTTACTTTAATATAACATTAAGTTTTAATTATTACATGCTTCATTTCAAATGCTGTTACAGTTACTAAGAAAATGTTATTTTTCCCTTTAAACATTTAGTTATGTCCAGAATTTTATTTCTCCTTTCTCATGACGTACATGCTTAGTTAACCCTCTTATATTCCAATACATTGCTCTGCAGTTCAGATTTAATTATCCTGGATTTACTTTTTATCAGTCATTGCTATTCCCCCTCCTGGATCAAATTGTGTATGCCTAAGCATTACTCGTAGCTGTATCGTAACCTTCCAAAATTTATTCATGAATAACCTCTTTAAGGATTTATATGAAATTTCAACCCCTGATACTATTTGAAAACAATCTAAAGTTTCCTGAACAACACATCTTTTGACAACTATCATTTTCAATTCTTGCTGTATCTTTTTAATTTGAGAGTACTCTGACAAGTCTGTAATAAACTGTACTGGATTGGAGTTTTCATTCTGAACAGCTTGGTACTTGTTAATTTCAGAAGTTAGTTTTTGATTATTTATAGACACAACTTTAACTTCTTCAGACAATTTATTTCTTTGTGTTACTGACTCCTGAATTTCAGATATCTCCCCTCTGAAATTAACTTGCACATGAATTAAATCTGCATTCGTAGCCTCCTTCATCTCTCTTAACTCACTTGAAATGCTACTCATTTGGCTACCTAACTCTCTACATTTTACATCAACATGTTCAATTTTATTATTAACCTCATTTTTTTTGGTTAGATATTTCCCTGCTCATGTCTAACATTTTCTTTGAAACTTCTCCCATCTCATTTGCTATTATTTCCTGATTTTCATCTCTCATTTTTGGTATACTACTATCTAGCTTCATAACTTTCTTTTCAATTTCTTCCCTGCTTTGATCTACTTTTTGCTCTAATATCTCATTCCTCCTACCAATATCTTCCCTCAATTCCCTATGATCTTTTTTATACCTTCTCTCAATTCCATATGATTCTTTTGCATATCTTCCCTTAATTTCTCTTTACTCTTAAGAATATCTTTCAGCATTTCCATTATTTCCATTATCATACCAGCATCAAAATTAATATTTCCTGCTGTTCTATTCTCACTTTCTGCACTAACATTTCCTCCCTCAAATCCTACATTGTTTGAGCTATTTTCTGTAACCTGTATTGAATTACAGCTAACTGTTACACTATCCCCTTCCATAATTGTTTCTTCAGTATTATGGGTAGACATTGTTTTCTTAATCCTACCACTCCTCAAGTACATTTAAATTTTTACACTTTTTTTAGAATAAAAAAAATCACATTTTTCTAACCTTTCTGATGCTATCTGCTGATGTTGCTTTGATGTCCAGCTTCCTGCCCCTCTCTCCTAGATGTATATGTCGCTTCTGCGTCGTATTCTGATGAATCTACGTCGTCTCGATGTTTTTGTGTCCTGTAGTTGAATTCACCTGTTGCCTTTTAATCTCGGAATTACGATGTCCACTCATCCGCGTCGTCTGTCGTTCCTGTAGTTGTTTCTGGAATCTGCGTCTTGTAGTTCAGTTCACTGCTCCATTCACTCCACGTCCTGGTTCCTTCGCCCATTCCTAGTTATTTCACTCCTTCCTGGTTAATTCTGCCCCACGTTCTGGGTGCCAAATATGCGGCGTGATATTTATTTATTAGCCCCACGTTTGGGAGCCAAATATGCAGCGGTATTAATGTTAGGTTTTTTTGTAAAAATGCTACTGTTTATCTGCCGCACGTATAAAAGACAATTTGTCGTGGTCATTTCGTGTTATCTTTTACTGAGCGCCTGTTACTGTGTTTAATTTTTGGGTTCACTGTCCTCCGGCTAGCTATGATCTTTTTGGTCGAGCACTTATCTTATACAGGTGTGTAAACGGAAAGGAGTTTTTATCCAAAGATAACACTAATAAAAGAATTTGTTTTATACTTTTATTGTCTTAACACATTATTCACTTTCACAATATTAATCTTGACACTCGCCAAACTGAAACTGTTATAATAACTTATTTACTGCCCATTATTAATTCGCGTACTTCAACTTTTTGTGTAATTAACTTTACGACACTTGAGATTTTTCATAACTTTGCTACGCGTAACCTGCAAATCGATAAACTATGCTATGTATTCACCATGACTGTTTCTGTTGAACTCGACGACGTGTAATGCACAAATGTTTCCGATGGACTGGAGCCGACGTGTAATGTACAAATATTTCCGATGGACTGAAGACGACGTGTAATGTACAAATGTTTCCGATGGACTGGACGAATTTTACTCTGACTTAGCCCTTTTTATACTCCTACACACCGATATGCCTAAAGATTATAACCGAGCTGCTATTGCTTAATAAAACGCGCCAAAATTAGCGTCTATTTTTATATCCAATGAAAATTACGAAAACATATGCTCTAGGGAAAAATGTTCCAGCAAATTCTAAGAAAAACGCGCCAATATTACGTCATTTGCTCGTCTCTAATAATGATAAACAGCTCACCCCCTCGCTACATTATTGCACGCTATTATTGTCAGTTTCAGTAAGGCCGTATAAACCCACTTCTCAACAATGCTTACAATCATCAAACATCTCAAATCAATGTCACACAATAATGCATATTCACACTGTAATCACTCTTGACATTTACATAATTTGTGATACAAATTACTGCGTCACAATGAAAAGGACTTTGGGGACATTCTCGGAAAATTCAAGAATTACATTTCATTTGTCATGAAAATATATTAAATATATGATATTTAATAAAAATCGTTAGAGCCATTTTTGAGGAAATCAAAATTTTCAAAAAATTGTCTATGTAAAGTGTAGTCTAGGGTGAGGGGATTTTGTCAAAAATCTTCGTATCGCATCTTTGAAAGATACTGAACGTAAATACCAAAGTTTGGTATTTACCCGACTTTTCTTTTTACTTTCTCTACTACGTATAGTAAGTAGGGGAAGTATTGTATTCCATCCAAAAATTCGGTACCGAGATTTCACCAGAAATACATGATTTGAGACCCCCTGAATCCAAAAAAAGCATTTTTGGAAACATGTCCGTGTGTGTGTCTGTGAACAGCATAACTCAGAAACGAACAGTCGGATAAACACCAAACTTGGTATTTAGGTTCAGTTTCTTCCAGAGATGCGACACGCAGGTTTTCAAGAAAATCCCCCCACCCCAGAACACTGAACAAAAAATGTATATGACATAAATTGTGTATTTTAAAGCGTTCTACATTTTTTGTGTACTAAACTTTTGTCTATCTCTTATGGTTTACCAGTTATGCAAAAGTCGTTCACAATGAAGAATACTTTTGGAGATATTTCCAGAAAATTCGAGATATACATTTCATTTGCCATGAAAATATCTTAAACATATGATATTTTAATCAAAATCGCTAGTGCCATTTTTGAGAAAATAAATTTCGAAAAATGTTCCATGTAAAGGGTAACCTGGGGTGGGGGGATTCTCTTGAAAACTTTCATGTCGCGTCTCTGGAAGATACTGAACCTGAATACAAAGTTTGGTGTTTATCCGACTGTTCATTTCTGAGTTATGCTGTTCACAGACACACACACGGACATGTTTCGAAAACTGCTTTTTTACTTTCACTACTACGTACAGTAAGTAGGGGAAGTATTGTATTCCACCCAAAAATTCGATACCGAGATTTCATCGGAAATACACGTTTTGAGGCGCACTGAATCGAAATAAAGCTTTTTTGAAAACATGTCCGTGTGTGTGTCTGTGAACAGCATAACTCAGAAATGAACAGTTGGATAAATCGCAAACTTGTTATTTGAGTTTAGTATCTTGAAAAATGCGACACGAAGATTTTCAAAAAAATTCCCCATCCCCAATTACCCTTTACATAGAACATCTTTCGAAAATTTGATTTTCTAAAAATGGCTCTAACAATTTTGATTAAAATGCCGTATATGAAAGATATTTACATGCCAAATAAAATTTATATCCTGAATGTTCCGGGAATTGCCTAGGAAGTTTTCAGTCAGAAGAAATTTTGTATAACCTTCTATAAGTTGTACACGTTAAGCGATAGACCTAAACGTGCCACACAAAAACTGTAGATCTCTTTAAATCATACAATTTATTTAAATAAGTTTTTGTGGTATAAGCCGTTTTTGAGATGTCCGTTATTAATGGCTCGAATTGTCCATTTCTTGGTCATTCTTTAAAGTCTTTCAACATTCAGTTGTTTCTCGCGATGTCATGGAAGCAGTATTGAATTTTAAGGCCAGCATATAGCGTCCAGTTCTTAAACATTTGACTACCGCTGTTCTCTTTGTATCTATAGCGAAATTAGATAGATATTTTGCAAAGGTAGATAGAAAAATAAGGTATAGTAATCATAGTTTGTATACCCAGTCATCTTTTTTATTCCTTGAACTTATGTTTGGAAGGCCGTACTTGGGGTAGTCCCATCGAGATATAGTAGATTTCCACTTTGTTATGAAGAAAACTTTAAAGATGTTAAAGAATAAATTAACAATATGTTTTGTGAAAACATACTACAGCATTTAAAATGTAAACAATATTGTGACGTACGAGCATTATTGCGCATGTGACCTGGTGGCCCAGATCGGGTATTGCGCAAGAGTGGAGGGGATAAGCGAGTTAGCATAGCGTTACCACGCCGAGTTTAGCGCGGGGTTCAGTCAGTCGAGGCTAGTTACTGCTAGAGGCAAGTTAAGTGTGTGCGCGCTACCCATACAAACAGTATGGCGTCCTCACCGACAGACAAGGAAGCAAGGAGGTAATGTATCTCCTTTTATTAATAAATATAGTCGACATCCAGTTAGTTTAGTCATGGATTATTATAATAGATAGATCCCTTCCCTCATTCACACCATGGGATAATGTTTCTGTTAGGAACTTTCTAATATTTTTATAATTTCTCTCAGCTGCGCCCCCCGTCTGACCTCGTAAATGTGAATTATTAACTTTAAGATCATCGGTAACCTCATCGCTCTACCCCCCATTGAGCTAGTTAATAAAGAGGTCAAGACAATATTTTATAAGTTAAAATACAGTTTAATGGTGATTCATTAGTGTAAGACAACGTTAATTTGCGACTATGTTTTCCAGGTGTAGATTTAAAAAATATGCTCAAGTTCATCGTCAGAATCCAGAACGCTTCATGCGTGTAAATTCTATTCCTTAAAGTAAAGAGAATACAGCATTCAATAAAGCACCAGTAATCAATAATGCCACACAACTTTCAATATGGACTTTTGTAAACAATTCCCCGTTATTACGAGGGGTGATCAGAAGCTAAGGCTACAAGGCCGATATTACTGTAGTTTTGTCCGTTATACAGAAATTAGTAGTGTTTGGTAATTCTAATACATACGTACGTATTATGTGTATGCGTTTATACAGGTAAACACAAATGGCGATTCGTTTGGAAAACTTGTCTCGCGAAAAAAATACGCTCCGTTATTTGATTTCTGTGGGCGAAACAGGTAACCGCGGCTGAAATTCACCAGCAGCTAGAGGTTTACTGTAATGTCTCGTTAGCACGTCGCAGAATGGTGTCGAAAGTTTGCGACCGGTAGAGAAAACGTCACTGACGAGGATCGCAGTGGTCGACCCAGCACAGCAGTGGAGAAACTGATTCCGGACAACAGGAGGATCACGTTGCGGCATACGACGGTAGACTTCGGAATGTCGTTCGGAGGCTTTCGTCACACTGTTCACGACATTCTGCAGTACCAGAAAGCTTGTTCCCTATGGGTTCCAGGAAATCTGTCCAACCAACACAAGGAGAAGCGCATGGAGGCAAAACTGCAACTTTTGCAACGGTTCTCCACAGAAGGGAACAGTTTTCTTAACCACATTGTCACGGGCGACGAAACATGGATCCAACACTAAACTGTATTCACTCTTAGATTGATCCGCACCAAAACAAAACCCAAGTGACCAGTGCACCAGTATAAAGTATCCTTCCGCCATTCGCGTCAGAAATAGTCATACTTCCATGACCATGTGGCGAATACACGTGGTACATAATGAAAAAAGAACAGAGCCTTATTCCCGACAACTGAAACGGTGGCTAAAATATTCTGTTAGGAGTTAAATGAGATAAGATTGATAGTTACAACAAAATAAACGTTTACACATATAATAATAGTCTTAACTCTAAAAGAAACGACTGAAAAGGAAAGTACCTAATAGGTATGCGATAACCTACATTTATACCCTCTCTGGAAGCGGTACTTTATCAACTGTTGGTGGCTGATTTTTAAAAAAGAAATTGTGCAATGTTACGCGAATCGCATTCTTCACAAAATCGTCACATTCTTAAATTACATATTTCACACGCTTTCCATTTTTCCCGTTTCAGATTTTTCTTTACGAGCACTGTTTATTATACTTGTACTCAGACACCGGTGAACTCAGAAGTCAATTTCCCCACTTCTTTCACGGGAAGTGTTGGATATTTTTTCACATAACTTATAATAAACATTCAACACTATTGTTTTTTCATCACTAGTCAATGGTTTGCCCGGTTTATACTTTACGTAAGTCGACGAAGACGTAAGAGCAATTTGTCGTTCGCCATGATAATGAGTAGAAAGTGCTGATTTCTGGCTGTAAATAATAGTCTGCGCATACCCAGATACCAGGTGGCATACGAACTGCATGTTGTGACTTGTAGCTCAGCTACACTGTATCGAGAATCAGCTTTTATTAAACTGTTAGGTATTTGTAAAGAATATTATGCTATTTAAGGATAAATTCATTCTCAAATTTAGATTATTAGCATGCGACTACTTTCCTGCGCGCGTTGCTACTATGTTGTACCGCGGTACACTGGTCACGTGAGTCAGGACCCTCTGGATAACGGACCTGACACTGACACTCAAAATGGCGGCCGTATGTGGTGGGAATTTGGGAAATGCCTTAATCAGTTCTTGTCTACAAGTTATGACTTCTCCACAGTAAAATACAATTAATGTGGTGCAGTGACATGTCTTTTGTGTACATATATGCTGTTGTGCACAAAAACGCTGTCTTTTAAGTAAACGAAATGCATTTTAACATTAAATGAATTATGTAACCTCAAACAACTTTCATGCAGTCTATAGTTTTGTCTGCTATAACTTAACAGCATTTCTAAACTACAGCTACTTATTTAAATTACAAAGGACATAGTTTTATAAACTGTAAACACTGTAATACTTGCATGAAACAGAACTGTTGATATTGAGGTTGACACTGACTGAGTTCACTCAAAATTACGTGTCACAATGTACACTGTTAATCACACTGTACACAATATTATATGCACAAAATATACACTGGATGGCTCGAAATGGCGTTGTTTACAGTAATTAGCTATTAAATTTAGAAGCTTTAAGGTTACTTTTGCTTTCACTGAACGATTTTCATTTATAAGTTTGCAACAACTATTGAAAACTATACCACTTAGCGACTTATAGCATCCTTTACTAGTTTTTGCAGAGAGTCCAAACCGACAGACTGAAATATAACAAATAAGTAGTCTTAAACCAGCACTGCAAGTGAAATATATGAAATACATAACCTTAAACAGCATTGCAAAACAACATTCATGCAATCTACAGTATTGCATGCAACAACGTAACAGCATAAATATGATGGCTGAATTAAAACAAACTGTCAGGAATGCACCATTCTGCAGTTTAACCACTTTCTTGGAACCATTATAAAAGAACCAACGTAACTGAATTTATCCTTTCTTATAACTAAGTAGGAAACAACGATGTATGCATACAGGTGAATCCTTCGAAGGCGTCAAGTGTTTACGATTTATGTATGTTAACCGTTTTCTTTTAAATCTTTATATTTTGGAAATATGAATGGCAATACTCCGGTATATGAGAATAACTGGGACTCACTATACACATACACACTCAAATACTCATAATTGTTTTATTGTGTCTCACAAATACACATAATTTAATATATTTTATAACTCAAATTAACACTGTATATAGCATATTTTAAAATATTTATCACAATTATTTGCACCTCTATTCATTATAATCAAAGTTCGATTTACATCCGGAAACATAATGGCGTTGTATGTTTTAGGTTAAGTATATTTACAACCAATACGTCCAAACTGTAACAATTTCTTTATTTCACCACAGTAACCGTGACACAAACTATATTCTCAAGTCAATAAATTAAAAAATGTATAATTATACTTTACTTTTAATGTAGCCATAATCTACATGTAATATATTAGCAAACATAAGTAACACTTGGATAGTACACGGCACTGAAAACACACGACTGGGATTATTCCCGTTTCCCAAATTGCTCAAATAAAGGTTTTCAAACACTATTGCTTCGCTAATGTGATTACAAACTGCTGCAGTTGCTAAAATTCTATAAATCACAGGCATCGGAAACACAGCACAGCAGTTAGCGAGTGTAAACACCTCAGGGATCACCACCAACTACCGCCGCCATTTATCTCAATCTCGAGCCCAGTATCAGGTCCGTTGTTTCTAGAGGGTCCTGCGTAAGTTTATTTTCGCGTGGATCAACCTAAGAGTGAATATGGAGTACACCTCCAGCAGTAAGCGGTCGTCAGCGGAGTGGAAACACCCCTCCTCTCTAAAGACAAAGAAGCTAAAGGTGACGCCAACTGCCGGGAAGGTGATGGAGTGTTTTGGAACAGCGCGGGTGTCATACTCATGGAGTTTTTGGAAATAGGTCACACTCTGAACACTGACCATATTGCGAGACCTTGACACGACTGCGTGAAGCAATCAGGAGGAATCGGCCAGGACTTCTCACGAGGGCGTCATCCTCCTTCACGACAATGCGGGACCTCATACAGCCCAGAAGACCACCACTCTGTTGGAGCAGTGTAGCTGGGACAGTATCGATCACCCTCTCTACAGCCCTGACCTCGCTCCAAGTGACTTTCACATTTTTCCTCACTTGAAGGAACACCTAGGAGGCCGAGAATTCGCTTCAGAAGAAGAGTGAAACACTTCGTGACAACATGGCTGAACGCTCAAGGACTAGATATTACCAGGAGGGAATATTCAAACTCATCCCACGAAGCGACAAGTGTCTAAACCGACTGCAGACTATGTCGAAAAACCTGATGTGTTACACTCACATGACTTTCTCTACTCTTGTACAAACTATTTTTACAAGCGTTTATTCTCCATCTATTTCATGTTAATCGAGATGTTAATCTTATTGCTAATTCTCTTGTAGATGCAAGGGGAATTCGTAGGCTTTAAGCGATAGACAAATATTTTAAGAGATGGTTGCTCTATGGAGTATTCCATTCTCTTTGCATTACCAGGACAAAAAAAAATGAATAACGAATTTGAGAAAAGTATAAGTTTTGGAAAATTTAAGAGAATAACAAGCAATATCTCAAAAATCACTCAAAAAAAAGAATGTATATGACATAAATTGTGTATTTTAACGCGATCTACATTTTTTGTGTAGTAAAATGTTGTCTATCTCTTATGGTTTACCAGTTTTGCAAAAGTCGTTCACAATGAAGAATACTTTTGGAGATATTCCCATAAAATTCGAGATATACATTTCATTTGTCATGAAAACATCTTAAACATATGACATTTTAATCAAAATCATTAGAGCCATTTTTGAGAAAATTAAAATTTTCGAAAACTGTTCCATGTAAAGGGTAACCTGGGGTGGGGGGATTTTCTTTAAAACGTTTCTGTCGCATCTCTGGAAGATACTGAACCTAAATATCAGGTTTGGTGTTTATCCGACTGTTCGTTTCTGAGTTATGCTGTTCACAGACAGACACACACACGGACATGTTTCCAAAAATGCTTTTTTTGGATTCAGGGGGTCTCAAAACATGTATTTCCGGTGAAATCTCGGTATCGAATTTTTGGGTGGAATACAATACGTCCCCTACTTACTATACGTAGTAGAGAAAGTAAAAATAAGTTAATGTATGTACTATCAGTTGGCTGTATTGGTTGTATGAAATGAAATGTACACGTCTCACTGTAGGCTTTGTAACCTTAGTTTCTGATCACCGTATATTTCTATTTCCGCAAAGCCTTGTGTTTTATTCCCGTGTTGCTGTTATTATATAGTTGGGTTATCTTTACGCCGATGATTTTAAAGCATTTTTACTTTCTCTACTACGTATAGTATGTAGGGGAAGTATTGTATTCCACCCAAAAATCCGATACCGAGGTTTCACCAGAAATACATGTTTTGAGACCCCTGAATAAAAAAAAAGCATTTTTGGAAACATGTCCGTGTGTGTGTCTGTGTGTCTGTGTACAGCATAACTCAGAAACGAACAGTCGGATAAACGCCAATCTTGGTATTTAGGTTCAGTATCTTCCAAAGATGCAACACGAAGGTTTTCAAGAACATCCCCCACTCCAGATTACCCTTTACATGGAACATTTTTCGAAACATTTTAATTTTCTCAAAAATGTCTCTAACGATTTTGATTAAAATATCATATGTTTAAGAATATTTTTATGACAAATGAAATGTATATCTCGAATTTTCTGGGAATGTCTCCAAAAGTATTCTTCGTTGTGAACGACTTTTGCATAACTGGTAAACCATAAGAGATAGACAAAATTTTACTACACAAAAAATGTAGATCGCGTTAAAATACACAATTTATGTCATATACATTTTTCTTGTTGAGTGAACCATTTTCGAGATATTGCTTGTTATTCCCTTAAATTATTCAATATTTATTTTCTCAAATGGGAATTCTGTGGCAAAGAGAAAGATGCTGCACCTAGCAACCAGCTATTAAGAGATATGTCTATGCTTAAAGGCTACTGTATTTGTATATTGCCCTTGTAAATACAAAACAAGGGGAACATAGTAGGCCTTAAGCGATAGTAAAATATTTTTAGAACTGGTCGCTATGTGTAAAATGTAATTCTCTTTGCATGTCAAAAGATCGTTTCTGCAAATGTTTATCTCGATTAATATGAAATAGATGGAGAATAAGAGTTTGTAAAAATAGTTTGTACAAGAGTAGAGAAAGTCATGTGAGTGTAACACTTCAGATTTTCTTATAATGTGTGTGCTGCTAACTGTCCACGCTCTAACACAGACATTTATGTTGCTTGTTTAAGGGCCCTCCTTTCTGTTACATAACATCGTTGCCGAAAGGCTATAAAACAGGTTTTATATTCGGTATTTCTTATAAACCTGATGTTTGTGGATCATAATTGGCACTTTAAGGACATATTAGAAATAACTTAAAACCAAACTTCATGCGGTGAAGGTTTTTCGGTGTTTCCTTGTAATAGTTTGAGTGATCGGTCACATTTTAGCTGATATTTTTTATTTTCTTTAGTACGTACACTAAGTAGGGGAAGTATTGTATTCCAACCAAAATTATCGATATCGATATTTCAACGGAAATATATTTTTTAATGGTGCCCTGAATCCAAAAAAGCGTATTTTTAGAAGTAGGTCCGTGTGTGTGCCTGTGAACATCATAACTCAAAAACGAAAAGTTGGATAAATACCAAACCTGGTATTTAGCTTCAGTATATTTCAAAGATGCGACACCAAGATTTTCAAGAAAATCCCGACAACCCAGACTACACTATACATGGAACATTTTTCGAAAATGTTGATTTTCTCAAAAAATGGCTCTAACGATTTTGATTAAAATATCACATGTTTAAGATATTTTCAGGCAAATGAAATGTATACCTTGAATTCTCTGGGAATGTCCCCAAAAGAGCTCTTCATTCTGAATGACTTTTGCATAACTGGTAAAACGTAAGAGATAGACAAAACTGCACTGCACAAAAAAGTAGATCTCGTTAAAAAACACAATTTATGTCATATACATTTTTATATGCCGAGTGTACCATTTGCGAGATATTCATTGTTATTTGTTTGAATTTTCCAATACTTTTTCTCAAATGGGAATTCGTTATTCGTTTTTTATGTTCTGGACATGCAAAGAGAATGAAATGCTCTACATAACAAACAGCTCTTAAAAGATCTGACTATCGCTTTAAAGCCTACCATATTCCCCTTACACCTAAGAGAAAATTAGCAATAAGACTAACATGAAGTAGATGGAGAATAAGCGTTTGTAAAAATAGTTTGTACAAGAGTAGAGAAAGTCATGTGAGTGTAACACATCAGATTTTTTCAAATAGGTATTCGTTATTCGCTTTTTTACTTTCTCTACTACGTACAGTAAGTAGGGGAAGTATTGCATTTCACCCAAAAATTCGATACCGAGATTTCACCGGAAGTATATGTTTTGACACCCCCTGAATAACAAATCGATGTGGTACATTCACATGTCTTTCTCTACCCTCTAATTTTATTACTGGATATGTAAACCATTCTTACTAAAGCATATTTTTCTATCTACTACATTTAATCGAAGTAAACCTTTGCAAAAAAAGCTACATCACACATTTCGTTATAGATACAAAGAGAACAGCGATAGTCAAATGTTTAAGAACTGGATGCTGGCCTTAAAATTGCACACTGTTTCCATGCAATCGCGACAAACAACTGAAAATCGATCAGACTAAAAGAATGACAAGTAATGAACAATTCGAAACTTTAATAACGGATATCTCAGAAACGGCTTATGCCACACAAAAAAAAACTTATTTTAAGTAATTTGTGTGGATTAAATAGATCTACGTTTTTTGAGTTCTACGTGTTCTAGTTATGCTGTTCAGAGACAAACACACAGACACACACACACACACACACACACACACACACACACAAACAGGGACATTTTTATAAAAATCTTTTATTTAAATTTAGGGTACCTCAAAACATGTACTTCCAGTGAAATCTCGGTTTCGAAATTTTAAGTGTGTGTGAACAGCATAAGTCAAAAAGCGAAAAGTAGGATAAATACCAACCTTGTATTTAAGTTCAGTACCTTCCAAAGATTAAACACGAAAATTTTCAACAAAATCTATACGCTAAACTACCCTTTATATGGAACATTTTTCAAAATTTTTTATTTTCTAAAAGAATGGCTATAACGGTTTTTATTAAATTACCATATATTAAAGATATTTACACTACAAATAAAATGTATATCTTGAATTTTCTGGTAATAGCCTGTAAAGTCCACTTCATGCGGAGGAATTTTGTATAATCTTGTATAACTGGTAACCGTTAAGCGACAGATGAAAACGTACTACACGAAAAAATCTGAAGTGTTACACTGACATGACTTTCTCTACTCTTGTACAAACTATTCTTACAAACGCTTATTCTCCATATGCTTCATGTTAATCGAGATATCGAGATGTTAATCTTATTGCTAATTTTCTTGTAGTTGCAAGGGGAATTGCTAGGCTTTAAGCGATAGTCAAATACTTTAAGCGCTGGTTGCTATGTGGCGCATTCCATTCTCTTTGCATGTCCAGTACAAAAAAAAATGAATAACGAATTTGAGAAAAAGTATTAAGTATTGGAAAATTTAAGGGAATAACAAGCAATATCTCGAAAACGGTTCACTCAACAACAAAAATGTATATGACATAAATTGTGTATTTTAACGCGATCTACATCTTTCATGTAGTAAAATTTTGTCTATCTTTTATGGTTTACCAGTTATGCAAAAGTCGTTCACAATGAAGAATACTTTAGGAGACATTCCCAGAAAATTCGAGATATACATTTCATTTCTCATGGCATTATCTTAAACATATGATATTTTAAACAAAATCGTTAGAGCCATTTTTGAGAAAATTAAAATATTCGAAAACTGTTCCATGTAAAGGGTAGTCTGGGGTGGGGGAGATTTTCTTGAAAACCTTCGTGTCGCATCTCTGGAAGATACTGAATCTAAATACCGAGTTTGGTGTTTATCCGACTGTTCGTTTCTGAGTTATGCTGTTCACAGACACCCACACACGGACATGTTTCCAAAAATGCTGTTTTACTTTCTCTGCTACGTATAGTAAGTAGGGGAAGTATTGCATTCAACCCAAAAATTCGATACCGAGATTTCACCGGAAATACATGTTTTGAGACCTCCTGAATCCAAAAAAAGCATTTTTGGAAACATGTCCGTGTGTGTGTCTGTGTATTTGTGTGTATGTGTGTGTGTGTGTGTGTGTGTCTGTGTTTGTGTCTGTGTGTCTGTGAACAGCTTAACTCAAAAACTAACAGTCGGATAAACACCAAACTTGGTATTTACGTTCAGTATCTTCCAGAGATGCGACACGAAGATTTTCAAGAAAATCCCCCCACCCCAGACTACCCTTTACATGGAACATTTTTCGAAAATTTTAATTTTCTCAAAAATGGCTCTAACGATTTTGATGAAAATATCATATGTTTAAGATAATGTCATGAGAAATGAAATGTATATCTCGAAATTTCTGGGAATGTCTCCAAAAGTATTCTTTATTATGAACGACTTTTGCATAAGTGGTAAACCATAAGAGATAGACAAAATTTTACTACACAAAAAATGTAGATCGCGTTAAAATACACAGCTTATATCATATACATTTGTTTTGTTCAGTGAACCGTTTTTTAGATATTGCTTGTTATTCCCTTAAGTTTTCCAATACTTATACTTTTTCTCAAATTCGTTATTCGTTTTTTTATGTCCTGGACATGTAAAGAGAATGGAATGCGCCACATAGCAACCAGCGTTAAAATATTTGACTATCGCTTTAAACCTAGCATATTCCCCTTGCATCTACATGAAAATTACCAATAAGATTGACATCTCGATATCTCGATTAACATGAAGCATATGGAGAATAAGCGTTTGTAAAAATAGTTTGTACAAGAGTAGAGAAAGTCATGTGAGTGTAACACATCAGATTTTTTTATGTCCTGGACATGGAAAGAGAATGGAATGTGCCACATAGCAACCAGCGTTAAAATATTTGACTATCGCTTAAAAGCTACCATATTCCCCTTGCATTTACAAGAAAATTAGCAATAAGATTGACATCTCGATATCTCGATTATTATGAAGCATATGGAGAATAGGCGTTTGTAAAAATAGATTGTACAAGAGTAGAGAAAGTCATGTGAGTGTAACACATCAGATTTTTTTGGATTCAGGGGGTCTCAAAACATGTATTTCCGGTGAAATCTCGGTATCGAATTTTTGGGTGGAATACAATACTTCCCCTACTTACTATATGTAGTAGAGAAAGTAAAAATGTAGATCTCTTTAAAACACAATTTATTTCAAACAAGCTTTTTGAGGCGTTAGCCATATCTGAGATATCGAATTATTCAATACTTTGTCACAATTTTTTCCTGTTTTCAGTTGTTAATCGCGATTGCATGTAAAGCATTGCATTTTAATGCCAGTAGATAGCGCCCAGTCTTAAACATCTGACTATCGCTATTCTATTTGTACTGTAGCGAATTGTGTAATGCAATGTTTCCGGGAAGGTTTGTCTCAATTAAAATGAAAATAAACTTTCGAAAGAATAATTTGTATACCCTCTAACAAGCGATAGAGCGTAGAAAAACTCGTGTGAATGTACAAGGGGCACTATATCTACTTCAAACATTTTGTCAATAGAGCGCATTTGTTTTGTTAACACTATCTCGAAAATTGTGTGTCAACAAAAACATGGAATTAACTCTTGAAAATGTTCGTGCAATGATTATTACGATTTTCGACGTGGATTATCAAGACAAGAGTGCATCGATCAACTAACTTCAACATTTGGCGAACAAGCTCCATCCTTTGCCACTGTGAAACGCTGGTATAACGAATTTAATCGTGGCCGCCGTTCACTCAATGATGTTCGTAAGGTCGTCCAAAATCAGTTGTTGTGGCAGAAAATATTGATGCTGTGCAAAAACTAATAATGAAAGATCGTCATGCGACATATTGTGAGAATTAGGCAACACTAGGCATTAGTTACGCCAGCATATATAAAATATTGCATGATTATTTAGCTGTGAAAAAGGTTTGCTCCCGTTGGATCCCACATAATTTGACGCAATCTCAAAAAGATGCTCGTGTCGATTGGTGTACAAAAATGTTCAAGAAATACAATGGCGGTGCCTCAAAAGACGTATATAAGATTGTAACAGGTGACGAATCATGGATCTATGCGTATGAGCCGGAACGTAAACAGCAGTCGACTGTATGGGTGTTTCAAGATGAAGCAAATCCAACAAAGTTGTTCGCACTCGAAGCACTTCGAAGCAAATGTCGCCTGTTTTTTCAGTAAAACTGGTCATGTGTCAACAGTGCCTTTAGAGGAACGTAAAACGGTCAATGCCGAATGGTACACAACCATTTGTTTGCCGGAAGTCTTCGGTGAAGTAAGGAAAAGCAACAAGAACCGTAGGATCGTTCTTCATCAAGACAATGCGAGCGCACACACATCTCGTCTAACAACAGAGTATTTGAAGGCTCAAAATATCGAATTACTGGGTCATCCGCCATACAATCCTGATTTGGTACCCAATGACTTCTTTTTGTTCCCGAACATCAAGAATAAATTGCGTGGACAACGATTTTCGTTGGCAGAAGAAGCCGTTGTTGCCTTCAAAAGCCATGTTTTGGAGGTGTCTCAAGAAGACTGGAATAAATGCTTTGACAAATGGTTCAAATGGTTGCAAAAGTGTATTGATCATAAAGGAGAATATTTTGAAAAACAATAAAGCAGTTTTCAATCAGAAATTACTTTGTTTTAATTATTAGGCTCAAAATATAAATAGTGCCCCTCGTATCACATCAGATTTATTTGTTTCAAAATACTTAAAAATGCAGGACAATTACCATCCCGGTTAGGAACTGTCCGGACGCCGTCCGTAAACTGGTCATAGTCATAGATAATACAAAGTCTGGTCGAAGATGAATGTTGGGGATACACTATTTGCAGTATGAATCCGCAATTTCTTTAGAGAATACATGAAGTGTCGAATAATGGACTGCACAATAGGACATTCATGTAACCTAAACTTTAGCGTGTCTTCTCCGTCGCGCGTCAAGCATTTAGAATCAGTGAGACTAATTTTATATAACCCACTACGAATGGGCATTCGGGAGATCCTGGAACGAATACCGTCGACTGACATTGGGTTTTTCGTAGTTTTCTTTGATCGGTAGGCGAATGCTGGAGTGGTTTCTCATCTACGACGCTTTCCTTTCCATTCCGTTTCCTTCCCATCTTTTAAGTGTGCTTTTAGATTTCGTGGCGTATGGCGGTGCCGTACAAATGACGCGGATCGTTGCTGAAAGGAAAGAGTAAAGGTAAAAGTAAAGGTACGTACCACGGAGGGTCCCTGGAACCGAGTCAGAGGACCGCAAGCAGGCCCTTTTTGCTTCCAACGTGACCCCTGGGAGGGAAGGAGTAGGGGAGAGACCCGAAGGGCGAGCAGATCTGGATGACGAAGGGCGCAAGCATGGTCCCTAACGTTTCCAGATAGAATGCACCCGACGCCGCACGGTCCCTGCCCACAAGCACCAAACACCAGGACCACCGGGTCGTCCTCCGTGGTCTAATGGTTACTATGCTAGCCTCTAGTTCCCAAGGTCGCGGGTTCAAACCTGGAGGAGGACGATGCATTTTTTCGGGCGTAAAAATTCTTAGCATGGCTTTCTTCGGACGGGAAGTAAAGATGGTGTCGCAGATTTACGGTATGTAAAAGAACCTCAAGGCTGATAAAGAGGCCTCTGAGCAAAATAACCAGTGTTTCAAACCCAACATAGAATGGGCTAAGAACCACAGCAGCGGGGCCCCACGTAGAGGGGACACCTAACTGAACGGTACCGCAGCGACACCAGGAAAGAAACCGTTATAGATTGCAAGCCACCGACATGCCGCAACCCGCCGAACACCGTCTTCTGGACCTATAACCTTGAAACACATGACAAGGAAGATGATTGGTACAGGAAATGAGAGGAAGCAGTAGTGATAGAAGATGAACCACCCCAGCATTCGCGTGGTGACCCGGGGAAACCGTGAAAAAACTCATGCACCAGAGTGGGTGGTCGCCGGGAATTGATCCCGGGACCTCCCGACCATCCTGCCTTTACCGAAAGGAAAGAACATAGAGGGCTGCCCTCTCTAGGCAGCTTCAGCAATGGACTGATCTTCGAGTCTCTTCGACTGTTAGGGAGTTACGCGCGTCTCCGGGACCAGTCTGCCTGTAGCCTCCTGTGGTTCCATCACTTCATTCCTTTCTCCTAGAGAGCTGGTAGCCACAATAGTTCGCTGTAGGTTGCAGGGCGTGAGGTGCTCCCCTCCGTTGTATAACCTACACATATACGAGTGAGCAGAATATCATACACCAGTTGAAACCATAAGTCTGATTTTAGCCGGAAGATGTTTCAAGGATGAGACTTGAGGCAGTATTTCTAACACTTAAATAATTTCAGTCTTATTATATAATATGTAAATTCAATAACAACCCGCCTTAAAGCAACATGTGTATGTAATAATTTGTAAAATGTATGTAACAGTCATTGCATATGCTTATATTATTGTATCCATGTGTAATAATGTTATGTGAATATATTACGTAATTTAATAATGTAGGAGCTGTGAGAATAATAAGTTAAACGTTGCTAACAAGAGGTAACCTTGAGGCAATAATGAGTTTGAAAGTTTAAATGTTATTTGTGATTCTTGGAAGCATTAATGTAATTTTAGTGACAGTTTATAAAAAATCTGATGTGTTAAACTCACATGACTTTCTCTACTCATGTAAAAACTATTTTTACAAACGCTTATTCTCCATATGCTTCATGTTAATCGAGATATCCAGATGTTAATCTTATTGCTAATTTTCTTGTAGATGCAACAGGAATTGCTAGCCTTTAAGCGATAGTCAAATATTTTAAGAGGTGGTTGCTATGTGGAATATTCCATTCTATTTGCGTTACCAGGACAAAAAAAATGAATAACGAATTTGAGAAAAAGTATAAGTATTGCAATATTTAAGGGAATAACAAGCAATATGAAAATGGTTCACCCAACCAAAAAAACATATATGACATAAAGTGTGTATATTAACGGGATCTACATCTTTTGTGTAGTAAAATTTTGTCTATCTCTTATGGTTTACGAGTTATACAAAAGTTGTTCAGAATGAAGAACACTTTTGGAGACATTCCCAGAAAATTCGAGATATACATTTCATTTGCCATGAAAATATCTTAAACCTATGATATTTTAATCAAAATTGTTAGAGCCATTTTTGAGAAAATTAAAATTTTCGAAAATGTTCCATGTAAAGGGTACTCTGGGGTGGGGGGATTTTCTTGAAAACCTTCGTGTCGCATCTCTGGAAGATACTGAACCTAAATACCAAGTTTGGTGTTTATCCGACTGTTCGTTTCTGAGTTATGCTGTTCACAGACACACAGACACACACACGGACATGTTTTCAAAAATGCTTTTTTTGGATTCAGGGGGTCTCAAAACATGTATTTCCGGTGAAATCTCGGTATCGAATTTTTGGGTGGAATACAATACTTCCCCTACTTACTATACATTATATTTGTCATGTAAATATCTTTAATATATGGTATTTGGGTAAAATTCGTAACTCTTTATTTAGAAATCCAAATTTTCGAAAAATATTCCATGTAAACGGTAGTTGGGGTGGAGGATTTTCTTGAAAACCTTCGTGTCGCTCTTTAGAAGGTACTGAACCTAAATACCAGGTTTGGTATTTATCCAACTTTTCGTTTTTGAGTTATGCTGTTCACAAACACACGCAGACCTGTTTAAAAATACCTTTTTTAGTCATGGGACCTCAAAATATGTATTTCTGGTGAAATTTCGGTATCAATTTTTTGGGTGTAATGCAATATGGTAGAGAAAGTAAAGATGCATTTTGTGCGTGTGCGTGTGTGTGTGTGTGTGTGAACTCAACTCAAAAACGGATAAATACATAATTTGGCATTGAGGTTTAGCAACAAAGATTTTTTATCATCTCAAAGATTTTCAAGAAAATCCCCCACCCCAAACTACCCTTAACATGGAAGATTTTTCGAAATTTCAGTTTTTTTAAAAAATGGCCGCAAAGATTTTGAATAAAGTACCACATGTTTAAGGTAGCTGCACGACAAATAAAATGTACATTTTGAATTTTCTGGGAATAGTCTGTGAAGTTATCTTCATTCTAAATGAATTTTTGATAACTTCTGTAACAGGAAGAGAGATACAAAAAATTACTACACCAAAGATGCAGCTCTCGTTAAATCATGCAATTTATGTCAAATTTGTGGCGTTAACCAATTGCGAGATATTCTTTATTATAGGCTTAAAATATCAAATACTTTATACTTTTCACAACTGCCAAATCGCTACTCGTTTTTCGTCGTGATCATGCAAGGAGAACAGAATTTCAAAGCCATGACGTAGCGAGCCGTTCTTAAAATATTTGACTATCGCTTAACTCCCTACAAGGAAATATGTAATAAAACTATTTTTGCAAATGTTTATCTAGAGAATGACATGAAGTAGATAGAACAGTAAGCTTCTGTAAGAACAACCTGTTGAACAACAAGTAGAGAAAGCTATGTGAATGTAACACATCATATGTTTTAATGATGCACTGCAAGTGTAACAGTGTTCTTTTATACACCCCCTCAAGAAAATATTCGTCTTATTCTCCATATGCTTCATGTTAATCCACATATCCAGATGTTAATCTTATTGCTAATTTTCTTGTAGATACAAGGGGAATTGGTAGGCTTTAAGCGAAAATCAAATATTTTAAGATCTGGTTGCTATGTGGAGTATTCCATTTTCTTTGCATTACCAGGACAAAAAAAGGAATAACGAATTCCCATTTAAGAAAAAGTATTATTGGAAAATTTAAGGGATAAACAAGCAATATCTCGAAAATGGTTCACTCAACAAACAAAATGTGTACGACATAAATTGTGTATTTTAACGCGATCTACATTTTTTGTAGTAAAATTTTGTCTATCTCTTATGGTTTACCAGTTATGCAAAACTCGTTCACAATGAAGAATACTTTTGGAGACATTCCCAGAAAATTCAAAATATACATTTTATTTGTCATGAAAGTATATTCAATATATGATATTTTAATCAAAATCATTAGAGCCATTTTTGAGAAAATTAAAATTTTCGAATAATTTTCCATGTAAAGGTAATCTGAGGTGGGGGGATTTTGTTGAAAGCCTTCGTGTCGCATCTCTGGAAGATACTGAACCTAAATACCAAGTTTGGTGTTTATCCAACTGTTCGTTTCTGAGTTATGCTGTTCACAGACAAACACATACAGACACACACAAGGACATGTTTCCAAAAATGCTTTATATGCATTCAGTGCACCTCAAAATATGTATTTCCGGTGAAATCTCGGTATCGAATTTTTGGGTGGAATGCAATACTTCCCCTACTTACTATACGTAGTAGAGAAAGTGAAAAGCGAATAACAAATTCCCATTTGAGAAAAAATATAAGTATTGCCAAATTCAAACAAATCACAAGGAATATCTTAGAAATGGTTCACTCCACAAAAAAGTGTATATGACATAAATTGTGTGTGTTTTAACGATATCCTCATTTTTTGTGTAGAAAAAATTTGTCTATCTCGTACGGTTTACCAGTTATGCAAAACCATTCAAAATAAAAAGGACTTTTAGGGACATTTCCAGAGAATTCATGATGTACATTTCATTTGCATTGAAAATATTTTGAGAGTATAATATTTTAATCAAATCTTAGAGCCATTTTTAACAAAATCAAAATCTTCGAAAAATGTCCCAAGTAAAGTGTAGTCTGGGTTTTCTGGGGGGGGGGGTTTCCTTGAAAATCATCATGTCACATCTTTGAAAGACACTGAACCTAACTACCAAGTTTGGTATTTATCCGATTTTTAGTTTTTAAGTTATGCTGTTCACAGACACACACGGACCTTTTTCTAAATAGTTTTATTCAGGGGATCTCAAAACGTGTATTTCCGGTGAAGTTTCTAGCAGCCAAATTAATGGAGGGAAAAATCTTAATTTTTTGTTGGACATAAAGCTCAAACAGTAACACAGTTTACGTGTATTGGCGGTATTTCAGATCACTCATTTTATCAGTTTTATAAATTTTTTGTACGTGCTGTTTTAAAAATTCTCTCTTCATTCGGAAGGAAGTTTGTATAATCTCTTATAACTTATAAACGTTGAGCAATAGGCGAAAACGCACTACACAAAAAAGTAGACCTCTTTAAAACACACAATTTATTTAAAATAATTTTTTTGCGTCATAAACCGTTTTTGAGGTATCCGTTATTAAATGTTCGAATTGCTCAATACCTGTCATTCTTTTAAAGTCCCATCGATTTTCAATTGTTACTCGCGATTGCATGGAATTTTAAGGCCGCGTCTAGTTCTTAAACATTTGACTATCGCGGTTCTCTTTGTATTTATAACGAAATATGTAATGCAATTACTTTTGCCAAGGTTTATTTGGATTAAAAGTAGTAGATAGAAAAATATGCTTTAGGAAGAATAGTTTGTATACCCACTAATAAAGATAGAGGGTAGGGAAAGTTATGTGAATGTATTACGTCAGAAATTTTTGTGTGTTACGTGATTTTGCGGTGAAAATAGGAGTTTATTTGAGGAGGAATCAAATGTGAAAGTTTGGAATTGTCAACGTTTTTGTCTTAATCTCTCATTTATGGCTCACTTTTTACGACTTGACCAATGATAAGTAAAACTGTGCAAGCAGAACCAATAGAAGGAGATACAAGCGGGTAAATGTAGCGTCCAATACATATATAGAGAGTAGAAACTTTGTCAGTACCTGTCTGGAAGCGAACTCTGCCACATCAAATACTGTGAGTACATGTGCTGGTAAAGGCTTTTAAAGAAACCAATCCTGTTATATATATATATATATATATATATATATATATATATATAAAATTATAAAGGTCCGTGAGTGTCTGTGAACAGCATTACTCAACGAAAAGTCGAATAAACACCAAATTTGGTATTTAAGATCTCCAAAGATACGACACAAAATTTTCACGAAAATGCCCCACCCAAAATTACCCTTTACATGGAACATTCTTCGAAAAGGTTTGATTTTCTAAAGAATAGCTCTAATGATTTTGATTAAACAACCGTATATTAAAGATATTTACATGACAAATAAAATTTTGTAAAATCTTGTATAACTGGTAAACGTTAAGCGATAGACGAAACGTATTACACAAAGAATCTCTTTAAAACATACAGTTTATTTCAAATATTTTTTTTGCGGCTAAGCCATTTCTGTGGTATTCGTTATTAATGGTTTTAATTGTTCATTACTTGGTCATTCTTTTAAGGACACTTGCTAGGGATCACAGGGTATTTTTACGCGTCTTTGCAATTGAAAGAAAATCTGATGTGTTACACTCACATGACTTTCTCTACTCTTGTACAAACTATTTTTACAAACGCTTATTCTCCATCTACTTTATGTTAATCGAGATAAACATTTGCAGACTCTATCTTATTGCTAATTTTCTTGTAGAAGTAAGGGGAAAATATATTTACAAGGGCAATATAGAAATACAGTAGCCTTTGAGCACATACATATCTGTTAATAGCTGGTTGCTAGGTGCAGCACCATTCCCTTTGCCACACATTAATACTCTTTGCATATCCAAGACAAAAAATGAATAACGAATTCCCATTTGAGAAAATAAGTATTGAAAAATTTAAGGAAATAACAAGCAATATCTCGAAAATGGTTCACTCAACAAAAAAATGTATATGGCATAAATTGTGTATTTTAACGCGATCTACAATTTTTGTGTAGTAATATTTTGTCTATCTCTTATGGTTTACCAGTTATGCAAAAGTCGTTCACAATGAAGAATACTTTTGGAGACATTCCCAGAAAATTCGAGATATACATTTCATTTGTCATGACAATATCTTAAACATATGATATTTTAATCAAAATCGTTAGAGCCATTTTTCAGAAAATTAAAATTTTCGAAACATATTCCATGCAAAGGGTAGTCTGGGGTGGGGGGATTTTCTTGAAAACCTTCGTGTCGCATCTCTGGAAGATACTGAACCTAAATACCAAGTTTGGTGTTTATCCGACTGTTCGTTTCTGAGTTATGCTGTTCACAGACACACACACGGACATGTTTCCAAAAATGTTTTTTTTGGATTCAGGGGGTCTCAAAACATGTATTTCCGGTGAAATCTCAGTATCGAATTTTTGGGTGGAATACAATACTTCCCCTACTTCCTATACGTAGTAGAGAAAGTAAAAAACAGCTTTACACCATTTACAGCAATGAACCTCTTACCGCTTATTAAAGAAGGTTTTCTGAGTATACTAGTATGAATATTACTCATCTAGCTTTAAATATTTTAATTATAACAATATATAAATATCGTAAAATAATTTATTAAAAATTTTTACTTTCATCTCTAGGTACACTTTTCTCTGAAAATAAAGATTAGAACTCTGGCAATTTTACTTATGTTTTTACAAGTAGCTTAAGATAACCGGTTAACTATTTGTCCATTTGTGGTACTAATTTAATTTTTAAAAAATCTGATGTGTTACACTCACAAGACTTTCTCAAGTTTGGTGTTTATCCGACTGTTCATTTCTGAGTTATGCTGTTCACAGACACACACATGGACATGTTTCCAAAGATGCTTTATATGCATTCAGTGCACCTCAAAACATGTATTTCCTGTGAAATCTCGGTATCGAATTTTTGGGTGGAATGCAATACTTCCCAGTTACTATACGTAGTAGAGAAAGTAAAAATAGTGAAAGGAGTAATTTTATTGTAATTTCTAACATTTAAATTTTTTTCGTGGAAACCATGCAATTTAGGACCAAAAGTAAATGAATCTCAACATTCTGTACCACAACAAGAAATTTCAAACTTCTAAGTTAATATTTTGAGAAATGTGCACCTGAAGATTAAAATTATTAATCTACTATATACTATAACATCTCTGGACCATAAGCTTCCTTTAAAGGTCAAATAACAAACAAATTACATAGTTGTGTTGCTTATACCTTTTATGATCGATTACAATATAAAACAAAAAATCAATTTTTTGAAACCAAATCTGTACTCTTAAGTGCCCTTAAAGTCCTGTCAACATTCAGTTGTTTCTCACGATTGCATAGGAACAGTATGGAATTTTAAGGCCAGCATATAGCGTCCAGTTCTTAAACATTTGACTATCGCTGTTCTCCTTGTATCTATAACGAAATGTGTAATGTAGGTATTTCTGCAAAGGTTTATTTGGATTAAAACGTAGTGGATAGAAAAATAAGCTCACTAATAAACAATAAAGGGTAGAGAAAGTCATGTGATTATCACATCAGATTTTTAGAAAAAGGTCCGTGTGTATGTGTATCCGTGTCGCAGTAATCTGTTCGAGTTATCTTATTTGCTGAGCGCCTGTTATTGTTTTACTATTTTGAATTTTGGGGTCTTTGTCCTCCGGCTAGCTATTATTACTAAGTCCAGCAAATATCTCTTGAGCAGGGCGTGTAAACGGAAAGGAGTTGTTACTAAAAGATAACACTGATAAAACTATTTGTTTTTACACTTTTATTGCCGCCACACTTAATTAATAGTTCACATCTGTAATCTTTATACACGCCTGACTGAAACTGTTATATTTCCGAATGTAATTACTGTCTTAATAGTTGTCGCGTCTTCACATTTTGTAACTAACTTTACGACGCGAGAGATTCTGTAGAATTGCGTAATGTGTACCTCATGAATGCTTCCTTAGAACTGCCTGACGTGTAACTCACGAGAGAGATTCCTTAGAACTGCGCGATACTTGCGTGCGTCATGATGGCAGGTTGAGGGCAACCCGATGGTGCGTTAGGCGTGTACCTGCCCTAATTAGGGCTTAACCACGTTGACGGGATATGGGGGTTATAGGATGGCGGTTTGTTCTTTAGGTAGGGGAGAGAAAGGAGGTAACAAAGTTTGTTCCTCAACGGTAGCCGGTCATGGTGCAACTGCCCTTGTGCACCGCTGATGATATGAATTTTGTAATTTAAAACATGTAGGGATTTTAATTTTGAAGTCCAAGCTACTCTTGAAGGGATTGTATTGGAGTTCAGCTTTAGCTGCTGTTGGAATTACTCCGCTGTTACCGGATATGCCGCAAGCCATGCGGGGAAGCCGGTGATGCCTCAAGCGGCGTGTTCCAGGGTTATAATCCCCAAGAGACCGAACGAGGGCGCTCTGATGGTATGGCAACTGGTCGTAAAATTTTGCGGCCCGGCGCCTAATTTCATCCTCCACGTAAGGAAGAGATGAGGCTTCGTGAAGCAGTCTCACGGGAAAGGAGCGGTTTACAGAATAGCTAGCCCGAAGGCTCCTATTCTGCACCCGTTGCAGGAGCAGCAGACTGGAATCTGCGGCCATGCCCCAGATCTCGCAGGCATAAAACAGGAAGGGGATTATGATCGCTCGAAAAAGGTGTAACTTAAGAGGGACAGGCATCCCAGACCTCAGCATCGGGTACAATGAAGCCGCAGCCCCATGACCCCGACGCGCGACATCCCTGACGTATCCCCCAAAAGTTAGGCCCTTATCTAACTTAACTCCCAGGTAGGTGATGGCATTTGTCCATTCTATCCTTCTTCCGAGGTAGCTGAATGTGCGGAGGATTGCGGGAAAGCGGCGCTTGGTGAAGAGAATGGCGTGGCTTTTTGCCGGGTTAATGGATAATCGCCAACGCCTGCACCACTCTTGGAGGAGGCGGAGGTGTCTCTGAATGGGATTGAAGGCCCTGCGTGGATTTTTACTTGTACAATACAGGAGCACGTCATCAGCGTACTGTGCCATGTTGACGTGCTGCTCTGTGGTTAGGTTGGCCACATATACACTAAAGAGTGTGGGGGATAACACAGAACCTTCGGGGACTCCGCCTCGTATTGGCCTTAGTGTAGATTTGTTCCCGCAACCGAAACTACAAAAGTGCGGTGTTTTAGATATGTGTGTAACAGGTGTATTATGTGTGTAGGGAGCTCCAGTTGGATGAGTTTTTTGAGGAGACTCGCATGCCAGGTCGTCGAGAAGGCCTTCTCGACATCCAGTGAAACCGCGGCGGTGTAAGCCCTGTCCTGGAAGCCCAGGGCAGCTGCCTCCACCACGCGCAGCAATTGCTGAGAGGTCGAGTGCCCAGGACGGAAGCCGAACTGGTGTGGTGGGATGGCTCGAATGTCCCCTAAAGACAAGCGGGTAAGAATGGTCCTTTCGAAAACTTTCGAAAGGACAGAGAGGAGGCTAATGGATCTGTAGTTGGCAGGATGTACCGGATCTTTCCCCGGCTTCAACATGCAGATCACCCGAGCCTCTCTCCACTCGCGTGGAAAGTGACGCAGGGCGAAGCACATATTGAACTGCGCGACGTTTACCTCGTGAATGATTCTGTAGAATTGCGCGATACTTGCTTTTGGCTCAAGAATTTATACTCCCTCACTCCGATATGCCTAAACATTATAATAGAGCTGCTATTGGTTAATAACTCGCGCCTACATTAGCGTCTATTCTGTCAGCCAATCATAATTACAAACACATATGCTCTAACGAAAGGCACGCTACCCTGACGTCATTGGTTTGTCTCTTCTAAGTGATAAACAACTCACCCCATCGCTTCATTGTTACCCACTCCTATTGTAAATTTATTTCCTAACAATGCTTATAGCTAACAAACATCTAAAATCATTGTCATACAATAAAGTTAATTTACACTACAACCACTCTGGCAATCACAGTGTTGTGATATGAAATACTGCCTCATCTGTAAACAGCATAACCCAAACGTGAAAAGACGGATCAACACAAATTTAGTATTTAATCAGTACCTTCCACAGATGTGTCACAAAGACGTTCAAGAAAATTCCCCTAACCCATACTACACTTAACATTGAGCACTTTTTTGGAATTTTTTATTTTCTAAAAATGGTTCTAACGATATTGATTAAAATACCATATATTATATATATTTACATGCGAAATAAAATGTATATCTTGAATTTTCTGGGAATAGTCTTTGAAGTCATTCGGAAGGAATTTTGTTTAACCTTGTATACCTACTAAACGTAAGCGATAGACGAAAACGTACTACACAAAAAATGTAGAAGATTTATTTGAAATAACTTTTTGTGGCATCAGCCATTTCCGGGATATCCGTTTTTAATGGTTCGAATTGTTCAACACTTAAACATTCCTTTAAAGTCCTGTCAACATTCAGTTGTTTCTCACGACTGCATGGAAACAGTATGGAATTTTAAGGCCAGCATATAGCGTCAGTTCTTAAACATCTGACTACCACTGCTCCCTTTGTATCTATAATGACATGTGTAATATGGATATTTCTACAAACCTTTATTTTGATTAAAATGAAACAGAAAAATAAGCTTTAGTAAGACAAGTTTGTGTACCCACTAATAAACGATGGAGCGTAGCGAAAGGCATGTGAATGTATCACATCAGACTTTATTTATAGAGTATATGTCTGTTATTAGTAATGAATCATCATAACCTGTATATGGTGCCCCTTTTATTGATGATTATAAATAATTTTACATGAGTTTTTAAATTGCCTGCGCACAAAGCCAGATACCACTTTAGAATTTCAAAGCTGTTTTTCTCGCTTTCGTAATTTTTCTACATCTTTTACGAGTTAAAAATGTTTCGCACGATGCAATGTTTGTCCAATTTCCTTCACATTTTGTGGGGAAACACCCAAAACTATAAATATAAAAATGTTGGGAGTGATTTTTCCTTATCGGTTATCATTGAAGCGATATTAATTATAATATCTAATTAACACACTAAAATTCGTGTAAAAGATTTTTTCTCAAAAATTGAAACACCAACAAAAAAATCTGTTTCCAACATTTTGTCTTAAATATTCGTCAGAGTCAGAATAGATGTTTATATTCGTATAATTTCTTCATCGTATGGATGAAGAATTAAGCAATTAACTTAAAAACTACTGGAGATTATACAATGAAAATACTAAATACTTTGTGTGTTACTTGCGGTATAAATTTCAAAGGCATATATTAAATAAATGTAGAATTTATACATTTCACCTATGTGTACCCTAAAGGCAATGTGCAGTAGAAGCCCCGCTTAACCTAACCGTTTCGGATAACGCATTTTTTTCGATAATCGATGGTAACGATAACTATCGAAAGGAATAAAATTATTGTATTATAAATACATGTAATAATGTTTAATAAAAATTTAGAGGTGGGGCAAAGGAACATTGCCAGAGCGAATGTGAGCATCTCGTATTTCTTCGATCATTCTTTCTTTCTTACCTATTTTATTCTCTCCTCCTCCGCTATTTCGTTTAAGCGCAATTCGGTTAGGCGGGGTTTTACTGTTTCTATGAAAATCCAAATTTTCTTCTGATTGTTTTGATTCTTCTACCATCCACTCAAATCACAAAACAAGTAGTTGACGCAGTAATTTGTATCACAAAAATGTAAATGTCAGAGTGATTGTAGTGTGAATATGCATTGTTGTGTGACATTGATTTGAGATGTTTGTTGATTGTAAGCATTGTTGAGAAGTGGGTTTATACGGCCTTACTGAAACTGACAATAATAGCGTGCAATAATGTAGCGAGGGGGTGAGCTGTTTATCATTATTAGAGACGAGCAAATGACGTCAGAGTGGCGTGTTTTTCTTAGAATTTTCGGGAACATTTTCCCCAGAGCATATGTTTTCGTAATTTTCATTGGATATAAAAATAGACGCTAATGTTGGCGCGTTTTATTATCCAATAGCAGCTCGGTTATAATCTTTAGGCATATTGGGGCGAGGAAGTATAAATCCAGTGTCAGGGTCAAGTTTCACGTAGTTCAACGGAGGCATTCATGGTGCATGCGTCGCACGAAGTTCATCAAGGTTACGCGTAGCAAATTTGTGAAAAATCTCTCGTGTCGTAAAGTTAATTACACAAAAAGTTGAAGTACGCGAATTAATAATGGGCAGTAAAGAAGTTATTATAACAGTTTCAGTTTGGCGAGTGTCAAGATTAATAGGTGAAAGTGAATAATTTGTTACGACAATAAAAGTGTAAAACAAATTCTTTTATCAGTGTTATCTTTGGATAAAAACTCCTTTCCGTTTACACACCTGTACAAGATAAGTGCTTGACCGAGAAATCATAGCTAGCCTGAGGACAGTGAACCCAAAATTAAATACAATAACAGGCGCTCAGTAAAAGATAACACGAAATGACCGCGACAAATTGTATTCCATACGTGCGGCAGATAAACAGTAGCATCTTTAAACTACCAACATTAATACCACTACATATTGTTTCCCCAATGTGGGGCGAACAACAATAATACCCCCGCATATTTGGCTACCACAACGTGGGGCTAACAAACCATAATGTTACTTCATAGTGCATACAATATCATTCATACAAATGAGAAACAAGATAGGCCCAAGAATAGATCCTTGTGGTATGCCATATTATTTTTTATTCATGGAATTTGTGAATTCAGCCAAATAACTAATTTCAACTATTTGCTATTTCTTAATTAGGATTTAATACAATGTAGAGCAACATCTCTAATACCTATATTACTCAGCTTGTTTAACATAACATTATGATCTACCATGTCAAAAGCTTTAGTGAGGTCTAAAAGTATACCAACTCCGTTTTTGTACTGGTCAAGGCTGGTGTAAATTAGTTTTAAAAATTCGTTAATGCAGATGTAGTGGGCTTTTCCTCTATAAAGCCATTGCTGTTTATTACTGATAATATGACACTTTTTGGGAAAGGCTAAAATCTAGAAAGCATAAGTATACAGTATATACAATCAAATAAATGAATATGAAAAGCTTCTCCCACACAGATTTAGAAATTGACTGGAACATGACAATAGGCTATGCATTTAATTTTCACACACAAACTGATGCAGTAATTTGTATCACAAATTATTTAAATGTAAAGAGTGATCACAGTATGAATATGCATTATTATGTGACATTGATTTGAGATGTTTGTTGATTGTAATTATTGTTGGGAAGTAAGCTTATACTGCCTTACTGAAACTGACAATAATAGCGTGCAATAATGCAGCGAGGGGGTGAGCTTTTTATCATTATTGGAAACGAGGAAGTTACGTAATGTTGGCGCGTTTTTCTTTTAGAATCTTCTGGAACATTTCCCTAGAGCATATGTATTCATAATTTTCATTGGATATAAAAATAGACGCTAATGTTGGCGCGTTTTATTAGCAAATAGCAGCTCAGTTATAATCTTTAGGCATATCGGGGTGTATGAGTATAAAAGCGATAGGTTAGAGGTAGACCCCGTCAGCTCATCAAAAATCTTTGTACACTACACGTCGTCTTCAGTCCGTCAGTTCATCAAAAATCTTTGTAAAGTACACGTCGCCTCCAGTTCGTCAGTTCATCAAAAATCTTTGTACACTACACGTCGTCTTCAGTCCGTCATTTCGACGAAAATATTTGTATGATACACGTCGCCTTCATTCCAGCAGAAATATTCCACGTCGGCTATCGATTCGCAAGTTACGCGTATAAGAGTTATGAAAATTCTCAAGTATGGTAAAGTTAATTATACAAAAGGTTGAAGTACGTGGATTAAAAGTGATCAGTAAGAAGTTGTTATAACAGTTTCAGTTTGGCGAGTGTCAAGATCAATGTGTAAATGTGATAGTTAACGTGTTCGACAACAAAAGTATAAAACAAATTTCTTCATCAGTGTTCTCTTTGGATAAAAGATTCCTTCCGTTTACACAACCTGTATAAAGAGAAGTGCTTGACCCAAAAGATCAGAGCTAGCCGGAGGACAGTGAAACAAAATTAAATAAAAATAAAAGTAACATTCTTTCAAACAAAAACTAATACTGCCGCAAATTGCTAACACCAGATGGAGCTACAAACCTAACAAAGAATCACGTCACAAAATGGCTTCACCACATGAAGTAAACACAAATACACAAATAACATTATAAATTTACCACCGCAAATTGGCTCCCAAACGTGGGGCTTAACAATAAATAAATAATATTACAAATAATACCACCCCAAAACTTGGTCATTATTTTATAGTTATTCTAATGAGCTCTTAAGTATGGAGATCTTATCAAACTTAAATTCTACATGAAGTTCTTTAAGATACCCATAATATATGAGTAACTGTATCACACTATGTAAACATTAGCAAGCTCTCACTTCAAGGCTAATGTAGTCTACCGCCTCTACCTCCCTTTCAACATTTACATTCTCAGAAAATTTGTTGTGTATCTTTACTTTTTTGACATGCAAAGTTTCTATTAAATCTTTTATTTCATCTACAGGTGTAGCCATGGATACTTACAAGTATGGTTGTTTAATTGCTTTGAGCATACTAGCATTAAGCAGTGCAACCAACACAAAGATGAAGAATGTGGTTCTCTGGAAGCAAGTGGATTTTGAATACCCTTCTGCCGAAGAGCGAGAGAAAGCAATTGCATTAAAGAAGTTTATTCCTGAAAACAATCTCCCACTTGGATTAGAAATATGGAAAGACAAGTTATTTATTACTGTTCCCCGCTGGAAGTCTGGAGTACCTTCCACTCTTAACCATGTCTCTCTTAAAAGTAAGTGTATTAGCTCAGTTTTGTTGCTTATAAATAAAGTACGAGGGTGGTCTGAAAAGCTTCCGACCTCAACATGAAGATGGCAGCACTCGTAAATAAAGGCTAGTGAATTTCGTTATTAATCTGTTGACAGTTACTCACCAAAGCTTCAGTCATTTTGGACGCTCAGTTATGTAAAGTCGTTTGAGTGAGGTGATGTGAGTGTTTTTATGAAAATGGACAAAATCGAGTATCGAGCTGTCATTAAATATTTGTTTTTGAAAGGCAATACTTCTACGCAAATCAAAGATGAGTTGGATTCTGTGTACGGAGACTGCTCCATCATTTGCCACAGTGAAATTTTGGGCAGCTGAATTTAAACGTGGCCGTAAGAGCTTGGGAGACGATGAACGTTCGGGATGTCCAAAAACTGCAACTACCGACAAAAACATCACCAAAGTTCACCAAATGGTGCTAGACGACCGCCGAATTAAAATGAGAGAGATAGGAGAGGCTAAGAACATGTCAAAAGAAGGTGTTTGTCACATATTAAATCAACATTTAGACATGAGAAAGTTGGGTGCCGCGTTTGCTCACGTTTGACCAAAAACGTGTTCGAATGAACATTTCCAACGCTCTGCTGGCGCAGTTTAGGCGCAATAAATCCGAGTTTTGGCGCCGATAATTACTGTAGATGAAACTTGGATACACCGTTATACGCCCGAAACAAAAATACAGTCCAAACAGTGGACTGCAAAGGGGGAACTGGCTCAAAAAAAAACTGTTTTTTTTTCGGCTGGGAAAGTGATGGCGACTGCTTTTTTGGGATAGTCATGGAGTTATTTTAATCGATTATCCTCAAAAAGGAAAAACCATTACAGGAGCATACTACGCATCATTACTTGATAAGCTTAAGGCAGAACTTGCGGAAAACGGCCACATTTGCAGAAAAAGAAAATCCTGTTTCACCAAGACAATGCACCGTCTCACACCTCAGCGGTTGCAGTGGCGAAAATCCACGAATTACTGTTTGAACTGCTTGACCATCCGCCTTACTCACCAGATCTAGCCCCAAGCGACTTCTTTTTGTTCCCTCATCTGAAAATTGCGCTCGGAGGACAGAGATTTTCGTCAAATGAAGAGGCAATCACCTTCGTGAACAATTATTTTGCAGAGAAAAACGCCGAGTACGATTTGGACGGGTTGCAGAGATGGGAGCATCGCTGGGAGAAGTGTGTAGAGTTACAAGGAGACTATGTTGAAAAATTAAAAAAAAATCTGAAAAAATGTCTTGTATCTTTATTAGGTTGGAAACTTTTCAGACCATCCTCGTATTAGTATACTGGCCGAGCGGGATGGCTCAGGCGGGAGATCCCGGATTGAACCCCAGCGACTGCCCACTCTGACCCATTGGTTCTTTCAGGGGTTTTCCTGGGTCATCAGGTAAATACTGGAGTAGTTTCTTTCTTGCCCTGAAGTTTCTGTCCCTCCATTTCGATCCATTCTTCATTGCATTCATCTTTCATTCCATTGGTCTTTACAGGGTCGGAAGTGTCGGTGATGGTGTTTCGGTGCAGCATGACAGGGAAAAAGGTTGCTCTTTGTGACTCTCTCCATCCCTCGGCTTTAGGCTGGCTGCCGGGGTATCTGAACCCCCTTAAGGGCACTGGAGCCCATCTGTGTGGGGTCCCCGGTCTGCCTGTCTGTCTGCCAGGATGTCTCTATCTGGAAACTTAGGGGCCATGTCATTGCTGTGATGTCGCTCCTGGTTACGGTCGCCTGGTGTCTCCTCTCACTTCATCCTTCCTCCAGGGGATGCCCCCTCATGGGGGGGTATGTACAGTATCCACTCTGGATCAGTGCCGAGTCCCCTTCATAGTCAATCCTATCCTATTGGTATACTGGCTTCTGGTATTACCTACTATGATTACTTTCTCAATCATTTAACTAAAGATAGAAGAAGTAAATAAAATATTCTGTGTTGTACTCACACAACTTTCTCTGCCCATTCTTCTACAAACTATTCTTACAAATGGTAATTATCTGTTCTTTCACACAGGCTTTGTGTTGGGCAAGGTTAGAAAGGTAGAATCAGACTGAAAAATTGAATGCCATAGTCAGGACTTGAACCATAGATCTTCTGGATTCTTTAACCAACTGAGTTACTATGGCAATATGCCAGCATGACATTAAATTCCTAACTGATTCGCATTTTTCACTCTGATTCTACCTTTCCAACCTTGTTCTACATATCACTTGTGTGAAAGAACAATTGATGTAATTAAATCTTGGGTCGGTGGATACAAAGAAAAAAGACATTTACTGTTTGACCCACAGGAACAAATTCACAGTGCACAATCCTGTGAATGACAACAACAAAAAAATCATAATGCTTTTGGTTGTCCTCCAGCGATGTTCTGCAATTTGTTAAGTATAAATGCCACTCAAAACATCTCGTTCACTCACTGCTTCATTCATATAGCTTGTTTCAACATTCTATGGATTTTAGTTGCCAATTTCCTGAGTTTCACACAGAATTTGATATTTGCTCTCTGTTCCAGTTTCATGTTCGTAATTTTGCCAAAGTGAGCGTGCATGTGCTAGTACAAACTTGTGAACATAGGTGCTATCGCTTTGAAATTTTGTGTAACTTATCTTCAAGGTTATTACTCATCTGTGCTGCGCACATATGTCATTCACGTGATCCGTTCGGTCACAGCAGACACAGTCCCAAAATTTAATGATCACACCTCATAGAGAGGGAACAGAACAAGTTAGAAACAATGCAGTGCAGGTAAAGGCTCTGTAAAAGGAAATCATGTTTTGAAAACACAAAGGGTAGTGTTCCCTTCATTCCTAGATGTTGATATGTATGATATGGGTTTATACAATTAAGGGTACATCAAACTCCTAAAAAATGTAGAAAGAAGGAAAGTGAATATTAAAGATTACACTGGAGAAGAAAGTTAAAAGTCTGTAGTTGATGCAGTATTATGCAATATGCAGTCCTTTATTTAAAATAATGCATTTATTTACAAAATATTCAGAAATATACGCATATTTTCCTTCAAAATAAACCTCAAATGTATGACAAATCATACACTATATACTATCTACATTTGTCAAAATATAGGTTTCTACCTTAAAAATAATTATTTCTTTACACATTTGTTCACTCTAAGAATAATTGCTGTTATAATCACAATGAACATAAACAACATGAAAACACCCATAACCTTGCACATTACTGGTGCACTCATATAACAGCTTAATCAGTAAAAATATACTTTCTTTCCTCCCTTCTTTATTGATTAAGCTTAAAAATTTGTTTGGTAGTAGAGTGTACAATGATATTATTTGTGTAACACAAGTCTTTGTAAATTAAAAGGCTACTTTAACATATTTACTTTGGTAGATCAATGTTCTAGATACTCCATTATATTATACCCTATATACATACTTCAATATATATGCTACAATAAATATCATATTGCATTGCTGTTGTTATAATTAATCTTTAAATTCCTACTTATTTTAGAGTAATATGCAACATTTAGGGCAATATATAAAAATTAGTTCTACAAAATGTGAGTATGCCTCTAAGGGATAGGGACAAACAGAGAAATCCTATGGAACATGAAATTATGGAACTAGAAATCCCGCAAGACAACATGTTGCATATTATAAGAACAGTTCTTTGGAACTTGTTTCAATTATTTGCAAAACATATTATAATGAGTACCTATGTAGAAAATTAAAACATTTTTATACAAGAGACAAAACTTAGGTTTCACCCCATAGCAAATATGGAGCCAATGCCCATAAACAAATGGTACATTTTTTCATAAAAAAGTTCTGACACTGGTATGTAAGATGAAAAACCTAACCTCACAATTTTTTGGAAGGCAATTTAAAAACATAAACCTGCATTTGTCGTCAATGAAAAGAAACTACATTTTAAAATCATCTTCCTTTAAATTATTTTAAATAGAAGTTTTGCATTTCAGACCACATTTTCTTTAGATTTTACCACAGTGTAAATACTTATCAATATACTTAGAGACCATTAAGTTAAAATACCACACTTCATAAAAGCAGCAAAAATGCTTCAAAACACTTTAAATAAAATGTATAAAAAACACTTTGTTATTACCAAAGGTTCAAAACTTGTAAATTAATTGAATTACCTTACAAAGTCCCATAATTAAAAGAACAGACCTGGAATGGGGGAAAAAATGCATTAAATATCTGAAATACAATTTAAAGTTCATAACTTTTTGTTCACCCGTACAACAAAATTGGATGGGGCATTTGGATTCAACTTTATGCACAGTCAAGTGCATAGAAATGTGCGATGCTTTTATAGAGCCAATAGGGTTTTCTTTATTTACTGTCGGCAAATTTCCCTAATCATCCATACCAGCCACTCTTTTGTTGGTTTGAATTCAAGTCTCTCTGTCTCTGTCTCTCTCTCACACCAGCCTATGAACAAAAGTCAGGCCTAGGTGAAGGCAAAAGGGGAAGAGTATGGAAACGTTTTACATGAATGGCTGGAAGACATGCTTCACAACTATCCATACCAGCCCCTGGATGAGTCAATCTTATATTGGTTTAATATCAAAAGTCTGACATTCAAACATTAACCTATAAACACAGGTTGGTTTCAAGGTCAAGAGCGAAAGAAAAGGGGGGAGTAAGACAAACATTAAGTCATTTCATGCACTCGACTGTGCATGAAATGACTCCTACCTTGATCTGCAGAGTGAGCAAAAAATATGGAGTTCATCCGACATTGTCATGCCTGCATCAGAGCTGAAGGACGCCATTTTGAATACCTGTAGTATCACGGCTTGTGTAAGTAGTACAGCAAAGTAAAAATACAGGTATTCACAAGTTCGCACAATTTCACATTCATAAGTATCCCAAAACAACTTTCACCTATAACTTGTGATGGAGTTGTTTCTGGACCAGGGTTCCTTATATCAAATTCACGCATTTGTCCTTCTTAATCTTCCCTGAAAGTTTGTATCATCATCATGGAAACCCCTAATTTTATCTCAATTATCAAGAAATAGATCGAAGAATAAGCTTTGGTAATAATAGTTTGTAGAAGAGTGAGTAGAGAAAGTCATGTGAATGCAACACATCAGACTTTTTTCATAAAACAGATTTCAAATTTCACTTGTATGTACTTAATGCATGTAGAAAAGCATTTCCAGCTCACAGAATAGTGCAAAACATAGAAGTCTACAAATCCCTCTTTTCACTAGTTGCAGAGCGCATGCTCAAACTTTTGTCTTTGCTGAGTTTACATACTGTCATGTCCTGGATTGGTCAATGAGCAAAAAGCTTACATGGTCTCAGATATGGGAAAGCCTTTACAATACGCGACCATGACAACTTAATGGCAACCCATGCTTACCTGTGCACCCTAAATTTATCGTTTCCATGGAACAATGGCTCCAACAATTTTGATTAAAATACCATATATTAATGAATATTTACATGAAAAATAAACTGTATATCTTGAATTTTCTGGGAATAGCCTTTGAAGTCCTCTTCATTCGAAAGGAGTTTTGTATAATGTTGTATAACTAGTAAAAATTAAGCAATAGAAGAAAACATATTACACAAGAAATATAGATCTCTTTAAAATGCACAATTTATTTCAAATAACTTTTTAGTGGCATCAACCATTTCTGAGATATTCATTATTAATGGCTCGAATTTTTCATTATTTGGTATTTGTTTAAAGTCCTTTCAACATTCAGTTGTTTCTCGCGATTGCATGGAAACGGTATGGAATTTTAAGACAGCGTATAGTGTCCAGTTGTTAAACATTTGACTATTGCTGTTCCCTTGGTACTTATAACAAAATGTGTAATGTAGCTATTTCTGCAAAGGTTTATTTAGATTAAAAAGAAGTAAGTAGAAAATTATGAACATAACAATAAGAATGCAAGATATATTGTGACGTATGCAGAGATTGTCGCGCATACGTCTCTCTGGTCACCTAGATTCGAGATGGCGGTTAAAGCTTGGGTGGGGGAATCAGCAGTTTTAGGTGGGATAGGTTGGTTAGCGTCCCCTACGCTTTAGGAAGTGTGTCTTGGGACAGAGAGTCAGTGAGGTGAAGTCAACCAGTACAGACGTGTAATCGCCTTCTCCGTGCAGCAATGCATGGCGGCCTCGCCCGACAGACAGGGGACTAAGGAGATAGGTAGTGTATCCTGTTTTATCTAATAAACCCCTTACCATCCAGATATTTCCTGTTTTATTTATGATAGTATAAAGTTCTTTCCTTCCATTTTGAGCCATGTAAGTGTCCCTTTTGCCAGTACTTAGTAATATTTCTGTACTTTCACTTTAGCTGCGTCCCTAGTCGTAGCCTCACCATGTTACAATTTTGTTAATTTTCTGGTACCTCTCAAGCGAGTCGCCCACCTCCCAATGAGCATTAGATAAGAGGCTACGACAATATGTATAAATCAATGTTTTTGTTTATCATTTCAGATGAGAACGAATCTCCAAAACTGATTCCCTACCCAAACTGGAAGAGCAATCATTTACCAGAAACTGCAATTGATTTAAAGAGTGAAACTAAAGAGAATACAAACATGATTTCAGTATTTCGAGTAAGAGCTGATGCATGTGATAGACTTTGGGCAATAGACACTGGACTGTCAGATGTAGCTGGTGAGGCCAACCAACTGGCACCCCCAAGAATACACATTTACAGCCTTCATAATGATACTCTGCTTCATAGTTACACATTAAATCCATCTCATGTAAAGGAGAACTCATTCTTTTCTAGCATCATAGTTGATGTGGACCCAAACAACTGCAACAATGCATATGCATACATCCCAGATCCAGGGCCTTATGCAGTTATTGTGTATAGCCTCAATGATAATGATTCATGGAGAGTTACACATCCCTATTTTAATTCTGACCCTCTCAATAGCAACTACACTGTCGGAGGAGTAAATTTTCAATGGAATGATGGTGTGTTTGCAATTGCCCTTTCGCCTATACAGGAAGATGGATATAGAACTGCATATTTCCACCCGTTATCCAGCACTTACGAGTTTGCAGTATCAACAAGAATTCTTCAGAATAAAACCCTTGCTACTGATTCCCATAACTTCCATGAGTTCAAACGGCTAGGAACTCGTGGTCCAAAGACGCAATCTAGTGTATCATTTCTAGATGAGCCCACTGGAGTATTGTTTTACACTCAAGTAAACCGTGATGGAATTGGGTGCTGGAATTCTCATAATTGTGTCTACTCTCCTGAAACACAAGCTCTTGTTACATCTGATAATGTCACTTTCATCTACCCCAATGATCTCAAGATAGACAGGGATGGCAATCTTTGGGTTTTAACAGATCGGCTACCTTCTTTCATATTCAGTAGTCTCAAAAGTGATGATATTAACTTCTATGTTTTCAAAGCACCTGTAAAACAACTCATTGAAGGCACAGTATGTGAACTTCCTAACAACTAGAGGCACAGATTTCATTTCCATTAATTGTGCTGATCAATCATTCCCTAATTCTGAGAATAAACTGTTGTACTTAATATATTTACGTGCCCTCTGTATTTTAGATGTACTTTAAATAAATGAAGTGCAAAAAAACAATGTTAAATACAAATGTACAAAGAAAATATCAGATCTGCAGTGATAATTATGTATAGGGTCTTTCAACAAGAGTGTCCTATCTTTGAATTTAAATAAAACACATTCTATAAATGATAGAGGTTTATTTATTTTTTATTTTGGAACATAATTAATGTCATTACGTGTGGAAGAGAACATCAGTTATGTGACCGCCGCAACTTTGTTGGGTTGCGCGTATACGGTTGACCCAATTTTCAATGACAGAAAAATGTAAATTAGGTCCAACTTCACGAATAACATGGCTGATGTTATTCATAAGATCATTTACTGTTTCTGGCTTGTTGACGTAAACTTAAGATTTAACATAACCCCACAAGAAGTAATCCAACGGCGCTAAATCACATGACCTCGGGGCCAGTTAATATCACCAACACGGGAAACAATGAAACCTCTTAACTTCTCCTTCAAAAGATCGATTGTTTCGAGAGCAGTATGACATGTGGCACCATCTTGCTGGAACCAGATGTTTCTGAGATCCATACCATCCAATTGAGGCCAAAAATAGTCCCTTATAAGAGCCCGGTATCTTTCTCCATTGATAGAGCTTCTCCATCTTCAACTTGGAAAAAATGTGGACCAATGATTCCACCATACTAAATTCCACCCACATAGTAACCTTTTGAAGATGAAGTCATTCTTGAATCTGCATTGAATTGTGATTGCTCCAATAGCGGCAATTTTGTTTGTTAACACACCATCCATCCAAAAGTGAGCTTCGTCGCTGAAGATGATTTTTCGACAAAAATCCGGGTCAGCTTCCAATTGCTCCATAGCCCAGTCAGCGAATACACGGCGCAACCTATGGTCGTTGGGCTTTAGTTCTTGAGTTAACACTATTTTGTAAGCGTGAAACTTTAAGTCCAGATGCAGAATTCGCCAAGTTGTGGTCGGCGAAGGCCCCAATTCTTCCGCTCGACAAGCAATTGATGTTTCCGTTCTCGCGTACACTCTCACGAACGGTGCCTATGTTTTCGTTGGAGCGCTTACGTCGTTTACGTACAGGCGTTCTCTGTTCGCTGGCAGAACCACTTCTTTCAAATTTATCGATCAAACGCCGAATCGTTCTCTCGCAGGGACAATTATGCACACCGTAAACTTCACGCAATACACGGAAGGTTTGGCGAACAGATGATCCATTTTGATAATACATTTTCACAATTTCTACGCGTTGCTGAATGCTGTAACGTTCCATGGCTATTTGTCAATAACAACTGTAACCACATGAAAAAAATGACTGCTGTAACTCAATAACAACGGCAGCTATCACATGTTAAAGATAGGACACTCTTGTTGAAAGACCCTTTATTTACTGCGTGACTTTATATTAAACATGCAAGGAAATGAGACATTTCGTACGTTTAACTCATTGCTTACTATATATTATAAGCTGGTGCATTGGCATGAGAGTTGACAATAAAACAAGTTCATGTATGCCAATTTTTGCTATTACAAGTGCTCAGCCACTCCCTAAACTTCTTACGGACATCATAATGACAATGAAGTCTTGGAGACTTATTTCAAATATTGTTTATACAAGGATCATTTCAAAAGTTATGTGCACTGTAAGATAGAAGTAAAGTAAATATTTATTTTACAAAATACCTTTGCAGGCCTTCAATATAATTGCCATTCTTGCTTATGACAGCTTCCTAAAGTTTTGGCAAATTCTGTATTTTCGATAGGGCAACTTCATTGTTGAGCTGTCTGATTATTCAGGTCACCTCACTGCAAGCTTCATCAATTGTATCAAAACGTTTTCCATGGAGTGGTTCCTTTAATTTGGGAAACAAATCAAAGCCTGGTGGGCTCATATCAGGACTGTGTGGTAGGGGGGGAAGTATTTCCCATCCATATTTGTTGAGCGTTTCCCTCACTGGTAGGGCAATATGAGGACACCAGCTGCAAGTATGTCAGGGCTTTTATGACAAATTTTCAGGTGCAAACCGTTTGCAGAAACAGCTTGTAGTACGCGCCTGTTACAGTCATCCCCTGGGCCACTTGATTTATACCTATGACTCCATTCATGTCATAAACAAAGATCATCATCAGTTTCACCTTTGATTGTTGGCGGCGGAATTTTTTTAGGTGTGGAGAGTTGGAGCTTTTCCATTGTGATGACTGAGACTTTAGTTCTGCCTCAAAATCTTGTATCCAGGTTTCAACAAGTGCAACAATCCTTTTCAGAAACTGTTCTCCTTCTGTTTGGTAATGTTGAAGCAATAATTCTCTGATTCTTTTACGACCTGCTTGCTGCTCTTCACTCAGATCATATGGAACCCATCTGTCAGCAACTTCTCTCATCTTTAACTTTTCAGAAATGATTCTGTAAACTACGCGACAGACATTCTGGCCTCGTATGCAATTTCCTCACATGTTTTTCATTGATCCTCTTTCAAAATGTCATTAACAGTAATCTGAGAGGTGTCGTCTGATGCAGTTGATGGCCTTCCACTTCTTGGGTTGTTCTGAATACTTACCCAACCTTCACGGAAATGAGTAGACCACAGTCATACTGTGCTACGATCTACTACACTATTCCCACACACCTCTCTCAAAGCGTTGTAAATTTCAGTTGGATTCTTTCCACGTAGGAATTTGATTTTGATGTAGGAACACTGGTCATTATGTGTAATCCGACCTGACTCGGTTTCAGTTTCTATTTTAAAATTGAATTACTCATGACACAGACATGCAAACCAGCCAATACCTATACAACCGTCAAGTCTAAAGTCTGACTCACAACTGATAAATTTCAACTTGATCACGCCACTGTAACGGTTGCACATGTGCCATGTGCAGAACTTTTGAAATGACCCTCGTATATTTAATGTTCATGATGTTATATAGCACTTAGATGAACCTTTATTGGCAGTAGATTTAAATTATACAATAATAAATGGTTGACACTTCCATTGTTATAAAATATGTATACGGAGATCCAAACCCTCCCCCAAGTAACTTTCCCTTTCTCCCTACTATACCGATCCAAGTAGCTATATCACAAATCACTTAACAGTTGGAAAATAAATGCATTATTTTTATTTCTCAAATCAGCATACATTTTCATTATATGCAACTCCTTTTACTTAAATAATAGTTTTTGTAGTACGCATGTCTATGTGTGCTATGTATGTGTTAAGCTTGTTAAACTAAAATGTGTAATAATTGCAGTAGTAGATAACTAAATAAAAATTGTTTATTGCTATGTATTACTGTAAGTCAAGGCAAGAAAATGAATGTTGCATGTCATTCCATGTATTACCAAAAGACAATGAATAAAAAGGAAATGGTGCGTAGTACAGGGTGATTTATGAAGAACTGACACACTTCTTTTTTTAATTATTCTGTTCAAAATTCACCCAATTTCCCAATTTTAGCAGCAAATTAAGCAGAATGTTCTGGAGTTTCGATTGCCTGTCACTAGACGCGCAGATGTTCATGTTTTATTCATAACTGTTAGTTTTATTGTCAGCAACTGTTTTTAAGATTTTGTTCTAGTCAACATGAAAATGGAGTACACATTAAATGAACGACTCTTCCTTGTAAAGCAATACTGGATTACGAACTCCATTACAGCTACTCAAAGGGCATACCAGAGAGAATTTGGTGTTCGGAATCCTCCCCAAGGAAACACAATACTGGGACTGGTAAACAAATTGGAAACAACTGGATCTCTGGTGAGTGAAAAAGGCAAAACTCGTTCATCTAGGCTTCCCACAGTTGTTGACATAAGAGCACGACTGGATCAGTCACCCAAAAAATCATTAAGATGTTCGTTGCAGGAGACAGGGTACAGCTACTCAATGTGTCAGAAGGCTGTGAAAAGTGCAGACCTAAAGCCGTATAGGATTACGGTTGTCCATCAGTTACAGGAACCAGATAAGGATAGACAACTGAATTATTGTCATTGGTTTCAGGCGTTCATTGTGCAAAATTCTGCCATATTGTCCATCATATGGTTCACAGATGAAGCATGGTTCCATTTATCCGGCTATGTGAACTTAAATAACTCCCGCTATAGGGCCAGCGAAAATCCAAATGTTATTCATGAAGTACCTATGCACTTGGTTAAAATCAGAGTTTGGTGCGCACAGAGAATAGTGAGACCTATTTTTACTTTCTCTACTACATATAGTAAGTAGCGGAAGTATTATATTCCACCCAAAAATTCGATACCGATATTTCACCGGAAATACATGTTTTGAGACTCACTGAATCCAAAAAAAGCATTTTTGGAAACATGTCCGTGTGTGTGTCTGTCTGTGTGTCTGTGTGTCTGTCTGTCTGTGAACAGCATAACTCAGAAACGAACAGTCGTATAAACACCAAACTTGGTATTTAGGTTCAGTATCTTCCAGAGATGCAACACGAAGGTTTTCAAGAAAATCCCCCCACCCCAGACTACCCTTTACATGGAACATTTTTCGAAAATTTTAATTTTCTCAAAAATGGCTCTAACGATTTTGATTAAAATATCATATGTTTAAGATAATGTCATGAGAAATGAAATGTATATCTCGAATTTTCTGGGAATGTCTCCAAAAGTATTCTTCATTGTGAACGACTTTTGCATAACTGGTAAACCATAAGAGATAGACAAAATTTTATTACACAAAAAATGTAGATCGCATTAAAATACACAATTTATGTCATACACACTTCTTTTGTTGAGTGAACCGTTTTTGAGATGTTGCTTGTTATTCCCTTAAATTTTCCAATACTTATACTTTTTCTCAAATTCGTTATTCGTTTTTTTTATGTCCTGGACATGTAAAGAGAATGGAATGCACCACATAGCAACCAGTGTTAAAATATTTGACTATCGCTTTAAACCTAGCATATTCCCCTTGCATCTACAAGAAAATTAGCAATAAGATTAACATCTCGATTAACATGAAGCATATGGAGAATAAGTATTTGTAAAAATAGTTTGTACAAGAGTAGAGAAAGTCATGTGAGTGTAACACATCAGATTTTATTTTAAACAATGTGAACACTGCAGAGTACCGATGGACTTTCATGGGTTGGCTGAGCAATGGTGAGGCATGTTTCAAAATATGTTAGCCCCTCTCTAAAGGAATCCTTGATCTTCCTCTAGAGATACTTAAGTTGTAACTTTAATAGTCACAACTATTTATTTATTACTAGTATACAAAAGATAGCACTGCGAAATTTCTACAGTCCCTCAATGTAGTACCAAGCATTATCTACAACTCGTTGCCAGCGATGTGGAAGTCATAGTATTCCTGTAGCAGCTCGTGTTCTGTTAATGTTTCTAATGGATCACCCTACTGCCTGCAGAATCTCGGGGACAGTCCGGAATCGAACATCACAAAGTGGTTCCTTTGTCTTTGGAATCAAGTCATAATCACAGGGCTTAAGTCCGGTGAATGTGGTGGGTGAAAAAGCACTTCCCACCCCATCAGCTACAGATACAGTTGCCCCAGGCCCAAGCATTACCCTAAAAAATCTGATGTGTTACACTCACATGACTTTCTCTACTCTTGTACAAACTATTTTTACAAACACTTATTCTCCATATGCTTCATGTTAATTGAGATATTAATCTTATTGCTAATTTTCTTGCAGATGCAAGGGGAATTGGTAGGCTTTAAGCGACAGTCAAATATTTTAAGAGCTGGTTGCTATGTGGAGTATTCCATTCTCTTTGCATTACCAGGCCAAAAAAAATGAATAACGAATTTGAGAAAAAGTATAAGTATTGGAAAATTTAAGGGAATAACAAACAATATCTCGAAAATGGTTCACTCAACAAAAAAGATGTATATGATATAAATTGTGTATTTTAACGCGATATACCTTTTTTGTGTAGTAAAATTTTGTCTATCTCTTATGGTTTACCAGTTATGCAAAAGTCTTTCACAATGAACACTTTTGTAGACATTCCCAGAAAACTCGGGATATACATTTCATTTGTCATGAAAATATCTTAAACATATGATATTTTAATCAAAATCATTAGAGCCATTATTGAGAAAATTAAAATTTGTGAAAAATGTTCAATGTAAAGGGTAATCTGGGGTGAGGGGATTTTCTTGAAAACCTTCGTGTCGCATCTCTGGAAGATAGTGAACCTAAATATCAAGTTTGGTGTTTATCTGACTGTTCGTTTCTGAGTTATGCTGTTCACAGACACACACACATACACACACAGACACACACATGGACATGTTTCCAAAAATCTGATGTATTACACTCACATGACTTTCTCTACTCTTGTACAAAGTATTTTTACAAACGCTTATTCTCCATCTACTTCATGTTAATCAAGATAAACATTTGCAGACTCTTATCTTATTGCTAAGTTTCTTGTAGATGTAAGGAGAATATATATTTACAAGGGCAATATAGAAATACAGTAGCCTTTAAGCATATACATATCTCTTAATAGCTGGTTGCTAGGTGCAGCACCATTCCCTTTCCCACAGATTAATACTCTTTGCATATATAAGATAAAAAAATGAATAAGGAACTCCCATTTGAGAAAATAAGTATTGAAAAATTTAAGGGAATAACAAGGCATATCTCGAAAATGGTTCACTCAACAAAAAAAATGTATATGACATAAATTGTGTATTTTAACGCGATCTACATTTTTTGTGTAGTAAAATTTTGTCTATGTCTTATGGTTTACCAGTTATGCAAAAGTCGTTCACAATGAAGAATACTTTTGGAGACATTCCCAGAAAATTCAAGATATACATTTTATTTGTCATGAAAATATCTTAAACATATGATATTTTAATCAAAATCGTTAGAGCCATTTTTGAGAAAATTAACATTCTTTCCTTGAACGACAGTATGTGTTAGGATGAGCCATCACAGTCGTATGCAGGAATGAGCATGACTTTCAAATCTGTAGTGGCACAATTCAACACTGTTTTGCATGGTGACCTGTAATGATGCCACTCTTTGGATTGGTGCTTAAGTAGAGGTTCGTATGACCTGGCCCATGTCTCAAGTACAATAATGCACTGTAAGAAGGTGTCTCCATCACAACCACAATGCTCCAAGTGAGCTTGAGCAAAGTCATATCGTAGCCATCGCTCATATCCCAGGGAACCCATTGAGATACAACTTTTCGCATTCTCAGGCAAATCTTTAGAATACGAAACATAGACATATGAACCATTCCTATCTCCAGGGCTAACTCGCATACTGTCTGTGAGGCAGTATTTTAATACCTAAATAATTTCAATTGTATTTTATGATAAGTAAATTCAATAACAGCCTGCCTTGAAACAATATGTATGTATAAATTATTTAAATTGTATGTAACAGTCATTGCATATGCTTATTTTTTATTATAAACATGTTTTATAATGTTATGTGAATACATTATATACTTTAATAATGCAAGAGCTGTGGGAACAATAAGTTTTAAGTTGCTAACAATGAGGTAATAATGAGATAACCTTGTAGCAATAATGAATTCAAGAGTTTGAAAAGTTACCAGTCATTATTATATCAAAGATAAGATAAATTCAGTAACAGTTTAAAATTAGCCAATCAATAGCAAGGAAAAAGTTTAAGTAAAATGCAGATATTCTATTGGACTAGAATTAGCCAATCAGAGACTTGAAATACTGAAGCTTACAAGTTTAACCGTTTAAAGTTGCTCAGTTGCTGGCAAGCCTTGGTAGTGAACAGATGGAAGATGTGTTCTCTACAAGTGAATCGTAAAATATGTACACGCGTTAAGTGAAAGTGTTGAAGATTCTCACAGTTCTTAAAAAGTGTAGTGCTTTATAAAAATGTGTAAGAATTAATAAAAGTGAATTTAAAAAAGTTAAATTCTGTGATGTCTACATTCTTGTTGCACCGTACCCTGAATAAGAGAAACATGTTTTTAAACTAAGACTGACGCAGCCGAGGCAAATTCAAACATAAATAATATAGAAGCAGTTTTAATAACAAAGTTAAATATTATAGTGTAAAACTTGGAGTGTAATAACAAAAACACATCTTGAAATCAGCTTCTCATACGTAGCAGGATATTGCGTAATAACAGTAACTATTACATAATCAACAAATTCAAACCAATGCCTAAAGCGTGTCTTAGGAACTCATTAAATGCAACTAAATAAATATAAAATAAATATTACGTAAGCATTACTACTTCATCTGTCATTGGTTAGTGTCTAGTAGTGCAGAAACAGCTTGTATAGCCTCTTTACTAACTCTCGGACGAGCCGACTGGGCTATGTGTTCCATGTGTTCCTTGTTTAAGGCTCTAATCCACCTTGCCACAGTCCTGTATGGTCACACCATCTCCTCACATTCCCCAACAAGACCTTCATGACATTGTCGTGCTGTATGACCACAAACACATTGACCTTTCAGCCAAGATCGCTGTTCCTGCTTTGTAAACATTGACAAATATAACAGTTTACAGTGGTAATTAACAGGAAACTACCTTCCTCTCTCCACAGCGCATGCGCTGTGAGTCTGATGGAAGAATCCATTTAATGGGGAAGAGACTGGACATAGACTAAAGTGTGGTAAACAACAATAACTCCCTGTTTCACTTCCATGGCAGTAATGTCACTAATTTTGTCACACCCAACATAGAAACCCAAAAAAGAATAAAGCACACAGTTAAGACTAGCACAGTCTCACTGCATTGTTTTCAACATGAGGACAGAAATATACCAACAAGGTGTTTCTAGCAGAAGTGCAGTAGTTATACCCTGCTGATCCACCATTTATAAACAAGCTGCAGTTGTACAGCTTATGTATTTTGGACTTCTACTCCATGTATGTACTGCTTCCTTTTGGCTTACACAGTTCTTTATCCTACTTTATTCCTTGAAATACATACGAGGTGTGATCAAAAAGTTTCTGGAATGACGTCATAAATACTACACAACAGCTTGTTTTGTCTAATCTGCACTGTCACCCTCGAAGTAGTCTCCTTGGGAGTTGATACACTTGTCCCAGCACTTCTGCCGCTGCTGGAAGCACCTCTGGAAGTCCTCTTCTTTCAACATGTTCAGAGCCTTCTGCAATTTGCGATAGATGTCCTCAAAACGGTGTCCTCAGAGCCGCATTCTAAGTCGCAGGAAAAGAAAAAGTCTGCGGGTGCAAAATCTGGAGAATAGGCACAATCGGGAACAGTATTCATCCTATTTTTATCCAAAAATTGGCGAACAGAAAGGGCTTTGTGCGTGGGTGCATTGTCATGATGCAGGAACCAGTCACCACTCCTCCATTTCTCCCCTGTTTGCGTCGCACATTCTCCCTTAATCTTTGTAGCACTTGTTTGTACAACACTTGATTTACTGTTTGACCCTGTGGCACACAATCCTTATGTACAATGCCTTTAATGTCAAAAAACACAATCATCATTGACTTCACTTTGGATCGAACTTGACTGGCCTTTTCCGGGAGTGGAGATGAAGGACTCTTTCATTGTGAAGATTGTTGCTTCGTTTCTGGATCGTACCTATAAATCCATGTTTCATCACCAGTAATAATTTTCTCCATAAACTGTGGTCATTTTATAGCTGCTTTTTAAGATCTGTGCAGGCAATTACATGGCTTTCCTTTTGGTCATTTGAAAGTAGGCGGGGCACAAACTTGGCGGCAATTCTTCCCATGTCCAAATTGTCTTTCAAAATGCTTTGAACACTTCCAAAGGAGAGTCCTAATGAGTCAGAAAGTTCTCTTATTGTAATGCGCCTATCATTTATGATCATTTCCCTCACCTGATTGATATTTTCATCCGTTCTGCTGGAACAGGGTCGCCCTGAACGATCTGCATCTTTAACTGATATCACACCACTTTTAAATTTCGAAATCCACTAAAATGCTTGAATTTTGCCCATAACTTCCTCCCCATAAGCTGTTCTTAACATTTCATAGGCTTCTGTTGCAGTTTTACCGAGTTTAAAGCAAAATTTGATGTTCGTTCTTTGTTCTTCGTAATCTGACATTTTTGCTACATGGAAAAATTGCAGCACATGCAAAACACATGTTCACTTCAGAGTGTCTACCTCGTCACTACATGGTCACAGGAAGTCACGTGACCTCTCATTTTTATCAGGAAGGACACTGCATGTACAGTCTGGGTAAGAATTAAAGAAATCTCAGCGTCAGCATTGTTGTGAAGCCATTCCCGAAACTTTTTGATCACACCTCGTATCCTTCAAACATTACCTTTATCAAATATTTCCTTCCATTGAATAGCGTTACATGATGTATCAGTAGCCGCATCACATGCAAATGTGTCTGGAGGATGCTTCTGATGGTTGGAAATTTGGCATTAAGGGTAGATTAAAACCTGTAATTGGTGATGTTAAATCTACTAAATTATTTAAGATATCAAACTGAAGTTTTTACAGGATGTAGACATATGACTTCTATATCAGTACCCAAAGGTAAGGGGTAGGACATGGTTTACGGACAGTTCCTGTCTTGGGGGCAGGATGGGAACTGGAGCATACATTACTACATTTATTTTAAAATCATATCCATATAACCGGAAGATCTTTTACAATTTCAGATAAAATGTACTAAAAAATTTCAAGTTGAGCAGCATGTCACATATTGCAAGAATGTAAAAAACAAAAGAATCTGCAACACAACCAAATCTAGTCATTTATTGCTGCTCCTGCACCTAAGGCACTGCAAAATAATTTTTACAGGGATTTGTGTGATGCTTTTCGGGACTAAATATACCATTTAAGAAACTCAGAAACCCAACTCTTAATGATTTTTTGGAGAAGTATACATCAAAAGGTGCCCTTGATCCCTCGACAAACATATTTGTTCATATTTGCACCTTAACTTCTTTGAATTAATGAACTGGGAACAAAAATGCATTTTTAATGTATTTTTCACTTGATTGCACATGCATATTTTGGGATTTTATAGTGCATGAAATTGTCATCTTTAATGATTACACATAATGATGACTAATGCACCTTCTGGTTAACACATTTAATCATATTTCTGAAATACACTGTCCCTTTTGTTCCATCTTCACTAGTCTCACAAATTGGGTCTCTCAACTGAAATATTATGGGAGTATTGTTACTGTTGTGCTTCTGCTGCCAACATTGCAGCATTGAAGACCCTAAGCCGCAGAATTGAGAGCCCTAAGCCACAAAGCGAAGCCAAAGGATATTTTTTTAGAAGAAGAGGAGTGGAGCAACGACAGGGTGTAGCTGTAGGATCTGTGCAACTAAATTGCAATTTTCATTGCTTAGTGACATCTTTTTAAACGTGCTTCTGCATTTTCTTAATATGTAGCACCAACTTCTCTTCATTTTCACTGCCCAAAAAACTACTTGTTCCAATGGATCCTTTTGAGACATAGCCAGTTTTCACCCTTCATTTCAGAGTCTTTCTTGGGATATTGAATGTTATGGATGTATGACGTAATGAGGTTCCATTAGCAGCAGCTTCAATAGCCATGTTCAACTGTTCATCTGTCTAAATACCATGAACACTGCCTGGTTTTCTTTTGTATTTTGTTGGCATCTAGAAAGCACAAGAAAGATGTTGAAATATAAAAAGAATTTAAATGATTTAGTTTACTATACCTGGTTATACACCATAGTGATAAAAATTATAATAATGATGAAACAGTGTATCGGAATAAATAAAAAAAACAAATAAAATGGAGAATATGTCTTTAAAAATGCAATGAAGATATGTCTCCAGGAAGGCTGGTTATCTCTCCCATTTGTGGAGGTGAGATGGCCACAGGCCACAACAAAACTAGGAGAACGTTATAATGATGTAAGAAATGTAAAACATCCAATATACACTTACCATGCGCAGAAAGTTTCCAACTGCTGTCTTGAAAGGATGTTCGGTTTTCATTTACTTCATACAAAAGTGGAAAAATAATTACCTTGTGGAAAGTTACAACAGAAATAAACTGGCGGAAATGCAACCATAAGCAGTGTACGTGATCAACCATCAATAACAAGGACTGAAAGCTTGCCGCCAGCCAAATCAAACATCACGCCGCAGTTCAACAAGAGAGGCATTGGTCATCTCTCCTGTATGGCCGTCTCCCCCGGATTTACCCTATTTGTAAGCTCCTTAGGGTTGATAGCTCCTTTTTGCTCATGGGTATGTTTACTAACCTATGTGCAAGAGTTTAGTGCTGCATGTTTATGGGGAACTGAGTTATGGCTTGTGTTTTATGTAGCTATTGGTTTGGGTGGGTTATTCCATGTCAAGTCTCACAAATTTTCACAAAATCTGACCATCATGTCTCCGATTCACTTCAAATTTTGTCCATGGATTAAGAAACACAAACTGAATTATGTTTTAAATGCTTATTACTTTCCCTACTACGTATAGTAAGTAGGGGAAGTATTGAATTCTACCCAAAAATTCAATACCAATATTTCACCGGAAATATATGTTTTGAGACCTCCTGAATCCAAAAAAAGCATTTTTGGAAACATATCCGTGTCTGTGAACAGTATAACTCAGAAACGAACAGTCGGATAAACACCAAACTTGGTATTTAGGTTCAGTATCTTCCAGAGATGTGACACGATGGTTTTCAAGAAAATCCCCCTATCCCAGATTACCTTTACATGGAACATTTTTCGAAAATTTTAATTTTCTCAAAAATGGCTTTAACGATTTTGATTAAAATATCATATGTTTAAAATATTTTCATTACAAATAAAATGTATATCTTGAATTTTCTGGGAATGTCTCCAAAAGTATTCTTCATTGTGAATGACTTTTGCATAACCGGTAAACCATAAGAGATAGACAAAATTTTACTACACAGAAAATGTAGATCGCGTTAAAACACACAATTTATGTCATATACTTTTCTTTTGTTGAGTGAACCATTTTTGAGATATTGCTTGTTATTCCCTTAAATTTTTCAATACTTATTTTCTCAAATGGGAATTCGTTATTCATTTTTTTGTCTTGGATACGCAAAGAGTATTAATGTGTGGCAAAGAGAATGGTGCTGCACCTAGCAACCAGCTATTAAGAGATATTTCTATGCTTAAAGGCTACTGTATTTCTATATTGCCCTTGCAAATACAAAACAAGGGGAACATAGTACGTCTTAAGCGATAGTCAAATATGTTTAGAACTGGTCGCTATGTGTAAAATGTAATTCTGTTTGCATGTCAAAAGATCGTTTCTGCAAATGTTTATCTCAATTAATATGAAATAGATGGAGAATAAGAGTTTGTAAAAATAGTTTGTACAAGAGTAGAGAAAGTCATGTGAGTGTAACACAGATTTTTTTTTTAATCGCAATATTTTTTAAAATATTGCACAATCCATCAATCCATCTTGTGAAAAGTGGTACACCTCTCTACCTTTAAATTAGAATATCTCAATGGCGATAAGTGATAAAATTATGTTATAGAGTGCAATGCAAAGCTTAATAATTTATCTTTTACTTAGCATTTATTATAATTGATATAATTAGCTATTAACATCAATTTTTAAAATCTATATACCTCTGTTAACACCTAAGTTATTCCTTGTAGTTCTTGTATATATTTACATAAAACAAAGATGCGATCCTGAATAGTTAAGTTTATATAAAATTACTTAGAAAGCAGTGCATAGCGCGGCTGGAGAGTAGCAGCAGCGGCAGTCTGTCATTGGATGCCTTGTCAACTGTCCACAGCACTTTAGTTGCACTAGTTTGTTCACATGTAACTTAAATTTGGCATACACTTGAGTAACATTCAAACTTTCCACCTTATACAATGGGAGGCAACTTAACTACAATTTAATTGTGCACTTTTTCCCCTTGAGACTCAAGTGAATACCATCTGGTTATTATTGCATTATTTGTTAATGGAATAAATGAATTTAGCTCTAAGGTACCAGGATGCTGTATCTTGCCTTAAAATGGGCACTATGTTCAAAACCATTCTGGATTATACACGGCATTGGCACAATCACTGTTATCCGTGGGTGGACTTTGTTTTTTGTTTTGTTTTTTTGACATCATCACATAGTTTTAGGTCTGGTGATAAAGTTAAGTTCTGCATTTTAAAGTTTTTGAGCATATTGCGGGTAACCAAGCTTAATGATTTCTGCCTTGTGTTATGCTTGGAAACATTAAATAGATTCAAGCAATAGTCATAGCTACATTTCTTCAGTACACTCATTATGCACTTTAGAAACCACAGAGCTAAGAATGAACTTCTAACGCCAAAAGCTGAACACAAATTAACATCATGTTTGTACTGTGTAACCCACTGGCCGGCACGGCGTGCTGCTGCAGTGTAAAGCTCCCAGTCAGCAGTCTTATGTTCTAAAACCCTACATGCTACCACAAATAAACTGTTTAAAAGTGTAATTCTAAGGAAGATCCCATCCTGATATTAACAGATTTAAAACAAAAATATATCACAGATTCATCTGGTATTTTCTCCAGATTTTAATATTACGGGATTAAATATGATATTGCAGTTTAAAATATTCATACTTAAAACAAGTGATTGTTTTTTTATTCCGAAAAAATAGAACTTTATATAAGGAAAATAAATTGGTTTTATCTGCAAAACAATGTGTTGTTCTTATTCCTGACATTCTGTATTCCGGGAATAAATTACTTTTATGTAATGTTGTGCGTGTATAAGAAAAATGTTAAGTATGCTGTAAATCCTAAAATAATTTTATTTTCCGCAAAATATAAAATACACGGCGGCGCCGTGGCCGAGTGGTGAGACCGCTCGCCTCCCACCGAGGCGGACCGGGTTCAATCCCAGGGACCTGCATGTGGGATTTGTGGTGGACGAAGCGGCGTCTGGGCGGGTTTTCTCCGGGATCTCCGATTTCCCCCGCCATTCATTCCACCAACTGCTCCATCATCACCTTTCCTTTCATCCATTTCACCAACATTTCGCTTCATCTACTTCCTTCATCCCATACCAGGCATCGGGCTGATCACCCATCCTGGATGTTCTGTCTGATCCATGAGTGTCTGCTCCTCGACGGGCCTCTGACCCCAGGCACCCGCCTGTAAGTCCTGGGGGGTTTAAGTCCTACATAAGAGGAGGGTAAACAGATAATGAATGAATGAATGAATGAATATAAAATACACATTCATTTATTTTATGTGTAGAACACATAAACTAAATTTCAGAAAATTCAGAGAAAGTGAGGTTTTATGTGTTTTCGATTTGATGTGGAATGACTCATATGCAAAAAATTAGATGGCTTTATTTCTAATGCTTTTAAGATCTAGGAATGGCAGCTGTCCATTACACTCTTTCTCCATGGTGAATATTATCAGACTGAATAAGAAGGAAATCCTTAAGGAATACATACCCCCATTGAAAAAAAGACAGGAAGTTGGATCAGCACTCTACAGATATAACAATAGACTTACCTTTTTCTTATGTTCCCAGGAAGAACAGATCAGTATTGTTTTCCTCAATGTATCACAGCAAAGAAGTTATTACAGTATCCAGAAAGCTGTAACAATTACAACAGATACTCAACATAAGGACTAACATTCTTGAACCAAAATTCAAGTATGAATTGAAATTTACAGTCTCCTATCCACAGCGGGGTGAATGGGAAAGACTGATAAAACCTCATAATAACAAAGGCCCAATCTGGTACGCTGATGGTTCTAGAACCAAATCAGGAACAGTGGCTGGGTTTTACAGTAATGACACCAAGATTTCTTATAGTCTGGGTAACTTAGCTACAGTTTTCCAGGCTGAGGTTTATGCATTCCTAGCCAGTGTCATGGAAAGCATTAAAAGGAGATATAAGAATAGAAGTGTTCTTATCCTCTCAGACAGTCAAGCTGCTCTTAAAGCACTTGAATCACCAATAAAATCAAAGCTCGTCTCAGAATGCTGGGAATCCTTAATGACACTGGCTGAACACAATAAGGTTCAACTTATGTGGGTGCCAGGACACACAGGTATACCAGGCAATGAGAAAGCAGATGAAGCAGCCAAGATTGGCAGCGAAATCCCATTTTTGGGTCCGGGGCCTGTACTGGGGGTGTCCTACAGAACATGAACAATTAAGTGCTAGGCTCAAGCAGAACACAAGAACTACTGGAACTCCATTGAGGGTTGCAGACATTCCAAGTTATTTATTACAGACCTGGATAACAGCCGGGCAAAGTACCTGCACAGTCTTAGTAGAAGAAGGATTCCCCAACTGACTCACATTTTTCTGGTAAACCACAAGGAGATCTGAAATTCATTTAGAGATGACAATTCCGAAGGTACCCATAAGAACACCAAGTAGATACATATTCAATGAACTTAAAGTTTTGCCTATCCCATGCCTATATATTCTTGAAACCTTAAACTTCATTTATAATAATATAACTATATTTCATAAGAACTCAGAATATCATAACTACAACACAAAAAAATCTCAACAACTTATATTTGGATAGCCACAGGCTTACAAAAAGCCTAGCAAGTATTTCCCATCTGGGTGTCTTAATGTATAACAAACTAGATACTTCAATAAAATACTTAACATGACTTTCTCTACTCTTGTATAAACTATTTTTACAAACGCTTATTCTCCATATGCTTCATGTTAATCCAGATGTTAATCTTATTGCTAATTTTCTTGTAGATGCAAGGGGAATTGGTAGGCTTTAAGCGATAGTCAAATATATTAAGAGCTGGTTGCTATGTGGAGTATTCCATTCTCTTTGCATTACCAGGACAAAAAAATGAATAACGAATTCTCATTAGAGAAAAAGTATAAGTATTAGAAAATTTAAGGGAATAACAAGCAATATCTGAAAATGGTTCACTCAACAAAACAAATGTATATGACATAAACTGTGTATTTTAACGTGATCTACATTTTTTGTGTAGTAAAATTTTGTCTATCTCTTATGGTTTACCAGTTATGCAAATGTCATTCACAATGAAGAATACTTTTGGAGACATTGCCAGAAAATTCGAGACATACATTTCATTTGTCAGGAAAATATCTTAAACATATGATATTTTAATCAAAATCATTAGAGCCATTATGAGAAAATTACAATTTTCGAAAAATGTTCCATGTAAAGGGTAATCTGTGGTGGGGGGATTTTCTTGAAAACCTTCGTGTCGCATCTCTGGAAGATACTGAACCTAAATACCAAGTTTGATGTTTATCTGACTGTTCCTTTCCGAGTTATGTTGTTCACAGACACACACATGGACATGTTTCCAAAAATGCTTCTTTTTTGATTCAGGGGGTCTCAAAACATATATTTCCGGTGAAATCTCTTTATCGAATTTTTGGGTGGAATACAATACTCCTCTACTTACTATACATAGTAGAGAAAGTAAAAACATGTAGTTCTCATTAAAACACACAATTTATGACAGATAAATTTTTTTTGTGGTGTTAACCATTTCTGAGATATTCTTTGTTATTGGTTGGAATTGTCAAATACTTTATACATTTCTCAATTGAACTTTACTTTTTTTTCTTTTTTACTTTCTCTACCACGTACATAGTAGTTAGAGAAGGTATTGTATTCTGTGAACAGCATCACTCAAACACAAAATGTTGGATCAACGCCAAACTTGGTACTTAAGTGCAGTACCTTCCAAAGATACAACACAAAGATTTTCAAGAAATCCCCCTACCCCAAACTACCGTTCACATGAACATTTTTCGAAATTTTTTATTTTCTAAAAAAATGGCTCCAACAATTTTGATTAAAATACCATATACTAAAGATATGTAATTTACATGACAAATACAATTATATGTTTAATTTTCTGGGAATAGCCTTTGAAGTCCTCTTCATTCAGAAGGAATTTTTTATAATCTTGTATAACTGGTAAACGTTAAGCGATAGACAAAAACATCTTATTTTAAGAAATGTTAAAATACACAATTTATTTCAAATAACCTTTTTTGTAGCATCAGCCATTTCTGAGATATCTGTTATTAATGCTTCGAAATGTTGAATACTTGGTCATTCTTTTGAAGTCTTGTCAACGTTCAGTTGTTTCTTGCAGTTGCATGGAAACAGTGTGGAATTTTAAGGCCAGCATATAGCGTCCAATTCTTAAGTATTTGACTATTGTTGTTCCTTTTGTATCTATAATGAAATGTGTAATGTAGCTATTTCCATAAAGGTTTATTTGGATTAAAATGTAGTAAATATAAAAATTAGCTTTAGTAAGACTAATTTGTATATCCACAAACATACGAGAGGGTAGAGAAAGTAATGTGAACGTACCGCATCAGAATTGTTTTTCTTTTATGCTAATGCAAAGAGGACAACATTTCAAAGCCAATATAAAGCGACCAGCTTTGAAAATATTTGACTATTGCTTTAGTTTACTGTATTCTTCTTATACCTAGAACAAAATTTGTAAATGAGTAATGAAGGTTTACCCGTATTAACAACAAGAAGTAGATAAAAGAATAAACTTTTATAAGAATAGTTTGTAGATCACTCATGTGAATGCAACACATCAGATTCTTCACTTAGCTCAACAAATCAACAACTGCTGCCTTAAGAAAAAAAAACAATTATAATCTGTAAACAGTAATGAAATAAAGTCACAACAGTTGGTTCATGACATGCTTGCGTAAACTTAGAAATATGGTGGTAATAGTGCACAACAATAAACATGTACAAAGATGTATACAAGAAGGGAATTTTGAAAGCAAAAATTAGTCAAAAGGATTCCCAAACATAAAACTACTCAAATATAAAGTGTTTCTACAGATACACTTCATGATTATAAACATGTATATTGTCGCTTTCAGTTGCTGGATTTACATGAAAATGGTGTCATTAGAAAGAACATCTCAGAAATTTCAGGGGATGTGTAATTGATATTGTTGACCACAGCAATAAGAAATGTCAGCACAAGGAGCAAAAAGACAGTTTCCGCTATTTTGCTTGTCATTATGGTATTGTTGGATGAAACAATTGCATTAAATGATGTGAATATTAAATTTTCAAGTCACTGTGAATTCTGCAGCATTTAGGGCTGTTTTCACAGTTTAAACCTTGTAAGTTTCAACTGAGATGAAAACTTCATGGAAAGTAAACTTGGTAATGCTTCCGCAAGTGCATCGAGTGAATTCTCATCATTTGTTTAAGGCGATACTGTTCATAATAAGCTTTTGTAGGTTATCCAGCAATGTATAGTTAAAATGGCCAAAAAAATCAGAGTCAAAACATTGAACTTTACTTCTCAAAATTCGGTATTCTCCTAGAAATTGTGAAACAGCATAAGCTTGTAATAGAGTGCAAGCAAACGCATAAATTACTATGGCGTAAAAAAACAAAAATAGGAAAAAATTGTGATATGAAGGGTGGATTAAATGATGTGAAACAATTTTGATAGCTCTGTAAGCTGTAGATTTTGAGATGCCGGAAAAATCTCTGGCTGCAATTAGCATGCTTTCACTTGCATATAACCTCTATGTTAAGAAATTAAAAATTAAATTGAGCTTTATTTATGGATGCACTTACGGCTGTGATCCTTAGCATCCAATTCTATATTGGACGTAAAAGACCGGTAGTTTTACTCAGAGGCCTCTTTATCAAACTTGAAGTTCTTTTATGGGCCTTAAATCTATGACACGGGACCACCGACTTTACTTCCCTTCTGAAGGAAGCCATGCTAAGGATTATTGATTATTGCGCTCAAAAAATCCATGCCTTCTGCTGGGTTTGAACCCGCAACCTCGGGAACTAGAGGCTAGCATGGTGACCACTACACCACGGAAGACGACTTAATGTTAAGAGAAGCACTGTTTATGACAAGAGAGCTTTGTAACTGAAATATAAAGCAATATGTTATGGCAATGAGTGCAACAATATATAAGATAAACATATAAAGTACAAATTTAAAATTAAGGACATACCAAATTAAGTTTTGCTTCTTACCAGTCAATAATTTCTGGCACCATCATTTCGGACTGTTTACTTAATCGAAACCTCTCTTAGAATTCTCATTCATTTTATACATGAAAATGATTTAGATGATTCTAAACATTCTAAGTGTCTCCTTAGTTAAATCACAGTTCAGTACGGTTTAAGCCAAGCCACGTATAAGCTCAGCTTATTGCTTGAACGCTGTAGAACTCTGTTGTAGCTTTAATCCTGATTCGAAATTTAAGCTCAAACTGTTAAACCAGGCCTTAGAGGGTTATGGCAAACCCATTGGATCGTAGTTGTTGTGAATTAGATAGAATACACACATGGAATATAGTAAGAGTTCAGCATGCTTTCAGAAGAAATTTTCAACATGAGACAACTGGTGATAAAACAATTCTGAAGTGGTATAGAATTTTGTAGAGCATGGATGCATATATGATAAGAGAAAAGTCCAATCTGAATCTTGTGTACATACCACCACTACCTCAAAATCTGCAAGAGCTCCAAATTAGTATCACTGCAACCATCAAGTCCATCTCCACATATATATCAAAGAGTGTGTGTCACTACTGTCCATTCCAAACCAGAGTGCCTTTCACTGAAAACAAACTCTTTGTATTATCCGCGTGAAAGTAGTTCGCAATCCCCGCCCATAATATCTGCTTGTTCCCCTCCCACGTGCTTGTTGAACACTATTTAATCTATAAAAAGGCGCCCTGTGTGATAATCATAGTTCAAAATGCAACCTGAGGTAACAATTGATTTTATAAGTATGCAGTAATGAACATTTTACTTACGTTAATCACAATCCTCGGGCAAAAGTGCAACACCCAAATCCGAATCCTCCGAAGATGACTCAGCTACCATATCAGAATCAGAACTACTCTCCAAAATAATGACAAGCTTATCCACAATTCCACAGCACTGTCGCACTTAAAACAAGTTCCCACATTTTATCCTCTTCTATGTTGTATTATGTCTGTTTATACTCCCTGCTCACTTTCGTTACACTTCTCACTGAAACGCCTGTAAAATCCGATATTAGTTTCGTAATATGCAATAATGCAAGTGTCGGGCATTTTTGTAATAGTGAGTTGAATACATGAAGTATTGTTTGTTTTTAGCCACTTTTTAAATGTTTCCAGCTTCTGTGTTTGAACAGTTTATTCGCACTACATGCACCTTCCTCTGCCATATCAGCTCAAATACCAACTGACTAAATCACAAGATTTGACCTGAGCTGAGCATATGTGTGTTAGTGTATTATGAATGACTGTTCGCTTATCATATATCCTGTGTTACGCAAAGTGTTTATTCGGTACTCAGATAGCACCTCCGGGAATTCATTGCTGCATTTCTTGTATATGTAAGATAGTTGCAGTCATGCATACAGTTGGTATTAACAAGCAAGATGCTGTATGCGTTAGCGCAACAGCAGGTGTAAATCATATTTTGTAATCTCTTAACAGCTAGTATATATCCATTACCTTTAACGTGAGTTCTTATGATAACCGCAATAAAATGTGCAGTTCTATACCTTTCCTGCTCTAATATTTCATAATACAATACATGTATTAAGGAACTATTTACGTTGGCATAAGGGTATATTCTTGGGTTCGTGACAAGCCGAAGCAGGTGCTTCTGTTTACATCAGAGGGAACTCTGGTTTGGAATGGACAGTAGTGGTGATATCGCCTTGATGTCTCCAGCATGACATTCTATGTCTTTGAGGTAGGTTACGAAAATGTTTGAGTTACTCTTTCTAATGACACCAGTTTCACATAAACCCAGCAACTGGCAGCGACACTATATCTGATTATAATTACGGAGTGTTTCTGTGGTCACCCTATATATAAAATTGCATGGAATGTAATTAAATAAGAAAGAAGTAGTGTATACATAAGGATGTGAATATTTCTGATGAACTAAATACCTTTTTTTGTAAACGGCTATCCAGACTATGGTCCACCAGAGCACCAATAACTCTTAAATCAACTGTTCCTTTAATGATTTTCTGCTTAATCATTCTACATCCAGAAACGATACTTCAAATATTTTAACTGGAAATAAGTCCACCCTCTCACCATGCTTGGCACCTAAAATGAAAAATTCAAGAACGAGGATTATTATGGTATCTGTAATACTTTAATAAAATTAGCCATTAATGCAATTTTGCTACCCAAAACCAAATTGCAAATAGGTTACTAGTATACTAACTGTTTCTTGATTGAATATGTGTAACATAGTTCATTATACAAAAAGGGTGAAAAAATCACCCTCTAAGTTATAGATACATCGCACTTGTTCCTATAATATAAAACAACTATTGAAAACTAAAAAATCTGATGTGTTACACTCACATGACTTTCTCTACTCTTGTACAAACTATTTTTACAAACGCTTATTCTCCATATGCTTCATGTTAATCCAGATATCGAGATGTTAATCTTATTGCTAATTTTCTTGTAGATGCAAGGGGAATTGGTAGGCTTTAAGCAATAGACAAATATTTTAAGAGCTGGTTGCTATGTGGAGTATTCCATTCTCTTTGCATTACCAGAACAAAAAAAAATGAATAACGAATTCTCATTTGAGAAAAAGTATAAGTAATGGAAAATTTAATAACAAGCAATATCTTGAAAATGACATAATTGTGTATTTTAATGCAAACTACAGTTTCTGTGTAGTAAAATTTTGTCTATCTCTTATAGTTTACCAGTTATGCAAAAGTCGTTCACAATGAAGAATACTTTTGCAGACATTCCCAGAAAATTCAAGCTATACATTTCATTTGTCATGAGAATATCTTAAACATACGATATTTTATTCAAAATCGTTAGAGCCGTTTTTGAGAAAATTAAAATTTTCGAAAAATGTTGCATGTAAAGGGTAATCTGGGGTGGAGGATTTTCTTGAAAACCTTTGTGTTGCATCTCTGGAAGATACTGAACTAAATACCAAGTTTGGTGTTTATCCGACTGTTCGTTTCCAACTTATGCTGTTCACAGACACACGGACATGTTTCCAAAAATGCTTTTTTTGGATTCAGGGGGTCTCAAAACATGTATTTCCGGTGAAATCTCGGTATCAAATTTTTGGGTGGAATACAATACTTCCATAAGTATTACAGAAAGTAAAAATAAGTTAATTAACAATTCACAGAGTGGTTTTTGCTCATGGTGCAATATAACAAAATCAATTATTGCAGAAATTCTGAATGGATTTGCACTACATCATTGTGTAAGTACTTCTCTTTTAGATCTTTGAACTGTCCTAAATAACATTAGTATCAAAACTACAACATTACGGAGCTGAAAGAAGTGGGCTAAATTTATTATGTTTGTACCTTTGTATTATCACATTATTCAGATAGTTAGCATTCTTCTGTATAATTTGAGGTTCAGATTTGTCGTTGGGGCAGATGTCTCGGGTCTTCTATTCTCATAGGCTTTGCTATTTGATGGTCCAACGATTTATAATCAATCATGAAATACAATCAGTGAACATGATATGTATTCACAACTATCTCATAGAATTCAGAGTAATTAAATAATGCAATTATTCTGCCTTAACACAGTCAAAGCAGTTCTACATTGGTAGTATCACTCAATATTTCAAAATACTCTATGCATTGATATATTTGTATAATTAGTGCCATTTTTGGAGGGAGGCACAGCAGTGTATCTGTTCTCTCTGAAGTCGGGATGCTTGAGAAATAGCATGGGCATGCTAGCATAGGTATCAGAAGGGGTGCCATGATAGGCTGTTTACTGGCTTCCTTCACCTGCTCTTGTAATGATGTCAATCATATGCACAGGGACCTCGTTTATCCGGCTCTCATTAATTTGTATCTCTGGTATATTATAATTTTTTTTCTCAAACGCAGCACAAATTTGAAACAAAAGCAACTTACATGATACCTCATAAAATAAAAGTGAGTTCAGTATTGAGTTTTATGAGCTAACAATTATTTTTACTTTCTCTACTATGTATAGTAATTAGGGGAAGTATTGCATTCCACCCAAAAATTTGATGCCGAGATTTCACCGGAAATAGATGTTTACAAACCCCCTAAATCCAAAAAAAGTATTTTTGGAAACATGTCCGTGTGTGTGTCTGTGAACAGCATTACTCAGAAACGAAAAGTCGGATAAACACCAAACTTGGTATTTAGGTTCAGTATCTTCCAGAGATGCGACACAAAGGTTTTCAAGAAAATCCCCCCCCCAGATTACCCTTTACATGGAGCATTTTTCGAAAATTTTAGTTTTTTTCAAAAATGGCTCTAATGATTTTGATTAAAATATCATATGTATAAGACATTTTCATGACAAATGAAATGTATATCTCGAATTTTCTGGGAATGTCTCCAAAAGTATTCATCATTGTGTATGGCTTTTGCATAACTGGTTAACAATAAGAGATACACAAAATTTTACTACACAAAAAATGTAGATCGCATTAAAATACACAATTTATGTCATATACATTTTTTTTTGTTGTTGAGTGAACCATTTTCGAGATATTGCTTGTTATTCCCTTAAATTTTCCAATACTTATACTTTTTCTCAAATTCCTTATTCATTTTTTTTGTCCTGGTAATGCAAAGAGAATGGAATACTCCACATAGCAACCAGCTCTTAATATATTTGATTATCACTTAAAGCCTACCAATTCTGCTTGCATCTACAAGAAAATTAGCAATAAGATTAATATCTTGATAAACATGAAGCATATGGAGAATAAGCGTTTGTAAAAATAGTTTGTACAAGAGTAGAGAAAGTCATGTGAGTGTAACACATCAGATTTTTATAGTGGTAGTTTGTATCATTTAAATGTTAGATTCCAGATTCTGGGTTTTTGTTAATTCAGATTACCTGCAGTCCCATGCAGATAAACAAGGTTCCTGTGCATTCATGAATCACTGAGATGATGACCTACATATGATCATAAACACTACATATGGGTATGCAATTTATATGTACATTAACTACATATTATAAAATATTCCTTTTATTACAATGCAATGTTTAAAATAACTGAACATACTGTGATGATATCACAGCGTCTTCACTAAATGGGATGTCTGTTCCCTAGCCGGAGTGATGGGAAGGAATGGGCAAGAGGGGTTGAGCCACCTCAACCACAAGAGGGATTTCATTGAGAGGGTTACAGGTTGCAGGGAGCTGGAGGGGTGGTGAAGGGTGACACTTTAAGACATGTAATTTTGGTTCTATGAGAGACTTTAATATTTTTAATAATCTAAATTACATTACAAGAAAGTTAACACAGCTTTTAAGTTCACTTGCTAGATGTAAGAAGTCAACATTCCAGCTTTGCACTTCTTTGGAGAGAGGCACAAAATTCCAAGTTTAACAGAATAAGTGTAAAGAGACAACAGACACAGAGTCTGACTAAGCACGTGACGAGGGCCCAGACAGATCATCATAAAACATCACTTTAAACACTGTAGCTGAAGCTGACCAAGTGGTAACCTAAGCGTTACGTCAGCATAATTTGCGTAACCCCTCCACATGTCAAATTCCCATGAACCTGAGATGACCATACCCCTACAAATTATATGACATAACCCCTGCTTACATAAGCATCCAGGACAGTACATGCAAGAATTCTAAACCCAATCTTTACTTAAATGTTGTATTCAAAATCTAAAACTTAATAAAATTACATTCAACACATTCTTGAAAAGTAGAACTATAACCTTTACAATACATACAATAACACAACTTTTGAGGTTACCATTAACTCTGTGGGGATATGCATTTATCAAATATTCAGAAATGATGTACATAAAAATAGCTTGGGTATAATAAACATGACTGCAAGTGTTATTGGTCAATATTGTTGTCCCTCAAAGTTCAGTACAAAATTGAAGAGCATCAGTGGATATTAACATCTGAGTTATGACAGTGAGCTGAATATTTGCTATTTTTAGCATGTTTCAAAGTGCCCACATAGCATCACTAGCTGCAGAAAAAAGAACAATGATGCTACTATTCCAAAAATTTTTTCATAGCTCAAAATAGCCATAACTGAAATACCGTATCTAACTACTGTTTTGAACATTCGATGTGCCAAATTTTACTTCCTGGGGTTTTAGGCACCAGTGCAACATCATGAGAGAAATGGTCTTGGTTTTATGGTACATTACAGGATGAATTGTACGTGGATCTTGCGGTCAATGATAACTTGGGTTTCATCGTGTTTACTAAAATCCATTAGTACAGTGTGGTCATTTTAAGGTAAGGCTACAGACCGGTTTATCTTTATCAGCTGTGTTTCAGTCGCTGCTTTATGTTCATGCTGTGCAGGGAGTTGTGCATGGTGCACCTCAAAGGTGAAAGTTTATTCAAGACATCGATGTTGTAAATTAAAATTGAGTTTTATTTATGGATGCTCATTAACTACTATGGTCCCTAGCGTCCCATTCTATATTGGGCGTGAAAGACCGGTAATTTGTTCAGAGGCCTCTTTATCAGGCTTGAGGTTCTTTTACGTGCCGTAAATCTACGACACGGGACCAGCGGCTTTACTTCCCTTCCGAAGGAAGCATTTTTACGCCCGAAAAAAATCCATCGACCTCCGCCGGGTTTGAACCAGCGACCTTGGGAACAAGAGGCTAGCACGGTACCACTAGTCCATGGAGGACGACATCTGTGTTGTGTGTGATTTGCTTAAGAGGGTTAATGTGTTGTTATTATCTACTGCAATGCCTGCCGACAAATTCACACTTGAACAACGAATTTTTATTTGCAATACATACATAAAACCTCAATATGGCTGTATAGACAATAAGCGTACCTATTGACAATTTCAAGAAAAATTTCCTGGTATTCCAGTTACAGGTAGACAAACTGCTGGACGTTTGGTTAATAAGTTTAGGAGAACGGGATCTAAGAAACGAAAACGAGAACGCAGGAAAAATTGAAAAAATCTTATGTGTTACACTCACATGACTTTCTCTACTCTTCTACAAACTATTTCTACAAACGCGTATTCTCCATATGCTTCATGTTAACCGAGATGTTAATCTTATTGCTAATTTTCTTGTAGATGCAATGGGAATTGGTAGGCTTTAAGCGATAGTCAAATATTTTAAGAGCTGGTTGCTATGTGGAGTATTCCATTTTCTTTGTATTACCAGGACAAAAAAAAAATCTGATGTGTTACACTCACATGACTTTCTCTACTCTTGTACCAACTATTTTTACAAACGCTTATTCTCCATCTACTTCATGTTAATCGAGATAAACATTTGCAGACTCTATCTCCCACCGAGACAGACCGGGTTCAATCCCAGGGACCTGCATGTGGGATTTGTGGTGGACGAAGCGGCGTCTGGGCGGGTTTTCTCCGGGTTCTCCGGTTTCCCCCGCCATTCATTCCACCAACTGCTCAATCATCACCTTTCCTTTCATCCCTTTCAGCATCATTTCGTTTCATCTACTTCCTTCATCCCATACCAGGCATCGGGCTGATCACCCATCCTGGATGCTCTGTCTGATCCATGAGTGTCTGCTCCTCGACGGGCCTCTGACCCCAGGCACCCGCTTGTAAGTCCTGGGGGGTGTAAGTCCTACATAAGAGGAGGGTAAACAGATAATGAATGAATGTAAGGGGAATATATATTTACAAGGGCAATATAGAAATACAGAAGCCTTTAAGCACATACAGATATCTTAATAGCTGGTTGCTAGGTGCAGCACCACTCCCTTTGCCACAGATTATAACTCTTTGCATATTCAAGAAAATCTGATGTGTTACACTCACATGACTTTCTCTACTCTTGTACAACCTAATTTTACAAACGCCTATTCTCCATATGCTTCATGTTAATCGAGATATCGAGATGTCAATCTTATTGGTAATTTTCTTGTAGATGCAAGGAAAATATGGTAGCTTTTAAGCGATAGTCAAATATTTTAACGCTGGTTGCTATGTGACGCATTCCATTCTCTTTGCATGTCCAGGACATAAAAAAATCTGATGTGTTACACTCACATGACTTTCTCTACTCTTGTACAATCTATTTTTACAAACGCCTATTCTCCATATGCTTTATGTTAATCGAGATATCGAGATGTCAATCTTATTGCTAATTTTCTTGTAGATGCAAGGGGAATATGGTAGCTTTTAAGCGATGGTCAAATATTTTAACGCTGGTTGCTATGTTTCGAATTCCATTCTCTTTGCAAGTCCAGGACATAAAAAAATGAATAACGAATTTGAGAAAAAGTATAAGTATTGGAAAATTTAAGGGAATAACAAGCAATATCTCGAAAACGGTTCACTCAACAAAAGAAATGTATATAACATAAGTTGTGTATTTTAACGAGATCAACATTTTTTGTGTAGTAAAATTTTGTCTATCTCTTATGGTTTACCAGTTATGCAAAAGTCGTTCACAATGAAGAATACTCTTGGAGACATTCCCAGAAAATTCGAGATATACATTTCATTTCTCATGGCATTATCTTAAACATATGATATTTTAAACAAAATCGTTAGAGCCATTTTTGAGAAAATTAAAATTTTCGAAAAATGTTCCATGTAAAGGGTAGTCTGGGGTGGGGGGATTTTCTTGAAAACCTTCGTGTCGCATCTCTGGAAGATACTGAACCTAAATACCAAGTTTGGTGTTTATCCGACTGTTCGTTTTTGAGTTATGCTGTTCACACACACACAGACACACACACAGACACACACAGACACACAGACACACACACGGACATGTTTCCAAAAATGCTTTTTTTGGATTCAGGAGGTCTCAAAACATGTATTTCCGGTGAAATCTCGGTATCGAATTTTTGGGTGGAATGCAATACTTCCCCTACTTACTATACGTAGTAGAGAAAGTAAAAATTAATAACGCATTTGAGAAAAAGTATAAGTATTGGAAAATTTAAGGAAATAACAAGCAATATCTCGAAAACGGTTCACTCAACAAAAGAAATGTATATGACATAAGTTGTGTATTTTAACGCGATCTACATTTTTTGTGTAGTAAAATTTTGTCTATCTCTTATGGTTTACCAGTTATGCAAAAGTCGTTCACAATGAAGAATACTTTTGGAGACATTCCCAGAAAATTCGAGATATACATTTCATTTCTCATGACACTACACTAAACATATGATATTTTCATCAAAATCGTTAGAGCCATTTTTGAGAAAATTAAAATTTTCGAAAAATCTTCCATGTAAAGGGTAGTCTGGGGTGGGAGGATTTTCTTGAAAACCTTCGTGTCGCATCTCTGGAAGATACTGAGCCTAAATACCAAGTTTGGTGCTTATCCGATTGTTCGTTTTTGAGTTATGCTGTTCACAGACACACACACACACACACACACACAGACACACACACAGACACACACACGGACATGTTTCCAAAAATGCTTTTTTTGGATTCAGGAGGTCTCAAAACGTGTATTTCCGGTGAAATCTCGGTATCGAATTTTTGGGTGGAATGCAATACTTACTATACGTAGTAGAGAAAGTAACAAAAAATGAACAACGAATTCCCATTTGAGAAAATAAGTATTGAAAAATTTAAGGGAATAACAAGCAATATCTCGAAAATGGTTCACTTAACAAAAAAAATGTATATGACATAAATTGTGTATTTTAACGCGGTCTACATTTTTTGTGTAGTAAAATTTTCTCTATCTCTTATGGTTTACCAGTTACGCAAACGTCGTTCACAATGAAGAATACTTTTGGAGACATTCCCAGAAAATTCGAGATATACATTTCATTTGTCATAAAAATATCTTAAACATATGATATTTTAATCAAAATCGTTAGAGCCATTTTTGAGATAATTAAAATTTTCGAAAAATGTTCCATGTAAAGGGTAGTCTGGGGTGGGGGGATTTTCTTGAAAACCTTCGTGTCGCATCTCTGGAAGATACTGAACCTAAATACCAAGTTTGGTGTTTATCCGACTGTTCGTTTTTGAGTTATGCTGTTGACAGACACACACGCGGACATGTTTCCAAAAATGTTTTTTCTTTCTCTACTACGTATAGTAAGTAGGGTAAGTATTGTATTCCACCCAAAAATTCGATACAGAGATTTCACCGGAAATACATGTTTTGAGACCCCCTGAATCAAAAAAAAGCATTTTTGGAAACATGTCCGTGTGTGTCTGTGAACAGCATAACTCATAAACGAACAGTCGGAGAAACACCAAACTTGGTATTTTGGTTCAGTATCTTCCAGAGATGCGACACGAAGGTTTTCAAGAAAATCCCCCCACCCCAGACTACCCTTTACATGGAAGATTTTTCGAAAATTTTAATTTTCTCAAAAATGGCCCTAACCATTTTGATTAAAATATCATATGTTTAAGATATTGTCATGAGAAATGAAATGTATATCTCGAATTTTCTGGGAATGTCTCCAAAAGTATTCTTCATTGTGAACGACTTTTGCATAGCTGGTAAACCATAAGAGATAGACAAAATTTTACTACACGAAAAATGTAGATCGCGTTAAAATACACAATTTATGTCATATACATTTCTTTTGTTAAGTGAACCGTTTTAGAGATATTGCTTGTTATTTCGTTAAATTTTGCAATACTTAATACTTTTTCTCAAATTCGTTATTCATTTTTACTTTCTCTACTACGTATAGTAAGTAGGGGAAGTATTGCATTCCACCCAAAAATTCGATACCGAGATTTCACCGGAAATACATGTTTTGAGACCTCCTGAATCCAAAAAAAGCATTTTTGGAAACATGTCCGTGTGTGTGTCTGTGTGTCTGTGTGTGTGTGTGTGTCTGTGTGTGTGTCTGTGTGTGTGTGTGAACAGCATAACTCAAAAACGAACAGTCGGATAAACACCAAACTTGGTATTTAGGTTCAGTATCTTCCAGAGATGCGACACGAAGGTTTTCAAGAAAATCCCCCCACCCCAGACTACCCTTTACATGGAACATTTTTCGAAAATTTTAATTTTCTCAAAAATGGCTCTAACGATTTTGTTTAAAATATCATATGTTTAAGATAATGCCATGAGAAATGAAATGTATATCTCGAATTTTCTGGGAATGTCTCCAAAAGTATTCTTCATTGTGAACGACTTTTGCATAACTGGTAAACCATAAGAGATAGACAAAATTTTACTACACAAAAAATGTTGATCTCGTTAAAATACACAACTTATGTTATATACATTTCTTTTGTTGAGTGAACCGTTTTCGAGATATTGCTTGTTATTCCCTTAAATTTTCCAATACTTATACTTTTTCTCAAATTCGTTATTCATTTTTTTATGTCCTGGACTTGCAAAGAGAATGGAATTCGACACATAGCAACCAGCGTTAAAATATTTGACCATCGCTTAAAAGCTACCATATTCCCCTTGCATCTACAAGAAAATTATCAATAAGATTGACATCTCGATATCTCGATTAACATAAAGCATATGGAGAATAGGCGTTTGTAAAAATAGATTGTACAAGAGTAGAGAAAGTCATGTGAGTGTAACACATCAGATTTTTTTTATGTCCTGGACATGCAAAGAGAATGGAATGCGCCACATAGCAACCAGAGTTAAAATGCTTGACTATCACTTAAAGCCTACCATATTCCCCTTGCATCTACAAGAAAATTACCAATAAGTTTGACATCTCGATATCTCTATTAACATGAAGCATATGGAGAATAAGCGTTTGTAAAAATAGTTTGTACAAGAGTAAAGAAAGTCATGTGAGTGTAACATCAGATTTTTGCTTTCTCTACTACGTATAGTAAGTAGGGGAAGTATTGTATTCCACCCAAAAATTCGGTACCGAGATTTCACCGGAAATACATGTTTTGAGATCCCCTGAATCCAAAAAAAGCATTTTTGGAAACATGTCCGTGTGTGTGTCTGTGTGTCTGTGAACAGCATAACTCAGAAACGAACAGTCGGATAAACACCACACTTGGGATTTAGGTTCAGTATCTTCCAGAGATGCGACACGAAGATTTTCAAGAAAATTTCCCCACCCCAGAGTACCCTTTATATGGAACATTTTTCGAAAATTTTAATTTTCTCAAAAAAGGCTCTAATGATTTTGATTAAAATATCATATGTTTAAGATATTTTCATGACAAATAAAATGTATATTTTGAATTTTCTGGGAATGTCTCCAAAAGTATTCTTCATTGTGAACAACTTTTGCATAACTGTAAACCATAAGAGAATAGACAGAATTTTACTACACAAAAAATGTAGATCGCGTTAAAATACACAATTTATGTCATGTACATTTTTGTTGTTGAGTGAAACATTTTCGAGATATTGCTTGTTATTCCCTTAAATTTTTCAATATTTTCTCAAATGGGAATTCGTTATTCATTTTTTTTTGTCTTGAATATGCAAAGAGTATTAATCTGTGGAAAAGGGAATATTGCTGCACCTAGCAACCAGCTATTAAGAGATATCTATGTGCTTAAAGGCTACTGTATTTCTATATTTCCCATGTAAATATATATTTCCGTACAAGAAAATTAGCAATAAGATAGAGTCTGCAAATGTTTATCTCGATTAACATGAAGTAGATGGTGAATAAGCGTTTGTAAAAATAGTTTGTACAAGAGTAGAGAAAGTCATGTGAGTGTAACACATCAGATTTTTTTGGATTCAAGGGGTCTCAAAACATATATTTCCGGTGACATCTCGGTATCGAATTTTTGTGTGGAATACAATACTTCCCCTACTTACTCTTTGTAGTAGAGAAAGTAAAAATTGACGAAATTGGTACAGCTATCTGTGGGAAACCCTAAAAGATAAAATTTATAGCAACAATCCTCACGCCGTAAATGAACTCGAGGACAATATAAAAACAGAAGGTATGAACATTACGCAAGAAAAACTTATGCGTGTGAATGGAAATTTTCTCCCAATATACCAAGAATGTCTTCACGCAGATGGACACCACTTGTAAGAAGATTAATACTCATAACTGTACGTGTTTCTATCGCTCGTAAGTAAATAACGCGGGAGCTACGGAACGAAAAATCCCTAGTGTAATAGACAATATGCGGAACACGCATATACGCGATCCATGGCCTCGCCATAAAACGACCGCACTACAGTAACTATTTACGCCAGGTACCGGGCTTATCCCGAGTACATGAGGCAAGTTGCTGCGGCTCGCAACCTCATGGGGACCAGTGGACGTACGGGCGAGCGGGCGAGTGAACGCCGTGCCCAAGGAGATGCACCAGCGCGCATGCTACCTGCCTCTGATGTGGCTGGGACGCGGGCAGAGGCTCCTGTACGGGAGAGTGACACCCGTGATCTGAGGCCTAGTCAACCACCAGGTAGGCCGCGTCAACCAGCGAGGGAACAACCTTCAAGACCTGACCCCATCGACGTCCCACGACTAGAACACCAACGACAGATGTACCACAGATCCATGGCTACCAGATTGTCCGACGCGTACACCAGGGACACCTGCGCACGCATCGTCGAGCTGCTCGCCTTTTCGGAGGAGTCGGAGTCCCGAAGCATCCTGGCCACATACCGCGACTTTTTCCAAATCCTTACCACTCCAGGTTTCCTATGAAGGTTACACCATCAACCCTAAACCTCATAACCTGGAACGCACGCGGACTGCGAAGACCCAAGACTGAACTTAAAGACTTTCTTGCACAAAATAACATTCATATAGCCCTAATAACCGAAACCTATTTAAGCGACACAGATAGATTTAACATTCAAGGTTACACTAACACCACAACGATAGAAACGGACGCGGAGGCGGAACCGCTATCATAATAAAACAAGGCATAACTCATGACCTAGCATCACAACTCCAACTTCGAACATTAGAAGCAACTAGTATCTACATCACAGTAGATAACAATCGCGTAGTAGTTACGGCGGCACATGCCTCCCCACCCAGTGTACTAAATTCAGCGGGCCTAAACGCACTCATGCAATTAAACCAAAGAGCAATAATAGCTGGCGATCTAAATGCAAAACACCAAATTTGGGACTGCAATGAAACCAATCCCGAAGGTAGGGCCCTGCTAAACCTTGAAAACAGCACAGATTACATAATTCATGCTCCTACGGAACACACATATATCCCCTTCAGCAGAAATCAACAACCAGAAATACTGGATCAGGATTAACTTACAGGTTAAATATGAGCTGTCCTCTGATCATGTACCTGTATTAATAACCCTCGAAGGTTCAGCGGCACAAGACCCACCAGTTCAGCGCCGCAACTACAACAAAGCGGATTGGGAAAAATTTGCGACGACAGTAAACCAAAACCTACCTAAAATCCAACTAAACACGACCGAAAACGTAAATGCGGCTGTAATTGAATTCGAACAAGCCATAAAGACCGTAACCACCGCGGCGGTACCGTTAAGTAAACCGCGACCAACCCAACCACCACTGCCACAAGACATACACATGCTAGCAGAAGAAAGAAACAGAGCTAGGCGAAAATGGCAGAAATCACCACACATCGCGGACCAAGAATACTATGAGCTAGGTCATAGTAAGAGAAAGAACAAATTTCATCTCCCAACAATGGCGACACACACTAGAGAACCTCAACTACGAACGAGACTCTGTGTGGAGAATAGCTCGTTGCCTAACATGCGACAAAACTCAAATTCCACCCCTACACTACAAACAAACGATTGTCTCAATCGACCAGCAAAAAGCGGACACACTAGCCGATGCGTTACAGCAAACGCTAACACCGAATCCCACCCCATCGTGCCCACACTTCACGGCAGAAACGGAAACTGAAACCGTCAGCTACAAAGAACAGGTTACTCATAACCACCTGCGAAAAACCTGCCCAAGCGAAATCAAATGGCTAATTAGTCATCACCCAAGACGAAAGACCCCAGGGCCGGACAGCATCACAACAGCAGTCCTCATGCATCTGCCAGAAGATGCCATAAAACTATTTCAAAAATATTCAATCATGTGCTAACAAGCGGGCACTTCCCGGACAGGTGGAAGCTGGCCACAGTGGCCCACTTCCCCAAAAAGGTGAAAAATCTGTCCAACCCGCACAACTACAGAACAATTAGTCTACTGAGCACATTAGGCAAACTTCTCGAAAAAGTAATTCTCAATCGACTCAACACACAGCTAATTAAACAAAATATCCTAATTCCGGAACAGTTTGGGTTCAGAGCCAGACATTCGACAACCCTACAATTAATCAGAGCAACCGAAAGCATCACCTATGGTTTTAACATAAACAAATCAACAGGTGCGCTAATGCTTGACGTTGAACGAGCATTCGACCGAGTATGACACGCGGGCCTACTAAAGAAACTCAAAACTATAAACATATACGACTCGCTAATCAAACTTATAGCGAACTACTATATTCCAATCCAGAGTAAACAATCACCTCTCAACGGAGCGGCCAATCAAAGCAGGAGTCCCACAAGGAAGTCTGCTCGCGCCGACGCTATTTAATATATACATAAACGACATACCAAAAACCGCGAACACAAACGTATATATTTACGCTGACGACACAGCAATAATGACACAATTTGGCAAAACCGAATTCATACACCGAAGACTACAAAGCGCTCTCACTAATCTTGAGTACTGGCTTACAAAATGGCGCATTAAGGTAAATGCACCAAAGACACAAGCCATCATATTCACAAAACGCATTAACCACAGATTTTCCAAACACAGCTACCGCCGCTCACCATATTTGAAGACAACATTGAGTGGAAAGACACGGTAACCTGATTAGGACTAAAAAAGGACCAAGGATTAACGTGGAAAAAGCACATACAGCAGATTCGGGGAAAAGCCAACGCCCAACTGGACAGGCTCTACCCACTCATCAACACTGATTCCCAATTAAATCTAAATATGGGACTCACGCTGTACAAAACATTGCGACCAATATTCACTTATGCTGCACCAGTATGGGGATAAGCCGCCATAACCTACATCAAAGGATTACAAAGATTCCAAAACAAGATCCTGCGCATGATAGCCAAAGTACCTTACACAGCACCATCAGATCTACTTCATGAAGAGCTTAAAATGCACACAGTTGAAGAGTTCATTAAGAAACTAACATGCGATATGTACGATAAATTATACAAGCATCACAACCCACTAATAACAATATTATGAACCTACGATACAGAAAATAACAAACACAACAGACCCGTATCACTATTCGATAGAACATTATCCATTGATTACACTGCTGAAATACAACACTTCCTCGACAATCTCATTCAAACATGACAAAGACACTGTCAAAGGACTGCTGAGGCGGACCGGGAGAAAGGGCCTCCCACCGTGAACGTGGACAGTGAAAGACGGGCCACTGCATTATGGGGTCATTCACACAGAAGACAATGGCGACCATCAGGACGAGTACAACGAAGGACCTAGAAGGCCGGATGCTACGACAGACGCCTGTGCCCTCTTGATGAACAGGAACCCCTGGGAAGAACAGCACAGGACGCAACCTCACAAATTTTTCAATTATGCATATGATGATGATGATGATGATGATGAGATGCGGTTTAAGGGCGCTAAACAGCTAAGGTCATCAGCGCCCTTACAAAGTATAAAATGTACAGTCCAAAAATAAAAGTCCGATAAAAAACCGCATAATTAAAAAAGGGACACAAACTTGCGATGTCCAAAAGGTAAAAAACAAAACCCCAAATTCCAAAAACGAACACACCAAAGCCATGGTCAATAAAAGAGTAAAACAACGTGTCAAGAACTGTAGAATGCCAGGGATACGAGCGCCAGATGTCCACTGGGGAGGAGATGCCCCATTAAAAAGAGAATATAAAATCACACAGTCAAAAGACGCTCAGCGCATCAAATGCGTCTGGTAAATCCAATGTCACTGATAAAACGTAAAAGACACTCTACAGCACGCGCGTTGTCTGCCAAAACGTTGGCTAGGCCAACAGGCAGACCAACACGAAGGCGCAACGGAGCTAAAACTTGACACTCTGCTAAAATGTGACGCATCGTTAAGGGCGCATCACACTGCTCAAAGAGTGGTGCGGGGTCACCACTGAGCAGGTATCTATGACTAAAAAGACAATCTCCGATTCGTAAGCGAGCTAAAATTACCTCTTCCCGACGACACGAACGAGAAGAGGTACCCCAGATTAACAGGAGAGGCTTAACCTCCCGTAACTTGTTCCCCCGAAGGGCCGTCCACTCATCCCTCCAAAGCGAGAGGATGTGGCTACGTAAAATAACAAACAAATCTGTCGAGGGAACAACAGCAGTAAAAAAATCTGGGTAATAAAATCGCCGATAATTATGCATAGAATTAGTTCTACAATACATATCTAACTTAGCAGTAAGATAACGTTAAGTCATATGACACGCAGGTACTCCCTGCAAACAACACACAAATTAGACCTTAAGCATGAAATTAAGCATATATTAACAACATAAGAAAATACGCATATAACCCACTGGTATTGTTCAGGTTTCATGGGCAATATCAGAAGTAGCATTTGACGCGCTCGCATGCAATGTATTGCACACCGGCTGGGAGTCGAATACAATAGTGCATTTTTCCCCCGCACGAAATTTTTTTTTCAGAATGTCAGTTTTTCCGTTTTATTTACGGATAATTCAATAAATTCTTCCATAGTGCTACATAGTTTTTCATTTTTATTTTGTCAATTGGATCACATTCTGCAGAAATGAACCAACCCTCATCGTAAACAAAAATGAGCTGATGTTATTTATTGTTCCTTTACCATTGGCACTCCATGTTCTTCAGAAAAGAAACAACCCTTAACCTGCATTTGAGTGCCAACCAAGTAGAAAATACTGACAGGGTATGTGATATTTCTCTCCTCCGTGGATAAGTGGTACCGTGCTAGCCTCTAGTTCCCAAGGTCGTGGGTTCAAACCCGGCGGAGGGCGATGGATTTTTTCGGGCGTAAAAATCCTTGGCATGTTCTTCCTTCGGAAGGGAAGTAAAGCCGGTGGTCCCGTGTCGTAGATTTACGGCACGTAAAAGAACCTCAAGCCTGATAAAGAGGCCTCTGAGTAAAATTACCGGTCTTTCACGCCCAATATAGAATGGGACGCTAAGAACCGTAGTAGTTAAAGAGCGTCCATAAATAAAAAGAAACTCAAACTCTTTCTGCAGAAAGAAATCATGTGGATTTTGCTTCGGGGCATCTGCAAACAGGATTGCATGGCCCGTCTTTAATAAGAAAAATAAATCAACATTAATGATACTAGAAGGCCAAATATTGAAATTCTGTGACTTATTATTCTCCAATTGGAGAAATGATTTTGTGCTTTATAATTATTTTATATTCGCCCCTTTGTTTACCGTTATTTAAATATGATACAAGAAGCAATTGATTATATTGTTATGGCATAGAGTTTTAATTCGGCAGCAAGGAAGTCACAGATTCAAATCAAAAACCGTTACCAGATCGCAGCGCACATAGGCCAAAATAGGCCCTTTGTGCTACCAATGTGATCCGGGGGAGGAACGGGTGACGGGGAGAGCCGAAGGGCGATCATATCCGACGGCGATGTACCTAGTAATGATGGGGTCCTTAACGATTTCAACATGACACCAATGCTGACGCCGCTTAGACCTGCCTTAGGCACCCGCAAACTGGATATGCCACGTACCTACCTTATATCACGACATACTGAAGATTTCGTTTTTCAATAGGACGGAGCATCACCGCATTGTTAAGAGCATTTTCTTAACAATGAGCTACCTCAGCTATGGATAGGCCTTAAGGAACCTGCGGATGTATACTATATCTCAGACAAGAACGATCCTGTTGTAAACAATAAGGAGAAGTGAACTCGATCAGCCACGTGTTTGACGTACATGTATGCAACTAAGTTTTGTAACACTAACTGTTACAACACTAACTTCTTGTCAATAAATCCAGTAATACATTGATAGTAACTTATTAAAAGGTATGTGTTATAGAATTGATATTATCGTCTAGTAGCATAAAAGTTTCTTAAGCATCGCAAAACAATGCGCGATAAAATGCCTTTAATCACTTCTTAAGATTTGTCTGGGTTGTGTCTTATTTCAGCAAATTGACAGGCCTGTTCCATGATGATAAGCTGGCTGTTTCTGGGTTTCTGAAATATGCGAGAGGTGTTAAACATCAGAAGCGACTCTGCAGATAAACAATAACATCTCAATCAGCATTCACCTCGAGACCTACTTTGTTCCGAAGGGGCCATATGGTATAGGTATACAACTTATACAACTGTTTAATTAGAATACAATGTTGGGCTGCATATTACTTAACCATAATAAGTTAATAGTGCATAACTGTGCCTGTCTTCGGTTTAATCTGCCTCTATGCTTATACATATGTGTTGTAATCATTCCTTTTAGAATTCACAAACCTACGTGCTAGAACACATCTGTTGTGTATCTGCAGGATACAGAGAGATGTATTTAACCTTGTCTCTCCCCGAAACTAATTCACGCTGAGCTGTAATTAGAAAACTACTTACTGTGCCGTACTTCTTGAGGCGATTATTGTGAGGAAACAAATAAAACGTCCTTTAACTTCTCTCTAACAACCAGCGGGCTAAGAGCGTTCCGCCTGTCTCTATCTCTTTCTTTCTTCCCATACGTTTACAAGAGGATTGTTTTAGTTTGAGACAGATTATAGCATTATACACTAGCCTCCAAGGTTGCCTGATCTCACTTTTTGTGGGGGTTTGTGAAAGATTCCGTCTATGTGCCAACTCTTCCAACAACTGTGAACGAAATGCGACACTGCATGGAAACCGCTGTGCCTGTAGAACACCAGACATGCTCGCACAAAATATGGGACGAGTTTGGCTATCGCCTGGATGTTTATCGTGCGTCCAAAATGAAATGAAATTGAGTTTTACTTATGGACGCTCTTTAAATGCTTTGGTCGTTAGCGTTCCATTCTATATTGGGCGTGAAAGATCGGAAATTTTGCTCAGAAGCCTCTTTATCAGGCTTGAGATTCTTTTAGGTACTGCAAATCTACGACACGGGAACACCGCCATTACTTCCTTTCCGAAGGAAGACACGCTAAGGATTTTTACGCCCGAAAAAATCCATCGCCCTCCGCCGGGTTTGAACCGGCGACCTCGGGAATTAGCATTGGTACCTCTAGATCACGGAGGACGACATTATACCTCTACTTTCGTAAGTTAGGTTCTGACAGGTTAGCGGCCAAACTTCGAACTACAGCGCGATGTTACCAATGTGAACACATGCTCAGCTGACATGTGCATATTTCAGGTTATGATAGTGAAACAACCCACGCCGAGACAGCAGTCACGAGTAATTACTTTCTCTACTATATATAGTAAATAGGGGAAGTATTGCATTCCACCCAAAAATTCGATACCGAGCTTTCACCGGAAATATGTTTTGAGGCCCCCTGAATCCAAAAAAAAAGCATTTTTGGAAACATGTCCGTGTGTCTGCCTGTGAACACCATAACTCAGAAACGAACAGTCGGATAAAAATCAAACTTGGTATTTAGGTTCAGTATCTTCCAGAGATGCGACACGAAGATTTTCAAGAAAATCCCCCACACCAGATTACCCTTTACATGGAACATCTTTCGAAAATTTTAATTTTCTCAAAAATGGTTCCAACGATTTTGATTAAAATATCTTATGTTTAAGATATTTTCATGACAAATGAAATGTATATCTCGAATTTTCTGGGAATGTCGCCAAAAGTATTATTTATTGTGAACGACTTTTGCATAACTGGTAAACCATAAGAGATGGACAAAATTTTACTGCACAAAAAATTTAGATCGCGTTAAGATACACAATTTTTGTCATATACATTTTTTTGTTGTTGAGTGAACCATTTTTGAGATATTGCTTGTTATTCCCTTAAATTTTCCAATACTTATACATTTTCTCAAATTCGTTATTCATTTTTTTATGTCCTGGACATGCAAAGAGAATGGAATGCGCCACATAAAAACCAGCGCTTAAAATATTTGACTATCGCTTAAAACCTACCATATTCCCTTTGCATCTACAAGAAAATTAGCAATAAGATTAACATCTCGATTGACATGAAGCATATGGAGAATAGGCATTTGTAAAAATAGTTTGTACAAGAGTAGAGAAAGCCATGTGAGTGTAACACATCAGATTTTTTTTAATTGTATTTATGAAAACGAATAACTAACAGCAATTGGTTTTAGAAATGCTGCAGAAAGCTAAAATAAGGAAATGAAGAAAACAAGCCGTCGGGTATTTGAGTCGGTCTTGCATGCGTTGTGAAGCAAGGAAAAATGTTCAGATTAAGGTACGAAGAAATGGCCAAAGGCAATGTAGTAATTGCACTTCACCTTTAGTTTCCCATCTAAACCACGAATTAAATGATAGGTACAAATTAATGCGTAAAAGAAATAGGCGTAAACCAAAACAATTAGGCGTACACTTCTGCTACACACCGCCATATTGTACGAAAATAGTGAGCTAGCACCAGCATCACAATCTCATTATTTACTGGCTGTAAAACATGTTGAATTCAGCGAGCATATTACCTTACAAATTTGATAGAAGGATCAAGCTATTGATAAGACTTGTTTTGATTAGTGAGTAAAAATATGCAGTGTGATTCTCTCGCTAGAGGCCCCAAACGTTTGTCTATATGTTGGCCATGATGAGAATTTTTGTACACATACCTTGAACTATGCACTGTCACATCCGATGGTAAGAATGGTCCCCTCCCACATCCAAACACGTTTGTACACGTCGCTCCAAATTCTGGAATACTTTTATTAAAGTCTCATCGGTAATGGCTTCAATCTCTTGACGTATAGCATCTTTCAACTCTGCAATTGTACGTGGTCTATTTCTGTATACCTTTCCCTTCAGACATCACCACAGGAAGAAGTCGGGTGGTGTCAGGTCAGGAGATCTTGGTGGCCAAAGAGTTATTAAGATGATTCGATCTTCAAAAAACCTTTCAATTTCCCTCATGGTTACACGTGAGGTGTGATTTATTGCACCATCTTGTTGGAAATATCCCTGAGTTAATTCATCATCTGTTAACTGATTGACAAATTCAGTGAATATTCTAATGTATTCTTAAGTGTTTACCGTATTCTTATGAAAAATAGGGCCTATAATTGAGAGTGGTATTATTTATAACGTTATATTTATTTAATTTGTTGAGCCCCACGTTGGGTGCCAATTTGAGAGTGGAATACTTGTAATCTTATTTATTTTGTTGTGTTTACTTCACGCGTTGAAGCCATCTTGTGACGTGATTCTTTGTTAGGTTTGTAGCTCCATCTGGTGTTAGCAATTTGCGGTAGTATTAATGTTTGTTTGAAAGAATGTGACTGTTATTTTATTCAATTTTGGTTTACTGTCCTCCGGCTAGCTATTATCTTTTTTTGGGTCGAGCACTTATCCTTATACAGGTTGTGTAAACGGAAAGGAATCTTTTATCCAAAGATAACACTGATGAAGAAATTTGTTTTACACTTTTATTGTCGAACACAGTCACTATCACATTTACACATTGATCTTGACACCCGCCAAACTGAAACTGTTATAACAACTTCTTACTAATCACTTTTAATCCACGTACTTCAACCTTTTGTATAATTAACTTTACCATACTTGAGAATTTTCATAACTCTGTTACGCGTAACCTGCAAATTGATATCCGAAGTGTGCCGTACAAATACTTTCGACGAACTGATGGGAATGCGACGTGTAGTGTACAAAGAATTTTGATGAACTGACCGACTGACGGACTTTACCTCTAACCTAGCTCTATTTATACTCCCACTCCCCGATATGCCTAAAGATTATAACTGAGCTGCAATTGGCTAATAAAACGCGCCAACATTAGCGTCTATTTCTATATCCAATGAAAATTATGAATACATATGCTCTAGGGAAACGTTCCAGAAGATTCTCAAGGAAAAATGCGCCAACATTACGTAACTTCCTCGTTTCCAATAATGATAAACAGCTCACCCCCTCGCTGCATTATTGCACGCTATTATTGACAGTTTCAGTAAGGCAGTATAAACTTACTTCCCAACAATAATTACAATCAACAAACATCTCAAATCAATGTCACATAAAAATGCATATTCATATTACAATCATTATTTACATTTAAGTAATTTGTGATACAAATTACTGCATCATAATACACCTACGTGACACGGCGCACCACACTCCAATTTTCTGTGCATGTAGAGGTTTTGCATGTAGGGCATGAGGATTTGTTTGTGCCCAATACAAGTGTTCTGAGAGTTTATGTAGCCACTCAGATGAAACCGCGCTTCATCCGTGAACCACGTAAAGTCCAAAATCCCAGGATTCTGATTAATAAAGGTTTGAAACCATACACAGAACTGCACACGTTTTTCATGGTCCGTCGGTTGCAATTCTTGTCACATGGTAAGCGTGGAGGTTTGCTTTCTTAGCAGCTCTTTGGCACGCAGAATATGGAATATTCATTTCCTGGGAAAGTCGTCGTAAGGATTTTGATGGTGATGCCAGTAATCGCTCCTTTACTTCTTCCATTACACACACATTCATTTCCGGCCGCCTGCATGCTGTGTGATCAAGGTTCCAGTTGTCTCTAACTTTGTTACCAATTTCTGAATACAACATTTTGAGGGCACACGTCGCGTAACAGATTCGGCCCGAAATGCCATTTGACATGATATAAATGAACCCGTTTGACAGCTGTTACAAACGAGAAACACACGTTCTGCAATTGTTAACGACATTGTCGATGCTGCTTCCAAGCCAAAACTGGAATATAGCACGTGGAGACGTTCGTGTGACTAAGCAGAGCCAAGGTCAGTGAAACAGTCCGAGCCCATTGGGAGGGGTGTGGAACTACATTACATTGTTCAAGGTATGTGTACACAGTTTCATCACAAAGCTCACAACATATATGCAAAAGTTTGGGACCTCTAGCGAGAGAATCACACTGTGTAAGATAACTTCGAATATGAGGAAATTGCTTAATCCCTATCACTTACTGCATTTCAAACTATACTGACAACTCTACCATATAGGGAAAAGCGGCGCGCAGACTCACAACTGCACATGCGCAGTTTGTACGCTAATGTATGCATGAAGGATACAAGTACTTTATTAAAACAAGACAGAACTGAGCAATGAACATTTAACGTGCATGATTAAGAAATATTCCGAACTCACCAATCAAAGCAGATGGTCTCAATCAGAATCAGTAGGAAGAGGTTGTATTTCTTCCAGGTCTGCTTCACTGCCATCAACACTATCACAGTCACTACTGGAATCCGAGATTTTCCAAACTTATAGTAAGCTATCTCTGAACTCCTCCTCAAAGTGAGTTTTCCTCCAATTCTGCGCATTCACTTTTTTACATTCCCTTCAATACGTGTCTTTCCGCTTCTTTTACGACAAAATTCTTATTTTAGCAGAAACGTATCTCTCCACCTGAGCCCGAATCAATTCGATAATTAAAGTGTCAGTGGAAGTCGTACTACTTTGCGCTGGTGTTGTTTTGCCAGTTCATTAATATAATACAATGAAGTCCTGGGTCTGATGATGGGATACGATCATTTCATCAGACTGAGATCTGCTTGTACCCCATGTTTCATTAGCCATTCCAACATGTCGTCTTCTCTTGAGGCAACTGTAGGGGCCTTATCTGCATTGTGTAATTGGAGCATTATCCATTACAATAGTGCTGTTTTCTTCAATATTTTGCAGAAGTTGTTCCTCGAACCATTCAAAAAATTTTCTGTGGTCTATTTCCTCACAATAATTCAGTTTTCCTCGATTTGAAAAGAAATGAGCCATTGATAAATCCACCGGACGTTCCAGCGTGCAGAATAATTAACCTACTTCCCTTTCCAGTGGGGCCAGGCATCGGTCCAATCTTTGGACTGTGTATGCCCAGCAATAACCCAGGACTCACCGAGCCACACCACTTTCTAAATTTTCTTGGACCCCCTTTCCATCAACAGTGTTCTGAGATTTATTTTTTTGTACTCAGACCCTAAATTGTGCATCACTTTCCACATTGATGAATAGAAGCCGCCAAGCAAATCTTGTTCCTTTGATGAAAGAATTAGCTTCTTAATGTTTTCCCTTTCGTATACATTTCTAACAGACACCATCATCTCTCTTCTCTGGGATCGGATTGGGACACCCTGGTCAGTAACACGAGTTTCAAGTGTAGAATGAAGTCTCCGTCGGCCTCTCCAAGAAAACATTTTTACACCGCCCAGACGCCGCTTCGTCCACCACAAATACCACATGCAGGTCCCTGGGATTGAACCCGGTCCGCCTCGGTGGGAGGCGAGCGGTCTAACCACTCGGCCACGGCGCCGTCAATGAGGGTAAAGATTATACAAACTTACACGTATTTCTCAATTGAATAACAAGGAAGTAACAATTAACTAATAACAAGTAACAAATAACGCAGATAAAAAAAACTGAAAACGGGAAAAAGAAAACAAGAACATAACTGCAAGCTGAGGCCAAGAAGAGTGAATACAAACAATGAATGACGGAAATAGAATAAGTATTTTATTTGTTAACGACGCTGTCACTTGCCAGAATCATACTGGCACCGTCGGTGTGCCGGAATTTCGTCCCGCAGGAGTTCTTTTACGTGATTGAAAATCGACTGATATGAGGCTGGGTAGGGTTTGAACCCACGACCTTGGGATCAGGCCAGCGCCTAACCAACTGAGCCACCCAGACCGGTAACGAATGACCACACGGTAATGTGGCAGTGTTGTGTCGTAACTGGCAAACCAGGTGGCTGTTACCATAACAACGGCTTGCCACACTCCCTTGTTTTTCCGACTGCAGCGATTATATCAGAACCCAACTTGCGAAAATAAAAGTATAAATGTTAAAGCTTTGCCAGTGGTTTGCTATTCGGCGCGCTGCTAAATAGCTGACAGATATTAATATAACATAGCAGCGCAGCTCTCTCATTTCTCCAATTCGAGTAAACTGTCATAAGTTTGTGTTGTTTAAATGGCATTGTAGTCCGAGACCACTTTGAACTTAGGCGATTTACAGTTAAAGACTACTGGAAAATGAGCAGGTCCTCTAAAACTCACTCTCACAAATCCATCTCTCTATATATAACCTGACAGCTTAAGAGTCGCACACAAACACATAACTCTAACATGATGCCATAGAGCAAGGGTGGCGAAAACGACTTCTTTCCGCGAGTCACCAAATATGCAACACGCACTGCGTCACTCAGCAGCATGTGTAAATCAAACGGACGGTTGCAGAGAGGGAACGTGCGCCTGCGAGTCACGTTTTCATGCCTTCTCTCACTCTGCCAATTATTATTATTATTATTATTATTATTATTATTATTATTATTATTTATAACAGCTTCACTGATCGCGCAATAAGCGAATATTCGGTCCCCATGGTTGGCAATAGCCTTCCATAACTTAGCATTTATAGCAGACGATTAGCCGCTGTTATGTAAATGCCAACGTTGCAGTTCACGTCCCTAAAAAAGTTACTATAACATAAACAAATCTAGCCGGGGGCAAATCAAATCTTGACCAAATTTGGGGCAAATTAACTTCCTGAAATGTCTTACAAAAAATTCGAGACAGGTCTAAATTTGGGGTTCTCTCAGAAAAAATCGGGATGCATGATAACCTTACCTTTGCTTGTAGTCTGCTGATGTCAACAGTAATTACTAATCCTTACACTGGCGTTGTTCACAACTTTAATTTCAGTGCTTGTTTACTTTTAGAAACACCATAACCTTTCAATAACCTTTGGGTATATATCAATATGGTTGCAGTACCTTTTGTACTATTTAGTTTTCCTCAAATCCAGTTTAAAGTTAGCAATTACTACTTAATGTTGTTAATATATTTCTTACATCTTCATTACTGGGAATAGAAAAAAAAAGCTATTGAATATAAATACTGCTTATTTTCAAGAATTATGTCGGTAGCGCCACAAAACAACTGCGCAAGCGTGCCTTCAACAATCACACCAACGTAACGGCCTTTAGAAAAAGTCGTGCATTACTGTATGATATTTCATCGCACAATTTGTGCTCACGAGTTGTTACAAACTCATCCTCTCTACTATGAGATAAACTATAGTGATACACAATGACTAGGTAGCACCATCACAATCATCTCTTTTACCCTGCTCATAACAGTGAGCACAAGTTTGCATGACTCTGAATCACAGATTACTCTGAATAGTGCTGCGTTTGGCAGCGTACGAATACAAATCCAGTTTGTTTTCAAACATCAATCATCTGTGAATCAAAATTGGCCTGGATAAAATACCATCAATGCCTAATTATGATTATGTAACGGTATTCGTAAGGTTAACTTGAATACTGGATCTCGATCCGTCTGTAAAGGCTGTCCGATATATTCAATCATAGAAGTATAACCAACAATAAATATTCTGTTTTATCTACCGTGTATAGTAATAATACTGTCGTAATTGTATAGAGATACGTACGTACTTTGAAGCTTAATAAATGATTAAGGCGTTGACACGAAAAATTGGGGTAATTCTGTGCCTTTTTGGTACGACCCCAATGCTTTTCCATTCGAAACTCGTATGGTATGTACCTGCATTATTTGTTTACAAATGCACATATTGCATTTAACAACACTGCTTTACGCTTTGAAACTTAATACAAACTAATACTTATAGGAGGTTCAAAATTTGGTCATGAATTAGAAATGTTATCTAAAATATTGGCCAAATGTTCAAACTTTTCATATTTGCGGAACGTCTATGTATTAATGAGCTAAAATAAATACTAATCTGTACTTGAGCGTAGCGAGGCCACATACTTGTTTTCGTTGTCATTGTAGTGGAAATCGGTTTTCTTAAATATCTTCTGCCCTCTTGATTTTAAAGATGTATAAACCTTATGAGTAGTTTTAAGAACATTAAAAAAGAAACAAAATCTAAAAGCACACAAGTTTATTTGTTGTATTTTTAGAGAAAAGAATAATATAATATTTTGTGTCATTATTGTGGTTCTCTGTAAGTTTGTAACAATTAAGAATTATGATATGAAAAAAAAGATTATGGAGTTTATTAACATATCTGTCATAGAAAGTATCTAAAGCGGTTAAAATTGTAATGAATCATTGTGGATGGGATTAGTAAATAAAAATAACATTCCTTAGTATTGTTTCTGGTTCACTTTTTCTCTCTTTATTGCATTAGAATTTTTGAAATTAACAGGGAAGGAGTATTAGAGAAAAACTGATTTTCCATATTAGATCCCTATGTCCATTGTTTTGATTGCCATCCTGTATATAACTCTATGGTTACATTTTGAAGTTTAGGTACTCATCAGGGGAAACAAGGGGCATTTTTAAGAATAGAATTTTTAGATCAGACTTGAGATTGGCAATTGAACAGCTGACACACCTGTAATTTTTGTTTTGTAATTGAGGGGCCTTCTTACATGCCATGTAAGATGTCGAGCACTATATTTATTTAGAATAATACTATGAATTTGTGATAGCTGATTGGATTTGTAAACACTTGTTTTCCATTAGATCCACGTGACATAATCCTTCATACTGAACTATTTGGGTCCCTAACAACAGTTTCAAACCTTAATTCCTTTATGCCCCCTTTGCCTATTCTCAATGTTGTAGTCAAAAAAAATGCATAAGATAAAACTAATAATTATAACGCACACATTATCTTGATGCTAAAAAAAGATGTGTTACATTCGCTGACTTTCTCTACCCTCTATCACTTATTAGTGGGTATAAAATTATTTTTATGAAAGTTTATGTACCAATTTATGTCATTTAAATCGAGATACTACTTAAACCTTTCTGGAAATATCTTCATTACACATTTTGCTATAGATACAAAGAGAATAGCGATAGTCAAATGTTTTAGAACTGGACGCTATACATTGGCCTTAAAATTCCATGACATCGTCTTATACAAATAAAAATCAACAGGATTTGAAACTAATGAAAAAGTATTCAACAATTCAAACCATTAATAACGGTGTCTTGGAAATGGCTAATGCTACAAAAAAAAGTTATTTGAAATAAATTGTCTGTTTCAAAGAGATCTACATTTTTTGTGTAACACTTATGGTTTACCAGTTATAGAAGATTATAAAAAGTTCCTTCTGAATAAAGAGGACTTCCGGCTGTTATCAGAAAGTTCAACATATATATATATATATATTTTATTTGTCATCTAAATATCTTTAATACAGTATTTTAATCAAAATCATTAGAACCATTTTTTAGAAAATAAAAAATTTGAAAAAATATTCCATGTAAAGGGTGGTATGGGAATTTTTCTAAAGATATTCTTGTTGCATCTTTGGAAGATACTTTCCGGTGAAATCTTGGTATTGAATTTTTGGGTGGAATGCAATATCTTCTCTACCTACTATGTATGCATTACAGAAAGTAATAAAGAGAAACAACAAATCTGCATGTCAAATTTGTATGTTAATTGTTTAAGACACTCGCATGACTTAGAATTCACATTATTACCAAGACAAATTAAGGAGAATATTGTTGGAACATACGTTGGCACTGAATTTCAAAATATAATACATACAACCTCAGTTATATGTTTTCAAAGGGAGACGGTTAAAATAATGTATAAATGAAAAAACAAAAGTGAATTTTATTACGGAACTAAAACTGTTTTATTTAAGAAATCACTAATGAAACAGATACATAAATAATAAACATACACACTATTTACATACATACTAGTACTGATATTTATAATTCATCTTGTTTCTCGGTTTACCCTCCCTGTTTGGAGGACTTAAACCCCCAAGACTTAAAAGCCAATGCCTGGGGTTTGTCGGGGAGCAGATGGATGATTAGTCCGAAGCCTGGTATGAGATTGAGGGAGGAGATGATATGAAATGACAGTGAAATGGATGAAAGGAAAGGTATGATGGAGCAGTTAGTGGAATGAATGGCAGGGGAACTGGAGAACCCAAAGAAAACCTGTCCAGATGCTGTTTTGTCCAACAAATCTTATATACGATTCCCTGGGATTGAACCTGGACCATTTTGGTGAGAGGCCTAAGCACTTGGCCATGGCCTGCCGATATTTATAATTCAAACAAAGACATTTCAGACTGTTTAAAAAATTAATCAATTTTTCTTTGCTTTGATTTTTCCACACAGTCATACACTAGTCATTTATATGCACTAATCACAGAAATGCTGTCATCATTTAGACTTTAGGATGATAGAAGTTGTGTAATTTCTAGAGCTGGAATTGCCTCATGCATACTGGAAACACTGCATTATTTAGGTCTCCTTCATCTCTGTTGCAAGTATCATCAGATACAACCTAGGGAAGAATGGCCTTGTCCAACTGTATTATTAATACATGAGCAGCAATAATGCATTCTGAAAATATTGATGCCTTCCTCAACATACCTACTTGTTTTAGCAAGGATACACTATACAGAAACCATGTGTAGCATATCTTAACATAGCATAAACATTATATATGAATGAGCAAGTAAATTAATATATTTCAGACATGGGGATCCAACGTGTGAGCTATTGAGAAAGCTTATAATTGAAAAAGTAGTTAAATATTAGTTGGGTGCCTAAAATGTTTGGCATATATCTGTAAAAAACGTAGAAGTGAATAATGTATTAATGAGGTTCAACTGTTTATCAAGTAAAACAATGTCATAGTAAAATATATAGTAACATACTTCACTTATGTCAGATGGTTAAGATCAGGAAACATTTTTCAGAGATATTCATCTCCATCTTCAGCTCTTTGGTGACTGAAAACTGGCTGTCATTCCTCATCTAATGTATTGTGACCTCTATGCCCTCTAGTGGTAGTTCTACATAACTTGATTAGTTCATTCTGCGATGGGATCTCAAAATTCAACAAATGAACTTCTTTTTTGGAAACATGTCCATGTGTGTGTGTCTGTGAACAGCATAACTCAGAAACGAACAGTCAGATAAACACCAAACTTGGTATTTAGATTCAGTATCTTCCAGAGATGCGACATGAAGGTTTTCAAGAAAATCCCCCCACCCCAGACTACCCTTTACATGCAAAATTTTTCGAAAATTTTAATTTTCTCAAAAATGGCTCTAACAATTTTGATTAAAATATCATGTTTAAGATATTTTCATGACAAATAAAATGTATATCTTGAATTTTCTGGGAATGTCTCCAAAAGTATTCTTCATTGTGAAAGACTTTTGCATAACTGGTAAACCATAAGAGATAGACAACATTTTACCACACATAAATGTAGATCGCGTTAAAATACACAATCTATGTCATATACATTTTTTTTTATTGAGTGAACCATTTTTGAGATATTGCTTGTTATTCCCTTAAATTTTTCAATACTTATTTTCTCAAATGGGAATTCCTTATTCATTTTTTTGTCTTGGATATGCAAAGAGTATTAATCTGTGGCAAAGGGAATGGTGCTGCACCTAGCAACCAGCTATTAAGAGATATGTATGTGCTTAAAGGCTACTGTATTTGTATATTGCCCTTGTAAATATATATTCTCCTTACATCTACAAGAAAATTAGCAATAAGATAGAGTCTGCAAATGTTTATCTCGATTAACATGAAGTAGATGGAGAATAAGCGTTTGTAAAAATAGTTTGTACAAGAGTAGAGAAAGTCATGTGAGTGTAACACATCAGATTTTTTTTTATGTCCTGGACATGTAACCAGCCACATAGCAACCAGCGCTTAAAAGATTTGAGTATCGCTTATAACCTACCATATTCCCCTTGCATCTACAAGAAAATTAGCAATAAGATTCGATATCTCGATTAACATGAAGCATATGGAGAATAAGCGTTTGTAAAAATGCTTTGTACAAGAGTAGAGAAAGTCATGTGAGTGTAACACATCAGATCTTTTTTATGTCCTGGACATGCAAAGAGAATGGAATGTGCCACATAGCAACCAGTGCTTAAAATATTTGACTATCGCTTATAACCTACCATATTCCCCTTGCATCTACAAGAAAATTAGCAATAAGATTTACATCTCGATATCTCGATTCACATGAAGCATATGGAGAATAAGCATTTGTAAAAATAGTTTGTACAAGAGTAGTGAAAGTCATGTGAGTGTAACACATCAGATTTTTGTAAATATAAATCTTTTCCCAAATTTTCAATTCTAAAGCTGAAGTTACAGGTATTAACAATTTAATATCTTGTCCAATTTCATGATTATCCAACCAAAAGTGGTGAGCTACTGCCGATTTATTTCTTTGTTTGTTTTTTATATTTCTTTGGTGTTCCCAATCTGGTGTTCAAATTTCTTATAGTTTTCCTTGTGTAAAATTTCTCACAATCATCACATTTAATTTGATAAATTCCTGATTTCATTTTGAATGGGTTAGTTTTTTTGGGAGGTTTGCTGAGTAAATTATTCAAACTGTATTTGTTTTCGGAAGCCAATCTAATATTAAGCTCTTTGAAAATCTTCTGAAATTTATTAAAAGCCCATGAATGATATGTACATTTTTTATATTTCCAATCTTTCTTACTGGTTCCTTTAATGTGGTGAATTGCTTAAGTTTTTTGTTTTTCAAATCCTGTTTGATTAATTTTTTTATCTAATTGTTTCAAAATTATTGAGGCTTGCTATTTCTAAAATATGATGATATTCTTCTAGGTCTAGTGGTACACTGTGGAGTCTGTGTAGATATTAAACGCCTGAAGACCCAAATTGATGAGAAATTGGATTGTATTTATTCTTCTTGATGTATAGGGTTGTCTCATAAGTTCGTTCGCTTTTTGTTACGTTTCAATCACTAAGAACGCCTGGGAACACATCTCACCCACAGCATAGCTATGACAGAGTAGTTGCCAAACTTTCCATTTACAAACTTTAAACACAATGTAGTTCAAAAAATAAATAACTATGGTCATTAGGTTTTGTAAACAAACTATTTATTTCCTGCAATATACACCATTATTGTCGATAATATATTGCCAAGTACGTGGCTACAGTAGCACGAACTAAATTGAGCTCCAATGCCAACACTTGAGTTGTAATTTGTGGATTGTTGACTATCGTTTCATGAATTCTTTCCACGTCCGTAACCATTGGCCGTCCATACCAAGGTTTTCTTTTAGGGAGAAATTCCCAGCTTGAAATCGACTAAACCACTTTTGACATGCTCGCTTTGTTACTGCATCTTCCTTGTAGACAGCACAAATTTTCTGTCAGCATTGTGAGGTGGTTTTACCCTTACGATAGTAAAATGGCATAAGATGTGTTCCTGTGTGAAATGTTCTTGTTTGCTTTCCATAGTTTGTAAACACAAGTTCACACCATTCTATCCAACATCAGTCACAAATACACACTGACATATCCAATAGCGAGTCTGGTTGTTGACCTCTAAGTCGTAGGGGTGATTAGACAACTAGGATAACTTGAGCGTACAGAAGGTTCAAGGTTTTCAGGCACTATAGATGGAACTTGCGAGCAAAACGAACGAACTTATGAGACAACCCAACATTTGTCCACATGTGAATGTTTTCTATAAATACCAAATTTTACGAGGGCAGTCCCAGAAGTAGCCAACCTGACATATATATAGCGGTTTTTGTTTCAAACAAATGACTATGGTAAGTACCACCCTTATAAAGCTTAAGTTTGAAGTTTGACAATGCTACGTTGTTTAGTAATTGTTTGGCAGCCATTAATAGTGAACTCTCTCAACAAATTTGCAAACATGGATAAAACAATCCATCGTTATGTGATACAATACTTTCATTTGAAAGGTCTTAGTCGAACAAATATTAAAGCTGAGCTAGATTCTACTCTGGAGGAGTTTGCTCCTTTGTTTACAACAGTAAAATATTGGGTGACAGAGATTAAGTGAAGCTATACGAGCTGCAAGGACGAACATCGCAATGATCGACCAAATGAGGTGACCACACCAGAAATTGTGAAGAAAATCCACAAAATGATATTGGATGACCATTGACTGAAAGTGTGGGAGCTAGCAGACATCGTAGGTATTTCAAAAAGTGTTGTACATCACATACTAACTTAAAATTTAGACAGGAGGAGGCTGTGCACAAGATGGATGTCACGTTTACTCACAATGGAACAAAAGCAGCATTGTGAGGGTGTTTCAGTTGAGTGTTTGGCGATGTTTCGCTGCAATAAAGCCTAGTTTTTGCGTCAATTCATAACCATGGATGAAACATGGGTACATCACTTCACACCTGAGACGAAAGAACAGTCAAAACAGTAGATTGAAAGGGGAGAATCAGCTCCAAAGAAGGCAAAGACAGTTCCATCTGCAGGAAGTTTATGGCTTCAGTTTTTTTGGGATGCACGTGGGATAATTTTCATTGATTATCTTCAAACCATGGCAGGTATTATGCAAACTTATTGCAGCGTTTGAATGATTAAATCAAGCAAAAACGGCCACATTTAGCGAAAAAGAAAGTTCTGTTTCATCAAGACAATGCACCAGTCACACATCCATTATTGCCATGTCCAAAATCAATGAGTTAAAGTTCGAATTGCTTCCTCATGCACCCTATTCACCAGACTTAGCCCCCTCTGATTATTTTCTGTTTCCATAGTTGAAGAAATGTCTTGGTGGTAAAAGATTTGCCAACAATGAAGAGGTGGAGTTTGCAGTTGATGGCTATTTTGCAGAACTCGACGTTTCTCACTATAAACAGGGTATGGAAGCTATTGAACATCGCTGGGAAAAGTGTATCGAACTGAAAGGAGACTATGTAGAGAAATAAAGATGTTTTTTCCCAAAATTTTTGTGATTTCTTTGTTAGGTTGGGTACTTCTGGTACAACCCTCATAAACCATTTTCATCTTTCATGATTTTTAGATCTAAAAAAGGTAACACTCCTTCCATTTCTATTTCAGAAATAAATTTAACATATTTATCTTGTAGGTTAAGTAATTTCAATACATCATCTTTGAATCTTAATAATAAATGTCATAGTGTTAATGTTTCACATAGAAATTACATTTTAATTGCAGAAAATGTTTGCTTTGTTCCAGGGGAGCAGAAATTAATTCTCCCCTTAGTGACTCAGATGATAATGAAAGGATGTTATTTGACTTTACCAAGCTTTCTGCAGTTGATGACTGGGTGGAGCAATCTGATGTTGTTAGGCAAGTTGGAATGTCCAAAGCAGTACTAACTTTGCAGAAAACACAGATCTTCAAGCGAGGAATATTCTTCACACTGCTGAATCCCCAGCCAAATGGTGCTGGTTTTGCTGGAGTACGTACATGGACTTCTTTAAATCTGCAGAACTTCACTAAACTAGAGATGAAAGTTCGTGGACAGGGAAGCAATTCTGGCTACAAAGTTGTTCTAAGGCATAAAGGACTCAATGAAGAACCCCATCCAACTTATGAACAAATGTTTCAGGTATGCAGATAATAAAGCCATGAGCAGAGATACAAACTAATTCACATTTTCTTGAAGTTTTTATGATTATAACTGTCACGTAGTAAATGCCAAATTCAAAGTATACACTGCAAGTGGTGCTGGTTTGAAAAATTCCTTCCCATTTTTCTTATTACTTTCTCTACTACGTATAGTAAGTAGGGGAAGTATTCTATTCCACCCAAAAATTCGATACCGAGATTTCACTGGAAATACATGTTTTGAGACCCCCTGAATCCAAAAAAAGCATTTTTGGAAACATGTCCGTCTGTATGTCTGTCTGTGAACAGCATAACTCAGAAACGAACAGTCGGATAAACACCAAACTTGGTATTTAGGTTCAGCATCTTCCAGAGATGCGACACGAAGGTTTTCAAGAAAATCCCCTCACCCCAGACTACCCTTTACATGGAAGATTTTTCGAAAATTTTAATTTTCTCAAAAACGGCTCTAACGATTTTGATTAAAATATCATATGTTTAAGATATTTTCATGACAAATAAAATGTATATCTTGAATTTTCTGGGAATGTCTCCAAAAGTGTTCTTCATTGTGAACGGCTTTTGCATAACTGGTAAATCATAAGAGATAGACAAAATTTTACTACACAAAAAATGGTCATCGCGTTAAAATACATAATTTATGTCATATACATTTTTTTTGTTGAGTGAACCATTTTCGAGATATTGCTTGTTATTCTCTTAAATTTTTCAGTACTTATTTTCTCAAATGGGAATTCGGTATTCATTTTTTTGTCTTGGATATGCAAAGAGTATTAATCTGTGGCAAAGGGAATGGTGCTGCACCTAGCAACCAGCTATTAAGAGATATGTATGTGCTTAAAGGCTACTGTATTTCTATATTTCCCTTGTAAATATATATTTCCGTACAAGAAAATTAGCAATAAGATAGAGTCTGCAAATGTTTATCTCGATTAACATGAAGTAGATGGAGAATAAGCGTTTTTTAAAAATAGTTTGTGCAAGAGTAGAGAAAGTCATGTGAGTGTAACACATCAGATTTTATATGCATGAGGTAGTTGTTTTAAATTATTCCTATTTTTCTTGTGTTTAACATCAGGTATGGAGGAGGTAGAAAAAATTCTGACGCGTTATACTCATATGACCTTCTGTACCTTCTATCGCTTATTAGTGGGTATACAAATTATTCTTATAAAAGCTTATTTTTGAATGGGGATGGGAGATGTATGTGGTAAAACAAGATAAAGCAACAAGAGAACGAATTGCATGGTCTAGAATAGGGGTAGTAAAATTGAAAGGGTTAGGAGGGAGAAGGGATTTAGATAAATGTCCAGTCTGTGGAAGGAAGGATAATTATTGGCATGCGATTCTAACGGGTCATCGAGAAGTCGCTCCGCACCTCCCGTGTAACCAACATTCCCCTAGAGCCGGGAATTCTGGTGGCAGCACTGGCTGGCGTGAGCGTATGGTGAAAATGTTACGCTGGTTAAGAAAACTGCTAGGTTCACTATATTCATGCATGAAAGGTAATGTAGAAAAATAGTATGCAACTAACCTGTTTAAAGAAGATGTTGAAAATGTTTACCACTTGTTTTAATTTATTTTCGAACACTGTAATTAATGACTCCTTTGTTACAGATGTTATGTAATCTTCTATTGCCATTTTCGGCTCAACGATTGTTTTTGGATTGTCCTTATAGACCGAAGCTTTAGCGGCTCCCCAAAGAAAATAATCCGGAGGGGTAAGATCAGGAGACGGCGGAGGCCAGAGACCTTTAGAAATTAGTCTTTCCCCAAAACATTCCACTAACAGTCCCATGGATTTATGTGATGTATAAGCAGTGGTGTTATCTTGTTGAAAAAATGCACCGTTCACTTCATCTTCATTTAGCTGTGAAATAAGTGGAAACAGAATATCCGAGCAATAAACATCTGAATTAATTGAGTTATGGAAAAAAATTGGCCCAATAATTCGAGAGCAAGAGATCGCACACCATACACCAATTTTCTCTGAATAAAGGGGTTTCCTGAATTGCATTAGGATTTTCAGTAGACCATACTCGCGTATTTTGTGAGTTTACGCATCCTGATAAGTGGAACCAAGCTTCATCAGTAAAAATTGTCCTAACACGTCAATTCCATGGTGCAAAACAAACCTCTGAAACCATTCACAATACTGAACTCTTTTCCCGTGATCTGTGGGTTTTAATTTGTGGACGACTGTACCTTATATGGATACAAACCTAGTTCTTATTTGACTGCTTTGTATGTGGGACCGTAAGAAATATCACATTGTTGGGCCAATTTGTTTATTGATTTCTGTGGACTTTTAAGCATTCTATCCAATATATCCGATAGTTTTTCTTCAGTAAGCACACTGGGTCTTCCACTTCTAACAGCATCATGCACGGAACCTGACTCCTGAAATTTATTAATTAAATCACGCACAGTATCTCGGTGCGGTAGTTTTGAGTTAGAGAACCTGACAACGAAATTTTGTTTCACTTTCTCAGTATAATTTCCACGTTCATTAAAAATGTTTTCCACTAGAAACACATGTTCCTCTGTAGAATACATTGATTTTACTTCAGGCCCACATCAGAACTCACAGCATAGTAGACCACACTAACCAGTACAATAAACAACTCATGTGCTCGCAGTCGCTGATAATGCCAATAATCATAACATCCCGCTGGAATCGAATGCAATAAACCTAGGGATGCCAACCTTTTATCGAGCGGTGGCCAGCAGCAAGGTGCGGAGAAAGTTCTTGATGACCCATTAGAATGTGAAGAAACTGAAATAAATGAGGAATAAATTAACATTGAAGAAATGGGCTAATTTACCAATAGATATAATAGGGAAAAAGCTACTGAAATTAAAATTAGACAAGGACATTAAAGAAATTGGTAGTTTTATAGGAAGTGTTAAAAATGGATAAGAAAATTATGTAAGGAAGATATAAAGGTATACTAGAAGTAGATAAGGTGTAAGGAGCCTTGTACGTTGCGGTCCCAGTAGTGAGATAACCACGGTATTGAACTTTGCTGGGACCAATAGGTTAGGCAGCAACTCACAAATTTGGGTTTAATATATTCAGGATTAAAGCATGCTTATTTGGTATACAATAACTAAAGTGTAGTAGCAGAAACATCTGAATGGGATTAAGTATGTATATAAAATGTGGAGAAATAAATCTATCGTAAGTTTATTTTTCTACTTCATTTTAATTGAAATAAACCTTTCTGGAAATAGCTGCATTACACATTATAGATACAAAGGGAATAACAATAGTCAAATGTTATTTTTGATTTGTTCAAAAATGGCTCTAACCATTTTGAATAAAATACACACATTTAAAGTATTTGCATGAGAAATAAAGTGTATATCTGCAATTTTCTGTGAAGTCCTCTTCATTCTGAATGATTTTTGTCTAATTGGTAAACCATAAAGTCCTGTACAGACAATGACATTTCTTGTATAAGAGATGGTGCCATAACAGAAAATATCTCTGTGTGTGCCTTATTTTTCATGCCATCTACTGGCTTCCAAATGGCATGTCAGTACGCTATATTCCTTACCATCTGGTAGCCATTCTGAGAATATTGTTTGACTCCAGCTTTGATTTTATAAGTAGTGCCGAGTTCTTAAGTTTGTTTATCATACTATTCAAGCTTATTTATAATTTCCTATACATTTCTAAACATGGGATGGTCTAAAGCTGCCATAGATGTCTTCATTGAAGTTTATAAAAAGGAAATATGCCTCTACAACAAGAAGTCGCCCTTGTATCATAGTAAGCATGCAAGACAATGGGGCTTAAAAAATGTATGTAATGTGTTAAAGGAAATAAGGCTTCAACAAATGTGGACGTCACAAATAAGATGAAAAGTTTGTGCACCATTTTTGTTACAGAATTACATATCAAAAATGAAAACAATATTATTCAGACTTACATACTTAGGTTATGAGAGACATATGTTGGCAGTTAAAATTCAGCGACATTATGCTCTAGTTGTGGCCCGCACAGCGATGACGATGATGTCGTATATTTCCAACAGATGTCACTCTGTCATACGCTTGACTAACACAATACTGCCAACATATGAATAATTGATGCCACCAAAGCGCCGCAACTTCGACCACAGGGCGTAGCTGAGGGATATTATATAACCATAGGTTTATGAATTCATGGAAGATTACGTTTAGGTTACATTTTTTTTATTTATATAACCTTACGTTTCTGAATTCACGGAAGTTTAGGTTACTTTTCTATTAATATAAGCTTAGGCTTATACATATAACCTTATTTAAATTTGTTACTAGTTGTTACATCAAAGCATGTGAGCGAAGGGAGCATTCGCTCGCGTGCATTCCTAAGCTTACGTTTCTGGTTCACGGGAGGTTAGGTTAGGTTTATTTTTTTATAAGCTTGTTTTAATTAGTTACCAGTGGTTACATCAAAGCATGCAAGCAAAGCGAGCATGCGTTCCTAAGCTTACGTTTCTGGTTCATGGGAGGTTAGGTTAGGTTAGGTTTAGTTTTTTTTTATATAAGCTTGTTTTAATTAGTTACCAGTGGTTACATCAAAGCACGCTCGCTTTGCTTGCATGCGTTCCTAAGCTTACGTTTCTGGTTCACAGTAGGTTAGGTTAGGATTACTTCTTTTTATATAAGCTTACGTTTCTGAATTCAGGGAAGCTTAGCCTTAGGTTAGGGTTTTTTTTATGTAAGCTTGCGTTAACTATCTACCACTGTTACGGTAAAGCAACTTCTTTATTACACTGTTATTACAATCGAAATAACCTCTTAATAAAATATAATTTGACAAAAACTATTACAAACTTAAAACTTTGGTGCATATTCTTTTGCTGCTTTCAATTAGTGCATAGTGCAGCCAGTCTTTGAATGCATTATGTTTTCTCAGCGGGAATAACACACAAAGAAAAACAAAAAGAAGAAGAAAAAACACTACTAACAACAGCACATCGCATTTCTGGTGGATTTTCATTTAGGTTGGCAGTTCCCACTATACATCTTCTTCAATGAAAAAATGGCTACGTTTGTTTTGTTTCGTACGCAATTCGCCTATATTAGTAAAACACCGTCGAGGGGCAGGTAGGTGGGCACAAGCTATTGAACAGATCACATCTACTTCTAAACTCGCTCACAAGGTAAATTATTCGCTTTTCTTTGGCTAATTTAAGCTACTTCGACGGGCCACAACTAGAGTAGATTAGCCAAATTCACATATTTACCTTCTAAAGGAGGAGATGCTTTCTCGCATATTAGTGTCTGTTTTACTCATTAGAGGCTTCACTAGATGTAGAAGTTTTGTGAAGGTTGCTTCATCCATTCTCACGAATTGGAGTCTTCAATTCGCAGTTCATTATTCAATAAACTATGGAGTTCTCAACCACCTTCATCAAGCCTTAGGAATCATGGTCGGGTTCACCATCTTCTATTATACCATCGCAACTTTCTTCTTTTGCGACGCCGAGAAATTACAGAAAGCATAATTGCAGCAGAGCTACAGCATTTGTATCCTCTATGTCAGGCCATTTTCCTTAAACATATTGCCACTGTGGTGGTTCTGTGTGTACATACATCTGTGTTAGATGGCATACAAGCCAGTGGCGCAAGATGTACCATCACATGACACCATCTCTTGTACAAGAAATGTTCTCTGTCTGTACAGGGCTTAAGAGATAGACAAAATCTTACTATACAAAAAATGTAGATCTCGTTAAAGCACCCAAGTTATGACAAATACATTTTCTTGTGGCATTAACTATTTCTAAGGTACCTAATTTTTGTTACTGTTTGGATTTTGAAATACTTACACCTTTTTCAAGTGGTGAGGTCATGCAAAGAGCATGGAGTAACAGTAGAATAAGCTAAGCTTTTGTAAGAATAATTAATAGAAGAGTAAGCAAAGAATTTAATGTGAATATAATACATATGTATTTTTTTATTTATTATAAAGAATAATACTTACTTTTCTGTTGTCATTTAATTTCTGTTTCTTTTGTTTCAGGCTCCCATGGGCACTTTTGAAATAGTCCAGCTTCCACTATCAGATTTCAAACCGTACTACAGAGGACGAGAGCTTAATGGCTCTGAGGCAATTCCATTGGATGTGTCAAACATTACTAACTTTGGTTTGCAGATGTATGGGGGCGTGTATCTACCAGTCAAACAAGCAGGTGTTTCATCTCTTGAACTAGACTGGATAAAAGCTACGAAGTAGAATTTGGATGGTACAAATAAACAATGCATAATGTGAAGGCTAAAAACGCAGATATCTTTAATGTACAAAATAGAGTTTTGTAGATACGAGGGTAATCCAGAAAGTCCCAGACGTTTTGAAATAAGCAATTAACAAAATGCAAATATCAATGTTTATTATATACGTTTGAAAGGTATGCTCTTAAGTTATTTTTCTACATAATGGCCATTCAAATTGAGGCATTTATCATACCGTGGCACAAGTTTTTCAATACCCTCTCTGTAGAAATCTGCCGCCTGCAATTTCAACCACTGGTTTACACCAGCATGCAGTTCAGCGTCAGTATCAAAGCATCAATTTGATGCACCAAACTCCGTGAAATTTGGGGAAAATGTTCTGAAAGTTCTGTAATCATGAAACAACGATTTTCACGAATTTTGTTATTGATTTGCATTGACAGTTCATCAGTCATAAGGCTAGGACTACCACTGCAATCCTTGTTGTGAACATTGGTACGGCCTTTTTAAAATCAATGCACCATTGTCTGACTTGGCTTTCACTCATTATTCCCTGCCCGTAAAGTTCACAAAGTTGAAGATAAATTTCAATTGGTTTGTTCTTTTTAGCCAACCGCACTTCACAAGTGGCGGGATTTTCTATTGCAGCACACATTTTAACAACTCACAGAGAGCGCAGTAAGGAAGGCATAGTCCTCACGCTACCACAGCTGGATGCGTACTGAATGTAGGAATGTTCTGACACCAAGATGGCGGCTCTAGCCCTACTCATTGCCACGATAGGCCAAAACGTCTGGGACTTTCTGGACTGCCCGCATATAAATGATTGTATAATTGGACAGCTATAAATACAAAAATGTTTTATATTATTTGAGTATGTATGTATGTATTTATTTTCCATTATGCTATACAAAAACCTTACAATTTTTCATACATTACTTTGAGTTGCTATTTTATTCTTTAGTCCACCATACATTTTAACACCATGGTTATTTATGCATGGTGAGTCATAACTAGAGCTCGGAGTTTTGCATATTTGCATGTTTTATTCCTTGATAGTTAGACGTATGCAAGTAAGTAATAAATTTATTCCATATTGTAAGGAGTTTATTACGGAAGTTTTATAGTGCATATAAATGCGTATTTAAGGGATTAGTGCATATTTAACTAATTTCTGCATATTTTTTACTTTTTCAGCAATTATTCATGAAATATGAATTTGTATTTCACAACGATACTTTAAGAGAAAGAGAGGGTTCAGAGAAAATTTCTATTTTGTTGTTCTATTTTTGTAGAACTGTTAAGCTATCATGTTTCTAAATGCATAACAGGTCGCCGAAAATGAGAACATAGCGATCAACAACCAGCGCTTCCTGACATAAAAATGTACCATCAACAGATAAACTAGATAGCGTTCAACAATCATGCGGCAAATCTTCGGCGAGGCCATTGTTACTAGATACAGTTTGTATTAATGTTACACAAATGAAGCCGTTTGACGCAACGATAACATTTCCAAGAAATAAAAGGTGCCGTTTTCAGTCACTCTTAAACTTGTAACTAGTGTGTATTCTGAAGTATAAGCAGTAGGAAATGGAATATTACAATGCCTAAGGAGAAGAGCAGTAAAGCTTACTTGCTTCGAAACTGGATTGATGGAAATATAGTACTGTGTCAAGTGTGTGAAAAACATGTAAGTTTTATTATTGTATTTTCAGAATATTTTAAAAATCAACGTGATTTTCGTTAGTAAGTGTTGGTTTTATTTAACTAAAATAACCTCATACTTTTTTTATACAATTGTTATAGGTGTCCTGCGACAAAAAATTCCAGATTATGCAACATCTACAAACAGCTACTCATAGACATGTTATCAATAAAAATTTCTCCAAGATCCAAACAACCTTACCAGTAGCATTTTCTGCAAGCAGAAGTGGAAACGATGACAGTAATAATTTTTCGAAAGATATCTGCAAAGCATTAGTTTCATCCAACATTCCTTTGAATAAGTTAAATAATATGGAATTTCGAAATTTCCTGGAAAAATATTCCAGACGAAAAGTTCCTGATGAATCAACAATAAGGAAAAACTACCTTGGCAAAGTTTATGAAGAGGTAAGTTTAAAAATTTATTAAACAAAGTTAGTTTGTGTATCAACTACCCCAACACCCTCCCCAATATTTTGAGCTTTATAAAAATTTGTCGTTTATTTAAAACTTTTAAATGCATTATAGACAAATATTTTCAAATGGAAACAAAATTACGTATGGCCGTAGTGTCATGGAGTTTGATTTCTTTAGTTGTTTATCAAGAAACACTTTTTTATATATTTTTAAACTTGTTTCCCCTAAAACTGAGCCTCCAAATTACACCCTTTATCTTTACTAATTTTCAACATAATAATTATTTTTTCAGGCAATACAAGAAATAAGAGACGATATCGGCAACTTAAACTTATGGTTATCTGTAGACGAAACAACCAACTCGTGTGGGAGATTTATTGCCAATGTCGTCGTGGGAAAAATGACTGAATCTGAACCAGGAACGCCACATCTCATTGTCTCCAGGGTACTGGAAGTAACAAACCATTCGATGATTGCTAGAGTTGTTCGTGATGCATTACGTGTTTTGTGGCCTGCTAAAGGAAATGAGGAAAAACTCTTGGTGATAGTTACAGATGCAGCAGCATACATGCTTAAGGCAGTTAAAGCTTTGCAGGTATATTATCCTAAGGCAGTTCATATGTCTGGTTTAGCACATACTCTCCACCGGTTAGTGGAGGAAATTCGAGTGAATTTTCCAGAAGTAATGCCTTAATTTCCTCTGTGAAAAAAGTGTTTGTGAAGGCGCCATCAAGAGTGAAATTATTTACTGATATGATACAGGATACTGGTTTACCCCCAGAGCCTATCCTCACGAGATAGGGAACATGGATTGAAGCAGCTCTATATTACAGTGATCATCTGGAAGACGTGAAAAAGGTGCTCGACGTGATGGACAAAAATGAAGCTGCGAGTATCCCTGCTACAATGAGTGCTTGCAATGAGAAGGGTCTCCAGAGTAAATTAGCGTTTATTAAGACCTACTTTAGTAAAATACCAGCCGCAATCAAACATTTGGAAAAAAAGGGAATGTCTTTATCTTCTGCCCTGCAAGTATACGAAACAGCTGTCGCCGAAACTATACCTGGAGAAATAGGAAAGTGTCTTCGTAACAAAATTGAGAAAATTGAAGCAAGAAATCCAGGTTTAATCTCAATTTTTGAAGATTTAGAAGCTTGTAACAGTGATGTGTCAACAACCCTCAACTCTCTATTTTAAATCCAGGTTTAATGTTTCTTCGGGATAGGAATAAGGTGCTACAAGGAGAATCTGAAAAAGAACTTAATGCTTATAGCATAGCCTCTTTCCGATACTGTCCTGTGGCTTCGTGTGAAATAGAGAGATCTTTCTCTTCATATAAAAACATTTTAAGCGACAGAAGAAAGTTGTTTCTTCCTGAAAACTGTGAAAAATATTTAATTGTTTATTGCAATAAAAACGACTAATGGTAAACTAGACTGAAAGAAAGACTAACAAATATTAATTTTGTTAATGTCTCTGTTTAAGACTGAATTTACAATCTGATTACTTCATCAAGATTAATAAATGTGAGAAAGTTAAAATAATATGCTTTATTTTAAGTGCATATTTTAAAGTTTTTAGAGCATGTTTTACAGATTTTTAGTGCATAGTTGCATGCATATATTCATACTTTATACTGCATATAAATCCGAGCTCTAGTCATAACAGATTCATATTGGTTTATTTTTCTAAGTCATTTTTCTCTTACTCTCCCCATATATTCTGCTATCCTTTTTATATCCCCCTCCTTTTGCATTTTCATTATCCTAACTTTTAATACTTCTTTGTTAACATTCTCCCATTCTTTAGGTAAAAACTGATCTCTCCACAACTTAGTCTCTTCACATTCAATTATATAATGTAAGTCATTACCTACCTCTCCACAAAGAATTATTTAAGTAAGATTTGATGAATTAATATGAATTTCTGAATCAGTTGAATTGGTTTTTTGATGTCATCTCACTGTTCCCTAGCGCACAAAAAGCCCAGCTAGAACAAATTTTGAAAAAATGGCTACACTCCAAAGAAATTGATAAGGGGGCAACAGACTAATATATGATATTGACAAAACTGCATCAATCAAAATTATTTCACATTCAGGAACAAATTATACTCCCAGGTGAATGGTTTAGCAATCAGCAATCCACTTTCCCCATATGTGGCAAATTTATACGCTAGTTTGTTGGAAATACATACAACAGAAGCTTTTCCTCACATATGTAAACTCTGGTACAGATATGTAGAGGCATTTTTGCCATAATAGATAAAATGTTCATGAAGGATGCAACAGCTCTACTGAATTTACAAGATACATCAGTAAAATTTACAATAGAAACAGAAGCCAACAACATGCTCCCTTTTCTGTACATAAAAATCATGAGATATCAGAATAAAATAAGTTTTAGTATATATCTCATACCTTTCCTTACAAGAATTTTAATCTCTGTTCTCCATGGCCTGATCCACCAATGCACCATCCAAATTGATTCATGCCTGTAGATGAAGAGCAACGTTATGACAAGCAGCTTGACAGAGCCGTACTGGTATCCTTTGGAACTCTTCTGTGATACTTTCCTGCGGTTCAGCCAAATTGCATATATGATGTTGATACCATTTGTCCTTTAAAACACCCCGTAAGAAAAAGTCAGGTGGTGTCAAATTGGGAGATCAAGCTGGCCACTCTACAGACCCATGCTAACCAATCCAGCAGAATGTTCTGTTCATCCACTCACACTGGTGGCATAGTGTGGCGGTGCTCCATCTTGCTGCCACCACAGGTCATTAATATCTGGTTCGTGCAGACAGTAAAGGCTGCACATTGTCTGTAAGCAATTTAAGGTAACTTTCTCCATTAAGGGTATTACCGTAAAAAAAAAAATGGGCCATCGAACCCATCATAAGAGATACCACCAGGACTTTTGTCATGCATACTGATGTTTATTTTAGGGTTTTCTTTCCTCCAGTACACGCAGTTGTGCCGGTTAATACTTCCAGAAACATGAAATTTGACCTCATCTGTCCAAATGATGTGTTCTTCCAAACACACGCTGTTCCAGACACAACCGTTCTGCCATCCTTTCTGGCATACAATAGTAGTTCTAAATCCAGCAACAATTATTCCCACTCTCAGGCTTAGTGAGACAGAGTGGTGCCATATCAAAATTTTTTGTCCAGAATTACACATACTACAGCCAAACATCATATACAAAATTATGGGCCACTCTGTACATTAAAAATGACAGCTACAACCCCAGCGAACATAAATATACAATAATAAACAGCCTTATCTTCAGACTGGTAAACATACCAATGAACACAAAAGAATACAAAATATCCTGGAAATCATTCATAAAAATCTGATGTGTTACACTCACATGACTTTCTCTACTCTTGTACAAACTCTTTTTACAAACACTTATTCTCCATCTACTTCATGTTAATCGAGATAAACATTTGCAGACTCTTTATTGCTAAGTTTCTTGTGGATGTAAGGGGAATATATATTTACAAGGGCAATATAGAAATACAGTAGCCTTTAAGCACATACATATCTCTTAATAGCTGGTTGCTAGGTGCAGCACCATTCCCTTTGCCACAGATTAATACTCTTTGCATATCCAAGACAAAAAAATGAATAACGAATTCCCATTTGAGAAAATAAGTATTGAAAAATTTAAGGGAATAACAAGCAATATCTCGAAAATGTTTCACTCAACAAAAAAAAATGTATATGACATAAATTGTGTATTTTAACGCGATCTACATTTTTTGTGTAGTAAAATTTTGTCTATCTCATATGGTTTACCAGTTATGCAAAAGTCGTTCACAATGAAGAATACTTTTTGAGACATTCCCAGAAAATTCAAGATATACGTTTTATTTGCCATGAAAATATCTTAAATATATGATATTTTAATCAAAATCGTTAGAGCCATTTTTGAGAAAATTAAAATTTTGGAAAAATCTTCCATGTAAAGGCTATTCTGGGGTGGGTGGGATTTTCTTGAAAACCTTCGTGTCGCATCTTTGGAAGATACTGAACCTAAATACCAAGTTTGGTGTTTATCCGACTGTTCGTCTCTGAGTTATGCTGTTCACAGACAGACACACACACATGGACATGTTTCCAAAAATGCTTTTTTTGGATTCAGGGGGTCTCAAAACATGTATTTCCGGTGAAATCTCGGTATTGAATTTTTGGGTGGAATACAATACTTCCCCTACTTACTTTACGTAGTAGAGAAAGTAAAAATTCCAGTGGGAAAAGCTTCTGGTATTTATGAAATTGGATGTCAGGATTGCAAGAAAGTGTACATAGGGAAAACAGAGAGGAAGGTAGACACAAGGTTTAAAGAACACATGAGAAATGTTAAATATAAACAAATGGAAAAATCAGTGGTTGCAGAGCAGTTTTGGTCTACAAAACATCAGCTAGAAGAAAAACCAAAGCTTTTAAAGGCCCTAAATAAAGCAGCAGAACTCTCCATTTGGGAAAAGTTATGCACTTATAAGAAGAAGCACAATATATTAAACTTTGATGTCCCATGTGAAAACGATCTCATACAGTACATCTAACCAGATAACGCCATCCACTAGTCACAAAAGGAAGCACAGCAGCGAATCCAGGCTGATGATGGAGACAGTGCTCTCTGAAACATGTCACAGTAATATTATTTAAATAAAATTCTAGTGGCAACACACTGTAACTTCACTCTTACAAGATAATTAACTACCTTGAACGCATTTTGAAGACGCCTTGTCTTCATCATCAGCTAAGAGCCACTAACAAGTCTGTCGGTTTCAATGTAGGGGTCGCCGTTGGGCTTCCTGATGTTGATGTCATTTTGGCTTGATGTATTTAAAGTGAGATACTTTTCCGGAGGGAAATTGAAATTCATTAGATGGCTTTTGTTTTTTTGTATGAGGACCTTTTCCCATATCATCAATTCTATTGGATTTTGGATCAACTTGATTAGATTTATTGCATTATGGATGTTGTGGTTTGAATTCCAGAAATGATATGCGATGGCAGATTTTTCGTTTCTTTGTGTCTTATATTTCTAAAATGTTCTTTCAGTCTCACTCCTATGTTCCTTTTTCTTTTACTTTTTTCTTTCTCCAGAAAGACCCCATTGTCCCCATTTCTAGCCAATTTGTACATGAGCTTAACACATAAACATGCAATTTTCAACAGTTTGGCCTTCAGATTGGTAAACATACCCTTGAAAGATGAGGAATATAAGAAAGAGCTCCAAAACATCATAGAAGTAGTCTACAAAAATGGCTTTACAAAAGAATTGCATACAAGAAAATCCAAAAATTTAAAAAAGATAAAGAAAGAAAGGAAAATACCATACTACAAAAAATAACACAAGACAATAGTTTTAAAAAGTTCATATTTCATCCTTGGGCACATAAAAAATTCCAAAAGATATTCAAGCAGTGGAACATCAAACATAGTTTAAATAACATTACGAACAAACACAAAAGATAAAATTCCTAGAACTAAAATGCCAGGCATTTACCAGATAAATTGTAGTGATTGCGAACTTAAATATATAGGCAAAAGAAAAAGGAACATAGGGGTGAGACTGAAAGAACATTTTAGAAATATAAGACACAAAGAAACTGAAAAATCTGCCATCGCATATCATTTCTGGAATTCAAACCACAACATCCATAATGAAATGAATTTAATCAAGTCGATCCAAAATCCACTAGAATTGATGATATGAGAAAAATTCCTCGTACAAAAAACAAAAACCATCTAATGAATTTCAATTTCCCTCTGGAAAACGATCTCATCTTTAAATACATCAAGCCGAAAATGATGTCAACGTCAGAAAGCCCAATGGCGAACCTCTACATTGAAACCAACAGAATGGTTAGTGACTCTTAGCTGATGATGAAGACAAGGTGACTTTTCTAGAAATAGTGCACAGTTTCCTTTTATTTGCTTTGCAATCTGTGTTACTCTTCCCCATTTTGCAATAGTTGTACATTAAAATATTTGCACATCCAGATATCTTTACTGGTATGCTGAAAACAAAATTCCTCCTAAATCAAGTCCTCAAAAGACCAGATTTGTGTACAAATCAACTTAAAAACAATCTTTCTAAGTTTTTGACTTTCAAAAACATAACAACATTTTCTGTATTAACACATAAGTATACCTTACCACCTTTAGAGGCAGCTTCTGAGGATATTTTAATAATAATAATAATAATAATAATAATTTAGTAATTACATAAATTACAATAGACTTTATCAAGATAACAAAACAAGATAAACAGAATAACAGATTAGAAATATACAAAATATCAATATTCTTATCTTGTTCATAAAATTCTTGTAAACAATAAAAAGGATTTTCTACTAACCATTTATAGAATCTGTTCTTAAGTATTTGTATTTTCAAGTTCATTATTTCTTGAGGAAGTGCATTGGCATGGCATATCAATTCTATGCACCTTCCTTGTTTAGTGTTCATGTATTACACTCCTTGTATTGTAATTATGTACATTCTCTTTGATATTGACTAAAACATAAATATTCAAAGGGGAGATCCAAAGCTACAGGGTAACCCCACGAGCACCGTCTCGCTAAAATACAGTTCACAAAAAAGGAAACAAAATAAAAAAAAGACAAAAAAATCTAATGTGTTACACTCACATGACTTTCTCTACTCTTGTACAAACTATTTTTACAAACTCTTATTCTCCATCTATTTCATATTAATCGAGATAAACACTCGCAGAAACAATCTTTTGACATGCAAAGAGAATTATATTTGACTATCACTTAAGGCGTACTATGTTCCCCTTGTTTTGTAATTGCAAGGGCAATATAGAAATACAGTAGCATAAGCATATCCCTTAATAGCTGGTTGCTAGGTGCAGCACCATTCTCTTTGCCACAGATTAATACTCTTTGCATATCCAAGACAAAAAATGAATAACGAATTCCCATTTGAGAAAATAAGTATTGAAAAATTTAAGGGAATAACAAGCAATATCTCGAAAATGGTTCACTCAACAAAAAAAAAAGTATATGACATAAATTGTGTATTTTAACGTGATCTACATGTTTTGTGTAGTAAAATTTTGTCTGTCTCTTATGGTTTACCAGTTATGCAAAAGTCGTTCACAATGAAGAATACTTTTGGAGACATTCCCAGAAAATTCCAGATATACATTTTATTTTTCATGAAAATATCTTAAACATATATTTTAATCAAAATCGTTAGAGCCATTTTTGAGAAAATTAAAATTTTCGAAAAATGTTCCATGTAAAGGGTAATCTGGGATTGGGGGATTTTCTTGAAAACCTTCGTGTCGCATCTCTGGAAGATACTGAACCTAAATACCAAGTTTGGTGTTTATTCGACTGTTCGTTTCTGAGTTATGCTGTTCACAGACATACACACGGACTTGTTTCTAAAAATGCTTTTTTTGGATTCAGGGGTCTCAAAAGATGTATTTCCGGTGAAATCTCGGTATTGAAGTTTTGGGTGGAATATAATACTTCCCCTACTTACTATACGTAGTAGAGAAAGTAAAAATACTCTGAAAGAATGAAAAATAAGCCATTAAAACAGGTCTTTTAATACCACGTTTTTTAATTTTGCTAACAAAAAAACTACTGGTGAAGATTTTCTGCATATATGGTCAATGTGTGGATTCTAGGATAGTTGTTTATCTATAATTACACCAGGAAGTTTAACTGCTTCACTTGTGTTATTGGTAGATTCATTGTTTTTAAGGTAAAAAGCACATTCTGTGTCTTACTTTCATTCATGTAAAAACCTTGCTTTTAAATCACCATTCACATTTTTCAGCATTTGTTTTTGCTAATTGTGACAACACTTCAAGATGCTTGTGCATATTAACAAAAGCTGTATCATCTGCATAAACAACTGTAGAAAATGAAAAACATTTTGATACATCATTAATCATTATTAAGAAAGGCAGAGGTCCAAGAACTGATCCCTGCAGAACTCCTGTTGTTACTTCTAATATTTGAGATTCTTTCCCACTGATCAATACTATTTGCTGGTGATTTTCTAGATAGGATTTAAAAACATCTAATTTTTGCATTAATGAATGTTCTTTTCCAAATGCCAACTCTCCATTTAGCACCAAAAACTTAGAACAACTACATCTTAGTTTTTTGAAAACAGAATAGGAGCAGAAACCAGCAATATAAGTGAGCACTGTAAATCTGATTCACCGCTTGTTAAATCCTTTTCTGATAAATTTATGACTGAAAATTGTGGTTTCTGTATCATCTTTGTTAAGAAGCATTTTATCTTTATCAATGTCATCTAGTTTGCTAATTATCAGTTTGTTTGTGCTACCTTGCTCTATCAACAGTTCCAATAAACTTGACAGTCTTAGCTTTTCCTCAGCTTAAAAAATTTGCCTAACTGAAATACGATACTGACATCCTGATAACTGTATATAAAATTCAAATCTGTTCGAAATTTTCCAGGCAGGATATACTTCATTTTGAGTTTAGCTAGGCAATAGTTAATTCCAACAATCCATATGTACAAGGGATGGTCATTAAGTTTTAATTATCACCTCGAAAAAAATCAAGCTGCAACCATGAAACTTGGTGATGGTGTTAGTTCTTCTCTACATATTCATCCTTCAATGTGACAAATTTTTCCCAATGATGGATGACTTGGCGGAGACCTTGATTGTAGAAGTCTGCATTTTGGCTGTTCAGGAAATGTTCCACCTCAAAAATCACCTTGTCATTCTGGAAATGCCTGCCACATAATGGTTTCTTCATCCAAGAAGGAAGAAGTCAGGGTGCCATGTTAAGAGAATATGGGGGCTGAGGTAAAATTTGATAGCTCAAAGAAGCAGCATGTGTGACTGTGTCTTGTGTAAAATTAGTTGGGGCGTTGTTGTAGACCTCCTTGGACATCTTCCTGTAATGCTTCATCTTGACAGCCTCCTGTAACCTCATCAGATATTGGTAATATGCTTTATATGCTTATCGGCTTTATTGCAGCGAAACATCGCCAAACACTCAACTGAAACATCCTCACGACGCTGCTTTTGTTCCGTTGTGAGTAAACGCGGCACTCATCTTGCGCACAGCCTCCTCATGTCTAAATGTTCAGTTAGTATGTTATGTACAGCACTTTTTGAAATGCCTACGATGTCTGCTAGCTCGCGCACTTTCAGTCGACGGTCTTCCAATACCATTTTGTGGATTTTCTTCACAATTTCTGGTGTGGTCACCTCATTTGGTCGATCACTGCGATGTTCGTCTTGGCAGCTCGTACGGCCTCGTTTAAACTCTGCCACCCAATATTTTACTGTTGTAAACGAAGGAGCAGACTACCCCAGAGTAGAATCTAGCTCAGCTTTAATATTAGTTGGACTAAGACCTTTAAAATGAAAGTATTGTATCATATAACATGACTATTCACTATTAATGACTGGCAAATAATTACTAAACAACGTAGCATCGTAAACTTAAGCTTTATAAGGATGGCAATTTCTACCATAGTCATTTGTTTGAAGTAACAACCGCTATATATACGCCAGGTCGGGTACTTCATGGACTGCCCTCGTATATTGTATACCGGTGCGACCGATTCATATGTTGGTCTTCGCCATCCAGCTGCTACCATCTAGTGTTTGTATTGATAGGCATACCTTTCGGACACCTTGCATTGACTATTAGCAGGCCTGGGTGGAATTCGTAACACCGTACCCCGATGATTCTCCATCCCTGGGTATCGATGGATAAATACAACCGTCGTAAGAATGGTTGTATTAAGGATGAGTTTCCAACTCTTTACTTATGTTTTGTTAGAAAATAAATCGCTACGAGGAAATGAATGCTACAGGGATGATACCAGAACTGCTTATTTAACACATCCCTCCGAATTCCACAATGAATCTTCCCTATCACAACCTTCCCTTTCATTCTGTAGTACAACAGAAGCACAGTAGTAATACCTAATTCCCTTCCAATTCAAGATTATTGGATTTACAGAAAAAAAAAAGTGACAGCCACCTCCACATTATAATTCACTGTAACTAGAAAGTAATTCCATCCATAAATTCGATACCGAGATTTCACCGGAAATACATGTTTTGAGGCCTCCTGAATCCAAAAAGAGCATGTTTGGAAACATGTCCGTGTGTGTGTGTGTGAACAGCATAACTCAGAAACGAACAGTCGAATAAACACCAAACTTGGTATTTAGGTTCAGTATCTTCCAGCGATGCGACACGAAGGTTTTCAACAAAATCCCCCCACTCCAGATTACCCTTTACATGGAACATTTTTCGAAAATTTTAATTTTCTCAAAAATGGCTCCAACGATTTTGATTAAAATATCATATGTTTACGATATTTTTATGACAAATAAAATGTATATCTTGAATTTTCTGGGAATGTCTCCAAAAGTTTTTTTCCTTGTGAACGACGTTTGCATAACTGGTAAACCATAAGAGATAGACAAAATTTTACTACACAAAAAATGTAGATCGCGTTAAAATACACAATTTATGCAATGCACATTTTTTTGTTGTTGAATGAACCATTTTCAAGACTACTTATACTTTTTCTGAAATTGTAATTCGTTATTCATTCTTTTGTCCTGGTAATGCAAAGAGAATAGAATACTCCACATAGCAACCAGCTCTTAAAAGATTTGACTATCGCTTAAAGCCTACCAATTCCCCTTGCATCTACAAGAAAATTAGCAATAAGATTAACATCTCGATTAACATGAAGCATATGGAGAAAAGGCGTTTGTAAAAATAGTTTGTACAAGAGTAGAGAAAGTCATGTGAGTGTAACACATCAGATTTTTTATTTTCTACTCTTATTATATTTTCTACATTTTTTTTCTGTATAAAGTACAAGTGGCACAGACGTCAAAGGTTACAAACATTATGCTCCTTGTTTTAAACGCAAAATGTGGGAAAATGTTTGGGATAAAATTGGCTTCTTTAAGCATTAAACAAGACTTATAAAATGCTAAAATTATACGAGTGGTTTGCGCTAAACAGCTGACAAATGCTCAAATCAGGGCCGTTCACGGGGTGGGGGGGAGGTCATGGCGCAACTTGCGCCATCAGGAACATTTTGGGGGATTCAAAATTACTTAAGTAAATTAATGCAAGTAATATAAAAACATTGCAATTTTAATCGAGTACTATAATTTTAACTAAGTTTGTATCTTTAGGTTTTTAATCTAACTATATTTGTCTATTTAGAAGATACAGTAGGATACAATGAAATGCCAAGTAATAAAATATATCACCTGCCAAATACTTCTGTTTATCTTTTCTAGTGTAAATATTGCGATGTTTTTATCGATTTTAACTTTTCAATTATTTGTTTAAGCTTTTATTGTGTACCGGTATCACATTAACTATTATAGAATCTATAAGACAGCCCATTTGCGAAGCTTTCCAGAAACATAGAAAAGGAACTAAATAGTTTAAACTGAGCTCTCAGAAAAATAGGTCACGGGTTCACACCTGGCGGAGGCGATGGATTTTTTCGGGCGTAAAAATCCTTAGCATGGCTTCCTTCGGAAGGGAAGTAAAGCCGGTGCTCCCGTGTAGTGATTTACGACAAGTAAAAGAACCTCCAGCCTGATAAAGAGCCATCTGAGCAAAATTACCGTTCTTTCACGCCCAATATAGAATGGGAAGCTAAAGACCATAGCAGTTAAAGAGCGTCCATAAATAAAACTCAATTTCTCAGAAAAGTTGGGGGGGGGGCGCCATAGCCTTCGGGGATGGCACCCCTGGCTCTAAATATTTTAATACAACGTGGCAACGTAATTCTCTCACTTCTCCGATTCGAGTGTGCTGTCACAAACTTCACGTTGTTTAAATGGCACTGTAGACTAGTCCTGGGCACCACTTTGAACTCGTGCGATTTATAATTTAAAACTGCTGGCGAATGAGCAATTACTCCCACACTCGCATACCCCTCACCCCTCTCTCTAACCTGACGGGATAGGAGTAATCGTTCACACATCTCTAACAACATTATTGCACATGCTTCGCTAATTGTTATTATTTATAACAGCCGTAAGGATTGGGGTATATATTACACTTAGGCTCGCGTCATCTCTTGTGAGAAAGAAGCAATAGCGAAGCGTCTCAGACTCCGCCAAGCTGTTATTACCTCTCTACACCCCTCGCCAACATTCGAAGCATTCACCTCCGCACGTTCCAGCTCTAGCAGTGTCCACAAACGCAAGGTTTCCCGGATGATTTGGTATAGTCTGAAATACACTCCGTAATGAAAACATTTGCGCTACTAACTCTAAGCGTTGCAAAAGCATTTCAAACAAAAAAAAATCTATAAAGTAAATCGGAGAGTGCAGAAATTAATACTGCAATGATATCAGATACCTTCATTGTTTTTGCTTTCTATTTACGGAGCGTTTATTTATGGGGAGGGCGCCGCCTAGAGTCCTCCATTACCAGCCGCCACTGGTTGCATTATCTTATTGTGCCATTCGGTTTACTCCAACATTTTTACAGTTTAAAGTGTAATAATTACTACGCAATATTGTTAATATATTATTATAGCTGCATTACTGGGAATACATTAAACTGATCAAAAATATACTGCTCATTTCCAAGAATTATGACGGTAGCGCCACAGAACAACTATGCAAGCGTGCCCGCAACGATGACACCAACGTAACGGCCATAATAAACAGTACCGTATAGTTTGTGCTCACGACAAAATCATCCAAATATCACCATCACAATCTCATTTTCCCTAGTCACAACAGTGAGCTCATGCTTATTAATAGAACCACCAAAGGCATTGCAAATGTTTCAGAATAGCACCATGTTTGGTAGTTGCCATGCAAGGAAATCTACCAGGTTTTCAAACATCACTCGTTATGTTAACAGTGGGGACTCATGATTTCAAGTTTGAGAGGGCGGAAGGTGATGTTTTCGTATTAAGCATATTTACACGGCAGGTTTTATTCTGCAGTTTACCGGAAAACATGCGCACACAAAAATAATATATAGCCCAAAATATTTTTCAATACGTGCAATTCTGTGCATTAGTGCAATTTAGAAATAAAACGTGCAATAAAACGCATCTACCAAATCGAGCGTAAGCTAAACTATATCAATAATTATTGTATTATTTCTTTCAGTAGCAGGAAGCCTTCTGCCATTTATATTATACGGTGCACACGTGCATTAATTAATATCCGTTAAAATGTCAGTAAAGAACACACATTTGTATAACAAATGGAGATTCTATGCTTTGTTTTCACAAAATACATGATTTAGAAATTTTAATCGCACATACTTGCAAAACCCGTGTTTCCTGCACATATTTCTTCTAAATTTTAGTTCCTACCTTCTATAATAGTATTTATTCAAACGTCAGAGTAAGAACTAATTTCTTAAGCGGAAATGCGTAGAGTATTTTTGCTTGTTGCCCAACCTTATCTCGTGTATGTGATAATCCAAGTAATCAACCATACGCATTAGCAAACGTTCAAGAATATAAAATGAACTGTAAGAAATTATTATATAGTTACATGTTTCTCAAAAGTGATGCTTTGCTATAACTAAACTAATCTAATTAGTATTCTTATAGATGAAGTCGTTCTCCTTTTGTTCAGCAAAATGGTTGAAATCAGCGTGTTCTCAAGATAACATATGGCTAAAGCATTAGCAAACATCTTTATCCTCTTGAGGATTGGAAAATACCTTTCACTCTCTGATGCGATTATGGGAATCATGCAAATGATGTGTTGCTATTTACTGTTCATTACGATTCGTAACTAATTAACCTTAAATGCATACTTAAAGATTTTTAACAGTCTCCAACAATAGCATACCACTTGCACTGAATTTACTGGTGCTTCCGAATCCTGTATACAACTAACACGTTTTTGTGTGAATCACAGCATTTGTGTGAGCGCATGCACTGTGTTTAAGTGATTCGTAAATAAAGGTGACCAACATAGATTATAGTACAAGGGGGATGTGTACTTTCTGCTCTGAACCGTTCTAACTCTATATTACTATACTTAAATCGCAGCATAACTTAAGAATGTGTTTAAACTTTAAATCCATTTATATAACAAATTACATTTTAGACAAGATTGATTTTTTTCTTCATATGGTGGCGGTAGTGAAACTGAATGACTCCACGTGGAGAAAGAACCAATAGTGAAGCGCTTCGGACTCCGCCAAGTTAGTATTACCTCTCTGCACCCCACGCCAATAATCGAAGCATTTCCCTCCGCAGTCTCGCCATAGGGCTATTCCATTTCAAATTGACCTCGAATTTTTTTAAATCATTAATAATTTCTACATATTTGAATTACTGTAAAAGCAAAACTATTCTCATAAGATTATCTCTTAAATGTTTCTAGTTTTGGAGTTAAAATTCGGTAAAATTTGCACTATTTTCCGAACGAGACAATTTCTGCGGCGTGCAACTGAAGAACCTTGTATCGAATTGCAGTGAACTAGGATTCATTTTGAAGCTGAGTTTCTGTTGGTGGTGGTATTTACCAATAACAAACAATAATTATATAATTTTAAGCTCCTTTTGCATCTATTAAGTATGAATGCATTTTTCATAAGGATTAAACTTATATAGGCTTGAACCTCTTTTTATTACACATTGATATCAGTTTATGGAGCCCATGTATGTAACATGGAAAAAAAAATAATGAAAGAATAAATATTTAAGCTCACACTGTACACTTACGTCACGCTGTCAGCTGCCGTCTGCCACAACATAGGAAGAGGCTTGAAGCGAATCAAAATCACCAGCAGGCTTCAAGATTGATTGGTTACGTCTTCTTATATATCGTTATTTCCATACTCTTTGTTGCAATTGAATGTGTCTTTGTCACTATTTTTTACTTCGAAAATGGAGTGAACACATATGTTGTTAGGGTACCTGGAACTACGCGTGCATGTTCGAACCTAGGGCGAAGCACTTGTTCTTCAACTCCGTACTCTTATTTTGGAACATTTCACTGATCATCTCACGAATCACTGATACAATTCATAAGTAGTGGTTGTTTGATGTTGTCTTGGACGTTGGAGACTTGCACGAGCTGCTAGTGTCTTGATAGTTCCCTTCCCTTTCCATGAGATGTTGCAAAAAAGTGCCATTCTGTCTTTATAGCAAAATCTTCTAGATGACTACATAAATTTGAAAAGGTTTTTCGATTTTTATATTCGGATGAAGTACCATCAGTGAACTATTTTAGCCAGATATGGACATTTTCTTTGATGACTTTGCCAATTGCTGTTGGTTTCAGGCTGATTTTTGTTAGTACAAATTTTGCTTTGATGCTATAAACGAGTGTTTTTTTCATTACTGTCAACTTCTCCAATAAGACGTTAATAAATTCATCTGTAAGCTTCCCCAAGATCTCTAATGTAGTTCTTTCAGCCGTAATCCACTGCTTGTACATTATTGTGCCCAACAAAGCAGATTGGAAAACAGATTCAATATGTTCTTTCACTCCTGAGGGCCCGGGCACATTTTAAATTTATTAAAAAATCAGGATGGTTGAGGTGGATTACAAATGATTCTTGAAATGCAGTGGTGATACTTTTTAAGGGAAGTTCTTTCTGATGAGTTAAAAGTGCTAGTTTCGCGCCATCCAGCATTCTGATAGATCATACACACAGTGTGGGTGTCACCAGATCTCGCTAAAACACAACGTTGAGGCCGAAGTTGTACAAAGTTTGAGAAACCTATCTTAATGGTAGGATGTGTCGTTGAAATAACGATAAGAGTTTCTCTTCATTGCAAGAATTAGCTTCTTCTGTACTGCTTTTTCGTGCTTCCTAACTGTCACGTAATCTTTTCCTTCAGACATATCTCGGCTAACTTCTTCCGATTATAAAATTCAGTGACTAAATTTAGTCGTTTCTTCCATCTTTTCCGGTGTACCCATTATTAATCCTTTTGATGCCAAGTCTTTTGCCACTGAAATAATGTGTTTTGTTGCATTAACCCTAGAAAACGAACGTGTTGCTACAGATACGAGGGCAGTCCCAGAAGTACCCGAACTGACGCATATATACGCATATATATAGCGTTTTTTTCTCAAACATATGACTATGGTAGAAAGTACCACCCTTATAAAGCTTAAGTTTGAAGTTTGACGATGCTACGTCATTTAGTAATTGTTTGGCAGCCATTAATAGTGAACTCTCTCAGCGAATTTGTAAACATGAATAAAACTGGCCATCGTTATGTGATAAAATACTTTCATCTGAAAGGTCTTAGTCCAACTAATATTAAAGCTGAGCTAGATTCTACTCTGGGGGAGTCTGCTCCTTCGTTTACAACAGTAAAATATTGGGTGGCAGAGTTTAAGCGAGGCCGTAAGAGCTGCACAAGACAAACATCGCAGTGATCGACCAAATGAGGTGACCATACCAGAAATTGTGAAGAAAATCCACAAAATGGTATTGGATAACCGTCGATTGAAAGTGCGCGAGCTAGCAGACATCGGAGGCATTTCAAAAAGTGCTGTACATCGCATACTAACTGAAAATTTAGACATGAGGAGCTTGTGCGCAAGATGGGTGCCGCGTTTACTCACAATGGAACAAAAGCAGCGTCGTGAGGATGTTTCAGTCGAGTGTTTGGCGATGTTTCGCAGCAATAAAGCCGAGTTTTTGCGCCCATTCATAGCCATGGATGAAACATGGGTCCATCACTTCACACCTGAGACGAAGGAACAGTCAAAACAGTGGATTTATAGGGGAGAATCGGCTCCAAAGAAGGCGAAGACTGTTCCACCAGCAAGCAAGGTCATGGCGTCAGTTTTTTGGGATGCGCGTGGGATAATTTTCATTGATTATCTTCGAAAACGAAAAGCAATCAAAGGCGAGTATTATGCAAACTTATTGCAGCGTTTGAATGATGAAATCAAGCAGAAACGCCCGCATTTAGCGAAAAAGAAAGTTCTGTTTCATCAAGACAATAAACCAGTTCTTCGCATCCATTATCGCCATGGGCAAAATCAATTAGTTAAAGTTCGAATTGCTTCCTCATGAACCCTATTTACCAGACTTAGTCCCGTCTGATTATTTTCTGTTTCGTCAGTTGAAGAAATGGCTTGGTGGTAAAAGATTTGCCAACAACGAAGAGGTGGAGTTTGCAGTTGATGGCTATTTTGCAGAACTCGACGGTTCTCACTATAAAGAGGGTATCGAAGCTATTGAACATCGCCGGGAAAAGTGAATCGAACTGAAAGGAGACTATGTAGAGGAATAAAGATGTTTTTCCCAAAATTTTTGTGTTTTCTTTGTTAGGTCGGGTACTTCTGGGACAGCCTCATACATTGTTACTAATGAGTCGTAAATTTTAGACTTTCTTTATTTGTATAGTTTTAGCAATAATGTTTTGTTTAATAATCAACAAGACAAGTTCTGGGCTTGTTTAAAGTTTGTACTATTCGAATCTACCGTCACATTGAGCAGAAATAGCTTTAAGAGTTGAAAACATTTAATTGTATGCATCAGGTCATTGTCAAAAAGAGTTGGAGTCCAAGAGTATAATACAATGCTGTACGCTGCTCTTTGGACCCTGAATGAAATGAATGAATTTCGTTTTGGAGTGCGTGTAGCTACTCGAGTTGGTGAATCTAACGACCACATAAGTCTATTTTTTCTCTCGTAATGCTGGTTTAGCTAGACGCACTATAAAATCATGCTATATTGCATTGTTATGCACTGGTTTTTCCTTTCAGTTGTTCTTTTTCCAGATTCACAGTCACCTTCACTAACAGTGTCATTAGAAATTGATATTTCTTCGACCCTGTTTCGTGTTTCGCTGTCCTCACCCTGAGAATTTTTGCCATGGGATTCTTCTTCACTTTCTATCTCTACAAAAATTTTCAGAAGTTTGGATTCGAAGTCCGGATCGTTAGTTGATACCTTCCTAAATTAAAATTGTATGCTGCTGTAGTAATTTATAGTTACTTTATACAAAATTACACGAAAATCAAGAAAATACGAGGTGTGATCAAAACGTTTTCGGAAATACTACACAACAGTTTGTTTTGTCTAATCTGCACTGTCACCCTCGAAGTAGTCTCCTTGGGAATTGATACACTTGTCCCAACGCTTCTGCCACTGCTGGAAGCACCTCTGGAAGTCCTCTTCTTTCAGCATGTTCAGAGCCTTCTGCGATTCGCGATGGATGACATCAGTGTCCTCTAAAGGGAGCCGCATTTTAAATCGCGGAAAAAGAAAAAAAGTTCACTGGTGCCAAATCTAGAGGATAGGCGGAATGGGGAACAGTATTCATCCTATTTTTATCAAAAAATTGGCGAACAGAAAGGGCTTTGTGCGCGGGTGCATGAACATGTCCAGATTGCCTTTCAAAATGCTTTGAACACTTCCAAAGGAGAGTCCTAATGAGTCAGAAAGTTCTCTTATTGTAATGCGCCTATCATTTAAGACCATTTCCCTCACCTGATTGATATTTTCATCAGTTTTGCTGGAACAGGGTCGCCCCAAACGATCTGCATCTTTAACTGATGTCACCCACTTTTAAATTTCGAAAACCACTCAAATGCTTGAGTTTTGCCCATAACTTCCTCCCCATAAGCTGTTATCAACATTTTATAGGCTTCTGTTGCAGTTTTGCCGAGTTTAAAGTAAAATTTGATGCGTTCTTTGTTCTTCGTAATCTGACATTTTTGCTGCGCGGAAAAATAGCAGCACATGCAAAACACGTATTCACTTCAGAGGGTCTATCTCGTCACTGTATGGTCACAGGAAGTCACGTGAACTCTCATTTTTATCGGGAAGGAACGCTGCATATACAGTCTGGGTAAGAATTAAAGAAATCCCAGCGTCAGCATTGTTGTGAAGCCATTCCGGAAACTTTTTGATCACACCTCGTATTGCACATCATCACTAATGACTCGTAAAATTCACGACTGACTCGCAGATGCTTGGCTGTGTTGCTATACCAACAAAGAAATGACAACAAAAAGTATACCACTCGATTAGTCGCGTCCAACAATGAAGCTATTAAAAGTTACAGCGCTAAGAAAGCGCGGGAGTTAATTTTGCGACCACTTTTGCCAACTGTCGTCATAAAAATCACGCCGCGTTAGTGTTAAAATGATTTTGGGTTTTTACAATAGACCAATTTAGTGGAAGTAGCAGGATCTGAATTTGATTTTTTCTTCCTGAGCAGAAATAAATGTTTTTTTCAGATTTTCTAAAATTTCTAGGTATGGTTCAGGTGCTTGAGATTCAATGTCTGGCTGCTGAAAAACGTTCAACGAAGCTGTTATTTTTCTTGGTTTGTCTTTTCCATATTGTTTCTTTGAAAGTTTGTTTTTAATCGGCGACTCACCAAATAACACCAAGTTTTACTTAATCCTGCGACTGTAGTTTCCGTTATCAGTTTAATCGAACTATACGAAGGATTGTTCTCACTACTACCTACTTTCACTACACTCTGCAGGTACATTAACATTAAAACTACAGAGTGAGCCAAAAGACTAAGAACCGGCTGCGCGGCGTTTTTCCTGTCCGCGTCCTAGGTGCTCGTTGCCGTCTGCCGCTATCATAGGAAGGCGCGAGTGAAACCATACAACATTTTTAAAATTACTTTTAAAGGCTTTACTTAACAACTTTATGAAAGTGTGTTTGATGACAGAATTATTAGTAGAAATTTGTGGCCCCCTCGGTCCCCCGATCTAATCACCTGCGATTTCTATCTCCGGGGTAACTTAAAACAAAGTGTACAAGACAAACCCACAAACCCTAGAAGAATCAAAACAAAATATCCGCCAGGAAATTGCCAGGATTTCCCAAGTGAACTACGGCGAATGATGGACAGTTTCTTAAAGAGCTGCTAAAAATGTATGGACAACGACGGTGGCCAGTTTCAGCATCTCCTTTCATGAAGTTGGTAAGTAAAGCCTTTAAAAGTAGTTTTAAAATGCTGTATGGTTTCATCCGCGCCTTTCTATAATAGCGGCAGACGGCAACGAGCTTCGAGGATGCGGACAGAAAAACCCCGCGCAGGTGGTTCGTAGTTTTTTGGCTCTCTCTGTAGAAATAGGTTGGAAATTTACTTGGATGTCTTGCGTCGAGCAAGTAGCAACACTGACACGTTCACTTCTTAATTTAATTCTACAGGTAGAACGAATTTTTGCAGTTCTCTTGTATCGGTATGGGTTATCTTATTTTTCTGTCATTTGAGGCGTTAACTTTCGGAAAGATTTAACATCTACTATTTTTGGTAAGGTAATTCCAGGGAATTGAAGCAGCGGTGACTTGCATAACGTTTGTCTCCTTCCATTTTACGCAACCTATGAAGTAGGTAATGAATTGGTAAAGAGTGTTGGGAAGAGAGGTCATTTATTATATATAACACTTCAACTCTTCATCTAACGATTTATTTTATAATTAAATTGAAGTTTTTCTTACCTTAACGCAGTAGATTTTCATATGAAATTAACTAAAAACTATTATACATTAAAAATAACTTTATAATCAAAACACAGTTCACACCACAACCACACTTTGTAAAAAAAATGACTTGCTAGGTCGGGGGAACAAAAGAAGGTTATTTAATTCACGTTCTTGTCGTCTCACTTAGCATCCTCTCACAGCAAAGTATGTAACAGTAGACGATCGAGTGTTGCGTGATGTGTTAGCGGGTTTCACGCCGCTTCTATTTACTTTTTCTGCAGCTTTCCATTACCATAAAAATGATAACTAATATTGTTTTGAAATTAAATGCTGAACAATATGGATTAATTCGAATTCCATTTAAAATTGCAGTTTTCAGAAAAAAAATATGGTAGGTATATGATGAAAACTATATTAAATTTACGTTCTAAAAATATGGAATAAATGCCACCATAAATGCCTACAATGTTACCTTCATTTTGAATTTTATTTGAGAGTTTTATTTTGCATAGTTTCTGAGCTACGAGTCTCAGAATCAGGTAATGTTACTAAATTACGGTAACTTTGACTCTGGAAAAAACCCGGAATCACTTATCATAGCTGCGATTTTGCAAACGATATTAACTTAACGTCTGCTTTAGATGGCAGAAAATTTAACTCCCCCCCAAAATGCAAGGTTTCCTGTCACCTTAATTGAAATGGAACAGCCCCATAGTAGTATACCTACATAAACATGAAAATTCCCGGACAGACTGGCACTGCGTAATGAAAATATTCGCGCTACTCGTTGTATAACCATTGCAAAAATATTTCAAACTAAATCAGAAATTAATACTGCAAGACATCTGATGTTATCCTTTCTTTCCTGTGTTAATTTTTTATTTACGCGGAGTTCATTTATGGAGAGGGCGCTGCCCTAGAGTGGTCCATCGCCAGCCACCACTGAATACGAATCATGCTGGCCTCGATCAATAACGTCTATGATGATGTTATTGTGTTCGTAAGGTTGATTTGAAGGCCGATCCGTGTGTAAACGTTCTGTCCAACAGATTCAATCGCTCATCTACCGTGTATAGTCTGATAATTCCATAGATATACAGAGGTATTTGAAGAAGAGAAAACGCAATGATTAAATCATTGTTGAGGCAAAGAATTGGGGTAATTGTGTGCCTTTTTTGTATGGCCCCAATGCTTTTTCATTCAAAACTCGTGTGGTATGTACATTATTTGTTGTATATTAGTTCTATTCGCGTTTAACAACACTGCTCTACACTTTGAAACTTAATATAAACTATTAGTTATAAGAGGGCAAAAATTTGCTACTTTGCTCATAAATTAGGAATATCCAAAATATTTTTGTATCTGTAGATCTATTTATTCCTGAGCTAAAACACTGATCTGTATTTAGGCATAGCAAGACAACATGCTTATTTTATTGCCATATTGCAATATACAGGAGAGAAATCAAATCACTGGACATAAGGATTTAACATGGGAAATCGGTTTTACTCCCCTGCTGATTTTACACATAAATTTTTTACTTTAGAACAAATAATAATATGCAAACTTAAGATGTTTTTTCATTATTGTGGGCAATTATTCACCTCAAATTTGTAACAAATGAGACCATGATATGAAAAACAGATAATTGGTTTTATATTAGGTACCTGTCATAGAAAGTAACTAAAGCTCTTAACATTGTAATGAAACATTGATGAGAGGATTAGTAGAAAAATTCTGATGTGTTACACTCACATGACTTTCTCTACTCTTGTACAAACTATTTTTACAAATGCTTATTCTCCATCTACTTCATGTTAATCGAGATAAACATTTGCAGACTCTATCTTAATGCTAAGTTTCTTGTAGATGTAAGGGGATAATATATTTACAAGGGCAATATAGAAGTACAGTAGCCTTTAAGCATATACATATCTCTTAATAGCTGGTTGCTAGGTGCAGCACCATTCCCTTTGCCACAGATTAATACTCGTTGCATATCCAAGACAAAAAAATGAATAACGAATTCCCATTTAAGAAAATAAGTATTAAAAAATTTAAGGGAATAACAAGCAATATCTCGAAAATGGTTCACTCAACAAAAAATGTATATAACATAAATTGTGTATTTTAACGCGATCTACATCTTTTGTGTAGTAACATTTTGTCTATCTCTTATGGTTTACCAGTTATGCAAAAGTCGTTCACAATGAAGAATGCTTTTGGAGACATTCCCAGAAAATTCAAGATATACATTTTATTTGTCATAAAAATATCATAAACATATGATATTTTAATCAAAATCGTTGGAGCCATTTTTGAGAAAATTAAAATTTTCGAAAAATGTTCCATGTAAAGGGTAATCTGGGGTGGGGGGATTTTCTTGAAAACCTTCGTGTTGCATCTCTGGAAAATACTGAACCTAAATACCAAGTTTGGGTTTATCCGGCTTTCCATTTTTGAGTTATTCTGTTTACAGACTCAATCACAGGCGCATGCAGATCCTTTTCTAAAAATCCTTTTTTACTTTCTCTACTACGTATAGTAAGTAGGGGAAGTATTGTATTCAACCCAAAAATTTGATACCAAGATTTGACCGAAATATATGTTTTGAGGCCCCCTGAATCCAAAAAAAGCATTTTTGGAAACATGTCTGTGTGTGTGTCTCTGTGAACAGCATAACTCAGAAACGAACAGTCGGATAAACACCAAACTTGGTATTTAGGTTCAGTGTCTTCCAGAATTGCGACATGAAGGTTTTCAAGAAAATCCCTCCACCTCAGATTACCCTTTACATGGAACATTTTTCGAAAATTTTAATTTTCCCAGAAATGGCTCTAACGATTTTGATTAACATATCATATAGTTAAGATACTTTCATGACAAATAAAATGTATATCTAGAATTTTCTGGGAATGTCTTCAAAAGTATTCTTCATTGTGAATGACTTTTGCATAACCTGTAAACCATAAGAGATAGACAAAATTTTACTACACAAAAAAATGCAGATCGCGTTAAAATACACAATTTATGTCATATACATTTTTTTTTATTGAGTGAACCATTTTTGAGATATTGCTTGTTATTCCCTTAAATTTTCCAATACTTATAGTTTTTCTCAAATGGGAATTCATTATTCATTTTTTTTTGTCCTGGTAATGAAGAGAATGGAATACTCCACATAGGAACCAGCTCTTAAAATATTTGATACTATCGCTTAAAGCCTAGGAATTCCCTTTGTATCTACAAGAAAATTAGCAATAAGATTAACATCTCGATTAACATAAAGCATATGGAGATTAAGCGTTTGTAAAATTAGTTTGTACAAGAGTGGAGAAAGTAATTTTTATTTTGGATTCAGGGGTCCTCAAAACATGTATTTCTGGTGAAACCTTGGGATAACATCTACTTCCCCTTCTTAGAGAAAGTAAAAACTTATTCCCTGTTTTAAATCCCTGCACCGTGTTTTGATTCCATATCACTCTGTGGTTATGCTTTGTAGTTTGCTCATCAGAAATCAGTTCAAACATACAGTGGGAATAAAGCAGCCACTTTTAAAAGTATAATTTTTAAGACCAGCTTTGAGATTGGAATTGAATAGTCAACAAAGCTGATTTAAAGATTATTGTAACATGCCATACAAATTATGGAGCACTATATTTATTTAGAATAATGCTGTGAAGCTGTGATACCTCCTGGTTGAATTTGTAAACACTGTTGTGCATTAGATCCACTGACAATGTATCAATAACATTAGTGGGTCACTAACCGGTAACACAGTTTCAAGCTTTAATTCGTTTACCCCCCTTTGCCTATTGTCAATGTTGTAGATCACAAAAATGAAATAAGCAAGAGATGATGCTAACTAGGAGTAGCCAATAATGCAGAAGATAAAACAAATGATTACAATGCCAAACATTATCTTGATTCAGAAAAAAAAATGACTTTCTCTACTCTTGTACAAACTATTTTTACAAACACTTATTCTCCATCTACTTCATGTTAATCGATATAAAAATTTGCAGAAACTATTGTAGTGCTAATTTTCTTATACGTGCAAGGGGAATATGGTAGGCTTTAAGCGACAGTCAAATCTTTCAAGATCTGGTTGCTATGTGGAGCATTCCATTCACTTTGTATGTCCAGGACACATAAAAAACGAATAACGAATTCCCATTTCAGAAAAAGTTTAAGTATTGGGAAATTCAAAGAAATAACAAGGAATATCTCAAAAATGGTTCAATGGACAAAAAAACTATATGACAAATTGTGCGTTTTAACAAATCTACATTTTTTGTGTAGTAAAATTTTGTCTATCTCTTACGGTTTAACAGGTATGCAAAATTTATTCAGAACAAAGAGGACTTTTGGGGACATTCCCAGAAAATTCAAGATATACATTTTATTTGCCATCAAAGTGTCTTAAAGGTATGATATTTTAATCAAAATCATTGGAGCCATTTTTGAGAAAATCAAAATTCTCAAAAAATATTCCATGTCAAGGATAGTCTAAATGGGGGGATTTTCTTAAAAATCTTTGAAAGATACTGAACCTAAATACCAAGTTTGATATTTATCTGACTTTTTGTTTTTGAGTTATGCTGTTCACAGACACATACATAGACCTTTTTCTGAAAACTCTTTTTTCGATTTTCCCGTGAAATCTTGATATAGAATTTTTGGGTGGAATGCAATACTTCCCCTACTTATTATATGTAGTAGAGAAAGCAATAGTTTCATTGCATGAACAGCTAACAATAGTAATATGCATGCCAAATTTATACCACAATTATTCTAAAGCACTCAGATCTATTAGAATTCACATCATTGTTATAATCAAGACAAAAAGAATGCTTTTGGAACATGCGTAGCATTTCATAGCATAATACAGTACAACATCAGTTATACATTTTTAAAAGGAGATGGCTAAAGTAATGTATAAATGAGAAAACGTAAAAGTAAATTGTCTTATGGAACTAACTCTGTTTTCAATATTACTTAAACTAATTATATGTTATTTAATATAAGAAAGCACTAAGTGAAACACACATAAATAATAAACAGTGCACTATTTAAGAACAAAAGCTATCTTGCCCCTGAAATACAACTTCTTAATCATTCACTTAACAAAGTAGAATCCATAAAATTCCTTGATGTGTGGGTAAAGTAATGCGAAATGGGGTGCTCACATTAACATAATAAATAAAAAAACTTGATTCACTTTGCTACATAAGAATAATAACCATGTGCACAAGAAAAGAAACAGGGCAACATATTTTGTGCATGCCCATCCACTTCTAAAATTTGGCATAGTTCTCTGGGGGGAGCCCCAAGTGAGCAAGGCAACCTTTATAGCACAGAAAATAAGTATTAGATTTATGGCAGGTGTTAGCCCGAAATTATCATGCAAACCTCTTTTTGAAAAATCTGATGTGTTACACTCACATGACTTTCTCTACTCTTGTACAAAATATTTTTACAAACACTTATTCTCCATATGCTACATGTTAATTGAGATATCGAGATGTTAATCTTATTGCTAATTTTCTTGTAGATGCAAGGGGAATTGGTAGGCTTTAAGCGATAGTCAAATATTTTAAGAGCTGGTTGCTATGTGGAGTATTCCATTCTCTTTGCATTACCAGGACAAAAAAAAAGAATAATGAATTTCCATTTGAGTAAAAGTATGTGTTGGAAAATTTAAGGGAATATCAAGCAATATCTTGAAAATGATTCACTCAACAAAAACAATATATATGATATAAATTGTGTAGTAAAATTTTGTCTATCCCTTATGGTTTAGCAATTATGCAAAAGTCGTTGACAATGAAGAATACTTTTGGAGATATTCCCAGAGGATTCAAGATATACATTTTATTTGTCATAAAAGTATCTTAAATATATGATATTTTAATCAAAGTGGTTAGAGCCATTTTTGAGAAAATTAAAATTTTTTAAAAATGTTCCACATAAAGGGTAATCTGGGGTGGGGGATTTTCTTGAAAACCTTCGTGTCGCATCTCTGGAAGATACTGAACCTAAATACCAAGTTTGGTGTTCATCAACTGTTCGTTTCTGAGTTATGCTGTTCACAGACAGACACACAGATGGACATGTTTCCAAAAATGCTTTAAATGCATTCAGTGCACCTCAAAACATGTATTTCCTGTGAAATGCCGGTATCAAATTTTTGGATAGAATACAATACTTCCCTTACTTACTATACATAGTAGAGAAAGTAAAAACTGGGCATTCATTCACTTCCCTATAAGAGCAATTTTGTTTGTAGTTAAGAATATTAACACCAGAATATTAACCAAATAAAACCGTGTATAAACATAACACCAGGAATAATACACTTCTGCATGTCACCAGTCTCAATATCTCACTCTGTCAAAAAGTATTTTACACTCTGGTATTAAGTTATATAATAACTTACTGAGTTACATTAAGACAATAAAACAGCTAAACCATTTGAAATCATGTCTCAAGTCACACCTAATTAACCACTGCTTTTCTCCATCGAAGATTACCTTGAATAAAAGAATGAACTATGAGATGTTGACTGAAAAATGTGATAATATAAATACCTAGTAGTGCAGTGTAACTTTTTGTATTCCAGTCAAAAATTCAATACCGAGATTTCACCGGAAATACATGTTTTGAGACCCCCTGAATCCAAAAAAAGCATTTTTGGAAACATGTCTGTGTGTCTGTCTGTGGACAGCATAAGTCTGAAACGAACAGTCAGATAAACACCAAACTTGGTATTTAGATTCAGTATCTTCCAGAGATGCGACACGAAGGTTTTCAAGAAAATCCCCCCACCCCAGATTACCCTTTACATGGAACATTTTTCGAAAATTTTAATGTTCTCAAAAATGGCTCTAACGATTTTGATTAAAATATCATATGTTTAAGATATTTTCATGAAAAATGAAATGTATATCTCGAATTTTCTGGGAATGTCTCCAAAAGTACTCTTCATTGTGAATGACTTTTGCATAACTGGTAAATCATGAGATAGACAAAGTTTTACTACACAAAAAATGTAGATCGTGTTAAAATACACAATTTATGTCATATACATTTTGTTTTTGAGTGAACCATTTTCGAGATATTGCTTGTTATTTCCTTAAAATTTCCAAAACTTATACTTTTTCTCAAATTCGTTATTCATGTTTTTTGCCCTGGTAATGCAAAGAGTATGGAATGCTCCACATAGCAACCACTCTTAAAATATTTTGTCTATAGCTTAAAGCCTACCAATTCCCCTTGCATCTACAAGAAAATTAGCAATAAGATTAACATCTTGATATCTTGATTAACATGAAGCATATGGAGAATAAGCATTTGTAAAAATAGTTTATACAAGAGTAGAGAAAGTCATGTGAGTGTAACACATCAGATTTTTTAATATGTTTTTATACTACCATTTATATCAAGATCTTAATGATTGTAAATTAGGTATAAAGCAAAGTAAATATCTATTAGTGTAGCATAATGTTAATGTTTATACTATGATGTGTCCAATATTGAATGTACTTTATACAAAATAATTTCACTGCATCAATGAATTATTATTTTATTACCCATACTGTTATTCATAATTCAAACAAACAAGAAATAGATAAATCAGACTGGTTTAAAAAAATTGCCTTTTCTTGACTTTGATTTTTTCTCACATAAAACACCAGTTGATTCTATGCACTAATCACAGAATTGTGTCATCATTTAGACTTTGGAATGAGAGAAACTGTGTAATTTCTAGAGTTTGAATTACCTTTGCACAATGGGAAGACCTACCTCATAACATAACATGACACGACATGACATGACATGACATCTCAATCTGTAGACCTATAGTGAGCTAGACCAGCTTAAAGAAAGCTAGTTTACTCTAGGATGTCGATTACGTGATAAATACATGATTACATTGTGTACTTGTATGTAAATAAATTGTAGTTCTTATGTAGAGTACGTTAGAGCTAAGAAATTTTAACATAATATTATTTATACTTAACGTATTTATAAAATTTGGTAACATTTTATAGTCAGTTATTTTTTTGAATGAAAGAAATCCTCCTCTGTATAGAAGGTGTGAGTGATGAGATATATTTTTAATGCTAACTTGAATTTATTACTTTCTTTACTATGTATAGTAAGTAGGGGAAGTATTGTATTCCGCCCAAAAATTCGATACCAAGATTTCACCGGAAACATATGTTTTGAGACCCCCTGAATAAAAAAAAGAAAGCATTTTTGGAAACATGTCCATGTGTGTGTGTGTCTGTCTGTCTGTGAACAGCATAACTCAGAAACAAACAGTCGGATAAACACTAAACTTTGTATTTAGGTTCAGTATCTTCCAGAGATGCGACACAAAGGTTTTCAAGAAAATCGCCCCACCCCAGATTACCCTTTATATGGAACATTTTTCGAAAATTTTAATTTTCCTAAAAATGGCTCTAACGATTTTGATTAAAATATCATATGTTTAAGATATTTTTATAACAAATGAAATGTATATCTCGAATTTTCTGGGAATGTCTCCAAAAGTATTCTTCATTGTGAAGGGCTTTTGCATAACTGGTAAACCATAAGAGATAGACAAAATTTTACTACACAAAAAATGTAGATCGCGTTAAAATACAAAATTTATGTCATATACATTTTTTTTTTGTTGAGTGAACCATTTTCAAGATATTGCTTTTATTCCCATAAATTTTCTAATACTTATACTTTTTCTCAAATGGGAATTCGTTATTCATTTTTTTTATGTACTGGACATGCAAAGAGAATGGAATGCGCCACATAGCAACCAGCTCTTGAAAAGATTTGACTATTGCTTAAAGCCTACCATATTCCCCTTGCACCTACAAGAAAATTAGCAATAAGATTAACATGAAGCATATGGAGAATAAGCGTTTGTAAAAATAGTTTGTACAAGAGTAGAGACAGTCATGTGAGTATAACACATCAGACTTTTTTTTATTAGTTTTCAGTTCCTTAATATATGATGGAAGTGAATTAAATAATACTATACCATTGTAGTAAGCCCCTTTTTGGAATACTTGTAGATTATTGCTTGGCCTGTGTAAGTCCTGCCCATTTCTGGTTTGTTTGTGTTGTATGTCTGAATTTTTTATAAACACTTCTGGTTGGTGAACCACGGTTAAAAGTACAGCTAAAATATACTTACAGGCTAATGGTAGAATTCCAAATGTTTTGAATAGTGGTTTACAATGAGTTGATTTCTTTATACCTGTCATTATTCTTATTACCTTTTTTTGCAAAAGAAATGCTTTTTTGCATCTGCTGAATTTCCCCAAAATGTTATTCCATAAGTCATAATTGAATGAAAATAAGCATAATATACTATTATTAGGATGCTTTTATTTGTAAAATGAATTAATTGCAAAACATGCAGAGCTTAGTTTTGGTAGGATGTAGTCAATATGGTCTTTCCAATTCATATTATGATCTATAATAAGACCAAGAAATTTCAGTAATTTCATTGCCTTCATGTTCAATTTTATGTCTGCAATACTTTTACTTTTTGTGCGAAAATTGATATACTTAGTTTTTTCAAAGTTTATATGAATTTTGTTACTATCGAACCAATTATTTAGCACACTGAAAATACTGTTGGATAACTCTGAGAGGCGGCTGATGTTGTGTTCTGTAATTATAATACTTGTATCGTCAGCAAAGAGAACTGGGTGAGCATGTTCCTTTATTACTCTGGGGAGGTCGTTGACATATATTAGAAACAATAATGGACCCAAAATCGAACCTTGTGGAACACCATGCTTTATTTCTGACCATTTGGAATATATTTTGGAATTATCTGCAGTATTTAGTATGACCTTTTGATGTCTGTATAGGTAAGATGCAATCCATTGATATGTTTTATTCTTAATGCCATAATATGATAATTTCAACACCATCATCATTGTTAGGTGTAACCTTCTGATCCCAAAGTTGCAGGTTCAAACTTGGCACAGACTGATGGTTTTTAAGTGTGCTTAGAATGTAGTTTAGGTTAGTATGGAATGCTTTATTACATTTATATCATGTTTAATTTACTAATTATTCACTGAAAATTAGGAATAGATAGATACCATCTATTTTATTTGCCAGCTTCTAGTAAGAGTACTTGAATATATCTTATGATTTAAATTTCAATTATAATTATTACATTTTCGATTTTTACTTTAGCTTTAGTTTTTTACTTTACTAATTTTATCTAATGTCTTTTTATTTACTAAATTAAAAGTAAAAATCTGATTATGACTTTCTCTATTCTTGTACAAACTATTTTTACAAACGCTTATTCTCCATATGCTTCATGTTAATCGAGATATCGAGATGTCAATCTTATTGCTAATTTTCTTGTAGATGCAAGGGAAATATGGTAGCTTTTAAGCGTTAGTCAAATATTTTAACGCTGGTTGCTATGTGGCGCATTCCATTCTCTTTGCATGTCCACGACATAAAAAAAATGAATAACGAATTTGAGAAAAAGTATAAGTATTGGAAAATTTAAGGGAATAACAAACAATATCTCGCAAACGGTTCACTCAACAAAAGAAATGTATATAACATAAATTGTGTATTTTAACGCGATCTACATTTTTTGTGTAGTAAAATTTTGTCTATCTCTTATGGTTTACCAGTTATGAAAAACTCGTTCATAATGAAGAATACTTTTGGAGACATTCCCAGAAAATTCGAGATATACATTTTATTTGTGATGACAATATCTTAAACATGATATTTTAATCAAAATCGTTAGAGCCGTTTTTGAGAAAATTAAAATGTTCGAAAAATGTTCCATGTAAAGGGTAGTCTGGGGTGGGGGGATTTTCTTGAAAACCTTCGTGCCGCATCTCTGGAAGATACTGAACCTAAATACCAAGTTTGGTGTTTATCCGACTCTTCGTTTTTGAGTTATGCTGTTCACAGACACACAGACACACAGACAGACACACACACGGACATGCCTTCAGTGAGTCTCAAAACATATATTTCCGGTGAAATCTCGGTATCGAAATTTTGGGTGGAATACAATACTTCCCCTACTTACTATACGTAGTAGAGAAAGTAAAAAGAATAATGAAATCCCATTTGAGAAAAAGTAAAAATATTGGAAAATTCAAACAAATAACAAGGAATATCTCGGAAATGGTTCACTCCACTAAAAAAATGTATATGCCATAAATTGTATATTTTAACAAGCTCTACATTTTTGTGCAGAAAAATTTTGTCTATCTCTTACGGTTTACCAGTTATGCAAAAGCCATTCAGAAAGAAGAGGACTTTTGGGGACCTCCCAGAAAATTCAAGATATACATTTTATATGTCATGAAAATATCTTAAACATACATTTTAATGAAAATCATTAGAGCCATTTTTGAGAAAATCAAAATTTTCAAAAAATGTTCCATATAAAGAGTAGTCTAGGGTGGGGGCAATTTTTACTTTCTCTACTACGCATAGGAAGTAGGGGAAGTATTGTATTCCACCCAAAAATTCGATACCGAGATTTCACCGGAAATACATGTTTTGAGACCCCCTGAATCCAAAAAAAGCATTTCTGGAAACATTTCCGTGTGTGTGTGTGTGTCTGTGAACAGCATAACTCAGAAATGAACAGTCGGATAAACACCAAACTTGGTATTTAGGTTCAGTATCTTCCAGAGATACAACACGAAGGTTTTCAAGAAAATCCCCCACCCCAGACTACCCTTTACATGGAACATTTTTCGAAAATTTTAATTTTCTCAAAAATGGCTCTAACGATTTTATTTAAAATGTCATATGTCTAAGATATTTTCTTGACAAATAAAACGTATATCTCGAATTTTCTGGGAATGTCTCCAAAAGTGTTCTTCATTGTAAACGACTTTTGCATAACTGGTAAACCATAAGAGATAGACAAAATTTTACAACACAAAAAATGTAGATCGCGTTAAAATACACAACTTTATGTCATATACATTTTTTTTGTTGAGTGAACCATTTTCGAGATATTGCTTGTTATTCCCTTAAATTTTCCAATACTTATACTTATTCTCAAATTCGTTATTCATTTTTTTATGTCCTGGACATGCAAAGAGAGTGGAATGCGCCACATAGCAACCAGCTCTTAAAATATTTGACTATCGCTCAAAGCCTACCATATTCCCCTTGCATCTACAAGAAAATTAGCAATAAGAATAACGTCTCGATTAACATGAAACATATGGAGAATAAGCGTTTGTAAAAATAGTTTGTACAAGAGTAGAGAAAGTCATGTGAGTGTAACACATCAAATTTTTTTGAAAATGTTCATGTCGCATTTTTGAAAGGTACTGAACTTAAATAACAAGTTTAGTGTTTATCCAATTTTTGTTTTTTGAGTTATGCTGTTCACAGACACACACAGTTTCTAAAAGTGTTTTTTTTTGGATTCAGGGGGCCTCAAAACATGTTTCTGGTGTAATATCAGTATCAAATTTTTGAGTGGAATGCAGTACTTCCCCTACTTACTATACATAGTAGAGAAAGTAAAAAGTTGTACAATAATAATGTGTACAATGAAAAAGTGTAAAAGAAATCACAAATTTGCAATACACATCGTAGTGTAGGAAACGAGGTACCAGGAATGCGTATTGCAGATTTTATTTTATTTGTCCACTTGTATTGTAACACGTATTTAATAATAATGCATTCTGGAAATATTTATGCCTTGCCCAGATGCCTATTGTTTTGTGCTGCGAAAGCAAGGATACAGTATACAGACACTATGCATAATATACCTTAACATAGTATAAACCTAATGTACAAATGAGTAAGTAAAGTAACATATTTCGTACATAGGGACCAGAAAAATGTGATGTATCAGTGGGAAAGTGTATAACCAAAAACACATCATTGAACTACAAATTGATGGACAAAGTTCGGCATCCAAAAAATTTAGCATATACGAGGCACTATTTATACTTTGAGCCTAATACTTAAAACAAAGTAATTTCTGATTGAAAACTGCTTTATTGTTTTTTAAAATATTCTCCTATATGATCAATACACTTTTGCATCTGTTTGAACCATTTGTCAAAGCATTTATTCCAGTCTTCTTGAGAGACCTCCAAAACATCGTTTTTGAAGGCATCTACGGCTTCTTCTGCCAACGAAAATCGTTGTCCACGCAATTTATTCTTGATTTTCGGGAACAAAAACAAGTCATTGGGTGCCAAATCAGGACTGTATGGCGGATGACCCATCAATTCGATTTTTTGAGCCTTAAAGACTCTGTTGTTAGACGAGATGTGTGTGCGCTCGCATTGTCTTGATGGAGAACGATCCTACGGTTCTTGTTGGTTTTCCTTGCTTCAACGAAGACTTCCCGCAAACAAATGGTTGTGTACCATTTGGCATTGACCGTTTTACGTTCCTAAAAAGGCACTGTTGCCACATGGCCAGTTTTGCTGAAAAAGTAGGCGACCATTTGCTTCGAGTGCGAACAACTTTTGTTGGATTTGCTTCATCTTGAAGCATCCATACAGTCGACTGCTGTTTACGTTCCGGCTCATAGGCATAGATCCATGATTCGTCACTTGTTACAATCTTATTTACGTCTTTTGAGGCACCGCCATTGTATTTCCTGAGCATCTTTTTGAGATTGCGTCAAATTATGTGGGATCCAACGAGTGCAGTATTTTATATATGCTGGTGGAACTAATGCCGAGGGTTGCCTCAACCTCACAATATGTCGCATGACGATCTTTCATTTAGTTTTTGCACAGCATCAATTTTTTCCGGCACAACAACTGATTTTGGACGACCTTCACGAACTTCATCATTGGGCGATCGGCGGCCACGATTAAATTCGTTATACCAGCGTTTCACAGTGGCAAAGGATGGAGCTTCGTCGCCAAATGTGGAAGTTAGTTGATCGATGCACTCTTGTCTTGATAATCCACGTCGAAAGTCGTAGTAAAACATTGCACGAACATTTTCACGAGTTAATTCCATGTTTTTGTTGACACACAATTTTCAAGTTAGTGTAACAAAACAAATGACGCTCTATTGACAAAATGTTTGAGGTAGATTATGGTCATAAATGTCAAACTTTCCATTGGAAAGGTCAGATGGCACCTACAACATCCAGGGTTGCCAAGGCTCAAAATATAAATAGTGCCCCTCGTATCTGCAAAAAACATTCAAGTGAATAATGTATAAGTGAGATTCAACTGTTTATCACATAAATCAATGTCATAGTGTCAATATTCCACATAGAAATTGCATTTCAATTGCAGAAAACGTTTGCTTTGTTTCAGGGGATCAAAAGATTGTCCTACCCGTAGTGACTCAGACAATAATGAAATGATGTTATTCGACTTTACTAAGCTTCCTTCAGTTGATGACTGGGTGGTGGAATCCGATGCTATTAGCCTATCCAGAATGCCCAAACCAGCACTAACTTTCCTGCATACACATATTCACCAGCGAGCTATATTCTTCATGCTGTTACATCCCGAAACAAATGGTGTTGGTTTTGCTGGAGTATATACACCTACTGCTTTGAACCTGCAGAACTTCAGTAAATTAGAGATGAAAGTTCGTGGTCAGGGAAGCAATTCTGACTACAAAGTTGTTCTAAGGCATAAAGGACTCAATGAGGACCCGCATCCAACATATGAACAGGTGTTTCAGGTAGGTATGCAAATAATAGTCGCTGGCATAAATAGAAACTAGTTTACATGTTCTTGAAGTATTTAATCATTATAATTGTCACTATTCTGCAGTAAATATCATGTTATGTAATAAATGACGCATACAGAAGCGTACACTGCAAGTTTTGGTGGTTTGAAACTTATTTCTTCATGTATATTAAGGCGGGTCTCCACTGCCTCAACAATCAACAAAACATGTCAGTGGTAAATGAGTGTCTCCACTGACCAACAAGTCTTGCATAACATAGGGTCGGCTGATAAGTCCCGGTCCTCACACAGAGATTGCGCCACTAGGCCAGTTAGATGGTAGCATCGTATAGTTTTACTCTAGACTAACTTGTATCCATAGTTACAGGTCAATAGCTTGTTTAGTTTTTGAATGACAGCATTTTAAACAAGTCAACTTTAGAGTTATCACGAAAAAGGATTTGGAAAAACGAGCAGTGATTAAATACTTCCATTTGAAAGACTTAACGCCTAAAGAAATCAAGGAGGAAATAGACAGTACGTTGAAAGACTCTGCCCCTTCATATTCAATAATTAAAAGGTGGGTTGCAGAGTTTAAAATGGGACGTACGAGCACTAGTGATGAGCCTCGCTCTGGACGCCTTGTGGAAGCCACAACTCCAGAGATGATTGAAAAAAATCATCGTTTAGTACTGGAAGACCGCAGATTAAAGTTATTAGAGATAGCAGAGGCTGTAAACATATCAAAAGAACGTGCAGGTAATATTTTAAGTAATGTTTTGGGCTTTCACAAGGTCTGTGCGAGGTGGGTGCCGAGTTTGTTGACACCTGATCAAAAGTTGCATAGAAAGACTGTTTCAGTTAAGAATGTGGAGCTCTTCCGTAAAAATCCCAATGAATTTTTGAGACGGCTCATTACCATGCATGAAACTTGGATACATCACTACACTCCAGAAAGTAAATCACAATCAAAACAGTGTATTGCGCCAGGTGAACCAACTTCAAGAAACGCAAAGTCAATTTTGTCAGCTAACAAGTTTATGGCGAGGGTTTTCTGGGATGCACAGAGAATTATGCTTATTGATTACTTGGAAAAGGTTAAAAGTATCACCGGTGACTACTATGCAAGCTTACTGCAACGTTTGAGTGCTGAAGTGAAAAAACAAAGACCTCATTTGGCAAAAAAAAAAATCTGATGTGTTACACTCACATGACTTTCTCTACTCTTGTACAATCTAATTTTACAAACGCTTATTCTCCATATGCTTCATGTTAATCGAGATATCGAGATGTTAATCTTATTGGTAATATTCTTGTAGATGCAAGGGGAATATGCTAGCTTTTAAGCGATAGTCAAATATTTTAACGCTGGTTGCTATGTGGCGCATTCCATTCTCTTTGCATGTCCAGGGCATAAAAAAAATGAATAACGAATTTGAGAAAAAGTATAAGTATTGGAAAATTTAAGGAAATAACAAGCAATATCTCGAAAACGGTTCACTCAACAAAAGAAATGTATATGACATAAGTTGTGTATTTAACGCGATCTACATTTTTTGTGTAGTAACATTTTGTCTATCTCTTATGGTTTACCAGTTATGCAAAAGTCGTTCACAATGAAGAATACTTTTGGAGACATTCCCAGAAAATTCGAGATATACATTTCATTTCTCATGACATTATCTTAAACATATGATATTTTCATCAAAATCGTTAGAGCCATTTTTGAGAAAATTAAAATTTTCGAAAAATCTTCCATGTAAAGGGTAGTCTGGGGTGGGGGGATTTTCTTGAAAACCTTCATGTCGCATCTCTGGAAGATACTGAACCCAAATACCAAGTTTGGTGCTTATCCGACTGTTCGTTTTTGACACACAGACACACAGACACACACACACACAGACACACACACGGACATGTTGCCAAAAATGCTTTTTTTGGATTCAGGAGGTCTCAAAACATGTATTTCCGGTGAAATCTCGGTATCGAATTTTTGAGTGGAATGCAATACTTCCCCTACTTACTATACGTAGTAGAGAAAGTAAAAATCTTGTTTCATCACGACAATGCTTCCGGCCCATCGTTCAGTCATTGCAATGGGGAAAATTTGTAAATTAAAGTTCGAATTGCTGGAACATCCACACTATTCGCCAGATCTAGCACCCAGTGACTACCACCTGTTCCCTAATCTCAAAAAGTTTCTTGGATTACGAAAATTTTACAGGAACAAGGAGGCCATTGACGCGGTAAACAGCTATTTTGAGGACCTTGATAAAGCGGACTACAGGGATGGTTTAATTAAATTAGAACACCGGTATGACAAATCTATTAACCTTTCTGGAGATTATGTTGAGAACATTTTTTTTTTAATGTTTTCATTGAGAGGCCCGGGACTTATCAGCCGATCCTCTATCTTGGCTAAACAGAATTTATTTCCACTGGTATAGGAGAACACGTTGAGTGCAATATGTATTCGTCTCAGTTCATGCAAAACCAACTAACTTCAGCCAGACATGATAAAGGCAACTGGGCAATGCATATTATTCATTGCTTGAAAAAAATTCTGATGTGTTACACTCACATGACTTTCTCTACTCTTGTACAAACTATTTTTAAGAACGCTTATTCTCCATCTACTTCATGTTAATCGAGATAAACATTTGCAGACTCTATCTTATTGCTAATTTCCTTGTAGATGTGAGGGGAATATATATTCACAAGAGCAATTTGGAAATACAGTAGCCTTTAAGCACATACACATCTCATAATAGCTGGTTGCTAGGTGCAGCACCATTCCCTTTCCCACAGATTAATACTCTTTGCATATCCAAGACAAAAAAATGAATAACGAATTCCCATTTGAGAAAATAAGTATTGAAAAATTTAAGGGAATAACAAGCAATATCTCGCAAACGGTTCACTCAAAAAAAGAAATGTATATGACATAAGTTGTGTATTTTAACGCGATCTACATTTTTTGTGTAGTAAAATTTTGTCTATCTCTTTCGGTTTACCAGTTATGAAAAAGTCGTTCATAACGAAGAATACTTTTGGAGACATTCCCAGAAAATTCGAGATATACATTTCATTTCTCATGACAATATCTTAAATATATGATATTTTAATCAAAATCGTTAGAGCCGTTTTTGAGAAAATTAAAATTTTCGAAAAATGTTCCATGTAAAGGGTAGTCTGGGGTTGGGGGATTTTCTTGAAAACCTTCGTGTCGCATCTCTGAAAGATACTGAACCTAAATACCAAGTTTGGTGTTTATCCGGCTCTTCGTTTTTGAGTTATGCTGTTCACAGACACACACACGGACATGTTTCCAAAAATGCTTTTTTTTGGATTCAGTGAGTCTCAAAACATGTATTTCCGGTGAAATATCGGTATCGAATTTTTGGGTGGAATACAATACTTCCCCTACTTACTATACGTAGTAGAGAAAGTAAAAATGAATAACGAATTCCCATTTGAGAAAATAAGTATTGAAAATTTAAGGGAATAACAAGCAATATCTCGAAAATGGTTCACTCAACAACAAAAATGTATATGATATAAATTGTGTATTTTAACGCGATCTACATTTGTTGTTTAGTAAAATTTTGTCTATCTCTCATGGTTTACCAGTTATGCAAAAGTCGTTCACATTGAAGAATACTTTTGGAGACATTCCCAGAAAATTCAAGGTATACATTTTATTTGTCATGAAAATATCTTAAACATATGATATTTTAATCAAAATCGTTAGAGCCATTTTTGAGAAATTAAAATTTTCGAAAAATGTTGCATGTAAAGGGTAATCTGGGGTGGGGGGTTTCTTGAAAACCTTCGTGTCGCATCTCTGGAAGATACTGAACCTAAATACCAAGTTTGGTGTTTATCCGACTGTTCGTTTCTGAGTTATGCTGTTCACAGATACTGAATCACTTCACCCTGAAGATGCCAAATACTGTACTTGGCATAACGTCGGTATCCACGATGTCTTCTAGACCATGGCCTATAAGCCCGGATAGTAGTAATTCAATTATTAGTGAAGTAAAACTTGCTTATTGCCATGACTATTAATCAATATCTATCATGGAACCCTCACATTGAATTTGTCTGTGATCAGTTAACACATGCTGCATTTTATTAGCAAATTTAAAAACAGCAGTATTAAAAGAGTACGTGCGCATGGCATATTTTTAATTCATCAAAGTAACTTTAGATATGGTTTGATACTATGGAGTGGTAGTTCAAAGATAGCAGAGGTATTAAAACTTCAAAGAAAGGTTGTTAGAATATCAACAGATAGAAACAAAATAGAGCATTGTAAAACTTTGTTTACAGTAACAAGAATTAGTAGTAGTTAATCTTTACATTTAATGTTCTGGTATATGTTAAAGAAAATATGGTCAATATGAAAAAAATTCGATATGCCGTTCCATAGGCTTCAAAAGACCTCTCAATACTATAAAACAAATGACATAAATTTTTCAATGCACTTCTTTTTGGAATGCGCACATTAAATATTCAAATATTTAAGGTTAGGTTATACAAATGGTTAATTGAGAACCCATTCTACAGCCTACAAGAGTTTGAAGAAAAAAGTAAACAGGATATGTACAATATATACACTACGTGATCAAAAGTATCCGGACACCTGGCTGAAAACGACGTACAAGTTCGTGGCGTCCTCCATCGGTAATGCTGGAAGTCAATATGGTGTTGGCCCACCCTTAGCCTTGATGATAGCGTTCACTCTAGCAGCCATACTTTCAATCAGGTGCTGGAAGGTTTCTTGGGGAATGGCAGCCCATTCTTCACGCAGTGCGGAACTGAAGAGAGGTATCGATGTAGGTCGGTGAGGCCTGGCATGAAGTCGGCGTTCCAAAACATTCCAAAGGTGTTCTATAGGATTCAAGTCAGGACTCTGTGCAGGCCACTCCTTTACAGGGATGTTATTGTCGTGTAACCACTCCGCCACAGCCCGTGCAGCATGAACAGGTGCTCGATCGTGTTGAAAGATGCAATCGCTATCCCCGAATTGCTCTTTAACAGTAGGAAGCAAGAAGGTGCTTAAAATATCAATGTAGGTCTGCGCTGTGATCGTGCTACCCAAAACAAGGGTGCAAGCCCCCTCCAGGGAAAACACGACCACACCATAACACCAAAACCTCCGAATTTCATGTTGGCACTACACACGCTGGCAGATGACGTTCACCGGGCATTCGGCATACCCCACCCTGCCATCAGATCGCCACATTGTGTACCGTGATTCGTCACTCCACACGTTTTGCCACTGTTCAATCGTGTAATATTGACGCTCCTTACACCAAGCAAAGCATCGTTTGGCATTTTCCTGTGTGATGTGTGGCTTATGAGCAGCCGCTCGACCATGGAATCCAAGGTTTCTCACCTCACGTCTAACTATCATAGTACTTGGAGTGGATCCTGATGCAGTTTGGAATTCCTGTGTGATGGTCTGGATAGATGTCTGCCTATTAATCTTATGACCCTCTTCAAATGTCGGCGGTCTCTGTCAGTCAACAGACGAGGTCGGCCTGTACGCTTTTGTGCTGTACATGTCCCTTCACGTTTCCACTTCACTATCACATCAGAAACAGTGGACCTAGGGATGTTTAGGAGTGTGGAAATCTCGCGTACAGACTTCTGACACAAGTGACACCCAATCACCTGACCGCGTTCGAAGTCCGTGAGTTCCACGGAGAGTCCCATTCTGCTGTTTCACGATGTCTAATGACTACTGAGGTCGCGGATAATGAGTACCAGGCAGTAGGTGGCAGCACAATGCATCTAAGATGAAAAACGTATGTTTGTGGGGGTGTCCGGATACGTTTGATCACGTACCGTATTATTTGACACTGAAACTACGTATTCTATGATTGTATAAGTATACTACTTTGTTGTGCTTTAGATATTACTGTATATGACAAGATATTGTTGTTCTTAGATCTTTAAATGTTAAGCATTTTTATATTTTTTTGACGAAGCCTAGTGTAATTACAAAATGGTGAATTATTATTATTATTATTAATGCAAACACAGTAGTCAAAGGCATATATGTTCACAGCTCACATAAGCAATGCTTTGCTTCTATAAAACTGTGCCGTTTGTTCTGTTTATCTCGGCAAACTAAGTGCTATCTGAAGCAAATTCAAAAGGCATTTTACAATAGGAAGGAGTGCCATTTACAAGAAATGGATTGCAAAACTTGATTCATCGCCATCTAAATAGGGGGCATTCATATCAAAGAGCATGTTGTCTGCAAGTGGAGTTAATGCCTTTTGTTCTGATGCTCCTCATAAATACCTGAGTCAGTTCTTTACCTTGGAAATGGTGGCAGCTTTAAAAGTATTCCTATTTTCCTTGTGCAGGGTACCTTGAAGGTTTAAAGTTCAAGTATATTTCCTGTACAGATTTTAACAAAATTCCAATATTGCATCCAGTCACACTGCAGCAGTATTAAAATGTATAATAATACGTAAAAATGAAGCTAGTGACAGCAAAGAAAATACACATATTATAATAATACAATAAATATTTTGTACAGATCTTCACTTCTTGTTTTAAAACATAGTCATAGTCATCTTTATTCACCATAATATTCTTTTACAGAATTAGGTTTCAGTAGGGTATATAGGAGAGAGCTGGCGCAGTTTTTTGCGTTTATATGGGAAAGGATAGGGAAAACGAGGCTAGATGCGACGGTTCACGGAGGAAAATGCGTTTATATGGGGAAGATAGGGACTACGAGGATCGATGCTAGACCAAGTCATGGGTTGAAGGACTGGGGATGTGTTTTATATGAGAGATACGGGGAATACGAGGAGAAGTGTTGGACTAGATAGGGATTGAGATATGGAATATGCATTTATATGGGAAAGATAAGGAAAACGTGAACAGAGGCTAGGATAGACAGATGCTGAAGCAGGAGGAATATGAACATATTTACAGGAGAGATAGGGGATACGTGGAGAGGTACTAGACTATTCAGGGTTTGAAGGGTAGAGTATGGCTTTTTATATGGAGAGACGAGGAAAACGAGGGTATATGCTAGGTTGAGAGAACCTTCAAGGAGGAAAAAATGCGTTTATATGGGAGAGATAGGGAAAACGAGGAGAGTTCTGAGGTAGAGCAGGGTCTGAAGGAGGGAGAGATATGCTTTATCCGACAGAGATAGGGCATGCGAGGGGAGGTGCTAGTGCAGACAGAGGTTAAGGAGTACGGTATACATTTATATGAGGAATATATGGAAAACGGGGGCAGGCGGTATGATAGACAGAAGCTGGGCCACTTTTGCGCTTATATGGGAAAGGATAGGGAAAACGAGGGTATATGCAACAGTTCAAGGAGGAAAATGCGTTTATAGGGGAGAGATAGGGAATACGAGGGCTGATGCTAGGCTAGTCAGATGCTAAAGGAGGGAGGGATACGCTTTATACGAGAGAGATAGGGAATACAAGGAAAGATGTTATACTAAACAGGACTTGAAGGATAGAATATGGCGTTTTATATGACCGAGAAGTGAACCGAGGAGAGGTATTAGGCTAGGAGTTTTGAATGATAGAGTAGGCGTTTATATGCGAGAGATAGGGAATACGAGGAGAAGCGCTAGGCTAGACAGGGTTGAAGTAGGGAATGCGTCTTATATGAGAGAGGTGGGGGAATATGAGGAGAAGTGTTAGGCTAGACAGGAAGGTCTGAATGATAGAGTATGCGTTTATATGGGAAAGATAGGGAAAACGAAGGTAGGTGCTAGGTTGAGAGAGTCTTCAAGGAGGAAAATGCATCTATATGAGAGCGGTAGGGTATACGAGGAGAGGTGCTAGTCTAGATATGGTTTGAGGAGCAGAGTATACGTTTATATGGGAGAAATATGGAAAACGGGAGAGATACAAGGATAGACAGGGTTTGAAGAAGAAGGAATGTAGGTTTATACGGTAATATAGAGAGTAATTCGATTATAAAACTTTTATCATCCAGCGTTACAACACTTTTATATACTTTTTTCTAAACCTTACAAACTTTTTATATGTTAAAGAGTAGTGTGCGAGATGGAGAGGGACAAACTGTATATCGTTTCACAGTGAAGTATACGTCCTAACCTATTACCACCACCTTGTTTGCCCTGGATCTTCTCATTGTCTATTCATTCCTATCATCATCTAACGTAACCACGTAACAAGACGTAACACAACGTAACATAACAGCATGACAAGACGTTACACTACGTAACATAAGCACGTAACCACGTGTCAAGACGTAACACCACGTAACAAACTCATCACGCTATGTAACAAACTGTTCGCGCTATGTAACAAACTGATCACGCTATGTAACAAACTGATCACGCTATGTAACAAAGGAATCACGCCATGTAACAAAGAAATCACGCTATGTAACAAACTGATCAGGCTATGTAACAAAGGAATCGCGCTATGTAACAAGCTCACACGCTATGTAACAAAGGAACACGCTATGTAAGAAACTCATCACGCTATGTAACAAAGGAATCACGCTATGTAACAGTCTCATCACGCTATGTAACAACACGTACCAAGCATGTAACCAAGTAACAAAACGTAAGAACAACACGTAACCAATCTATTGCTAAGTCAATCTAAACTAATTCATCCTTCATAACTTAGACAATAAGTACGAGAGCCTAGCCCAGATTAACCCGACCAATCCTAAACGTTCCTCTCAGCATCTATTCTACTCGGTCATCGACTAACCTAATCTGGCTAACCAAAGATAACCTCAACTTTCTTTTAGTGAAATTGCAATGTTTTATTCAGGTTTTATTATTCGAGAGTTTTAATTGAAAAGTTTACGTCAACATACCTTTATTTTAGTTCCTTGTAGGCGTCTCTCCCCTTTTTATCTAGGCTTGAGACTAGCACTAGGATTGCTCCTAATGGCAGGGTTACCACCATCCCTTCCATCTTCTTCTTTCTTCATCGGACGTCAGCTAGCTGCATATACAGCACACGGATAACCTTCATTTTTTTAAGATTGTAGACTCGCGAGAAAATCTTCATATTCAACTTAAATTCTCTTATACACTACTTGTAATGCTGTAATGTCCATAGGCGTATGTCGTTATTCCGTCCTCAGCAATAATTCTTTTATCGTCGTATGGTGTCAATGTAATTTTATTCACTTGTACTGTGGCAAGAGCATGCTGTCGCGACAGGATCAGATTCATGGGCGTTCTGGTAATTTCTCCGGTTTTAAGACAGTCAGTATAGCTCTCGAACGTGACGTACTGCTTAATAGCACTACGTTTTATACCTTTAATCTTTTTTATCATTGAACCGTCGATATCTAGGGCATACATTTTAGGTCGTAGCCCTACAAAGCGTTGAATGATTTTACCATTAGCCTCATCTTTAAATTTCCCAAGTACCTTCTTGTTTAGAGGTGAATAGCATATATGGCTTGTAGGATAATCAGCAGTATCTAGCTGCTCAAGAAAACGTAGCTTATCCTGGTACACATCTTCAGTTGTAACACGATGAATGAACGAATCAGTGTCCATATACATAAGCTTCAGGTTTTCAGCTCCATAATACGGTAACAACACATCATAGTGATACCGGTACATTAATGTCTTGGAGATATCCAACACACTCATACCGATGTATATAGGCTTGTTGAATGCAATCTGTCGGGAGGCCATATGTACAGCAGCTAGATTATCAGCATATATCGTCCTGTCGATAAACGTTGGCTTTGCAATTAACTTTTCCAGAGTCTTCTCATTTGTCACCAGACGTATATCCATACGGTTACGCAGGTTCTCCATAGTTTTTCCGAACATAGCATTGTTGAACAATTTGTAGAGATCCTTCTCAAAATCATTTCCAGCTTGTTGTCGCAGTCTGTTGTTAAATTCCACATACGGTTTTAACCATCGAGACTGTTGGAATTGTAGCACACGATGGATTTTTGTTAACCGTAGTCCATGACTAAGAGCTTGCTTCAAAGCCTTGTAATGCACTACATACTTCTTTCGAGGTCCTAGATGAGGTATCAGTTTCTTTGTAGATGCCTCCAATGGTTTCATACACTCGGGTAGGAAAGGTAGATCGTTGTGTAGATCGTGAAGTTCTGCAGGATACTCGATGTCGACTTCTAATATGTAGCCGTAAGGATCATCTTCTTGTAGTCTTTCTAAGTCAATTTTTTCAGGCGATACCCACTCAAATCAACCATAAGGGAGAGCGTGACACATTGCCCACCCATATTGGTTATTAGCGTCGTCATATGTGATAAATTGGGTTGGTCTCGACGGATCAAACTTCTCCATATATGTGTTATTAGCCTCTGCATACCGATGGGAAACTTGGCATAAACCTCCTCTTATACCTGATTCCACCATGAGTAGTTGATCATAATCCTGTAACAGTTCCAGCTTAATTCCAGTGTACAGTAACATGGCGTCCCATGTAAGACCTGGAGAGGTAAAATAATGTGCAGGATCAACTTTGCGTGTTTTGAGGGTTTGCTCTCTGAACGTCTCAAAGACATCAGCTAGGAGAAGTACATCCGAAGTTAAGTAGAGATCGCTGTACTCTCCCAGGTTTCTCACATTAAACACCTCCCATACATTTTTAGCATGATCGTAGTCAGTATCACTAATTTCTTCTTCATTTAATCTGTTGTAGAAGGAGTCCTTAGGAGGCAGGCAGGTTTCGTTCAGGGCATCCCATGATGTAACAAAATCATATGGAAATACACCCTTACGGGTCATCAACTTCAATTTGTCTTCTCCAAAGTACTTTAGCGTTTCAGGATACGAGGTTAGATTTTTTACCAACTTATCCAAGCTTGTACTGAGGAATCGGAAGCTATCCACAAATCGAAGCTTTATATCTCCTACATACTTGGTGAATGAGATATAGCTTTCTTCAGAGTTAGGAATTACCTCCACACGTTCACTTGTGCAACCCAGCTCCTTAACAATGAAATGTGAGTCATATCCGCTAAGGTTATGCATGAAGACTGGTATATATTTAGGTGTTTTACAGGCTAAATTACATTCATTACGAAGACTTCCACGATATTCACCGCTGATGTGATCATGGTCGCGTACTTTATAGTTCTCTTCTGTAAAGGGTTTTCCACACAAGTAGCATGCTGAAGAAGACTCAAAATCCAACTGCTCTTGATCCTAAGTTTCAGAGGCTTAGCAGATTTGTATATGTCCTCAATCATTTTTGCAAGAGATGTCAGGTACAGCATAAACTTCTGAGCAGCATCAGCACCACGATACACATAGGGTTGCTTAGGAAGACCAGTTTCGAGATGTTCAACACCAGATGTAGGCTTCACGTAAACACAGAAGCTCATTGGTGTGTGCTCTTGATAAGGGATTGTATAGGAAGTTTCAGGATTGGGTATACACGTATGGCATGGAGTGAGAATACTCTCAAAATCAGCATAGATGACATAAGGTAGTTTCAACATCCTTTCAAAATTTTTAAACTGTACGATTGATTTGTCCTTTGTAGGCATAACTACCCTCGCAACACCATGTTGGTTACAGATTGATGTATGTTCCTGCAGTTTTTCCAGTCCACTTCGTCCGTATCGATTGTCAAAATGTGTAAAGCAACGCTTGCAGGTATAAACCTGTCCATTACGGATAGTTTTCTGGCGTCGAACGAGTTTCTCAAAATTCTTTATATATACGTAGTGATGTTTTCCACTGCTGTCATTCAATAGTAGCAGGTCGCGATGTTCAGGTAGTTCAATGTCAACAACCTTTATCGGATACACTTCATGCTTCTCATCCAGCCCGAAAACGTTAATAGATATCTTGTTAAACTTCTCAAATTTTGGTATTTGAGAAAGTGGAGTAGGATAGGAAACACAGCTGAAGTCGTACTTATCTTGAAGTTTCTTATATTTGCTCACCCGTTGTGCATCCTTCTCAACGAATTTGGCCAATACAGAGTACATGAAACATAACTCATCTGTTAAATTCTGGATGTTAATGCAGGCTTTTCTTGCTTCAACAGAGGGAGGTAGGGGTATGTAGCTACTTCCTCGCAACGGGTTGTACTTGTTAATACGAAGGCGTACCCCTTCCACAGTAAGCAAGGCCCAGCTGCTACCCTTAAGCTGAGACTCATCCATTTCAGTAACCAATTTCTTGAATTTCACTTCCAGCATAGAGTCCAGATCAGTTTCTAGGAAAACAGCTTGATTTCTGGTTTTAAATGTCTTGTCACAGGTTTCACCAATACTGTTAACAAATCGACACTCAGCCAGCAGATTAATTTTCAAACTCTTGTGAATACCGAGCTCTTTATGCACAGCTCTTTATCCGCTGTTTTGCTTCATGCAGGTATATATTCAGATCCCTAGCCGATTCACATCGTATAAAATACGATTTCAAACGTCCATGGAATGAAGTTTCATATTCTTTCATATCACAGTCCTCCATTGTTGACAGCAACTGATGTTTAGTTGGCTCCAATCTTCTTTTCTTCTGAGGGCTGCTTATTTCACATATATCTTCGTGTCGCTGCTCCTTATAACCATCTTTGAAGGTTACATTACAATGTTTACATTTGAAGAACTTCTTGCAGCTCATCTCGTGTCTTCTCTTATCATAACCTCGGAGGAACTTCTTCCCACATTTTCCGCATGCATATCCAGTAGCGCTTGGAATAATATCCTTATACGCTGAGTTATTCATCTTTATTCTTGATGTAATAACGTATTAATCACTGATCAATGAAATGTACGCCTTGATACCACTTTAGAAAGCTGATTATTCTTGGAGAGAACACGATGTTAACACCTCAGAGATGATCAACAGAATGAATTTCAATTCTCAAGTTCGCTCTATTTATAGAGAAAGCACGAACCTTTTTTAATCAATTATATCCTGATTATTAATACTAAAAACGGTGATGAAGCGTGTAAGCTCTTATATATTTCAATTCGTGTTACACTGATGTTCGAGCGTCTCCGTATAGCTTCGTATGTTTAGAGAGAAAGTGTAAAGTATTGTGAAGATGTTATGTATTGTTCGGCTATAATCGTACAGATTCGGAGAGCTTGACTGGTGAAGGTGATGAACGATCCGTCAACCGAGCAGGAGGCAAGCAGTCCCTTCGCGCAACGAAACCTAGATGCAAAAGAAAGAAAATCGTGTTAGATGAGAAACCACTCCAGCATTCGCCTGCAGACCAGGGAAAACCTAAAAAATATGATGTCAGAGTGATCGACCAACAGGGAAATCAAACAAAAGACCTTAGAAACATATAGGTTAAGATGTAAATCAAACAAAAATGTAATAAAATCGTGATAGATGAGAACCCACTCAGACATTCGCCTACAGACCATGGAAAACCATGAAAAAATATGTCAGAGTGATCGACCAACAGGGAAATCAAACAAAAGACCTTAGAAACATATAGGTTAAGATGTAAATCAAATAAAAATGCAATAAAATCGTGCTAGATGAGAAACCACCCAGACATTCGCCTACAGACCAGGCAAAGCCATGAAAAAAATCAAAGGGCTGAGCGACTGACGGATAGAGGGTGCAACCGACAGAGAAATCAAGCAAAAGGTTTCTAGAGACAAAAAAAGATGCAATTGAAATGGAATCATGATAGCAAATGCCACTCCAGCATTCGCCTGCAGACCAGGGAAAACTTAAAAAATATGATGTCAGAGTGATCGACCAACAGGGAAATCAAACAAAAGACCTTAGAAACATATAGGTTAAGATGTAAATCAAATAAAAATGCAATAAAATCGTGATAGATGAGAACCCACTCAGACATTCGCCTGCAGACCAGGGAAAATCATGAGAAACGTAAGGTCAGAGTAAACAATTGATTGAAATCTAACCCCTGAACCCTAGAAATTCACGACAACTGAAAAACGAAACCCAGATGTAGAGGAAATTTTGTACACCCTTGACGAAAAAACCCCGTCCGCTGGGGAAGTAACCTTTAAGTATACAATTGACGTCTGTCATACCGATAAGGGACGGTTTGAAAGGCTTCCTAATTGCTCTACGCAAGTCACCTGAGCAAACACAGGAAATTCCTAAACCAGACAATTACAAGCCTGCTAAAACATTTTTTCCTACAATAAGTAATTTAAATTCTACATGAAGATTATTCCAAAAAGTTTCATATCTCTTATTTCCTTCAATAAAATATCGAATATGACTCTAGCACCAGGGAAAAAAATTAAACGGAGGGAAGCGATATTTTCTTTTTACGCTGAAATTATAATTAAATGCATAGCGTTCTTGCAGGAAAACCCCGCCCATATAGATTATAGGAATGGATTCTGTTTAAAACATGTATTTTCACGCGGGGTGTATAGATTGTATCAGTAAGCATTCGTGACTATTACAATTATTTCCAAGTATTATTTTAAAAAAAGGTTGTCTTATTCTCTTAGTAAACATAGGTCGAGAACGTTTTTTTACTTGGTATTTAGGGGCGTTCTTGCAGGAAAACACTGCCCATATAGATTATAGGAATGGACTCTGTTTAAAACATGTATTTTTCACGCGTGGTGTATAGATTGTCTCAGTAAGCATTCGTGACTATTACAATTATCGCCAAGTATTATTTTACAAAAAGATTGGCTTATTCTCTTAGTAAACATAGGTTGAAATCGTTTTTTAAACAACTCTCCATTCGAGAGATATTTTTTGATTATTCCAGCAGAGAGAGAGAGAGAGAGAGAGAGAGATCGAGCCATATTTGTTTAAAAAAGCTTTTTTTTTCATTCACAGGAAATCTTCGAGAAAATTCGAGGAATTATTCAGTTGTACACCCTTGCTAAAATAGTTTGTATACCCTTTGAAGAATGTTTACCTGGCTGGCAGTCTACCTCTGTCGACAGGCTGTCGCCTGCACATCTTGGACATTTATACATTAGGATGGCTATTGTGCTTTAAAATGGGATAGCTATGTTTTAAGCTTACCACAAAAAAATTTTTCCCGATAATTAATATAATTCTACATGAAGAATATTAATGATTAAGTTTTCAATTAAACGTATACTGTATAGATTCTGCACTTAAACATTCGACTGTATCTTTGTCATTATTTAAATACTCACATACAAGAATTGCAAACTTGATATCAAAAATTGTAGAAGTTTTTCCACCCTTATTTAATTAAAATTCATGTATATACTCTATTATTTAGCGATTTTTTCAATAATTCTCATGTACATCATTCGTCAAAAAATCAGTGTACAATACGCATTTTTATACGTTTTAATGTTCGTTTATTTTTAAAACCGCTGCATTTGCCTCTAATTACGAGCAATAATTTTTTTCAGATTTACTCAGATGTGTAGCTTGTAGAATCGAATTAGGAAATGTTTTAATAAATGTATTGTATTTTTTAGGTTAAAGCATCTACATTTTTAAAGTTAGCATGCCCGTTATTTGTATTCAGCGTAAAGATATTCATATATCATTTTTAAATCCCTCTTCTTAAATATAATGTATCGCAATCCATTTTTAAAATCAAATCATAAATGCGTTTAATGCATATAATGGATGTCTTCATATACCCAATATGGCTGCCTTCACGTGTCGGGAAGCTAACATGGCGGCAGTCATCTTTTAGAAGCATACATTTCATGTCGATAAAGTAGCGAGCGACCGACAGGGTGAGAGAACTTCTTTCAGCGGCCAACAGATTGCGGTAAAGTAAGCCGTGCCATGTGGAACCAAACACCGTGAAAGAGACAGAGGGTGGGGGTAGGCGGAAGAGACGCGCTGGGAGAGAGGTGAGGCCCGCCAGTTCGCCTCAGCGCGTCGTAAGGCTCGGACCTATACGTAGTAGCATGCATACCAACGCAGCTCGCGCCAGCGTCTTACGTAATTTAGTTTTTTACGCTCACTATACCATTTAAATATACATTCATCTAAGAGATATAATATTCGTCAGGATGTCAGATGTCCAAATATACATAACAAAGAAATTAGTTACTGATATAAATGTAATATCGTACGTTCACCATTTTATTTTTAATTACTTTTTTTTATTTTATTTGGGGATGAATTTGTATTCATGTCACGGGATTCAATCCTAGTCCTCCAGCCCGACTTGGAACAACAATCAATAACGAGCTACAATCCAAGGATATAATCGGTAATAATAAAAAATTTTTTTTGATAAAGACCATCAAATAAAAAGGCCTGTAAACGTATGTATTTACCCTCACTTCCCCTCTTCCCCCACCCTACAGTAGAAATATAATGGCGACACGCAGCTTCAAAGCCGATGTCAACCACTGATAAGTTCCTTTCTTCTATGCCGCCGACTCCCACCCCCATATCCACCAACTTCCACCTTCCCCTCCACGCAACATGATTCCCCCACCACTGAATTTAGTGGCCAGGATAGGGTAGTCCATGTTAAGACATTATGGCTGAGATGGAAGTGGGAGGGGTTGTCCAATAACATTTCGACTATTTTAAAGCAGTAACTTATACAGTAAATTATATTCCTTTCATGTGGAAACTATTCCTTCTTTGGCCTAATTCTTTGAAATAAAATGAATTATATTTCTTTTGCGTGCAAACTATTCCTTCTTTGCCCCAATTCTTTGAAATAAAATAAATTGCATGTCATTCACGTGGATATGGCAGGCAAGCACAGGGTCCCGACAATTTAACGTATCAGTGTGTGGTGAAATTGCCGCCACCGTGGCCTGAGCCATTAGCCTAATTCTTTAAAATAAAATAAATTATATTCTTCTTGCGTGCAAACTATTCCTTCTTTGCCCCAATTCTTTGAAAATATAATACATTGTATTCCATTCATGTGCAAGCTATTATTTCTATGCTCCAATCCTTGAAAGTTTTGATTCTTGCAAGGATGCGCGACGTGAAGATTTCCAAGAAAATAAAGTTTTCAAACGCTGCTGACGCCCATTATGGTGGGGGCTATCACGTGGTTAAGAGTAGTGGGGGCACTCTTCCCGTTCGTGCTAGGAGAATGCCGGGTAAGCGCACGGTCCCGCCTGTGTCACTATTTCCTTTTTTTGCCTTCATAGGCGAGTTTGCATGATACCACTCCTTGGATTGCCTCTTCATCTCTGGTTCAAAATGGTGCATTGCCTGTCACAAATCTTACAAGAAAGTCATATCCACCATTAACATTACTAATCCAAATGTTCTCTGCACACTGTTTTTCGTGTTTCTTTGCGAGCCTCTGTCAACCTCCTTGGAACCCATCTGGCACAAACCTTTTTCAAACCCAACTCTTTCAGTATTGTGCAAACACCTGCTTCCTCTATTTTCATTGTGATAAATTTGTCAGCTGAAATGATGTCAACTCTCTGCACATTGTCAGGAGTTGGTGCAGTTGGAGGTCTGCTACTGTGAGGAGTATCCCGAATATTGGCGTGCCCACTTTCACCACATGACCTGCTTGTTCATTGACTAACTGTACTGTGATTGACAGCAACATCTCCATACACCTTCTGCAACCTATTGTGGATGTTTCCCCACTGTCTTGTTCTCACAGCACAGGAATTCTATAACAACACGTTACTTTTAATGAATGTCAAGTGTAGCAGCCATCTTGAAGGCATGCTACAACAGCGCCATTCATGGGAATGGGTTGAACTAAATGTGAACACAAGCGGGAAGGATGTATCTATGAACTTTGTAAATTCCAAAGATATAGAATGAAACAGATTAAAAATAATCTGATGTTTTACACTCACATGACTTTCTCTACTCTTGTACAAACTATTTTTACAAATGCTTATTCTCCATATGCTTCATGTTAATCGAGATGTTAATCTTATTGCCAATTTTCTTATAGATACAAGGGGAATATGGTAGACTTTAAGCGACAGTCAAATCTTTTAAGAGCTGGTTGCTATGTGGTGCATTTCATTCTCTTTGCATGTCCAGTACATAAAAAAAAATGAATAACGAATTCCCATTTGAGAAAAAGTATTGGAAAATGTAAGGGAATAACAAGCAATTTCACGAAAATGGTTCAGTCAACAACAAAAATGTATATGACATAAATTGTGTATTTTAACGCAATCTACATTTTTGTGTAGTAAAATTTTGTCTATCTCTTATGGTTTACCAGTTATGCAAAAGTCGTACACAATGAAGAATACTTTTGGAGACATTCCCAGAAAATTCAAGATATACATTTTATTTGTCATGAAAATATCTTAAACATATGATATTTTAATCAAAATCATTAGAGCCATTTTTGAGAAATTAAAATTTTCGAAAAATGTTCCATGTAAAGGGTAATCTGGGGTGGGTGTCATATCTCTGGAAGATACTGAACCTAAATATCAAGTTTGGTGTTTATCCAACTGTTCGTTTCTGAGTTATGCTGTTCACACACACACACAGATGCACACACATGGACATGTTTCCAAAAATGCTTTTTTTTTTGGGATTCAGGGGGTCTCAAAACATATATTTCCGGTGAAATCTCGTATCGAATTTTTGGGTGGAATACAATACTTCCCCTACTTACTATACATAGTAGAGAAAGTAAAAATGGAGAGTTTAACTTTGTCACCAGACCTAAAACATGTGATGCATGTCAAAAAAAATTCCCAAAGTACCAACCACTTACAACAGTGATTGTGTGCTCAAAGTACCAATGCCATGAATAATCCAGAAATGATTTTGAACATAGTGACCACTTTAAGGCAAGATACAGCAATGCGAAAGCAATTCCTGGTACCTTTGAGCTAAATTCATTTATTCCAACAAACAATAATGCAATAATAATAACCGGATGGTATTCATTTGAGCCTGAAGGGAAAAAACTGCGCATTTAAATTGTAGTTGAGTTGCCTCTCATAGGATAAGATTGAAAGTTCGAATTTTCTCAACTGTATGCCAAATTTAAGTTACATATGAACAAACTAATGCAACTAAGGTGCTGTGAACAATTGACAAGGCATCCAATGACAGCCTGTCGCTGCTGCTCTCCAGCCACGCTACATTGGAATCCCGCTACGCACGACTTTCTAAGTTATTTTGTTTAAAATTAACTATACAGGATCCCATCTTTGTTTTAGGCAAATATATACAAAAGACTACAAGGAATTTATTTATAATTTTTATAGAAATCTAAACTGGTAGGTTTTTAGGGATATATAGCTTTTAAACGTTTGAATTTCGAAATTGATGTAAATAATTAATTACATCAATTATAAAAGAATATTAAGTAAAAGATTAAATATTAAGCTTTCCATTGCACTTTATAACAATTTTATCACTTATTGCTTGGAGATGTTCTATTTAAAGGTAGAGGGGTGTGCTGCTTTTCACAAGTTGGATTGCAGAGTATTTTTACTTTCTCTACTGCGTATAGTAAGTAGGGGAAGTATTGCATTCCACCCAAAAATTTGATACCGAGATTTCACCGGAAATACATGTTTTGAGACCTCCTGAATCCAAGAAAAGTATTTTTGGAAACATGTCCGTGTGTCTGTCTGTCTGTGAACAGCATTAACTCAGAAACAAACAGTCCGATAAACACCAAACTTGGTATTTAGGTTCAGTATCTTCCAGAGATGCGACACAAAGCTTTTCAAGAAAACCTCCCACCCCAGATTAGCCTTTACATGGAACATTTTTCGAAACCTTTAATTTTCTCAAAAATGGCTCTAACAATTTTGATTAAAATATCATATATTAAGAAACCTTCATGACAAATAAAATGTAATCTTGAATTTTCTGGGAATGTCTCCAAAAGTGTTCTTCATTGTGAACAACATTTGCATAACTGGTAAACCATAAGAGATACACAAAAGTTTACTGCACCAAAAATGTAGATCGCATTAAATACACAATTTATGTCATATACATTTTTTTGGTTGAGTGAACCATTTTCAAGATATTGCTTGTTACTCCCTTAAATTTTCCAATACTTATACTTTTTCTCAAATTCGTTATTCATTTTTTTTGTCCTGGTAATGTAAAGAGAATGGAATACTCCACATAACAACCAGCTCTTAAAATATTTGACTATCGCTTAAAGCCTACCAATTCCCCTTGCATCTACAAGAAAATTGGTTCAATCCCAGGGACCCGCATGTGGGATTTGTGGTGGACAAAGCGGCGTCTGGGCAGTTTTTCTCCGGGTTCTCCTGTTTCCCCTGCCATTCATTCCACCAACTGCTCCATCATCACCTTTCCTTTCATCCATTTCACCATCATTTCATTTCATCTACTTCCTTCCTCCAATACCAGGCATCGGGCTGATCACCCATCCTGGATATTCTGTCTGATCCATGAGTGTCTGCTCCTCAACGGGCCTCTGACCCCAGCCACCTGCCTGTAAGTCCTGGGGGGTGTAAGTCCTACATAAGAGGAGGTTAAACAGAGAAAGAAGAAGAATAAGTTTAAAATATTCATACTTAAAACATCTCAAGTGTTACATTCACATGACTTTCTCTCCTCTTGTACAAACTATTTTTACAAACGCTTATTCTCCATCTACTTCTTGTTAATCGAGATAAACATTTGCAGAGTCTATCTTATTGCTAATTTTCTTGTAGATGTAAGGGGAATATATATTTACAAGGGAAATATAGAAATACAGTAGCCTTTAAGCATATACATATCTCTTAATAGCTGGTTGCTATGTGTAGCACCATTCTGTTTGCCACAGATTAATACCTGTAGCATATCCAAAACAAAAAAATCTGATGTGTTACACTCACATGACTTTCCCTACTCTTGTACAATCTAATTTTACAAACGCCTATTCTCCATATGCTTCATGTTAATCGAGATATCAAGATGTCAATCTTATTGGTACTTTTCTTGTAGATGCAAGGGAAATATGGTAGCTTTTAAGCGATAGTCAAATATTTTAACGCTGGTTGCTATGTGGCGCATTCCATTCTCTTTGCATGTCCAGGACATAAAAAAATGAATAACGCATTTTAGAAAAAGTATAAGTATTGGAAAATTTAAGGAAATAACAAGCAATATCTCGAAAACGGTTCACTCAACAAAAGAAATGTATATGACATAAGTTGTGTATTTTAACGCGATCTACATTATTTATGTAGTAAAATTTTGTTTATCTCTTATGGTTTACCAGTTATGCAAAAGTCGTTCACAATGAAGAATACTTTTGGAGACATTCCCAGAAAATTCGAGATATACATTTCATTTCTCATGACATTATGTTAAACATATGATATTTTCATCAAAATCGTTAGAGCCATTTTTGAGAAAATTAAAATTTTCGAAAAATCTTCCATGTAAAGGGTAGTCCGGGGTGGGGGGATTTTCTTCAAAACCTTCGTGTCGCATCTCTGGAAGATACTGAACCTAAATACCAAGTTTGGTGCTTATCTGACTGTTCGTTTTTGAGTTATGCTGTTCACAGACACACAGACACACAGACACACACACACACGGACATGTTTTTAAAAATGCTTTTTTTGGTTTCAGGAGGTCTCAAAACATGTATTTCCGGCGAAATCTCGGTATCGAATTTTTGGGTGGAATGCAATACTTCCCCTACTTACTATACGTAGTAGAGAAAGTAAAAATGAATAACGAATTCCCATTTGAGAAAATAAGTATTGAAAAATTTAAGGAAATAACAAGTAATATCTCGAAAATGGTTCACTCAACAACAAAAATGTATATGACATAAATTGTGTATTTAAATGCGACCTACATTTTTTATGTAGTAAAATTTTATCTATCTCTTATAATTTACCAGTTACGCAAAAGCCGTTCACAATGAAGAATACTTTTTGAGATATTCCCAGAAAATTCAAGATATACATTTTATTTGTCATGAAAATATCTTAAACATATGATATTTTAATCAAAATCGTTAGAGTCATTTTTGAGAAAATTCAAATTTTCGAAAAATGTTCCATGTAAAGGGTAGTCTGGGGTGGGGGGATTTTCTTGAAAACCTTCGTGGCGCATCTCTGGAAGATACTGAACCTAACAACCAAGTTTGGTGTTTATCCGACTGTTCGTTTTTGAGTTATGCTGTTCACAGACAGACACACACACGGACATGTTTCCAAAAATGCTTTTTACTTTCTCTACTACGTATAGTAAGTAGGGGAAGTATTGCATTCCACCCAAAAATTCAATACCGAGATTTCACCGGAAATACATGTTTTGAGACCTCCTGAATCCAAAAAAAGCATTTTTGGAAACATGTCCGTGTGTGTGTGTCTGTGTGTGTGTGTGTGTGTGTGTGTGTGTGTGTGTGTGTCTGTGTGTGTGTGTGTGTGTGTCTGTGAACAGCATAACTCAAAAACGAACAGTCGGATAAACACCAAACTTGGTATTTAGGTTCAGTATCTTCCAGAGATGCGACACGAAGGTTTTCAAGAAAATCCCCCTACCCCAGACTACCCTTTACATGGAACATTTTTCGAAAATTTTAATTTTCTCAAAAATGGCTCTAACGATTTTGATTAAAATATCATATGTTTAAGATAATGTCATGAGAAATGAAATGTATATCTCGAATTTTCTGGGAATGTCTCCAAAAGTATTCTTCATTGTGAACGACTTTTGCATAACTGGTAAACCATAACAGATAGACAAAATTTTACTACACAAAAAATGTAGATCTCGTTAAAATACACAACTTATGTCATATACATTTCTTTTGTTGAGTGAACCGTTTTCGAGATATTGCTTGTTATTCCCTTAAATTTTCCAATACTTATACTTTTTCTCAAATTCGTTATTCATTTTTTTATGTCCTGGACTTGCAAAGAGAATGGAATGCGCCGCATAGCAACCAGCGTTAAAATATTTGACTATCGCTTAAAAGCTACCATATTCCCCTTGCATCTACAAGAAAATTAGCAATAAGATTGACATCTCGATATCTCGATTAACATAAAGCATATGGAGAACAGGCGTTTGTAAAAATAGATTGTACAAGAGTAGAGAAAGTCATGTGAGTGTAACACATCAGATTTTTTACTTTCTCTACTACGTATAGTAAGTAGGGGAAGTATTGCATTCCACCCAAAAATTCGATACCGAGATTTCACCGGAAATACATGTTTTGAGAATCACTGAATCCAAAAAAAGCATTTTTGGAAACATGTCCGTGTGTGTGTCTGTCTGTGTGTCTGTGAACAGCATAACTCAAAAACGAAGAGTCGGATAAACACCAAACTTGGTATTTAGGTTCGGTATCTTCCAGAGAAGCGACACGAAGGTTGTCAAGAAAATCCCCCCACCCCAGACTACCCTTTACATGGAACATTTTTCGAAAATTTTAATTTTCTCAAAAATGGCTCTAACGATTTTGATGAAAATATCATATTGTTAAGTTAATGTCATAAGAAATGAAATGTATATCTCGAATTTTCTGGGAATGTCTCCAAAAATATTCTTCATTGTGAACGACTTTTGCATAACTGGTAAACCATAAGAGATAGGCAAAATTTTACTACACAAAAAATGTAGATCGCGTTAAAATACACAACTTATGTCATATACCTTTCTTTTGTTGAGTGAACCGTTTTCGAGATATTGCTTGATATTTCCTTAAATTGTCCAATACTTATACTTTTTCTCAAATTCGTTATTCATTTTTTTATGTCCTGGACTTGCAAAGAGAATGGAATGCGCCACATAGCGACCAGCGTTAAAATATTTGACTATCGCTTAAAAGCTACCATATTCCCCTTGCATCTACAAGAAAATTATCAATAAGATTGACATCTCGATATCTCGATTAACATGAAGCATATGGAGAATAGACGTTTGTAATAATAGATTGTACAAGAGTAGAGAAAGTCATGTGAGTGTAACACATCAGATTTTTTGGATTCAGGGGGTCTCAAAACATATATTTCTGGTGAAATCTCGGTATCGAATTTTTGGGTGGAATGCAATACTTCCCCTACTTACTATATGTAGTAGAGAAAGTAAAAATCTTAATTATCCTGTAAATCCTAAAATAATTTAATTTTCCGCAAAATATAAAATAAGTCCTATTTATTTTATGTGTAGAACACGTAAACTAAAATTCAGAGAAAATGGTGTTTTATATGTGTTCAGTTTGATGTGGAATGACTCTTTAGAGAAATAAATATGTTGTTTCTAGCATTTTCTGAATCTTGATAGCTTGAAAAACCAACTCGTCTTAAAGATAGGCAGAAACCTTAAAATTTATGCTTTGAAGTATAGCATAGCAGGTATCTTCAGTAGGAATAGTTTGTCTCAAGAAGATATCATGCCACGTTATTACTTTCTCTTTAGTAAATAGAGGAAGTATACCATCCCACCCCAACATTTGATACCAAAATTTCAATGGAAATACACGTTTTGAGATTCCCTGGTTTCAAAAGCAGAATTTTTTAGAAAATGCTCTGTGAATAGCATAATTCAAAAATGAAGTCAGTTAAATATCAAACATAGTATTTAAATTCAGTGTTTTTTAAGGATGGGACGTGAAAATTTCCAAGAGAATTCCCATACCCCAAACCACCCTTTACATGTAAAACTTTTCATTACTTTTGATATGTTCAAAAAATAGCTCTAACCATTCAAATTTTGACTAAAATAATAAAATTAAGATATTAACAAGATGTATACCTTGAATTTCCTGTGAAGTCCTCTTCATTCCGAATGACTTTTGTATGATTGGTAAACCATAAGAGATAGACAAAATCTTACTACACAAAAAATGTAGATCTCATTAAACCACACAATTTAAGACAAATGCATTTTTTGTGGCATTAACCATTTCTGAGGTAATTTTTACTTTCTCTACTACGTATAGTAAGTAGGGGAAGTATTGTATTCCACCCAAAAATTTGATACCGAGATTTCACCGGAAATACATGTTTTGAGACCCCCTGAATAAAAAAAAGCATTTTTGGAAACATGTCCGTGTGTGTGTCTGTCTGTGTGTGTGTCTGTGTCTGTGAACAGCATAACTCAGAAACGAACAGTCGGATAAACACCAAACTTGGTATTTGGTTTCAGTATCTTCCAAGGATACGACACGAAGGTTTTCAAGAAAATCCCCCCACCCTAGAGTACCCTTTACATGGGAGATTTTTCGAAAATTTTAATTTTCTCAAAAGTGGCTCTAACGATTTTGATTAAAATAATCATATGTAAGATATTTTTATGACAATAAAATGTATATCTTGAATTTCCTGGGAATGTCTCCAAAAGTATTCTTTATTGTGAACGACTTTTGCATAACTCGTAAACCATAAGAGATAGACAAAATTTTACTACACAATAAATGTAGATCGCGTTAAAATACACAATTTATGTCATATACAATTTTGTTGTTGAGTGAACCATTTTCGAGATATTACTTGTTTTTCCCTTAAATTTTTCAATACTTATTTTCTTAAATGGGAATTCGTTATTCATTTTTTGTCTTGGATATGCAAAGAGTATTAATCTGTGGCAAAGAGAATGGTGCTGCACCTAGCAACCAGCTATTAAGAGATAAGCCTATGCTTAAAGGCTACTGTATTTCTATATTGCCCTTGTAAATATATATTCCCCTTACACCTACAAGAAAATTAGCAATAATATAGAGTCTGCAAATGTTTATCTCGATTAACATGAAGTAGATGGAGAATAAGCGTTTGTAAAAATAGTTTGTACAAGAGTAGAGAAAGTCGTGTGAGTGTAACACATCAGATTTTTTCAAGTGGTAAGGTCATACAAAGAGCATGGAGTTTCAAAGCCATCATTTGGTGAACTGCTTTTCAAACATCTGGCTATCACTGTAGGCTACTGTATCCTTCTTATATCTTTAATGATTATGTAATTAAAGTCTGTCTTGATAAACAAGAAGTAGATGGCAGAATAAACTTTTGTAAGAATAGTTAGTTGAAGAATGAGTAGTATTTATCAGGAAGAATTGTGCTTACTTTTCCTGGTGTCATTTGATTTCTGTTTCTTTTGTTTCAGGCTCCCGAGGAAATTTTTAAAGTAGTTCGGCTTTCACTGTCAGATTTCAAACCATACTACAAAGGACAAGAGCTTAATGGTTCTGAGGCAATTCCTTTGGATGTGTCAAACATTACCAGCTTTGGTTTGGAGATGTATGGGGGCCAGTATCTACCACTCAAACAAGAAGGTGTTTTATATCTTGACCTAAACTGGATCAAAGTTACAAACAATTTGGATGGTACAAAGGATGATGATGATGATGATGGTGTTGATAGTTATGCTAGAAATGGCTATAGTAAAAAGAATTGTAATAAAAATTGTAATGATGATACAAATACCGATGATGATGATAAAAATAAACTATACCTAACTGTAGACTACAAATTTGAATGCATTTAATCCACAAAATAGTTATGTAGATATAAATAAATGTATAATGGGACAGCTATAAACGCAAACACGCTTAATATTATTTAGTATGAGATAAATAAACCCTTGATTTAATGGACTAATGGGGTGAAAGAGTCTGTTAAAAACAGAAGTCTGTTAAATTGCGAATCATATAACGAACCATAATTAAGGGAAAACTGTTGAAGGTTTTCTTTATTTTTATGAATATCCAAAACAGTTTGTTTCTTCACACTATAGAGTTCACAAACATAAGCAACGGTTTTTTAGTTTATTAATTAGCTCCTGTTTCTGCATTAAACTCAAGTTCACATGCTTTCAATTAACTATAAGATTTTATTACAAGTAGCTACAATATTTATTTACATTTAAAACATTCACAGATTAAAATTATAAAACTGTAATATATACATGTGCACTGGAAAACCATTATGTGCTAGAGAAAACAGTGCCAAACATGTATTCGAATGTGTTAATGCACATTACGCTGATCAGAGCTGATGCTTGAAGCTGCAAGTTTGCACAAAGTTTTATGAATGCACCCAAAATTCTGAATGAGCTGTGGTGGGGGAGGCACTGTTGTTCTGTGTGTAAACCACGAGAGCCATTGCCATTTGCAAATTATAATTGCTTTTGTCTTTTAAAAATATAGTCGAATCCTTTGCCTGAACACTGCTTTCTCCCAATCACGTTTGCTACATTAGCCAAATTTGGTCCATTAAATCCAAAGTCTGTTAATTGGAGGTCCGTTAAATCTAGAGTTTGTATATGATATTAATTTTTTCAACATTTTTGGAACTATTGTAAGCTTCCCTGTTGGATTGTTTTCATAACCATTCCCCTATCATGTTTGACATAACATGGTGAGGTAGATAGGTTTGTAGGTAGTCTCTCAAGCCAAACATGCTTTTTTTACTATTCATCCACAATACATTAGGTCCGAAAATGTGTGACCCTTGTATAGACTGAATAGCACAGCTAAAAGCACAATGTGTTTTAGTATTTCATGAATAAATGTCAAAATATGTTGTAACTCTGGATCCTGACGCTACACCAAATGTAATGATGGCCCTAGGGCCTAAGCATAAACATAAAGATCAGCCCCAGTAGGTAAAAGAGCTAACAGGATGCTGGAATATCCATATGCTAAGGGGAGCATGAACTCAGAGATAGATCAAGGGTTTTTTTAATAATAGAGATGGTTTTCATAAACATACTGTAATAAATGAGAACACCAGTTGCTATTAAACATACTTTATTTGCCACTTAGTTGCTCAGTGTAGTGCAAACTTTACTGCTGAGAGGTGCTCACACTATCAGTCGGTAACTTTGTGCTTGCAATCACAATACTAATTTTAACAAAGATGAGAGCTGCAGTAATTTTAATTATAGACTCTGGGAGCCGATGTGATGAATGTGGCAACAGTGTCAGCCTAGAGCAGGTCTGGGAACTTGTGCTCCTAAGAGGCAAAGAAAACTACCCCTACAGTACCCACTCCACAATTCCTGCTTAGTAGTTTTAGGTGGAATGGGGTTTACATTTCACAGTACCCCTCCTTTATGAGTTCCCCTAGTCCAGGTCTAGAGTCCTCTCAAGAGTTTTGAAATGACCACATAAGGAAATCACTCAGTCATGTTCCTTCACGTTTCCACTTCACTATCACATCAAAAACAGTGGACCTAGGGATGTTTAGGAGTGTGAAAATCTCGCGTACAGACTTCTGACACAAGTGACACCCAATCACCTGACCACGTTCAAAGTCTGTGAGTTCCACAGAGCATTCCATTCTGCTGTTTTACGATGTCTAATGGCTACTGAGGTTGCGGATAATGAGTACCAGGCAGTAGGTGGCAGTATAATGCACCTAAGATGAAAAATGTATGTTTGTGGGGCTTTCTGGATACTTTTGATCACATAGTGTATATCCAATGGATCATATCAGGTATTAATTCCCCAACTTTAACCATGCATGCGTCCAACTATTTTAAAAGTAGTTTTTGCACTATTGTTTTCTTGAAATGTTGATTCCAGTCCATCTTGAAGTCAAAAGTGATTCCCAAGTATTTGGCTTCCTCAGACATTTTAAGTTCTTTTACCTTGAAGGTTTAGAGGTCCTAATCTCTTTATGTCTCTTCTTCTGGTAAATGGTACTATGGCTGTTTTATGAGGACTAATAGTTAAGCCCTCATTCACAGCCCATTTTCTCACAGTTTTGAGAAAATTAAATTAAATTGCGTTTTGTTTATGGACACTCTTTAACTGCTATGGTTCTTAGCATCCCATTCTATATTGGGCGTGAAAAACTAGAAGTTTTGCTCAGAGGCCTCCATATCAGGCCTGAGAATCAACAACACAGGACCACCAGCTTCACTTCCCTTCTGAAGGAAGCCATAATAAAGATTTTTATCACAGTATTCAAGGCCAACTGACTGTTCCTGTGTATTTACCTTAACTATGATGACGATATCATCAGCATAGCCCGTGATATCAAAGCCTAGGTTATTTGCTTGAACAAGTAGCCCATCAACCACCAGGTTCCATAGCAGGGTTGATAACACCTCATCCTGTGGATAATCACAGATTGATATACATAATGTTCCAAAGATGATTTTTTTTAAGTTAGCTTCGTAAGTACATGAATTACAGAAAGAAAGATCCAATACATAAGAACAACGTTCACAAGCAAATTTATCACTTTCATATTGTGACGGTTATAATTTTAACAGATTTTGATAAACAGGATTTTATACAGTTTGAAGTATTGAATGAAAACTTGGTTTAAGTAACTATAGAAAATTGGAATGGGGTGGGATCAATCCAATGCCCCACCAGATGTGACGTAAGGGTAGTGACGATGCCATCATCGCTCTTATCAGTCGTCATGCAAAGGATGGGGGATCATACCACACAATGGCCTCAAGAGGGTATAGGTTGCGGTAGCAAGGTTGGTAAAAGGGGTGACATGTACCTTCTGTTTCTAATCTTTAATTTACCTAAACAGCATTTCCAAAAGGAAGGAAGAAAGAAATGTACTAGTAGATTTACCTGAGCACCAGAGGAGCTCCAGGAGTCCATCATCATCGGCTTAGCACCTATGTCGTGAATGTAAATTAACCTAAATGAATTTAAGAACTGACCAGCAAAGATTCCTGCTAGGTACATGATTGGTGAAAAGACCACCATCAAAAACCCATATATTTAAATACCTGATCAAATGCTGATTAGTGCCTATCTGATATGTGACATAAGCATTTGTCAGAAGAATTGCGCAATTTACCCATGTGTCGAACATGAAGTGATCTTTTACCCTACACTGCGTGTCATCTAATCTCTGCTTACTTCAACTAGCAAGAAATATAAAGATGATTTGCTTAAACCAAGCTTTCCATGAATATTTCAAACTGTATATAACCCAGCTGTTGAAACCTTGCACTTGATAGCTAGCAATTAAGTGGTATACTCACAAAAAAACAGATGAAAAGCTTTAACCGTTAGACTTCCTAAACCAATCACAAGGCAGCATTTCGGGTGGTCGATGACAAAGTGGAACTGGAAGCGACTTTGTTGCCTGATGTAGCTATTTCCAACCACGTGTTTCAGTTTGTGAATCTCTAGCATGTGTGTCGAGTTGTTCTTTGGAAGCTAGTATTCTTCATTGTTATTTATATTTGTGGTTATTGTTTGATACGTTTGTTATTTTGGTGTTTGTTTATATGCATATATATTTATATTTATCTATTTCTATATATTTCATTCATATTATTTATACAAGATTTGAAATGTGACATTGTCTCAAAAACGACGCCGATCACCGAGTGTTGATTCACACAGTGAAAATCCTTTGCATCAAGGTGTGCCACTTAATAGTCAGGCATTGGATCTGTTAAGAAGGACCCAGAATTCTTTGAACAGGAGGAGTACATGAAGGTTCATGGGCATCCCTCCATTCCTGCTGATAAAGTATACAACGAACTGCAGCAGCTCTTGAACTAAACACAAGAACTGTTATTCACAAGGGAGTGAAACTCCAAGAGAAAGGGGACAAAATTCCTGAACCATCTGGAATACAGTGTGAGAGAAAATAACTTTATTATCACAGCTTATAATTTGTTTTATTTCTCCTCACTGTAGCAGGCAAGTTTGCAAATTTGTTTCTATATTGTCAAAAGTGCATTATTTATTCTACACATGTTACAATGTTTATGCTGAGTTATTTTCAATTGACAATAATAATAATAATAATAAGAAGAAGAAGAAGAAGAAGAAGAAGAAATAGTTATTATTCATTAACATTCGCTACTTACGTACACTTTTTGTATGCAGCTTAGACATGATAGAAAGGAGAACGATCAACTGTTGTTTACTAGCCACTCTGGCAATGTTGCAACCACAATATAGCCAATGTTATGCGAAGCCACACAAACTGTCAAGTGCAAATATTCAACGGCGGGGGTATAAAATCCTATTTATCAAAATCTGTTAAAATAAAATTATAACCGTCACAATATTATGCATTTTCAATAACATCTTCCCTTTCCATGTGAAATACACTATCCTACATAGCCACATTATAATACACTAATGCTTCTCTACCGCAAATCTTTGCTAAAATTAGGGTTTGGACCTTGATACCTCAATATTCTCTGGTACTAAGGTATGTCTAATGCTTTTAGATAAGCCTTTGATACTTTTAAATGTTTAAATTTTTCATTATTGAAAGTTGTTGCATTTAATTTTATGCTAGATAAGAAATGAAAGGAAGCAAGACTTCATGTATTGCCTTGAAGGTGCCCCAAAGAATTGCTGGATGAAGTTCTTGATAGACTTTGATTGCATTTCTTGTGAGTGAATGAATGCAACATTCCATAGATTCTTGCATTGATAAAAACATGCAAAACAATGGGGGAATGTGTATAGGTACTCCTGTAACTTGCAACATTAACCGAGTTGCAAAAGAAACTGATTTAAATCAGTTTCTGCAACAGCCTGGCTTGGTGACTCACTCTCAGCCATTGCATTTACCTACTCAGGTGACCAAAATCTGTTAATCCAGCAGAAACAAATTAGAACTTAAAGACGAGATAATATAGCACATGGAAATATTTTTCCTTTCCTTCAATCTGTTAGTTTTGTTTATGCGAGTCAAACCTTTATATTAAACATGTATATTCTAATGTATGAGAGTGGGTAGTAGAGAGGCTTAATCCACAAACTTACTATGTTTCCGAATGTTATATGGCCAATTACTAGAGGCATGATAAAATGGTTTTATTTTTTCACATTTTTGTTGATTTGAAATGTGAAGTTTGTTTTATGTTTTTATTATCTGCATTCTCGACGAAACAAAAGCTGGACCCAGGTTGATTTTTAAGAGCAATATAACTGTTAATATTCAGTTTTAATATTTTAAGTTTACCATACTAGGTAGTTTAAGACTCCAAAGTCCTTATAATAGCTATATAAAATATTATTCATTGTGGGCATTTCAAAGTCTCCATTCTTGATTTTGTAATGCTAAGTATATTATACCCCCGCCGCTGTAACGTTGCACTTGACAGCTAGCGTTTAAGTTGGTACACTCGCAAAAAAAAACAGATGAAAAGCTTCAACCGTTTGACTTCCTAAGCCAATCACAAGGCGGCATTCCGGATGGTCGATGACAAAGCGGAACCGGAACTAAAATCGGCTCTGTTGCCGGATGTAACTATTCCCAACCACGTGCTTCAGTTTATGAATCTCTAGCACGAGCGTCAAGTTCTTTGCAAGCTACATATTGTTCATTGTTATTTATATTTGTGGTTATTGTTTGATAGTTTTGTTATTGTTCGTTTATACATATATTTATCTATTTTATATATATTTCATTCATATTATTTATTTAAACAAAACTTAAGTTCGACAATGTCTGAAAAACGACGCCGATCGCCGAGTGATGATTCACGAAGTGAAAATCCTTTGCGTCGAGGTGTACCACTTAATAGTCAGGCATTGGAACTATTAAGGAGAACCCGGGAATTCTTTGAACAGGAAAAGGAGTACGTGAAGCTTCATGGCAACCCCTCTATTCCTGCTGATAAAGCCGAACAACGAACTGCAGCAGCTCTTAGACTAAGCACGAGAACTGTTATTCACAAGGCTGCGGCGGACGCGGCTTCGTGGAAGAAGAAAGTAGATCATGTGAATAAGCTAATACGAAAAGCACAAGAAATAGACGGAATTATTAGTGACTGTGAACCATTGATGATATGCCTTGGTGAAGATGATTCCGAGGATGACGACGACAGCGACGACAACGGGGATTTGGATAGAATTGAGCCATTGCAGTTTTAAATGCGTGAGTGAAAATAACTTTGTTATGGCATGTTTATAATTTGTTTTATTTCTCCTCATTGTAGCAGGAAGCTTATATTATTTTGTTTCTATATTGTCAAAAGTGCGTAATTTATTCTACATACGCTGCAATGTTTATGCAGAGTTATTTTCAATTAACAATAATAATACGAAATAGTTATTATTCATTGACGTTCGCTACTTACGTATACTTTTTGTATGCGGCTTAGACACGATAGAAAGGAGAACAATCAGCCGTTGTTGTTTACTAGCCACTCTGGCAACGTCGCAACCACAATGTAGCCAACCTTACGCGAAGCCACACGGACTGTCAAGTGCAAAGATACAGCGGCGGGGGTATAGTAGCTTTACATCGTGCTCTAAATGGCAATATTATAATCTTTCAAAATAGCCTTGCGAAAATGTTAAACCCACTTATAAAACCAAATAGGAAACTTAAAATTAAATGAAATTTAGTTTTTATTTATGGACGCTCTTTAACTGCTGTGGTCCTTAGCGTCTCATTCTATACTGGGCGTGAAAGACCTGTAATTTTGCTCAGAGGCCTCTTAATCAGGCTTGAGGTTCTTTTATGTGCTGTAAATCTATGACACGGGACCACCAGCTTTACTTCCCTTCTGAAGGAAGCTATGCTAAAGATTTTTACCCCCAAAAAAGTCCATTGCCCTCCACTGGGTTTGAAATTGCAACCTCAGGAAAATAGGAAACATATTCTATATAGTGATCTAAATATTAATTTCCTAGGAAAGAAAAAAAATGATCTCATGAACCTTCTCAAAATTTATAATCTAAAACACATAATATCAACCCCTACAAGAATAACCAGTCATTCAAAAGCAATTCTTGATCAAATTATAATTAATGCAAATTGTCATAAAAATAATAAACACAGGATTTAGTGATCATGAAGGACAAATTGTTCAAGTCTATTCTATAGCTCCCTTAAGTTCAAGCCTAAACTAGTTCAAAAGCGAATGCACAGTGAAGAATTACTACTAACCAAAAAAACACGGCATGATATGTATTGTACACTGATAAAAATGAGAAATTTAAACTTTTTTATAAAGAATTTTTTGTATAATTTTAATAAAAGCGTTTGCTTTGTAAACAATAAAAATATGTACTCAAAATAATGACAACGTAACCAGACGTAACCAAGAGTGCATGTTCCCAATGATTCTAACGTTCTGAGTTGGAGAAAATAAGTTGTATAATGGAAACGTGTTTCCAGACCAATGTTCATATAACATAATTTCTTCGTCTACTTGTGAGGAATGTGTCCAGCAATTTGTGCCGACACTTTTGTTACACCCTGTATTGTCGACAATAATGGTGTATACCGCAGGAAATAAATAGTTTGTTTACATAACTGTCATAGTTATTTATCTTTTGTACGACCTTGTGTTTAAAGTTTGTAAATGGAAAGTTTGGCAACTACACTGTCGTAGCTGTGCTGCGGGTGAGGTGTGTTCCCAAGCGTTTTAGTGATTGAAATGTAACGAAAAACAAACGAACTTATGAGACAACTCAATATATTGCTTAAATGGATTTTCTTTATTTCTACCATAGTCGTAACCAAAAGAGTAAATTATGACTGAGCTCTCCAATTTTACTTCTGGAGTAAGTTGCTCCTGTTTTAACTTACTTTTGTAGTACAGACTTTTTTAGTTAACTTTACTTCCGAAGTGATTTACTACAACATGGTGCACACTGCCCAGAGTGAGCCAATCGCTTTCAGAAAGGTGGTAGCTCATGCAGTGGTCTGTTTTCATAATTCACTTGTGTTTAATATCTGCACATTAACGTGAAACATCTTTATTTACAATATGCAAATTAAACTCTCCAGTATTCTGTAATCAGTAACTCTTCCATCACATACCTTACTGATTGAAGGGGGATCTTTCAACATACTTCTAGGTGTGACCAGAGTGTATATGAAAATTTCACCACCATGTGCTACCAACAGATGTGAGATCATCTTTCCTCCTGCTTTTCGTGGCATCTGCAACATTACAGACCATCCATTGTGGAGAAAGTTAATCAAACATGAAGATGGTTGGCTGCAATAGTATAAAGTACACAGTATTTCAGTTTCAAAGGCTTACTTGGAGTAAAAAGATTATTAAATATTATATAAATAACACTGAATGATAAAGATTAATAAATGTAAATATGTAGATTAATTTTAGAAAATAAATAATATGACAAAGAATAAGTAAAAGCAGGGAGATAAATGGTACCCTAAGTATTGTACTACAGTTAAGCTCATTTTGAACAGGCAGAAAACTCATTCAAACCTCAGTAATGTGCGGATGACATTCTTGCCCATCAAACTATGGACCTACTGTCTGTTCAGTGATGTTTTAGCTAGGGGTGGGAATGCCTTTTAAAGCAGGTAGGGGTTTACCTACTGGAAGGAGGTAGCATTTACTTGGTGTGAGGCAAGTGAGGGGTAAGGATGTGCAAAGTGAAATGTGTTGGCTGTTTTCCACTGTATGCATTGCGCGCAGCAGGAGTTCAGCATACTGTGTACCCTTCCCAACAGCTAAAGCTTTACCTGAGAGATAAGTCATGCCACCCCATTAGTTAAAACATTGTTGAACAGGCAGTGAGCTCAAACCCCAGATGGTCAAGCTACCTGACTGGGGCATACACACATAGTCCATCTCCCAAAAAGGCACCCCTTATTCATTGTATAGAATACAAGTACCCTTTTTATAAAAGCAGGCAAGAAATTATTGACAGCACTATAATACTGCAGTTGTGAATAACGCCAGTGTAAGGATTGTTAATTACTGTTGACATCAGCAGACTATAAGCGAAAGTAAGGTTATAATCCATCCCGATTTTTCTGAGAGAACCCCAAATTTAGACCTGTCTCGAATTCTTTGTAAGACATTTAAGGAAGTTAATCTGCCCCAAGTTTGGTTAAGATATCATGATCTGCCCTTTTTAGAATTGTTTATGTTCTAGTACCTTTTTTAGGGATGTAAATTGCAAGGTTGGCATTTAGATAACAGCGGCTAATCGTCTGCTATAGTTGTCGAATTATGGAAGGATATTGCCAATAGTGCGGACCGAATATTCGCTTATTGCAAGAGATGACGCCAAGCTAGCGGTCAATACAGCTGTTATAAATAATAATACTACTACTAGGACAGAGTGAGGAGGGCGGTGATGAATGAGTGAGTAATTACTCTATGGCATTATGTTAGAGTTATGTGTTTGTGTGCTACTCTTAAGCTGTCAGGTTGGGGAGAGAGAGAGATTTGTGGGAGTGAGTATGAGAGGAGTTATTCATTTTCCAGCAGTCTTTAACTGTAAATCGCCTGAGTTCAAAGTGGTGCTCGGACTGCAATGCCATTTAAACGATATAGGACTTATGACAGTTTACTCGAATCGGAGAAGTGAGAGAGCTGCGCTGCTATGTTATATTAATATCTATCAGCTGTTTAGCAGTGCACCGAATAGCAAACCACTGGAATAGCTTTAACATTTATACTTCTATTTTCGTAAGTTGGGTTCTAACATAACCGTTGCAGTCGGAAAAACAAGAGTGTGGCGCCACCTAGTTGCCAGAGTTACCGACGCAACACCACCACATTACCACGTGGTCATTCATTACCGGTCTGGGTGGCTCAGTTGGTTAGGCGCTGGCCTTCAGATCCCAACCTCGCGGGTTCAAACCCTGCGTGGCACCATGTCAGTAGATTTACTATCACGTAAAAGAACTGCGGGACGAAATTCCGGCACACCGGCGGCGCCAATATGATTCTGAAAATTAACAGAGTCGTTAACAAATAAAATACTTATTTAATTTTTGTCATTCATTGCTTATATTCACTCTTCACGTTACGCACTTGGCTTCAGCTTACAGTTACTGTTCTTGTTTTTATTTTTCCCCGTTTTCAGTTTCTTACTTTCTCTACTACGTATAGTAACGGAAGTATTGTATTCCACCCAAAAAGTCGATACCGAGATTTCACTGGAAATATATGTTTTGAAACCCCCTGAATCCAAAAAAAAGCATTTTGGAAGCATGTCCGTCTGTGTGTGTGTGTGTGTGTGTGTGTGTGTGTGTGAACAGCATAACTCAGAAACGAACAGTCGGATGAACACAAAACTTGGTATTTAGGTTCAGTATCTTCCAAGGATACGACACGAAGGTTTTCAAGAAAATCCCCCCACCCAAGATTACCGTTTACATGGAACATTTTTCGAAAATTTTAATTTTCTCAAAAATGGCCTTACGATTTGGATTAAAATATAATATGTTTAAGATATTTTCATGACAAATGAAATGTATATCTCGAATTTTCTGGGAATGTCTCCAAAAGTATTCTTCATTGTCAACGACTTTTGCATAACTGGTAAACCATAAGAGATGGACAAAATTTTACTACACAAAAAATGTAGATCGCGTTAAAATACATAATTTATGTCGTATACATTTTTTTTGTTGAGTGAACCATTTTCGAGATATTGCTTGTTATTCCCTTAAATTTTTCAATACTTATTTTCTCAAATGGGAGTTCGTTATTCATTTCTTTTGTCTTGGATATGCAAAGAGTATTAATCTGTGGCAAAGGGAATGGTGCTGCACCTAGCAACCAGCTATTAAAGTAATGTCTATGCTTAAAGGCTACTGTATTTCTATATTGCCCTTGTAAATATATATTCCCTTTACATCTACAAGAAAATTAGCAATAAGATAGAGTCTGCAAATGTTTATCTCGATTAACATGAAGTAGATGGAGAATAAGCGTTTGTAAAAATAATTTGTACAAGAGTAGAGAAAGCCATGTGAGTGTAGCACATCAGATTTTTAGTTATGATATGGAGGGCAATGACAAACAGAGAAGAACGTCTTATGATGCTTCTTTAAAGCGTAAAGTAATCCTTTATGCCGAAAAAAAAAATGGTAATAGAAAGACAAGAATGAAGCTCTATGTATCAGAGAACAATGTTCGCTTGTGGTGAAAACAGAAATTGGCATTATTTGCTACTAAAGCTAGTAGGGAGAAATTTACGGGTGCTCGCAAAGGAAGAAGCCTGAATTTGAAGAAAAAGTGTTGGAATTTGTGCATGAAAGGAGGAGGAATGGGCAATCTGTGACTGGTGACACTATATGAAAGAAAGGTAAAGAGGAGGCTGAAGGTCTTGGTATGCCAAAACAAGAGTTTAAGGCTAATTACAACAAGCAATAATAGAATGGATAGAAACACTACAAGGAAAGTAATGATGGTAGCTAGGACAGAAGACCAGATAAAGGAGATCAAGATAGTAAAAGAGGGAAGGCAGTTAGAGTTAGAGCAAGTGCAAAGCTATGAGTATTTGGGAACAGTGATAAACCAAACGGGTAAAATGCAAGAAGAAATAAGAAAGCTTGTAGAGAAAGCTACTAAAGCGTAGTATACACCAAGTAGATGTGTTTTTGGGAAAGAAGAAGTAGATAAGAGGACAAAAACTAATGTATATAAAACAGTTATAGAACCAATACTTATCTATGGAAGTGAGTTGGATAAAAATCTTATGTGTTACACTCACATGACTTTCTCTACTCTTGTACAACCTATTTTTACAAACGCTTATTCTCCATATGCTTCATGTTAATCGAGATATCGGGATGTTAATCTTACTGCTAATTTTCTTGTAGATGCAAGGGGAATTGGTAGGCTTTAAGCTATAGTCAAATATTTTAAGAGATGGTTGCTATGTGGAGTATTCCATTCTCTTTGCATTACCAGGACAAAAAAAAATGAATAACGAATTTGAGAAAATTTAAGGGAAGAACAAGCAATATCTGGAAAAAGGTTCCTCAACAAAGAAAATGTATACGACATAAATTGTGTATTTTAACGCGATGTACATTTTTTGTGTAGTAAAATGTTGTCTATCTCTTATGGTTTACGTTATGCAAAAGTCGTTCACAATGAAGAACACTTTTGGAGACATTTCCAGAAAATTCGAGATATACATTTCATTGGTCATGAAAATATCTTAAACATATGATATTTTAATCAAAATCTTTACAGCCATTTTTGAGAAAATTACAATTTTCGAAAAATGTTCCATGTAAAGGGTAGTCTGGGTGGGGGGATTTTCTTGAAAACCTTCGTGTCACACCTCTGGAAGATACTGAACCTAAATAGCAAGTTTGGTGTTTATCCGACTCTTCTTTTCTGAGTTATGCTGTTTACAGATAGACACACACACGGACATGTTTCCAAAAATGATTTTTTTTTGGATTCAGGGGGTCTCAAAGCATATATTTCCGGTGAAATCTCGGTATCGAACTTCCCCTACTTACTATACGTAGCAGAGAAAGTAATAACAAAAAGTGAATTAAGCATAGTGAATGCAATGCAAATAAAATGCTTAAGAAGAATAGTCAGAAAGACACGACAAGATAGAATAAGGAATGAAAGGATAAGAAATGAACTCAAAGTGCCATCGCTAAATACGAGGATACAAGAAAGACAGTTGACATGTTATAGACATGGGAAAAGAATGGACACAGACTGGAAAGTAAGCCAATTTTTAGAAGCAAGACCATTAGGAAGGAATCCGAAAGGAAGACCAAGGATAACCTGGGAAGAAGGGATTAAAAGAGCGGTGGCTAAAAGAGGAAATACTTGGGATCAGTTTATAGACTAGTAGAGGATAGGATGGAGTTTAAAAAATCTGATGTGTTACACCCACATGACGTTCCCTACTCTTGTACAAACTGTTTTTACAAACACTTATTCTCCATCTATTTCATATGAATCTAGATAAACATTTGCAGAAACGATTCTTTGACATGCAAAGAGAATTACATTTTACACATAGGGACCAGTTCTAAAAATATTTGACTATCGCTTAAGGCCTACTATGTTCCCCTTGTTTTGTATTTGCAAGGGCAATATAGAAATACAGTAGCCTTTAAGCATAGACATATCTCTTAATGGCTGGTTGCTAGGTGCAGCACCATTCTCTTTGCCACAGATTAATACTCTTTGCATAACCAAGACAAAAAAAATGAATAACGAATTCCATTCGAGAAAATAAGTATTGAAAAATTTAGGGGAATAACAAGCAATATCTCGAAAATGGTTCACTTAACAAAAAAATGTATATGACATAAATTGTGTATTTTAACGCGATCTACATTTTTTGTGTAGTAAAATTTTGTCTATCTCTTATGGTTTACCAGTTATGCAAAAGTCGTTCACAATGAAGAATACTTTTGGAGACATTCCCAGAAAATTCGAGATATACATTTTATTTGTCATGAAAATATCTTAAACATGATATTTTGATCAAAATTGTTAGAGCCATTTTTGAGAAAATTAAACTTTTCGAAAAATGTTCCATGTAAAGGGTAATCTGGGGTGGAGAATTTTCTTGAAAACCTTCGTGTCGCATCTCTGGAAGATACTGAACCTAAATACCAAGTTTGGTGTTTATCCGACTGTTCGTTTCTGAGTTATGCTGTTCACAGACACACACACACACACACACACACACACACACACACACACACACACACACACACACACACCACACACACGGGCATGTTTCCAAAATGTTTTTTTTTTGGATTCAGGGGGTCTCAAAACATGTATTTCCGGTGAAATCTCGGTATCGAAATTTTGGGTAGAATACAATACTTCCCCTACTTACTATACGTAGTAGAGAAAGTAAAAATAGACCCGAGGTAAACTCCTGAAACCTTGATAGTGGTAGAACAGGGAAGTTGAAGAAGAGTTTAAGGCTAGCCATGGATGGGTAGATCGTTTCATGCAGCAGACGGGTTTATCTCTAAGACGCCGTACAACAATGTGCCAGACGCTTCCTGCAGATTTTGAGGACAAACTACAAACGTTTCAGTGGTATAACATTTCACTTCAGAAGAAATAAAGTTTCCATGGGGCAAATAGGGAATGCTGATGAGATGCCAATTTGGTTTGATATGCCGTGGAACTATACTTTTACTGAGAAGGGGACAAAGGAAGTATCATCAAAACAACAGGGTGCATAAAACAGCGCGTAACACTAATTTTGTTCTTTAACAATGTGTCACCTAAGAATATGACACTTTCAATTCTATAATCTGTTAGTTTATATGTAGGATAAATCCATTATTATATTAAATAAATTTAAATAAAATACGTATTACCTATTTTCTATCATTTATGCGCTTTACATTCGATACAAAGCCTTTTGTTCATAATTTTAAGTTTTAAATGTGGGGTGCACTTTAGATTCATGTAAATACGGTAAATTGTTATATAATAAGGAATATATATATATATATACATTATGTGATTAAAAATATCCGGACACCCCCACAAACATATGTTTTTCATCTTAGGTGCATTGTACTGTCACCTACTGCCTGGTACTCATTATCCGCGACCTCAGTAGTCATTAGACATCGGGTAACAGCAGAATGGGACACTCCGTGGAACTCACGGACTTCGAACGTGGTCAGGTGGTTGGTGTCACTTGTGTCAGAAGTCTGTACGCGAGATTTCCACACTCCTAAACATCCCTAGGTACACTGTTTCTGATGTGATCGTGAAGTAGAAACATGAAGGGACATGTACAGCACAAAAGCGTACAGGCCGACCTCGTCTATTGACTGACAGAGACCGCCGACATTTAAAGAGGGTCGTAAAGAGTAATAGGCAGACATCTATCCAGACCATCACACAGAAATTCCAAACTGCATCAGGATCCACTCCAAGTACTACGATAGTTAGGCGTGAGGTGAGAAACCTTGGATTCCATGGTCGAGCGGCTGCTCATAAGCCACACATCAGGCAGAAAAATGCTAAACGACGCCTCGCTTGGTGTAAGGAGCGTCAACATTACACGATTGAACAGTGGCAAAACATTGTGTGGAGTGACGAATCACGGTAAACAATGTGGCAATCCAATGGCAGGGTGTAGGTATGGCGAATGCCCGGTGAACGTCATCTGCCAGCGTGTGTAGTGCCAACAGTGAAATTCGGAGGTGGTGGTGTTATGGTGTGGTCGTGTTTTTCCTGGAGGGGGCTAGCACCCCTCCCCCTGATCACAGCGCAGACCTACATTGATATTTTAAGCACCTTCATGCTTCCCACTGTTGAAGAGTAATTCAGGGATGACGATTGCATCTTTCAACACGATCGAGCACCTGTTCATACCGCACGGGCTGTGACGGAGTGGTTACACGACAATAACATTCCTGTAATGGACTGGCCTGCACAGAGTCCTGACTTGAATCCTATAGAACACCTTTGGGATGTTTTGGAACGCCGACTTCGTGCCAGGCCTCACCGACCTACATCGATACCTCTTCTCAGTGCGCACTCCGTGAAGAATGGGCTGCCATTCCCCAAGAAACCTTCCAGCACCTGATTGAAAGTATGCCTGCGAGAGTGAACGCTGTCTTCAAGGCTAAGGGTGGGCCAACACCATATTGACTTCCAGCATTACCGATGGAGGGCGCCACGAACTTGTACGTCATTTTCAGCCAGGTGACCGGATACTTTTGAACACGTAGTGTGTGTGTATATATATATATACTTTTTATATGTTGCTGCCGGCAACACCAGCAATGTGGATGCCTCACCCCTGTGAATTACAGATCATTTTCCAAAATTAATGAATCTTTTTGGCATACAAAGGCCAAGTTGTTCTAAAGTCACCCATTTGAAAAGCAGGATAGCATGAAGTCAGTGTCCCGTAATAGAGTTAATTTTTGTAGTATTATCTGTGGCTGATAATTAAGAGGAAACCTCAAGTTCTGCTAAAACCAAGCCTAATAATTAAGACTCAAAAGTTGGGACCTTGTGTGTCAAAGCAACCGGTATTCAATGTCAACAAACATCTCTTACCAATACAGAGAAGTACTGTCACTGAGCACACATTGTGTTAGCTTTGTTTAATTATTTATTTATTTTGCTGTTCAGTACAGTGTTGAAGCATAAAAGAAAAATGTCAAGATCATACAAAAGAATATGATAATATGTTTATACATATCACTTACACCCACCCACCCACCCACCCACACACACACACACACACACACACACACACACACACAATCAGACAACTACTAGTTGTTATTTACAAATTCTTCAATATTATAATATGCTTTTTCTATTAGAAACCTTTATGTTATACCTGTATTCCCTGTTGACTGCAGGGCACACCAGGTCCCAAGTTCTGAGTCTTAGTAATGATATTAAAACCTATACACTACTCCTCCTGCACTTTCAAGCAGTAGACTGGGAAGTATTGGAACATCTTTATCCTTGTCTGATTTCAGTTCATGCATCTTTGCTGTCATTCCAAAACTGAAGAAACCATTGCATGAGAAATTCCTCGCAAATAAGTAAGATATCATAAAGGCATATAAATAACAAGTTTTTAACATTTTCAAGTCCACTACAAATTGTCAATATGGCCTTCAAGTGTATATTGCGAATTCTCATTACTGCAGTTTTATGAAAATATATAATGCTTTTGCATGGCTTATTAATTCACCCTTCCTGATTGTTGCTAAAATGCCTGGAGGACCTGGTGGACTATTTTGAATGTTGTTAGATGTTTATAGTGCTCTCTTGTGTTATTTTCTGTATAATAAAACAGTGATTTCTATTCACCCGCCCTTCAATGCTCCTTGCTGTTAGTTTCACATGATGCTAGTACAGTAAAGCTCTTTCCACTGGTGTTAAAATGCATATTGCAAATTACTGTCACTTTATTGGAATATATAACACAGTTGCCATGATTTACGAACTAACCCTCTTATTATACGAGGTGTGATCAAAACGTTTCCGGAATGACGTCATAAATACCTACTACACAACAGTTTGTTTTGTCTAATCTGCACTGTCACACTGAAGTAGTCTCCTTGGGAGATGATACACTTTTCCCAGCGCTTCTGCCACTGCTGGAAGCACCTCTGGAAGTCCTCTTCTTTCAACATGTTCAGAGCCTTCTGCGATTCGCGATGGATGACATCAATGTCCTCAAAACGGTGTCCTCGGAGCCGCATTTTAAGTCGCGGGAAAAGAGAAAAGTCCGCTGGTTCCAAATCTGGAGAGTAGGCGGGATGGGGAACAGTATTCATCCTATTTTTATAAAAAAAATTGGCGAACAGAAAGGGCTTTGTGCGCGGACGCATTGCCATGATGCAGGAACATGTCCAAATTGTCTTTCAAAATACTTTGAACATTTCCAAAGCAGAGTCCTAATGAGCCAGAAAGTCCTCTTATTGTAATGCGCCTATCATTTAAGACCATTTCCCTCACCTGATTGATATTTTCATCAGTTTTGCTGGAACAGGGTCGCCCCGAACTATCTGCATCTTTAACTGATGTCACACCACTTTTAAATTTCGAAAAGCACTCAAATGCTTGAGTTTTGCCCATAACTTCCTCTTCATAAGCTGTTCTTAACATTTCATAGGTTTCTGTTGCATTTTACCGAGTTTAAAGCAAAATTTGATTTTCGTTCTTTGTTCTTCGTAATCTGACATTTTTGCTACGCGAAAAAATCGCAGCACATGCAAAACACGTGTTCACTTCAGAGTGTCTACCTCGTCACTGCATGGTCATAAGTCACGTGACCTCTCATTTTTATCGGGAAGGAACGCTGCATGTACAGTCTGGGTAAGAATTAAAGAAATCTCAATGTCAGCATTGTTGTGTAGCCATTCCAGGAACTTTTTTATCACACCTCGTATGAGTAAAATATTTCCTACAGAAACAGAACAATTAACTTTGTTTGGATAGTTAAAATATTGATATTATAAGCTGACATTCTTGTTCTTGATTGGGTCTTGAACGTATTTGCATTTACTGCCACAAGGATCACTCGATCACACCCTAAAGTCAGGAAAGCTGCCATTGGTGTGTATTACGGTATTGCCAAAGTGAGTGGTTAATTACAAATTGTAGCTACATTGCAAAACTTAAAAATAAATTGAGAGTATACTTGTGTTATGAACAAATCATGTTATATCAGTTTTATTTTAATGTTATATTAAAACATTCTGGAGTTAATGATGTTTAATGTTCCTATTTAAGTGACATTTTGGTGTTAAAGCTTGTAAACTTTGCTTGCAACTCATAATTTTAACAGCATATTCAACAACAAAATATGCATATTGTAAATTGTGTTATGTACTCATTGAGGAATTAACACACTTATAATACGTAGTAAGCAATGGTACTTGTCCCCGCCACCCACCTCATGCCATTAATCATAAATTTGACATGATGGAGGACAATTTTGCAAAGGATGATATTTGACGGCTATAATTTTATTTTAACCAATTTTGATAAATATGATTTTATATAAAATTCAGGACAAACTTTATTTAAGTAACTTCAGGAAATTGGTTTTAGCTTTCTTGTGCATAATTTTCCCGATATTGAAGTTAGCTGAGATTTAGGTTTAGGGTAAACAATCACTTCATGTCCGACATGTGGATGAGTTACATAGTTTCTGGTGACATACTCTTACGTTAGTTACGGGTAGGCGCTAATCAGCATTTTGTCGGGTATTTAAACTTGCGGACTTTTGACACCTCTCTCTCAACCAGCCAAGTGGCTAGCAAAATCTTTGCTTGTCAGGTTCTTAAATTCATTTTAATGTTAATTTGCAATCTCGATGTAGGCACTAGGCTGACGATGATGGGCTATCGGACTTCCTCTGCCACACAGGTAAATTCACCAGTTATTTAATTCTTACTTTTTGAAATGTAGTTCAGGTTATATTAGATAAATTAAAGATTAGAAAGATTGGGAACAGAAGTTACATTTCTATTAATGGCACCCTTTTATCACCCTTCCAGCTACTGCAACCTGTAACTCTAGTGTGACCATCCTGTGCTACATTCCCCCATCCTTTGCATTACGACTAATGAGGGTGCCAATGGCATCATTGGCCTTATGCCACAATATGGAAGAGAAAGAAAATGCAGATGCATTTCCCATTTCAATGTTTTGTTTGCTTTTGTTTCTGCATCTTGAAGATTGGACGCCTTTTTATGTGGTGGCAGGGCCGTATTTAGAGGGGGGGTTTTAGGGTTCAAACCCCCCCCCCCCGAAACTTCTGACAATTTTATTTATTTAAATTCATAGCAAACCAATATGGAAAAATGTCGTTAGATAACATAGGTCTATTGCAAGTAGCAATTTACAAGAAAAAGGGTAACTTAATATTGTTGAAATCATTGGACGAGTATAATATCTTAAGGCAATGTTTTATAATACAAGCAAAATCCAGTGATGGGATGAACTGGGCTCAAGGAATAAGGAGAATTTTACAGGAAATAGGAATGGGTAACTTATGGCAGGAGAGAGAGAGGGGTTAGTTAAAGGTTTCTGGAAAGAAGTGAGGAACAAAGTAGAAGATATAGAGAAACAAGAATTATTTGAAAGTCTGGAAGGAAAGAAAAGTTTGGAACTATATAGACAATTAAAGCTTGACTGGGGAAGGGAGAAGTATGTGAATGTAGGTAATAGGTTAGTGAGAGAAGGATGGGCCTGGTCCAGATTAAGTGCATATAGGCTAAGGGGAGATAGGAAGGGAGTGAATTTGAATAGGTGTCCCCTTTGTGGAAAGACAGATACTGATTTGCATTATATAATTGAATGTGAAGAAATTAAGTTGTGGAGAGATCAGTTTTTACCTAAAGAATGGGAGAATGTTAACAAAGAAGTATTAAAAGTTAGGATAATGAAAATACAAAAGGAGAGGGATATAAAAAGAATAGGAGAATATATGGGGAGAGTAAGAGAAAAATGGTTTAGTAAAATAAAGCAATATGAATTTGTTATGACTGACCATGCATAAATAATCACGGTGTTAAAATGCATGATGGACCAAAGAAAGAAAAAAATAGCAACTCAAAGTAATGTATTAAAAATTGTAAGAATTTTGTATAGAATTATGGAAATAAATATACATACATATAATGCATCCAAGCAATTTTCTTATCCATGTATGGAGTAAGTACCCCAAAAATTTTTTCTGGGTACGGGCATGTGTGGTGGTAAACCTTCAAATTTTGATGGCACAAGGTTATGAAGTAGGCACTTTGTAGATGCGCTGATGCTGTAATCAGTTTGTTTGAAGTGCCTACTACAGACAACAGACTTTGGCCTTGGTGTCCAAAGATTCTAGGCTTCTCTCCTTGGTGAGAAATTACCAGGCACCATTTCTTTTTTATTCATTATCTTTAGGGAATGCATAGAATGGGAAGTCACGTTAATTTTCTTGCCTTGACTTACAGTAAAGCACATAGCAATAAACCATTTTTATTCAATTACTGACTAAATGCAATTATTACGCATTTCAGTTTAGCAAGCTTAGCACATGCATAGCACACATAGACATGCAGACTACAAAAACTATTACTTAACTAAAAAGCATTGCATATAATGAAATGTATGCCTGATTTGAAAGCTCAAAATAATGCATTTATTTTCGACCTGTTCAGTGATTTGTAATATAACTACTTGGATTGGTATAGTAGGGAGAAAGGGAAAGCTACTTACAGGAGGAGTTGGATCTCCATATACATATTTTATAACAACAGACGTGTCAACCATTTATTATTGTATAATTCAAATCTACAACCAATAAAGGTTCATCTAAGTGCTATATAGCATCATAAACATTAAATATATGAGGGTCATTTCAAAAGTCCTGCACACGGTGCATGTATGACCATTACAGTGGTGTGATCAAGTTGAAATTTGTCAGTTGTGAGTCAGACTTTAGATTTGATGGTTGTATAGGTATTGGTTGGTTTGCATGTCTGTGTCGTGAGTAATTCAGTTCTAAAATAGAAAAGAAATGGAAAGAACCCAACTGAAATTTACAACGCTTTGAGAGAGGTGTGTGGGAATAGTGTAGTGGATCGTAGCACAGTATCACGTGATCCGCTCATTTCCGTGAAAGCCGGTTAAGCATTGAGTACAACCCAAGAAGTGGAAGGCCATTAACTGCAACAGACTACACCTCTCAGATTATTGTTAATGACATTTTGAGAGAGGATCAATAAAAAACATGTTAGGAAATTGCATACGAGGCCTGAATGTCTGTCACTTCAATTTACAGAATCATTTCTGAAAAGTTAAAGATGAGAGAAGTTGCCCGCCATATGGGTTCCACATGATCTGAGTGAAGAGCAGAAAGCAGGTTGCAAAAGAATCGCAGAAGAATTGCTTCAACGTTATCAAACAGAAGGAGAACAGTTTCTGAAAAGGATTGTTGCACTTGATAAAACCTGGATACAAGATTTTGAGCCAGAACTGAAGTCTCAGTCAAAACAATGGAAAAGTTCCGACTCTCCACGCCTGAAAAAATTCTGCCGCCAACAATCAAAGGTGAAACTGATGATGACCTTTGTGCATGACATGAATGTAGTCAAGCTACAAATAGAGTGCCCCAGGGGACCTCTATAACAGGCGCATACTACAAGCTGTTTCTGCAAAATGTTTTGCGCCCAAAAATTTGTCAAAGAAGGCCTGACATGTCTGCAGCTCTTCCAGTGAGAGAAACGCTCGACAAATATGGATGGGAAATACTTCACCTACCACACAGTCCTGATATGAGCCCACCAGACTTTGATTTGTTTCCCAAATTGAAGTAACTACTCTGTGGAAAACGTTTTAATACAATTGATGAAGCTTGCAGTGAGGTGACCTGAATAATCAGACAGCCCAACAATGAAGATGCTCTATCCGAAATACAGAATTTTCCAAAACGTTGGGAAGCTGTCATAAGCAACAATCAAGATTATATTGAAGGCCTGCAAAGGTATTTTGTAAAATAAATATTTTCTTTACTTCTATCTTACAGTATGCAAAACTTTTGAAATGACCCTTGTATAAACAATACTTGAAATAATTCACCAAGACTTCATTGTTATTATAATGTCTGTAAGAAGTTTAGGGAGTGACTGAGTGCTTCTATCAGCAAAAATTGACATGCATGAACTTGTTTTATTGTCAATTCTCGTGCCAATGCACCAGCTTATAATATATAGTAAGCAATGAGTTAAACATACAAAATGTCTCATTTTCTTGCATGTTTAATATACAGCCACACAGTAAATACATAATTATCACTGTAGATCTGATATTTTCTTTGTACATTTGTATTTAACATTCTTTTTTGCACTTCATTTATTTAAAGTACATCTGAAATACAGAAGGTACGTAAATTTACTAAGTACAATAATTTATTCTCAGAATTAGGGAATGATTGATCAGCACAATTAATGGAAATGAAATCTGTGCCTCTAGTTGTTAGGAAGTTCACATATTGTGCCTTCAATGAGTTGTTTTACAGGTGCTTTGAAAACATAGAAGTTAGTATCATCACTTTTGAGACTTCTGTATATGAAAGAAGGTAGCCGATCTGTTAAAACCCAAAGGTTGCTCTCCCTGTCTACCTTGAGATCATTGGGGAAGATGAAAGTTGCACTATCAGATGTAACAAGAGCTTGTGTTTCAGGAGAGTAGACACTATTATGAGAATTCCAGCACCCAATTCCATCACGGTTTACTTGAGTGTAAAACAATACTCCAGTGGGCTCATCTAGAAATGATGCACTAGATTGCGTGTTTGGACCACGAGTTCCTAGCCGTTTGAACTCATGGAAGTTATGGGAATCAGTAGCAAGGGTTTTATTCTGAAGAATCCTTGTTGATACTGCAAACTCGTAAGTGCTGGATAATGGGTGGAAATATGCAGTTCTATATCCATCTTCCTGGATAGGTGAAAGGGCAATTGCAAACACACCATCAGTCCATTGAAAATTTACTCCTCCGACAGTGTAGTTGCCATTGAGAGGGTCAAAATGAAAATAGTGATGCTTAACTCTCCATGAATCATTATCATTGAGGCTATACACAATAACTGCATAAGATCCCAGATCTGGGATATATGCATATGCATTGTTGCAGTTGTTTGGGTCCACATCAACTATGATGTTAGCAAAGAATGAATCTTCCTTTACATGAGATAGATCTAATGTGTAACTATGAAGTAGACTATCATTATGAAGGCTGTAAATGTGTATTCTTGGGGGTGCCAGTTGGTTGGCCTCACCAACTACGTCTGACAGTCCAGTGTCCATTACCCAAAGTCTATCACATGCATCAGCTCTTATTCGAAATACTGAAATAATGTTTGCATTCTCTTCAGTTTCATTCTTTAAATCAATTGCAGTTTCTGGTAAATGATTGCTGTTCCAGTTTGGGTAGGGTATCAGTTTTGGAGATTCATTCTCATCTGAAATGATAAACAAAAACATTGAGTTATACATATATCTTGCAATCTTATTATGTTCACACTTTTCTACTTACTTCATTTTAATCCAAATAAACCTTTGCAGAAATAGCTACATTACACATTTTATTATAGATACAAAAAGAACAGTGATAGTCAAATGTTTAAGAGATGGATGCTATATGCTGGCCTTAAAATTCCATATTGTTTCCATGCAATCGTGAGAAACAACTGAATGTTGACAGGACTGTAAACACTGACCAAGTAATGAAAAATTCAAGCAATTAATAATGGATATCTCAGAAATGGCTGATGCAGAAAGTTATTTGAAATAAATTGTGTGTTTTCTTATAACACTTAACTTTTACTAGTTACACAAGGTTATACAAAGTTCCTTCTGAATGAAGAGGACTTCAAAAGCTATTCCCAGAGAATTCAAGATATAAATTTTATTTTTCATGTAAATATTCATTAATACATGGTATTTTAATCAAAATTATTAGAGCCATTTTTTAGGAAATAAAAAATTTCGAAAAGCGTTCATGTAAAGGGCAGATTAGTGTGGTGGGATTTTCTTGAAAATCTTTGTATTGCATACTTGGAAGCTAGTAAACTCAAGTACCAAGTTTGGTATTTATCCAACTGTTTGTTTTTGAGTTATGCTGTTCATAGACACACAAACACACACATGGACCTTTTTCTAAAAATGCTTTTTTTGGATTCAGGGGCCTCAAAACATATATTTCCAGTGAAGTCTCGGTATTGAATTTTTGTGTGAAATTCAATACTTCTCTACCTACTATGTACGTGGTAGAGAAAGCAAAAAACATAATATACAAGCATACATCAGTGGCTGTCGATGTCCATACTGGAAGACAAATGTATATTTCTTTCTCTACTATAGTGGTGGCAAAAGCGCGACTCGCGAGGAACTGTGACTCCTTTTCTAGCGTCCATTCATTTGTTTTCCATGTGCTGCTGAGTGGTGTAGCGTGTGTTGCATATTTGGTGGCTCGCGGAAGGCTCTACTATACACTTTCAGTAAGTAGAGATAGTATCATAAACAGAAGTATTATTGATTGTGATGTTATCATATAATAATTGAAGTGAGTCGTTACGTATTAATTCACATCACATTGGTATTAACTGAGAAGCGCTTTCAAGAGACGTGTTTCTCTCATCTTCACCTCTGGTCGACTGAAGTCACATTTACTCCCCTGCAGGACCGTATTTAGAGGGGGGGCTTTCTAGGGTTCAACCCCCCCCCCCCCCCGAAACTTCAGGCAGTTTTATTTATTTAAATTCATAGCAAACCAATATGGGAAAATGTTGTTAGATAACAGTAGGTCTATTGCTAGTAGCACATTTACAAGAAAAAGGGAAACTTAATATTGTCGCCTTACATAGGTAAGGCGACAATATTAAGTTTTTGAAGCAGTCTCCATGTTTTGTGCTGTAAGGTGGAATATCCTCATTCTGGTAAGTTTTTCTTGTCTATATAATGTCTCCAAGCAATTTTCTTATCCATGTAACGTCTATATACTACGGAGTAGGTACATGGTAACTGTGTGGGTTACTGTTAAGTTTAGATCTACTTGTGGAAACCCCTCCCTGAAATTTTTTTCTGGGTATGGGCATGCTCCCCTGACCCCCATGAAGTAATTCAGTAGCTGATTCATCTGCCCTCTGCTGGGAAAAGTTTGGAACTTGTGGACTTGGATTTACTGCCATCTGTAGTGAAGGTTGGGAACTCATCTGTCTTTTTTCTTCTCTCTTGTAATTTAATTGGACCAGTTGCATCAGGAAGTCTGTAGGTGGTATCCCAAAGTTCAAATATTCTTAATGTTGAGATGGATGAAAATCTTTTCCCAAATTTCCAGGTGTGAAAGAATCTGTATAGGTTTTAATAATTTTATTTCTTGTCCTATTTCATGGTAACTGTTCCAAAAATGGTTGGCAACTGCTGATTTATCTATTTGTTTTAGTCTTATATTTCTCTGATGTTCACTTAGTCTTATTTTTAAGTTTCTTTTTGTTCTACCTATATATGATCCTTGGCAATCTTGATATGAAATCTGATAAATACCTGACTTCTTTAAATAATCAGTTGTGTTAGTCAAAGGTGTTATTGTATTCCACCCAATACTTCGATCTGAGTGTTTCCTGGTAATATATGTTATGAGACCCCTAAATTCAAAGTAAGCATTTTAGACAAATGTCCATGTGTGTGTACAGCCTAACTGAAAAGTGAAAATCGGATAAATGTCAAACTTATTACTTAAATTGACTTGATTGGATAAAGTACACAGGATGTTTTGTAGAGAAGTGCTACATTTACCAAATGCAACAGTATAGGAAGTTGCTCCAATTGAATTAGGAAGAGTGGGAAGGAAAGGTATGATTATGTAGAGAGCCCTTAAATACTGGCATAGAATACTAAATCTAGATGAAAGGAATTTGTTAAGACAATGCCTGGATTTCCAGGAAAAGAATTTAAGTAATAGTGGATGGAGTTACAGTATACAAACTATACTAGAGAAAAATGGGCTGGGCGATTTCTGGAGAATGAGAGAAAATAATGTAAATGGGTTTTGAAAAGAAGTTAGGAGGAGATTCGAAGATATTTTATTTATTTATTTGTGCTAACAATCTTCCTTAGAATATGGCTATACATTAGCCCAAGCTGTTATCTTGCCACATTCTATCCATACTACTTTCTTTAATTATAACATAATAATAATAATAATAATAATAATAATAATAATAATAATAATAATAATAATAATATAGTAATACCAAAATAATAATCTAATAATACTAATATTATAATAATGATAATCATAATATAATTACATAACTTAACCCTGGGGCCAACGTATGCATGTTAGACTTGAATTCAAACCAATAAGATAGTGGCTGGTATGGAACACAGATGATTAGAGAATTTTTGCCAACAGTAAATAAAGAAAACCCTATTGGCACTATAAAGCATCACACATTTCTATGTACTCAACTGTGCATAAAGTTGAATCCAAATGCCCCAACCAGGTTTGTTGTACAGATGTATAGCATAATATAGTATAGTATAGTATAGTTTTACAAATGTGATTGTCTACTGCACTTTGACCCTGGTCAATTATTCAGTAGACAATCACTACAGTTTATTTACATTTTACAATTTCTTGTCAATAAATTATCTTGCTCTTTTTTTCTCAGTTTTTTCATGTCCCATTTCCACTTGTTTTTCACTTTTCATTTATTGATTACTTAACCATCACACATTCACTATAGTTTTCCATTCAAAGTAAGATGCACTACCTCTTACTTTTCTCTTTCCACTGTCCAAAGCCATTTATTTTTTACTTTACACAAAAACTGTCCAATGCTTCTAGCGTCCTTACATATCATTTCAATTATAAGTGTATTTCTATCCCCCTTCAACCACTTCTTATTAAAAAATTCTTTTCTCCAATTTTCTGTTCCTTGGCACTTAAATACTATGTGTTCAATGTCTTCATTACCACCACATATCGGACATTGGTTCTGAAGAATACCCTGTCTTAGCCCTTTTAGCCTCCATGCTCCGGTTCTTAACCATGCAATAGATTCTCTCTCTTCTTTATTTACTATGTCTATATATTTTTCCCTACCCCATGTATTTTTCATTGGCCTATAATAAACTAATGAGCTCTTTTCGGCAATCTCACTGAACATGATTTGTATTTCTATATCTTCCAGTCTTTTCCTCGCCTTTTTCCAAAAAATTTTCACGTTATTTTCTCTCCTTCTCCATATATCTCCTAACCCATTTTTCTCCAAAATGTTCCGTAAATTACTTACCCATCCATCATTCATTAAGCTATTCTCTTGGTATTCAATACATTGTCTTAACACATTACTTTTTCCTAGATTTAAAGTTCTGAACCAAAATTTCAAAGCTCTTTCCATTATCTTCCCCTTAGTTGGCACCCTGCCCATCTCTAATTATGCTACCTGTCTTACAATTGACTTCGGTAACCCTAGTATTTCTCTACACAACATCCTGTGCACCACATCTATGCTTTCCCATCCTCTATCTAATCCCCATATTTCTATACCATACATCATTTTTGCCTCCACAACCATCTCATAAACTTTTTCCAGCCATTTAACATTTATATTAGGTACTTTATATTTGCAGCTTCTAATTGCTGCCATTGCCCCTTTACCTTTTGCCAATGCAAACTTCTTTTGTTTCTCCCATTTATTACCTCCATCTATTTTTACTCCTAAATAGATACAGTCACGCACCACCCTGTAATCTTTATTCTCTCCTTTCCACTTTTCATATTTGCTTAATTTTCCCCCCTTTTTGAATACCACAATCTGTGTTTTCTGAACAAAATTAACATGTTAGTTCCAAATATTCATACTAAAATTCTAAAATATCAAGATCTGTATCACAATGAATTTGTTTTGCATTTTTTCATAATAGTAATACATTATGCTGTCCACAGTTTTTATAATAATATTGATGGTAACAGTGACAGTTATATCAAAATTATGAACTTTAAATTATATTTCAGATATTTAATTTGTTCCTCCCCTCATTCCAGGTCTGCGCTTATAATTACGGGTTCAAAAGGTTCAAAACTTGTAAAGTAATTGAACTACCTTACAAGTTTTGAACCTTTTGTAATAATAGAGTGTTTTTTATAAATTTTATTTAAAGAGTTTTGAAGCATGTTTGCTGCTTTTATAAAGTGTGGTATTTTAACTTAATGCTCTATAAATATATTGATAAGTAAATTACATTGTGGTAAAATCTAAGGAAAATTTGGTCTGAAATGCAAAACTTCTATTCAAAATAATTTAATGCTTACAGGAAGATGGTTTTAAAATGTAATTTCTTTTCATTGACAACAAATGTAGTTTTATGTTTTTAAATTGCCTTCCAACAAAATGTGCGGTTAGGTTTTTCAACTTCCATACCAGTGTCAGAACTTTTTGATGCAAAAACGCATGGCTCATTTATGGGCATTGGCTACATATTTGCTATTGAAGGAAACCTAACTTCTGTCTCTTGTGCAAAGATTCTTTTATTTTCTACATAGGTACCCACTATACTATGTTTTGCAAGTAATTAAAACAAGTCCCAAAGAACTGTTCTTGTAACGTGCAACATGCTGTCTTACAGGTTTTCTAGTGCCATAATTTCATGTTCTATAGGATTTCTTTGTTTGTTCCTATCTCTTACAGCCTTACTCGCATGTTTGCAGGACTTATTTTTATATATTGTCCTAAATATTACATATTACCCTAAAATAAGTAGGAATTTAAAGATTAATTATAACAACAGCAATGCAATATGGTATTTATTGTAGCATATATATTCAAGTATGTATATAAGGTATAATATAACAGAGTATCTAAAACATTGATATATCAGAATAAATATGTTAAAGTAGCCTTTTTAATTTACAAAGACTCGTGTTACACAAATATTAGTGTACACTCTGCCAAACAAATTTTTAAGCTTAATCAATAAATAAGGGAAATAAAGTATATTTTTACTGATTAAGCTGTTATATGAGTGCACCAGTAATGTGCAAGGTTATGGGTGCTTTCATGCTGTTTATGTTCATTGTGATTATAACAGCAATTATTTTTAGAGTGAACAAATGTGTAAAGCAATAATTATTTTTAAGGTAGAAACCTCTATTTTGACAAATGAAGATAGTATATAATGTATAATTTGTCATACGTTTGAGATTTATTTTGAAAGAAAAGATATGTATATTTCTGAATATATTTGAAAATAAATGTGTTATTTTAAATAAAGGACTCCATATTGCATAATACTGCATCAAATATAGACTTTTAACTTTCTTCTCCAGTGTAATCTTTAATATTCACTTTTCTCCTCTCTACATTTTTTAGGAGCTTGATGCCCCTTAATTGTATAAACCCATATCATACACATCAACATCTAGGAACGAAGGGAGCACTACTCTATTGTGTTTTCAAAACATGATTTCTTTTTACAGAGCCTTTGGATGCATCTTCGTATTACAGAGAATTAGTTGCACTGCCTTGTTTCTAACCTGTTCTGTTCCCTCTCTATGAGGTGAGATCATTAAATTTTGGGACTGTGTCTGCTGTGACCGAATGGATCACGTGAATGACATTTGTGTGCAGCACAGATGAGTAATAACCTTGAAGACAAGCTACACAAAGTTTCAAAGCGATAGCATCATTGATACCAATGTTCACAAGTTTGTACTAGCACATGCAAGCTCACTTTGGCAAAATTACAAACTTGAAACTGGAACAGAGAGCAAATATAAAATTCTGTGTGAAACTCTGGAAATTGGTAACCAAAAACCATGGAATGTTGAAACAAGTCTACAGGAATGAAGAGTGAATCGGACAAATGTTTTGAGTGGCATTTATGCTTCACAAATAGTAGAACATTGCTGGAGGACAACCAAAAGAATTATCATTGTTTTTTTTCGGCATTCACAGGATTGTACATCATGAATTTGTTCACATAGGTCAAACAGTGACTGCTGTTTTTTACTTCTAGTATATCCACTGACTCAAGATTTAATTAAATTAATTGTTCTTTCATACAAGTGGTATATAGAACAAGGTTGGAAAGACAGAATCAGATTGCAAAATGCGAGTCAGTTGGGGAATTTAATTTCATGCTGGCATATTGCTATATTACCTCAGTTGGTTAGAGCAACCGGGAGACCCGTGGTTCATATCCCGAACATGGCATTCAATTTTTCAGTCTGATTCTATCTTTCCAACCTTGCCCTACACAAGGCCTGTGTGAAAGAACAATTAATTACCTTTGTAAGAATAGTTTGTATAAGAGTGAGTAGAGAAAGTTGTGTGAGTACAACTCATAAGGTTTTTACTTTCTCTACTACGTATAGTAAGTAGGGGAAGTATTGCATTCCACCCAAAAATTCGATACCGAGATTTCACCGGAAATACATGTTTTGAGAATCACTGAATCCAAAAAAAGCATTTTTGGAAACATGTCCGTGTGTGTGTCTGTCTGTGTGTCTGTGTGTCTGTGTGTCTGTCTGTCTGTGTGTCTGTGTGTCTGTGAACAGCATAACTCAAAAACGAACAGTCGGATAAACACCAAACTTGGTATTTAGGTTCAGTATCTTCCAGAGATGCGACACGAAGGTTTTCAAGAAAATCCCCCCACCCCAGACTACCCTTTACATGGAACATTTTTCGAAAATTTTAATTTTCTCAAAAACGGCTCTAACGATTTTGATTAAAATATCATATGTTTAAGATATTGTCATGACAAATAAAATGTATATCTCGAATTTTCTGGGAATGTCTCCAAAAATATTCTTCATTGTGAACGACTTTTGCATAACTGGTAAACCATAAGAGATAGACAAAATTTTACTACACAAAAAATGTAGATTGCGTTAAAATACACAACTTATGTCATATACGTTTCTTTTGTTGAGTGAACCGTTTTCGAGATATTGCTTGTTATTTCCTTAAATTTTCCAATACTTATACTTTTTCTCAAATTCGTTATTCATTTTTTTATGTCCTGAACATGCAAAGAGAATGGAATTCGCCACATAGCAACCAGCGTTAAAATATTTGACTATCGCTTAAAAGCTACCATATTCCCCTTGCATCTATAAGAAAATTACCAATAAGATTGACATCTCGATATCTCAATTAACATGAAGCATATGGAGAATAGGCGTTTGTAAAATTAGATTGTACAAGAGTAGAGAAAGTCATGTGAGTGTAACACATCAGATTTTTTTGGTTAAATTCATTACTTCCGCTGATTGCAGAAGCCAGTATACCAATAGGATAGGATTGACTATGAAGGGGACTTGCCACTGATCCAGAGTGGATATCGTACCTATGCCCCATGAGGGGGCATCCCCTGGAGAAAGGATGAAGCAAGAGGAGACACCGGATGACCGGAACCAGGAGCGACAGCACAGCAATGACATGGTCCCTACGTTTCCAGATAGAGACACCCTGGCGGATGGACAGGCAGACGGGGGGCCCCACACAGAGGGGGTTTGGATACCCTGGCAGTCAGCCAAAAGCTGAGGGATGGAGAGAGTTACAAAGAACATGCTTTTCCATGTCACACTGCACCGAAAAGCCATTGCCGATACTTCCGACCCTGAAAGATGAATGAAAAGAAGAATGGAACAAACTGAAGGGACAGGAAATTCAGGGGATGGAAGAAATCACTCTTCAGAGAGAAGACAAAGGGTCTTCTTGTCCCTTAATTTCATTTAAGCCTTTTTACCCAAAAGTTAAATTCAATCAAATTCAAATTTGCCTGATGACCCAGGAAAACCCCTGAAAGAACCAATGGGTCAGAGTGGCTAATCACTGGGATTCAATCCCAGGATCTCTCGAATGTGGGCCACACATTGCTGCCTGAACCATCCTGCTCGGCCAGTATATCAATACTTTATTTATAAGCAATAAAACTGAGTTAATACACTTACTTTTAAGAGAAACATAGTTAAGAGTGGAAGGTACTCCAGACTTCCAGCGGGGAACAGTAATAAATAACTTGTCTTTCCATATTTCTAATCCAAGTGGGAGATTGTTTTCAGGAATAAACTTCTTTAATGCAATTGCTTTCTCTCGCTCTTCGGCAGAAGGGTATTCAAAATCCATTTGCTTCCAGTGAATCACATTCTTCATCTTTGTGTTGGTTGCACTACTTAATGCTACTATGCTCAAAGCAATTAAGCAACTGCACTTGAAGATATCCATGGCTGCACCTGTAGATGAAATAAAAAATGTAATACCAACTTGGCACATCAACATACATAATAAATTTTCAGAGAATGTAAATGTTTAAACTGGCTTGCTGATGCTTTTGAGCAATACAGTTGTATTATACTCATGTATTATGGGTAGCTTAAAGAACTTTATGTAGAATTTAAGTTTGATAAGATCTCCATGCTTAATGGTTCATTAGAATAACCATAAAATATTGACCAAAGTTTGTGTGTGAAAATTAAATGCATCAATCAGCTTGTGATTTGGTATCAAGTTCCAGTCAGTTTCTAAATCTATGTGGGAGAATTTTTTCATATTCATTTATATTATTCTATATACTGTATAATACAATGTTAGAACAAGACAGTTTATAAAATTACAAAAATATTTACAAAATATTACACTACTCGTAATACTAATTACATTAGAGTTGTTAATCTTGGTTATCAAAAATCCTGTATGAAATACAATGCTTTATTCATGAGTATAGGTTTTAGAGCTCTATTGAGAGTTTCATCTGGTAATTCTTTTCTTTTTTTTGGTAGTTTATTATAGAATTTTATGCCTATAACATATGAACTCTTCCCATATTTGGATTTATTTACTCTGTTTACATAATAGTCACTCTTGTTTCTGCAGGATATGCTCTGTATTGGCTTTCACTTTGCTTTTGTCTAGTTAGTAATATAATCTTATACACGTACACTATGTGATCAAAAGTATCCGGACACCCCATAAACATACGTTTTTCATTTTAGGTGCATTGTGCTGCCACCTACTGCCAGGTAATCATTATCCGCAACCTCAGTAGTCATTAGACATCGTGAAAAGCAGAATGGGACGCTCCGTTGAACTCGCGGACTTCGAACGTGGTCAGGTGATTGGGTGTCACTTGTGTCAGAAGTCTGTACGCGAGATTTCCACACCCCTAAACATCCCTAGGTCCCCTGTTTCTGATGTGCTAGTGAAGTGGAAACGTGAAGAGACATGTACAGCATAAAAGTGCACAGGCCGACCTCGTCTGTTGACTGACAGAGACCGCCGACATTTGAAGAGGGTCATAAAGAGTAATGGGCAGACATCTATCCAGATCATCACACAGAATTCCAAACTGCATCAGGATCCACTCCAAGTACTATGACAGTTAGGCGTGAGGTGAGAAACCTTGGATTCCATGGTCGAGCGGCTGCTCATAAGCCACATCACGCAAGAAAATGCCAAACGACGCCTCGCTTGGTGTAAGGAGCGTCAACATTACACGATTGAACAGTGGCAAAACGTTGTGTGGAGTGACGAATCACGGTACACAATGCCAGGGTGTGCGTATGGCGAATGCCCGGTGAACGTCATCTGCCAGCGTGTGTAATTCGAGGTGGTGACGTTATGGTGTGGTCGTGTTTTTCCTGGAGTGGGCTTGCACCCCTTGTTGTTTTGCGTGGCACGATCACAGCGCAGACCTACATTGATATTTTAAGCACCTTCTTGCTTCTCACTGTTGAAGAGCAATTCGGGGATGGCGATTGCATCTTTCACACGATCGAGCACCTGTTCATACTGCACGGGCTGTGGCGGAGTGGTTAAACGATAATAACATTCCTGTAATGGACTGGACTGCACAGAGTACTGACTTGAATCCTATAGAACACCTTTGGGATATTTTGGAACGCTGACTTCGTGCCAGGCCTCACCGACCTATTTCTCCTCAGTTCCACACTCTGTGAAGAATGGGCTGCCATTCCCCAAGAAACCTTCCAGCAACTGATTGAAAATATGCCCGCGAGAGTGAACGCTGTCATCAAAGCTAAGGGTGGGCCAACATCATATTGACTTCCAGCATTACCATTGGAGGGCGCCACGAACTTGTACGTCATTTTCAGCCAGGTGTCCGGATACTTTTGATCACGTAGTGTATATTGAGTCGACTATCATTATACTACTGCTACTACTACTAATAAATTAGTTCTTACACCTCTCCTTTGTTTTAACTTAAAAATATACCAGGAACAGCACCAGAGTACTGACAACTGGCTGAGTAAAATTTAAAACCAGTTGAAGAAGAATGGTTTGGAGGTATATGGGGCAAAGACATGGAATGGTACATGGGTTTTGGAATTATGCCCGATCTAGGTTTGAAGATATGGATAGTCAAAACATTTGGGCTGAGATGAATGAGAAGAAGTCATTAGCCTTTTATAAAATGATTATGGCAGAACCAAAGAAAGAAAAATATTTAGATATATGTAATAAAAAGGAGAGGGAAGACATTGCATGGTTCTGGCCTGGGGTGTGGAAATTAAGATGGCAAGGGGGAAATGTTATAAAAGGTATATGCCCAGTCTGTGGGGATAAGGAAGATGGAGTGCATATTTTGATGGAATATAGAGGAACTAATGAGTGAAGGAAAAAAACTATCAAAGAAAAATGGCTTAGATGTAAAAAGCTATAGTGTTTAGGAAAATGTTCACAGACCAATCACAGATAAGACAATTAGGAGAATTTCTTTGGAAAGCTAGGTTGAAATGGAAATGGTCTGTCGACAAATGTTAATTTGCCAATCTCATTACCGTAAATATGATGTTATTGAAAATAGTATATAGAGAAGAGAAAAGTATAAATTAAACTGTAATATCTGGATGTCTATGGAGTAAGTGGCCAGGGTCAGTTCTCCATTATATATTGGACTTAGCACTGAATAAATAATATTATTATTAAAAATACTTAAAATATGCCTGATTGCTCTTTTCTGAAATTTAAGTACCTATACAATCCAAGTTCTTTTCTACTGCAGTCCCATAATTTAATACCATACAGGAGATAAGGGTAGACAAGCATATAATATATATTTATCAGTGCTCAGCCTCTTAGGTGTATAACAATGTTTAGACATTTTTTTCAGGTTTGATTGATCTGTTCATCCCATTTTAGTTTATTATCTACCTATATGCCCAAAAATTTAACTAATTTGGCTTCTTCTGTCTAGATTATCAATTTCTACCAAATTGTGATTTTTAGTATAATGTCTATTATTCATAAACTCCATTATTTGTGTCTTAGATGGATTTACTAGAAGGTTATTATTACTAAAGACATACTAAGATTAACCATAACGTTCTGAGCTGTTTCATAGAAATTTGTGATATGATTATCCCAAGTTAGGATGGATGTGTCATCTATATATGATGTTATTTGTCGGATGTTAATCAATGATATGTCATTTACATATGAGGAGCATCAGAACAAAATATAGTAAGCTTCACCTGTGGATGAAATGCTTTTTTATACATATTCCCCCTATTTCGATAGTGGTGAATTGATCTGTGCAATCTGTTTCTTTCAAATAACACTCCTTCCTATCATAAAGTGGCTTTTAAATACAACATTTTGTTCAGAAAGTGAGATGAATGGAACAAAAGACACTGTTTTATAGAACTAAGGATTCCTTATGTGACATTGTGTACATCTTTGTCTGCTGTACTTGCATTCTTTGGAACTAGAAATGCATGTGTTGCTGCCAAACAGTAACAAATATCACTTCCTTGGGTTTTCTTAGCAATATACGTCATGCTAAATAAATGAATGAAAATGAATCTTCTTACTTGAAGATCTGAGATACGGAGCTGTGTCAAGGAACATGTCCTTAAAATGTATTTTTTGTATTAATCTCCTGCAAATAAATGTAGTACAATGCCTGCAAGGATGCTGAGATGACATTTTGTGTTGTTCTGTCTTTCATGCTAGTTTTTAAAAAATAGCAAAATTTATTAAGTTCTCTTTTTCTTGCATTATCCTTCATATAAAGCCATAAAGATCGAAACCTAATGAACATTTTGCCATCCCTCTAAACCCACTGAAATGGGGAGTTATTTTGAGTATATACCACAGGTCCAAAGCAAGAAGAAAGATGTTGACACGTTCGTACAGAAGAGGTTCAGGAATGAATGGAGACGTGAGGCTGAACTGCAGTTTTATCTGAAGGTTGTGGATGAAAAGTCTGCATTCTCCCACAAAAACCAGAATGAAGAAGAAATTTGACTATTTGGAGGAGAAAATGAACATTGACATTAAAGTGTTTACAGAAAAAGTGGTAAATGAAATTTGAAGACTCATTTTTACTTTCTCTACTACGTATAGTAAGTAGGGGAAGTATTGTATTCCACCCAAAAATTCGATACTGAGATTTCACCGGAAATACATGTTTTGAGACCCTGAATCCAAAAAAAGCATTTTTGGAAATATGTCCATGTGTGTCTGTGAACAGCATAACTCAGAAAACGAACAGTTGGATAAACACCAAACTTGGTATTTAGGTTCAGTATCTTCCAGAGCACCCTTTACTTGGAACATTTTTGAAAATTTTAATTTTCTCAAAAATGGCTCTAACGATTTTGATTAAAATATCATATGTTTAAGATATTTTCATGACAAATGAAATGTATATCTCGAATTTTCTGGGAATGTGTCCAAAAGTATTCTTCATTGTGAACGATTTTTGCATAACTGGTAAACCATAAGAGATAGACAAAATTTTACTACACAGAAAATGTAGAATGCCTTAAAATACACAATTTATGTCATAAATTTTTTTTGAGTGTACCATTTTCCAGATATTGCTTGTTATTCCCTTAAATTTTTCAATACTTATTTTCTCAAATGGGAATTCGTTATTCATTTTTTTGTCTTGGATATGCAGACAGTATTAATCTGTGGCAAAGAGAATGGAGCTGTGCATAGCAACCATATTAAGAGATATGTCTATTCTTAAAGGCTACTGTATTTTTATATTGCCGTTGCAAATACAAAACAAGGGGAACATAGTACGCCTTAAGCGATAGTCAAATATTTTTAGAACTGGTCGCTATGTGTAAAATGTAACTCTCTTTGCATGTCAAAAGATCGTTTCTGCATATGTTTATCTCGATTAATATGAAATAGATGGAGAATAAGAGTTTGTAAAAATAGTTTGTACAAGAGTAGAGAAAGTCATGTGAGTGTAACACATCATTTTTTTTATTATGCACTTAATGCTTTTTGATCCAATGCTCCTCATATAACATAATGATTGCCATACCTATATACATTTTAGTTGTTTATCTGTTTTAAACATCAGTACCTATTAATTGAGATCATAAATTGATATCCCAAGGTGGGCACTTACTGGTACTGAGTACTGGTACTTGAAAAACATACTGAATGAGCACTGGAAGTTATAAAATGCTTTGGATAGTGATGGTGTGCACCGCTACTCACAAAATTATTAATAAATTTTTACCCTCTTTTTATGTACATAGTAGGTAGAGATACTGAGATATCACCAGAAGTACAGTTTTGAAGTCTCCTGAATAAAAAAAGCATTTTTAGAGAAATGTCCATAGTGTGGTGTGTGTGTATTGTGTCTGTTAGCAATATAACTAAAAAGGAAAAGTCAGATTAATACCACACTTGGTATTTAAGTTCAGTATTATCCAAAGATGTGACACAAAGATTTTCAAGATAAATCCCCTCCACCCTCAACTAACTACCTTTTACGTGGAATATTTTTTGATAGTTTTGGTTTTCTCAAAAAAAGGCTGTAATGATTTTAATTAAAATACTATATATTAAAAATATTTACATGACAAATAAGATATATGTCTTGAATTTTCTGGGAATAGCCTGTGAAATCCTCTTCATTCGAAAGAATTTTGTGTAATCTTGTATAACTGGTAGACAAAAACGTACCACATAAAAAATGTAGATCTCTTTAAGACACACAATTTATTTCAAATAACTTTTTGTGTGGCATCAGGTATTTGCGAGACATCTGTTATTAATGGTTCGAATTGTTCAATACAAGTCCTGTCAATTTTCAATTGTTTCTTTTGTGTGATGGAAAGAGTATAGAATTTTAATGCCAACGTATAGCATTCACTTCTAAAACATTTGACTTATTGCTTTATATGTATCTACACTACCATTTGTGAAAATTGCAACACCAAGAAGGAAACGCATGAATTCAATGAATTTAATACCACAGGTTAGGTACATGACAAGTAAGAAATGATAAACTTTTCAAATCTATACATGACCTTTGAGCCCTAATATTCAGTATTTAGTGTGGCCTCCATGCGCTGCAATTAGAGCTGCTATACGCTGTGGCATTGAATCAAAAAGGTTCTGAATAAGTTCCTGAGGGATTTCCCTCCACGCAGTTTGTATTTGAGCCCACAAATCCGTGACACTGGTTAGAGGAACGTGACGCACCAGGTGCCGACCAACCATATCCCAGACATTTTCGATGGGCGACATTTTAGGCGAACGTGCAGGTCAGGGAAGCAATGGTACCCGTCGCTCATCGAAGAACGCTTGTACATTCCTCGCAATATGTGGCCGGGCATTGTCCTGTTGAAATATGTCCTGTGGAGATGCCTGAAGCAGGGGAAGTACCTTAGGTTCTACAACCACCGTTAGGTACCGGTTGCTGTTCAAAGTGCCCTCAATTCGTAGGAGGCGAGATCGTTTGTTGTAACCAATGGCGCCCCAAACCATCACACCTGGTGTTTGTCCGCTATGCCTCTCAACAATGCAGCCCTCCAGGCTGTGCTCACCACGGTATCGCCGGACACGTATGTGACCACCACTGTAGGACACGTTGAAGCGGGACTCGTCCGAAAAGACTACATTTTGCCACTCAGCACCCCAGTGCCGTTCACGTGCCCATTGCAGTCGGAGAAGCTTGTGGTTTCTGGACAATGGAAGCCGACGTAATAGTATGCATGCAACCAGTCCAACCTGCAGTAGACGGCGACGAACCGTTGATGCAGACAAGTTCACACCTGTTGCAGTGCTCCGGCGTCGAGCCAACACTGTGGATGAAGCTGTACGGTCCGTTATGGCCATGCGGACAAGATGGCGGTCATCCCGTGCTGTGGTCATGTTTCGTGGTCCAGTACCAGCTCTTCGCTGCGTACGACCTTCATCTATCCACTGCTTCCACACACGCATCACTGTTGTAGCAGCATGCCCTGTACGAGCCGAAATGTCACGGTATGACAAACCCGCTTCCCGGAGACCGATCATTCTGTCCCGTTCGAACTCACATGCCGATATGGCTCCCTTTAACGTCGACGAGGCATACTGGCACTCACTTTATTGTTTCCACCTTGTTTGACAGCTCTGGCCTTGTCGGACCGACACGAGAGGGCTATGCTTGGCCTACGTGTACCCCATCTCTCTGCAAACCTAATAAATTATTGCTTGCACACTCTTCTACACTTCTACCAAGTTTGGAGTTATTCGGGAAATTATTTCTTGGTGTTGCAATTTTCACAAACGGCAGTGTATAATGAAATGTATAATGGAACTATATCTGGAAAGGTTTAACTCGATTAAAATGAAGTAGAGAGGAGAATAAAAGTTTGTAAGAATAATTTGTACACCCAGTAATAAAAGCTAGAGGTTAGGGAAAGTCATGTGAAGTAACGCATCAGATTTTTCACAATAATAATTGTCTAGATTAATGTCTACAGTCCCGGATCCACCTGTCATTTTATGTTACATGTGTTGTAGTGTGCCTGTTCTACCAAGCAGACATCCTGGTATTCACGAGTCACAGCGCATCATGAGTTCAAAATGGAGTTGCATAGTTCTACACACCGCACAAAATTAATCTCTGGAATACTTGAACAGCTGAACCTGTATGATAGTTTTGCCAAGTTGGTTTTGTGTGTATATTATTATTTTATACTTGCTATCCTTTATGGTTTGCCCACAAAATGTACGGGAATTGTGGCCTTTTTACAACTTTACAGTTTTGTGGGCACATTCAAAGTGTTACAGATATTTACTATGTATATGGCAAAACATTAAACTCTATTGCATTATATTGTAACATAAAAGGTAAACAAAAATTTACGGAGCATTTTCCAAATTTCAGATTACTGTTTCGAGATACTGTTTACGAGTTAATAAATAAATTTCATGAGACAGTTCTGTGAAAGACACTGCAAGAAGTGGTAAGAGTCAATTATCTTTTGGGGTTCTACAAAGGCACAGTGTACAAAACTAATACGAAAATAATACATGAACTGAAATTGGAAAAAATAAATTACAACAATTCAGTGGCAAAGGAAATTTTAATCAAATTGTTTAATTATAAAATTAAGTATTGATAGAGCATCTGCCAAATGAGCAAAGGGTCCCGGGTTCGATTATAGATTATTCCCTATCCTCCCCAGAGTCTGGAAGTAATATAATATATCACAGTACAATAATTTCATAAAGAGTACAGAGAATAAAAGAGTAAAAGGATCATGAAGGCAAAATTTAATATTAGGTTGTTTCATAAGTAATGTGGGTTTTTAAGTTTGGTGTATTATAAGATAGAATTGGCTTTCTTTGGTTCACCATTGCTATTTATAAGATGTCTTGGCTAGTATTGTGTATATTGCGAGAATGTGCCAGTCGTCAGTTGTTAATATACAATCACAAAATGGAAGTTACAAAGTTTGAGATTAGAGTCCTTTTAAAACACTACTGGAAACGATTATAAAGCTGCTGCAGAGGCTCGAAAAATATGTGGAAGGAGAAGGTGTCGTTAGTGAGCGTGTGGCACAACAATGGTTTCAACATTGGAGAAGAAAACACTAAAGATTTACCACGTTCTGGAAGACCTAAATTATGAGATATTGAGAATACACACAGAGTTTTGGAAGAAAATCAACAAAAAGTACTCGTCGGGTGTCAGAAGAACTTGGTCCATCAAAAGATACCATACATCGCCAGATTAAGAAACTTGGAAAATCAAACAGAAGTTGTAGATCTGTACCTCATGAATTGATACCTCAACAGCTCAACGTAGAGTGGATATCTGTCGTCAGCTTATCGGTAATCCCATGGATGATAGATTTATTAGGAGAATTGTTAATGTGACGAAAAATCTGATGTGTTACACTCACATGACTTTCTCTACTCTTGTACAATCTATTTTTACAAACGCCTATTCTCCATATGCTTCATGTTAATCGAGATATCGAGATGTCAATCTTATTGCTAATTTTCTTGTACATGCAAGGGGAACATGGTAGGTTATAAGCGATAGTCAAATATTTTAAGCGCTGGTTGCTATGTGGCGCATTATATTCTGTTTGCATATCCAGGACATAAAAAATTGAATAACGAATTTGAGAAAAAGTATAAGTATTGGAAAATTTAAGGAAATAACAAGCAATATCTCGAAGATGGTTCACTCAACTAAAAAAATGCATATGACATAAATTGTGTATTTTAACGCGATCTACATTTTTTGTGTAGTAAAATTTTGTCTATCTCTTATGGTTTACCAGTTATGCAAAAATCGTTCACAATAAAGAATACTTTTGGAGACATTCCCAGAAATTTAGAGATATACATTTCATTTCTCATGACATTATCTTAAACATATGATATTTTCATCAAAATCGTTAGAGCCATTTTTGAGAAAATTAAAATTTTCGAAAAATCTTCCATGTAAAGGGTAGTCTGGGGTGGGGGGATTTTCTTGAAAACCTTCGTGTCGCATCTCTGGAAGATACTGAACCTAAATACCAAGTTTGGTGCTTGTCCGATTGTTCGTTTTTGAGTTATGCTGTTCACAGACACACACACAGACACACACACACACACACACAGACACACACACGGACATGTTTCCAAAAATGCTTTTTTTGGATTCAGGAGGTCTCAAAACGTGTATTTCCGCTGAAATCTCGGTATCGAATTTTTGGGTGGAATGCAATACTTCCCCTACTTACTATACGTAGTAGAGAAAGTAAAAAATCATTTCGGCTCCAAAGTAGTGTTGTGTGTCTGGTGGGATTTTGAAGGAGTGTTTCACTGGGAGTTTGTTTCAAACGTGCGTGCAATCAATGCGGATCTTTATCCTCAACAACTGGAACGAGTTCTTGAAATGTTGAGAAGGAGATACATTGGTTAACCAAAATAGCGTTCTCTTGCAGCAGGACAATGCAATACTGCACGAACAACCATGGCAAAAATACAGGAACTGGAAGGAAACGAACTGCTACCATACCCAGCATACAGTCCTGATGTTGCGTCTTCTGTTTCGATCCGTGGCCCATTTCTTGCATGGAAGACATTTCGAAAACATTGAAGCTGTGGAAGTGAGCCTCGCCGAATTCTTCGCATCAAAAACCAGAGACTGGTACCGTCGCGGAATAATAAACCTCTCTGAAAGAATGGGTCTCTACTTTGAAGGGAAGTTTAACTTCTTGTCAGAAAACGTTCCAAATAAAGTTTTCCTTAAAAACCGGCATTACTTATGAGACACCATCTATATTATACAAACAATATACTCCAGGCAATAGATGGGTTAGAGATTACAGGGGTCTGTCTTGTGGAGAATGGAGAGGCGATGACTGCAAATGTATCAGCTATGCGTTGTACACCAGGTAGGTTCTAGGACAACAGACTCTGTTGGCATTGTCACAAAGAGTTTGAAACTCTTGAACATATCCTAGGAGCCTGCCCCTACGGTGAACTACTACGCAATTCATATTACCACAATATAAGATCTATATTGGGGAATGCCTTAAGAGGAAATGGCTATACTGTCTTTAAGGAAGTACGAGGGCTGATCAACAAAGACTGAGTGATTTTTTTTCACAGATGTTTATTACTCCAATTCAATGTTTACATGATCTTTTTCAAAGTAGTCCCCTCCTACTTCAATGCACTTTTTATGTCTCTGCCAGTCCTTGAACACGTGCTGCAGACAATTCTTTGTCAGGTCCTTGAGAATCGCCTCACTGCTTCAGAGTTCTCAAATCGAATACCCCTAAGCTTTGCCTTTAGTGATGGGAATAAAAAAGTCACAGGGTGCAAGATCTGGGCTATAAGGTGGATGTGGTACACAGGTAATGTTGAATCGAGCCAGAAACTGCACGACTTGATTTGCGACGTGAGACTGTGCATTGTCAGGATGAAGTCGCCACCCAGTCCGAGAAAGCTCTGGTCGTTTCTTTGCAATGTGCTTCCTCAGTATAGCCAATACTGATGTGTAGTATGCTGCTGTAACAGTAGTGTGAGGGGGAACTGCATGCTGGTAAATCATTCCATTACAGTCAAAAAATGTTATCACCATCACTTTCCCTGCAGATGGAACAACGTTTGCCTTTTTTGGTGTTGGAGAACCTGGCGATCTCCACACTGTGCTAGCTTGTTTTCCTTCAGGATCATAATGATGCAGCCATGACTCATCACCGGTGTTAATCGATTTAAAAAAATGCATCACCGCCATTGTCTCGTATGCGAAATGCACGTAGGGTCTACAAAATAGAGCATTACTACCAACCTACCAATATGAGAGTGCTGCCGCCTACCAACATTATACATAAAAACCCGCTCTTTTCAAATATTTATGTTACAGATACGAAACTATCACGGAAGCTACAGGAAAAATCAGTCTCAGTCTTTGTTGATCAGCCCTCGTACATAGTCTCTCCAATGAAGGCAACAACCGTAGAGTAAACACCATAGCCTTTAAGCCCACTTCTTTTCATGGCTACATCATAAACCCCATCATCATGTGAGGATCACTAAAACCAGCCTATAGAAGTGGACGAAGAAAAGAACATCTACAGGCCAACAGTAAATTTATTCAAAGATAAATACCATCTGAGGTTAATTGAGGTCAAAGGATTGATGATTGGTGCCGAGGAAACCTCCCATGCCTGTTGATTGATTTCCCTAAAACCTTCGACATTCAGAGAAATACATTATATGTTATTGCTATGGTAGCACTCAGAGGTTCAATATCTATATTTAGAAATCACGCGTTTAGCCCATAATTTTGTAAATCTCTGGATTCACTTATATAATCTGATTCTATGTTTTCTATTTTTAGAACTCATTTTTGCTCAGATATTGATAATCTTCTATATTTAAATTGTTTAATATATCTTTTAATTTTAATATACTGTTGTAGAATTTAATTGCTTTTTTCTAATTTCTGTTATTGTTTTATATAAGTATGTTGCGTTGGTATTCTTTGTCTTTGACAGCCTACAGTTGTGTAGGAAGATTTAACAATAATAATAAAAAAATTCTGGTGTTGGACTCGCATAACTTTTTCTACTCTTATACAAACTATTTTTACAAACGTTTATTCTTCATATGCTTCATGTTAATCGAGATAAACATTTGCAGAAACTAAACTTATTGCTAATTTTCTTGTAGGTACAAGGGGCTTTAAGCGATATCAAATCTTTTAAGTTTAGGAAAATATTCCATGTAAAGGACAGTTGGGGTGGGGGAGGTTTTGTTGAAAATCTTCGTGTCGCATCTTAGAATGTACTGAACCTAAATGTCAATTGTGGTATTTATCCCAATTTTCGTTCTTGAGTTACCCTTGTTCACACACACGGACCTTTTTCTAAAAATACTTTTTTATGCATGGGGCCTCAAAACATGTAATTCCGGTGAAATCTCGGTATCGAATTTTTGAGTGGAATGTAATATCTTCTTTGCCTACTAAGTACGTGGTGGAGAATGTAAAAATTAGTATATTAAGAATGGTTTGACATAGCTCGTTAAAATGTTGTACGCAATACTTGTTTTATGTTTTGATGTATGGTAAAAAAAATAAACATTATCGGAAGAACATTTGGATTTTTGGATATTCATAGATACAGTAAAACACCGCCATACGCTTAACCGAAATGGCGGCGGAAAAAAAAGAATGAACAAAGAAATACGAGACGCACATATTCGCACTGGCAATGTTCCTTTGCCCCATCCCTAAATTCCAATACACGTACTTAATATTTATGCACTTAATCTTCACCCCCTACCCTACATTCCAATAAATATTGTACCCTTATAACACGTGTTAACTTCTTGCACATGCATTCAATGCGGAGGTCCACTGTTATTTTACTGTTGGTGTTAGTCAGTGTGGTTTATTTGTGTTTAAGATGTCAAACGAAAAGAAAGCATGTTGTAATAAGGAGTTGGCTTCAAGTTATTTATACTCAAACCATTATCGCTACAAAGAACGTAAACAACAGTTCCATCATTGACAGGCAGATAAAAACTGGTCTGAGAGCTGTCTGTGAACGCCAAAAGACTGTACGGGCGTTGGGGGTGGTTTGCTTGCGACCTCACTGCCTATAGTTCAATAAAAGTTCAGCTTTATTTCCTTCCACCGTGTCTTTAATGCTTAGAAATTCCTGTCTGGTAATAAGCGTTACTTAGAAACTCGAAGCCGTTAGCGACAGAGTGACAGTGGACGAGGGATTCACAGCATTAGAGGCAAGACTGCAAATTCGTAGTTATGATCTTAATGGGAAATATTGAATTACGGCACTATCAATAACATAAAACTTTCTCTCTTTATGTTGTTTTGATTTTGTAAAACAAAGCAGTGAATAAGCAAAAACAGATATAATGCACATCAAACAGTGGCATGGTATAACTGTTCGAAAGCGTTGCGAGAAGGAAGTTCATAAAAAATAAAAAAATCTGATGTGTTACATCACATGACTTTCTCTACCTTCTATCGTCGCTTATTAGTGACTAGCTATACAAATTATTTTTACGAAAGTTATCTTCCTATCTCCTTCACTTTTATCGAGATAAACCTTTCCGAAAGTAGCTAATTACACAGTTCATAACAGATACATATAAAGGGAATAGTGATAGTCAAATGTTTTAGAAGTGTACGCGAGAAACAATTGAAAATCGATAGGTCTTAAAAGAATGGCTAAGTATTGAACAATTCGAACCATTAATGACGGATATCTTGGAAATGGCCGATGCCACAAATAAAGCTATTTGAAATAGACTGTGTATTTAAAAAAATCTGATGTCTTACACACACATGACTTTCTCTACTCTTGTACAAACTATTTTTACAAACGCTTATTCTCCATATGCTTCATTAAACGATAGTCAAATATTTTAAGAGCTCGTTGCTATGTGGAGTATTCCATTCTCTTTGCATTACCAGGACAAAAAAAAAGAATAACGAATTCCCATTTGAGAAAAAGTAAGTATTTAAGGGAATAACAAGCAATATCTCGAAAATGGTTCACTAAACAAAAATAATGTATATGACATAAATTGTGTATTTTAACCTTATCCACATTTTTTGTATAATAAAATTTTGTCTATCTCTTATGGTTTACCAGTTATGCAAACGTCGTTCACAATGAACAACACTTTTGGACACATTCCCAGAAAATTAAAGATATACATTTTATTTGTCATTAAAGTATCTTAAACATATGATATTTTAATCAAATTTTTGAGAAAATTAAAATTTTTGAAAAATGTTCCATGTAAAGGGTAATCTGGGGTGGGGGGATTTTCTTGAAAACCTTCGTGTCACATCTCTGGAAGATACTGAATCTAAATACCAAGTTTGGTGTTTATCCGACTGTTCGTTTCTGAGTTATGCTGTTCACAGACACATACACGGACATATTTCCAAAAATGCTTTTTTTGGATTCAGAACATGTATCTCGATATCGAATTTTTGGATAGAATCTCTAATTACTGATTTTATGGAGTAGTCTTTGTAAATAGAGTGATGCATTTTTTTTAGTTCCATTTATACCCTGCCTTTAACGACATTGGTCTTTGGATCTATTGTTAACTCTTATTCTCTAGTTCTTGGGTTTCTTGCACTTTTGGTTTTTAATCATTAGATCATACACACTCTCATTCATACTTCCAGACTCTGGGGAAGTTAGGGAATAATCTTAACTAGAGAAAAATTCCCACCTCCAGCCGGGAATCGAACCCGGGACCCCTCGCACAGCAGGCAGCTATGGGGCCAGTTCTTATTAAACATTATTACATGTATTTAGAATATTCCTTTCGATACTTATCGTTACCATCGATTATTATCGGAAAACATGACTGTGGCAACTTTAGTTAGGTTGACCGGGGTTCTGTTGCACATTGCGTTAAGGGTACACATAGGTGAAATGTATAAATTCTGCATTTATTAACACATGCCTTTGAAATTTATACGCAAGTAACACACAAAATCTTTAGTAGGTATGTTTTCATTTCATTTCTCCAGTAGTTTTTAAGTTAATTATTTAATTCATTATTTTAATGGTAACAAAAATGCTCAATACGATGAAGAAATTATACGAATATAAACATCTATTTTGACTCTGACGAATATTTAAGACAACATGTTGGAAACAGGTGTTTTGTAGGTGTTTGAAGTTTTGAGAAAAAATATTTTGCACTAATTTTAATGTGTTAATTAGATATTATAATTAATATTACTCCAATGATAACCGATAAAGAGAAATCCTTCCCAAAAATGTTATACTTATAGTTTTGAGTGTTTTGCCACAAAATTTGAAGGAAATTCGACAAAAATTGCATCGTGTGAAACGTTTTTAACTCGTAAAAATGTAGAAAATAACGAAAGCGAGAAAAACAACTTTGAAATTTTAAAGGGGTATCTGGCCTTGTGCGCAGACACATTTAAAAACTCGTGTAAAAGTATTTATAATCATCAGTAATAAGGGCACCAAATACAGATAATGATGATTCATTACGGATAACAGACCTATACTCAATAAACGAAATCTGTTGTGATACATTCACGTGCCTTTCTCTACCCTCCATCGTTTATTAGTGGTATACAAAGTAGTCTTACTAAAGCTTATTTTTCTGTTTCATTTTAATCCAAATAAACGTTTGCAGAAATAGCTATATTACACGTGTCATATCAGAGAGACCCAAAAAACTACGAACCGGCTGCGCAGTGTTTTTCCTGTCCGCGTCCTCGGCGCTCGTTGCCGCCTGCCGCTATCATAGAAAGGCGCGGATGAAACCATGCAACATTTTAAAAACTACTTTTAAAGGCTTTACTTACCAGCTTTATGAACGGAAATGCTGAAACTGGCCACCGTATTTGTCCATACATTTTTAGCACCTCTTTAGGAAACTATCCATCACTCGCCGTAGTTCACGTTGAGAAATGCTGGCAATTTCCTGGCGGATATTTTGTTTTAATTCTTCCAGGGTGTGTGAGTTTGTCTTGTATACTTTGTTTTAAGTACTCCAGATATAGAAATCGCAGGGGTTACAGGGTGGCCAATTTTTTTCGAGTCAATAGTTAAAGCCTGTGCATATGTGAATACAATTTTGCCACCTGTTTTTAGAGAATTAACAAACAGGGAGCGTAATTTTGCCTTTTTCAACAAGACTCTGCAACAGCTCATGCGGCCAATATTTCGATGAGAACAATTGAAAGTGTGTTTGGGGACAGAATTATTAGTAGAGATGTGTGGCTTCCTTAGGTCCCCCGACCTAACCCCCTGCGATTTCTATCTCTGGGGTAACTTAAAACAAAGTGTACAAGACAAACCCACACACCCTGGAAGAATTAACACAAAATATCCGCCAGGAAACTGCAAGCATTTCTCAACGTGAACTACAGCGAGTGATGGATAGTTCCTAAAGAGGTGCCAAAAATGTATGGACAGCGACCGTGGCCAGTTTCAGCATCTCCTTTCATAAAGTTGGTAAGTAAAGCTTTTAAAAGTAGTTTTGGTTTCATCCGCACCTTTGTATGATAGCGGCAGACGACAACAAACGCTCAGCAGCGATAGTCAGATGTTTAAGAACTGACGCTATATGCTGGCCTTAAAATTCCATACTGTTTTCATGCAGTCGCGAGAAATAACTGAATGTTGACAGGACTTTAAAGGAATAACTAAGTGTTGAGCAATTCGAACTATTAATAACTGATATCTCGAAAATGGCTTATACCACAAAAAGTCATTTCAAATAAATTGTGTGTTTTAAAGAGATCTACATTTCTTGTGTAGTACGTTTTCGTCTATCGCTTTACGTTTAGTTGGTATACAAGATTACACAAAACCCTTTTCGAATGAAGACTTCAAAGACTATCCCTTGAAAATTCAAGATATACATTTTATTTGGCATGTAAATACATATAATATATGGTATTTTAATCAAAATCGTTAGAGCCATTTTTAGAAAATAAAAAATTTCAACAAATGTTCCATGTTAAGGGTAGTTTAGGTTAGGGGGATTTTCTTGAACATCTTCGTGTCACATCTGTGAAAGTTACTGATTAAATACCAAGTTTGGTGTTGATCCGTCTTTTCGTTTTTGAGTTATGCTGTTCGCAGACACACATACACACGGGCCGTTTTCTAAAAACCTTATGTGATAGTCACATTGCTTTCTCTACCCTTTATCGTTTATTAGTGGGTATACAAGCTATTCTTACTAAGTTTATTTTTCTATCCACTACGTTTTAATCCAAATAAACCTTAGAAGAAATAGCTACATTATACATTTCGTTATAGATACAAAGATAACAGCGATAGTCAAATGTTTAAGAACTGGACGCTATATGCTGGCCTTAAAATTCCATACTGTTTCCATGACATCGTGAGAAATAACTGGATGTTGACAGGACTTTAAGGGCACTTAAGGGTACAGATTTGGTTAAAACAAAAATGATTTTTTGTTTTTTGCTGTAATCGATTATAAATGGTATAAGGGGCATATCTATGTAATTTTTATCTTATTTGACCTTTAAAGGAATCCTATGGTCCAGAGATGTTATAATATATTAATGTGTAACAATGTGCTCACTTTGTTTTTGCCATTTCCAGTAAGTTTTATTTTTTAATCTTCAAGTGCACATTTCTCAAAATCTATTTAACTTAGAAGTTTGAAATTTTTTGTGGTGGTACAGAATGTTGAGTTGTATTTACTAGGTTAAAGATTTTCGTACTAAATTGCATGGTTTCCATCAAAAAATTATAAATATAAGAAATTGTACTGAAAATTATTTTTTAAAATTAAATTAGTCCCTCAAATGTACAAATAGTTAACCGGTTAAATTAAGCTACTTGTAAACACTTAAAAAGAAATTGGCAGAGCTGTAATCTGTATTTTCAGAGAAAAGTGTCCCTAGAGATGAAGGTAACAATTTTTAATAAATTATTTTACATATTTAAATATTTTTATAATTAAAAGATTTAAAGCTAGCTGAATAATCTTCATACTAGTATACCCAGAAAACCTTCTTTAATAAGTAATAAAAAGTTCACTGTCCTAAATGATAATTCTAGAAAAAACTGGTTTTCTTTCAATTGCAAAAACGCGTAAAAATACCCTAGATCTCTTACCAAGTGTTCTTAAAAAAATGACCAAGTAATGGACAATTCAAACCATTAATAACGAATATCTCAGAAATGCCTTAGCCACAAAAAAAATTGAAATAAATTGTATGAGAGAGAACTACATTTTTTGTGTAGTACGTTTTCGTCTATCGCTCAACGTTTACCAGTTATACAAGATTATATAAAATTCCTTTCGAATGAAGAGCACTTCAGAGGCTATTCCCAGAAAATTTAAGATATATATTTTATTTGTCATCTAATAGCTTTAATATCTGGTTTTTTAATCAAAATCAGTAGAGCTATTTTTTAGAAAATCAAAATTTTCAAAAAATGTTCCATGTAAAGGGTAGTTTTGGATGGGGGATTTTCGTGAAAATATTTGTATCACATCTTTGGAAGATACTGAACTTAAATACCAAATTTGGTGTTTATCCGACTTTTCCTTGAGTTATGCTGTTCACAGACGCACACGGAGCTTTTTCTAAAAATTATTTTTAATTTCTCTACTACGTACAGTAAGTAGGGGAAGTATTGTATTCCACCCAAAAATTCGATACCGAGATTTCACCGGAAATACATGTTTTGAGACCCCCTGAATCCAAAAGAAGCATTTTTAGAAACATGTCCGTGTGTGTGTCTGTGAACAGCATAACTCAGAAACGAACAGTCGGATAAACACCAAACTTGGTATTTAGGTTCAGTATCTTCCAGAAATGCGACACGAAGGCTTTCAAGAAAATCCCCCCACCCCAGATTACCCTTTACATGGTACATTTTTCGAAAATTTTAATTTTCTCAAAAATGGCTCTAACAATTTTGATTAAAATACCATATGTTTAAAATATTTTCATGACAAATGAAATGTATATCTCGAATTTTCTGGGAGTGTCTCCAAAAGTATTCTTCATTGCGAACGACTTTTGCATAACTGGTAAACCATAAGAGATAGACAAAATTTTACTACACAAAAAATGTAGATCGCGTTAAAATACACAATTTATATCATATACTTTTTTTTGTTGAGTGAACCATTTTCGAGATATTGCTTGTTATTCCCTTAAATTTTCCAATACTTATACTTTTTCTCAAATGGAAGTTCGTTATTCATGTTTTTTTTGTCTTGGTAATGCAAAGAGAAGGAATACGCCACATCGCAACCAGCTCTTAAAATATTTGACTATCGCTTAAAGCCTACCAATTCCCCTTGCAACTACAAGAAAATTAGCAATAAGATTAACATCTCGATATCTCGATTAACATGAAGGATATGGAGAATAAGCGTTTGTAAAAATAGTTTGTACAAGAGTAGAGAAAGTCATGTGAGTATAACACATAAAATTTTTACCTATGTGTACCTTAACACAAAATTGATTATTAATGTTCAGTATTTTAAGAGGTTTGCTTTATAACACTTAACATTTGCACACTTTCTTCCTTTTACATTACGGTATTTGAGATGCCCTGAACTCCTAGACTTAATAAAACAGGATTGGTTTCTGTAAAAGCCTTTAGCAACACTTGTACTCACAGTATTTGATGTGACAGAGTTCACCTCCAGACAGGTACTGACAAAGCTCCTACTCTCTACGAGTATATGAATTGGACGTTTCGTTTTCCCGCTTCTATCTCCTTCTCTGCTTGCACGCTTTTACTTATCATTGGCCAACAGAACAGCCATTCATGTGTGTGCAGAATAGTGAATGCCTTGGCAGGTATGCTCATTTGGCCTTCACGCGGAATCCCCCCTTTCTCTATCGTTTTGTATTTGTTGTAGAGATGTGTTTGTAGTGAAGTTTGAAGGCTACCCTGTTAGCACTTTCTCTTCCTGTCCCTACTCGTGTTTCCTGCATTAAGGTTTGGGTCAGTGGAAGCAATTGTCTTGTATTTAGTAGGACCCGAGTTCGAGTCTCGATAGAGTTGTCTTATCTAGATAAAGTTTCTTCCGAGATTTTCCCCTGAGCCGAATAGAAACATGCACAATGGATCTCGAAATCATTTGAACGTTTATTTCTACATTCATTCATCGTTCGATATGACCTACTGGTTAAAAGACGTCAAAGTTTGATCATATCTCAAAGGTAGTATGAATGAATGTTGCATTTACTTCGTTTTCACAAACATAGCATTCTACCCAAAAATTCGATACCGAGATATCACTGGAAACTCAAAAATCGAAAGTCGGATAAACACCAAACTTGGTATTCAAGTTCAATGTTTTACAAAGATACGACACGAGGACTTTCAAGAAAATTCCCTCGCCGCAAACTACCATTTACATGGAACATTTTTGGAAATGTTTTATTTTCTCAAAAATGGCTCTAACGATTTTGATTAAAATACCACATATTAAAGACAACTACACGATAAATAAAATGTATATCTTAAATTTTCTGGGAATAACTTATGAAGCCCTCTTTATTCTGAAGGAATTTTGTATAAACTTGTATAGCTGGTAAACAATAAGCTACAGACGAAAACGCACTACACAATGTAGATCTCTTTAAAACACGCGATTTATTTCAAATAACCTTTTTCGTGGCATCAGCCATTTCCGAGATATCCATTATAAATGGATTGAATTGTTCAATTCTTCTTCATTCTGTTAAAAGTCCTATCGACATTCAACTGTTTCTTGCGGTTGCATGGAAAAAGTATGGAATTTTAAAGGCCAGGATATATTTATTTACTATGACAGAGCTAAGGCCATTTGGCCTTCGCTTCCGCTCAATCATAGAGAAAAATCGTGAATACATTGATGGTACAGGTAAACAATATCCAAAGGAATACAAAATAGAAATTAGCAATTATTTTAACTAAAATTTGCAACTATGACGAAAAGGATATAAAGTTTGACAGCCCCTAACATCCTGTGGCAGTGGATTCCAGAGCCTAGCAACCTTCACAGTAAAACATGATAAGTATTACTTTCCACCCAAAAATTCGATACCGAGATTTCACCGGAAATACATGTTTTGGGGTGCCCTGAATCCAAATAAATCATTTTTGGAAACATGTCCGTAAATGTGTGTGTCTGTCTGTTTATAAACAGCATAACTGAAAAACGAAAGTTGGAATAAATACCAAACGTGGCATTTGAGTTCAGTATCTTCCAAGGATGCGACACGAAGTTTTTCAAAAACATCCCCCACCTCAGACTACCCTTTACATGGAACATTTTTCAACATTTTTATTTTCTAAAAAATGGCTGTAATGATTGTAACTAAAATATCATGTGTTTAAGATATTTTCATGGCAAATGTATATCTTGAATTTTCTGGGAATGTCCCCAAAATCCTCTTCATTCTGCATAACTTTCGCATAAACCCTAAGAGATAGACGAAATTTTACTACACAAAAAACATAGATCTCGTTAAAACACACAGTTTATTTGAAATAACTTTTTGTGAATCGACGCAAAAACTCGGTTTTGTTGCAGCGAAACATCGCCAAACACTCGACTGAAGCATCCTCACGACGCTGCTTTAGTTCCATTGAGAGTAAACGCGGCACTCATCTTGCGCACAACTTTCTCATGTAAAACTTTTCGGTTAGTGTGCGATGTACAGTACTTTTTGAAATGCCTACGGCGTCTGCTAGCTCGCACATATTCAGTCGACGGTCATTCAATACCATTTTGTGGATTTTCTTCACAATTTCTGGCGTGGTCACCTCATTTTGTCGACCATTGCATGTTTGTCTTGGCAGCTCGTATGGTCTTGCTTCAACTCTGCCACCCAATATTTTGCTGTTGTAAACGAAGGAGCAGACCCCCCCCCCAGAGTAGAATCTAGCTCAGCTTTAATATTAGTTGAATTAAGACCTTTCAAATGAAAGTATTGTATCACATAACGATGGCCAGTTTTATTCATGTTTACAAATTCGCCGAGAGTTCACTATTACTTGCTGCCAAACAATTACTAAACAACGTAGCATCGTCAAACTTAAGTTTTATATGAGTGGTACTTTCTACCATAGTCATTTGTTTGAAACAACAACCGCTATATATACGTCAGGTCAGGTACTTCTGGGACTGCCTTCGTAAATAAGGAATGAAAGCAGGTGAGACTACATGCTTTCCCCTCGCACGTGTTTCTAACGAGTTGCTGGACTAAAGTTCTTGATAGACCGTGACTGCGATTAATGTAACATTCCATAGACTCATGTGTCTAAATGAAAACATGCAAAACAATGGAGGGAGGAAGGAGTAGACGACTCATGTAAAATTAACTGAGTTGTGAATGAAACTGATTCAGCTGACACACTAAATCACGTTTCTGCAACAGCCTGGCTTGGTTACTCATTCTCAGCCATTACATTTACCTACTCTGGTAACCAAAATCTGTGAATCCAGCAGAAAAAAATCAAAACTTAAAGACGTGAGATATAAGGAGCATGGAAATATTTGTTATTTTTAGTTGTTTGAGTCTCATGTACAATATTTATTTGTTTATATTTTCAAGATTGCAGCATAAAGAAGAATTTCTAGTATTTGTTTTCTTTATCGATACAGAAGGGAAGCAAAGACATAATAATAGCTTTACAAACGCTTATTCTCCATATGCTTCATATTAATCGAGATATCGAGATGTTAATCTTATTGCTAATTTTCTTGTAGATGCAAGGGGAATTGCTAGCTTTAAGGTATAGTGAAATATTTTAATAGCTGGTTGCTATGTGGAGTATTCCATTCTCTTTGCATTACCAGGACAAAGAAATGAATAACAAATTCCCATTTCAGAAAAGTATAAGTATTGGAAAATTTAAGGAAATAACAAGCAATATCTCGAAAATGGTTCACTCAACAAAAAAAAATGTATATGACATAAATTGTGTATTTTAACGCGATCTACATTTTTTGTGTAGTAAAATTTTGTCTATCTCTTATGGTTTACCAGTTATGCAAAAGTCGTTCACAATGAAGAATACTTTTGGAGACATGCCCAGAAAATTCGAGATATATATTTTATTTGATATAAAAATATCTTAAACATACGATATTTTAATCAAAATCGTTAGAGCCATTTTTGAGAAAATTGAAATTGTCGCAAAATGTTCCATGTATAGGGTAATCTGGGTGGGGTGATTTTCTTTAAAACCTTCGTGTCGCATCTCTGGTAGATACTGAACCTAAATACCAAGTTTGGTGTTTATCCGACTGTTCGTTTCTGAGGTATGGTGTTCACAGGCACACAGAGAGAGACACACGCGGACATGTTTACAAAAATGTTTTTTTTTATTCAGGGGGTCTCAAAACATGTATTTCCGGTGAAATCTCGGTATCGAATTTTTGGGTGGAATACAATACTTCCCGTACTTACTATACGTAGTAGAGAAAGTAAAAGGTTGCTGCCAATTGGAGAATGTCAAACAGGAACAATTTTGGAATTAGCATGCAACACAAAATTGGTTACATGTGTTTATACACAGAAAACTGTTAATAAGAACAGAATTCAATGAACAAGCTATCAGCTTTACAATTGTTTATAAAGCGAGTATCGAGTATCGGTACTGAAAAATCAGTATCGAGTATCGAGAAATAATGGTATCGTCCCATCACTAGTTTCATTAGTGCGTGTACTTGCCGTCTATAATAGTGCCTCTACCATTAAATTGTACTGCATATTGCAAACCCTTTAGAAGTCGTTTTACTTTTTAACACTTAACCTTAACACTTCAGTCTAATTATATAATATAAAATATAATAACAGCCCGCCTTGAAGCAATATGTGTGTGATATAATATATAAAGTGTATATTACAGTCATAGTATATGTTTATTTTTATTGTATACATGTATAATAAATTTATGGGAATGTATTAAGTAATTTAATAATGTAGAAGCTGTGAGAATAGGAGCCGAAAGTTTCTAACAATGAGTTAACAATGAGGTAACCTTGAGGCAATAATGAATTGGAAAGTTTAATAATGCTACTACTAATTCTTGGAAACAATAATGTAATATTTTATAACAGTTTATAAATAGCCAATCAACAACTAGAGCAAGCTTAAGTTAAATAAAATTATTCTATTGGAGTAAGATTAGTCATCAGAGACTTGAAATAGAAGAAATTTACAAATTCAGGCGATAGAAGTCAGTTGCTTGTAGACAGCGTCCCTAACCGGACGCGAGACGCGTCCAGTGAGAGACATACACAATTCATTACGGCGAGAATATTACAAAGTTTACGTGTTTAAAAGTGCAATTACTAAATGATCTCACAGCTCTCTATATCAGTGAAGTGTTTTTAATCGTGTGAAGGATTAATAAAAGAAGTGAAGTAAAAATTATAATTTGTGTAAGCCTACATTCTTTAGCCGCATCACACCCTGTTAAGAAATACATGTTTCTACAAATTAATACTGACACAGCCGAGGCAAACATATATATATTTAAAGAAACATAAAAATACAAAGTTGATTCCTAAACATTGGGATGAAGGCCACCGGAAAGTAAACTTGGGGCGAAGGCCACCGAAAAGTAATCGTTGGGGCGAAGGCCACCGGAAACTGTGTACCATACGTGAGGCATTCAACCTTCTCAAATTGGTTTTCCATACGTGAAGCTAAACCCTCCTTCAAATTGGTACCATACGTGGGGTAGTTATATCATCAAGTTTGGCTCTCCAACTGCAGCAATAAAATACAACTCCAACCTCTTAAAATAAACCTACTTCAACTGCAGGTTTGTTTTTCAAGACCAGAATTGCGCTGGAGCGGTACCGTTACTCTTGTTTATACAGACTGAAGATTGCGCCCGTAATTTCGAGACTGTATTTGATTATTGCTAGTTGTGGTCTACATAATTATTGGGCGCCACTGTTTGTAACCAGTTTAAACAGAAGACAAGAGATTGCACTTATATTGACGACATTAGCATTGCTATTTTAAATTGCTTTGCTGCGGTTGCTAATGACTTTGGTCGAGCAAGTATCTCTTGCGAGGTGTGGAGCGAGAAAGGAGTTTAATATTGCAACTATAACTCGTGAAATAATAAAACAGCTGAAGTAATGTTCCGTACTTGGTTTTAATCTAACAGTCTTCTAGCAATATTGTCTGAAAATGCTAGTTTATGCATATACTTGTGTATTAGAGAGAGAGTTGTGAATCTGCGTGCGTTGTATAAAAAATAGTCTAAGTGCTGCCTTTGCGCTGTTACAAAAATTCACACGTAGCTAAAAATTATGTCCGTTGAGATGATATTTATTAGCCCCACGTTGGGCGCCAATTTGAGATGATATTTATTAGCTCCACGTATGGACGCCAGTTTGAAAAGCACCACGCTTTGGGCATCAATTTAAAGTAGTTTGTATTGAAGGAGTTGTATTATAGTTCAACTGTTGGGGAAGCGAACTTGAAGTTCGTTACAACCGCACGCATGGTACCCGGTAGCCTTTGCCCCAATTTTTTAAAATAGTAACTTTGTAATTTGACTGTTTTTTTATGTTTGCCTCGACTGCGTCAGTATTATTGTTAGACACGTTTCTCTTAGCAGGGTTGTGGTGCCGCTGAAGAATGTAGGCTTACACAGATTATAATTTTACTTCACTCCTTTTATTAAAGCTTGATACGATTTAAATAACACTTCACTGATATATATATATATATATATATATATAGAGAGAGAGAGAGAGAGAGAGAGAGCTGTGAGATGTTTTCATTAAATACTTGCACTTTTTAATATGTAAACTATTTTTCGTCTCACACGAATACGTATTATACTTCTCGAGGACGTGTCTCGCGTCCGGTTAGGAACACTGTTTGCAGGCAACTGAATTGATTTCAACCGCCTAAACTTGTAAATTTCTGTATTTCAAGTCTTTGATTGGCTATTCCTAATCCAATAGAATACCTTCTTTTAACGAAAGCTTTTTCTGATTGTTGATTGGCTATTTTTTAAACTGTCACTAAAATTATATTATTGCTTCCAAGAATCTCAAGTAGTATTGTTAAACTCTCAAACCCATTATTGCCTCAAGGTTACCTCATTGTTACCTCATTGTTAGCAACTTTTAACTAATTATTCTCACAGCTCCCACATTATTAAATTACGTAATATATTCACATAACATTATTACACAAGGATACAATAATATAAACATATACAATGACTGTAATATACACATTTTATATATTGTTAAATACACATATTGCTTTAAGGCGGGTTGTTATTGAATATATATATAATATAATATAATATAATATAATATAATATAATTAGACTGAAATCATTGAAGTATTAAAAATACTGCCTCACCGTCAGATCATCTTGTTATCCTCTTACTCGTTAGTCTACTTAATTCGGCTTTCTTACTTGATTTGAGGTAATTACTAATGCACTTTTTGCGACTACATTGCACAACGATCCGACCTACTCGATATCTAAGCTGCTACTAACTTATTATATTTGAGAATTCTACCTTGGCTTCTCTACTCCAGCATACAAAAATTTGAAAGTTTATCCTTATACGTTTCTGGTTGGCTACTTTAATATTTTACAATTACCTCCGTGTTTTTCTGTTTGCTGCTTTAAAAGTCACATAATATTTACAGTTGCTTCTCTCGCGTATGTTTCTTTCACCCTTACGATTTTTTACTTTCTCTACTACGTATAGTAAGTAGGGGAAGTATTGCATTCCACCCAAAAATTCGATACCGAGATTTCACCGGAAATACATGTTTTGAGACCTCCTGAATCCAAAAAAAGCATTTTTGGAAACATGTCCGTGTGTGTGTCTGTGTGTGTGTGTGTGTGTGTGTCTGTGTGTGTGTCTGTGTGTGTGTGTGTGTGTCTGTGTGTGTGCCTGTGAACAGCATAACTCAAAAACGAACAGTCGGATAAGCACCAAACTTGGTATTTAGGTTCAGTATCTTCCAGAGATACGACACGAAGGTTTTCAAGAAAATCCCCCCACCCCAGACTACCCTTTACATGGAAGATTTTTCGAAAATTTTAATTTTCTCAAAAATGGCTCTAACGATTTTGATGAAAATATCATATGTTTAAGATAATGTCATGAGAAATGAAATGTATATCTCGAATTTTCTGGGAATGTCTCCAAAAGTATTCTTCATTGTGAACGACTTTTGCATAACTGGTAAACCATAAGAGATAGACAAAATTTTACTACACAAAAAATGTAGATCGCGTTAAAATACACAACTTATGTCATATACATTTCTTTTGTTGAGTGAACCGTTTTCGAGATATTGCTTGTTATTTCCTTAAATTTTCCAATACTTATACTTTTTCTCACATTCGTTATTCATTTTTTTTGTCTTGGATATGCAAAGAGTTATAATCTGTGGCAAAGGGAATGGTGCGGCACCTAGCAACCAGCTATTAACAGATATGTATGTGCTTAAAGGCTACTGTTTTTCTATATTGCCCTTGTAAACATATTTTCCCCTACATCTACAAGAAAATTAGCAATAAGATAGGGTCTGCAGATGTTTATCTGGATTAACATGAACTAGATGGAGAATAAGCGTTTGTAAAAATACTTTGTACAAGAGTAGAGAAAGTCATGTGAGTGTAACACATCAGATGTTTTTATGTCCTGGACATGCAAAGAGAATGGAATGCGCCACACAGCAACCAGCGTTAAAATAATTGACTATCGCTTAAAAACTACCATATTCCCCTTGCATCTACAAGAAAATTACAAATAAGATTCACATCTCGATATCTCGATTAATATAAAGCATATGGAGAATAGGCGTTTGTAAAAATAGATTTACAAGAGTAGAGAAAGTCATGTGAGTGTAACACATCAGATTTTTTATGTCCTGGACATGCAAAGAGAATGGAATGCGCCACATAGCAACCAGCGCTTAAATATTTGACTATCGCTTAAATACTACCATATTACCCTTGCATCTACAAGAAAATTAGCAATAATATTGACATCTCGATATCTCAATTAACATGAAGCATATGGAGAATAAGCGTTTGTAAAAGTAGTTTGTACAAGAGTAGAGAAAGTAATGTGAGTGTAACACATCAGATTTTTTTATGTCCTGACATGCAAAGAGAATGGAATGCGCCACATAGCAACCAGCGTTAAAATATTTGACTATCGCTTAAAAGCTACCATATTCCCCTTGCATCTACAAGAAAATTACCAATAAGATTGACATCTCGATATCTCGATTAACATGAAGCATATGGAGAATAGGCGTTTGTAAAATTAGATTGTACAAGAGTAGAGAAAGTCATGTGAGTGTAACACATCAGATTTTTTTTTGTCTTGGATATGCAAAGAGTTATAATCTGTGGCAAAGGGAATGGTGCTGCACCTAGCAACCAGCTATTAAGATATATGTGTGAGCTTAAAGGCTACTGTTTTTCTATATTGCCCTTGTAAATATATTTTCCCCTACATCTACAAGAAAATTAGGAATAAGATAGAGTTTGCAAATGTTTATCTCGATTAACATGAACTAGATGGATAATAAGCGTTTGTAAAAATAGTTTGTACAAGAGTAGAGAAAGTCATGTGAGTGTAACATATCAGATTTTTTTTATATCAGCCCAGATTAATTCGATTGGGGTTAGATCTGGATGACACGGTGGCAGTCTAAGTATATTATGGCCATGTTGTATTACTATCTGATCAAGTATGTATGACTTCTGAAGCGGTTTGTTGACTTTAATTAAGTTATATAGCTTTGTTTTACTCATGCTTTCATCTAAAGCTATATTATGCCTAAGTAACCAAGCTCTCATTTCTTCTTGCAAGGAATTTGAGGTAGGTGGTTTGTCAATTTAAGCGTTATGGTATGAAGCATTGTCGATAACCAGAACGGACCCAGCAGGCATATTAGTACCAACATGGTGTTGATTCACTTCATGTAATTTTCTGTAATCATTTCTTGATGAAAGTCTCCTGTTTTTTGTTGCGACTTGTAAAAGAAGTGCATTTGAAACGAAGCCGATCTTTGCAACAGCATGAACGATAATAAGTATTTGCCCTTTGACAACAGGTGCCTGCAAACCTAATTTGCTATCGTCATTCCAACTTTTAGATGTATGACTGCTGTGTATGTGTGACTCATCTTCATACACTTAGTTTGACCCTCTAATTTATACCTCTGAGTAAGGTAGGTACTCTTCCATCTGAGATCGTATGTCGTGCTTTTCTATTAGAACTCTTCTATTTGATTTCGTTTCTTTCACTTGAACCCTAAATCTTTTATAAATTTTCTGAGATTTGTAGCACCACCTTGAAAATTTATACTGTCTTTCAACTTTATGAGCAATCTGCTTATTGTTGGCACAGTTTTTTTTCAACATGAAATTGCGAATTGTGCGCCGAATGAGGCATTTGAAGAAATCGTCTATTTCTGTAATACGCTTAGGGACCTTATGTTTCTTCCTAGGTGTATCAAATGGTACTCCTTCATCCACGTATTTTTTCTTATCTTTGAGAACTCTAACGGAACTCAGTGAAACAACAGTTGCTTTGGCTACTCTTTCTTTCACTGTCTTAAGGCTTTTGTGGAACTCGGGTGAACATATATCTTCACCCTTCATCTCTGCTTCTTGCTTCATGAAGTCGAGGACATTTGCACTTTGAGTATGTAATACCTTACGCTTAACTTTGAAAACGTAGGAACCATGGTTATAAATATAACAAATATAAAATAAGCATTATTTAGGTACTGCTCTATTTGAAATTACAACCAGATGCGGACACTTTCTATGCAGACTGTATGTGTTACGCACTGTGAGTAAGCAAAGGTATTATATCGCTTTCGTTGATTAAGCTAAACATAAACCATTCCTAGGCTCGGCAGCTGGGGTGGCAATCAAGGTCACGATTCCAGAAGTTTTGCGACAGCTATAACATATTCCTCCATTTTTCCAGATCATAAGCACTGTAGTTAATTTTTTACTTTCTCTACTACGTATAGTAAGTAGGGGAAGTATTGCATTCCACCCAAAAATTCGATACCGAGATTTCACCGGAAATACATGTTTTGAGACCTCCTGAATCCAAAAAAGGCATTTTTGGAAACATGTCCTTGTGTGTGTCTGTGTGTGTGTGTCTGTGTGTGTGTGTGTGTGTCTGTGAACAGCATAACTCAAAAACTAACAGTCGGATAAACACCAAACTTGGTATTTACGTTCAGTATCTTCCAGAGATGCGACACGAAGGTTTTCAAGAAAATCCCCCACCCCAGACTACCCTTTACATGGAACATTTTTCGAAAATTTTAATTTTCTCAAAAATGGCTCTAACGATTTTGATGAAAATATCATATGTTTAACATAATGTCATGAGAAATGAAATGTATATCTCGAAATTTCTGGGAATGTCTCCAAAAGTATTCTTCATTATGAACGACTTTTGCATAACTGGTAAACCATAAGAGATAGACAAAATTTTACTACACAAAAAATGTAGATCGCGTTAAAATACACAACTTATATCATATACATTTTTTTTGTTGAGTGAACCGTTTTCGAAATATTGCTTGTTATTTCCTTAAATTTTCCAATACTTATACTTTTTCTCAAATTCGTTATTCATTTTTTTGTCCTGGACATGCAAAGAGAATGGAATGCGCCACATAGCAACCAGCGATAAAATATTTGACTATCGCTTAAAAGCTACCATATTCCCCTTGCATCTACAAGAAAGTTACAAATAAGATTGACATCTCGATATCTCGATTAATATGAAGCATTTGGAGAATAGGCGTTTGTAATAATAGATTGTACAAGAGTAGAGAAAGTCATGTGAGTGTAACACATCAGATTTTTTATTAAAGGATTAATTCAGTTTGTATCCCACACAATGAGTATTCCTCATTCTTCCAGGATGTTTTGTCAACACTAGTGCGCCACCAAAAGACAATTTGTCTATTTTTGTCTACCACGTACATAGTAGATATAGAAGGTATTGCATTCCAGCCAAACATTCAATATCTTTTTCCGTGGGGGGAAATACATTACCGCATTCGAACCCCAGCCTTTGTGCAATGGCTGGGGGATTTGTGGGGCTCGCCGCTCAAACGTGGAATACCCACTAAAATACCCTCCCACGCGTTACTCGTATATTGCTATGTGTGTATATGCATTCATGCATTTGCCGGGTTCCACATAGCAACCCAGTTAGTATGTGTGCTATGAATTCGAATTTGCCTGATTGTGTCATTATTGCTCATATATGTATAACTTTATGTTTACGGCTTTTGGAATGTCGTTTATATGTGTGTAAAACAGAGTCGGCCCAAGTAGACTACCTTGTGGCACTCCTGCTTTGATTGGGCAGCATTGAGAGGTGATTGTTAACTCTCGATTGAAACTTTCGGTTGCTGAGGTAGTTTTATTAGCGAGTCGTGTATGTTTAGTATTTTGAGCGTCTTAAGTAGACCAGCGTGCCATACTTTGTCGAATGCTCGTTCGACGTCGAGCCTTTGATTTGTTTATGTTGAAACCGTAGGTGATGTTTTCAGTTGGTCTGATTAACTGTAGGGTAAGAGATAGACAAAATTTTACTGTACAAAAATGTAGAGCTCATTAAAACACACAGTTTATGTCATATACATTTTGTGTGTGGAGTGAACTATATCCGAGATATTCCTTGTTATTTGTTTCAACTTTCGAATACTTATACTTTTTCTCAAATGGAAATTCGTTATTCGTTTTTACTTATTCCACCCAAAAATTCGATACCGGGATTTCACCGGAAATATATGTTTTGAGAACCCCTGAATCCAAAAAAAAAGCATTTTTGAAAACATGTCCGTATGTGTCTGTGTGTGTGTCTGTGAACAGCATAACTCAGAAACGAACAGTCGGATAAACACCAAACTTGGTATATAGGTTCAGTATCTTCCAGAGATGCAACACGAAGGTTTTCAAGAAAATCCCCCCACCCCAGATTACCCTTTACATTGGAACATTTTTCGAAAATTTTAATTTTCTCAAAAATGGCTCTAACGATTTTGATTAAAATATATATTTAAGATATTTTCATGACAAATAAAATGATTATCTTGAATTTCCTGGGAATGTCTCCAAAAGTATTTTTCATTGTGAACGACTTTTGCATAACTGGTAAACCATAAGAGATAGACAAAATTTTACTACACAAAAAATGTGGATCGCGTTAATATATACAATTTATGTCATATACATTTTTTTGTTGAGTGAACCATTTTCGAGATATTGCTTGTTATTCCCTTAAATTTTTCAATACTTATATTCAAATGGGAATTCGTTATTCGTTTTTTGTCTTGTATATGCAAAGAGTATTAATCTGAGGCAAAGAGAATGGTGCTGCACCTAGCAACCAGTTATTAAGACATATGTATATGCTTAAAGGTTACTGTATTTCTATATTGCCCTTGCAAATACAAAACAAGGTACATAGTATGCCTTAAGCGATAATCGAATATTTTTAGAACTGGTCGCTATGTATAAAATGTAATTCTCTTTGCATGTCAAAAGATCGTTTCTGCAAATGTTTATATCGATTAATATGAAATAGATGGAGAATAAGAGCTTGTAAAATTAATTTGTACAAGAGTAGAGAAAGTCATGCGAGTGTAACACATCAGATTTTTTTATGTCCTGGACATGCGAAGAGAATGGAATACTCCACATAGCAACCAGCTCTTAAAACATTTGACTATCGCTTAAAGCCTACCATATTCCCCTTGCAACTACAAGAAAATTAGCAATAACTTTGCAAATGTTTATTTCGATTAATATGAAGTGCACGGGAATAAGCGTTTGTAAAAATAGTTGTACAGGGGTAGAGAAAGGTTTTCTTTGGGGCTAGTTTCCTGGGTTTATGCATTTAAGAACATTGAAACAAATCAATATAATGCGGCGAATATTTTCTACATCCTAACGATGTGGAACTAAGAAAGCCTTTCAGCGTCCTGCATTTGGTGACAAGAAAACAGCTTTTGTTTCCTGATTTACTTGTACGACCTTCATCACACAACTTTTCCTAAGTTCACGGTTGTACCAGCAGCATTCCTAAAGACTGCTCTGAGCTTGAACTTGGAATCGAAACTCTATCCTTTCAAAAGCAATGACGCTGTTCAGTCAGTAATTACCCTTCTTACTTTTTCTACCATGTGCATAGTAGGTAGAGAAGGTATTGCATTCCACCCAACAATTCGGTACCGAAACTTTACCGCAAATACATGTTTTGAGGCCCCCTGAATTCAAACTAAATATTTTTAGAAAAAGATCCGTGTTTGTGTGAACAGCATAACTCAAAAACGAAAAGTCGGTTATGTACCAAATTTGGTTTTTAGATTTAATACCTACCAAAGCTGCGACATGGAGGTTTCCAAGAAATTGGTGTTAACGCTTTGATTAAAATACCATATATTAAAGGTATTTACATGCTAAATAAAATGTATATCTTAAATTTTCTGGAAATATTCTTTGAAGTCCTCTTCATTCGGAAGGAATTTTGTATAATCTTGTATAACTAAACGTTACGCAATAGACGAAAACGCGCTAGAGAAGACTGTAGAACTATTTAAAACACACGTTTTATTTCACATAACGTTATTATGGCATTAGCCATTTCCGAGATATCGTTTATTAATGGTTCGTATTTTTTAATACAAGTTTTGAGGCCCCCTGAATAAAAGAAAAAAGCATTTTTAGAAAATGATCCGTTGTGTGTCTGAGTGTTTGTGAACAGCATAACTCCAAAACGAAAAGTTGAATAAATACAAAATTGCGTATTTAGGTTCAGTGTCTTTCAAAGATGCGACACGAGCATTTTAAAGAAACTCTCCCCATCCCAGACTACCCTTTACATGGAACATTTTTTGAAAATGTTGATTTTCTCAAAAATACGTCCAACGATTTTGTTTAAAACATCATGTTTAAGATATTTTATGGCAAATGAAATGTATATGATGAATCTTCTTGGAATACTCCCAAAAGCCGTCTTCATTCTGAATGACTTTGCATAACTGGTAAACTGTAAGAGATAAACAAAATTTTTCTGCACAAAAATTGTAGACCTCGTTAAAATACACATTTATTCATATATATTTTTTTTCGTGGAGTGAACCATTTTCGAGATATTCCTTGTTATTTATTTGAATTTTCCAATGTTTATACTTTTTCTCAAATGGAATTCGTTATTCGTTTTTTTTATGTCCTGGACATGCAAAGAGAGTAGAAAGCGCCACATAGCAACCAGCGCTTAAAACATTTGACTATCGCTTAAAGTCTACCATATTCCCCTTGCATCTACAAGAAAATTAGCAATAAGATTAACATTTCGATATCTCGATTAACATGGAGCATATGGAGAATAAGCGTTTGTAAAAATAGTTTGTACAAAAGTAAAGAAAGTCATGTGAGTGTAACACATCACATTTTTTCCTAGCGCTACCTTCCTGAATTCATGCATTTATGAACAGTGAAACAAATTGACGTAATGCAGCGATATTGATATATTCTTGCATCCCAATGATGTCAAACTGAGAAAACATTTCTGCGTCCTTCATTTGGTTACAGGAAAACAGCTTTTGTCTTTTGAATTACTTGAACGACCTTCATGTACAACTTTTCCTGAGTTCACGGTTATAACAGCAGCATTTCTAAAGACTGCTCTGAGCTTGAATGTGGAATCAAAGCTCTTTCCTTTGAAAAACAATCACGCTTTTAATTACTAATTACTCTTTTTTACTTTCTCTATTACGTGTAGTAAGTATAGGTGTTTGAGTTTAGCATCTTCCAAGGATACGACAAACAGATTTTAAAGAAAATCCCCCACCCCAGACTTCCTTTACATTGAACATTTTTCGAAAATTTTGATTTTCTCAAAATGGCCCTAACGATTTTGTTTAAAAGATCGTATGTTTAAGATATTTTCATAAAGCTCGTCTCAGAATGCCGGGAATCCTTAATGGCACTGGCTGAACACAATAAGGTTCAACTTATGTGGGTGCCAGGACATATAGGTATACCAGGCAATGAGAAAGCAGATGAAGCAGCCAAGATTGGCAGTGAAATCCCATTTTTTGGTCCGGAGCCTGTACTGGGAGTGTCCTACAGACCAGTGAAACAGGCTATTAAGTGCTGGGCTCAAGCAGAACACAAGAACTACTGGAACTCCATTGAGGGTTGCAGACATTCCAAGTTGTTCATTACAGACCTGGATAACAGCCGGGCAAAATACTTGCGCGGTCTTAGTAGAAGAAGACTTGCATGGGCAACAGGATTCATTACAGGACACTGTGCCCTAAAGTTTAATCTATACAGAATGGGGTTGTTTTACAACCCTATCTGTAGTAGATGTCTAGAAGGACATGGGACTGTTATGTGATTGCCCTGCTCTTGCGAGTCAAAGAGCAAGTATTTTTGGCAGTCACTTTCCAAAGATAGATGAACTATCGAAAGCCTCAGTTAGCAGTCTGGTTAAGTTCATATCGAGCAACAGACTACTTAACTGATGAAAGGGGGGATGCGCAATAGATCTTAAGGTCGCAGTGCTTGGGCATAAAATCCACCCCTTCTCAAACTAGAACTAGAAAGTATTTTCATGGCAATTGAAATGTATATCTTGAATTTGCTAGGAATGTTCCCAAAATTCCTCCTCGTTCTGAATGACTTTTGCATAAAATTTACTACGCAAAAAATATAGATCTCATTAAAACACACAATTTATGTTATATACACAGTTTTTTTCAAATGGGAATTCGATATTCCTTATTTCCTTTGTGTGTGCGTGTGTGTATGTGTGTGTGTCTGTGTGTGTGTGTGTGTGTGTGTGTGTGTGTGTCTGTGTGTGTCCTTGACATGCAAGGAAAACGAATGCTCCACATAGCAACCAGCTTTTAAAAGATTTCACTATCGCTTAAAGCCTACCAATTCCCCTTTGCCTACAAGAAAATTAGCAATTAAAATAGTTTCTGCAAATGTTTCTGTCGATTAACATGAAGTAGATGGAGAATAAACGTTTGTAAAAATAATTTGTACAATAGTAGGAAAAGTCATGTGAGTGCAGCACATCAGATTTTTGGAAACCCGTTCCTCTGTGTGTGTGTGTGTCTGTGAACAGCATAACTCAAAAATAAAAGTCCGATAAATACCAGACTTGGTATTTTAGTTTAGTATTTTCCAAGGATGGGACCCGAAGACTTTAAAGAAAACAGCTTTTAAAGAAAATCCACCCCAGACTACCCTTCATTTGAAACATGTTCCAAAATTTTGACTTTATCAAAAGTAGCTCTAACGATTTTGATTAAAATATCATATTTTCAAGGTATTTTTATAGCAAATAAAATGCATATCTTGAATTTTCTGGGAATGTCCCCGTAAAGTCCTCTTGATTCTGAATAACTTTCGCATAACTGGTAAACCGTAAGAGATGCCAAAATTTTACTACGCAAAAACAGTAGATCGTGTTAAAACACACAATTTATGCCATATATTTTTTTCCTGTCGAGTGAACCATTTCCGAGATATTCCTAGTTATCTGTTTGAATTTTCCAATAAATTACTTTTTTCTCAAATGGCAATTCGTTGTTCCTTTTTTTTATGTCCTGGACACGCAAAGAGAATGGAATGTTCCATATAGCAACCAGCTATTAAAGCATTTGACTATCGCTTAAAGCCTACCATATTCCCCTTGCACCTACAAGAACATTAGCAATAAGATAGTTTCTGAAAATGTTTATCTGGTTTAACATGAAGTATATGGAGAATAGGCGTTTGTAAAAATAATTTGCACAAGAGTAGAGAAATTCATGCGAGTGCAACATATCAGGTTTTTCATGTGTGTAGAATATGTGATTCGGACAGTATGTAAGGATAGAATGTTCCATAAATTCCTAAACGTTTTACTGCATTTTATAAATCAAGGACGTTAGTGATTGGACCGCTAAAGTTGATCCACAGGATTCCATCCTTAATGTTGCTTGTTAGTCTGAAAATGTTAAGACCTTGCGAGGTGGCGCCTAATAAAGTGTTCGATCTCCGGCGACCACCTATGGGTTTTTCGTGGTTTCCCCGTTCGGCAGGAGGATGCTGGAGTGGTTCCTCTTCTACCATGGCTTTCTTACCCATTATATCCTTCATTGTCATCTGTTCCAGGGTTGTAGGATGGTGTTCGGCGTTTTGCGACTGGTGACTTTGTAGAGGTTTTCTCCCTGGCGTCGGTCGGGAGTGCCCAGTCGGAACCTATCTCTGAAGTGTGCCTCACCAGGGAGGGACCGCAGTGGATAGGGTCTCATAGGTGGTGACGGGCGGCGTCAGATGTATTCTATCCGGAAATGTTAGGGCTCCTGTTCATGATTGCGTTCATCGTCATCCAAAACTGTCGCTCTTCGGGTCTCTCCGTCCCTTCCAGGGCCAGAAGCAAAAAGGACTACTTAGCCTACGTGCACTGCTCTGCCCGGTTGCAGGGGCCCCTCCGTTAATGTGTAAGTTTACCTTCAAAATTTTAAGTCAGTCTTACCCGGAATTATGTTTAGATGACGAGTAAACCGTGGTAACGCGACTCGTATTCTGAAAGTCCCGGTTTCGATTCCCATCATACCCACGGTTTTTTTCGAAGGTTTTCCTGGGTAGCCAGGCGAATGTTGGAGTGGTTGGTTTCAGCCACCGAATTTCCTGTTCCTCCATATTCATCCTGTTTAGATCTCTGCCAGGGTTGGAAGTGTCGACGATGGTGTTTCGGTGTGGCGTGGCAGGAAAAAGTGTGCTCTCTGAGGAACTTTCTCCGTCCCTTGGCTTTCGGCTGGTTGCCGGGGTAAACATACCGCCCCTTCGGAGCGGGATGTTGGAGGGTCTCGTTCTGCCTATCCGACTGTCATTTCTATGCCGTCACTCCAGGTTTCGACCGCCCAGTGTCTCCTCTCACCTCCTCCCCTTCCCTCCCGGGGATGCCCCCTTGTGGTGCATAGTTACAACATCCATACTAGAGCAGAGCCGAGTCCACTCCAGTAGTCAGGGAAATAAAAGGTAATTAAAATCAAAACCTGTTTTCAATGCCAGACAGAGAACTGGTTAACTTTGAAGTTTCCTTTACATTTAGGCATGTTGGTGATAAATAAGATGTTATAAAAACGGTTGCTTTTCGTGATACTGTAAGACCTTGGACGAAGGAGACAGAAAATCTACTTAAACGATCGAAGAATTTCAAGGTCAACACGAATGTTGAAGGTAACATTAGAAGCAATGACAACATAATAACAGTGCTGCTTGGATATAACATAACGGACAAAAAAAGAAAGACGAAGAACTAAAGACCGGCAAAAACTGAAATTCAATATTTTAATTGCACGTGGTAGCGATAAGGAAACAAGCATACTCAACATAACTCAAAAACCACAAGTCGGATAAATACTAAACTTGGTATTTAGATTCAGTATCTTTCAAAGGTGCAACACGAAGGTTTTCAAGAAAATCCACCCACCCCAGACTACCCTTTACATGGTACATCTTTAAAAAATTTTGATTTTCTCAAAAATTGCTCTAACTATTTAGACTAATATTGTATGTTTAAGATATTTTCATGGAAAATGAAATGTATATCTTGAATTTTCTGGGAATGTCTCCAAAAGTATTCTTCATTGTGAACGACTTTCGCATAACTGGTAAACCATAAGGGATAGACAAAATTTTACTACACAAAAAATGTAGATCGCGTTAAAATACACAATTTATGTCATATACATTTTTTTTGAGTGAACCATTTTCGAGATATTGCTTGTTATTCCCTTAAATTTTTCAATACTTATTTTCTCAAATGGGAATTCGTTATTCATTTTTTTATCTTGGATATGCAAAGAGTTATAATCTGTGGCAAAGAGAATGGTGCTGCACCTAGCAACCAGCTATTAAGATATATGTCTATGCTTAAAGGCTACTGCATTTCTATATTGCCCTTGCAATTACAAAACAAGGGGAACATAGTACGCCTTAAGCGATAGTCAAATATTTTTAGAACTGGTCCCTATGTGTAAAGTGTAATTCTCTTTGCATGTCAAAAGATCGTTTCTGCAAATGTTTATCTCGATTAATACGAAATAGATGGAGAATAAGAGTTTGTAAACATAGTTTGTACAAGAGTAGAGAAAGTCATGTGACTGTAACACATCAGATTTTTTATGTCGTGGACATGCAAAGAGAATGAAATGCTCCACATAGCAACCAGCTCTTAAAAGAGTTGACTATCGCTTAAAGCCTACCGTATTACCCTTGCAGCTACATGAAAATTAGCAATAAGATTTACATACCATATCTCGATTAACATGAAGTAGATGGAGGTTAAGCGTTTGTAAAAATATTTTGTACACGAGTAGGGAAAGTCATATGATTGCAACACATCAGATTTTTTTGTATAATAAGTTTTCTGTCTGTCTCTTGTCCTTCACCAGTTACGCAAAGTTGTGCGAAATTCTTTCCGAATGAAGTGGCCTGTGCAAGCTATTCCCATAAAATTCAAAATATAATTTTATTCCGTATTTAAATATCTTAAATATGTGGTATGTTAATCAAAATCATTAGAGTCGCTTTTGTGAAGATCAAAAACTTTGAAAAATGTTCCATGTAAGGGCATGCAGTGGGGTATTTTTAATCCAAATAAACTTTTGCAGAAATAGTTACATTACATATTGCGTTACAGATGTAAAGGGAACAGCGATAGTCAAATGTTTAAGAACTGGATGCTATACACTGACTTTAAAATACTATACTGTTTCCATGCAATCGCGAGAAACAACTGAATGTTGACAGGACTTTAAAAGAATTGCTAAGTATTGAACAATTCGAACCATTAATAACGGATACCTCAGAAATTGCTTATCGCACAAAAAAATATTTGAAATAAATTGTGTTTTTTAAAGATATACAGTTCTTTTTGTTTTTTGTTTTTTGTGTAGTACATTTTCGTCTATTGCTTAACGTTTACCAGTTATACAAGATTATACGAAGTTCCTTCCGAAAGAAGAAGACTTTAAAAGGCTATTCCCAGAAAGTTCAAGATGTACGTTTTATTTGCTTTAATATATCGTATTTTAATGAAAATCTTTAAGTATTTTTTAGAAAATAAAACATTTCGATATTCTTGAAAATCTTCTTGTCGCATCCTTAAAAGATACTGAACCTAAATATTAAGTTTGGTATTTATCGGAATTTTCATTTTTGAGTTATGCTGCTCACAGACGTAAAAAGCTTTTCTATTCAGAAGCTCAAAGCATGTATTTTTGGTGAAATCTCGGTATCAAATCTTTGCATAGAATGCACCACCTTCTCTACTTACTAGGTACGTGGTAGAGAAAGTAAAAACATTTTTTTTTATTCACGAGTCCCCAAAAGCTATATTTTATATGAAATATCGATATCTTATTACTTTCTCTACCACGGATAATAAGTAGGGGAAGTATTGCATTCCATCGAAAAATACGATATCGAGATTTCACCGGAAATACATGTTTTGAGGCCCCCTGAATCCAAAAAAAGAATTTTTAGAAAAAGGTCCGTGTGTGTGCGTCTGTCTGTGAATAGCATAACTCAAAAAGGAAAAGTCGGATAAATACGAAACTTGATATTTGGGTTCAGTAACTTTCAAAGATGCAACCTGACGATTTTTAAGAAAATTCCCTCACCCCAGACTATTATTTACATGGAAAATTTTTGAAAATGTTGATTTTCTCAAAAATTGTTCCAACGATTTGGATTAATATCGTATGTTTAAGATATTTTTATGACAAATGGAATGTATATCTTGAATTTTCTGGGAATGTCTCCAAAAGTATTCTTCATTGTGAACGACTTTTGCATAACTGGTAAACCATAAGAGATAGACAAAATTTCACTGCACAAAAATGTAGATTGCGTTAAAATACACAATTTATGTCATATACCTTTTTGTTGTTGAGTGAACCATTTTCGAGATATTGCTTGTTATTCCCTTAAATTTTCCAATACTTATACTTTTTCTCAAATGGGAATTCCGTATGCATTTTTTGTCTTGGATATGGCAACAGTATTAATCTGTGGCAAAGAGAATAGTGCTGCACATAGCTACCAGCTATTAAGAGATATGTCTATGCTTAAAGGCTACTGTATTTCTATATTGCCCTTGTAAATACGAGAGCTGATCAACAAAGACTGAGACTGAAATTTTTTCACAGATGTTTATTACTCCAATTCAATGTTTACATGATCTTTTTCAAAGTAGTCCCCTTCTACTTCAATACACTTTTTATAGCATCTCTGCTGGTCCTTGAACACGTGCTGCAGACCATTCTTTGTCAGGTCCTTGAGAATCACCTCACTTTTCTTGAGCACTGCTTCAGAGTTCTCAAATCGAATACCCTTAAGCTTTGCCTTTAGTGATGGGAATAAAAAAAAGTCACAGGGTGCAAGATCGGGGCTATAAGTTGGATGTGGTACACAGGTAATGTTGAATCGAGCCAGAAATTGCATGACTTGATTTGCGACGTGAGGCCGTGCATTGTCATGATGAAGTCGCCACCCAGTCCGAGAAAGCTCTGGTCGTTTCTTTGCAATGTGCTTCCTCAGTGTAGCCAATACTGACGTGTAATATGCTGCTGTAACAGTAGTGTGAGGGGGAACTGCATGCTGGTAAATCATTCCATTACAGTCAAAAAATGTTATCACCATCACTTTCCCTGCAGATGGAACAACTTTTGCCTTTTTTGGTGTTGGAGAACCTGGCGATTTCCACACTGTGCTGGCTTGATTTCCTTCAGGATCATAATGATGCAGCCATGACTCATTAACAATGATAATCAATTTAAAAAATGCATCACCTCCATTGTCTGGTATGCGAAATGCACGTAGGATCTACAAAATAGAGCATTACTACCAACTTACCAATACGAGAGTGCTGCCTCTTACGAACATTGTACATAAAAACCCGCTCTTTTCGAATATTTATGTTACAGATACGAAACTATCACGGAAGCTACAGGAAAAAATCAGTCTCATTCTTTGTTGATCAGCCCTCGTACAAAACAGGGGGAACATAGTACGCCTTAAGCGATAGTCAAATTTTTTAGAACTGGTCGCTATGTGTAAAATGTAATTCTCTTTGCATGTCATAAGATCGTTTCTGCAAATGTTTATCTCGATTAATATGAAATAGATGGAGAATAAGAGTTTGTAAAAATAGTTTGTATAAGAGTAGAGAAAGTCATGTGAGTGTAACACATCAGAGTTTTTTTGTGTCCTGGTAATGCAAAGAGAATGGAATACTCCACATAGCAACCAGTTCTTAAAATATTTTACTATCGCTTTAAGCCTAGCAATTCCCCTTGCACCTACAAGAAAATTAGCAATAAAATTAACATCTCGATAAACATGAAGCATATGGAGAATAATCGTTTGTAAAAATAGTTTGTACAAGAGTAGAGGAAGTCATGTGAGTGTAACACAAATTTTTTGGGAGTGGAATACATACAATACGTACAGAAGTAAACGTTTGTACTGTAAATTATGCCAGCTTTTGTAAATCGTACTGTTATAAAGTTGCTATGTGTTCTGTCCAGGAAAGAGCAATAGCTTATTGTGAGTTATTGTGTAATAGAGAATTGAAACCTTGTGTAATCGCTAATCTGCAATCCTATCGGTAAAATATGTTTTACAGGAGTATTACATTTCAGTAACGAGTGCGCCTAATGAATCAGAAAGTAGTTGATGTCGGAACTGGATTTCATCACCTCCAGGCAAAGAGAAAGTAGGAAATCCTGTTTTTCTATTCAAGCAGCAGAGAAACTTTTGTTTTACCGCGCGATGTCTTAACTTCTTTGCGTTCCCGAAATATTCAACTTACTTACTCTTTCGCCATTCGCGATGCTACTTTCTCTACCACGTAGCTATGGTAGAAGAAATATTGTATTCCACACAAAATTTGGTATCCATATATGTACTGAAACACTCGTTTTGAAATCCTTGAACGAAATTCGGATCTTTTAACAAGCTGTAATTTTTACTTTTACCACGTACATAGTAGGTACCGAGATTTCATAGGAAGTGCATGTGTATAAAAAAATTCTGATGTGATACACTCACCTTCTCTACTCTTGTACAAACTATTTTTACAAACGCTTATTCTCCATCTACTTCATGTTAATCGAGATGTTAATCTTATTGTAATTTTCTTTTAGATGCAAGGGGAATTGGTAGGCTTTAAATGATAGTCAAATATTTTAAGAGCTGGTTGCTATGTGGCGCATTCCATTCTCTTTGTATGTACAGGACATAAAAAATGAATAACGAATTCCCATTTGAGAAAAGTGTAAGTATTGGAAAATTCAAACAAATAAAAAGGAATATCTCGGAATCAATTAACTCGACAAAATAAATGTATATGACATAAATTGTGTGTTTTAACGAGCTCTGCATTTTTTGTGTAGAAAAAGCTTGTCTATCTCTTACGGTTTACCAGTTATGAAAAAGCCATACAGAATGATGAGGTCTTTTGGGGACATTCCCAGAAAATTCATGATGTAGGGGAAAGCTCCCTGATTTAACCGCCTCTTAAATTGAACCGCTCCGATATTTTCCAAACTGTTCGACAGTTGGCACCATAATCCTAGCAGAAGCGTGGCGTGTACAGCTATGAATGCTTGGAGTTGTTGACTTTGCATTCTGAGCTGTGGTTTCAGTTGTATGAAGTGTTGTGTGTTTTTGGTGCTTCAGAAGTAATATTTGACTCATCTAGCTAAGCTTATACGACCAATTAGAGAAGTTTGAGATGCTCTATATATTACATGTTATAAAGTGTTTATTTAGCAACAATATTCATGCATACGTTTTTTCAAACAGCGTCTCTCCTTGTCACATAGATGCTAAAGCTTCCAAAATGGCGTGACTCGTAAATTGAACCACTGTTTGAACCCTATATTGACCTGGTCCAATTTAGGAAACCTATTGAAGTTCTAGGATTGCTCAACTGCGAATATTATATCGTGTGAATAAATATCCACATAATATGCTAAGTTAAAAAAAATCATGTTAAAAACAGTGGATGACATGAATATGTGAATTGTCTGAAATGATGGACATGATCCAGCGTGTGAGTTGTAGGATATGGCTTCACCAAAGTTAGTGCCAAGAAGAAAGTGTTTTATTGTGAAGGCTGTATATAATTGGACTCTTTTGCATGAGAGTAAAATTAGTAAAAACTCTATATTTGCAAATAATACCTATTCCAAAAGCCAAGTGATTGTCATTATATAAAAATTAAAAATGTTCAAAATGCTATTCTTATCACAATTTTGCACTCTACTTTTGTTGCTGATAGCACATTTGTTTTGAACGTACAATAAAATAATTGTATTTCGTATTAATAAAAGTACTTTTAAACTTGAAAGTATGTGGTTCATTTTAAGACACGGGTGGTTCAATTTAAGGACCACGTTCCTAATTTGAACCGATTTACACCATCTCACTTTTTAAATGTTATTTAATTGGTAATTGTATTAGTTTTAAATTGTTTTGAGGATATTTATAGCGCAAGGATTTATGGCTGTAACGCTTGTGTTTCTGAAAATTTTGATTTGAAATTATAATTATTATTTACTATTAGGCTTAAGTGGTTCAATATAGGGAACTTTCCCCTACATTTCATTTGCTATGAAAGTATCAAACTTGATATTTTAATCAAAATCGTTAGAGCCATTTTTGAGAAAATAAAAATTTTCGAAAAATGTTCCATATAAATGGTAGTCTGGGGAGTTGGAGACTTACTTGAAAATCTTCGTGTCGCATCTTTGAAAGATACTGAACCTAAATACCAAGTTTGGTATTTATCCGACTTCTCGTTTTTGAGTTATGCTGTTTACAGACACACACACACGCGGATCTTTTTTCTAAAATTGCTTTTTTTTGGATGCAGGGGACCTCAAAACTGGTATTTCCATTCAAATTACGGAATTTTTGGGTGGAATGCAATACTTACTCTACGTAGTAGGGAATATAAATAGTATTTTTAGAGAACGGTCTGTGTGTATGTGTGTGTGTCTGTGAACAGCATAACTTAAAAACGAAAATTCGCATAAATACCAAGCTTGATATTTATGTTTAGGTTTAGTACCTTCCAGAGATGCACACGAGGATTTTCAAAAAGAATCCCACACCTCAAATCCTTTACAAGGAGCATTTTTCGAAACTTTTATGTTCTAAAAAATTGCTGTGGCGATTTTAATTAAAATACCACATATTAAATATATTTATATGACAAATGAAATCCATTATCTTCAATTTTCTGGGAATAGCCTGTGAAGCCCTGTTTATTCGGAAGGAATTTTACAAAATCTTTTTTAACTGCTAAACGTTAAGCGATAGACGAGAACGTACTACACAAAAAATGTAGATCTCTTTAAAACACACAATTTATTTCAAATAACCTTTTTTGTGGCATCAGCCGTTTCCAAGATATCCGTTGTTAATGGTTTGTATTGTGCAATACTTAGCCATTCTTTTAAAGCCATAAATGTATAAATAACGATACAAATAAATTAAACAAAATATTGAACTATTATAAAACAAATAATTATTATGAAAACAATGGACTGTTATAAATAGATAACTTTAATATTATTATTGTTAATTAAGGAAATTTTAAATAAAATATAAATATGAACAAAATTATCAAAAGATTAATATCTTAATAGAAGGTTTTGTGCTGGCTAGCAGTACATTTTCGCCGATTTTCAATGAATATAGTTAAACAGGAGTTGGTTACCAGTTGCTACGAGAATAGTCCCAGAAGTACCCGACATAACGTAGTGGTTGTTGTTTCAAACAAATGACTATGATAGAAAGTACTACCCTTATAAAGCTTAAGTCTGAAGTTTGACGATGCCATTGTTTAGTAATTGTTTGGCAGGCACTAATAGTGAACCCTCTCAGCGAATTTGTAAACATGGATAAAACTGGCCATCGTTATCTGATACAATACTTTCATTTGAAAGGTCTTAGTCCAACTAATATTAAAGCTGAGCTAGATCCTACTCTGGGGGAGTCTGCTCCTTCGTTTACAACAGTAAAATATTGGGTAGTAGAGTTTAAGAGAGGCCGTACGAGCTGCCAAGACGAACATCGCAGTGGTCGACCAAATGAGGTGATCATGCCAGAAATTGTGAAGAAAGTCCACAAAATGGTATTGGATGACCGTCGACTGAAAGTGGGCGAGCTAGCAGACATCGTAGGCATTTCAAAAAGTGTTGTACATCGCATACTGACTGAAAATGTAGACATGAGAAAGCTGTGCGCAAGATGGGTGCCGCATTTACTCACAATGGAAAAAAACAGCGTCGTGAGGATGTTTCAGTCGAGTGTATGGCGATATTTCACTGCAATAAAGCCTTTTGCGTCGATTCATAACCATGGATGAAACATGGGTCCATGACTTCACACCTGAGACGAAGGAACAGTCAAAACAGTGCATTGAAAGGGGAGAATCGGCTCCAAAGAACCGAAGACAGTTCCATCTGCAGGCAAGGTCATGGCGTCAGTTTTTTGGGATGCGCTTGGGATAATTTTCATTGATTATCTTCAAAAAGGAAAAAGAATGAATGGCTAGTATTATGCAAACTTATTGCAGTGTTTGAATGATGAAGTCATGCAAAAACGGCCGTATTTAGTGGAAAAGAAACTTTTGTTTCATCAAGTCAATGTATCAGTTCACACATCCATTATCGCTATGGCCAAAATCAATGAGCTAAAGTTCGAATTGCTTCCTCATGCACCCTATTTGCCAGATTTAGCCCCCTCTGATTATTTTCTAGTTCCAAAGTTGAAGAAATAGATTGGTGCTAAAAGATTTGCCAACAATGAAGAGCTGGAGTCTGTAGTTGATGGCTATTTTGCAGTACTCGATGGTTCTCAGTATAAACAGGATATCGAAGCTATTGAACAGCGCTGGAAAAAGTATATCGGCTGAAAGGAGACTATGTAGAGAAATAAATATGTTTTTTCCCAAAATTTTTGTGTGTTCTCTGTGTTAGGTCGGGTACTTCTGGGACAGCCCTCGTAAGTTTACTGGTTTCCAGTAAGAGTAGATAAATATAGAATTTAGAATTGTAATTAAGTTTTATTTACGCCTTTACTTTAATCTAACAATTTCTATTCTTTTTCTTTCTTTTATTTTTATTTATTATTTTGTAGACTGTGTGTAGTTTGTAGTTATTTTATCTGAAAAAAATTTGATGTAATATAAAATGTAAATGTGTAGTGAGGATAAACGTAAAATTTGAATGTATGTCCCGGTGTAGAAACCAAAGTGCCGGGATAGTATATTCAGTTTTTATTTATTTATTTGTTCCTCGCGATGTCCTGGAAAGAGTATGGAATTTTAAGCCCAGATTATAGCGCCCAGTTCTAAAACATTTGACTATCGCTATTCCCTTTGTATCTATAACGAAATGAGTAATGCAGGTATTTCCGGAAAGGTTTATCTCGATTAAAATGAAGTAGATAGGAAACAATCTGATGTGCTACACTCACATGACTTTCTCTACTCTTGTACAAACTATTCTTACAAACGCTTATTCCCCATATGCTTCATGATAGTCGGGATATCGAGATGTTAATCTTATTGCTAATTTTCTTATAGATGCAAGGGGAATTGGTAGGGCTTTAAGCGATAGTCAAATATTTTAAGAGCTGGTTGCTATGTGGAGTATTCCATTCTCTTTGCATTACCAGGACAAAAAAATGAATAACGAATTCCCATTTTGAGAAAAACTATGAGTATTGGAAACTTTATGGGAATAACAAGGAATATCTCGAAAATGTTTCACTCAACAAAAAAAATGTATATGACATAAATTGTGTATTTTAACGCGATCTACATTTTTTCTGTAGTAAAATTTTGTCTATCTCTTATGGTTTACCAGTTATGCAAAAGTCGTTCACAATTAAGAATACTTTTGGAGACATTCCCAGAAAATTCGAGATATACATTTAATTTTCATGAAAATATCTTAAACATATTTTAATCAAAATCGTTAGAGCCGTTTTTGAGAAAATTAAAATTTTCGAAAAAAGTTCCATATAAAGTGTAATATGGGGTGGGGATTTTCTGGAAAACCTTCGTGTCGCATCTCTGAAAGATACTGAAGCTAAATACCAAGTTTGGTGTTTATCCGACTGCTCGTTTCTGAGTTATGTTGTTCACAGACACACACACAGACAGACACACACAGGGATATGTTTCAAAAATGATTTTTTTTGGATTCAGGGGGCCTCAAAACATGTATTTCCGGTGAAATCTCGGTATCGAATTTTTGGGTGGAATACAATACTTCCCCTACTTACTATACGTAGTAGAGAAAGTAAAAAGTGTGTACCCAACAATAAGCGATAGAGGGAAGAGAATGTCACATGAATGTAACACATTAGATTTTTAGGTGGACAAGAATATATAAATTTTAACAATGTTTTTCAAGTTATGAAAATGTTAACAAGTCGTAAAAATACACAATTTATAATGACTTTATGTCTTTTAAACACAAAGGGAATCTAAGTGTCTAGCAAGACTGTAGTTTATATAACAGAATATCGGCGGAAATAAACGCCGCATATAGTTCATTAAACGTTTGATTTGTGGCAATTTATCCTCACATTTTGCAATACAACGCTATCATTCGATTACTATGCGCAGAAGCAATTGTGCTATTGCACGGTTAGTAATAAAGGTTTTCATTAATAATACAGAAAACATTTTCTGCATACTCATATATAGTTTCGCACCATTGTTGACTTTCTTATCTTTTCCTTTGGCATCTCGTCTACGTGAACACTGTGCGGCGATACACTTGACTCAACTGTGCAGGTATCCCTCTCAGTCGACTACAGGACACCTCTTAACAAACGTAACGACTCCGATGTCGCAGCCCTAGTGATCAGGGTAAAGCTATATAGTATACAGAATGTTTCAGAAATACTTTTACAAACTTCGGATATCGGTTCCTTACACCACAGGAAGGAAAATAGTTCATATGAACATATGTCCCATAATCCTTTGTTTTCTCGTTAGGAGGTGTTCAATACAGTGGTACACTTATAACACACAAAACTCGTAATTAATGCTCGAAATGTCCTCCTCTTGCTTCTATGCATGACTGTACTCGTCGAATGTCGCACCCTGTCAAAAACTCCGGGTTGCTGTTGAATGGTTTCGCAGGCGTCCAAGACAGCCGGCCCTCGTAGCCGTGGTCGCTGGAGTGGTCGCTCCGGCACTCCGCCAAGCTGAGGGTCGCGGGTTCGAGTCCCGCCTCGGGCATGGGTGTTTGTGTGTGTGTGTGTGTTGCGGAAATAAGCGCTATAAAACAGAAAAACACAGTAGTATAATCTGGGAACGACAAGGGAACTTAAAAAAAAAAAATCTGATGTGTTACACTCACATGACTTTCTCTACTCTTGTACAATCTATTTTTACAAACGCCTATTCTCCATATGCTTTATGTTAATCGAGATATCGAGATGTCAAACTTATTGGTATTTTTCTTGTAGATGCAAGGGGAATATGGTAGCTTTTAAGCGATGGTCAAATATTTTAACGCTGGTTGCTATGCGGCGCATTCCATTCTCTTTGCAAGTCCAGGACATAAAAAAATGAATAACGAATTTGAGAAAAAGCATAAGTATTGGAAAATTTAAGGGAATAACAAGCAATATCTCGAAAACGGTTCACTCAACAAAAGAAATGTATATGACATAAGTTGTGTATTTTAACGAGATCTACATTTTTTGTGTAGTAAAAATTTGTCTATCTCTTATGGTTTACCAGTTATGCAAAAGTCGTTCACAATGAAGAATACTTTTGGAGACATTCCCAGAAAATTCGAGATATACATTTCATTTCTCATGACATTATCTTAAACATATGATATTTTAATCAAAATCGTTAGAGCCATTTTTGAGAAAATTAAAATTTTCGAAAAATGTTCCATGTAAAGGGTAGTCTGGGGTGGGGGGATTTTCTTGAAAACCTTCGTGTCGCATCTCTGGAAGATACTGAACCTAAATACCAAGTTTGGTGTTTATCCGACTGTTCGTTTTTGAGTTATGCTGTTCACACACACACAGACACACACACAGACACACACACAGACACACACACACACAGACACACAGACACACACACGGACATGTTTCCAAAAATGCTTTTTTTGGATTCAGGAGGTCTCAAAACATGTATTTCCGGTGAAATCTCGGTATCGAATTTTTGGATGGAATGCAATACTTCCCCTACTTACTATACGTAGTAGAGAAAGTAAAAAAAAAAAAAAAAAAGACACTTCGATGAAGCGTTTCTGCATCCGGGATGGCTGCTCCATAAACCAATGATTTAAGATGTCCCCTAGGGGTAAAAATCTACAGTATTGAGGTCGGGAGAACGTGCAGGCCATGGAACTGGTCCTCCTCTGCCTATCCATCGGTCATGGTAAATACCAGTGCATCTCGAACAATGCAACTAAAATGTGCCGAAGCAAGGCGTTTATCCATGTATCAGCAAGGCGACGATAAACTGCGACAAAGTTTGGATGACTGGTTGTCTTCGGTCTGGAAACTCCATCTGATAGAGCCGTGCAGCCTCGCGTCCAATAGCATTCCCGCGACCATACATAAATATTATGTCTGCCTGTTCACGAAATGAATATCCAGCCATGGTGGAACGAAACACGTGCAGTTAACTCACTACATGTACACAATTGAAACGTTGAAGACAGACTAATGACAAACGTAAACAAGTCTCCATGGCAACACTTCGCCATCTACCGTATGTAGTACAATGGGTCAACGCCTTCTATGAATGCATAGAGAAATGAAGTTTTGAGGTAGGACCCGAAGGCCGTTGAACTCCCACTTTCATTGTGACAAGGATTATGGGACATATGTTCATATGAACTTTTTTCCTTCTTTTGGTGTGAAGAACCCATATCGAAGTTTGTAAAAGTATTTCTGAAACATCCGGTATATGGAGGGACCTCCCGAAACCGGGGCAGAGCACCGCAAGTAGACCGCAAGACCCTTGTTGCTTCCAACTTGATCCCTAGAGGGAGAAACTGAAATGGCGACCAGATCCGGATGACGAGGGCGCAAGCATGGGCGGGTCCCTAACGTTTCCAGACAGAACTCATTAGATTCCGCCCGATACCTACCCACAAACAACTCACCTCCAGCGTCCTCGGGGAAGCGCCCACTCGGAGCAGAGATTTAACTGAGCGGTACCGCAGCGACGCCAGGGAAGAAACCTTTACAAGGCGAAAGCCACCGCCCAGCCGCAACCGGCCAAACACCATCGCCTGGTCCTACAACCCTGAAACAGACGATGAGTACAGGAAATGGGGGGAAGGAAAGTCGTGGTCGGGGAAACCACGAAAAACCCATGGCAAGAGTGGGCGGTCGCCGAGGATGGATCCCAGGACCTCCCAAATACACATCATATATGTTGCCGCCTGACGCTCGATATGTATGTGAGCATTTAGGGTTCTAATTGTAATTCCTGTATTTCCTTGTTATACAGAGTGATTTATGAACAACTGACACACTTCTTTCTTTAATTATTTTGTTCGAAATTCACTCAATGCCCCAATTTTAACATCAAATTAAGCAGAATGTTCTGGAGTTTCGATTGCCTGCCACTAGATGCAAAGATGTTCATGTTTTATTCGCAATTGTTGGTTTTATTGTCAGAAACTGTTTTTACAATTTTGTTCTAGTCAACGTGAAAATGGAGTACACATTAAACGAAGGACTCTTCCTTGTAAAGCAATACTGGATTACGAATTCAATTACAGCTACTCAAAGGGCATACCAGTGAGAATTTGGTGTTCGGAATCCTACCCAAAGAAACACAATACTGGTACTGGTAAACAAATTGGAAACAACTGCATCTCTGGTGAGTGAAAAAGACAAAACTCGTTCATCTAGGCTACTCACGGTTGTTGTTGACGTAAGAGCACGACTACATCAGTCACCCAAAAAATCATTAAGACGTTTGTCGCAGGAGACAGGGTACAGCTGAGAGAGCTGTGAAAAGTGCAGGCCTAAAACCGTATAGGATTACGGTTGTCCATCAGTTACAGGGACCAGATAAGGATAGACGACTGAATTATTGTCGTTGGTTTCAGGCGTTCATTATGAAAAATCCTGCCATATTGTCCATCACATAGTTCACAGATAAAGCATGGTTCCATATACCCAGCCCACGCTGTTGGGCCAGCGAAATCCACATGTTATTCATGAAGCACCTATGCACCCGGTTAAAATCGGAGTTTGGTGCGCAATATCCGCACAGAGAATAGCGGGCCCATTTTTTTACTTTCTCTACTACGTATAGTAAGTAGGGGAAGTATTGCATTCCACCCAAAAATTCGATACCGAGATTTCACCGGAAATACATGTTTTGAGACCTCCTGAATCCAAAAAAAGCATTTTTGGAAACATGTCCGTGTGTGTGTCTGTGTGTGTGTGTGTCTGTGTGTGTGTGTGTCTGTGTGTGTGTCTGTGTGTGTGTCTGTGTGTGTGTCTGTGAACAGCATAACTCAAAAACGAACAGTCGGATAAACACCAAACTTGGTATTTAGGTTCAGTATCTTCCAGAGATGCGACACGAAGGTTTTCAAGAAAATCCCCCCACCCCAGGATACCCTTTACATGGAAGATTTTTCGAAAATTTTAATTTTCTCAAAAATGGCTCTAACGATTTTGATTGAAATATCATATGTTTAAGATAATGTCATGAGAAATGAAATGTATATCTCGAATTTTCTGGGAATGTCTCCAAAAGTATTCTTCATTCTGAACGACTTTTGCATAACTGGTAAACTATAAGAGATAGACAAAATTTTACTACACAAAAAATGTAGATCGCGTTAAAATACACAACTTATGTCATATACATTTCTTTTGTTGAGTGAACCGTTTTCGAGATATTGCTTGTTATTTCCTTAAATTTTCCAATACTTATACTTTTTCTCAAATTCGTTATTCATTTTTTTATGTCCTGGACATGCAAAGAGAATGTAATGCGCCACATAGCAACCAGCGTTAAAATATTTGACTATCGCTTAAAAGCTACCATATTCCCCTTGCATCTACAAGAAAATTACCAATAAGGTTGACATCTCGATATCTCAATTAACATGAAGCATATGGAAAATAGGCGTTAGTAAAAATAGATTGTATAGAGTAGAGAAAGTCATGTGAGTGTAACACATCAGATTTTTTTTTTTGGAAAACAATGTGAACCCTGCAGAGTAGCGACGGATTTTCATGGAGTTCGCTGAGCAACTAGACGATGTAGAGCTGAGTCAAGGATATTTTCAGCAGGACGGCGCTACATGCCATATTGCAAGTTTCTTTGACGACCAGATAATTTTCAAGAATCTGTGGCCACCGAGATCTCTGGATTTGACATCGCCGGACTTCTTTCTATGGTGTTACTTAAAAGACAGGGTTTATGGCACACGTCCCCAGACATTGGACAATCTGAAGCACAACATTACACAGGAGATTCAAGCTATTGACAACAGAGTCCTCCAACGAGTGGCCAGAAACATGTTGAGTTGTGTCTTATGCAGGATGGAGGACATTTTCAACATTTGCTATAGAGGTAAATAATCTTCCAAAATTCCTCTACATTATAGGTATAATAAGCTAGCACAACTCGTTTTGAAACAATTAAAGAAATAAATGTGTAAGTTCTTCATAAATCAACCTGTATTTATGATCCCGTTTGGTATATCCTACCGTGTATCTCATAAATGTCATTTCATTTGATTAGCAGTTATAGTATAAGAGCTAGAAATAGATTTTTAAATCATTTCCATAGGCCCAAGTCGGAAGGGAATATCTTAAGCCCCATCTATGAATGTCTCTGATATTTCGACATCGTTATTACCTCAGTTTAGCGTTATGTAAGCATTAACATACGATTTCTGTATTTTAACCTTGAATTTCTGTAAAATAGAACGTGCTCGCCTAAAAATGATTACAATTCTAACAATTGCATATCTTTTTTGTTTTGTTTTTATTACAATACTTTAAACTGCACAGCGCACCAGCGTCTCCACGCTAAAAATGCTACAAAAAATAAAAACCGCAAGGACAACATTGTCTTTTTTGTTTTAGGAAATATATTTTCTGCCAGTAAACCTAAAGAATCAACTTTCGAGAGTTATGCAAGGAATAACCAATCGGTGTGATATCAAGATACTAATTTTTATGGAAAATAAACCATACTAAATATTAAATTATAACCATTTATTATACTATGCCTATAAGCGAATAAACCAAGATGTTACGCCCGAGTAGAAGCGTTGTTCGGCAAATGAGACGTAAGCGAAATATACAGAAATTACACAAATCCATTCAAGTTACCCAAATGAGATTTCTGAGGACAGTAATCGGACTGACAAAGGAAGGTATCATAAAAAATCTGATGCGTTACACTCACATGACTTTCTCTACTCTTGTACAAACTATTTTTACAAACGCTTATTCTCCATCTATTTCATGTTAATCGAGATAAACATTTGCAGACTCTATCTTTTTGCTAAGTTTCTTGTATATGTAAGGGGAATATATATTTACAAGGGCAATATGGAAATATAGTAACCTTTAAGCACATACATATCTCTTAATAGCTGGTTGCTAGGTGCAACGCCATTCTCTTTGCCACAGTTTAATACTCTTTGCATATCCAAGACAAAAAAAAATGAACAACGAATTCCCATTTGAGAAAATAAGTATTGAAAAATTTAAGGGAATAACAAGCAATATCTCGAAAATGGTTCACTCAACAAAAAAAAATCTGATGTGTTACACTCACATGACTTTGTACAATCTACTCTTGTACAATCTAATTTTACAAACGCCTATTCTCCATATGCTTCATGTTAATCGAGATATCGAGATGTCAATCTTATTGGTAATTTTCTTGTACATGCAAGGGAAATATGGTAGCTTTTAAGCGATAGTCAAATATTTTAACTCTGGTTGCTATGTGGCGCATTCCATTCTCTTTGCATGTCCAGGACATAAAAAAAAATGAATAACGCATTTGAGAAAAAGTATAAGTATTGGAAAATTTAAGGAAATAACAAGCAATATCTCGAAAACGGTTCACTCAACAAAAGAAATGTATATGACATAAGTTGTGTATTTTAACGCGATCTACATTTTTTGTGTAGTAAAATTTTGCCTATCTCTTATGGTTTACCAGTTATGCAAAAGTCGTTCACATTGAAGAATACTTTTGGAGAAATTCCCAGAAAATTCGAGATATACATTTCATTTCTCATGACATTATCTTAAACATATGATATTTTCATCAAAATCGTTAGAGCCATTTTTGAGAAAATTAAAATTTTCGAAAAATCTTCCATGTAAAGGGTAGTCTGGGGTGGGGGGATTTTCTTGAAAACCTTCGTGTAGCATCTCTGGAAGATACTGAACCTAAATACCAAGTTTGGTGCTTATCCGACTGTTCGTTTTTGAGTTATGCTGTTCACAGACACACAGACACACACACACACACACACACACACACACACACACACACACACACACACACAGACACACACACGAACATGTTTCCAAAAATGCTTTTTTTGGATTTAGGAGGTCTCAAAACATGTATTTACGGCGAAATCTCGGTATCGAATTTTTGGGTGGAATGCAATACTTCCCCTACTTACTATACGTAATAGAGAAAGTAAAAACTGTAAATGACATAAATTGTGTATTTTGACGCGATCTACAGTTTTTGTGGGGTCAAATTTTGTCTATCTCTTATGGTTTACCAGTTATGCAAAAGTCGTTCACAATGAAGAATACTTTTGGAGACATTCCCAGAAAATTCGATATACCTTTCATTTGTCATGAAAATATCTTAAACATAGGATATTTTAATCAAAATTGTTAGAGCCGTTTTTGAGAAAATTAAAATTTTCGAAAAATGTTCGATGTAAAGGGTAATCTGGGGTGGGGGATTTTCTTAAAAACCTTCGTATCGCATCTCTGGAAGATACTGAACCTAAATACCAAGTTTGGTGTTTATCCGACTGTTCGTTTCTAAGTTATGCCGTTCACAGACACACAGACACACACACGGACATGTTTCCAAAAACGCTTTTTTTTGGATTCAGGGGGTCTCAAAACATTAATTTCCGGTGAAATCTCGGTATCGAATTTTTGGGTGGAATACAATACTTCCCCTATTTGCTATACGTAGTAGAGAAAGTAAAAATCTGGTTTTTCTCTACCTTCTCTCGCTTATTAGTGGGTATACCAACTATTCTTACTAAAGCTTATTTTTCTATCTACTACATTTTAATCCAGATAAACCTTTGCAGAAATAGCTACATTACACGTTTCGTTATAGATAAAAAGATAGATAGTCAAATGTTTAACAACTGGACGCTATGTGCTGACCTTAAAGCTCCATACTATTTCCATGCAATCGCGAGAAATCGACAGGACTTTAAAAGAGTGGCTAAGTGTTCAACAATTCGAACCATTAATATCGAATATCTCGGAAATGGCTAATGTTACATAAAGTTTTTGAAATAAAATATATTTTAAAGAAATCTACATTTCTTTGTATAGTGCGTTTTCGTCTTGCGTTTAACTTTTACCTATTGTGCAAGATTACACAAAATTCATTTTTAATGAAGAAGATTTCAATGGCTGTTCCAAGTAAATTCAATATATACATTTTATTTGTCACGTGGTATCTTTAATATATAGTGTTTTAATCAAAATTTTTTAAAAAATCAAGATTTTCGAAAATGTTCTATATAAAGAGGTAGTGGGGCGGTTTTTTTAAATCATCTTGTCGGATGCTTGGAAGATACTGAACTTAAAAAGCCAAACTTGGTACTTATCCAAATTTTCGTTTTTGAGTTATGCTGTTTACCGAGAGAGACACAGAGAACTTTTTTAAAAATGCTTTTTCTTTAAATTCAGAGGGCCTCAAAGGATATATTCCTGGTGAAATCTCGACATAGAATTTTTGGCTGGAATACAATACTTCACCTACTTAGTATACGTAGTAGAGAGACAGAGAGAGGGGAAAAACATTTTAGAAAATGGAACGCGTGTGCCTGTGAACAGCATAACTCAAAAATGAAAAGTGGAATAAACACCAAAGTTGGTATTTAAGTTCAGTATTTTCCAAGGATACGGCACGAAGATTTCCTTGCGTTCCTCAGTCTGAAACTATCCTTTACATAGAACAATTTTTGAAATTACAAATGATGAATGACTAATTTATCTTCCCACCGATAATAATTGGAATGTTTTTACTAAAAATCTGATGTATTGCACTCACACGACTTTCTCTACTCTTCTTCAAACTATTTGTACAAATGCTTCTTCTCAATCTACTTCATGTTAATCGAGATGTTAATCTTATTGTTAATTTTCTTGTAGGTGCAGGGAATATGGTAGGCTTTAAGAGATAGTCAAATATTTTAAGAGCTGGTTGCTATGTGGAACATTCCATTCTCTTTGCATATCCAGGACATAAACGAATAAGAATTCCCATTTGAGATAAAGTATAAGTATTAGAAAGTTCGAACAAATAACAAGAAATAACTTGGAAATGGTTCACTGGACAAAAAAACAAAAAGTATATGACATAAGTTGTGTGTTTAAACGAAATCTACATTTTTTGTGTAGTAAAATTTTGTTTATATCTTACGGTTTAAAGTTATGCGAAAGTAATTCAGAAAGAAGAGGCCTTTTGGGGACATTTCCAGAAAATTCAAGAAATACATTTGATTTGTCATGAATATATCTTCAACATATGATATTTTAATCAAAATCGTTAGAGTTATTTTTGAGAAAATGTTCCATAAATATTCCATGTAAAAGTCTGTTGGAAGTGGGATATCTTCACGAAAAATCTTCTTGTCGATTCCTTGGAAGATATTGAACTTAAAACCAAGTTTGAATGTTGACTCGCCTATTAGCTCTTGAGTTATGCTGTTCACAGACAGACAGATTGACTGAGTTACACAAATACATACACGGACTTTTTTCTAAAAATGATGGGGAAGTATTGCATTCCACCCAAAATTCGATACCGAGATTTCACAGGAAATACATGTTGTGAGGTGCACTGAATGCATACAAAGCCTTTTTGGAAACATCTCCATGTGTGTGTCTGTGTGTCTGCCTGTGAACAACATAACTCAGAAACGAAGAGTCAGATAAACACCAAACTTGGTATTTAGGTTCAGCATCTTCCAGAGATGCGACACGAAGGTTTTCAAGAAAATCCCCTTACCCCAGAATACCCTTTACGGAACATTTTTGGAAAACTTTAATTTTCTCAAAAATGGCTCTAACAATTTAAAATGAAATACATTTAAGACATTTTTGTGAGAAATGAATTGTATATCTCGAAATTTCTGGGAATATCTCCAAAAGTATTCTTCATTGTGAACGACTTTTGCATAACTGGTAAACCATAAAAGATAGACAAAATTTTACTCCACAAAAATATAGATCGCGTTAAAATACACAATTTGTGTCATACACATTTTTGTTGTTGAGTGAACCATTTTCGAGATATTGCTTGTTATTCCCTTAAATTTTACAATATTTTTCTCAAATGGGAATTCGTTATTACTTTCTCTACTACGTATAGTAAGTAGGGAAAGTATTGTATTCCACCCAAAAATTCGATACCGAGATTTCACCGGAAATACATGTTTTGAGACCCTCTGAATTCAAAAAAAGCATTTTTGGAAACAAGTTCGTGTATGTGTCTGTGTGTATTTGTGTGTTTGTGAAGAGCATAACACAAAAACGAACAGTCGGATAAACACCAAACTTGGTATTTAGGTTCAGTATCTTCCAGAGATGCGACACGAAGGTTTTCAAGAAAATCCCCCCACCCCAGATTACACTTTACATGGAACGTTTTTCGAAAATTTTAATTTTCTCAAAAATGGCTCTAACGATTTTGATTAAAATATCATATGCTTAAGATATTTTCATGACAAATAAAATGTATATCTTGAATTTTTTGGGAATGTCTCCAAACGTATTCTTCATTTTGAACGACTTTTGCACGGACATGTTTCCAAACATGCTTTTTTGGATTCAGGGGGCCCCAAAACATGTATTTCCGGTGAAATCTCGGTATCGAATTTTTGGGTGGAATACAATACCTCCCCTACTTGCTATACGTAGTAGAGAAGTAAAAAGGAAGGAAGGAAGAAAAATAAATCTGATGCGTTACTCACTTTCTATACTCTTGTACTAACTATTTTTACAAACGCTTATTCTCCAAATGCTTAATGTTAATCGAGATGTTAATCTCATTGCTAATATTCTTGTAGGTGCAAGGGGAATATGGTAGTATTTAAGCGATAGTCAAATCTTTTAAGAAACTGGTTGCTATGTGGAGTATTCCATTCTCTTTGCATTACCAGGACAAGAAAAAAGAATAACGATTTTGAAAAAAGTATAAGTATTGGAAAATTTAAGCGAATACCAAGAAATATCTCGAAAAAGGTTCACTCAATAAAAAAAAATCTGATGTGTTACACTCACATGACTTTCTCTACTCTTGTACAAACTATTTTTACAAACGCTTATTCTCCATATGCTTCATGTTAATGGAGATATCGAGATGTAATCTTACTGGTAATTTTCTTGTAGATGCAAGGGAAATATGGTAGCTTTTAAGCGATAGTCAAATATTTTAACGCTGGTTGCTATGTGGCGCAATCCATTCTCTTTGCATGTCCAGGACATAAAAAAAATGAATAACGCATTTGGAAAAAGTATAAGTATTGGAAAATTTAAGGAAATAGCAAGCAATATCTCGAAAACGGTTCACTCAACAAAAGAAATGTATATGACATAAGTTGTGTATTTTAACGCGATCTACATTTTTTGTGTAGTAAAATTTTGTCTATCTCTTATGGTTTACCAGTTATGCAAAAGTCGTTCACAATGAAGAATACTTTTGGAGACATTCCCAGAAAATTCGAGATATACATTTCATTTCTCATGACATTATCTTAAACATATGATATTTTCATCAAAATCGTTAGAGCCATTTATGAGAAAATTAAACTTTTCGAAAACTCTTCCATGTAAAGGGTAGTCTGGGGTGGGGGGATTTTCTTGAAAACCTTCGTGTCGCATCTCTGGAAGATACTGAACCTAAATACCAAGTTTGGTGCTTATCCGACTGTTCGTTTTTGAGTTATGCTGTTCACAGACACACACACAGACACACACACAGACACACACACACAGACACACACACAGACACACACACGGACATGTTTCCAAAAATGCTTTTTTTGGATTCAGGAGGTCTCAAAACGTGTATTTCCGGCCAAAATCTCGGTATCGAATTTTTGGGTGGAATGCAATACTTCCCCTACTTACTATACGTAGTAGAGAAAGTAAAAATTCTGATGTGCCACACTCACATGACTTTCTCTACTCTTGTACAAACTATTTTTACAAACGCTATTCTCCATTTGCTTCATGTTAATCGAGATATCGAGATGTCAATCTTATTGGTAATTTTCTTGTACATGCAAGGGAAATATGGTAGCTTTTAAGCGATAGTCAAATATTTTAACTCTGGTTGCTATGTGGCGCATTCCATTCTCTTTGCATGTCTAGGACATAAAAAAAATGAATAACGCATTTGAGAAAAAGTATAAGTATTGGAAAATTTAAGGAAATAACAAGCAATATCTCGAAAACGGTTCACTCAACAAAGAAATGTATATGACATAAGTTGTGTATTTTAACGTGATATACATTTTTTGTGTAGTAAAATTTTGCCTATCTCTTATGGTTTACCAGTTATGTAAAAGTCGTTCACAATGAAGAATACTTTTGGAGACATTCCCAGAAAATTCGAGATATACATTTCATTTCTCATGACATTATCTTAAACATATGATATTTTCATCAAAATCGTTAGAGCCATTTTTGAGAAAATTAAAATTTTCGAAAAATCTTCCATGTAAAGGGTAGTCTGGGGTGGGGGATTTTCTTGAAAACCTTCGTGTCGCATCTCTGGAAGATACTGAATCTAAATACCAAGTTTGGTGCTTATCCGACTGTTCGTTTTTGAGTTATGCTGTTCACAGACACACAGACACACACACACACACACACACACACACAGACACACACACGAAGATGTTTCCAAAAATGCTTTTTTTGGATTCAGGAGGTCTCAAAACATGTATTTCCGGCGAAATCTCGGTATCGAAATTTTGGGTGGAATGCAATACTTCCCCTACTTACTATACGTAATAGAGAAAGTAAAAACTGTAAATGACATAAATTGTGTATTTTGACGCGATCTACAGTTTTTGTGGGGTCAAATTTTGTCTATCTCTTATGGTTTACCAGTTATGCAAAAGTCGTTCACAATGAAGAATACTTTTGGAGACATTCCCAGAAAATTCGAGATATACCTTTCATTTGTCATGAAAATATCTTAAACATAGGATATTTTAATCAAAATTGTTAGAGCCGTTTTTGAGAAAATTAAAATTTTCGAAAAATGTTCGATGTAAAGGGTAATCTGGGGTGGGGGATTTTCTTAAAAACCTTCGTATCGCATCTCTGGAATATACTGAACCTAAATACCAAGTTTGGTGTTTATCCGACTGTTCGTTTCTAAGTTATGCCGTTCACAGACACACAGACACACACACGGACATGTTTCCAAAAACGCTTTTTTTTGGATTCAGGGGGTCTCAAAACATTAATTTCCGGTGAAATCTCGGTATCGAATTTTTGGGTGGAATACAATACTTCCCCTATTTGCTATACGTAGTAGAGAAAGTAAAAATCTGGTTTTTCTCTATCTTCTCTCGCTTATTAGTGGGTATACCAACTATTCTTACTAAAGCTTATTTTTCTATCTACTACATTTTAATCCAGATAAACCTTTGCAGAAATAGCTACATTACACGTTTCGTTATAGATAAAAAGATAGATAGTCAAATGTTTAACAACTGGACGCTATGTGCTGACCTTAAAGCTCCATACTATTTCCATGCAATCGCGAGAAATAGACAGGACTTTAAAAGAGTGGCTAAGTGTTCAACAATTCGAACCATTAATAACGAATATCTCGGAAATGGCTGATGTTACAAAAAGTTTTTGAAATAAAATATGTTTTAAAGAAATCTACATTTCTTTGTATAGTACGTTTTCGTCTTGCGTTTAACTTTTACCTATTGTGCAAGATTACACAAAATTCATTTCGAATGAAGAAGATTTCAATGGCTGTTCCAAGTAAATTCAATATATACATTTTATTTGTCACGTGGTATCTTTAATATATAGTGTTTTATTCAAAATTTTTTAAAAAATCAAGATTTTCGAAAATGTTCTATATAAAGAGTAGTGGGGCGGATTTTTTTTTAAATCATCTTGTCGGATGCTTGGAAGATACTGAACTTAAAAAGCCAAACTTGGTACTTATCCAAATTTTCGTTTTTGAGTTATGCTGTTTACCGAGAGAGACACAGAGAACTTTTTTAAAAATGCTTTTTCTTTAAATTCAGAGGGCCTCAAAAGATATATTCCTGGTGAAATCTCGACATAGAATTTTTGGCTGGAATACAATACTTCACCTACTTAGTATACGTAGTAGAGAGACAGAGAGAGGGGAAAAAAATTTTAGAAAATGGAACGCGTGTGCCTTTGAACAGCATAACTCAAAAATGAAAAGTGGAATAAACACCAAACTTGGTATTTAAGTTCAGTATTTTCCAAGGATACGGCACGAAGATTTCCTTGCGTTCCTCAGTCTGAAACTATCCTTTACATAGAACAATTTTTGAAATTAAAAATGATGAATGACTAATTTATCTTCCCACCGATAATAATTGGAATGTTTTTTACTAAAAATCTGATGTGTTGCACTCACACGACTTTCTCTACTCTTCTTCAAACTATTTTTACAAACGCTTATTCTCCATCTACTTCATGTTAATCGAGATGTTAATCTTATTGTTAATTTTCTTGTAGGTGCAGGGAATATGGTAGGCTTTAAGCGATAGTCAAATATTTTAAGAGCTGGTTGCTATGTGGAGTATTCCATTCCCTTTGCATATCCAGGACATAAAAAAACGAATAAGAATTCCCATTTGAGATAAAGTATAAGTATTAGAAAGTTCGAACAAATAACAAGAAATAACTTGGAAATGGTTCACTGGACAAAAAAACAAAAAGTATATGACATAAGTTGTGTGTTTAAACGCGAAATCTACATTTTTTTGTGTAGGAAAATTTTGTTTATATCTTACGGTTTAAAGTTATGCGAAAGTAATTCAGAAAGAAGAGGCCTTTTGGGGACATTTCCAGAAAATTCAAGAAATACATTTCATTTGTCATGAATATATCTTCAACATATGATATTTTAATCAAAATCGTTAGAGTTATTTTTGAGAAAATGTTCCATAAATATTCCATGTAAAAGTCAGTTGGAAGTGGGATATCTTCACGAAAAACCTTCTTGTCGATTCCTTGGAAGATATTGAACTTAAAACCAAGTTTGAATGTTGACTCGCCTATTAGCTCTTGAGTTATGCTGTTCACAGACAGACAGATTGACTGAGTTACACAAATACATACACGGACTTTTTTCTAAAAATGATGGGGAAGTATTGCATTCCACCCAAAATTCGATACCGAGATTTCACAGGAAATACATGTTGTGAGGTGCACTGAATGCATACAAAGCCTTTTTGGAAACATCTCCATGTGTGTGTCTGTGTGTCTGCCTGTGAACAACATAACTCAGAAACAAAGAGTCAGATAAACACCAAACTTGGTATTTAGGTTCAGCATCTTCCAGAGATGCGACACGAAGGTTTTCAAGAAAATCCCCTTACCCCAGAATACCCTTTACGGAACATTTTTGGAAAACTTTAATTTTCTCAAAAATGGCTCTAACAATTTAAAATGAAATACATTTAAGACATTTTTGTGAGAAATGAATTGTATATCTCGAAATTTCTGGGAATATCTCCAAAAGTATTCTTCATTGTGAACGACTTTTGCATAACTGGTAAACCATAAAAGATAGACAAAATTTTACTCCACAAAAATGTAGATCGCGTTAAAATACACAATTTGTGTCATACACATTTTTGTTGTTGAGTGAACCATTTTCGAGATATTGCTTGTTATTCCCTTAAATTTTACAATATTTTTCTCAAATGGGAATTCGTTATTACTTTCTCTACTACGTATAGTAAGTAGGGAAAGTATTGTATTCCACCCAAAAATTCGATACCGAGATTTCACCGGAAATACATGTTTTGAGACCCTCTGAATTCAAAAAAAGGATTTTTAGAAACATGTTCGTGGATGTGTCTGTGTGTGTTTGTGAAGAGCATAACACAAAAACGAACAGTCGGATAAACACCAAACTTGGTATTTAGGTTCAGTATCTTCCAGAGATGCGACACGAAGGTTTTCAAGAAAATCCCCCCACCCCAGATTACACTTTACATGTAACGTTTTTCGAAAATTTTAATTTTCTCAAAAATGGCTCTAACGATTTTGATTAAAATATCATATGCTTAAGATATTTTCATGACAAATAAAATGTATATCTTGAAGTTTCTGGGAATGTCTCCAAAAGTATTCTTCATTTTGAACGACTTTTGCACGGACATGTTTCCAAACATGCTTTTTTGGATTCAGGGGGCCCCAAAACATGTATTTCCGGTGAAATCTCGGTATCGAATTTTTGGGTGGAATACAATACCTCCCCTACTTACTATACGTAGTAGAGAAGTAAAAAGGAAGGAAGGAAGAAAAATAAATCTGATGCGTTACTCACTTTCTCTACTCTTGTACAAACTATTTTTACAAACGCTTATTCTCCAAATGCTTAATGTTAATCGAGATGCTAATCTCATTGCTAATATTCTTGTAGGTGCAAGGGGAATATGGTAGTATTTAAGCGATAGTCAAATCTTTTAAGAAACTGGTTGCTATGTGGAGTATTCCATTCTCTTTGCATTACCAGGACAAGAAAAAAGAATAACGATTTTGAAAAAGTATAAGTATTGGAAAATTTAAGCGAATACCAAGAAATATCTCGAAAAAGGTTCACTCAATAAAAAAAAATTCTGATGTGCCACACTCACATGACTTTCTCTACCCTTGTACAAACTATTTTTACAAACGCTATTCTCCATTTGCTTCATGATAATCGAGATATCGAGATGTCAATCTTATTGGTAATTTTCTTGTAGATGCAAGGGGAATATGGTAGGTTTTAAGCGATAGTCAAATATTTTAACGCTGGTTGCTATGTGGCGCATTTCATTCTCTATGCATGTCCAGGACATAAAAAAATCTGATGTGTTACACTCACATGACTTTCTCTACTCTTGTACACACTATTTTTACAAACGCCTATTCTCCATATGCTTCATGTTAATCGAGAAATCGAGATGTCAATCTTATTGGTAATTTTCTTGTAGATGCGAGGGGAATATGGTAGCTTTTAAGCGATAGTCAAATATTTTAGCGCTGGTTGCTATGCGGCGAATTCCATTCTCTTTGCATGTCTAGGACATAAAAAAATGAATAACGAATTTGAGAAAAAGTATAAGTATTGGAAAATTTAAGGAAATAACAAGCAATATCTCGAAAACGGTTCACTCAACAAAAGAAATGTATATGACATAAGTTGTGTATTTCAACGCGATCTACATTTTTTGTGTAGTAAAATTTTGTCTATCTCTTATGGTTTACCAGTTATGCAAAAGTCGTTCACAATGAAGAATGCTTTTGGAGACATTCCCAGAAAATTCGAGATATACATTTCATTTCTCATGACTTTATCTTAAACATATGATATTTTAATCAAAATCGTTAGAGCCATTTTTGAGAAAATTAAAATTTTCTAAAAATGTTCCATGTAAAGGGTAGTCTGGGGTGGGGGGATTTTCTTGAAAACCTTCGTGTCGCATCTCTGGAAGATACTGAACGTAAATACCAAGTTTGGTGTTTATCCGACTGTTCGTTTTTGAGTTATGCTGTTCACAGACACACACACAGACACACACACAGACACACACACACACAGACACACACACAGACACACACACGGACATGTTTCCAAAAATGCTTTTTTTGGATTCAGGAGGTCTCAAAACATGTATTTCCAGTGAAATCTCGGTATCGAATTTTTGGGTGGAATGCAATACTTCCCCTACTTACTATACGTAGTAGAGAAAGTAAAAATCTGATGTGTTACACTCACATAACTTTCTCTACTCTTGTACAATCTAATTTTACAAACACCTATTCTCCATATGCTTCATGTTAATCGAGATATCGAGATGTCAATCTTATTGGTAATTTTCTTGTAGATGCAAGGGGAATATGGTAGCTTTTAAGCGATAGTCAAATATTTTAACGCTGGTTGCTATGTGGCGAATTCCATTCTCTTTGCATGTTCAGGACATAAAAAAATCTGATGTGTTACACTCACATGACTTTCTCTACTCTTGTACAATCTAATTTTACAAACGCCTATTCTCCATATGCTTCATGTTAATCGAGATATCGAAATGTCAATCTTATTGGTAATTTTCTTGTAGATGCAAGGGGAATATGGTAGCTTTTAAGCGATAGTCAAATATTTTAACGCTGGTTGCTATGTGGCGCATTCCATTCTCTTTGCATGTCCAGGACATAAAAAAATGAATAACGAATTTGAGAAAAAGTATAAGTATTGCAAAATTTAAGGAAATAACAAGCAATATCTCGAAAACGGTTCACTCAACAAAAGAAATGTATATGACATAAGTTGTGTATTTTAACGCGATCTATATTTTTTGTGTAGTAAAATTTTGTCTATCTCTTATAGTTTACCAGTTATGCAAAAGTCGTTCAGAATGAAGAATACTTTTGGAGACATTCCCAGAAAATTCGAGATATACATTTCATTTCTCATGATATTATCTTAAACATATGATATTTTCATCAAAATCGTTAGAGCCATTTTTGAGAAAATTAAAATTTTCGAAAAATGTTCCATGTAAAGGGTAGTCTGGGGTGGGGGGATTTTCTTGAAAACCTTCGTGTCGCATCTCTGGAAGATACTGAACCTAAATACCAAGTTTGGTGTTTATCCGACTGTTCGTTTTTGAGTTATGCTGTTCACACACACACAGACACACAGACACACACACACACAGACACACACACACACAGACACACACACGGACATGTTTCCAAAAATGCTTTTTTTGGATTCAGGAGGTCTCAAAACATGTATTTCCGGTGAAATCTCGGTATCGAATTTTTGGGTGGAATGCAATACTTCCCCTACTTACTGTACGTAGTAGAGAAAGTAAAAATGAATAACGAATTTGAGAAAAAGTGTAAGTATTGAAAATTTGAGGAAATAACAAGCAATATCTCGAAAACGGTTCACTCAACAAAAGAAATGTATATAACATAAATTGTGTATTTTAACGCGATCTACAGTTTTTGTGTAGTAAAATTTTGTCTATCTCTTATGGTTTACCAGTTATGCAAAAGTCGTTCACAATAAAGAATACTTTTGGAGACATTCCCAGAAAATTCGAGATATACATTTCATTTCTCATGACAATATCTTAAACATATGATATTTTCATCAAAATCGTTAGAGCCGTTTTTGAGAAAATTAAAATTTTCGAAAAATTTTCCATGTAAAGGGTAGTCTGGGTTGGGGATGTTCTTGAAAACCTTCGTGTCGCATCTCTGGAAGATACTGAAACTAAATACCAAGTTTGGTATTTATCAGACTGTTCGTTTCTGAGTTACGCTGTTCACAGACACACAGACAGACACACACACGGGCATGTTTCCAAAAATGCGTTTTTTGGATTCAGAGGGGTCTCAAAACATGTATTTCCGGTTAAACCTCGGTACCGAATTTTTGGTTGGAATACAATACTTACTCTACTTACCATACGTAGTAGAGAAAGTAAAAATGTATATGACAAATTGTGTATTTTAACACGATCTACTTTTAATCTTTCTCTACTACGTATTGTAAGTAGGGGAAGTATTGTATTCCACCCAAAATTTCGATAGCGAGATTTCACCGGAAATACATGTTTTGAGACCCCCTGAATCCAAAAAAGCATTTTTGGAAACATGCCGTGTGTGTGTCTGTGTGTCTGTGTCTGTGTGTGTGTATCTGTGAACAGCATAACTCAGAAACGAACAGTCGGATAAACACCAAACTTGGTATTTGGGTTCAGTATCTTCAAAGGATGCGACACGAAGGTTTTCAAGAAAATCCCCCTACCCCAGAGTACCCTTTACATAGAAGATTTTTCGAAAATTTTAATTTTCTCAAAAATGGCTCCAACGATTTTGATTAACATATCATATGTTTAAGATATTTTTATGAGAAATAAAATGTATATCTTGAATTTCCTGGGAATGTCTCCAAAAGTATTCTTTATTGTGAACGACTTTTGCATAACTGGTAAACCATAAGAGATAGACAAAATTTAACTACACGAAAAATGTAGATCGCGTTAAAATACACAACTTATATCATATACAGTTTTTTTGTTGAGTGAATCGTTTTCGAGATATTGCTTGTTATTTCCTTAAATTTTCCAATACTTATACTTTTTCTCAAATTCGTTATTCATTTTTTTTATGTCCTGGACATGCAAAGAGAATGAAATGCGCCACATAGCAACCAGCGTTAAAATATTTGACTATCGCTTAAAACCTACCATATTCCCGTTACATCTACAAGAAAATTATCAATAAGATTGACATCTGGATATCTCCATTAACATGAAGCATATGGAGAATAAGCGTTTGTAAAAATAGTTTGTACAAGAGTAGAGAAAGTCATGTGAGTGTAACTCATCAGATTTTACTTTTTCTCAAATTCGTTATTCATTTTTACTTTCTCTACTACGTATAGTAAGTAGGGGAAGTGTTGCATTCCACCCAAAATTTCGATACCGAGATTTCACCGGAAATACATGTTTTGAGACTCACTGAATCCAAAAAAAGCATTTTTGGAAACATGTCCGTGTGCGTGTCTGTCTGTCTGTGTGTCTGTCTGTCTGTGTGTCTGTCTGCCTGTGTGTCTGTGAACAGCATAACTCAAAAACGAAGAGTCGGATAAACACCAAACTTGGTATTTAGGTTCAGTATCTTCCAGAGATGCGATACGAAGGTTTTCAAGAAATTCCCCCCACCCCAGACTACCCTTTACATGGAACATTTTTCGAAAATTTTAATTTTCTCAAAAATGGCTTTAACGATTTTCATTAAAATGACATATGTTTAAGATAATGTCATGAGAAATGAAATGTATATCTCGAATTTTCTGGGAATGTCTCCAAAAGTATTCTTCATTGTGAACGACTTTTGCATAACTGGTAAACCATAAGAGATAGACAAAATTTTACTACACAAAAAATGTAGATCGCGTTAAAATACACAACTTATGTCATATACATTTCTTTTGTTGAGTGAACCGTTTTCGACACATTGCTTGTTATTTCCTTAAATTTTTCAATACTTATACTTTTTCTCAAATTCGTTATTCATTTTTTTTATGTCCTGGACATGCAAAGAGAATGAAATGCGCCACATAGCAACCAGCGTTAAAATATTTGACTATCGCTTATAACCTACCATATTCCCCTTGCGTCTACAAGAAAATTACCAATAAGATTGACATCTCGATATCTCGATTAACATGAAGCATATGGAGTATAGGCCTTTGTAAAAATAGATTGTACAAGAGTAGAGAGAGTCATGTGAGTGTAACACATCAGATTTTTTTATGTCCTGGACATGCAAAGAGATTGGAATGCGCCACATAGCAACCAGCGATAAAATATTTGACTATCGCTTAAAAGCTACCATTTTCCCCTTGCATCTACAAGAAAATTACAAATAAGATTGACATCTCGATATCTCGATTAATATGAAGCATATGGAGAATAGGCGTTTGTAAAAATAGATTGTACAAGAGTAGAGAAAGTCATGTGAGTGTAACACATCAGATTTTTTTATGTCCTGGACATGCAAAGAGAATGTAATGCACCACATAGCAACCAGCGCTTAAAAATTGGACTATCGCTTAAAACATAGGATATTCTCCTTGCATCTACAAGAAAATTAGCAATAAGATTGACATGTCGATATCTCGATTAACATGAAGCATATGGAGAATAAGCGTTTGTAAAAATGGTTTGTACAAGAGTAGAGAAAGTCATGTGAGTGTAACACATCAGATTTTTTGTGTAGTAAAAGTTTGTGTATCTCTTATGGTTTACCAATTATGCAAAAGTCGTTCACAATGAAGAATATTTTTGGAGAGATTACTAGAAAATTCGAGATATACATTTCATTTGTCATGAAAATATCTTAAACATATGATATTTTAATCTAAATCGTTTGAGCCATTTTTGAGAAAATTAAAAGTTTCGAAAAATGTTCCATGTAAAGGGTAATCTGGCGTGGGGGGATTTTCTTGAAAACTTTCTTGCGCATTTCTGGAAGATACTGAACCTAAGTAGCAAGTTTGGTGTTTATCCGATTTTTCGTTTCTGGGTTATGCTGTTCAGACATACAGACTCACACAGACATGTTTCCAAAAATGCTTTTTTACGATTCAGGGGGTCTAAAAATATGTATTTCCGGTGAAATCTCGGTATCGAATTTTTGGGTAGAATACAACACTTCCCCTACTTACTATACGTAGTAGAGAAAGTAAAAATGAATAACGAATTCCCATTTGAGAAAATGTATTGGAAAATTTAAGGGAATAACAAGCAATATCTCGAAAATGGTTCACTCAAAAAAAATATATATGACATAAGTTGTGTATTTTAACGCGATCTACTTTTTTGTGTAGTAAAATTTTGTCTATCTCTTATGGTTTACCAGTTATGAAAAAGTCGTTCCCAATGAAGAATACTTTTGGGGACATTCCCAGAAAATTCGAGATATACATTTAATTTGTCATGAAAATATCTTAAACATATGATATTTTAATCAAAGTCGTTATAGCCATTTTTGAGAAAATTAAGATTTTCGAAAAAAGTTCCATGTAAAGGGTAATTTGGGGTGGGGGGATTTTCTTGAAAACCTTCGTGTCGCATCTCGGGAAGATACTGAACCTAAAACAAAGTTTGGTGTTTATCCGACTGTTCGTTTCTGAGTTATGCTGTTCACACACACACGGACATGTTTCCAAAAATGCTTTTTTTGAATTCAGGGGGTCTCAAAACATGTATTTCAAGTGAAATCTCGGTAGCTACTTTTTGGGTAGAATACAATACTTCCCCTACTTACTATACGTAGTAGAGAAAGTAAAAATGAATAACGAATTCCCATTTGAGAAAATGTATTGGAAAATTTAAGGGAATAACAAGCAATATCTCGAAAATGGTTCACTCAAAAAAATATATGACATAAGTTGTGTATTTTAACGCGATCTACTTTTTTTGTGTAGTAAAATTTTGTCTATCTCTTATGGTTTACCAGTTATGCAAAAGTCGTTCACAATGAAGAATACTTTTGGAGACATTCCCAGAAAATTCGAGATATACATTTCATTTGTCTTGAAAATATCTTAAACATATGATATTTAATCAAAATCGTTAGAGCCATTTTTGAGAAAATTAAAATTTTCGAAAAATGTCTCATGTAAGGGGTAATCTGGGGGGGATTTTCTTGAAAACCTTCGTGTCGCATCTCTGGAAGATACTGAACCTAAATACCAAGTTTGGTGTTTATCCGAGTGTTCGTTTCTGAGTTATGCTGTTCACAGACAGACACACAAACACACACAGACACACACGGACATGTTTCCAAAAATGCTTTTTTTGGATTCAGGGGGTCTCAAAACATGTATTTCCGTTGAAATCTCGGAATCGAATTTTTGGGTGGAATACAATACTTCCCCTACATGGAAGTACAGAGTAAATGGTCAGGTACAATGGAGTGTCAAAAACTGGCGTGTGCTGAATATAAACGAGATATTTCTGATTGTGAATTCTTTTGTCAAAATCGACAGTTTCTTTAATGAATTGTTGTGCAGAAACGTTTATCCAACAAACTCTCAAATTAACTTAATAGTAAGTAAAATCAAATGGGGTTCCCTTAGCTCCCCATGTTAAATTCATGTCTGCAATCTAGGGTTAAGATATGGTAGAAAAAGGAGTATTTGCTATTGTTTTAAAAGAGCATCAGTATTGCAGTAAACAGCAGGTATTTATACCGTTAGATAAAACACGTATTCAGCTCATAAATACAGCAAATCCTGTCACACTCTCTTTTTGCTCTTGAGTGTATATAACCTTGATATGAAGGACAAAGAATGCTCAGATAAGTACGGTAGGTGTGGTGTACCCTTACGTCACAACTCCCTTTCTTAAATAAAATGAAATCGATGAATACTATTAACGTAAAAAGAAAACACAGCGTACTATACGTGCACTGCCGGTTTCAAACGTGCAAGAACAGCACGTAACGTTAGCTACTGGTTATGTTTCCTTGGTTCCAAACGTAAACATGGTAAAATAGTGATGTTTTCGTTTTCTATTTGCGGGACTGAAGGCTTTTTCTGACCATTCATGTCTTTGTTTCTAAGCTCAAGCCTGTAATGCGGTTATACAGGGTGGACAATTTAAGTGGAGACTGCAATAACTCCAAACTAAGCATTGTAGAAAGAAATATCTTTAATAAAAGTTGCTTGATATTATGGGGGAATGTAAATTGAGGCAGTATTTTTAACACGTAAGTAATATCAGTCTAATTATATAATATAAAATATAATAACAACCCGCCTTAAAGCAATATGTGTATAATATAACATATAAAATGTATGTAACAGTCATTTTATGATTATATTATTATGTACATGTATAATAATGTTTTGTGAATGTAATTTAACAATGTAGGAGCTGTGAGAATAGAAGCCGAAAGTTGCTAACAATGAGGTAACAGTGAAGTAACCTTGAGACAACAATAAATTAGAAAGTTTAATAAAGGCTACTAATAATTCTTGGGACAATAATGTAATATTTAAAACAGTTTATAAATAAGATAGCGTACCCAAGCAGACGCTACAAGATTGCGTACCCGATCGGTACGATATGTATTCAGTGTGAGACATAAAAAACTCATTGCGGTGAGAATAATATAAAGTTTACGTGTTAAAAAGTACAATTAACAATAATCTCACAGCACTAAAGTAGGATATATGAGTAAACGGTTTTTTAATTGTGTGAAGGATTAATAAACAAAGTACAGTACAATTATAATTTACGTAAGCCTTCATTCTTTAGCCACACCACCCCTGCTAAGAGATACGTGTTCTAAAATAGGCTGACGTAGCCGAGACATAAATATATATATATATATAATATTTAAATAAACATTAAAATACAAAACTGATTTTTTAAACGTGGGGGCGAAGGCCACCGGAAAGGTAAACGTGGGGACGAAGGCCACGGAAAAGTGAACGTGGGGCGAAGGCCACCAGAAAGTTTGTATCGTACGTGGGGCGGACACCCCAAGAAACATATCTCCCAACAGTGGAGCTGCAACTACTGCAAGTTAAGGCTCACATACGTGGGCAACACAACAACAACAACTACAACAAATGCCATTAGTCGTGTTTTATTTGGAGGGCGTTGTGATGGTGATTTTAGGGGCCATTTAATTTTTACTTTCTCTACTACGTATAGAGAGTAGAAGTATTACATTCCACCCAAAAATTCGATACTGAGATTTCACCGGAAATACATGTTTTGAGACCCCCTGAATGCAAACAAAGCATTTTTGGAAACATGTCCATGTGTGTCTGTGTGTGTCTGTGAACAGCATAACTCAGAAACGAACAATCGGATAAACACCAATCTTGGTATTTAGGTTCAGTATCTTGCAGAGATGCGACACGAAGCTTTTCAAGAAAATCCCCCTACTCCAGATTACCCTTTACATGGAATATTTTTCGAAAATTTTAATTTTCTCAAAAAAAGGATCTAACAATCTTGATTAAAATATCATATGTTTAAGATATTTTCATGACAAATGAAATGTATATCTGGAATTTTCTGGGAATGTCTCCAAAAGTATTCTTCATTGTGAACGACTTTTGCATAACTGGTAAAGCATAAGAGATAGACAAAATGTTACCACACAAAAATGTAGATTGCGTTAAAATACACGATTTATGTCATATACATTTTTTTTGTTGGGTGAACCATTTTCGACATATTGCTTGTTATTCCCTTACATTTTCCAATACTTTTTTCTCAAATGGGAATTCGTTATTCATTTTTTATGTCCTGGACATACAAAGAGAATGGAATACTCCACATAGCAGCCAGCGCTTAAAATATTTGACTATCGCTTAAAGCCTACCAATTCCCCTTGCACCGACAAGAAAATTAGCAATAAGTTTCTGCAAATGTTTATCTCGATTAACATGAAGTAGATGGAGAATAAGCGTTTGTAAAAATAGTTTGTACAAGAGTAGAGAAAGTCATGTGAGTGTAACACATCAGATTTTTTAAATGGAAACCTACATTTTTATGTTGTTTTTCACTGCACATAAAAAACTAAACAACGTTTGTATAAAGCATCTTGCAATTGTTCTTACATCAAAGTAAATTACAACTAAAATTCTGAATGACTGTGTACGAAGAGCGCAATGAATGGCTGGACCATGAGGGTCAAGTTACATTTCGTAATTGGGAACCAAGGTTTTTTATTTTGTTTCCTTATTTCTCATTACAAAATACACAGCTTTTAATAAACAATTTTCTAATGATAAAACAACATACAAATTGTAGATTCCCATTTATAAATAATCTGCTATGTTACACAAACATGACTTTCTCTACTCTTGTACAAACTATTTTTACAAACGCTTATTCTCCATCTACTTCATGTTAATCGAGATAAACATTTGCAGAAACTTATTGCTAATTTTCTTGTCGGTGTAAGGGGAATATCGTAGGCTTTAGTCAAATCTTTTAAGAGCTGGTTCCTATGTCGAGCATCCCATTCTCTTTGCATGTCCAGGACATAAACAAACGAATAACTAACTCTCATTTGAAAAAAAGTACTGGAAATTCAAACAAATAACAAGGAGTACTTCGGAAATGGTTTACTCGACAAAAAAATGTATATGACATAAATAGTGTGCTTTACTGAGATCTACATTTTTGTACAGTAAAATTTTGTCTATCTCTTACAGTTTACCAGTTATACAAAAGTCATTCAGAATGAAGAGGACTTTTGGAGACATTGCCAGAGAATTCAAGATATAGATTTCATTTGTCATGAAAATATCTTAAACATATATGATATTTTAATCAAAATTGTTAGAACTGTTTGTAAGAAAATAAAAAATTTCGATAAATGTTCCATGTAAAGTGTAGTCTAGAGTGGGAAATTATCTTGAAAATCTTTGTGTCGCATCTTTTAAAGATACTGGACCTAAATACCAAGTTAGGTATTTATCCGAACTTTCGTTTTTGAATTATGCTGTTCACAGTCACACACACACGGACCTTTTTCCAAAAATGATTTTTAATTCAGGGGGCCTCAAAACACGTATTACTGGTGAAATCTCGATATCGAATTTTTGGGTGGAATGCAATACTTACTTACTATAAGTAGTAGAGAAAGAAAAAATTAAATTGACCCAAATGACCATCATAACGTCCTCTAAACAAAACAAGACTAATGGCATTTACTTTCCCCCATAACATCAAGCAACTTTTATACAGTACATTTCTTTCTACAACGCTTAGTTTTGGAGATATTATACAGTCACAACTTAAATGGTCCACTGTGTATACATCCTTCAATCAAGTATTTGTCTGCACTTTAAAAACTTCTAGCAGCCAAATTAGTGAAGGGAGAAATCTAATCTTTTTTGGGCATAAAGAACAAATGGTAATAAAGTTTGCGTGTTTGTACGTGGTGTTTTCATAATTATGTAATTTTGTAATTAGAGTAACTTTTACTTTCTCTACTACGTATAGTAAGTAGGGGAAGTATTGTATTTCACCCAAAAATTCGATCCAAGATTTCACCGGAAATACAATTTTGAGACGTGCTGAGTACAAAGAAAGTATATTTTAAAACATATCCGTGTGTCTATCTTTGAACAGCATAACTCAAAAACGAAAAATCGGATAAATACCAAATTTGGTATTTTAGTTTAGTATCTTCCAGTAATGCGACATGAAGGTTTTGAAGAAAATCCCCCCACCCCCAACTATCTTTTACATGGAACGTTTTTCGAAAATTTTGATTTTCTACATAATGGCTCAAGCGATTTTGATTAAAATACCGTATATGAAATATATTTACATGAAAAACAAAATGTATATCTTGAATTTTCTGTGAATAGGCTAGGACGTCCTCTTCATTCGAAAGAAATTTTGTACAATCTTGTATAACGTGTAAACGTTAAGCCTTAGACGAAAACGTACTACACAAAAAATGTAGATCTGTTTAAGACACAATTTATTTAAAATCCTTTTTTGTGGCATAAACCGTTTCTGTAAAAGTAAAAGTAAAAAATGGCATAAAATGACCAAAAATTCATGTAATAAAGATGAATTTTCAATCTGGGATCCATGATAAGGATTCATGTACACATTAGTAGCGCCTGTGACGCAACAATTAAAATACAATCATTAGAATCCGGACACTGGTGATTATGTATATACTCTGTAAGGTCATTTGTACCAACTGCGAGCTTACAGCCATTCAGATTTAGATTAAAGTGTTCCAGCTAACTGGCTGCCAATATAGTCCGCCCAAACCTTTATTTCTGCTGTAAACGCCCTTGCATTGTACTCAATACAAGTAAAGCGGTCATTTCTAGCTGCTGGGCGGTACTGGTTAGTTCGTGAATCATTTTTACTTTCTCTACTACGTATAGGAAGTAGGGGAAGTATTGTATTCCACCCAAAAATTCGATACCGAGATTTCAGCGGAAATACATGTTTTGAGACCCCCTGAATCCAAAAAAAGTATTTTTGGAAACATGTCCGTGTGTGTGTGTGTGTGTGTGTGTGTGTGTCTGTCTGTCTTTGAACAGCATAACTCAGAAACGAAAAGTCGGATAAACACCAAACTTGGTATTCAGGTTCAGTATCTTCCAGAGATGCGACACGAAGATTTTCAAGAAAATCGCCCCACCCCAGATTACCCTTTACATGGAACATTTTTCGAAAATTTTAATTTTCTCAAAAATAGCTCTAACGATTTTGATTAAAATATCATATGTTTACGATATTTTCATGACAAATAAAATGTATATCTTGAATTTTCTGGGAATGTCTCCAAAAGCATCCTTCATTATGAACGACTTTTGCATAACTGGTAAACCATAAGAGATAGACAAAATGTTACTACACAAAACATGTGGATCGCGTTAAAATACACAATTTATGTCATATACATTTTTTTTTTGTTGAGTGAACCATTTTCGAGATATTGCTTGTTATTCCCTTAAATTTTTCAATACTTTTCTCAAATGGGAATTCGTTATTCATTTTTTTGTCTTGAATATGCAAAGAGTATTAATCTGTGGCAAAGGGAATGGTGCTGTACCTAGCAACCAGCTGTTAAGAGATATGTATGTGCTTAAAGGCTACTGTATTTCCAAATTGCCCTTGTAAATATACATTCCCCTAACAACTACAAGAAACTTAGCAATAAGATAGAGTCTGCAAATGTTTATCTCGATTAACATGAAGTAGATGGAGAATAAGCGTTTGTTAAAATAGGTTGTACAAGAGTAGAGAATGTCATGTGAGTGTAACACATCAGATTTTTAATGAAGGACACTATCGTATCCAGGATACAGAGATAAAACTATGGGTTATGTTCTGTTTGATCAAGGAACCAGGTGCATGAGAAAGGGTTGTTAGATGAAGGGGTGTTAAAAAACTGGAGTACATAGGCCAAAATGGGTTCTTTATACTTCCAACGTGACTCCTAGGAGGAAGAGGTAATGGGGATACCGGAAGGGCGATCCGATCTGGATAAAACACATCGTGCGATAGTCAAATGTTTAAAAAAACTGGACGCTATACGCTGGTCTTAAAATGTCACACTCTTTTCATGACATCGCGAGAAACGAAATGTCGACAGGACTTTAAAGCTTGACAAAGTATTGACCAATTTGAACCATTAACCTGTAATTATGGGTGGGAAAATATAAATAGTTAAATAACGAAATAATAGTAAGATAAAGAAATAATTGCAATAAATAATTTCCGTATATTAAAGCAATGTATAAAGTATCAGGCTTGAGTTGAGAATTTTCTCCGCAAAGATGGAGGTAATTGGTAGTCAGGTTAGCAAAAGTCATTAGTATCAGCGGTGGAAAGCGAACACATTAGCTTAAGGATTTCTGAGAACACAGTTTAGAGGTAAGTTCAGTACGTTTTCACAGGCACGTAGGCAAATTTTGGAGAAGAGAAAGGCACTAACATCCTGAGAATTCAGTCAACCTTAGTTAGTAATAAAGTTAGAGACGTGCGTAAGAGGGGTGAATACTGGCTGCGCGTGAAAAATCACGTTGGTTGGGGAATAATATGTAGATGGAGCTAAAATTAATAAATAGGCTTGCAGCTTATTCAGAGACATGTTCACTCGTGCATACCTTCGCGCTCACAATTGTGCACACATTAGTTACTCTCTCTGGTACCACCAGCGGTATTTGCCCGTGTGATATTTAAGTGCCCAGTGACGCGCTTGTGTGAGTAGCGGCTATCGCGACGGATCTTGTAGATAACCATTTTAGCAGGTTACGCTTCTAGTTTCTTTTATTCCGGAAGCAATTATTTCCAACCGTAACTTTGATACTGCAGAAGTTAGCAGGTTAATAATTCAATTGTTTTAGTTTGAAGTGCTACAATTCAGAATCAGTCCATTTCTTCATCTGCACGAAAGCAGAATCTACAACGAAGCAAGTAAAGTAAACGGCTTCAAAATTGCCGACTTACTTCTGCTTCAACGGTTATTGCTAGCACACATCGTGCATGTGCACTAGAGTGCAAGGTCCCTGACAGCAACCCTGACGCCGGCTAGTCCTGCCTTAGCCATACGCAACCTGGGGGTGCCGGGTGTCTGGGGTAGGGGCATTTTCTTGAAAATCTTCATATCGCATCTTTGAATTGTACTGAACCTAAATGACAAGTTTGATATTTATCCGACTTTTTGTTTTTGAGTTATGCTGTTCACAGACACAGGTACACAGACCTTTTTCTAAAAATGCTTGTTTTGATTCAGGAGACCTCAAAACATGTATTTCCTGTGAAATCTCGCTATCGAATTTTTGGGTGGAATGCAATACAGGATGATTTTAAATGATGGGCCCATTTTATAAAATTCGTATTTATTAAAGTACAAATCCAACATGAACCATTTTTATACCAATACACAGAGGAATTTTCAAAGTTTTGTTTAATACATTATAAATGTTCAATGTGTACACCGTTTGCTGCACGGCAAACATGTACGTGATAGCCAAACTCGTCCCACACACGAGCAAGCGTATCTTCTGTTACTGAGTGCACGGCAGCAGTGAAACAGTTCCGCAGATCGTACAGAGTTGTAGGTAGAGGCGGGGCGTAAACAGCTTCCTTAACATAACCCTATAGAAATAGTCACATGGGGTAGATCAGGAGATCTCGGTGGTCAGAGTTGTAGGTAGAGGCGGGACGTAAACAACTTCCTTAACATAACCCCATAACAAAGAGTCACATGGGGTGAGATCAGGAGATCTCGGTGGCCAGAGTTGTAGGTAGAGGCGGGACGTAAACAACTTCCTTAACATAACCCCATAAGAAATAGTCACATGGGGTGAGATCAAGAGATCTCGGTGGCCAGAGTTGTAGGTAGAGGCGGGACGTAAACAACTTCCTTAACATAACCCCATAAGAAATAGTCACATGGGGTGAGATCAAGAGATCTCGGTGGCCAGAGTTGTAGGTAGAGATGGGACGTAAACAACTTCCTTAACATAACCCCATAAGAAATAGTCACATGGGGTGAGATCAAGAGATCTCGGTGGCCAGAGTTGTAGGTAGAGGCGGGACGTAAACAACTTTCTTAACATAACCCCATAAGAAATAGTCACATGGGGTGAGATCAAGAGATCTCGGTGGCCAGAGTTGTAGGTAGAGGCGGGACGTAAACAACTTCCTTAACATAACCCATAAGAAATAGTCACATGGAGTGAGATCAGGAGATCTCGGTGGCCAGAGTTGTAGGTTGAGGCGGGACGTAAACAACTTCCTTAACATAACCCATAAGAAATAGTCACATGGAGTGAGATCAGGAGATCTCGGTGGCCAGAGTTGTAGGTTGAGGCGGGACGTAAACAACTTCCTTAACATAACCCATAAGAAATAGTCACATGGAGTGAGATCAGGAGATCTCGGTGGCCAGAGTTGTAGGTTGAGGCGGGACGTAAACAACTTCCTTAACATAACCCATAAGAAATAGTCACATGGGGTGAGATCAGGAGATCTCGGTGGCCAAAGTTGTAGGTAGAGGCGCGACGTAAACAGCTTCCTTAACATAACCCCATAAGGAATAGTCACATGGGGTGAGATCAGGGGATCTCGGTGGCCAGAAGTGTAGAGCCAGGTCTTCATTTACCCTGCGACCTATCCAGCGCTGAGGAAGGGATTCATTAAAAACTCCTCGTACATCGCTGTGCCAATGGGGCGGAGCTCCATCCTGTTGGAAAATGAGGTCCTGTAAATCTTTCATAATTTGAGGGAACAGCTATTGTTCCAACATGTTCAGGTACGTTATTCCAGTTACAGTTTTTTCCGCAAAGAAAAATCGTCCACAAATCTTTGTACGGGATAAGACACAGAATACGTTTACCTTCGGTGAGTCTCTTTCGTGTTGCAATGTTAAATGTGGATTTTACAAACCCCATATGCGAACATTGTGTCTGTTGACTTTTCAACTAAGGTGGAAAGTCGCATCATCGCTAAAAATGATACGCTGTAGAAACGCGTCATCCTCCATAATTCCTAGCACATAACCACAAAATTCGAGACGCTTCTCTTTGTCTTTAGGTTTAAGAGCCTGCACAGGTTGTAATCGGTAGGGCTTGTACAGCAAACGCCGTCTCAGAACTTTCCATACAGTTGGTTGGGGTATTCCAAGTTCTCTACTAGCTCTATGGACTGCGAACAAAACTATCTTCAACCCGTCTGACACACGCGGTCGGCCTGTGCTTTTTCCTTTACGCACACTTCCGGTCTGTTTAAATTGCGTAAACCAACGGCTAATGCTTCTTCTAGTTGGTGGTTCAATACCGAATTTGCTACGAAATGCCCGCTGCACTACAATTTGCGACTCACGTTTTGCGAACTCAATAACGCAGAAAACCTTGTGCTCCACAGTAGCCATCTCACTACGTACTGACAGTGAAACGCAATGGCGGCCTATTGCGCGAGCACTCTACCGGCAGCTTCTAAAACCATCACCGCCCGCCGAAAAAAACTATGAAACTTATTCTTTTCATGTTATACAGATTGTTCATGTTAGATTTGTGCTTTAATAAATGCGAATTTTATAAAATGAGTACATCATTTAAAATCACCATGTACTTCTCCTGCTTTACTATACATATTAGAAAAAGTAAACATTTGGGATATATGAGCCTACAGCTCCATATTTCAAGGAGAAATACTATCTTAACTCCATCCAAGTGATTGTGTTCATAGTCGGAGCTAGAGGCACAATATCTCACGTCGTCCTCCGTGGCCTAGGAGTACAATGCTAGCCTATAGTTCCCGAAGTCGCGGGTTCAAACCCGGCGGAGGTGATGGATTTTTTTCGGGCGTAAAAATCCTTAGCATGACTTTCTCCTGGAGGGAAGTAAAGCAGGTGGGCATGGATTTACGGCACATAAAATAACCTCAAGCCTGATAAAGCTTCTGAGCAAAATTACTGGTCTTTCGCGTTTAATGAGCGTCCATAAATAAAACAATACCTCACCAGTTGGTGAACTTCTATAGACAATTCAACATTCATAAAAGTCTACAAGAAATTCCGGTTGCTGCGGTCTAGGGATCACTTTTGATTCTAAAAAGAACACCTTTATAAGAAATAGCTACAGCTCTCTCTATCTCTCTCTCTCTCTCGCGGAAACCACAGAACCTAGTGTTACAATACCACGGGTAACGTCGGAAGATTTTAGGCTTGTTGTCGTGCTAGCTCTCGCGGAAATAAGCTTAGAGTAGTGAAGCACATTCCAATAAACTGGCTAATTTCCTCTCACGTATCTCGTCGTGAGGAGGTGATTTTGGCTCGGCTGCATATTGGTCACTGCAATTTTACGCGCGCTTATCTTTTTGCCCGCTTTGTGGCGAAGGTCTGTAGGTCCGTCACGTATTGCTAGAGTGTATTGCTCTAGCACATCTTCGGGACACTCTGCACCTATCAGCCAGTCTTGCAGAGGTCTTAGCGGACGATAAACAAGCCGTTGATAGGATTTTTAATTTTGTGTCAAAGGTAAACTTCCAAATGCGGATTTAGTCATATTGAATTCAAGTGTTTCGCACCTTTCGGTTAGTTTTATATATTCATGTTTATTCCTTACTTGTACTATGATTTTTATAGTTATCTTTATCTCTGGCTTTGACCTAGTAGTTGAGCGCCCTTAAACACAAATCATCATCATTATCATCATCTCTCTCTCTCTCTCCTTATGTTACTTTCAAATTGTACTTGCATTATGCAACTTCCTTTTCTTTCATAAATCTTTTCTAAACATTTTCATGTAAACGCAAACAATTTTACATACATTTAAAAACTTGTTCATCATGCTTTGTCTATAATGGTAACACTTGTATTCGGGATGCTGAAAGATAAATTGAGGCAGTATTTTATATCACAACACTGTGAATGCCAGAGTGATTGTAGTGTAAATTAACATTATTGTATGACAATGATTTTAGATGTTTGTTAGCTATAAGCATTGTTAGGAAATAAATTTACACGGCCTCACCGAAACTGACAATAGAAGTGGGTAACAATGAAGCGATGGGGTGAGTTGTTTATCAATTAGAAGAGACAAACAAATGACGTCAGGGTAGCGCGCCGTCCTTTAGAAACGGAGGGAATATGTTCCCTAGAGCATATGTTTTAATAATTATGATTGGCTTATAAAATAGACGCTAATGTTGGCGCGATTTAGTAACCAATAGCAGCTCTATTATAATGTTTAGGCATATCGGGGTGAGGGAGTATAAACTCTTGAGCCAAAGGCAATTATCGCGCAGTTCTACAGAATCATTCACGAGGTAAACGTCGCGCAGTTCCAAGACATCTCTCTCGCGAGTTACACGTCAGGCAGTTCTAAGGAAGCATTCATGAGGTACACATGCAATTCTACAGAATCTCTCGCGTCGTAAAGTTAGTTACAAAAATGTGAAGCACGCATACGAAGTAATTACATTCAGAAATATAACAGTTTCAGTCAGGCGTGTATAAAGATTACATATGTGAACTATTAATTAAGTGTGACGGCAATAAAAGCGTAAAAAACAAATTCTTTTATCAGTGTTATCTTTTAGTAACAACTCCTTTCAGAGACATTTGCTCGACTGAGTAATAATAGCTAGCCGAAGGACAAAGAACCCAAAATTCAAAATAGTAAAACAGTAACAGGCGCCAAGTAAAAAAATAACACGAACAGATTACTGCGACAAAATATATATTTGTATTATTATTATTATTATTATTATTATTATTATTAGAGATATGGCTTGATTCACAGTTTCTACAAGAACAAGCAGTTAGGCGGACACCGAACCTCGGACACCCAGATGACACAAACATAGGAAACAGCCCCTCCCCGCCACAAACGGGGGGAGGAACGTGCAACGTTGGGTAGCCAGTTAGTAACATTATAAACTGACCAGCATTAGTCAAGTAGGTCAGGTATTGTATTCCCTACAATTAGATTACTATAAAAGCAAACATTTTTACTGTGGTGTATTCCTAGAGACAAAGCAAATCCTGTTTACGGCACTAAGACAAACAATGCTGCAGCGCTCTGTTTTAACAGATGATCTCTTTACATCTGAATGAAAGCGTTGTGGAAATCATGATGCGTGTATTTGATTAAGGACATTACATTCCCACGTAATTCACATAGGCTTAATCTAAACGTTTTGTATGGTTCACCTACTTCAACATCTTTCTGCGGGAATTTCCACGCCAAGGCTGTACTTTTAATTCCCGTCACAATAACTTCAACCTGTGCTAGTTCACAAGAGCTGTATCTCCTCATCGTTAACGTTGTTGCCAAATGTGTCATGGGCGCGTGATCATGAAGAACTGCGCGCTAAAACAGTAAAGTAACCAAACACTCCGAGAACCGAGCGAGGTGACGCCTGCGGTAATATGTGCGACTCGCATTCGATCCCAGACAGGCGAATGCTGGGGTGGTGGTCCTACCACGACTCTCCTGCCCCACATTTCATGTACCCATCATCTCCTTCATTGCGAAGCCGGTTGATGGTCGTTACTTTTTGTAGCCGTACCCTTTGCTTCAATATTTGCTGTTGATTCTGCTGCCGGTTGCTACAGTGGTTGGCTATGAGATCTTTCTCTCGGGGTATGCGTAGGCATATTTTGGAAGGATAACACGAGTTTAAATTGACTGAGAAATTCAATGTGGTCTAATACTTGAGATATGTTTGAAGATAAAGAAACTGGTTATGAATCGTAGCACTCGAAACTATAAAAGGTTAAAGTGAGTTTTATTTATGGACGCTCTTTAACTACTGTGGTTCTTAGCGTCCCATTCTATATTGGGCGTGAAAGACCGGAAATTTAGCTCAGAGGCCTCCTTATCAGGCTTGAGGTTCTTTTACGTGCCGTAAATCTAGACACGGGACCAACGGCTTTACTTCCCTGCTAAGGATTTTTACGCCCGAAAAAATCCATCGCCCTCCGTCGGGTTTGAACCCGCGACCTCGGGAACTAGAGGCTAGCATGGTAACCACTATACCACGGAGGACGACACGAAGCTATAACAATTGACTTATTACACCTGATAACTTCTGCAGTAACAATTTTAAGGTTTGAAATAACTGTTTCCGAAATAAAAGAAACTAGAAACATAATTACCGCGAGTCGCTAAAATGCATACCGGCAAAACCCCTCGCGGCTACCGCTAAGTAACTGATAACCCAACGCGGTCTTAGGCACTATGAACTGCTGATCACCGTAAGCGACCAAGCCCCTAGGTTGTATTAGAAAAAAAGAAAGGAGGACAAGGCGCTAGGTTTAGCAGTACACGCTCTTTTATTATTTAAGCTTCGTCTACCTTAGAACTATCCCATCAAGATTCCTTCTCGCGCGGGCCAATCTTAAACTCCTATGCATGCGTCGGACACTTACTGTGTGCTACCTCCCCGAATCTCAGAATTTTATTCCCTTTCTCTTTTACAGAATTTCTGATCCACGTGACTGCAAACGTAGTGAGCTTAACTCTAAACTGCATTCTAACAATGCATACTAACGCGTTCGCTCCTCAACTATTACTAATTACTTTGCTCGCTAATTGCCTCTCTCCGGACAAATCTTTTCAACTCAAGCTTATTGTATGAAACATTGATTTAATATACAGAAATTATTTATTGCTATTATTTCTCTGTCTTACTATTATTTCCTTTTTAATTATTTATATCTTCTTGTCAATAATTATGGTATCAATTGTCATCTGTTTCATGTTGTAGGATCAGGCGACGGTATTCGGCGGGTTGCGGTTGGGTATTTGATGTGCTCTCTGTAGAGGTTTTTCCCCAGGCTTTGTTGTGGACTGCTCAGTTAGGACCTACCTCCTAATGGGCCCAACAGGGGAGGGCGCCTAGGGATCTGGAGACTTGTAAGTGGATCCGGACGGCGGCGGTTGCGTTTGATCTGGAAATGTTAGGGACCCCGCCCATACTGAAGCTGGTCGTCATCCGGATCTGGTTGCCCTTCGAGTCTCACCCCTCATTCCTCCCTCCATGGTAGAAGGAGAAAAAAGCCACTGCGGCCTGCTTGTAGTACTGGAAGCAGTATTTTTAACACTTAAATGATTTCAGTCAAATTGTATAATAGAAAATACAATAACAGCCCGCCTTAAAGCAATATGTGTATAAATAGCATATAAAATGTATGTAACAGTCATTGTATAAATGCTTATATTATTGTGTACATGTTTAATAATGTTATGTAAATGTATTAGCTAATTTAATAATGTAGGAGTGTGAGAATAATAGGTTAAAAGTTGCTAACAATGAAGTAACAATGAGGTAGACTTGAGGCAATAATGAATTAGAAAGTTTAATAATGCTACTGACAATTCTTGGAGCAACAATAATGTAATTTTTGAGACCGTTTATAAAATAGCCAATCAACAACCAGAGAAAAGCTTAAGTTAAATAAAAGTATACTATTGGAGTAGGAATAGCCAATCAGAAACTGAAATAGGGCAAATTGTACAAATTTAGAGTTCAGTTGCTAGCAGACAGCGTTCCTAACCGGACGCGAGACGCGTCCTCGAGAAGTTTAATATGTATTCAGTGTGAGACAAAAATAGTTTACGAGTTATAAAGTGCAAGTAATTAATAAATAATCTCACAGCTCTCTATATCAGTGAAGTGTTATTTAAATTGTGTCAAGGATTAATAAATGGAGTGAAGTAAAAGTTATAATCTGTGTAAGCCTACATTCTTCAGCCGCACTACACCCTGTTAAGAAATTCATGTCTCTACAAATTAATACTGACGCAGCCGAGGCAAACGTAAATATATAATATTTAAAGAAACAGTCAAATTACAAAGTTAATATTTTTAAACTTCGGGCGAAGGCTACCGAAAACTTTATACCATACGTGCAGTTGCAACTACTTCAAGTTAGGCTCCTCCTAAAATCACCCTTCCTCATACTGTGCCCTGGTTGCAGTCACCCCGACCCGTACGTAAACAATTCACATAGTATCACTCCGCGCTTGACGTCTCATGAACTCATGGAGGAGCTTCATCTCTTTCCCCTCAGCTGTTTACTTCTGGGAGTTCGTTACCTCCCAATTTTATGTTACCCACGTGTTATCTTTCACTGCACCAGCGCTGAGTGTTAATGTACTAATGTATTTATTCAAGAATGAATGAACAATTGTAATGAAATGTTTTTTTTTTTTTTTAGACAGCTGGAACTAAAACTAAAACTTTTGTGCTAATTACTTTCTCTACTACGTATAGTAAGTAGGGGAAGTATTGTATTCCACCCAAAAATTCGATACCAAAATTTCACCGGAAATATATGTTTTGAGACCCCCTGAATCCAAAAAAAGCATTTTTGTAAACATGTCCGTGTGTGTCTGACTGTGAACAGCATAACTCAGAAACGAACAGTCGGATAAACACCAAACTTGGTATTTAGATTCAGTATCTTCCAGAGATGCGACACGAAGGTTTTCAAGAAAATTCCCCCACCCCAGATTACCGTTTACATGGAAGATTTTTCGAAAACTTTAATTTTCACAAAAATGGCTCTAACGATTTTGATTAAAATATTATATGTTTAAGATATTGTTATGACAAATAAAATGTATATCTTGAATTTTCTGGGAATTTCTCCAAAAGTATTCTTCATTGTGAACGACTTTTGCATAACTGGTAAACCATAAGAGATGGACAAAATTTTACTGCACAAAAAATGTAGATCGCGTTAAAATACACAATTTATGTCCTATACTTTTTTTTGTTGAGTGAACCATTTTCGAGATATTGCTTGTTATTCCCTTAAATTTTTCAATACTCATTTTCTCAAATGGGAATTCGTTATTCATTTTTTGTCTTGGATATGCAAAGAGTATTAATCTGTGGGAAAGGGAATGGTGCTGCACCTAGCAACCAGCTATTAAGAGATATGTATGTGCTTAAAGGCTACTGTATTTCCAAATTGCCCTTGTAAATATATATTCCCCTTACATCTACAAGAAAATTAGCAATAAGATAGACTCTGCAAATGTTTATCTCGATTAACATGAAGTAGATGGAGAATAAGCGTTTGTAAAAATAGTTTGTACAAGAGTAGAGAAAGTCATGTGAGTGTAACACATCAGATTTTTTTTTATTATAAAATAATGTATAATGAAAACGTATAAATAATGTTACTGAAGAAAGCTCTCATATAAATGCCATAGCTGTCTTATAGTTTAACGACACTGCAAATAATTCTTCACTCCTTCCTCTAGAAGGCCAAATTATGTTGCATTGGTTATGACTTTCTTTGTGTACCAATTGTAGTGAAACTTTCATGAAGACGGTATCCGAATCACACCTTCATTTCATAACATCGTTCCTTGGTTGTTAGTCCTTGTCTCTGAATTGTTTTCCAGGCCAGTCACAGAGAACTGATTACCAGCTGGGTGGAGTTACAGGTTGGTTACTTCAAGGTGAAAAACCTTACGAAGAGAGAAACACTATTGCAATCTAGAGAAATGCGCCACCTTTTATGCCCGTCAGGTTACACCATAAAACAACGGGATAACGTGCTCTTAGTTAAATGAAATAGTAAAATTAGCACTAAAAGTTAGCATGTTTAATACAATAATAAGGTCAACTGATGGCCGTTTCACGAAACTTCGTCTGAATATGACGAATGTCAAAATAAACGATTCGTTTATTTTTGATGCGTCGTTTAAATTTTCTATGTTTCACCATCGTTGATCAGACTGCATTGACGGTGCGTTTACTTTGACGTAGGTACCTGTGCATTTTGAAACAAACATATTTTGTAGGTTATGAGCATATTTATGCATCGAACCCACAGTTTCTTGTTTTAATGTCGGCTCTGAGCTTTAACAGCGTTTGTTATCGATTGTTAAATGAAAACGCTCACCATATACAACTGTAATTCGTATAGTATTTTACAGGCTCTTGCAACAAAATGAAACTGAGAGAAAACTCTGTAAGGCCGTTGGTAATAGTAAAGAGACAACCGGTTATATGAATAAAAATTTGATGTGTTACACTCACATGACTTTCTCTATTCTTGTACAAACTATTCAGCATTAAAATTGTCTCCCATGTCACAGCTAGATAGCAGCGTGAGCAGCAATAGATCTAAAATGACTCCTAATATTCCAGCTACAGTGAACCTGTGTTGTTTATAACGAATCCTCAATAAATTGAATACTGAAAAACGGTACAATAATTTTGACAAAAGAGTATGACGATCGTCAAAATAAACCCGTATTGAAGAAACGCAAACGCGATTGTCAAAGAATAAATTATCGTTAAAACCATAAACGGTGGTTGATGAAACCAGCCACTGAACTTCAGAAGCATTGCGTTTAAGCGACCCTTCAGCTTTACTGCTGCATATGAACAACAATATTACGAGGACGGCCCCAGAAGTATCTAACCTGACGTATATATAGCGGTTGTTTCAAACAAATGACTATGGTATGGTAGAAAGTACCACCCTTATAAAGCTTAACTTTGAAGTTTGACGATGCGACGTTGTTTAGTAATTGTTTCGCAGCCATTAATACCGAACTCTCTCAGCCAATTTGTAAACATGTGTAAAACTGGCCATCGTTATATGATACAATACTTGCATTTGAAAGGTCTTAGTCCAACTAATATTAAAGTTGAGCTAGATTCTACTCTGGAGGAGTCTGCTCCTTCGTTTACAACAGCGAAATATTGGGTGGCAGAATTTAAGCGAGGCCGTACGAGCTGCCAAGACGAACATCACAGTGGTCGACCAAATGAGGTGACCACGCTAGAAATCGTAGGTATTTCAAAAAGTGTTGTACATCGCATACTAACTGAAAATTTAGACACGAGAAAGCTGTGCGCAAGATGGGTGAAGCGTTTACTCACAATGAAACAAAAGCAGCGTCATGAGGCTGCTTCAGTCGAGTGATTGGCGATGTTTCGCTGCAATAAAGCCAAGTTTTTGCGTTGATTCATAAATTGGATAAAACATGGGTCCATCACTTCACACCTGAGACGAAGGAGCAGTCAAAACAGTGGATTGAAAGGGGAGAATCGGCACCAAAGAAGACGAAGATAGTTCCATCTGCAAGAAAGGTCATGGTTTCAGTTTTTTGGGATGCGCGTGAGATAATCTTCAAAAGGGAAAAGCAGTCAATGGCGAGTATTATGCAAACTTATTGCAGCGTTTAAATGATGAAATCAAACAAAACCGGCCGTATTTAGCGAAAAAGAAGGTTCTGTTTCATTAAGACAATGCACAGTTCACATATCCATTATCGCCATGGCCAAAATCAACGAGTTAAGGTTCGAATTGCTTCCTCATACACCCTATTCGCCAGACTTAGCCCCCTCTGATTAATTTCTGTTTCCAAAGTTGAAGAAATAGGTTGGTGGTAAAAGATTTGGCAACAATAAAGAGGTGGAGTTTGCAGTTGATGGCTATTTTACAGAACTCGATGGTTCTCACTATAAACAGGGTATCGAAGCTATTGAACATTGCTGGGAAAGGTGTATCGAGCTGAAAGGAGACTATGTAGAGGAATAAAGATGTTTTTTCCCAAAATTTTTGTTTTCTTTGTTAGTTTGGGTACTTCTGGGACAGCCCTCGTAAGTGTTTTCGGAAGGTTGATCGCCTTTGTTGGACAAGAGCGCTAATCAGATGCGGGTCTGTGACCGACCGGGGTCCCAAAGGCATTTTCTCCGTATTACCGTTACAGCTCAATACTGGTACCGCGACCACAATTAGCAATGACAAGCAATAAAATGTGTTAAATCATTCACTTGGTTCTCCTCTGTGCATTTGTGCCTTGTCACAAACTCTTATCCATTCCCTCCCTCACAATCTGTCCTGCGCCGTTCTTTAACTGCTTTGGGCGCTTCCAGATTCGTTATTTAATTCAGTCTGGCGTATTCTTCTTTTCCGTTAATTTTACATTTTGTATACTTTCCCCTGTGGATTTCTTGCACTCCCCCACCTGATTTTCTAGATCTCTCATTCATCCTCTGCCTCTGCTCAAGCGTTTTTCTATAATTGTAATCCTGTAGAAACTGTTTTTATAGTATTTTCCCGTAATCTAGTTCTATTCTGTTCTAAAATCTGTTACGTAACGAACTATAATGCTAGTTACTGTATGACCAAAACTTTAACTATTATCTAGAATTCCTTATGAGTGGGTTTTGCTGTAGATGTCTGTGCAAGACCTGGTGGCCATCTGCCCGCCCCTTTTAGGTGCTTTACTTTTATAGCACAATTACAGTGTAAAGACAACAAACGTGGCCATTCTGTCACTACTGCACATGCGCGATGGGAATTGCCAAGCTAAGTGAGAAGCGAAATGTGCGGAATTAATGATGTATTCTTACTTCATCTTCTGCATTTTTGTTTCCCGCTGATATAAACGCAATGCATAACCTCCAGTGAATCAGAAACCTGAGCTAGCATTAAAAAATCTGATGTGTTACACTCGCATGATTTTCTCTGCTCTTGTGCAAACTATTTTTACAAACGCTTATTCTCCGTCTATATCATGTTAATCGAGATAAAGATTTGCAGAAACTATCTTATTGCTAATTTTCTTGTTGGTGCAAGGGAATATGGTAGGTTTTAAACGTCAGTCAAATCTTTTAAGACGTGGTTGCTATGTCGCTATGGTCGCCATTCTCTTTGCATGTTGAGGATATAAAAAATCTGATGTGTTACACTCACATGACTTTCTCTACTCTTGTACAACCTATTTTTACAAACGCATATTCTTCATATGCTTCATGTTAATCGAGATATCGAGATGCCAAACTTATTGGTAATTTTCTTGTAGATGCAAGGGGAATATGATAGGTTTTAAGCGATAGTCAAATATTTTAACGCTGGTTGCTATGTGGCGCATTCCATTCTCTTTGCAAGTCCAGGACATAAAAAATTAAATAACGAATTTGAGAAATAGTATAAGTATTGGAAAATTTAAGGGAATAACATGCAATATCTGGAAAACGGTTGACTCAACAAAAGAAATGTATATGACATAAATTGTATATTTTAACGCCATCTACATTTTTTGTGTAGTAAAATGTTGTCTATCTCTTGTGGTTTACCAGTTATGCAAAAGTCGTTCACAATAAAGAATACTTTTGGGGACATTCCCAGAAAATTCGAGATATACATTTCATTTCTCATGAAAATATCCTAAACATATGATGTTTTAATCAAAATCGTTAGAGCCATTTTTGAGAAAATTAAAATTTTTGATAAATGCTCCATGTAAAGGGTAGTCTGAGGTGGGGGTATTTTCTTGAAAACCTTCGTGTCGCATCTCTGGAAGATACTGAACCTAAATACCAAGTTTGGTGTTTTTCCGACTCTTCGTTTCTGAGTTATGCTGTTCACAGAGACACACACAGACACACACGCAGACACACAGACAGACACACAGACACACACACGGACATGTTTCCAAAAATGCTTTTTTTGGATTCAGGGGCCCCAAAACATGTACTTCCGGTGAAATCTCGGTATCGAATTTTTGGGTGGAATACAATACTTATCCTACTTACTATACGTAGTAGAGAAAGTAACAAATAACGAATTCCCATTTGAGAAAAAGTATAAGTATTGGAAAAGTCAAGCAAATAACAAGGAATATCTCGGAAATGGTTCACTTCACAACAAAATATGTATATAACATAAATTGTGTGTGTTCTCTTACGGTTTAAGAGTTATGCAAAAGCCATTCAGAATGGAGAGGATTTTTGGGGACATTCCCAGGGAATTCAAGATATAATTTCATTTGTCTTCAAAACATCCAAAATAGATGATATTTTAATCAAAATCGTTAGAGCCATTTTGAGAAAAGGCAAAATTTCCGTAAAAAGTTCCATGTAAAGGGTAGTCAGGGGTGAGGGATTTTCTTGAAAATCCTCGAGTCTCATCTTTCAAATATAGTAATCCTAAATACCAAATTTGGTATTTATTCGACTTATTCGATACACAGCCACACAGAAACACAGACACACACACGGACTGTTTTCTAAAAATTCTTATTTGGATTCAGCAGGCCTCAAAACATATATTTCCGGTGAAATCAACCTATGGAATTTTTGGGTGGAATGCAATACTTCCCCTACTTACTATACGTAGTAGAGAAAGTAAAAAACGAATAACGAATACCCATTTGAAAAAAATATTTGAAAATTCATCAAATAACAAGCAATATCTCGGAAATGGTTCACTCGGCAAAAAAACTCAGAAATGAGCAGTCGGATAAACACCAAACTTGGTATTTAGGTTCAGTATCTTCCAGAGATGCGACACGAAGGTTTTCAAGAAAATCCCCCCACCCCAGACTACCCTTTACATGAAACATTTTTCGAAAATTTTAATTTTCTCAAAAACAGCTCTAACGATATTGATGAAAGTATCATACGTTTAAGGCAATTTTTATGGCAAATAAAACGCATATCTTGAATTTTCTGGGAATGTCTCCAAACGTATTCTTCATTGTGAACGACTTTTGCATAACTGGTAAACCATAAGAGATAGACAAAATTTTACTACACAAAAAATGTAGGTCGTGTTAAAATACACAATTTATGTCATATACATTTTTACTTTCTCTACTACGTATAGTAAGTAGGGGAAGTATTACATTCCACCCAAAAATTCGATACGGAGATTTCACCGGAAATACATGTTTTGAGACCTCCTTAATCCAAAAAAAGCATTTTTGGAAACATGTCCGTGTGTGTGTCTGTGTGTGTGTGTGTGTATCTGTGTGTGTGTGTGTGTGTCTGCAAACAGCATAACTCAAAAACGAACAGTCGGATAAGCACCAAACTTGGTATTTAGGTTCAGTATCTTCCAGAGATGCGACACGAAGGTTTTCAAGAAAATCCCCCCACTCCAGACTACCCTTTACATGAAACATTTTTCGAAAATTTTAATTTTCTCAAAAACAGCTCTAACGATATTGATGAAAGTATCATACGTTTAAGGCAATTTTTATGGCAAATAAAACGCATATCTTGAATTTTCTGGGAATGTCTCCAAACGTATTCTTCATTGTGAACGACTTTTGCATAACTGGTAAACCATAAGAGATAGACAAAATTTTACTACACAAAAAATGTAGGTCGTGTTAAAATACACAATTTATGTCATATACATTTTTACTTTCTCTACTACGTATAGTAAGTAGGGGAAGTATTACATTCCACCCAAAAATTCGATACGGAGATTTCACCGGAAATACATGTTTTGAGACCTCTTTAATCCAAAAAAAGCATTTTTGGAAACATGTCCGTGTGTGTGTCTGTGTGTGTGTGTGTGTGTGTATCTGTGTGTGTGTGTGTGTCTGCGAACAGCATAACTCAAAAACGAACAGTCGGATAAGCACCAAACTTGGTATTTAGGTTCAGTATCTTCCAGAGATGCGACACGAAGGTTTTCAAGAAAATCCCCCCACCCCAGACTACCCTTTACATGGAAGGTTTTTCGAAAATTTTAATTTTCTCAAAAATGGCTCTAACGATTTTGATGAAAATATCATATCTTTAAGATAATGTCATGAGAAATGAAATGTATATCTCGAATTTTCTGGGAATGTCTCCAAAAGTATTCTTCATTGTGAACGACTTTTGCATAACTGGTAAACCATAAGAGATAGACAAAATTTTACTACACAAAAAATGTAGATCGCGTTAAAATACACAACTTATGTCATATACATTTCTTTTGTTGAGTGTACCGTTTCCGAGATATTGCTTGTTATTTCCTTAAATTTTCCAATACTTATACTTTTTCTCAAATTCGTTATTCATTTTTTTTATGCCCTGGACATGCAAAGAGAATGGAATGCGCCACATAGCAACCAGCGCTAAAATATTTGACTATCGCTTAAAAGCTACCATATTTCCCTTGCATCTACAAGAAAATTACCAATAAGATTGACATCTCGATATCTCGATTAACATGAAGCATATGGAGAATAGGCGTTTGTATAATTAGATTGTACAAGAGTAGAGAAAGTCATGTGAGTGTAACACATCAGTTTTTTTTTACTTTCTCTACTACGTATAGTAAGTAGGGGAAGTATTGTATTCCACCCAAAAATTCTATACCGAGATTTCACCGGAAATACATGTTTTGAGACCCCTGAATCCAAAAAAAGCATTTTTGGAAACATGTCCGTGTGTGTGTCTGTGTGTCTGTCTGTGTGTGTGTCTGTGAACAGCATAACTCAGAAACGAACAGTCGGATAAACACCAAACTTGGTATTTAGGTTCAGTATCTTGCAAGGATGCGACAAGAAGGTTTTCAAGAAAATCCCCCCACCCCAGAGTACCCTTTACATGGAAGATTTTTCGACAATTTTAATTTTCTCAAAAATGGCTCTAACAATTTTGATTAAAATATCATATGTTTAAGATATTTTCATTTCAAATAAAATGTATATCTTGAAGTTCCTGGAAATGTCTCCAAAAGTATTCTTTATTGTGAATGACTTTTGCATAACTCGTAAACCATAAGAGATAGACAAAATATTACTACACAAAAAATGTAGATCGCGTTAAAATACACAATTTATGTCATATACATTTTTTTGTTGAGTGAACCATTTTCGAGATATTGCTTGTTATTCCCTTAAATTTTTCAATACTTATTTTCTCAAATGGGAATTCGTTATTCATTTTTTTTTGTCTTGGATATGCAAAGAGTATTAATCTGTGGGAAAGGGAATGGAGCTGCACCTAGCAACCAGCTATTAAGAGATATGTATGTGCTTAAAGGCTACTGTATTTCCAAATTGCTCTTGTAAATATACATTCCCCTTACATCTACAAGAAAATTAGCAATAAAATAGAGTCTGCAAATGTTTATCTCGATTAACATGAAGTAGATGGAGAATAAGCGTTTGTAGAAATAGTTTGTACAAGAGCAGAGAAAGTCATGTGAGTGTAACACATCAGATTTTTTTGTTGAGTGAACCGTTTTCGAGATATTTCTTGTTATTCCCTTAAGCTTTTCAGTACTTATTTTCTCAAATGGGAATTCGTTATTCATTTTTTTGTCTTGGATATGCAAAGAATATTAATCTGTGGCAAAGGGAATGGTGCTGCACCTATCAACCAGCTATTAAGAGATATGTCTGTGCCTAAAGGCTACTGTATTTCTATATTGCCCTTGCAAATACAAATTAAGGGGAACATAGTACGCTTAAAGCGATATTCAAATATTTTTAGAACTGGTGACTATGTGTAACATGCAATTCACTTTGCATGTCAAATGATCGTTTCTGCAAATGTGTATCTCGATTAATATGAAGTAGATGGAGAATAAGACTTTGTAAAAATAATTTGTACAAGCGTAGAGAAGTCATGTGAGTGTAATACATCAGATTTTTTTATGTCCTGGACTTGCAAAGAGAATGGAATGCGCCACATAGCAACCAGCGTTAAAATATTTGACTATCGCTTAAAAGCTACCATATTCCCCTTGCATCTACAAGAAAATTACCAATAAGATTGACATCTCGATATCTCGATTAACATGAACCATATGGAGAAAAAGTGTTTGTAAAAATATTTTGTACAAGAGTAGAGAAAGTCATGTGAGTGTAACACATCAGATTTCTTTTTTTTTGTCCTGGGCATGCAAAGAGAATGCAATGCTCCACGTAGCAACCAGCTCTTAAAAGATTTGACTTTCGCTTAAAGCCTATCATATTCCCCTTACATCTACAAGAAAATTAGCAATAAGATAGAGTCTGCAAATGTTTATCTCGATTAACATGAAGTAGATGGAGAATAAGCGTTTGTTAAAATAGTTTGTACAAGAGTAGAGAAGGTCATGCGAGTAAAACACATCAGATTGTTTTTATGCAGATTCCCTCAAAACGTATATTTCTGGAAAAGTCTTGATATCAAATTTGTGTTTGGTATACAATACTCCCTTTACTTGGCTTACGTACTAGAGAAAATGAAACATATGAACTAAAATGTGACCGACCACCCAAGCTGTTATAAGGAAACACGAAAACCCTTCACGGCATGAAAATTTGGTTTTGAGTTATTGCTAAGTTGTTCTTAAAGTGCCAATTACGGTCCAAACACATCAGGTTTATAAGAAATACCAAATATAAAACCTGTTTTATACCCTTTCGGCAATGATGTTGTGTAACAGAATGGAGGGCCCTTCAGCACCAGGAATGTCTGTGTAAGTGCGTGGACAATCAGCAACAGACATCATAAGAATATGCTTTAACATTTAAAAGATCACGCAACACTATAGTAACAGCAGCACAGGAATAAAACACAAGGCTTACAATGTTGCGGAGATGGAAGTGATAATGGAGAATCGGTTGCAAACGTTCCTAGTGAAATTTGTGTGGCATTATTGATTACTGTTGCTTTACTGAATCTTACATTATCTTTATTTTAAAAAATAACATTTACACGCAACAATGTTCTGGATTCTACGATATATTTAAGCATACTTTTTAAATCTATACCTAAAAATCTTTGTTTTACACTAATAAATCACAATTGAACTGTATTGTAACTGATATATTTTTTACTTTCTCTACTACGTATAGTAAGTACGGGAAGTATTGCATTTAACCCAAAAATTCGATACCGAGATTTCACCGGAAATACATGTTTTGAGGTCTCCGAATCCAAAAAAGAAGTATTTTTGGAAACATGTCCATTTGTGTGTGTGTGTCTGTCTGTGAACAGCATAACTCAGAAACGAACAGTCGGATAAACACCAAACTTGGTATTTAGGTTCAGTATCTTCCAGAGATGCGACACGAAGGTTTTCAAGAAAATCCCCGCACCCCAGATTACCCTTTACATGGAAGACTTTTCGAAAATTTTAATTTTGTCAAAAATGGCTCTAGGTAAATGAATTGTATATCTCGAATTTTCTGGGAATGCCTCCAAAAGTATTCTTCATTGTGAACGACATTTGCATAACTGGTAAACCAGATAGATAAGATTTTACTACACAAAAAATGTAGATTGCGTTAAAATACACAATTTATGTTATATACATTTTTTTTGAGTGAACCGTTTTCGAGATATTGCTTGTTATTTACTTAAATTTTGCAATACTTATACATTTTCAAATAGGAATTCATTATTCATCGTTTTTTGTCCCGGTAATGCAAAGAGAATGGAATACTCCACATAGCAACCAGCTCTTAAAATATTTGACTATCGCTTAAAGCCTACCAATTCCCCTTGCACCTACAAGAAAATTAGCAATAAGATTAACATCTCCATTAACATGAAGCATATGGAGAATAAGTGTTTGTAAAAATAGTTTGTGCAAGGGTAGAAAAAGTCATGTCAGTGTAGGACATGAGATTTTTTACATTTCATTTGCTGTAGTATGTATTACAAAGAATATTGTTAGGCTGTTTTTTTACAGTTTTAACGCCTTCCGTCGCTTCCGCTCTACTACTGGCCATCTTCTAATACTGGAAATGGAAATTACAAATGCTTTTTTACAAAACCAACATGCAATATGTTGTAATTTTATTGTTAATGTTATTTAACATTATTGTAGCCCCACGTTGTGGTAGCCATTTTGAAGTAACATTATTGTATATGTTTGTATTTGTTAGCCCCTCGTTTGGGAGCCAATTTGTAACGGTGTTCTTATAATGTTATTACTTGTGATGTTTGTGTATGTGTGTTTACTTCACGTGAAGCCATCTTGTGACGTCATTCTTTGTTAGGTTCGTAGCTCCATCTGGTGTTGGCAATTTGCGGCAGTATTAGTTTTGTTTGAAAGAATTTTAAGTTTTGTTTACTGTCCTCCGGCTAGCTATTATCTCTCGGTCGAACATGTCTCTTGATCAGAGTGTGTAAACGGAAAGGAATCTTTTATCCAAATATAACACTGATGAAGAAATTTGTTTTACACATTTATTGTCGAACACGTTAACTATCACATTTATACATTGATCTTAACACTCGCCAAACTGAAACTGTTATAATAACTTCTTACTGATCACTCTTAATTTGCGTACTTCAACTTTTTGTATAATTAACCTTACAACACTTTAGATTATTCATAATTCTGCTGCGCGTAACTTGTGAATCGATACCCGACGTTTGCCGTACAAATACTTTCGACGAATTGACTGACTGAAGACGACGTGTAGTGTACACAGATTTATGATGAACTGGCCGACTGAAGGCGACGTGTAATGTACTAAGAATTTTGATGAACTGACCGCGATCTACCTCTGACTTGGCTTTTTATACACCCACTCCCCAATATGCCTAAAGATTATAACTGAGTTACTATTGGCTAATAAAACGCGCCAACATTAGCGTCTATTTTAATATCCAATGAAAATTATGAATACATATGCTTTAGGGAGAAAATATTCCAGAAGGTTCTCAACGGAAAAACGCGCCAACATTACGTAACTTCCTCGTTTCCAATAATGATAAACAGCTCACCCCCCTCGCTGCATTATTGCGCGCTATTATTGACAGTTTCAGTAAGGTCGTATAAACTTACTTATCAACAATAATTACAGTCAAGAAACATCTCAAATCAATGTCACATAAAAATGCATATTCATATTACAATCATTATTTACATTTAAGTAATTTGTGATACAAATTACTGCATCATATGCCCCACTAGAAACATAAATATAAATATTTACAACTTGTTTGGAAATTTTATAATTGGGTTTTTAGTCTCCTAAATCTTGGAACACACGCTATCACTTTCACTTAACACATCACACGCATTTAACACACGACATATGTTTTTTTTTATCTCGCCACTACTTACTGGCTCTGGTTTAATTTGTTTAGATATTAATCTGACATTGCAATTTTTATAGCAAATACTGTACCCTGAATTATTTAATTACTGTTTCAAAATGGTTTACACTGTTATATTGTTGACAAAATTTATGCGTTCAAGAATTTTTGTAATTATTACACATATTTACCAAAATATTCACCCTTTACATATATTTAAATCTCTTAAATCTAAGTACTGTTTCACATTTTCTGTTTGCTACATAAGTATTTGTTTCAATTATTTTTACCCCATTTTTGTTGTTTTGTAATTTATATTCACAATACTCTTGGAATTGTATTTACGTACTTTACTTCAATATCATATTAAGTTTCAATCTTTACGTTCTTAATCTCAAATACTGTTACAGTTACTAAAAATTAATTTTTTTTAAATAAACATTTCTCTTTTTTTATAATTCATTTCTCTTTTCAAATGACATATATAAATAGTTAACCCTCTTACATTCCAATACATTTCTCTGCAAGTCATCTTTAACTATCCAGCATTTACTTTACATCTCATTGCTATTTACCCTCCTGGATCAAATTGTGTGTGGCTAAACATTACTCGTAGCCGTATCCTAGCCTTCAAATTTTTGTTCATGAATAACCTCTTGTATTCATATGAAATTTCGTCCCTTGATAACATTTGAAAACAATCTAAAGTTTCCTTAACAACACATCTTTTAACAACTGTCATTTTCAATTCTTCTACTATCTCTTTAATTTGAGAATACTCTGACAAATCTGTAACAAATTGTACTGGATTGGAGTTTTCAATTTGAAAAGCTTGGTACTTGTTAATTTCAGAAGTTAGCTTCTGATTATTTACAGGCAAAACTTTTACTTCTTCGTACAATTTATTTCTTTGCATTACTTCCTTCTGTATCTCTGATATCTCCCCTCTGAAACTAACTTGCGCCTGATTCACATCTACATTCATAACCTCTTTCATCTCTCTTATCTCACTTGAAATATTACTCATTCTACTACCTGACTGTGTACATTCTACATCAGCATGTTCACTTTTAATATTAACCTCACTTTCTTTGTTACCTATTTCCCTGCTCATATCTGACATTTCCTTTGAAACTTCTCCTATCTCACTTGCTATTACTTCCTCATTTTCATCTCTCATTTTTGGCATACTACTATCTAGCTTCATAACTTTCTTTTCAATTTCTTCACTGCTTTGATCTACTGTTTGCTCTAATTTCTCATTCCTCCTACCAATATCTTCCCTGTTTTGTTCAAAGCTCCTACGAATATCTTCCCTTAATTCCCTATGACTCTTTTGCATATCTTCCCTTAATTTATCATTACTCTGAGTTAATTTTTCTAATTTCTCATTATTCTGAGTTAGTTTTTGTTCAAATTTCTCTATTACTCTTAACAATATCTTTCAGCATTTCCATCATCATACTAGCATCAAAATTAACATTTCCTACTATTCTATTCTGACTTTCTGCACTAACATTTCCTCCCTCAAATTCTAAAGTGTTTGAGCTATTTTCTGTAACCTGTATTGAATTACAGCTAACTGTTACATTATCTCCCTCCATAATTATTTCTTCTGTATTATTAGTGGACATTATTTTCTTTATCCTACCGCTCCTGAGGTACATTTAAATTTTTTTTACCCTTTTTTTTAGAATTAACATAACATTTTTCTAACCTTTCTGATGCTATCTGCTGATGTAGCTTTGATGTCCAGCTTTCTGCCCCTCTCTCCTAGGTTATATGTCGCTTCTGCGTTGTATTAATGATGAATCTGCGTCATCTCGATGTTTTTGTGTCCATTCATCCGCGTAGTCTGTCGTTCCTATAGTTGTTTCTGGAATCTGCGTCTTCTCGATGTTTTTGTAGTTGAATTCACCTGTTGCCTTGTAATCTCGGAATTACGATGTCCAATCATCCGCGTAGTCTGTCGTCCCTTTTGTTGTTTCTGGAATCTGCGTCTTGTAGTTCAGTTCACTTCTCCATTCGCCCCTTCCTGGTCATCTCACTTCTTCCTGGTTAATTCTGCCCCTTCCTGGTTATTCTGATCCTTTCCTGGCCATCGTGTTCCTTTCCTGGTTACTCTGCCCCACGTTCTGGGTGCCAATTTGTTACGGTTTAAATGTTATTTATTTAACATTAATTGTAGCCCCACGTTGTGGTAGCCAATTTGTAGCGGTATTACTTATAATGTTTGTTTACATCAGTGTTGAAGCCATCTTGTGACGTCATTCTTTGTTAGGTTCGTAGCTCCATCTGGTGTTGGAAATTTGCGGCAGTATTAGTTTTGTTTGAAAGAATTTTAAGTTTTGTTTACTGTCCTCCGGCTAGCTATTATCTCTCGGTCGAACATGTCTCTTGATCAGAGTGTGTAAACGGAAAGGAATCTTTTATCCAAATATAACACTGATGAAGAAATTTGTTTTACACATTTATTGTCGAACACGTTAACTATCACATTTATACATTGATCTTAACACTCGCCAAACTGAAACTGTTATAATAACTTCTTACTGATCACTCTTAATTTGCGTACTTCAACTTTTTGTATAATTAACCTTACAACACTTTAGATTATTCATAATTCTGCTGCGCGTAACTTGTGAATCGATACCCGACGTTTGCCGTACAAATACTTTCGACGAATTGACTGACTGAAGACGACGTGTAGTGTACACAGATTTATGATGAACTGGCCGACTGAAGGCGACGCGTAATGTACTAAGAATTTTGATGAACTGACCGCGATCTACCTCTGACTTGGCTTTTTATACACCCACTCCCCAATATGCCTAAAGATTATAACTGAGTTACTATTGGCTAATAAAACGCGCCAACATTAGCGTCTATTTTAATATCCAATGAAAATTATGAATACATATGCTTTAGGGAGAAAATATTCCAGAAGGTTCTCAACGGAAAAACGCGCCAACATTACGTAACTTCCTCGTTTCCAATAATGATAAACAGCTCACCCCCCTCGCTGCATTATTGCGCGCTATTATTGACTGTTTCAGTAAGGTCGTATAAACTTACTTATCAACAATAATTACAGTCAAGAAACATCTCAAATCAATGTCACATAAAAATGCATATTCATATTACAATCATTATTTACATTTAAGTAATTTGTGATACAAATTACTGCATCAAATAGTAGTAACTCTTGATATAGGAAAAGCATATGATAAAATCCAACATATCCATGGATATATTAAAATAATTAAAATGCTTGACATTAAAGTATACATGTACCAGTTCATCCACAATTTTCTTCGAAATTGTGTACTTAAAGTACAATATAATCAAACGTTATCATTATCTACAAAATGGTCCTCCAAAGGTTCAACCATCAGCCCTACACTTTTCTTAATCGCCATAAATGATATACTGAATAAAGACAAACCAGCAGCTAAAGCTTTCCTCTTTTCAGATGATCTTACGATATTCTGTAAGGAGAAAAAACATTCAAGCACAGAAGCACTTCTCCAAGAAATATTAAGTAAATGCAAGACTGGATCCAAGATATTGGACTTAAATTTTCTAAAACGAAAACCAAATGTATATGCTTCTCAAAATCTCCAACCAAAATTCCTAATCCTTGACAACACAAAATTTGAAGTTGTAAAAACTGTGAAAATATTGGGATAAACGTTCGGCCAAACACTTAGTTGGAAATCACATATTTCAACATTAAGAGACGAATGCACTAAGAGATTAAATATTCTTATGTCTCTAGCATACTGAAATTAGGGCGCAGACTTCAATGTACTTGTATGGACATACACTATGTGATCAAAAGTATCCGGACACCCCCACAAACATACGTTTTTCATCTTAGGTGCATTGTGCTGCCACCTACTGCCTGGTACTCATTATCCACGACCTCAGCAGTCATTAGACGTCGTGAAACAGCAGAATGAGACGCTCCGTGTAACTCACGAACTTCGAACGTGGTCAGGTGATTGGGTGTTACTTGTGTAGAAGTCTGTACGCGAGATTTTCACACTCCTAAACATCCCTAGGTCCACTGTTTCTGATGTGATAGTGAAGTGGAAACGTGAAGGGACATGTACAGCACAAAAGCATACAGGCCGACCTCGTCTGTTGACTGACAGAGACCGCCGACGTTTGAAGATGGCCGTAAAGAGTAATAGGCAGACATCTATCCAGACCATCACACAGGAATTCCAAACTGCATCAGGATCCACTCCAAGTACTATGACAGTTAGGCGTGAGGTGAGAAACCTTGGATTCCACGGTCGAGCGGCTGCTCATAAGCCACACATCACGCAGGAAACTGCCAAACGACGCCTCGCTTGGTGTAAGGAGCGTCAATATTACACGATTGAACAATGGCAAAACGTTGTGTGGAGTGACGAATCACGGTACAGAATGTGGCGATCCGATGGCAGTGGATGGGTATGGCGAATGCCCGATGAACGTCATCTGCCAGCGTGTGTATTGCCAACAGTGAAATTCGGAAGTCGTGGTGTTATGATGTGGTCGTGTTTTTCCTGGAGGGGGCTTGCACCCCTTGTTGTTTTGCGTGACACGATCACAGCGCAGACCTAAATTGATATTTTAAGCACCTTCTTGCTTCCCACTGTTAAAGGGCAATTCGGGGATGTCGATTGCTGCATCTTTCAAAACGCTCGAGCACCTGTTAATACTGCACGGGCTGTGGCGAAGTGGTTACACGACAATAACATCCCTGTAATGGGCTGGCCTACACAGAGTCCTGACTTGAATCCTGTAGAACACCTTAAGGATGTTTTGGAACGCTGACTTCGTGCCAGGCCTCACCGACCTACATCGAACCTCTCCTCAGTTCCGCACTCTGTGAAGAATGGGCTGCCATTCCCCAAGAAACTTTCCAGCACCTGATTGAAAGAATGCCTGTGAGAGTGAACGCTGTCATCAAGGCTAAGGGTGGGCCAACACCATATTTATTTCCAGCATTACCGATGGAGGGCGCCATGAACTTGTACGCCATTTTCAGCCAGTGTCCGGATACTTTTGATCACGTAGTGTATCAGAGGATTATCATATCTAAACTTGATTACGGAGTCATAGTTATGACTGCCAGGAACAGACACTCAAGAAGCTCATTCAAGCGTCGGCTCTAGGAATTTCGTTAGGAGCGTACCGAGCCAGTCCTATTTCTAGTTTACAAATGGAAGCTGAAGAGACGTCATTAGAAGTATGCAGAATAGCGCAATGTCTAAAATATGCTATAAGGAATGCTGCAAGGCCCAACTCGGAAGCCCATCGATACACCTTCTTTAGGGAGCAAAACGAGTATGCCAAAGAATACAAAACAGCCATAATCTTTTCATCTTAGATTCGAAAAAGGTCATACAGGAACTTAATATTAAAATATCTCCAATAATGACTAAAGATCATCATGATTTTCCATCCTTGAGGTTAATTATTCCTAGAATTAATATGGATATGAGAATTCACCAGAAATCACCAACATATTCTTTCATATAAAAGGTCTTTCAACAAGAGTGTCCTATCTTTAACATGTGATAGCTGCCGTTGTTAATGAGTTACAGCAGTCATTTTTTCATGTGGTTACAGTTGTTATTCACAAATAGCCATGGAACGTTACAACATTCAGCAACGCGTAGAAATTGTGAAAATTTATTATCAAAATCGATCAACTGTTCGCCAAACCTTCCGTGTATTGCATGAAGTTTACGGTGTGCATAATCGTCCCTGCGAGAGAACGATTCGGCGTTTGATCCATAAATTTGAAAGAAGTCAGTGATCAAAGAACGCCTGTACGTAATGGACGTAAGCGCTCCAACGAAAACATAGGCGCCGTCCGTGAGAGTGTACGCGAGAACGGAAACAAATCAATTGCTCGTCGGGCGCAAGAAATGGGGCTTCCGCCGACCCGACTTGACAAATTCTGAATCTGTACTTGAAGTTTCAAGCTTAAAAAATTATGTTAACTCAAGAACTAAAGCCAGGCGACCATAGGTTGCGCTGTGTATTCGCTGACTTGGCTATGGAGCAATTGGAAGCTGACCCGGATTTTTGTCGAAAAATCATCTTCAGTGACAAAGCCCGCTTTTGGATGGATGGTTGTGTTAACAAACAAAATTGCCGCTATTGGAGTAATCACAATCCAATGCAGATTCAAGAACGACTACTTCATCCCCAAAAGGTTACTGTGTGGTGTGGATTTTGGATGTGGAATCATTGGTCCATATTTTTTCCAAGATGAAGATGGAGATGTTCTGTCAATGGAGAAAGATACCGGGCTCTTATAAGGGACTATTTTTGGTCTTAATTGGATAGTATGGATCTCAGTAACATTTGGATACAGCAATATGGTGCCACTTGTCATACTGCTCTCGAAACAATCGATCTTTTGAAAGAAAAGTTCAGAGGTTTCATCATTTCCCGTGGTGGTGATGTTAACTGGCCCCCGAGGTCATGTGATTCAACGCCGTTGAATTACTTCTTGTGGAGTTATGTTAAATCTCGAGTTTATGTCAACAAGCCAGAAACAGTAAATTATCTTATGAATAACATCACGCGTGTTATTCGTGAAGTTGGAGCTAATTTAGGTTCTTCTGTCATTGAAAATTGGGTCAACCGTATACGCGCAACCCAACGAAGTCGCGGCGGTCACTTAACTGATGTTCTCTTCCACACGTAATGACTTTAATTATGTTCCAAAATAAAAAAGGAAATAATCTTCTATCATTTATAGAACGTGTTTTATTTAAATTCAAAGATAGGACACTCTTGTTGAAAGACCCTATATAAAACAATTTACCAGGAAACCAGTGACACGTATGGTAAACACATATTTATATATACAATGGCTCCAAATCTGATCAGGGTAATGCCTGTACTATAATTACTCCGGATGTTAAACATAAGTACAAGCTTCCAAACTAGTTCTCTGTTTTCTCCTCTGAGGTCTATGCTGTAAAACAAGCTTTGATTTATATTACCTCATCACAGCATAAATAGAGAGCAATTCTAACTGATATTCGAGATCTCCTTGTGGTTTACCGGGAAAAATGCGAAATAGTTGGGGAAATTAATGTCATACCGCCATGTTGCCATGGTAGATCAGTGGTTGGAACAACCGGCCTGAAACCTGTAGATCCGTGGTTCAAATCCTGGCGATGGCATTGAATTTTTCGCTCGTCTGACTAGTTTTCCAACCTTGTCCTACACACGCCTTATGTGGAAGAACAATTAATTCCATTAATTGACCTAATAGTGGTCGAAACTATGAAGCCCGGGACTTAAGGTACGAGGGTAATCCAGAAGGTTTTAGACGTTTTGAAATAAACAATTTACAAAATGCAAATATCAATGTTTATTATCTACATTTGAAACGTACACTCTTAAGCTATTTTTCTACATAATCGCCATTCAAATTGAGGCATTTATCATACCGTGGCACAAGTTTTTCAATACCCTCTCTATAGAAATCTGCCGCCTGCGACTTCAACCACTGGTTTACTCCGGCATACAGTTCAGCGTCAGTATCAAAGCATCAATTTGATGCACCAAACTCCGTGAAATTTTGGGAAAATGTTCCGAAAGTTCTGTAATCGCGAAACGACGATTTTTCACGAATTTTGTCATTGATTTGAATTGACAGTTCAACAATCATAAGACTAGCCCTACCACTGCCTGACTCGGCTTTCACTCATTATTCCCTGCCCGTAAACATCACAAAGCTGACGAAGAAATTTCAATTGCTTTGTTCTTTTTAGCCAACCGCACTTCACAAGTGGCGGGATTTTCTATTGCAGCGCACATTTTAACAACTCACAGAGAGCACAGTAAGGAAGGCACAGTCCTCACGCTACCACAGCTGTATGCGTACTGAATGTAGGAACGTTCTGACACCAAGATGGTGGCTCTAGCCCTGATCATCGCCACGATAGGCCAAAAGTCTGGGACTTTCTGGACTGCCCTTGTATTTACAGCACTGTAAGTCACCATTGGGGTGTGTCATCTCAATGCATTTTGAGATCTGCTTGTAGTTTACTGGGAAAATATGCGAATTATTATTATTGTTAGTAGTAGTAGTAGTAATAGTAGTAGTATTGTTATTATCGTTGCGTAAACACGATTTAAAATATCTATGGCGTATACTGACTGGTCAAATAAAGACATTTTAGTTATTTGTTAATCTCAATAGTGAGTTTATTCCCTCAAAAATAAAATATCTGCAACTGAAGTGGAAAACATGCTAGGACCTTTTCGGTATGTTTACACTTTCTTGTCTATTATCATGGACTGGGACAAGCCCGGAAATTACCTCTCAATGAGCGCGATCTGCTTATCTGCTAGCAAGAGGTGTAGAACGAAGGTCTCTCACGTTAATGCGTCAGTTACCCACTGACCTGTGTTTACTTGGAATTGCCCCGTTGAGTTCTGCAACTCTTTTGACGGAAGAAGGCTTTTCTGCACCGACAAATACGGCGGGGTTGGGCCATCTGGTATCTGACCTCTCCTAAAGCCGCCCATACAAAACTCCGCATACCAAACGTCCATTTTAAAAATTAATCCAATATTACATACCTTTGTTCTTAACAAAATGGCAACTTTCTACAGTATCTCCAGAGACTCCATCACCAAAATGCCCATGTGGCGAAGAAAACAATAAACAGCGTATCATCTCCTCACCGGATGCAAGATATTGAACAAGCTCAGACCCAGCTTCATCAATCCATCATAAAAAATCTGATGTGTTACACTCACATGACTTTCTCTACTCTTGTACAAACTATTTTTACAAACGCTTATTCTCCGTATGTTTCATGTTAATCGAGATGTTAATCTTATTACTAATTTTCTTGTAGATGCAAGGGGAATTGGTAGGTTTTAAGCGATAGTCAAATATTTAAGAGCTGGTTGCTATGTGGAGTATTCCATTCTCTTTGCATTACCAGGACAAACAAAAATGAATAACAATTTGAGAAAAAGTATAAGTATTGGAAAATTTAAGGGAATAACAAGCAATATCTCGAAAATGGTTCACTCAACAAAAAAAATTATATGACATAAATTGTGTGTTTTAACGCGATCTACATTTTATGTATAGTAAGATTTTGTCTATCTCTTATGGTTTACCAGTTATGCAAAAGTCGTTCACAATGAAGAATACTTTTGGAAACATTCCCAGAAAATTCAAGGTATGCATTTTATTTGTCATGAAAATATCTTAAACATATGATATTCTAATCAAACTCGCCATTTTTTGGGAAACTTAAAATTTTCGAAAAATGTTCCGTGTAAAAGGTAATCTGGGGTGGGGAGATTTTCTTGAAAACCTTGGTGTCGCATCTCTGGAAGATACTGAACCTAAATATCAAGTTTGGTGTTTATCCAACTGTTCGTTTCTGAGTTATGCTGTTCACAGACGCACACACACACGGACATGTTTCCAAAAATGCTTTTTTTGGATTCAGGAGGTCTCAAAACATGTATTTCCGGTGAAATCTCGGTATCGAATTTTTGGGTGGAATGCAATACTTCCCCTACTTACTATACGTAGTAGAGAAAGTAAAAATGAATAACAATTTGAAAAAACAGTATAAGTAATGGAAAATTTAAGGGAATAATAAGCAATATCTCGATAATGGTTCACTCAACAGCAAAAAATGTATTTGACATAAATTCTGTATTTTAACGCGATCTACATGTTTTGTGTAGTAAAATTTTGTCTGTCTATTTATGGTTTACCGAGTATGTAAAAGTCGTTCACATTGAAGAATACTTTTGGAGACATTTCTAGAAAATTCAACATATGCATTTTATTTGTCATGAAAATATCTTAAACATATGCTATTTTAATCAAAATCGTTATAGCCATTTTAGAGAAAATTAAAATTTTAGCAAAATGTTCCTTGTAAAGGGTAATCTGGGGTGGGGGGATTTTCTTGGAAACCTTCGTGTCGCATCTCTGGAAGATACTGAACCTAAATACCAAGTTTGGTGTTTATCCAACTGTTCGTTTCTGAGTTATGCTGTTCACAGACACACAGACACACACACACACACACACACACACAAGGACATATTTCCAAAAATGCTTTTTTTTATTCAGGGGGTCTCAAAACATATATTCTCGGTATCGAATTTTTGGGTGGAATACAATACTTCCCCTATTTATACGTAGTAGAGAAAGTAAAAATATTAAATCAATAAATCAGGTAAAGGAAAATAATGACTTGTGGATTGAAAAGTCATAATTCATGAGGTGCTGGATGAAGATTAAAAATCGACTGTTGCCAGAATCCTAGCATATTTACACTATTAATACAGTGAAACGGTTTTCTTATAAACTTTTACTTTTATTAAGTTTAACGTCCTTAAACCATGTTAACTTCTCTACTGTGTATATAAGTAGGGGAAGTATTGCATTCCACCAAAAAATTCGATACTGAGATTTTACGGTAACCATGTTTTGAGGCCCCCTGAATCCCAAAAAGAGCACTTTTTGAAAAAAGTTCGTGTCTGTGTGTCTGTGAACAGCACAATTCAAAAACGAAAAGTGGATAAGTACGAAACTTGGTATTTAGGTTCAGTATCTTTCAAAGCTGTGACACGAAGATTTTCAAGAAAATCTTCCAACCCAGACTACCATTTACATGTAATTTTCTTCGAAAGTCTTTATTTTCTCAAAAAATGACTCTAACGATTATAATTAAAATATCATATATTTAAGATATTTTCATTGGAAATAAAATGCATATCTTGAATTTTCTAGGAATGTTTCCAAAGTTCTCTTCATTGTGAATGTCTTTTGCATAACTGGTAAACCGTAAGAGATAGATAAAATGTGTGTACACAAATAATGTAGATCTCGTTAAAACACACAACTTATGTCTCATCTATTTCCGAGATATTCCTTGTTATTTGCTCGAATTTCCCAATACTTATACTTTTTTACAAATGGGAATTTATTATTCGTTTTTTTATATCCTTGACATGCAAAGAGAATGGAATACTCCACATAGCAACCAGCTCTTAAAATGTTTGACTATCGCTTAAAGCCTACCATATTCCCCTTCCCCAAGTAGCCATAACATAGTTTCTGTAAATGTTTATCTGTATTAACATGTAGTAGACGGAGAATATTCGTTTGTAAAAATAGTTTGTGTAAGAGTAGGGAAGTTTAATCAGTGCAACACACCAGATTTTTTTTTAATTGGCGTAAAGGAATTTAGGTAAAATGTCATTTGATATATAGGGTCTTTCAACAAGAGTGTCATACATTTGAACTTAAATAAAGCACGTTCTATAAATGATAGAGGTTTATTTATTTTTTTATTTTGGAACATAATTAATATCATTACGTGTGGAAGAGAACATCAGTTAAGTGACCGCCGCGACTTCGTTGTGTTGCGCGTATACGGCTGACCCAATTTTCAATGACAGAAGAACGTAAATTAGGTCCAACTTCACGAATAACACGTGGGATGTTATTCATAAGATCATTTACTGTTTCTGGCATGTTGACATAAACTCGAGATTTAACATAACCCCACAAGAAGTAATCCAACGGCGTTAAATCACATGACATCAAGGGCCAGTTAACATCACCACCACGGGAAATGATGAAACCTCTGAACTTTTCTTCAAAAGCTCGATTGTTTCGAGAGCAGTATGACATGTGGCACCATCATCAGATGCTTCTGAGATCCATACCATCCAATTAAGGCCACAAACAGTCGCTTATAAGAGCCCGGTATCTTTCTCTATTGTCAGTTAGAACTTCTTCATCTTCATCTTGGAAAAAATATGGACCAATGATTCCACCATACCAAAATCCACACCACACAGTAATCTTTTGGGGATGAAGTGGTTGTTCTTGAATCTGCATTTGATTCTGATTGCTCCAATAGCGGAAATTTTGTTTGTTAACACAACCATCCATCCAAACGTGGGTTTCGTCGCTGAAGATGATTTTTCGACAAAAATCCGGGTCTATAGCGCAGTCAGCGAATACACGGCGCAACCTATGGTCGTTGGGCTTTAGTTCTTGAGTTAACACCATTTTGTAAGCGTGAAACTTCAAGTCCAGGTGCAGAATTCGCCAAATTGGTCGGCGAAAGCCCCAATTCTTGCGCTCGACGAGCAATTGATTTGTTTCCGTTCTCGCGTACACTCTCACGAACGGCGCCTATGTTTTCGTTGGAGCGCTTACGTTGATTACGTACAGGCGTTCTTTGATCGCTGACAGAACCACTTCTTTCAAATTTATCGATCAAACGCCGAATCGTTCTCTCGCAGGGACGATTATGCACACCGTTAACTTCACGCAATACACGGATGGTTTGGCGAACAGATGATCCATTTTGATAATAAATTTTCACAATTTCTACGCGTTGCTGAATGCTGTAACGTTCCATGACTATTTGTCAATAACAAATGTAACCACATGAAAAAAATGACTGCTGTAACTCAATAACAACGGCAGCTATCACATGTTAAAGATAGGACACTCTTGTTGAAAGATCCTTTAGAAATGCAAAGCAGAGAATGACAGTGCTGTTTGATGCTATATTTCAACTCCCCTATTATGGATGTCAAAACATGCTCCGCCAGTCTATTCCAGGAAAAACGCACCTCCTAGGGAATTACTGCTACGCAATATTTTGTTTTTCCCCTTCTTTTCTTGTTTTCTGTTTATTTTTGTGAATTCTGTAAAGGAAGTTCCTACAAGGAAAACTAGACTGGACAGTAAAATACATAAACGTCGAGAGACAGGTAAAAACTAGTTCTTCTGGTTTAAAATCGACATCTGCAACGGTGTAGGACATTTACCCTGCGGAATTCTAAGGGGAATACCCAGCTTTGCTTCAGAAGTGCCTACTTTATGCACAGCATTTCCATATTCCCAGAGTTTGCACATCTGCTGTTAGCTCAGTGCTTATCAAAGAATCTGCCGCTGTTAGTCCTTTTAGTAGAGCAAGCTTTCGCTCACAAAAATAATAAAATTAATATGATTAGTAAATCTGTGTTTAGCAATAAGCATAAATAAAGCATAAGTGTGATATTGTTGAATTTACATGGAAATACTTCTAATAAGTCTGATGTGTTACACTCACATGACCTTCTCTACTCTTGTACAAACTATTTTTACAAACGCTTATTCTCGATCTACTTCATGTTAATCGAGATAAACATTTGCAGAGTCTACCTTATTGCTAATTTTCTTGTAGATGTAAGGGGAAAATATATTTACAAGGGCAATTTGGAAATATAGTAGCCTTTAAGCACATACATATCTCTTAATAACTGGTTGCTAGGTGCAGCACCATTCCCTTTCCCACAGATTAATACTCTTTGCATATCCAAGAAAAAAAATCTGATGTGTTACACTCACATGACTTTCTCTACTCTTGTACAAGCTATTTTTACAAACGCTTATTCTCCATATGCTTCATGTTAATGGAGATATCGAGATGTCAATCTTATTGATAATTTTCTTGTAGATGCAAGGAGAATATGGTAGGTTTTAAGCGATAGTCAAATATTTTAACGCTGGTTGCTACGTGGCGCATTCCATTCTCTTTGCATGTCCAGGACATAAAAAATCTGATGTGTTACACTCACATGACTTTCTCTACTCTTGTACAATCTATTTTTACAAACGCCTATTCTCCATATGCTTTATGTTAATCGAGATATCGAGATGTCAATCTTATTGCTAATTTTCTTGTAGATGCAAGGGGAATATGGTAGCTTTTAAGCGATGGTCAAATATTTTAACGCTGGTTGCTATGCGGCGCATTCCATTCTCTTTGCAAGTCCAGGACATAAAAAAATGAATAACGAATTTGAGAAAAAGTATAAGTATTGGAAAATTTAAGGGAATAACAAGCAATATCTCGAAAACGGTTCACTCAACAAAAGAAATGTATATGACATAAGTTGTGTATTTTAACGAGATCTACATTTTTTGTGTAGTGAAATTTTGTCTATCTCTTATGGTTTACCAGTTATGCAAAAGTCGTTCACAATGAAGAATACTTTTGGAGACATTCTCAGAAAATTCGAAATATACATTTCATTTCTCATGACATTATCTTAAACATATGATATTTTAATCAAAATCGTTAGAGCAATTTTTGAGAAAATTAACATTTTCGAAAAATGTTCCATGTAAAGGGTAGTCTGGGGTGGGGGGGATTTTCTTGAAAACCTTCGTGTCGCATCTCTGGAAGATACTGAACCTAAATACCAAGTTTGGTGTTTGTCGGATTGTTCGTTTTTGAGTTATGCTGTTCACAGACACACACACACATAGACACACACACACAGACACACACACAGACACACACACACAGACACACACACGGACATGTTTCCAAAAATGCTTTTTTTGGATTCAGGAGGTCTCAAAACATGTATTTCCGGTGAAATCTCGGTATCGAATTTTTGGGTGGAATGCAATACTTCCCCTACTTACTATACGTAGTAGAGAAAGTAAAAATGAATAACGAATTTGAGAAAAAGTATAAGTATTGGAAAATTTAAGGGAATAACAAGCAATATCTCGAAAATGGTTCACTCAACAAAAAAAATGTATATGACATAAGTTGTGTATTTTAACGCGATCTACATTTTTTGTGTAGCAAAATTTTGTCTATCTCTTATGGTTTACCAGCTATGGGAAAGTCGTTCACAATGAAGAATACCTTTGGAGACATTCCCAGAAAATTCAAGATGTACATTTTATTTGTCATAAAAATATCTTAAACATTTGATATTTTAATCAAAATCGTTAGAGCCATTTTTGAGAAAATTAAAAGTTTCGAAAAATGTTCCATGTAAAGTGTAATCTGGGGTGGGGGGATTTTCTTGGAAACCTTCGTGTCGCATCTCTGGAAGATACCGAACCTAAACACCAAGTTTGGTGTTTATCCGACTGTTCGTTTTTGAGTTATGCTGTTCACAGACACACAGACACACAGACACACAGACACACAGACAGACACATACACGGACATGTTTCCAAAAATGCTTTTTTGGATTCAGTGAGTCTCAAAACATGTATTTCCGGTGAAATCTCGGTATCGAAATTTTGGGTGGAATACAATACTTCCCCTACTTACTATACGTAGTAGAGAAAGTAGGGGTTTTCAAGAAAATCCCCCCACCCCAGACTACCCTTTACATTGAAAATTTTTCGAAAATTTTAATTTTCTCAAAAATGGCTCTAACGATTTTGATGAAAATATCATATGTTTAAGATAATGTCATGAGAAATGAAATGTATATCTCGAATTTTCTGGGAATGTCTCCAAAAGTATTCTTCATTGTGAACGACTTTTGCATAACTGGTAAACCATAAGAGATAGACAAAATGTTACTACACAAAAAATGTAGATCGCGTTAAAATACATAATATATGTCATAAACATTTCTTTTGTTGAGTGAACCGTTTTCGAGATATTGCTTGTTATTTCCTTAAATTTTCCAATACTTATACTTTTTCTCAAATTCGTTATTCACTTCTTTTATGTCCTGGACATGCAAAGAGAGTGGAATGCGCCACATAGCAACCAGCGTTAAAATATTTGACTATCGCTTAAAAGCTACCATATTCCCCTTGCATCTACATGAATATTACCAATAAGATTGACATCTCGATATCTCGATTAACATGAAGCATATGGAGAATAAGCGTTTGTAAAATTAGATTGTACAAGAGTAGAGAAAGTCATGTGAGTGTAACACATCAGATTTTTTGGATTCAGGGGATCTCAAAACATGTATTTCCGGTGAAATCTCGGTATCGAATTTTTAGGTGGAATACAATACTTCCCCCACTTACTATACGTGGTGGAGAAAGTAAAAATCTGATGTGATACATTCACATGGCTTTCCCTACTTCTATCGTTTGTTAGTGGGTATACAAACTATTCTTAACAAACTTCATTTTTCTGACTACTACATTTTAATCCAAATAAGCCTTTGCATAAATAGTCATTACACATTTCGTTATACATCCAAAGAAGCTGCGAGAGTCAAATGTTTAAGAATTGAACACTGTTCGCTGGCCTTAAAATTCCTGCTTCCATGCAATCTCAAAAAACAACTGAATGTTGAAAGGAGTCTAAAGAATGACCATGTAATGAACAATTCGAGCATTTAATAGCGGATATCTCAGAAATGACTCATGAATTTATTTGAAATGAATTGTGCGTTTTAAAGAGATTTATACTCTTGTGTAGTACGTTTTCGTCTATCGCTTAACGTTTACCAGTTATACAAGATTATATAACATTCCTTCCAAATGAAGAGAACTTCACAGACTCTTCAGAAAATTCAAATTATGTATTTTATTTCTGGTGTAAATATCTTACATATACCGTAATTTAATCAAAATCTTAGAGCCAGTTTTTAGAAAATAAAAATAGTATGCAATTTGAGATTTTCTGGAGAATTTCCATGTCGCATCCTTGGAAAATACTAAAGTCAAATACCAAATTTAATATTATCCAACTCCTCGGTTTTGAATTATTCTGTTCATGGACAGATACACACACACACGTTTCCAAAAATGCTTTATTTGGATTCAGGAGGTCTCAAAACATGTATTTCCGGTGAAATCTCGGTATCGAAATTTTGGGTGGAATACAATACTTCTCCTACTTACTATACGTAGTAGAGAAAGTAAAAGTAAGCCGGACAGGAAAGAGAGAAACATTCTTCGAGACATAACTGTTACAAAAATCTGAGGTTTTGCACTCACATGACTTTCTCTACTCTTGTACAAACTTTTTTTACAAACGCTTATTCTCCATCTACTTCATGTTTTTCGAGATAAACGTTTGCATAAATTATCTTATTGCTAATTTTCTTGTGAGTGCAAGGAGAATACGGTAGGCTTTATGCGATACTCAAATCTTTTAAGAGCTGATTGCTATTTGGAGCATTTTATTCTCTTTTCATGCCCAGGGCATAAAAAAAACAAATAACGAATTCCCATTTGAAAAAATGTATAAGTATTGGAAAATTCAATTAAATAACAAGCAATATCTCGGAAATGGTTCACTCCACAAAAAAGTGTATAACGTAAATTGTGTGTTTTAACGAGTGCTACATTTTTTGTGTAGAAACATTTTGTCTATCTTCTACGGTTTACCAGCGATGAAAAAGTCGTTCAGAATAAAGAGGACTTTTTGGGATATTCCCAGAAAATTCAAGATTTTCGTTTTATTTGTCATGAAAATATCTTAAATATGTGATATTTTAATCAAAATCGTTAGAGCCATTTTTGAAAAAAGCAAAATTTTCGAAAAATATTCCATGTAAAGGTAGTCTGGGTTGGGGAATTTTCCTGAAAATCTTTGTGTCGTATATTTGAAAAATACAGAACCTAAATACCAAGTTTGGTATTTATCCGACTTGTAGTTTTTGAGTTATGCTGTACACAGACTCTCCCACCGAGGCGGCCCGGGTTCAATCCCAGGGACCTGCATGTGGGATTTGTGGTGGACGAAGCGGCGTCTGGGCCGTTTCCTCCGGGTTCTCCGGTTTCCCCCGCCATTCATTCCACCAACTGCTCCATCATCACCTTTCCTTTCATCCATTTCACCAACATTTCGTTTCATCTACTTCCTTCATCCCATACCAGGCATCGGGCTGATCACCCATCCTGGCTATTCTGTCTGATGCATGAGTGTCTGCTCCTGGACGGGCCTCTGATCCCAGGGACCCGCTTGTAATTCCTGTGGGGTGTAAGTCCTACATAAGAGGAGGGTAAACAGATAATGAATGAATGAATGAATGAATGAATGAATGAAGAATGTTCACAGACACACTGATACACATACGGATCTTTTACTAAAAATCTGATGTGTTACACTCACATGACTTTCTCTAGTCTTGTACAAATTATTTTTACAAACGCTTATTCTCCATCTACTTCATGTTAATCGAGATAAACATTGCAGACTCTATCTTATTGCTAATTTTCTTGTAGATGTAAGGGGAATATACATTTACAAGGGCAATATAGAAATACAGTAGCCTTTAAGCGCATACATATCTCTTAATAGTTGGTTGCTAAGTGCAGCACCATTCCCTTTGCCACAGATTAATACTCTTTGCATATCCAAGACAAAAAAAATGAATAACGAATTCCCATTTGAGAAAATAAGTATTGAAAAAATTATGGGAATAACAAGCAATATCTCGAAAATGGTTCACTCAACAACAAAAATGTATATGACATAAACTGTGTATTTTAATGCGATCTACATTTTTTGTAGTAAAATTTTGTCTATCTCTTATGGTTTACCAGTTATGCAAAAGTCGTTCACAATGAAGAATACCTTTGGGGACATTCCCAGAAAATTCGAGATATACATTTCATTTTTTATGAAAATATCTTAAACATTTATTTTAAGCAAAATCGTTAGAGCCGTTTGTGAGAAAATTAAAATTTTCGAAAAATGTTCCATGTAAAGGGTAATCTGGAGTGGGAGGATTTTCTTGAAAACATTCGTGTCGCATCTCTGGAAGATACCGAACCTAAATACCAAGTTTGGTGTTTATCCGACTGTTCGTTTCTGAGTTATACTGTTCACAGGCACACATACGGATATGTTTCCAAAAATGCTTTTTTTTGGATTCAGGGGGTCTCAAAACAATTATTTCCGGTGAAATTTCGGTATCGAATTTTTGGGTGGAATACAATACTTCCCCTGCTTACTATACGTAGCAGAGAAAGTAAAAAAGGTATAAGTATTGGAAAATTCAAACAAACAACAAGTAATATCTCGGAAATGATTCACTCCACAAAAAAGTGTATAACATAAATTGTGTGTTTTAACGAGTTCTACATTTTTCGTGTAGAAACATTTTGTCTATCTTTTACGGTTTACCAGCGATGAAAAGTCCGGCCAGAATGAAGAGAACCTTTTAGGACATTCCCAGAAAATTTAAGATATACGTTTTATTTGTCATTAAAATATCTTAAATATATAATATTTTAATCAAAATCGTTAGAGCCATTTTTGAGAAAAGCAAAATTTTCGGAAAATATTCCATGTAAAGGTAGCCTGGGTTGAGGAATTTTCTTGAAACTCTTTGTGTCGTATATTTTAAAGATACAGAAACTAAATACCCAGTTTGGTATTTATCCGACTTTTAGTTTTTTAGTTATGCTGTTCACAGACACACTGATACACATACGGACCTTTTTCGAAAAACTCTCTTTTTGCTTTCTCTACTACGTATAGTAAGTAGGGGAAGTATTGTATTCCACCCAAAAATTCGATACCGAGATTTCACCGGAAGTATATGTTTTCAGACCCCCTGAATCCAAAAAAAAAAGCATTTTTGGAAACATGTCCGGGTGTGTGTGTGTGTGTCTGTGAACAGCATAACTCAGAAACGAACAGTTGGATAAAAACCAAACTTGGTATTTAGGTTCAATATCTTCCAGAGATGCGACACGAAGGTTTTCAAGAAAATCCCCCCCACCCCAGATTACCCTTTACATGGAACATTTTTCGAAAATTTTAATTTTCTCAAAAATGGCTGTAACGATTTTGATTAAAATATCATATGTTTAAGATATTTTCATGACAAATGAAATGTATATCTCGAGTTTTCTGGAAATGTCTCCAATAGTATTCTTGATTGTGAACGACTTTTGCATAACTGGTAAACCATAAGGGATAGACAAAATTTTACTACACAAAAAATGTAGATCGCGTTAAAATACACAATTTATGTCATATACAATTTTTTTTTGATTGAACCATTTTCAAAATGCTGTTTGTTATTCCCTTAAATTTTCCAATGCTTATACTTTTTCTCAAATTTGTTATTCATTTATTTATGTCCTAGGCACGCAAAGAGAATGGAATGCGCCACATAGCAACCAGCTCTTAAAAGATTTGACTATCGCTTAAATAATACCATATTCCCCTTGCATCTTCAAGAAAATTAGCAATAGGATTAACATCTCGATATCTCGATTAACATGAAGTAGATGGAGAATAACGTTTGTAAAACTAGTTTGTACAAGAGTAGAGAAAGGCATGTAGGTGCAACAGACCAGATTTTTTCAAAAGCTTTACTTTAGATGGGGCTATGATTTCGGATGCTGAAATTCGTGGATATTTTTTCATCAATCTGATAATTTTCTTCCTATTTTTAGGGCTGATCTCACTTGGACGATCTTGTCTTGCACTTCTTATGGCTGTTTTCTTTCTGTATATTTTTTTATTATACTAAACACTGTTATACGGCTTCTTTTAGCAGAAACAGCTATTAATGCAAACGTTTTTCCTTGGTTATAAAGGTTAACGATGGGTTTTCTTTCCTCAACCGCAGCTTCCAGTCCCATTACGTGTTTACATGCACAGTATACACCCTGATATATGCACAAGACGAATGCAAGTACAATACTGACCCAACAGACACTGCATCGTACCTGCCATCAACTTGGGGTGCGCCTGAATACTTATCTCCAAGCACAATGCCAGCTCATAGTAAGAAATGATCATATCTTGACAAAGCATATTTTTATTGAATTATTAATACTACTGTGTGGTCCAAATATCTTGACGTTTCGTGACAACCAATACGGAGTGACCGCGCGGTTGCCAAACTTCACTTCTCTTCGCTTCGTCAGAGGCGTTACACGTATGTTTTAAATGTCATCGGGATGTTCACTTAAAAACTACAACAAAACAAGAAGAGGCACAATAACGGAAATGTAATACACAAATAGAGAAATAAAAACCATAACTTTCTATACGTCCTTTGTTATTCAAGTGGCACAGTTATCGGCATGCCGCACGCCTCAGCCTTTCGTGAACTGAGATTTCTGCGGTTTCCTTCGTTGGCATACCTTTTAAAGAAATTATCACACTGAAGACAACAGCCCTAACCTTACTACTATATCCAGTTGTGCTACGGGATTACTAAGCAACATTTTCATGAAAGGGTTAACTTTGTAAATGCTAGATGGTTTTTTTTTTCTTTTCTTTTTTACTTTCTCTACTACGTATAGTAAGTAGGGGAAGTATTGCATTCCACCCAAAAATTCGATACCGAGATTTCGCCGGAAATACATGTTTTGAGACCTCCTGAACCCAAAAAAAGCATTTTTGGAAACATGTCCGTGTGTGTGTCTGTGTGTGTGTGTGTGTGTGTCTGTGTGTGTGTCTGTGTGTCTGTGAACAGCATAACTCAAAAACGAACAGTCGGATAAGCACCAAACTTGGTATTTAGGTTCAGTATCTTCCAGAGATGCGACACGAAGGTTTTTATCGAAAATCCCCCCACCCCAGACTACCCTTTATATGGAACATTTTTCGAAAATTGTAATTTTCTCAAAAATGGCTCTAACGATTTTGATGAAAATATCATATGTTTAAGATAATGTCATGAGAAATGGAATGTATATCTTGAATTTTCTGGCAATGTCTCCAAAAGTATTCTTCATTGTGAACGACTTTTGCATAACTGGTAAACCATAAGAGATAGACAAAATTTTACTACACAAAGAATGTAGATCGCGTTAAAATACACAACTTATGTCATATACATTTCTTTTGTTGAGTGAACCGTTTTCGAGATATTGCTTGTTATTTCCTTAAATTTTCCAATACTTATACTTTTTCTCAAATGCGTTATTCATTTTTTTATGTCCTGGACATGCAAAGAGAATGGAATGCGGCACATAGCAACCAGCGTTAAAATATTTGACTATCGCTTAAAACCTACCATATTCCCCTTGCATCTACAAGAAAATTACCAATAAGATTGACATCTCGATATCTCGATTAACATGAAGCATATGGAGAATAGGCGTTTGTAAAATTAGATTGTACAAGAGTAGAGAAAGTCATGTGAGTGTAACACATCAGATTTTTGGTAGTGCATTCCACGTAATGAGCTGTTGAATGTTGTAAAAATCGCAACACGCTTTTCTAATGTAAGGATACGTGCCTGGTTCTAGGACTCGGCATTTGCAGAAGCATAATAATAACCATTAAAATGCACTTAATCATTAGTTTTCCTATGGTATTATCCTGTGAAACAAAGCCATATACGACGCATGTATGTTTTTGTAGAGGTCTTTGAAAGGATTTTCATGACGCGTTTGTAGCTGTATTAGAAAATCTCATGGGATAACTATTTCTAAATTGACTTAGAACATGGAAAATTGCACGTTAAGCGATAATTATGTCTATATATAAAATAACTACGACAGCGATGGATTTATTATTATTACAAGCATAACTATAGCTAAAAGTCTCCGTTTAAACATCACAAAAGATAACTAAAATGATGGCGAACCATTGGGTGTAAAAATATGATTCTTTTTCAAACTTGTTCAGGAAACCTCGCCTTTTATCCTAGCTACTTGTTGTTTTTCTGAAATATGAAAAAGGCATGCGCGCACATGATATTACAATTAGAGTTCTACCAGCGGCGAGGTGTACTGTTTGTATGAGGCAACGCCGCACTGCTGCTATTCGCTAGTGCCGTAGTAGTGGACACGCCTCAAACGTCAAGAGATTTGGACCGCAAATAGTTCCCAAGTTGGCGTGCTCAAACCCGATGGAGAGGATGCATTTTTTTGGGCGTAAAATCCTTAGTAAAGCCGGTGGTCCCGTGTAGATTTACGGCACGTAAAAGAGCCTCAAGCCTGATAAAGAGGCCTCTGAGTAAAATTTCCTGTCTTTCACACCCTCGTAGGGTTGGTATTCGTAGGGGAGGGGTTCCAACCCTTAGCTGCCGTGGTGCGGGCGCTGCGGACCCTTAGACCTCGTGGTACTTCTAACGTTGACATCCATTACATTTGGTGCATCTCTTCCCCTTCTTCACCCTGTTAGACCACTTAAATTCATTGCACCTGTCCTCGCCCATGCATACCCCATTCTGGCCTCTTTGTTGCATACTTTGATGTATCTTTCGTTTCCCAATTCCATTTTAAAATGTTTATAATTTATTAATAAACTTTTTTTCCATGAATCTACTTATAATTTCTTCGTTTTCAATATCCTCCACTCTTGTTCTAATTTCTTTCCAGAAACCCTTACTTTTGTTGTTTCTTTCTGTCCATGTTTCCCTCATTCCTATTTCTTCCAATGTTGTCTGTATCTTGTGCATCCAAGTTTTTTCCCCATTTTCTCCTGTACAACCAAGCATTGCTTTAGTATCTCATTTTCCTGTAGTAGCTTTATTCTGAACCAGTATTCGATTGCCCTTTCTACCATTTTGCCTTTTGCTCCCACCCTGCTTAATTCTGCTTGTGCTACTGCATTCGGTGAACTTCTTGGTAACTCTAGGCTTATTTTGCAAAAATTCCTATGTATAGCATCTACATTTTCCCATCCTTTTTCCAGCCCCCATAACCCTGCTGCGTATAACACCCTTGCTTCCACCACTATGCTATATATCCTTTCTAGCCACGCAATTTGCATTTCTAGTATTTTGTTCACACATGCTCTGATTACCTGTATTGCTTGTTTCCCCTTTGCTAGTACTTTTTTTCTTGTGTTCTCCCCAATCCCCTGCACTATTGAGACTTACTTCTAGATAGTCAATATAGAGTGTAGAGGTCGGAACTACAGCTTTTTCCCTTCCTTTTATTATTTATTTCGGTCTTGCGCTCACCTTGAGGGATTGTGGATACACACCTGCTTGAAAGTTTGATGAAGAATCGGATGTTGAAGATCCAGGTAAACATTCTTCGTGTAAATGAGAGGAGGCAGAGAGAAGATTCTTGTATTTGAGCATTGGCCACCTGCTCTGTAGTGGCAATTGTTGTACAGTTAGATGTAGGTAAAGTAGCTGTTTACGACAGCTGTTGAAATTGATTTATTCGTCTGCGGTTATTACTGCGGGTTCAAACGTCCAATCAGGGATTATTTATGGATTGAACGGATATATTGTAACAGTTTGTGCGTCCCCTCACAATTCGGTACGAGATTTTCATCTATGACGGTCTTTTGGTGACCATAACAAGGTGGTCGCGTCTCCAGAACCTTCTGCCGCAACGAACTCGCCATTGGACGCATCTTCCAATCCCGTGGCCGCAGCCTGGTGGTGTGTTTTGGAACCGACCTACTGTGAGCAGGCCCCGAAGCACGTCGGTGAAGAGAGACAGTCTGTTGTAGACAGAGAGGACGACCAGTTTTAATCTGGTAGCGGCGCGGGCAGGGGAAATTCACTCATAAAAATGTGAAGTATTATCGGCCTATTCTAAATTTGCGAAATGCATCCTTTTGGTGAGTAAATTAATCCAAATTATTATTTATCTTCGCACCCGGTACCTTTAACCTGTTGTACAGATCAAAGGAGAGATTCAAACAGAAAGAGGGAAAGGTAATGTGATTGTAAATTATTATATTCAAGTATGTGGGGAAATAGTTGAATTTAATATCAGAGATAATTAATGATTAAATGCTGATCCATTTATTGATTGTTCAAATTTCCTAAATATTTCAAAGAAAACAACTGTTCATACATCTTGCAACAAAGATACTGTACTGTATACAATAATAATTCTTCACTAGTCTACGTAACTATGTCATGTATTAGTAAAACATAATAAATTTGCATAAAGTATATATATATATGTATATTTAGTGTTCAAATGTAATCCTATGAACTCCCAGATATTGTCACGAACGTGACTGAGAAGATCCATATTATGTTTATTGTTTTATATTAATTGGCATTATTTTCTTAACCTGTCACAAGTTTCTGAATTTATATAGAATTATATTTTATATTCTTAATTCTGCTCAAGTCTTAGTAAATTATATATATGACAGTAAACACTGGTTGGCCACTTCCTTTGACATTTCAAAGGGATTTCACTATGCCATCATTTCCTCAGGGATACGTGTCTTTCTGCACGGCTCTTAGCTGCGCACTGTGGATCACATGATCCTTGGAAAGTCCTAAGCCTACCATTTTCCAGAGCGTTGGCAGACCATATTTGGTAATAGCTGCCACAGTATTAGAATAAACCCCTCTATATTCGACTCTATATAAGCAAGCCCTCAAGCTCTGCTCGCGGGGACTTTGTGTTGTAACTTGGCCGGGACCGCTATGGTACCCGTCGACGGCCGCTGCACGGCCGCTCCGGATCGTTTCACTTGGCACCACTAGCGGCTTGACAAAGTCGTGCTGAGTGTTGGCTCTCCTCATCCACGACGAGACGTTTCTCAAGGTAAGCATTATAAAATAAATTGTTAATAATAATGTTACCTAGTACCATCATCATCCCTGATCTTGTAAACCCAACTATCGCACGGTAGAAATGTAACTCTTTAGAATATAGTCAGATCGCTCTAGCCAAGCGTTTTAATAATTGTCTCTACCTCTGCAATCCCTCATTTAACTATTCCCCACCAGTGACACAACTTAGCACGTGACAATATACTGCCGAGATAGGGTCCGATCCATCACTCATTTGCAAGAGGATAGTTTTCCACTCTATAACTACCAGTATAAGTAATACTTACAAATTAATGTGGTATATTTAACATCTTACCAGTATATTTGGGGAAGAGCTTGATTAATTTAGTACTGAAGTGGGAACGTTGCAAATGTTATAGAGTCACTAGCAAAATAAAAAATCTGATGCGTTACACTCACATGACTTTCTCTACTCTTGTACAATCTATTTTTGCTTCATGTTAATCGAGATATCGAGATGTCAATCTTATTGGTAATTTTCTTGTAGATGCAAGGGGAATATGATAGGTTTTAAGCGATAGTCAGATATTTTAACGCTGGTTGCTATGTGGTGCATTCCATTCTCTTTGCATGTCCAAGACATAAAAAAAAATCTGATGTGTTACACTCACATGACTTTCTCTACTCTTGTACAATCTAATTTTACAAACGCCTATTCTCCATATGCTTCATGTTAATCGAGATATCGAGATGTCAATCTTATTGGTAATTTTCTTGTAGATGCAAGGGGAATATGGTAGCTTTTAAGCGATAGTCAAATATTTTAACGCTGGTTGCTATGTGGCGAATTCCATTCTCTTTGCATGTTCAGGACATAAAAAAAATGAATAACGAATTTGAGAAAAAGTATAAGTATTGGAAAATTTAAGGAAATAACAAGCAATATCTCGAAAACGGTTCACTCAACAAAAGAAACGTATATGACATAAGTTGTGTATTTTAACGCGATCTACATTTTTTGTGTAGTAAAATTTTGTCTATCTCTTATGGTTTACCAGTTATGCAAAAGTCGTTCACAATGAAGAATATTTTTGGAGACATTCCCAGAAAATTCGAGATATACATTTTATTTGTCATGACAATATCTTAAACATATGATATTTTAATCAAAATCGTTAGAGCCGTTTTTGAGAAAATTAAAATTTTCGTAAAATGTTCCATGTAAAGGGTAGTCTGGGGTGGGGGGATTTTCTTGAAAACCTTCGTGTCGCATCTCTGGAAGATACTGAACCTAAATACCAAGTTTGGTGCTTATCCGATTGTTCGTTTTTGAGTTATGCTGTTCACACACACACAGACACACACACAGACACACACACACAGACACACAGACACACACACGGACATGTTTCTAAAAATGCTTTCTTTGGATTCAGGAGGTCTCAAAACGTGTATTTCCGGTGAAATCTCGGTATCGAATTTTTGGGTGGAATGCAATACTTTCCCTACTTACTATACGTAGTAGAGAAAGTAATTAATAACGAATTTGAGAAAAAGTATAAGTATTGGAAAATTTAAGGAAATAACAAGCAATATCTCGAAAACGGTTCACTCAACAACAAAAATGTATTTGACATAAATTGTGTATTTTAACGCGATCTACATTTTTTGTGTAGTAAACTTTTGTCTCTCTCTTATGGTTTACCAGTTATGCAAAAGTCGTTCACAATGAAGAATACTTTTGGAGACATTCCCAGAAAATTCGAGATATACATTTCATTTCTCATGACAATATCTTAAACATATGATATTTTAATCAAAACCGTTAGAGCCATTTTTGAGAAAATTAAGATTTTCGAAAAATGTTCCATGTAAAGGGTAGTCTGGAGTGGGGGGATTTTCTTGAAAACCTTCGTGTCGCATCTCTGGAAGATACTAAACCTAGATACCAAGTTTGGTGTTTATCGGACTGTTCATTTTTGAGTTATGCTGTTCACAGACACACAGACACACACACACACAGACACACACACGGACATGTTTCCAAAAATGCTTTTTTTTGATTCAGGGGTCTCAAAACATGTATTTCCGTTGAAATCTCGGTATCGAATTTTTGGGTGGAATGCAATACTTCCCCTACTTACTATACGTAGTAGAGAAAGTAAAAAAACTATAATGCAGTGCAATATCTCCGATTTTCTAAAACCACTAACAGTAGTTTGAACCCTTGCTGCTTTCATAAATGCCTCCCCATACAGCTTCGCTAACTGGTGCAGTCACTACTCTTCCTGGATGCGTTTGGAGCCATCTTTGAACTTCTGAAGCATAGTAGATTGATGCCATCGTCATTACAAACACATAAGGAATTTGAGTTGGATAAAACAGGCTACTATTCCATCAGGTATCACGTTTTAACCAACACAACATTGAAAACCAAAACAATTAGTTCCTCCAAAACCAACAAAGCAAGAGCACATTATCTGACGCAGAATTACAGCACAATAATGTAGTATATATATACTAAATACTTACCGGTTTTGTGTTGAAGATTACTTCTTCAGTGATACTGCCTAAGTGCGGTCGGAGCAATTTAACAAAACAGCACATTTTTAGACTTCTTTAGCACAACACTGGTAAATCTCTTTCTTCACCATCAGAACATTTCACACAATAGTCATCGGTTCTATGAACGAAATAAATCCGCCAATCGGCAGACGGCAACACGCCGCTATGAAAAAGTCGGATTTGCTGTTTCATTATACTATCCCGTTTTAATTCAACTCTCCCCTAGCAGCAGCAGCAGGCTACTCGGCTAGAAAATCGCACGCAAAACGCATTATGAACTTACCTAGTTTAGTGCCAACCATGTTTGTTACTCACTGCCGTGTAAATTATGATGCATGTTTGTCTTTAGGTGAGTCCACACTGTTCAACATATTAACAGTTAACATTTAACAATTAACAAAATGTCTCATTCAACATGTTAAATGCCTTCAACATGTTGTAACTATGAATGTTTAGCATTCTATCCACACCAGTTGACTTGTTGGGACAACAAAACCTCTCAACTAAAAGCAAAATGGACTCCAGTGATAAGGATTTGACTATTGCTATTTGTATCTGTGCTGGATATGTAATAAAAAGAAAAATGGAAGGTGATGAGGTTCTATCTTGTTAATCGGCACAGGAGTGAAAATATTTTGAATGAGTTTAAAATTCGGAGCAGGTTTGGCTTCAATTTCTTGAGAACAAGTCAAAGTGACTTCAACTTTGTTTTGAGCAAGTTTTCTAACCTATAATTCACAAAAAGGACACACATTTGAGAGCAGCCATTCCAGCTGCCAGACTTGAGCCCTTTTTGCAATTCTCTAGCAAAGTGAGGTTATTATTTTTCTTTTTCTGATATTGCCTCTGGAAGAACAATAAATTGCATATAGTTTGGTATAATTTTATTACATATATTATAATGTTCCACAATGATAGCCTCAACAAAGACTTTGTTAATGAAAGTGTCCATTCCATAACTTCACATGAAGCAAACCAAATCAAAGATTTAACACAGAACTACTGAACACAATAACTGTCATGTTTACAGTCTGGATACTTCCAAAGTTCATCCAATCACATACACAGAGAGCAAATTGACTTAACAAGTTTTCCATTAAAAGTGGAAAACATCCAACATGTTAAAACTGTCAAGCACAACTCTTTCGATTAACATGTTAAGTCAATTCTGCAATCAAAATTTGGCCAGCATGCAAACTGTTAACATGTTGCACTTGATAAGTTTTGTTAAATGTTAATCAGTGTGGACAGGGCTATAAGCAAACAAATGCACCTTTATATGTTCTTTTGGCCGGCATATTTGTGTCCGGAAACACCAAATTTGAAAGAAGAGGTGACGACAGTTGTGTTACGTCCGTCATACTATGTCAAGTTGGAAAATCTTTAGGAAAAACTAGGAGACTATAAGGAGAATATATGTCAGTCCGCACCTTTCGGAAGAGATTTTTGGAGTTGATCGCCAAACGTCGTGTGTATCCAACCGCTTCTCCAGAAAGACACAAAACTGGCAGCAGTAGCACCCACTACAGCCCGGGCACAGCGAAACGTATGCAGAAGAAGACATAAGAGGATTCGGACTGAGCACAGCAAAAATGTTTAAATCGTTTAAACCATTTGGTAAATAAATATCGTGCAACGTCGTATACGGCGTTACTCGATGGATGTACACCCACGGTATGCGATTCTGTGTTAAATAAATACCAGCACAATTCAGTGTTGACTAACTATATAATTATATCCATATTGTCGAAACCTCTTTTATATTACCTCCATTATGGGGGTAGAGCACAGTACCGGGATCCAAAACATCACATTATCACATTTTCCTAACATGAGGTTCGACGGGAGCAAGCTACCAGAATATTTAGTAATACCTGAAAACCACTTAAATATGATTAAATCATCATGAATTAGGAAGGAAGGGATCACTTACATCATTAGCTCACATATTAAAAAGTTAGATGACAAATATATTATACCAGATAAAAGTGATACAGGTTATTCTTTTGTTTGACGGAGCGCCATACCAGAAACACGTCTTGCTATCCCCACAAGCAAGGCTCAAAGAGGAAGCAAACTCGCTACCTCAAGACAAAACCAGTTAATCCCTCCCCCTTCTACGTCACTACCTTTTTACGCTGCCAACCTATGACTTGACCATACAGGATTGCCACATACATATTCTTAGTGTTACCACATCATACGCCACAATATCTAGCTATATAAAATATAGTCTACAAATAGAAAGACAGGATAGATTTGCATATCTATTAGATTGCGCCGGAAATGGGACCAGCAATAGCAGAAATGCAATTAGCGAAATGTTTAATAGAAACCATATTGTTCCGGCTCGTTTTGAACGACCTTGAGAAAGCTCTTAATGGTAAGAAAACGAGAATCAATTGCCTATTCCTCCTCGGACCGCAGGAAAGAGTTCTATAGCTCAATCAATTGCATCGCCTTTCGTGACAGGATACACTTCATGTGCAAATAGCATGTCCGAATTTACTTACGAAAACTTTTTGAATATATCTCTGATATTCTTAGAAGAACCGTTTGTAACAGTTGTAACTTGCGATGACATGAAAAATATTCTGTCTGGAGTCGCAATACAAGTAGACAAAACATATATGAATAAACAAGACCTGTGTCGCAACTTGTAATTATGACACGAAAAACTAGGTAAAGGATACTTGAGTCCCAAGGAAGAGGAGGCGTTACGTAACAGACTGATTATATACAATTCACCCCTTCTATGTACATCCCCCAGAACAATTTGCTGATTGGGTATTATTTATCTACAGGAGTTTGTAATGTCTCGTATGAGGGCGCGGACGTTGATAACCCTTATGATACACCACCTATTACATGGAGAACCAGGAGGAGGAAGTGTACGTCGTGGATGGTGCGAGAGCGACACGGGAGGCAGCAGGAAGCAGCCGGATACCTGCAGGGAAAAAGTGTGTCGCCACTACTTAGACCATTGCCATATAAACATGTAACGTTATCATATATACAATTCTTGGGAGGAAATAGATACCTCTCTTAGTACATATCCCATCACCATAGCTCTGTTGCCAATGTTGGACGATGAAATGCTGATGGTAATTAAACAGGTACTGCCATGTTGTTTGGGTAACCGTTTACATAAACCACGTGTTAAAATCAGTAATTTTGTTATATTGACAGACGAGTTACAAATACGAGCAAATACTCCTATGGAAATGTCGTGCTTTGTGCAGCAAAGTAAAATAATTCATTAAATGCCTAAGAACTTTATAACCACCAAAAAAATTATATGGATATTCCACCGCAAATATATGTTTTGAGGCTGGATGAATAAAAAAGCATTTTTAGAAAAAAGGATGTGTTTGTTAACAGCATAACTCAAAAATGAAAAGTCTGTTAAATACCGAACTGCGCACTAGGACCTTAGTACTAGACTACTCTACCTCTACTTCTATAACGGGTAGATGGCGGCTTCTCATGAATCCACAGACCTTAGTGCTAGTCAACTGTACCTCTGCTTCTGCATGGTAGATGCCAGCTTCGACACGAATCCACAGACCTTAGTGCTAGTCAACTGTACCTCTGCTTCTGTATGGTAGATGCCAGCTTCGAAACGAATCCACAGAGTACTTAATGCTAGTCAACTTTACCTCCGCTTCTGTGGGGTAGATGCCAGCTTCGACACGAATCCACAGAGTCCTTAGTGCTAGTCAGCTGTACCTCTGCTTCTGTGCGGTTGATGCCAGCTTCGACACGAATCCACAGAGTCCTTAGTGCTAGTCAACTGTACCTCTGCTTCTGTATGGTAGATGCCAGCTTCGACACGAATCCACAGAGTCCTTAATGCTAGTCAGCTGTACCTCTGCTTCTGTGGGGTTGATGCCAGCTTCGACACGAATCCACAGAGTCCATAGTGCTAGTCAACTGTACCTCTGCTTCTGTGAGGTAGATGCCAGCTTCGACACGAATCCACAGAGTCCTTAGTGCTAGTCAACTGTACCTCTGCTTCTGTGAGGTAGATGCCAGCTTCGACACGAATCCACAGATATAGTGCTAGTAAACTGTACCCCTGCTTCTGTGAGGTAGATGCCAGCTTCGACACGAATCCACAGACCTTAGTGCTAGTCAACTGTACCTCTGCTTCTGTATGGTAGATGCCAGCTTAGACACGAATCCACAGAGTCCTTAGTGCTAGTCAACTGTACCTCTGCTTCTGTGAGGTAGATGCCAGCTTCGACACGAATCCACAGAGTCCTTAGTGCTAGTCAACTGTACCTCTGCTTCTGTATGGTAGATGCCAGCTTCGACACGAATACACATAGACCTTAGTGCTAGTCAACTGTACCTCTGCTTCTGTATGGTAGATGCCAGCATCGACGCGAATCCACAGAGTACTTAATGCTAGTCAACTTTACCTCCGCTTCTGTGGGGTAGATGCCAGCTTCGACACGAATCCACAGAGTCCTTAGTGCTAGTCAGCTGTACCTCTGCTTCTGTGCGGTTGATGCCAGCTTCGACACAAATCCACAGAGTCCTTAATGCTAGACAACTGTACCTCTGCTTCTGTATGGTAGAAGCCAGCTTCGACACGAATCCACAGACCATAGTGCTAGTCAACTGTACCTCTGCTTCTGTATGGTAGATGCCAGCTTCGACACGAATCCACAGAGTGCTTAGTGCTAGTCAACTGTACCTCTGCTTCTGTGAGGTAGATGCCAGCTTCGACAAGAATCCACAGACCTTATTGCTAGTCAACTGTACCTCTGCTTCTGTGAGGTAGATGCCAGCTTCGACACGAATCCACAGACCTTAGTGCTAGTCAAATGTACCTCTTCTTCTGTGGGGTTGATGCCAGCTTCGACACGAATCCACAGAGTCCTTAGTGCTAGTCAGCTGTACCTCTGCTTCTGTGGGGTTGATGCCAGCTTCGACACGAATCCACAGAGTCCTTAGTGCTAGTCACCTGTACCTCTGCTTCTGTATGGTAGATGCCAGCTTCGACACGAATCCACAGAGTCCTTAGTGCTAGTCAACTGTACCTCTGCTTCTGTATGCTCGATGCCAGCTTCGACACGAATCCACAGAGTCCTTAATGCAAGTCAGCTGTACCTCTGCTTCTGTGGGGTTGATGCCAGCTTCGACACGAATCCACAGAGTCCTTAGTGCTAGTCAACTTACCTCTGCTTCTGTATGGTAGATGCCAGCTTCGACACGAATCCACAGAGTACTTAATGCTAGTCAACTTTACCTCTGCTTCTGTGGGGTAGATGCCAGCTTAGACACGAATCCACAGAGTCCTTAGTGCTAGTCAGCTGTACCTCTGCTTCTGTGCGGTTGATGCCAGCTTCGACACGAATCCACAGAGTCCTTAGTGCTAGTCAACTGCACCTCTGCTTCTGTATGATAGATGCCAGCTTCGACACGAATCCACAGAGTCCTTACTGCTAGTCAACTCTACCTCTGCTTCTGTATGGTAGATGCCAGCTTCGACACGAATCCACAGAGTCCTTGATGCTAGACAACTGTACCTCTGCTTCTGCATGGTAGATGCCAGCTTCGACACGAATCCACAGACCTTAGTGCTAGTCAACTGTACCTCTGCTTCTGTATGGTATATGCCAGCTTCGAAACGAATCCACAGAGTACTTAATGCTAGTCAACTTTACCTCCGCTTCTGTGGGGTAGATGCCAGCTTCGACACGAATCCACAGAGTCCTTAGTGCTAGTCAGCTGTACCTCTGCTTCTGTGCGGTTGATGCCAGCTTCGACACGAATCCACAGAGTCCTTAGTGCTAGTCAACTGTACCTCTGCTTCTGTATGGTAGATGCCAGCTTCGACACGAATCCACAGAGTCCTTAATGCTAGTCAGCTGTACCTCTGCTTCTGTGGGGTTGATGCCAGCTTCGACACGAATCCACAGAGTCCATAGTGCTAGTCAACTGTACCTCTGCTTCTGTGAGGTAGATGCCAGCTTCGACACGAATCCACAGAGTCCTTAGTGCTAGTCAACTGTACCTCTGCTTCTGTGAGGTAGATGCCAGCTTCGACACGAATCCACAGATATAGTGCTAGTAAACTGTACCCCTGCTTCTGTGAGGTAGATGCCAGCTTCGACACGAATCCACAGACCTTAGTGCTAGTCAACTGTACCTCTGCTTCTGTGAGGTAGATGCCAGCTTCGACACGAATCCACAGACCTTATTGCTAGTCAACTGTACCTCTGCTTCTGTGAGGTAGATGCCAGCTTCGACACGAATCCACAGACCTTAGTGCTAGTCAACTGTACCTCTGCTTCTGTGAGGTAGATGCCAGCTTCGACACGAATCCACAAACCTTAGTGCTAGTCAACTGTACCTCTGCTTCTGTGAGGTAGATGCCATCTTCGACACGAATCCACAGACCTTAGTGCTAGTCAACTGTACCTCTTTTTCTGTGAGGTAGATGCCAGCTTCGACACGAATCCACAGACCTTACTGCTAGTCAACTGTACCTTTGCTTCTGTGAGGTAGATGCCAGCTTCGACACGAATCCACAGACCTCAGTGCTAGTCAGCTGTACCTTTGCTTCTGTGAGGTAGATGCCAGCTTCGACAAGAATCCACAGACCTTATTGCTAGTCAACTGTACCTCTGCTTCTGTGAGGTAGATGCCAGCTTCGACACGAATCCACAGACCTTAGTGCTAGTCAAATGTACCTCTTCTTCTGTGGGGTTGATGCCAGCTTCGACACGAATCCACAGAGTCCTTAGTGCTAGTCAGCTGTACATCTGCTTCTGTGGGGTTGATGCCAGCTTCGACACGCATCCACAGAGTCCTTAGTGCTAGTCACCTGTACCTCTGCTTCTGTATGGTAGATGCCAGCTTCGACACGAATCCACAGAGTCCTTAGTGCTAGTCAACTGTACCTCTGCTTCTGTATGCTCGATGCCAGCTTCGACACGAATCCACAGAGTCCTTAATGCAAGTCAGCTGTACCTCTGCTTCTGTGGGGTTGATGCCAGCTTCGACACGAATCCACAGAGTCCTTAGTGCTAGTCAACTTACCTCTGCTTCTGTATGGTAGATGCCAGCTTCGACACGAATCCACAGAGTACTTAATGCTAGTCAACTTTACCTCTGCTTCTGTGGGGTAGATGCCAGCTTAGACACGAATCCACAGAGTCCTTAGTGCTAGTCAGCTGTACCTCTGCTTCTGTGCGGTTGATGCCAGCTTCGACACGAATCCACAGAGTCCTTAGTGCTAGTCAACTGTACCTCTGCTTCTGTATGATAGATGCCAGCTTCGACACGAATCCACAGAGTCCTTACTGCTAGTCAACTCTACCTCTGCTTCTGTATGGTAGATGCCAGCTTCGACACGAATCCACAGAGTCCTTGATGCTAGACAGCTGTACCTCTGCTTCTGCATGGTAGATGCCAGCTTCGACACGAATCCACAGACCTTAGTGCTAGTCAACTGTACCTCTGCTTCTGTATGGTATATGCCAGCTTCGAAACGAATCCACAGAGTACTTAATGCTAGTCAACTTTACCTCCGCTTCTGTGGGGTAGATGCCAGCTTCGACACGAATCCACAGAGTCCTTAGTGCTAGTCAGCTGTACCTCTGCTTCTGTGCGGTTGATGCCAGCTTCGACACGAATCCACAGAGTCCTTAGTGCTAGTCAACTGTACCTCTGCTTCTGTATGGTAGATGCCAGCTTCGACACGAATCCACAGAGTCCTTAATGCTAGTCAGCTGTACCTCTGCTTCTGTGGGGTTGATGCCAGCTTCGACACGAATCCACAGAGTCCATAGTGCTAGTCAACTGTACCTCTGCTTCTGTGAGGTAGATGCCAGCTTCGACACGAATCCACAGAGTCCTTAGTGCTAGTCAACTGTACCTCTGCTTCTGTGAGGTAGATGCCAGCTTCGACACGAATCCACAGATATAGTGCTAGTAAACTGTACCCCTGCTTCTGTGAGGTAGATGCCAGCTTCGACACGAATCCACAGACCTTAGTGCTAGTCAACTGTACCTCTGCTTCTGTGAGGTAGATGCCAGCTTCGACACGAATCCACAGACCTTATTGCTAGTCAACTGTACCTCTGCTTCTGTGAGGTAGATGCCAGCTTCGACACGAATCCACAGACCTTAGTGCTAGTCAACTGTACCTCTGCTTCTGTGAGGTAGATGCCAGCTTCGACACGAATCCACAAACCTTAGTGCTAGTCAACTGTACCTCTGCTTCTGTGAGGTAGATGCCATCTTCGACACGAATCCACAGACCTTAGTGCTAGTCAACTGTACCTCTTTTTCTGTGAGGTAGATGCCAGCTTCGACACGAATCCACAGACCTTACTGCTAGTCAACTGTACCTTTGCTTCTGTGAGGTAGATGCCAGCTTCGACACGAATCCACAGACCTCAGTGCTAGTCAGCTGTACCTTTGCTTCTGTGAGGTAGATGCCAGCTTCGACACGAATCCACAGACCTTAGTGCAAAGCAACTGTATGATAGATGCCAGCATCGATACGAATCCACAGAGTCCTTAGTGCTAGTCAACTGTACCTCTGCTTCTGTATGGTAGATGCCAGCATCGACACGAATCCACACAGACCTTAGTGCTATTCAACTGTACCTCTGCTTCTGTGAGATAGATGCCAGCTTCGACCCAATCCACAGACCTTAGTGCTAGTCAACTGTACCTCTGCTTCTGTGTGATAGATGCCAGCTTTGACACGTATCCACAGAGACCTTAGTGCTAGTCAACTGTACCTCTGCTTCTTTGAGGTAGATACCAGCTTCGACACGAATCCACAGAGTCCTTAGTGCTAGTCAACTGTACCTCTGCTTCTGTGAGGTAGATGCCAGGTTCGACACGAATCCACAGACCTTAGTGCTAGTCAACTGTACCTCTGCTTCTGTGAGGTAGATGCCAGCTTCGACACGAATCCACAGACCTTACTGCTAGTCAACTGTACCTCTGCTTCTGTGTGGTAGATGCCAGCTTCGACACGAATCCACAGACCTTAGTGCTAGTCAACTGTACCTCTGCTTTTGTGAGGTAATTGCCAGCTTCGACACGAATCCAGAAACCTTAGTGCTAGTCAAATGTACCTCTGCTTCTGTGAGGTAGATGCCAGCTTCGACACGAATCCACAGACCTTAGTGCTAGTCAACTATACCTCTGTTTCTGTGGGGTAGATACCAGCTTCGACACGAATCCACAGAGTCCTTAGTGCTACTCAACTGTACCTCTGCTTCTGTATGGTAGATGCCAGGTTCGACACGAATCCACAGAGTCCTTAATGCTAGTCAGCTGTACCTCTGCTTCTGTGGGGTTGATGCCAGCTGCGACACGAATCCACAGAGTCCTTAGTGCTTCTCAGCTGTACCTCTGCTTCTGTGGGGTTGATGCCAGCTTCGACACGAATCCACAGAGTCCTTAGTGCTAGTCACCTGTACCTGTGCTTCTGTATGGTGGATGCCAGCTTCGACACGAATTCACAGAGTCCTTAGTGCTAGTCAACTGTACCTCTGCTTGTGTATGGTAGATGCTAGCTTCGACACTAATCCACAGAGTACTTAATGCTAGTCAACTTTACCTCTGCTTCCTTGGGGTAGATGCCAGCTTCGACACGAATCCACAGAGTCCTTAGTGCTAGTCAGCTGTACCTCTGCTTCTGTGGGGTTGATGCCAGCTTCGACACGAATCCACAGAGTCCTTAGAGCTAGTCAGCTGTACCTCTGCTTCTGTGGGGTTGATGCCAGCTTCGACACGAATCCACAGAGTCCTTAGTGCTAGTCAACTGTACCTCTGCTTCTGTATGGTAGATGCCAGCTTCGACACGAATCCACAGACCTTAGTGCTAGTCAACTGTACCTCTGCTTCTGTATGGTAGAAGCCAGCTTCGACACGAATCCACAGACCATAGTGCTAGTCAACTGTACCTCTGCTTCTGTATGGTAGATGCCAGCTTCGACACGAATCCACAGAGTGCTTAGTGCTAGTCAACTGTACCTCTGCTTCTGTGAGGTAGATGCCAGCTTCGACAAGAATCCACAGACCTTATTGCTAGTCAACTGTACCTCTGCTTCTGTGAGGTAGATGCCAGCTTCGACACGAATCCACAGACCTTAGTGCTAGTCAAATGTACCTCTTCTTCTGTGGGGTTGATGCCAGCTTCGACACGAATCCACAGAGTCCTTAGTGCTAGTCAGCTGTACCTCTGCTTCTGTGGGGTTGATGCCAGCTTCGACACGAATCCACAGAGTCCTTAGTGCTAGTCACCTGTACCTCTGCTTCTGTATGGTAGATGCCAGCTTCGACACGAATCCACAGAGTCCTTAGTGCTAGTCAACTGTACCTCTGCTTCTGTATGCTCGATGCCAGCTTCGACACGAATCCACAGAGTCCTTAATGCAAGTCAGCTGTACCTCTGCTTCTGTGGGGTTGATGCCAGCTTCGACACGAATCCACAGAGTCCTTAGTGCTAGTCAACTTACCTCTGCTTCTGTATGGTAGATGCCAGCTTCGACACGAATCCACAGAGTACTTAATGCTAGTCAACTTTACCTCTGCTTCTGTGGGGTAGATGCCAGCTTAGACACGAATCCACAGAGTCCTTAGTGCTAGTCAGCTGTACCTCTGCTTCTGTGCGGTTGATGCCAGCTTCGACACGAATCCACAGAGTCCTTAGTGCTAGTCAACTGTACCTCTGCTTCTGTATGATAGATGCCAGCTTCGACACGAATCCACAGAGTCCTTACTGCTAGTCAACTCTACCTCTGCTTCTGTATGGTAGATGCCAGCTTCGACACGAATCCACAGAGTCCTTGATGCTAGACAACTGTACCTCTGCTTCTGCATGGTAGATGCCAGCTTCGACACGAATCCACAGACCTTAGTGCTAGTCAACTGTACCTCTGCTTCTGTATGGTATATGCCAGCTTCGAAACGAATCCACAGAGTACTTAATGCTAGTCAACTTTACCTCCGCTTCTGTGGGGTAGATGCCAGCTTCGACACGAATCCACAGAGTCCTTAGTGCTAGTCAGCTGTACCTCTGCTTCTGTGCGGTTGATGCCAGCTTCGACACGAATCCACAGAGTCCTTAGTGCTAGTCAACTGTACCTCTGCTTCTGTATGGTAGATGCCAGCTTCGACACGAATCCACAGAGTCCTTAATGCTAGTCAGCTGTACCTCTGCTTCTGTGGGGTTGATGCCAGCTTCGACACGAATCCACAGAGTCCATAGTGCTAGTCAACTGTACCTCTGCTTCTGTGAGGTAGATGCCAGCTTCGACACGAATCCACAGAGTCCTTAGTGCTAGTCAACTGTACCTCTGCTTCTGTGAGGTAGATGCCAGCTTCGACACGAATCCACAGAGTCCTTAGTGCTAGTCAACTGTACCTCTGCTTCTGTGAGGTAGATGCCAGCTTCGACACGAATCCACAGATATAGTGCTAGTAAACTGTACCCCTGCTTCTGTGAGGTAGATGCCAGCTTCGACACGAATCCACAGACCTTAGTGCTAGTCAACTGTACCTCTGCTTCTGTGAGGTAGATGCCAGCTTCGACACGAATCCACAGACCTTATTGCTAGTCAACTGTACCTCTGCTTCTGTGAGGTAGATGCCAGCTTCGACACGAATCCACAGACCTTAGTGCTAGTCAACTGTACCTCTGCTTCTGTGAGGTAGATGCCAGCTTCGACACGAATCCACAAACCTTAGTGCTAGTCAACTGTACCTCTGCTTCTGTGAGGTAGATGCCATCTTCGACACGAATCCACAGACCTTAGTGCTAGTCAACTGTACCTCTTTTTCTGTGAGGTAGATGCCAGCTTCGACACGAATCCACAGACCTTACTGCTAGTCAACTGTACCTTTGCTTCTGTGAGGTAGATGCCAGCTTCGACACGAATCCACAGACCTCAGTGCTAGTCAGCTGTACCTTTGCTTCTGTGAGGTAGATGCCAGCTTCGACAAGAATCCACAGACCTTATTGCTAGTCAACTGTACCTCTGCTTCTGTGAGGTAGATGCCAGCTTCGACACGAATCCACAGACCTTAGTGCTAGTCAAATGTACCTCTTCTTCTGTGGGGTTGATGCCAGCTTCGACACGAATCCACAGAGTCCTTAGTGCTAGTCAGCTGTACCTCTGCTTCTGTGGGGTTGATGCCAGCTTCGACACGAATCCACAGAGTCCTTAGTGCTAGTCACCTGTACCTCTGCTTCTGTATGGTAGATGCCAGCTTCGACACGAATCCACAGAGTCCTTAGTGCTAGTCAACTGTACCTCTGCTTCTGTATGCTCGATGCCAGCTTCGACACGAATCCACAGAGTCCTTAATGCAAGTCAGCTGTACCTCTGCTTCTGTGGGGTTGATGCCAGCTTCGACACGAATCCACAGAGTCCTTAGTGCTAGTCAACTTACCTCTGCTTCTGTATGGTAGATGCCAGCTTCGACACGAATCCACAGAGTACTTAATGCTAGTCAACTTTACCTCTGCTTCTGTGGGGTAGATGCCAGCTTAGACACGAATCCACAGAGTCCTTAGTGCTAGTCAGCTGTACCTCTGCTTCTGTGCGGTTGATGCCAGCTTCGACACGAATCCACAGAGTCCTTAGTGCTAGTCAACTGTACCTCTGCTTCTGTATGATAGATGCCAGCTTCGACACGAATCCACAGAGTCCTTACTGCTAGTCAACTCTACCTCTGCTTCTGTATGGTAGATGCCAGCTTCGACACGAATCCACAGAGTCCTTGATGCTAGACAGCTGTACCTCTGCTTCTGCATGGTAGATGCCAGCTTCGACACGAATCCACAGACCTTAGTGCTAGTCAACTGTACCTCTGCTTCTGTATGGTATATGCCAGCTTCGAAACGAATCCACAGAGTACTTAATGCTAGTCAACTTTACCTCCGCTTCTGTGGGGTAGATGCCAGCTTCGACACGAATCCACAGAGTCCTTAGTGCTAGTCAGCTGTACCTCTGCTTCTGTGCGGTTGATGCCAGCTTCGACACGAATCCACAGAGTCCTTAGTGCTAGTCAACTGTACCTCTGCTTCTGTATGGTAGATGCCAGCTTCGACACGAATCCACAGAGTCCTTAATGCTAGTCAGCTGTACCTCTGCTTCTGTGGGGTTGATGCCAGCTTCGACACGAATCCACAGAGTCCATAGTGCTAGTCAACTGTACCTCTGCTTCTGTGAGGTAGATGCCAGCTTCGACACGAATCCACAGAGTCCTTAGTGCTAGTCAACTGTACCTCTGCTTCTGTGAGGTAGATGCCAGCTTCGACACGAATCCACAGATATAGTGCTAGTAAACTGTACCCCTGCTTCTGTGAGGTAGATGCCAGCTTCGACACGAATCCACAGACCTTAGTGCTAGTCAACTGTACCTCTGCTTCTGTGAGGTAGATGCCAGCTTCGACACGAATCCACAGACCTTATTGCTAGTCAACTGTACCTCTGCTTCTGTGAGGTAGATGCCAGCTTCGACACGAATCCACAGACCTTAGTGCTAGTCAACTGTACCTCTGCTTCTGTGAGGTAGATGCCAGCTTCGACACGAATCCACAAACCTTAGTGCTAGTCAACTGTACCTCTGCTTCTGTGAGGTAGATGCCATCTTCGACACGAATCCACAGACCTTAGTGCTAGTCAACTGTACCTCTTTTTCTGTGAGGTAGATGCCAGCTTCGACACGAATCCACAGACCTTACTGCTAGTCAACTGTACCTTTGCTTCTGTGAGGTAGATGCCAGCTTCGACACGAATCCACAGACCTCAGTGCTAGTCAGCTGTACCTTTGCTTCTGTGAGGTAGATGCCAGCTTCGACACGAATCCACAGACCTTAGTGCAAAGCAACTGTATGATAGATGCCAGCATCGATACGAATCCACAGAGTCCTTAGTGCTAGTCAACTGTACCTCTGCTTCTGTATGGTAGATGCCAGCATCGACACGAATCCACACAGACCTTAGTGCTATTCAACTGTACCTCTGCTTCTGTGAGATAGATGCCAGCTTCGACCCAATCCACAGACCTTAGTGCTAGTCAACTGTACCTCTGCTTCTGTGTGATAGATGCCAGCTTTGACACGTATCCACAGAGACCTTAGTGCTAGTCAACTGTACCTCTGCTTCTTTGAGGTAGATACCAGCTTCGACACGAATCCACAGAGTCCTTAGTGCTAGTCAACTGTACCTCTGCTTCTGTGAGGTAGATGCCAGGTTCGACACGAATCCACAGACCTTAGTGCTAGTCAACTGTACCTCTGCTTCTGTGAGGTAGATGCCAGCTTCGACACGAATCCACAGACCTTACTGCTAGTCAACTGTACCTCTGCTTCTGTGTGGTAGATGCCAGCTTCGACACGAATCCACAGACCTTAGTGCTAGTCAACTGTACCTCTGCTTTTGTGAGGTAATTGCCAGCTTCGACACGAATCCAGAAACCTTAGTGCTAGTCAAATGTACCTCTGCTTCTGTGAGGTAGATGCCAGCTTCGACACGAATCCACAGACCTTAGTGCTAGTCAACTATACCTCTGTTTCTGTGGGGTAGATACCAGCTTCGACACGAATCCACAGAGTCCTTAGTGCTACTCAACTGTACCTCTGCTTCTGTATGGTAGATGCCAGGTTCGACACGAATCCACAGAGTCCTTAATGCTAGTCAGCTGTACCTCTGCTTCTGTGGGGTTGATGCCAGCTGCGACACGAATCCACAGAGTCCTTAGTGCTTCTCAGCTGTACCTCTGCTTCTGTGGGGTTGATGCCAGCTTCGACACGAATCCACAGAGTCCTTAGTGCTAGTCACCTGTACCTGTGCTTCTGTATGGTGGATGCCAGCTTCGACACGAATTCACAGAGTCCTTAGTGCTAGTCAACTGTACCTCTGCTTGTGTATGGTAGATGCTAGCTTCGACACTAATCCACAGAGTACTTAATGCTAGTCAACTTTACCTCTGCTTCCTTGGGGTAGTAGCCAGCTTCGACACGAATCCACAGAGTCCTTAGTGCTAGTCAGCTGTACCTCTGCTTCTGTGGGGTTGATGCCAGCTTCGACACGAATCCACAGAGTCCTTAGAGCTAGTCAGCTGTACCTCTGCTTCTGTGGGGTTGATGCCAGCTTCGACACGAATCCACAGAGTCCTTAGTGCTAGTCAACTGTACCTCTGCTTCTGTATGGTAGATGCCAGCTTCGACACGAATCCACAGACCTTAGTGCTAGTCAACTGTACCTCTGCTTCTGTATGGTAGATGCCAGGTTCGAAACGAATCCACAGAGTCCTTAGTGCTAGTCAACTGTACCTCTGCTTCTCTGAGGTAGAGGCCAGCTTCCACACGAATCCACAGACCTTAGTGCTAGTCAACTGTACCTCTGCTTCTGTGAGGTAGATGCCAGCTTCGACACGAATCCACAGAACTTAGTGCTAGTCAACTGTACCTCTGCTTCTGTGAGGTAGATGCCAGCTTCGACACGAATCCACAAACCTTAGTGCTAGTCAACTATACCTCTGCTTCTGTGAGGTAGATGCCATCTTCGACACGAATCCACAGACCTTAGTGCTAGTCAACTATACCTCTGTTTCTGTGAGGTAGATGCCAGCATCGACACGAATCCACAGACCTTACTGCTATTCAACTGTACCTGTGCTTCTGTGAGGTAGATGCCAGATTCGACACGAATCCACAGACCTTAGTGCTAGGCAACTGTACCTCTGCTTTTGTATGGTAGATGCCAGCTTCGATACGATTCCACAGAGTCCTTAGTGCTAGTCAACTGTACCTCTGCTTCTGTATGGTAGATGCCAGCTTCGACACGAATCCACACAGACCTTAGTGCTAGTCAACTGTACCTCTACTTCTGTGAGGTAGATGCCAGCTTCGACACGAATCCACAGACGTTAGTGCAAGTCAACTGTACCTCTGCTTCTGTGAGATAGATGCCAGCTTCGACACGAATCCACAGACCTTAATGCTAGTCAACTGTACCTCTGCTTCTGTGAGGTAGATGCCAGCTTCGACACGAATCCACAGACCTTACTGCTAGTCAAATTTTCCTCTGCTTCTGTGAGGTAGATGCCAGCTTCGACACGAATCCACAGACCTTAGTGCTAGTCAACTGTACCTTTGTTTCTGTGAGGTAGATGCCAGCTTCGACACGAATCCACAGACCTTAGTGCTAGGCAACTGTACCTCTGCTTTTGTATGGTAGATGCCAGCTTCGATACGATTCCACAGAGTCCTTAGTGCTAGTCAACTGTACCTCTGCTTCTGTATGGTAGATGCCAGCTTCGACACGAATCCACACAGACCTTAGTGCTAGTCAACTGTACCTCTACTTCTGTGAGGTAGATGCCAGCTTCGACACGAATCCACAGATGTTAGTGCTAGTCAACTGTACCTCTGCTTCTGTGAGATAGATGCCAGCTTCGACACGAATCCACAGACCTTAATGCTAGTCAACTGTACCTTTGCTTCTGTGAGGTAGATGCCAGCTTCGACACGAATCCACAAACCTTAGTGCTAGTCAACTGTACCTCTGCTTCTGTGAGGTAGATGCCAGCTTCGACACGAATCCACAGACCTTAGTGCTAGTCAACTGTACCTCTGTTTCTGTGAGGTAGATGCCAGCTTCGACACGAATCCACAGACCTTAGTGCTAGGCAACTGTACCTCCGCTTTTGTATGGTAGATGCCAGCTTCGACACGAATCCACAGAGTCCTTAGTGCTAGTCAACTGTACCTCTGCTTCTGTGAGGTAGATGTCAGCTTCGACACGTATCCACAGAGACCTTAGTGCTAGTCAACTGTACCTCTGCTTCTGTGAGGTAGATACCAGCTTCGACACGAATCCACACAGACCTTAGTGCTAGTCAACTGTACCTCTGCTTCTTTGAGGTAGATGCCAGCTTCGACACGTATCCACAGAGACCTTAATGCTAATCAACTTTACCTCTGTTTCTGTGAGGTAGATGCCAGCTTCGACACGAATCCACACAGACCTTAGTGCTAGTCAGCTGTACCTCTGCTTCTGTATGGTAGATGCCAGCTTCGACACAAATCCACAGAGACCTTAGTGCTAGTCAACTGTACCTCTGCTTCTGTTAGGTAGATGCCATCTTCGACACGAATCCACAGACCTTAGTGCTAGTCAACTGTACCTCTTTTTCTGTGAGGTAGATGCCAGCTTCGACACGAATCCACAGACCTTACTGCTAGTCAACTGTACCTTTGCTTCTGTGAGGTAGATGCCAGCTTCGACACGAATCCACAGACCTCAGTGCTAGTCAGCTGTAGCTTTGCTTCTGTGAGGTAGATGTCAGCTTCGACACGAATCCACAGACCTTAGTGCAAAGCAACTGTATGATAGATGCCAGCATCGATACGAATCCACAGAGTCCTTAGTGCTAGTCAACTGTACCTCTGCTTCTGTATGGTAGATGCCAGCATCGACACGAATCCACACAGACCTTAGTGCTAGTCAACTGTACCTCTGCTTCTGTGAGATAGATGCCAGCTTCGACCCAATCCACAGACCTTAGTGCTAGTCAACTGTACCTCTGCTTCTGTGTGATAGATGCCAGCTTTGACACGTATCCACAGAGACCTTAGTGCTAGTCAACTGTACCTCTGCTTCTTTTAGGTAGATACCAGCTTCGACACGAATCCACAGAGTCCTTAGTGCTAGTCAACTGTACCTCTGCTTCTGTGAGGTAGATGCCAGGTTCGACACGAATCCACAGACCTTAGTGCTAGTCAACTGTACCTCTGCTTCTGTGAGGTAGATGCCAGCTTCGACACGAATCCACAGACCTTACTGCTAGTCAACTGTACCTCTGCTTCTGTGTGGTAGATGCCAGCTTCGAAACGAATCCACAGACCTTATTGCTAGTCAGCTGTACCTCTGCTTCTGTGAGGTAGATGCCAGCTTCGACACGAATCCACAGACCCTAGTGCTAGTCAACTGTACCTCTGCTTCTGTGAGGTAATTGCCAGCTTCGACACGAATCCAGAAACCTTAGTGCTAGTCAAATGTACCTCTGCTTCTGTGAGGTAGATGCCAGCTTCGACACGAATCCACAGACCTTAGTGCTAGTCAACTATACCTCTGTTTCTGTGGGGTAGATACCAGCTTCGACACGAATCCACAGAGTCCTTAGTGCTAGTCAACTGTACCTCTGCTTCTGTATGGTAGATGCCAGTTTCGACACGAATCCACAGAGTCCTTAATGCTAGTCAGCTGTACCTCTGCTTCTGTGGGGTTGATGCCAGCTGCGACAGGAATCCACAGAGTCCTTAGTGCTTCTCAGCTGTACCTCTGCTTCTGTGGGGTTGATGCCAGCTTCGACACGAATCCGCAGAGTCCTTAGTGCTAGTCACCTGTACCTGTGCTTCTGTATGGTGGATGCCAGCTTCGACACGAATCCACAGAGTCCTTAGTGCTAGTCAACTGTACCTCTGCTTGTGTATGGTAGATGCTAGCTTCGACACTAATCCACAGAGTACTTAATGCTAGTCAACTTTACCTCTGCTTCTGTGGGGTAGATGCCAGCTTCGACACGAATCCACAGAGTCCTTAGTGTTAGTCAGCTGTACCTCTGCTTTTGGGGTTGATGCCAGCTTCGACACGAATCCACAGAGTCCTTAGAGCTAGTCAGCTGTACCTCTGCTTCTGTGGGGTTGATGCCAGCTTCGACACGAATCCACAGAGTCCTTAGTGCTAGTCAACTGTACCTCTGCTTCTGTATGGTAGATGCCAGCTTCGACACGAATCCACAGACCTTAGTGCTAGTCAACTGTACCTCTGCTTCTGTATGGTAGATGCCAGGTTCGAAACGAATCCACAGAGTCCTTAGTGCTAGTCAACTGTACCTCTGCTTCTCTGAGGTAGAGGCCAGCTTCCACACGAATCCACAGACCTTAGTGCTAGTCAACTGTACTTCTGCTTCTGTGAGGTAGATGCCAGCTTCGACACGAATCCACAGAACTTAGTGCTAGTCAACTGTACCTCTGCTTCTGTGAGGTAGATGCCAGCTTCGACACGAATCCACAAACCTTAGTGCTAGTCAACTATACCTCTGCTTCTGTGAGGTAGATGCCATCTTCGACACGAATCCACAGACCTTAGTGCTAGTCAACTATACCTCTGTTTCTGTGAGGTAGATGCCAGCATCGACACGAATCCACAGACCTTACTGCTATTCAACTGTACCTGTGCTTCTGTGAGGTAGATGCCAGATTCGACACGAATCCACAGACCTTAGTGCTAGGCAACTGTACCTCTGCTTTTGTATGGTAGATGCCAGCTTCGATACGATTCCACAGAGTCCTTAGTGCTAGTCAACTGTACCTCTGCTTCTGTATGGTAGATGCCAGCTTCGACACGAATCCACACAGACCTTAGTGCTAGTCAACTGTACCTCTACTTCTGTGAGGTAGATGCCAGCTTCGACACGAATCCACAGACGTTAGTGCTAGTCAACTGTACCTCTGCTTCTGTGAGGTAGATGCCAGCTTCGACACGAATCCACAGACCTTAATGCTAGTCAACTGTACCTCTGCTTCTGTGAGGTAGATGCCAGCTTCGACACGAATCCACAGACCTTACTGTTAGTCAACTGTACCTTTGCTTCTGTGAGGTAGATGCCAGCTTCGACACGAATCCACAAACCTTAGTGCTAGTCAACTGTACCTCTGCTTCTGTGAGGTAGATGCCAGCTTCGACACGAATCCACAGCCCTTAGTGCTAGTCAACTGTACCTCTGTTTCTGTGAGGTAGATGCCAGCTTCGACACGAATCCACAGACCTTAGTGCTAGGCAACTGTACCTCCGCTTTTGTATGGTAGATGCCAGCTTCGACACGAATCCACAGAGTCCTTAGTGCTAGTCAACTGTACCTCTGCTTCTGTGAGGTAGATGCCAGCTTCGACACGTATCCACAGAGACCTTAGTGCTAGTCAACTGTACCTCTGCTTCTGTGAGGTAGATACCAGCTTCGACACGAATCCACACAGACCTTAGTGCTAGTCAACTGTACCTCTGCTTCTGTGAGGTAGATGCCAGCTTCGACACGTATCCACAGAGACCTTAATGCTAATCAACTTTACCTCTGTTTCTGTGAGGTAGATGCCAGCTTCGACACGAATCCACACAGACCTTAGTGCTAGTCAGCTGTACCTCTGCTTCTGTATGGTAGATGCCAGCTTCGACACAAATCCACAGAGACCTTAGTGCTAGTCAAGTGTACCTCTGCTTCTGTATGGTAGATGCCAGCTTCGACACGAATACACAGAGACGTTAGTGATAGTCAACTGTACCTCTGCTTCTGTGGGGTAGATGCCGGCTCGACACGAATCCACAGAGTCCTTAGTGCTAGTCAACTTTACCTATGCTTCTGTGGGGTAGATGCCAGCTTCGACACGAATCCACAGAGACCTTAGAGTTAGTTAACTATACCTCTGCTTCTAACGGGTAGATGACAGCTTCGACACGAATCCAAGGAGACCTTAGTGCTAATCAACTGTACCTCTGCTTCTGTGGGCTAGATGACAGTTTCAACATGAATCCCCAGAGTCTTAGTGCTAGTCAACTGTACCTCTGCTTCTGTGCGGTAGATGACAGCTTCGACACGAATGCAAGTAGACCTTAGAGCTAGTCAAGTGTGCCTCTGCTTCTGTGGGGTAGATGACTGCTTTGTCATGCATGCACAGAGTCGTTAATGCTAATCAACTGTACCTCTGCTTCTGTGGGTTAGATGACAGCTTCAATACAAATCCACAGGATCCTTAGTGCTAGTCAACTGTACCTCTGCTTCTGTGTGGTAGATGACAGCTTCGATACGAATCCACAGAGTCCTTAGTGCTAGTCAGCTGTACCTCTACTTCTGTGTGGTAGATGACAGCTTCGATACGAATCCACAGAGTCCTTAGTGCTAGTAAACTATACCTCTGCTTCTGTGGTTAGATGACAGTTTCGACACGAATCCAAGGAGACCTTAGAGCTAGTCAACTGTACCTCTGCTTCTGTGGGGTAGATGGCAGCTTCGTCATGCGTTCACAGAGATCTTAGTGCTAGTCAACTGCACCTCTGTGGGGTAGATGACAGATGAATTTCACTGCTTTTGTTTTTTCAAGGTTTACTGAAAATTTGTTTGCTTTGAACCAGTCTGACATGCAATTTAGGACTTAATTTAATTTTATAACACGCTCAGTAAATGTTTACTTGTTACTAGAACACTGGTGTCATCTGCAAACAGATATACCAGGTGAGTCAGCTGCGCCTATTTAGTTTTGAATTTATGCAACGTGCTAAGCGACATATGTGACTTACGTATTTCTTGAATGCTTTCTAAATGGCTGATTTGCGTAATACTTTATATAGAAAGGATATATAAATCAGTGAATAAGTGTTTTAAGGGACAGAATGCAATCGCTATGTATGTCGATGTAAAAAAAATCCCACCCTGACACTGGGAGCTAGGGTAGCAATTTTAGCCAATTTTACAAACTTTTATTCTTTACCATACATCCATGCACCCCTTTGAAAACGCTCCTGAAGGAACAACCTATCACATGCATCGGTTGACAAAATCATTTGAAAACAAAATGGCAGATCTACGCGGTGCGACCAATTGGATTTAAGCTGTTATCACCGTACAGCCTTGTCAAAAAATGCTAAGTATTAGGTAGATAATTTCTCTTACTTCACAATCTATGGCGTATTTCAGATCACACAGTAATTGTAATGACTGACGCAGCTTATTTGTTTGAATTAAAACTACCAAACCGAACTCAAAACACTGTATGACGCTGCAAAAGGCGTGTAAAGATTCGAGGTGGGGTCTAGTTTCTGCGATTACTAATTGGTATAGGACCCTCAGCTTGCAAGGTAGTATTGGCTTTATGGTATTATCATGGTTACTTTAACGCTGTGCCACTTTAATTCGGCTACAAATCCTTCGGGTGAATTTCAAACTTTTTATTACCTTTCGTTTTATTTGTTTGGCCCTAAATTTGATATTATGATATAAATAACATTTTTGATAACAATATAAAAGTGTACAAAATAGAATAATCGTCATGTTTTCCACCGCAAAGCCCAAATCATATACGGGCACACTCATACGTGAAGAATGCTGGCAGATTACGCCGCACATGTTATAGCATGCAAGAAGGTCTCTCCGGCAAGTACACAAATGTGCATTGATGAAGGGGGTCGTCATTTTGAACATTTACTTCCTTGATGAAATCCACGCTCTTTAACAATTTATTATTCTGTTTACCCGTGAACTTAGCACATTTGCAACTCCTTTGTCAATAGAAGAAGTGAAATATAAGGTTTAAACATGAAACAAAAACTGTTATATTTAATATTGTCGATATGCGCCCAAGAGAATGAAAGCTAACTAGATAACACGGTTTAAACACCAGATACGGTACAGATTATTACGGTAAACATGATACATAATTATCTGATTGTAATTCTTATGTCTTTGGCTGAAAGGAGAGCCAGTAACAAAAATAAATAAATAAATAAATAAATTAGTACACTAAAATACAGGAAATAAAGACAAGGGGAGAGAGAGAGAAGAACCAAAACAATTTGATGTTTGTATCAGATTCGAACCTCCGAAGCTAACCTTTGCTTCACCACATTCCGGCAGCTAAACCACTCGGCCAGAACCCACGTAGTTTATCCCGCTCCTCGGGAAAACGATCCTCTATCTCCTTGCAAGCATTATATCCATGAAACGCCGTCTTTTTTAAGCCTTTCGCAGCCCTTTGGTTCTTATTCAGGCCTTTAATCATTAATGGGGATTGCATATAGTACCAAATAGAAGGGCAGAGCTACAATAACAGTTTCTTTTTGCTAAAAGGGTCAATGTTTCCACATTAGACTATCAACTGCGGGTTGTATAGATACGAATACTTAGGGGCAACTGACTCACCTAGTATACTAGCAATGTGTTTAATGTACAACGGGAGGTCATTTATGCAAATTAAAAATCTGATGTGTTACACTCACATGACTTTCTCTACTCTTGTACAAACTATTTTTACAAACGCTTACTCTTCATCTACTTCATGTTAATCGAGATAAACATTTGCAGACTCTATCTTATTGCTAATTTTCTTGTAGATGTAAAGGGGAATATATATTTACAAGGGCAGTATCGAAATACAGTAGCATTTAAGTACATACATATCTCTTAATAGCTGGTTGCTAGGTGCAGCACCATTCCCTTTCCCACAGATTAATACTCTTTGCATATCCAAGACAAAAAATGAATAACGAATTCCCATTTGAGAAAATAAGTATTGAAAAATTTAAGGGAATAACAAGTAATATCTCGATAATGGTTCACTCAGCAAAAAAAATGTATACGACATAAATTGTGTATTTTAACGCGATCTACATTTTTTGTGTAGTAATAGTTTGTCCATCTCTTATGGTTTACGAGTTATGCAAAAGTCGTTCACAATAAAGAATACTTTTGGAGACATTCCCAGGAAATTCATGATATACATTTTATTTGTCATAAAATATCTTAAATATATGATATTTTAATCAAAATCGTTAGAGCCAGTGTTGAGAAAGTTAAAATTTTCGAAAAATCTTCCATGTAAAGGGTAATCTGGGGTGGGGGATTTTGTTGAAAACCTTCGTGTCGCATCTCTGGAAGATACTGAACCTAAATACCAAGTTTGGTGTTTATCCGACTGTTCGTTTCTGAGTTATGCTGTTCACAGACACACACATAGACACACAGACTCACACACGGACATGTTTCCAAAAATGCCTTTTTTGGATTCAGGGGGTCTCAAAACATGTATTTCCGGTGAAATCTCAGTTTCGAATTTTTGGGTGGAATACAATACTTCCCCTACTTACTATACGTAGTAGAGAAAGTAAAAATTTAAGGGAATAACAAGCAATATCTTGAAATTGGTTCACTCAACAACAAAAATGTATATGACATAAATTGTGTATTTTAACGCGATCTACATTTATTGTGTAGTAAAATTTTGTCTATCTCTTATGGTTTACCAGTTATGCAAAAGTCGTTCACAATAAAGAATACTTTTGGAGACATTCCCAGAAAATTCAAGATATACATTTTATTTGTCATAAAAATATCTTAAACATATGATATTTTAATCAAAATCGTTAGAGCCATTTTTGAGAAAACTAAAATTTTCGAAAAATCTTCCATGTAAAGGGTACTCTGGGGTGGGGGGATTTTCTTGAAAACCTTCGTGTCGCATCCTTGGAAGATACTGAAACTAAATACCAAGTGTGGTGTTTATCCGACTGTTCGTTTCTGAGTTATGCTGTTCACAGACACACACACAGACAGACTCACACACACACACACACACACACACACACACACACACACACACACACACAGACAGGCACACACGGACATGCTTCTGAAAATGCTTTTTTTGGATTCAGGGGGTCTCAAAACATGTATTTCCGGTGAAATCTCGGCATCGAATTTTTGGGTGGAATACAATACTTCCCCTACTTACTATACGTAGTAGAGAAAGTAAAAATAACAGAGGTCCCAATATCGACCCTTGGGGAACTCATGCTTTATTAACTTCCATTCTGAAGTGTTGTTATGGTACTGATTGGTGTTGTTAATCTCTATCGTTTGTTTTATATAGGAGATAAATCAATTTAATATTTCATTTTTACTTTCTCTACTACGTATAGTAAGTAGGGGAAGTATTGTATTCCACCCAAAAATTCGATACTGAGATTTTACCGGAATTGCATGTTTTGAGACCCCCTGAATCCAAAAAAAAGCATTTTTGGAAACATGTCCATGTGTGTGTGTCTGTGTGTCTGTCTGTGAACAGCATAACTCAGAAACGAACAGTCGGATAAACACCAAACTTGGTATTTAGGTTCAGTATCTTTCAGAGATGCGACACGAAGGTTGTCAAGAAAATCCTCACGCCCCAGATTACCCTTTACATGGAACACGTTTCGAAAATTTTAATTTTCTCAAAAATGGCTCTAACGTATTTGATTAAAATATCATATGTTTAAGATATTTTCATGACAAATAAAATGTACATCTTGAATTTTCTGGGAATGTCTCCAAAAGTATTCTTCATTGTGAACGACTTTGGCATAACTGGTAAACCATAAGAGATAGACAAAATTTTAGTACACAAAAAATGTAGATTGCGTTAAAATATACAATTTATGTCATATACATTCTTTTTTTTGGGGGGGGGGTGAACCATTTTCGAGATATTACTTGTTATTCCCTTAAATGTTTCAATACTTATTTTCCCAAATGGGAATTCGTTATTCATTTTTTTGTCTTGGATATGCAAAGAGTATTAATCTGTGGCAAAGAGAATGGTGCTGCACAGTGCACATAGCAACCAGCTATTAAGAGATATGTATATGCTTAAAGGCTACTGTATTTCTATATTGCCCTTGTAAATATATATATTTCCCTTACATCTAGAAGAAAATTAGTAATAAGATTAGTTTATCTCGATTAACATGAAGTAGATGGAGAATCAGCGTTTGTAAAAATAGTTTGTACAAGAGTAGAGAAAGTCATGTGAGTGTAACATATCAGTTTTTTCATTCATAGTACTGTAGTTTTGCTATTAAAATCTCTTGAGTTACGCGGTCAAACGCCTTTGCAAGGTCACAAAAGATATCTCCCGCGTGTAAACTTTCATTTAATGCTGTTAACCTAACCTAACACTTCATGCGTAAGTTTGTAAGTTGCATTATTTGTTGATATTCCCTTTCTAAAACCTAACTGTTCGCTGACAAGTAGATTGTTATTTTCCATGTAATTATACAGTCTGCTAAACATTACTTTCTCGAATACTTTTGAGAATACTGACAAGAGAGATATTGGCCTGTAGTTTGAAACATTGTCCTGTTTGTCTTTTTTGAAGAGGGGTATGACAGTTGAGTATTTCATTCTATCAGGAAATACTCCAGCCTTTTTATGATTCGTTGCATAAATAGCTAAGAACAGTGCTTATTTGGATTCAACATGCTTTTAGGACTGTTATTTCAACGTAACCAGAAGAATTTTTGGTATGAAGGGAATTTATTATACTATTAATTTCAGATGGTGTTGTCATATTTATTTAAATTCAGGGATTTTATCTACTAATGAGGTTCTTAAGAAATTTAATGCTGAGTCCTTGTTTCCATATTTTATGCTTAACTTTTCTGTTATGTCCAGAAAGAAATTGTTAAAAATCTCCGCAACCTTCTGAGGTTCTGAGGTTATTTGAGTGCCAGTATTTAGTATTATTGGGGGACTCTCTTGAGAGCGCCTAACTGTTTCTCTCTTTATTATGTTCCAAATGTTTTTTTATTTTAGTACCTAAGTTACATATCTGTTTATTATCATGCAATATTTTAGCGGCTTTTATTGTTTCTTTGAGGATTTGTAATATTTCTTATAGTAACATTGTAGGTTTGGGCCTCAGCACGGGAGAGGTCGGGCCATTCGCTCTCTATCTGTATACATGCTGGGCGGGAATATACTACAATACAAAATTTAAAGTTACAGTTCCTTTAAAACTAGTCCATTAGACGGACTCTTGAAAGAGTTGCCATGACAACGAACATTTCCGCCAATCAGCAGTCCGCTGTTACACTTCACCCCTCACCCCCCCGGAAAGCTGTTTTAAAACCATGCTTACTTGCCATACTTGTAGTTCTTCAATTACGAGAAAATGTATGGTTGTTATTTATGTATAAGAAAACGACACGATTTAAGTTTTGCGGCATAAGAACGTATACGTTTTGTAGGGCGTTTTGTAAAATGTTTGTAACTGTCATCTATTTGCGCGGTACACAGCTCAGCTGACATGAACTGACAATTCAGTTCGCGTGCGATTCCTGCGATTCAATCAGGCCGACTGTCAGAAGAGACTTGTTTTAATTGAATTGTAGACCTTTGTGCGTTTTTATTTATTTCTTTCTTTCCTTTTTTTTCCTCTCAAAACGACGGATGAAGGTTTTAAAAAGCCACAATTGGATAATCTGCCATGTGTGGATACATTAATAGCAATATCGTTTTTCAATAGCATACCCACTATTATACAAGTTTGCTAAATTGCAACAAATCTAATGCTTGTGTTGAACAGCTAAGATTATTGCACAAATATAGAACGCCACAGTGATAATAGAAATAGCTGCAATTTGTTGACTATGAAAGAACTGTAATATTTAAAAAGCTCAAGGCACTTCTAAATTACGCAAATAAGCATAACATGAAAAGAGCAAATAAATCAGGAAGATTTTATTTTGTTAAATAAAGATCCTGATGATTATAGTGATAACAGAAACTTTAATTGCTTAGAATAGAATGATAAGATCTTTGGAGTTTTACTTTAAAATTTCTTAAAGTAACAAGAGAAAAGATAGGTAAAGATCCATGAAAAATATTCGATTTATCAAAAGATCCGATTCATTGAAAATATCCTTAAAATATACGAAATAATGGTCAAATAGGACAATAAATATTTTATAAACGTAAATAAATCCCATTGAAACTGTTTGTGCACTCATACAATTATCCAGAGACAGGGGGAAGGAAGGAAACAAACATAACCTTCTTCGCTGTTGGATGATGCGCAGAGCCACAGGGGTGATTGTGGGATTGGCTAAGTGGAAACACAGGCACTAACTCCCCACATGGACACGGTGTGTCACTAGTTGTACTTTTGCGGGAAATGCGAATTTTCTGATTGGCTGTTTCAAGTTTGGACGTTCGTAACGAACTAAATGGCAGAGGCACGACGAAAGGGACCATCTTGGATTTTTATAGCTGGAAGTTTTCGCCCGAAGTTTTTTCATCAGGAACAAAGCCGAGACGGTAATCATACATTTACGCTATTTCTGATTGAATGTATATTTGTTGTAATATTGGTATTTTCTATTAACTTCAGTGATATTCGTAGAATGAGGTAGAAAACTGATAGGTTACTGTATGTTGCAACATTTTTATATAACGAATAAATTTTCAGATACATTGAGCCGTCCAGACAGAGGGGATACGCCTACGATTTACATTCCTTCCAGTGTTGTGGTTCGAGTCCCGATTGGTGACAGAATCTGAAGGTATGTTATTAAGTTTCCAGCATGAGAGTGCTAGATGAAAGGTTAAGTTTTTAAGAGCTTCTTAGTGTTGCTGAATTTTATATTGTCCTGATTTAATTTTCAGATATTGTGAGTCATCCAGACAGTGGAATATACGATTAATTTTCGTGTTTGCACTTCATAATTGATGGGTGGAGATCACAGCCAAAAGTAGGTAAGGTAAAATCAACCTTTAATGCAAATTAATTAGCATGTTACTGTGCTAATATTCAAACACATAGATGCAGATCATGCGAGTGATACTCTTGTATAATTAAAAAATGTAGGATTATTGGTGGACTGACACACTAACTGTCAAAGATAGCATGCCAATGATACTATAATTCTTTTAAGACAGTGCCCAAATGAAATTTTCTAATACAGAAGGAAGAAAGATATTTGATATCATTCACATATATTTTAGTAATTCACCCTCTTTTGGGCATTTTTATCTAACTGCCACTATGTCCTTTTTTGAACTGGGCATGGTGTATGAAAATAGAAATTCTGGTAGCTTTTTTGACAATTAATGTCCTTGTAATCTGTTATTACAGATGCTCAAAAGCATTTGTTTCCAAGAATAACTGAAGTGTTTGTTTTGAGTGAAATTAGCGGCTTCAGTATGTGTTCTGAGGCTTTGAAATTCCAAAATGGTTCCAATCTTTCGTTTCTGTTTTCTACCATTTAAACTTTGTAGCAATTTTGATGATACAAAATCCTTCCCTTAAAGATACATTGTGCAGTAGTAATTAAGTTGCAGGATATTATAAGAAATGTATAGGCATTTAAATGATCGTGTTGTTTTTGTGCAAAAATCAAAGGTTTTGAAGTAATGGGCATTTAATATTTTTTAAATGTATTGAAGCCTTTTAAGTTAACACACATGATAAACATGAAGTTGATCACGATATATGATGAATCATTTGTAGAATACTTATGAAAATAGCTTACTGTGAGTAGAGAAAGTCTTAGATGGCAGAGCAGTGGTATGGCAAGTTAAAGATTGCTGGTTTGAATCCCAGGCATGGCATTGAACTTTTTGTCTGATTGTATATACTCATCCACTATTGTGTATATGCAAACAACCCATGGCTCTTTTCAGTGAAGGTTTCATGAATCTCTTCAATGAATTGGATCTTCTGAATGGTCCTTTGATCTGTTATTTATAGTGAACATTTTAACATACTACGTATTTTAAACACTTTTCATATACAGCACATTGCATCCAAGTTACTATGGGAGGTTAGGTTTTTTTTATATAAGCTTAGGTTTCTGAATTTATGGAAGGTTAGCATTAGGTTTGTTTATTTATATATATAAGCTTAGTTTTCTGAATTCACAGAAGGTTAGTAATTTTTTTAATGAAAAGTATTTAAAATTTCACTATAAATAACAGTTCGAAGGATCCTTCAAAAGATCTGATTCATTGAACCTTCAATGAAAAGATCCATGGATCCTTTGCATATACTGAATTTTATTTTGTTCAAGTAACACAAAGTGGTGGTGGTTTTACAATAAAAAGTGTTGTTTCCTTCTCATTTAGCACTTTATCAACCAAACTTTTTTGCCACTTTTTAACGGTTTCCCAGTTTTGTGTTAAAACAGCTTATTCACACTATGCACTTCTTCCTTTGTCATGGCAACTCAAACACTAACTGATAAAGTCGAAGATTTGACTTGAGCTGAGCATATGAGTGCTAGCGTATTATGAATGACTGTTTGCTTTTCATATTTCCTGTGTTATGCAAAGAGTTTATTTGGTACTCAGATAGCAATGCTGAGAATTCATTGCTGTATTTCTCATATAGGCAAGAGAATAGCAGTCATCCATACAGTTGATAATTAACAAAAAGATACTCTTTGATTGTTAATGCAATAGCAGGTAGAATTAAGAAAATCATATTTTGTAATCTCTTAACAGTTACTATATATCCATAACCTTTCACAATGAGTTCTTACGATAATCACAATAAAATGTGTAGTTCTATACCTTTCCTACTCCAATGTTTCATGACACAATACGTTTAAGGAATTATTTACATTGGCATAAGCGTAGTGCTTAGTTTGAAGACAAGAGGAAGCATATGCTTTGTTTACATCAGAGAGAACTCTGGTTTACAGTGGATAGTGTGTAATATAATCACAAGGTGTTTGTAACCACAAATTTTTCCTTAATGTAAGTAATTTCTCTTTTCAGAAACCTACTTTTAAGGGTAGTTTAAACATGTGTGTTCTATTTAATTCTAGGATATACACAATGGAAAGTTGGAGTTAAGTTGTGGCTATTTGTGTCCAGTGATGGTGCTTCAAGTCAGAGCACAGAGAGTGACAATGACATTAATAGTGTTAAATGGTGTGGTGAAACTTGCTAATGACATTTATTGCACTGCTAATAGCAATTTAGTGAATGACAAACAATAGCTACACTATTGCATATAATGTGTGCAGAAGTTTCTTTGTAGGAAATGGAATTAAGTTATTCATGTCAAATTGTATTGCGCTATCTAGAGTAGAATAAAATAACAAGTGTCAAACCTGTGTTATTCTTCCAATTTTCCTGTCAAATTCCACATCCTACTGTTGGTTGGAAGTTCAAACAAACCATGGAGGCAGTTTAAGTGCAAAAGATTTTACTATGAAGCATGCAGAAGAAATTATTGCAAGGTGCTGGATCTCATTCACTCTCAAAAATTTAAATGTGACCATTATGTATTATGACATAGAAACATTCAGCAACCACTATTAACCCCAATAATATTATATAAAAAGCAATGTATGTGCCGACTATTGGATAATTTAATAAGTTACACAGGAATAAACAGTTGTGTTTTTCATACTAGCCTAGCTGTGAGTGTTCAACTGATCATAATTGTGTTCTAATATTGTATTGCTACAGATGACAGTGACAAGTTATTTTATGTGAGCTTTAATCGACTCCTTTAAAAAGAAATATGAATAACTCCAAGTGCAATCACGATTATTGAAGCTCACGTAATTAACTTTGTACGTCGTCAGTAGCGATACAATATTGGAACATATGATCAGCTGAGCAGACAGCTAGGCAGGTATGAAAAATACAGCTGTAGTAGCTACGAGTGACGTCATCATCCGAGAGCACGATTTTTCATAGTTTAGTTCAACCCCAGATCACTACTCACGCTGCGATCGCCCTGGTGTTTCCAACATTTAACACGGGAGTTGCACTTCTAATAGTTTGCTGTTCTGTGCGCAGAGCTAAGTAGCGTTGCTCATTCTGTTATATACATCCATTTGTGTTGTATTCCCATTGAGTTGGACAGTTTGACATTATCATGATAACTTTAATGTGTCATCTTCTGGCTTAGTTTTTAATTTCTATTTAAGATGAAAATGATGTTACAAGATGTAATTCGTGCTCACACACAGATGTAAAATTAGCCGGAAACCAGAGCTCTTGACGTATACTGCAAATCTAAATCACAGTAAATTGTAAATTTTTCGTGCATACACAAAAATAAGAGGGTGATGTGAGTAGTTCTCCATTTTGTTGCCCAAAATAAACGCGTAATAGCGATTATCAGACGTTTGCAGAACTAGGTAGATCATGTTATACCAATTATTCAGAGGATTTATGTGAGAGTAAGTATTGTGTCATTATAATTCCAAGAGTTTAAATAATAGTGTAATCGGGGAAAACGTGATGGTGCTTCGAAGTCGTCCTCCCCCATCTAAAAAGACGAGTTTTGTTCCGAGTGTCGATGGTGGGTAAACCGCTAAGGTTGCTTGTATAGACAATTGAATTTGTAGGGTAATCTAGCTGGTTTTACCATGTTTGAGAATGGGTAATATTGGGCAAGAACAAGTAGTAAGATAAATTTTTATGGGAGGAAACCCAGAATGGATATCAATGCACCCTACCCAAATTCAGTTTGTCTTACCAAGATTTGTCTTCAGGAGGCTTTCCGCCGCATGCAATAATTACAAACGCCAAATCAAGTTTTAAGACATTAGTAATTTTTATATTTAATGTCAGTCCACCATGGCTACTTATCATAAAATATATTTGGAGGGGTAATCAATAAATAAAACTCAGTTGCTCTGGGTGAAAGATAAAACACAACGTCACACAATGAAAATGTTCAATATTTGGTTTACCCCTTCATTGGGATTTTAAAAGACTGAAGGCAACACACAAAGTGAATTCACATTTGACGATCAACTGCACTGCTTAATAATCCACAACATATTTGGGCCTGGCTTGTTTTCATTTATGAGTAACAAGTTAATCAATTCCGATAATCTGCTCTTAGTCCTCTTCCTGAGTGAGGAAAATGATGTGTTATATGTCCAACAGATGTTATTCTATGTCATATGCTAGCTCTAAGGCAATGCTGGCAACATATGAATAACTAATGCTGCCAAAGCCTTAAGGTACTTAGCTTCAAGGTGTAGCTGAGAGATTGAGGGCTCTCAGCCTCAAAGCGTAGCCGAGGGATGTTTTTCAGAAGGAGAGGAGTGTAGCAGTTGCGTTCCTAAGCTTAGGTTTCGAATTCACGAGAGTTTAGATTAGGTTTACTATCTTTTTTTTTCATATATAAGTTTAGGTTACGTTTACTTATATATATATAAGCTTAGAAATTCTAGTAACAACATATCACATATTTAGCAGATTTCACCTTTTCGTTTAGGTTGGCATTTTCCACTTTACATGTGATTTACGGAAAAAATGGATATGTTTGTTGCGTTTATAATGCAAATTGCCTATAAAAGTAAAACCTAAAAGGGGTGGGCACCAATTATTGAAGAGATCACATCGACTTCTAAACTCACTCTTAAGGTAATTTATTCACATTCCTATTGCTTTTATAACCATTTTCCAGGAAGAGAACTAAGAGCAGATTTGCCACAATTCCTCCTATTTCATTGTAATGTTTACATGTCACAATATGTGAGTGAGCCACTCCAGCATTTATACTTCAGTGTTGCTGTTAGTGTGCACTTAACTATTTGGGCCTTGTGTTATGGGGCATTGTACATAACAATAATAGATGTTACGATTTTTATTCTTATTCAGTATTGTACTGATTAAATTACACAGTGATAACATTAAAATTGCAACATTAGTTTCTATAATTTCAATAATAAATTTATGATTTCTGTTCTTATTCATTATTAACTCATTAAATTACAGAGTGATAGCAGGAGGTTAAAATTGCAATATTACATTCTCAAAATTAGGATACTTGAAGGTCATAGCATTTTGGCAATTTAAAATTCTTGGAACACTGGACAAACGAGAATTTCATCTAAAGCTGCCATGTTCATATTCAACTTTATTAAGCAGAAAGTAGATTCCCATATTGGTCTGCTTTAACTTTATTAAGCACTAACTGTATGATCCTTAGTTTAGCACTGGAGAAAGAAAGATGTTTAAATGTCAGTGATACTAGATACATATGCAGAATTTAATAAAGTGAAGTGATACTGACACAGGTGGCTGAGCGTGACAGGCCAGCAGTTTAAGTCCCATCAGGACTGTCCTCCCTGACTGATATTTTTCCAGGTTTTCCTCAGTCCTCATAACTTGCAAATGCTGGGGAGGTACCCTAAACTTAGGCCTGGAACGTTTTATTCCCAAATTTCCTTTTCCAATTATTTCATTGCATGTATCATCAGTGTACACTACCTGTGGTGCCTTGTGTACTAAGAACGGGCATTAAACTTAGGAAAAGTGGAGCGATGAATAATTATAATGTAACAAATGATGACTCCAATTGCTGCTGAACAACCTTATTCATCCCTTAGTTGCTCAATGTAGCCCAACTTCTTCGTTACACTCAACTCCATGCCAGCAGGCCCCTTATATAGCTCCACAACAATGTGGGATGTTCTCTATGGGATGGCTTGTCAAACCTGCCGCCAAGGAAAGTGCCAGAAAGGCAGGGAGTGCACATAAAGGGTTTATTGCTTAGGTCATTATTGCACAGGCATTTTTGCTAAAGGCCATTAATGCATGGCACTAACAGTCCAGGCAGCTGGGTAAAGGGGACAGCATCTACATTGGCACGACCTGCCGTCAAGTTCGTGCATGTTGTCACAATACACAGACTTAATTAAAAACTGCTTATTTATCTTGTGTGGCTGTAGAAACATGCTTTTGGGATAGTTATGCCATACTCAGATTCTGACTGCTACAACAACCTCTCCTGCTTCTGAGCTACTCTATGGTGATGTTTGGAAGCAGTGACTAGGGATGTACATTTCACAAGTATGAGAATAGAAGCAACAATAAGAACTGTGCATATATATACAAGAGTTACATAATTAGCATTATCTGGCATTTTTACTTTCTCTACTACGTATAGTAAGTAGGGGATGTATTGTATTCCACTCAAAAATTTGATACCGAGATTTCCCGGAAATACATGTTTTGAGATCCCCTGAATCCAAAAAAAGCATTTTTGGAAACATGTCCGTGTGTCTGTCTGTGAACAGCATAACTCAGAAACGAACAGTCGGATAAACACCAAACTTGGTATTTAGGTTCAGTATCTTCCAGGGATGCGACACGAAGGTTTTCAAGAAAATTCCCCCACCCCAGGATACCCTTTACATGCAAGATTTTTCGAAAATTTTAATTTTCTCAAAAATGGCTGTAGCGATTTTGATTAAAATATCATTTGTTTAAGATATTTTCATGACAAATAAAACATATATCTTGAATTCTCTGGGAATGTCTCCAAAAGTGTTCTTCATTGTGAACGACTTTTGCATAACCGGTAAACCATAAGAGATAGAGAAAAGTTTACTAGACAAAAAATGTACATCGCGTTAAAATACACAATTCATGTCATATAAATTTTTTTTGTTGAGTGAACCATTTTCGAGATATTGCTTGTTATTCTCTTAAATTTTTCAATACTTATTTTCTTAAATAAGAATTCGTTATTCATTTTTTTGTCTTTGATATGCAAAGAGTATTAATCTGTGGCAAAGTGAATGGTGCTGCACCTAGCAACTAGCTATTAAGAGATATGTATGTGCTTAAAGACTACCGTATTTCTATATTGCCCTTGTAAATATATATTCCCCTTACATCTACAAGAAAATTAGCAATAAGGTAGAGTCTGCAAATGTTTATCTCGATTAACATGAAGTAGATGGAGAATAAGCGTTTGTAAATATAGTTTGTACAAGAGTAGAGAAAGTCATGTGAGTGTAACATATCAGATTTTTTTCATTCCTATTGCAACAATTAACACAGATATGAATACAATTTGCAGATATTCACTCCAGCTAACAAAGTATTCATATTTCACAGCTCTGCAGTATGAAATATAAAACTAAACTATGTTTTACTAGAGAATGCTTAAGAGGTTTCTGATAATGCTGATGTTACATAATGTGAAATTTAGCCATATGGAAAGTACATGGAATATCAAAAGTACTGAAAAATAATCATTCTTTTTGTAGTCTGTCCATAAATACAGGATTTTGGACATAGACGGACCCAGGGAGGGGCTGAGAGGAGCTATATCTCCCTCAATTAAAGAAACAAATATGGCGCTTGTTATATATAAGATTATGGTGTTGCTTTGTTTTGGTAAAATCAAAACTGATACTTTTATTTCTATCCAATATACTTAAACCAAATAAGCATCTATTTGCTCAAAGTTTAGTGAGTAAACTTATTGTAGTGGTAGGCTATATCTTGAAAGATGTTCCACTAAATAGAAAACAAAAAGAAAACATGCCAAAACAAATATGCTTTACATTTACTAGTAAATAACTTCTGAGTAATAATTAAGCTCCAAAACTATAGGAGAAACATTTAATGGTGTACATATACAGTAACATATACAGATGGATCCCTCATCAATAAAAAAATGCCAGTGCAGGAGTATACAGTAAACATTTTGCACAGTATCTAACATTAGATGAAACGTCAAAGCACTATGATGGAGAATTAACAGCTATAAAAGCAGCATTACAGAACATTTTATACAGACCATACATAAAACAAAACGTAGTCATCTTATCAGACTAAAATCAGCCATAGATGAAATAGTAAATTACAATAATAAAACAAGAAATATTAAAGAAATAAGAAGCCCAATTAAAGCAGCTGAAACTAGAAATCATGCCACTCTACAATGGATCCTAGCTCATGTCGGACTTTTGGGTAATGAACATGCAGATCAATTAGCAAAGAAAGGTGCAGTACAACAAATAAAACCTGTAGGACAAATAGAAATAAATAAACAATTAAATAACATTATACAACATTTAAAAAGACAGCCGAGACTTGATGAAAAAGATAAATTGAAGGATAAAGATTATAAGAATATTAAAGATAGGGTTGATATTGTCGTATGCCTCACTTATTAGTATTATTTAACTTCAGAGGAGAGCTACTCGCTTATGAGAGGGATCGTTAATCAAACAAAGAACGTTAATTTAAGAGGCAACGACGAGGGGACGCAGCTAAAGTTAGGTTATAAAAATAATTACTACACCAACATAATTTCTGGCTGAAGGGAGAGGCAAGGAACTCTACACTATCATAATTAAAACTGCAAGAGAATGGATAGCTGGTAGATTTATTATAAAATGTTGTCTTACCCCATATGTCTGCCGGGCAAGGACGCCAAGTCTTAGGCAGTTATCCGTCTAACTCACGCGAAGCCTAGTCACAGAATGAAGCCACGCCAAGTCTTAGCGTCACTAACGCCATATCCCCCCCAATGACACACTGCTTCCCCTGAATCGCCCCTACTCACAGATAAACTGCCACGCTTCGGCGTCCAGAAAGCGTATTACCATTAATATAATCTGTGCACATGCCACATCTCCCCCTGGCCACCGAAGTCGACGTCCTCATCGACATAAGGAAAATAAATATAATAAACATGAAAAGAACAAAACAAAATGACATACACATGTGTGATGAACCAAAATATAACAACAATATACATGTGTGGTAAGTACCCGGCGCCTCCACCAATTTGTCGTATGCCTCACTTATTAGTATTATTTAACTTCAGAGGAGAGCTACTCGCTTATGAGAGGGATCGTTAATCAAACAAAGAACGTTAATTTAAGAGGCAACGACGAGGGGACGCAGCTAAAGTTAGGTTATAAAAATAATTACTACACCAACATAATTTCTGGCTGAAGGGAGAGGCAAGGAACTCTACACTATCATAATTAAAACTGCAAGAGAATGGATAGCTGGTAGATTTATTATAAAATGTTGTCTTACCCCATATGTCTGCCGGGCGAGGACGCCAAGTCTTAGGCAGTTATCCGTCTAACTCACGCGAAGTCTAGTCACAGAATGAAGCCACGCCAAGTCTTAGCGTCAGTAACACCATATCCCCCCCAATGACACACTGCTTCCCCTGAATCGACCCTACTCACAGATAAACTGCCATGCTTCGGCGTCCAGAGAGCGTATTACCATTAATATAATCTGTGCACATGCCACATCATACAAAAAATGCCAAGGAAGACTGCGGTGGCCTTATTTAGGATGGCAACTGGCCACGATTGCCTCGCAGAACATCTCTACAAGATACGATGCCTACGTACACCCAAGTGCACTCTCTGTGAAGATGATGTCATCCTGAACAGACAGCATCTCGCCAAATGCAAATGCCTTAAAAGTGATAACTTACAGACTTTATATTGGGAAGCCAGAAGGAAAATGATGCAGATCTATTAATCCCCAGTGTCATTAGTGAACAACAACAACAACATTTATCGGTTAAACTGAGCAAACAAAATTTTGTGTTACATTCACATGACTTTCTCTACCCTCTTTCATTTATTAATGCGTAAACAAACTTCTTACAAAAGCTTATTTTTCTGTCTACTTCATTTTAATTGAGCTAAATCTTTGCAAAAATAGCTACATTACATATTTCATTACAGATAGAAAGGAAACAGCTGTAGTCAAATATTTAAGAACTGGATGCTATATGCTGACCTTAAACTTTCTTACTCTTTCATGCATTTGTGAGAAACAGCTGAAAATCGACAGGACTGCAAAAAAAAAAAAGACAAAGTATTAAACAATTCGAACCATTAATAACAAATATCTTGTAAATGTCTTCACAGACTATTCCCAGAAAATTCAAGATATGCATTTTATTTGTTGTGTAAATAGCTTTAATATATGGTATTTTAATCAAAACCGTTAAGAGTCATTTTTGAGTAAATCAAAAATTTTGAAAAATGTTTCGTGTAAAGGGTAGTTTGAAAATCTACTTGTTGCATCCTTGAAAGATACTGAACTTAAATACTAAGTTTGGTATTTATCCGACGTTTATTTTTGAGTTATGCTGTTCACAAACACACACAGACCTTTTTCTAAAAATGCCTCTTTTTTATTTTTTTTGTATTCAGAGGGCCTCAAAGCATGTATTTCTGGTGAAATCTTATTATGATGAAGCTTTAATTGCTTCTTGGTGTGTCTTTGAGTTCAGGTTAGTACTCCATCTTGTACGAAGCTTGGGTTAGTACTTGCTACATCTTTCTAGTATTGAATTGAGGTGATATTGAAATTATTTGCATCCAGCTTAGTAACCAGTGAATTATTTATAAAAGCAATTGCTCTCTCCCAATGAGTTCTTTGCATAAAGTTAATGTTAAGAACATCATAATATGAAAGATATATAAACATATGAATAACATGCAGTTAAGTTAACAAATATGCATAATTTAGCAATACACTTTAAAACAACAATAAATATAATAAATAAACATTACAAGAACAGATACACCAGAAGCTGTTTGCTAACTAGCTTTAAATTTCATATATTGTTTCATAGTATAATACAGTAATAAAAACAACAAACAAATATAGGAAAACAAATGTTTACATAGTTACAAGCCAGCAGAAAGTAATTATAATTAATTGTTTAATTACACAATGTTGCAAACATGGCTAAACCAGTCATTGTATTGTAACAAAAGAGGACACCAGCTGTTGCTAAACACATTTTATTTGTCACTTAGGTGCTTAACGTAGCACAAACTTTACACTAGAGACATTTTTGACACATCCTCAGGGCAGCTTTGACTGATCCGCCAAAGTGAAGCACAACTGAACTGCAGTCGGCACTGTCCAAGTTCTTCAACTTCTTGACAGCACATAACTTCTTAACCTCTTAACTAACTCCTGGGCAAGAGCAGGCACCACACATAAATAAATGTTCTAGAAGGGGAAGCTACTGGAAACGGCTGAAAGAAATCTTCTAGAGGAGTAAAAACTGTGGGGAAGCAGAACGTATTGGGTTTGCTGTGCACCTATTGTTCTGAAAGTTGGTTAAGGACCCCACCCAGGTGTCGGGCTGGGCTGCGTTTACTGTTTTGTGCATGCAATCACAGTATTAAAAGTTGTATTACAGAAAATCCGAACAACACGCAAAATAAAGAAAAGGCAGTAAAATAAAAAAATAAAGCAATAAATGTTACTAAATACAGGATCAATAACAAACTGTAACAATTTAAAGATATCATACATAACAGAAATAGAAGTAGCTTGCATGAAATATAATAAATAATATAATACAATACATGGTAATGATTTTATGATTTTTTTTACTGCGCATGTAGTATCAACTTAGTAATAAGATAAATTTTGGCGGAATATAAACAATATACATGCAACATATTTTATTTGTCACTTAGGTGCTCAACGTAGCACAAACTTTACACTAGAGACATTTTTGATACATCCTCAGGGCAGATTTGACTGATCCACCAAAATGAAGCACAACTGAACTGTTGAGTCTCAACCAACAACTGAGCTGCAGTCGGCACTGTCTAAGTTCTAAGCTTCTTGTCGGTACATAACTTCATAACCTCTTAACTAACTCCTGGGCAAGAGCAGGCCCCACATACAAATGTTCTAGAAGGGGAAGCTACTGGAAACGGCTTAAAGGAAACTTCTAGAGGAGTTAAAAACTGTGGGAAAGTGGAACGTAATGCGTTTGCTGTGCACCTATTTTTCGGAAACTGCACATATAGTATCAACTTAGCAATAAGATAACTTTTGGCGGAATATAAACAATATACCTGCAACACCAATACCTATGGTAATTTATGAAGTGATATAAATTCTTTAAATTGAATTAAATGCTGTTTGTTTTACCCAGCATTGCACAGGTACATTGTTACTTTCTCTACCATATACCTAGTAGGTAGAGGCAGTATTGACACATTTTGAGACCCCTTGAATATAAAAAAACATTTTTAGTACCTCTGCTACCCACCTATAATAGGTAGTATTACAATCCACCCAAAAATTTGCTGTCAAGATTTCATCAGAAATACTTCAGATAAAACACCGAACTTATAAGTTCAGAATCTTCCTAAGATGTGACCTGAAGATTTCCAAGAAAATCCCCCCACCTCAAACTACCTTTTACATGCAAGATTTTCCAAAATGTTTGGTTTTCTGAAAAATGGATCAAATGATTTTTATTAAAATACCATATGATTAACATACTTACATAACAAAAGAAATGTTGATCTTGCAATTTCTGTGAATAGTCTGTGAAGTTGTTCTTATTCTGAATGAATTTTTTATAATTTGTAAAGTGTAAGAGATAGCCAAAAACTACTTCACAAAAATGCAGATCTGGTTAATTCACATTATTAGGTCAAATAAAAATTTTTGTGGCAGTAAACTTTGACTTGTCAAATATTTTAATATACTTTTTCAACTACAAAATTGCTATTTGTTTTTTACTTTGTAAGTATAGTAAGTAGGGGAAGTATTGTATTCCACCCAAAAATTTGATACCGAGATTTCACCAGAAATACATGTTTTCAGACACCCTGATTCCAAAAAAAGCATTTTTGGAAACATGCCCGTGTGTGTGTCTGTGTGTGTGTCTGTGAACAGCATAACTCAGAAACGAACTTGGTATTTAGGTTCAGTATCTTCCAGAGATGCGACACGAAGGTTTTCAAGAAAATCCCCCCACCCCAGATTAGCCTTTACATGGAAAATTTTTCGAAAATTTTAATTTTCTCAAAAATGGCTCTAACAATTTTGATTAAAATATCATATGTTTAAGATATTTTCATGACAAATAAAATGTATATCTTGAATTCTCTGGGAATGTCTCCAAAAGTATTCTTCATTGTGAATGACTTTTGCATAACTGGTAAATCATAAGAGATAGACAAAATTTTACTACACAAAAAATGTAGATCACGTTAAAATACACAATTTATGTCATATACATTTTTGTTGTTGAGTGAACCATTTTCGAGATATTGCTTGTTATTCCCTTAAATTTTCAATACTTATTTTCTCAAATGGGAATTCGTTATTCATTTTTTTGTCTTGTATATGCAAAGAGTATTAATCTGCGGCAAAGGGAATGGTGCTGCACCTAGCAACAAGCTATTAAGAGATATGTATGTGCTTAAAGGCTACTGTAGTTCTATATTGCCCTTGTAAATATATATTCCCCTTACATCTACAAGAAAATTAGCAATAAGATAGAGTCTGCAAATGTTTATCTCAATTAACATGAAGCATATGGAGAATAAACGTTTGTAAAAATAGTTTGTACAAGAGTAGAGAAAGTCATGTGAGTGTAACACATCAGATTTTTTTTCCTCATGGTCATAAAGAGAGACTGGAATTTCAAAGGCATTGAATAGCAACCCATGCATGTTACATGATGCGGATATAAGCAGGAAGCACAAGGATAAAGACCACCAGAATGGCTTATTTTGCATACGTCCATTCTTTATTACGAAATGGCATAATATTCTGGGACAAGTCAGCAGCAAGCAAAACATGCTTTATAATGCAAAAGAAAATAATTCGAGCAATGACTGGGGCAAGTTCAAGATCATCATGTAAACCCCTGTTTAAATCATTAAATATACTTCCACTCCCTTGCATCTATATATTTGAAACAATAATGTTCATCCACAAAACTACAAACAATACAGATTCCCCCTTCATGAGGAATGAAACAGTGCACCAGCATAATACAAGGCAAACCAATTATCTACATATTTCTCAACATAATACCTCTCTGTGCCAAAAAAGTATATTACATTCTGGACTTAAGATATACAACTGTCTACCAAAATCTATGTAAGGAATTAAGCAAGAAAATACTCTCAAACACTCTAAAGACATATCTGATTAACCACTGCTTTTACTCTATTCAAGAATTCTTAATTAAAGAGAATTTGTAAGTACTTCAACATGTAATTACTATAACTTATTCTTGGAAACTTATACATATTTTGGTTTGATAAATTTTGTAATCTTACCTAAACGTGTCCAGCATTGATGGCACCTTTTGTACATATGTAATCATAATCTATTTTTTTGTAAACTTATATGTATTTTGGTTTATTAATTTTTGTAAATATTTTGTTATTTTGTCCAACATTGACTGTACTTGTGTACCTAATAATTAACTGGATCAATAAAAATGAAATGAAATGAAAAACATCTGATGTGTTACACTCACATGACCTTCTCTACTCCTGTACAAACTATTTTTACAAACGCTTATTCTCCATATGCTTCATGTTTATCGAGATGTCAAACCTATTGCTAATTTTCATGTAGATGCAAGGGGAATATGGTAGGTTTTAAGCGATAGTCAAATATTTTAATGCTGGTTGCTAAGTGGCGCATTCCATTCTCTTTGCATGTCCAGGACATAAAAAAATGAATAACGAATTTGTGAAAAAGTATAAGTATAGTGTTTATCCGACTGTTCGTTTCTGAGTTATGCTGTTCACAGACACACACACGGACATGTTTCCAAAAATGCTTTTTTTGGATTCAGTGCACCTCAAAACATGTATTTCTGGTGAAATCTCGGTATCGAATTTTTGGGTGGAATACAATACTTCCCCTACTTACTATACGCAGTAGAGAAAGTAAAAAGATATGACTCATTTAAGCCTACAGTATTCTCATATTCTGCTTGTGCCCACAAAGAAATACACAATAAAACCATTTCTGCAAATGTTTATTTCAATTGACGCAAAGTAGACACAAGAATTCAACTTTTGTAAGAATAATTTGTTGGAGAATGGGTAGAGAAAGTCATGTGAATGTAACAGAGTTTTAGAAGTCTGGGTAAGTTCTGTGAACAGCATAACTCAAAAATAAAAAGCAGTTAAATGCCAAACTTGGTATTTAAGTTCAGCATCAAAGATTTTTCAAGAAAATACCCCATTCACATGGAAAATTTTACGGAAATTGTGATTTTCTCAAAAATGGCGGTTATTTTGATTAAAATAACTACATGTTTAAGATATTTTCATTACAAATGTAACGTATATCTTGAATTTTCTGAAATAGCCTCTGACATCCGTGTAATTCTGAATGACTTTTGCATAATTAGTAACCATAAGAGATAGACAAAATCTTATTACACAAAACCTATAGATCTCGTTAAAACACACAAATTATATCAAATAATTTTATATATTTTTTGTGCAGTTAACTATTTCCAAGGTATGCTTTGTTATTGGCTTGAACTTACAAATATTATACTTTTCTAAATGAGAAGTCATTTGTTTTCTTCTCATGGTCATGCAAAGAGCATGGAATTTCAAAGCCATTACGTAGTGGCACATTCTTTAAAAATCTGACTACTCGTTTACCTACCGTATCATACACTGAAATGTTTAAATGTGAATTGAAAGTTTATCTGGATGAACAAGATGTAGTTAGAATGATAAGCTTTTATAATAATAGTTTTTAAAGCAGAGTAAGCCATGTGAATGAAATTGAGGAAGAAAAGAATGTTCAAACCAATTTTTACTTTTCTCTACTACGTATAGTAAGTAGGGGAAGTATTGTATTCCACCCAAAAACTCGACCGAGATTTCACCGGAAATACATGTTTTGAGACCCCCTGAATCCAAAAAAAGCATTTTTGGAAACGTGTGTGGGTGTGGGGTGGTGGGCAGGTGCGCGCGTGCGAGAGAGAGAGAGAGAGAAAACAGCATAACTCAGAAACGAACAGTCAGATAAACACCAAACTTGGTATTTAGATTCAGTACCAAAGAAGAGACATGATTTTCATGAAAATCCATCCACCCCAAACTATCCTTTACATGGAACATTTTTCAAAATCTTTGATTTTCTAAAAAATGGCTCCAACAATTTTGATTAAAATATTAAAGAAATCGCATTATAAATAAAATGTATATCTTTAATCTTCTGGGAATAGCCTGTGAAGTCCTCTTCATTCAGGAGGAATTTTGTATAATCTTGTATAACTGGTAAACGTTAAACAATAGATGAAAATGTACTACACAAAAAAATGTAGAGCTCTTTAAAACAAACAATTTATTTCAAATAACTTTTTTATAGCATCAGCCATTTCTGAGATATCCGTTATTAATTGTTCAATACTTAGCCATTTGTTGTAAAGACCTGTCGACATTCAGTTGTTTCTTGCCTTGTCATGGAAAGAGTATGGAATCTTAAGGCAACATATAGTGTCCAGTTTTAACACATTTGACTATCATTATTCCTGGAAAGGTTTATCTAGATTAAAATTAAGTAGATAGGAAAAAAAACCTTCGTAACAATAATTTGTATTATTATTATATAATTAATTGAAATTAATTATGCTTTTTACAGACCTTAGTCGGTCTTGCAAGTTTTTAATAGTGTCAACTGAAAAATTGAATGTCACAGCCAGTATTTGAACACAGTTCTCCCACTCTTCATGCGGTTGCTCTAACCATTGAGCTACTGTGACAACGTGCCAGTGGGACATTGTCTGAGAACCAAACTTGAGTCAATTGGGGAATTCAATGTCAATTTCAGTTGACTCTATTTAAAAAACTCTGATGTGTTACACTCACATGACTTTCTCTACTCTTGTACCAACTATTTTTACAAACGCTTATTCTCTATCTACTTCATGTTAATCGAGATAAACATTTGCAGACTCTAATTACTAATTTTCTTGTAGATGTAAGGGGAATATATATTTACAAGGGCAATATAGAAATACAGCAGCCTTTAAGCACATACATATCTCTTAATAGCTGGTTGCTAGGTGCAGCACCATTCCCTTTGCCACAGATTATAACTCTGCATATCCAAGACAAAAAAATGAATACCGAATTCCCATTTGAGAAAATAAGTATCGAAAAATTTAAGGGAATAACAAGCAATATCTCGAAAATGGTTCACTCAACAAAAAAAAAATGTATATGACATATATTGTGTATTTTAACGCGATCTACATTTTTTGTGTAGTAAAATTTTTGTCTATCTCTTATGGTTTACCAGTTATGCAAAAGTCGTTCACAATGAAGAATACTTTTGGAGACATTCCCAGAAAATTCAAGATATACATTTTATTTGTCATGAAAATATCTTAAACATATGATATTTTAATAAAATCATTAGAGCCATTTTTGAGAAATTAAAATTTTCGAAAAATCTTCCATTTAAAGGGTAATCTGAGGGGGGGATTTTCTTGAAAACCTTCGTGTCGCATCTCTAGAAGATTCTGAACCTAAATACCAAGTTTGGTGTTTATCCGACTGTTCCTTTCTGAGTTATGCTGTTCACAGACACACACATGACATGTTTCCAAAAATGCTTTTTTTGGATTCAGGGGATCTCAAAACATATATTTCCGGTGAAATCTCGGTATCAAATTTTTGGGTGGAATACAATACTTCCCCTACTTACTATACGTAGCAGAGAAAGTAAAAAAAAAATTGTATACCCACTAATAACGATAGGTGAAGAAAGACATGTGAATGTAACACATCAAATTTTTTTTCTATCTACTTCATGTTAATTAAAATAAACATTTTCAAAAATAGTTTGATTACACATTTCATTGTGGGCACAAGGATGGAGAATTACTCAAATTTTTAAAAACCTGTGACGTCACATATTGGCTTTGTAATTCCATACTCTTTGCATGACATCACTAGAAACAATAAGAATGGGAAATTAGTATTTCAAAAATTATATGATAAAAGTGCTGGAAAATTAAAACCAATAACAATGAATAACTTGGTTTATAAAAGAATCATATCCATTCACTTTGATATAAACTATTCTTACAAATCCTTATTCTTTTATCTGCTTCATGTTAATCGAGGTAAACGTTTGCAGAAATTGTTTCATTATGCATTCTCTTTTAGAAATAAGAGGGGTATAGGGGGCTGAAGCAATAGTCAGATCTTTAAAAAGTGGGTCATATCCCACTTTTCGTTTTTGTGTTATGCTGTTCACAGACACACCTTCTCTACCTACTATGTTATGGGGTAGAGGAACTAACCAACTTTTGTAAGAACAGGTATAAAAGTAAATAATAGTTAGGGAAAGTCATATAAATGTAACACATGAGATAAATGTGGATTTAGATGCTGCCGTAACCAAATTTATAATGTTTAGCATTGGTCCCAGACAACCTTAAATCTAACAGTCACCAGGAATGGAAATATAATCATTATGTAAACATTGAAGTATTGTTCTTCAATTTGCTTACGTAAATATTATTACGAATATTTGCAAAAGTGTTATTTAATTATTAAGCTTCACGTTGAGGAACGCCACTTTGAAAATGTTATTGAGCCTCGTATTTGTTGCCAACTTTAAAAAAGTTGTTTAGTTGAATGCTGGATATAAGATGTGAGAATCTCCGCGTATGTGCATCACTTTAAAATTTACTTAGGTTATGTAATGAAGATACACTTTGATGTTGTTTGATGCTTAGGACGCCAAAGCTTTATAGTGAAGATGATGCTTGTTTTTACGTAATATTATCAAAGTTATTTGCCTCGGCTGCCTTCAGTCGCACTATAGAAACAAAAGTTCTTGTAGGGTTGTGATAAGACAAGAATTAAAATACGTCACAGAATTTACTTTTTAATTTCACTTCTTTTTATTTCTCTTTATACATGCACATTTATAACACAACACTTTATAAATGAAAAACTGTGAGCACTTTATATACATTCTAGCAGAGAACACAATCTTACCCGCGACTTTCATGTCTGCTCTGTATAATATCTTGCCCGCGACTGACTGAATCAACGGTAAAAATCTTATAGCTTTGGTAATGCCAGTGTCTTATTGGCTAATTCTAGTCCAATAGAATTTAAGTATTCAAACTAAAATCTTTTCTTTACTTTTGATTGGCTAATTCCAAACTGTAAGTGAAATTACGTTATTACCGATCTTTCATAACCAGTATTTTTTAAAACTCCAGACACATTATTGTCACCAAAATTACATTATTACCTCATTATTAACATCCTAAAGCATATTATTCTTACAGTTTTTGCACTATTAGGGTTTATAAACATTTACGTATCACTAATAAATGTGTTTACAATAAAAAAAATCTGATGTGTTACACTCACATGACTTTCTCTACTCTTGTACAAACTATTTTTACAAACGCTTATTCTCCATCTACTTCATGTTAATCGAGTAGAACATTTGCAGACTCTATCTTATTGCTAATTTTTTTGTAGATGTAAGGGGAATATATGTTTACAAGGGCAATATAGAAATACAGGAGCCTTTAAGCACATACATATCTCTTAATAGCAGGTTGCTAGGTGCAGCACCATTCCCTTTCCCACAGATTAATACTCTTTGCATATCCAAGACAAAAAAATGCATAACGAATTCCCATTTGAGAAAATAAGTATTGAAAAATTTAAGGGAATAACAAGCAATATCTTCAAAATGGTTCACTCAACAAAAAAAATGTATATGACATAAATTGTGTATTTTAACGCAATCTACATTTTTTGTGTAGTAAATTTTGTCTATCTCATGATTTACCAGTTAAGCAAAAGTCGTTCACAATGAAGAATACTTTTGGAGACATTCCCAGAAAATTCAAGATATACGTTTTATTTCTCATGAAATTATCTTAAATATATGATGTTTTAATCAAAATCATTAGAGCCATTTTTGAGAAAATTAAAATTTTTGAAAAATCTTCTATGAAAGGGTAATCTGGGGTGGGAGGATTTTCTTGAAAAGCTTCGTGTCGCATCTCTGGAATACCAAGTTTGTGTTTATCCGACTGTTTGTTGCTGAGTTATGCTGTTCTCACGCAAGCACGCACACATGCACAGACATGTTTCCAAAAATGCTTTTTTTGGATTCAGGGGGTCTCAAACATATTTCCGGTGAAATCTCGGTATCGAATTTTTGGGTGGAATACAATACTTCCCCTACTTACTGTACGTAGTAGAGAAAGTAATAAGCATTTACAATGACTTCATACAATATAAATAATTATATACATATTGTTTTCAAGGTGGGCTCTTATTGAATTTTAATTATAATAAAAATACAATAAATATCATTTAGGCATTAAAATACTGCCTCAACGTTACAAAATGTTACCTGTAACAGATAAATAAAATATGTTTGTCATAGACTCATTAGATTTTCTGGTCTAGGTGAACAGTTATGTACTTAATTATCTGATGAAATAAGATACTTTGCTTAAGAAACGAATCCTTTGAATTAGCTAGTAAGTTAAAGAATTATAAATATGGATATAAACAGAGATGTTTCCTAAAGAACTGAGAATTTTATTTTAATAACATGTTCTTTCTGGTTTTTTTTCAGGCAGAAAGATTTAATCGGGATGTATCCATCAAACCACAAAACAGTATTTGTGTTGGACCACTCACCATATTTTGGGATCTCTAATGAATGTCTCATAGAGTTTGATTTTAACAAATCTCGTGGTCCAAACTACATTCCCTTGGCTCCGATATCCAAATCTTTGTGGACCTGTAGTGTTGAAGCAGCGATTGAATACTGTCGTGTTGTCTGGGATTTGTTTCCACAAGGAAAACTGGTAAGCTGCAAATGAGGAATATTTATATCTTTAATGTCTTTAGTAGCAAAACAAATCTGCTCTCAAGAAAACTTGTGTTGTAGCCTAAGGCCAGCATACAGTGGTATTTAAACTACAAAAAAGAATATTAAGAATAATCAAACAGATGCCACCCTCTACTCCAAGTAAACCAATTTTCAATCAACTGAACATATTGCCACTGACATGTATTTACGAGGGTGCTCTGAAAAGTTTCCGACCTAATAAAGATACAAGACATTTATTCAGATTTTTTTTTTTTTTTTTTTTTTATTTTTCAACATAGTCTCCTTGTATCTCTACACACTTCTCCCAGCGATGCTCCCATCTCTGTAACCCGTCCAAATAGTACTCAGCGTTTTTCTCTGCAAAATAATTGTTCACGAAGGTGATTGCCTCTTCATTTGTCGAAAATCTCTGTCCTCCGCGTGCAATTTTCAGATGAGGGAACAAAAAGAAGTCGCTAGATCTGGTGAGTAAGGCGGATGGTCAAACAGTTCAAACCGTAATTCGTGGAATTTCGCCATTGCAACCGCTGAGGTGTGAGACGGTGCGTTGTCTTGGTGAAACACGATTTTCTTTTTCTGCAAATGTGGCCGTTCTTCCACAAGTTCTGCCGTCAGCTTGTCAAGTAATGATGCGTAGTATGCTCCTGTAATGGTTTTTCCTTTTTGAAGATAATCGATTAAAATAACTCCATGACTATCCCAAAAAACAGTCGCCATCACTTTCCCAGCCGAAAATAAGCTTTTGCTTTTTTTGGAGCCGGTTCCCCCTTTGCAGTCCACTGTTTGGACTGTGTTTTTGTTTTGGGCATATAATAGTGTATCTAAGTTTCATCTACAGTAATTAGTCAGCGCCAAAACTCGGATTTATTGCACCTAAACTGCACCAACAGAGCGTTGGAAATGTTCATTCGAACACGTTTTTGGTCAAATGTGAGCAAATGCGGCACCCAACGCGCGGACAGCTTTCTCATGTATAAATGTTGATTTAATATGTGACAAACATGTTCTTTTGACATGTTCATAGCCTCTGCTATCTCTCTCACTTTAATTCAGTGGTCATCTAGCACCATTTGGTGAACTTTGGCGATGTTTTCGTCGGTAGTTGCAATTATTGGACGTCCCGAACGTTCGTCTCCCAAGCTCTTACGGCCACGTTTAAAATCAGCTGCCCAAAATTTCACTGTGGTAAATGATGCTGCAGAGTCCCCATACACAAAATCCAACTCATCTTTGATTTGCGTAGATGTATTGCCTTTCAAAAACAAATATTTAATGACAGCTTGATATTCGATTTTGTCCATTTTCATAAAAACACTCACATCACCTCACTCAAACGACTGTTACATAATAACTGAGTGTCCAAAAAGGCTGAAACTTTGGTGGGTAAGTGTCAACAGATGAACAACGAAACCCACTAGCTTTTATTTACGAGTGCTGCCATCTTCATGTTGAGGTCGGAAACTTTCAGATCACCCTCGTATACATATATCCTAGAAACAGTATCCTTTATTCATAATAATGTGACTTTGTCCAGTTTTTCAACTGTCACTTTTCAGTTCTCACTGTTTCTGTTTCGTTTTTATGTAGTTCACCTTCATTGGGGATTCACTTCACTAATGTCACTTCAATTAGGTGAGTTAATTCAACTCTCTGTACTTCAGTTCCTTAGTGGTGCAGCCTCTTCAGGTTGGACGATTCACTTCACTTGGGAGTTGAACACAGGACCTCCACAATCTGTCACATTGCAGTAACATTCGCTGCATGTCACAACAATCATCACCAACCCACTCAGAAAATCGCTCTTGATGTTGCTAACTCTCTCGCACTTGACTTGCAACTTGACATGCACTGATTTGACTTCGTGAGAATGCTCACTTACACTAAGTGATCAAAAGTATCTGGACACCTGGCTGAAAATGATATGTAAGTTCGTGGCACCCTCCATCGGTAATGCTGGAAGTCAATATGGTGTTGTGTCACCCTTAGCCTTGATGACAGCATTCACTCTCACAGGCATACTTTCAATCAGGTGCTGGAAGGTTTCTTGGGGAATGGCAGCCCATTTTTCATAGAATGCGGAACTGGGAGAGGTATCGATGTAGGTCGGTGAGGCCTGGCAGGAAGTCGGCATTCCAAAACATCCCAAAGGTGTTCTATAGGATTCAAGTGAGGACTCTGTGCAGGCCAGTCCATTACAGGGATGTTATTGTCATGTAACCACTCTGCCACAGCCCGTGCAGTATGAACAGGTGCTTTATCATGTTGAAATATGCAATTACCATCCCCGAATTGCTCTTCAACAGTGGGAAGCAAGAATGTGCTTAAAATATCAATGTAGGTCTGCGCTGTGATTGTGCCATGCAAAACAACAAAGGGTGCAAGCCCCCTCCAGGAAAAACACGACCACACCATAACATCACCACCTGCGAATTTCACTGTTGGCACTACACTAGAACAAGCCATTTAACTATAACTCTATCTTTTGCTTTACCTTTATGATTAAGATTTATAATCTTTGGGTGATTCAATAATTCTGCTGGCAGATGACGTTCACCGGACATTCGGCATACCCACACCCTGCCATCGGATCGTCACATTGTGTACCATGATTCGTCACTCCACACAACCTTTTGCCACTGTTCAATCGTGTAATGTTGACGCTCCTTACACCAAGCGAGGCGTCATTTGGCATTTTCTGCGTGATGTGTGGCTTATGAGCAGCCGTTCGACCATGGAATCCAAGGTTTCACACCTCACGCCTAACTGTCATAGTACTTGGAGCGGATCCTGATGCAGTTTTGAATTGCTGTGTGATGGTCTGGATAGATGTCTGCCTATTACTCTTTACGACCCTCTTCAAATGACGGCGGTCTCTGTCAGTCAACAGACGAGGTCGACCTGTACGCTTTTGTGCTGTACATGTCCCTTCACGTTTCCACTTCACTATCACATCAGAAACAGTGGACCTAGGGATGTTTAGGAGTGTGTAAATCTCGCGTACAGACTTCTGACACAAGTGACACCCAATCACCTGACCACGTTCGAAGTCCGTGAGTTCCACGGAGTGTCCATTCTACTCATTAGAGATGACAATCTCAATTCCGGGGCCATGGCATTGAATTTTTCAGTTAACTCTATATTAAAAACATGTCATAGACCAGGCTTGGTCTCTAAAATATAATTAATTTCAATTAATTATATATAATAATAAATGATATTCAAATGTTTAAAACCAACCTTGAAATTTCACACTCTTTCCATGACATTGCGAGGAACAACTGAATAGCAGTACCACTTTGAAAAAGGTATTGGAAAAATACAAACAACAATAATGGATATCTTAGAAATGGCTGATGCCATAAAAAAAAGTTATTGAAAATAAATTGTGTGTTCTAAGGAGTCCTACATTTTTTGTGTAGCATGTTTTTCTCATCTCTTAAGTTTTACCAGGTATGAATGAATGAATATTTATTTATACTAAGCTTGATACAAAAGAATAAGGCTGAGCAGTCAGCCCAGGCTGTTAAGTTGCCGTATTCATATCCAAAATGTCCTTATTAACTAAAACATTCTAACACCCCTTCAATTTGTGTTTGATTTACTTCTATTTTTACTGGCCAATTTCATTTCTTTTTACTTTCTCTACTACCTATGGTAAGTAGGGGAAGTATTGTATTCCACCCAAAAATTCGATACCGAGATTTCACCGGAAATACATGTTTTGAGACCCCTGAATCCAAAAAACAGCATTTTTGGAAACATGTCCGTGTGTGTGTCTGTGAACAGCATAACTCAGAAACGAACAGTCGGATAAACACCAAACTTGGTATTTAGGTTCAGTATCTTCCAAGGATGCGACACGAAGGTTTTCAAGAAAATCCCCCCACCCCAAATTACCCTTTACATGGAAGATTTTTCGAAAATTTTAATTTTCTCAAAAATGGCTCTTAACGATTTTGATTAAAATATCATATGCTTAAGATATTTTTATGACAAATAAGATGTATATCTTGAATTTCCTGGGAATGCCTCCAAAAGTATTCTTCATTGTGAACGACTTTTGCATAACTGGTAAACCATAAGAGATAGACAACATTTTACTGCACAAAAAATGTAGATCGCGTTTAAATACACAATTTATGTCATATACATTTTTTTTTATTGAGTGAACCATCTTCGAGATACTACTTGTTATTCCCTTAAATTTTTCAATACTTATTTTCTCAAATGGGAATTCGTTATTCATTTTTTTGTCTTGGATATGCAAAGAGTATTAATCTGTGGGAAAGGGAATGGTGCTGCACCTAGCAACCAGCTATTAAGAGATATGTATATGTTTAAAGGCTACTGTATTTCTATATTGCCCTTGTAAATGTATATTCCTCTTACATCTACAAGAAAATTAGCAATAAGATAGAGTCTGTAAATGTTTATCTCGATTAACATGAAGTACATGGAGAATAAGTTTGTACAAGAGTAGAGAAAGTCATGTGAGTGTATCACATCAGATTTTTTACTTTAGTTAGATACTCACCTACCTTCTTGTTACCTTTACTGAAGAGTTTAATTAATGCTACCTTCCTAATTTAAGCCATTTCTCATTTGTGCACTCTTTTCTATAAATCTCTGTCCCTTTACATGCCACATGTGCTTAGGAAATAAGTAGATAGGTAGGTAGGTAGGTAGGTAGGTGGGTGGGTGGGTGGGTGGGTGGGCGGGCGGGCGGGCGGGCGGGCACTTTATTTGTACATTTTCTACATATTCTTTTTACAATATTCCTCTTACAAACTAACTTAACCTATGTACAAATTTTTTCTTGCCAGCAATGCTGCTGTTTTTGCCTGGCACCCTGGCCTTCTGGCTCATCTAATCATCCCTTGCTATCTTTAATCCTTATTGCCCATCTTCTCCTTCCTCCGTTTGCCTTTCTACTTTTCTTATCTCTCTTACTTTTCTAATCCATTTCTCTTTTACTTTCTTTAGGAACTCCCCATATTCTTATTTTGCTTTTCTTCTTTTCTCGTTAGCATTTTAATTGCTACTATTTTCATATCCATTTTTTCCCATACTTCTTTTCTCCATTCTGCTAATTCTTTGCATTCTGTCATATAATGCTCTGTGCTTTCACTTCCTCTGCATAACTCACAAATTCCGCTTTTGTTACCCCTTATCCCTCTCAAGTACATTGATCCTGTTCTCATCCATGCAAACGCTTCTTTTTCTGCCCTATTACAATAATCTACATACCCTTCCCTTCCCCAATTCCTTTTTACTAATCTGTAGAACCCTAATGACTTTTTGTTTTCTAAGCTTCCCCAAATCTCTTGTTTTTCTATGTCATCCACTCTGTTTCTTACTGTTATCCAGAAGCCGTTGCTATTTCTTTCTCCTGCTCTCCAAATATCTCCCATTCCTATCTTCTCCATAATTTTTTCTACCTCTGTCCACCAGCTATTTGGAAATAAGTAAGCGTTTAGCGATGAGCATATAAGTACTGTATATGTATATTATTGCTTATTCCTTAAGCATCTCCTTATCACATAAGTGATGATTATGAACTTGACACTCAATGTCCCACTGGCATGGTAACAGTAGGTTAATGGTTACAGCAGCTACACGGACATTGGGAGAACCGTGCTCAAATCCCGGCTGTGGCATTGAATTTTTCAGTTGACTTTTATACTAAAAACCTGACTATCAGTTCAGTTCCCTCTATCCTCCAAGTAGCTGCAACAGCATGTGTTATGTAACAATTTCTACTAAGGTTTATATCAATTAACATGAAGTAGATAGAAAACTAAGCTTTCATAAGATTAGTGTGTAGAAGTTATATAAAAGTAAAGGATAGTGAGTAGAGAAAGTGATGTGAATATAACATCAGGTGTTTTAAAATATTTTTATTTATTTTTTTATTCTAGATACGATTTGTTGTCAGTGATTCAGCAGCACACATACTGAACACATGGAGTACAATACAACAAAACCTGGCATATGTAAGTAAATGAATAGAGGTTTCATATAAAGGCAGGCCTCCACTGCCTCAACAATCAACAAAACATGTTGACTGTAAATGAGAGTCTCCACTGATCAACAAGTCTTGCATAACATGTTGATTCAGCATGTCTTGGCTAAAAGTGGAAAACATGTTGAGATAGAGAGTTGAGGGTTGTTACACTACATCACTATGATATTCTTACTTGAACGCATTTCGGGAGACGGCTTGTTCCCATCGTCAGCATTTTCTCTCAACTGATTTTTGCCGGTCATCGTCTGGGGGATGTGTGTGGTTTGTGGTGTTCTCTGGTGCTGGGCTGATGAACCTCCAAAGGCTGTTGGGTGGCGGCAGTTCAAAATTCATTAGGTGATTCCTGTGTTTGACAATATGTATGTTTTCCCAGATGTCCAATTCATTGCTGCTGTTGATCGGTTTTAAGAGTTTTATGTTCGGAGTGATATCATGGTTTGAAGACCAGAAATGATGTGCTACTGCTGATTTATCTTGCTGCTTTTGGTAAATGCATCTCATATGCTCTTTAAGTCTTATTTCAAGATTTCTTTTGGTTCTTCCTATGTATACCAGGTTACATTCATTACAATCAATTTGATATATACCAGCTGATTTATCGTTGGGGATAGCATCTTTTGTTCTGTTGCATAGTAGTTTCTGTATATTGTGGTTATTCTGTGGAGACAGGGTGATGTTGTATTTTTTGAAAATCCTTTGAAATTTATGATGTGTCCAAGGGTGATAAGTGAATTTTCTGTATGCTTGTGGTTTTTGTTGTCTGAGTAACGTAGTCATTTGTTGGATGTATTTCTGTCTTTCAAACCTTTTTATCTTCTTATCTATTGTTTGATACCAGAAAAAACAATAGATAAGAAGATAAAAAGGTTTGAAAGACAGAAATACATCCAACAAATGACTACGTTACTCAGACAACAAAAACCACAAGCATACAGAAAATTCACTTATCACCCTTGGACACATCATAAATTTCAAAGGATTTTCAAAAAATACAACATCACCCTGTCTCCACAGAATAACCACAATATACAGAAACTACTATGCAACAGAACAAAAGATCCTATCCCCAACGATAAATCAGCTGGTATATACCAAATTGATTGTAATGAATGTAACCTGGTATACATAGGAAGAACCAAAAGAAATCTTGAAATAAGACTTAAAGAGCATATGAGATGCATTTACCAAAAGCAGCAAGATAAATCAGCAGTAGCCCATCATTTCTGGTCTTCAAACCATGATATCACTCCGAACATAAAACTCTTAAAACCGATCAACAGCAGCAATGAATTGGACATCTGGGAAAACATACATATTGTCAAACACAGGAATCACCTAATGAATTTTGAACTGCCGCCACCCAACAGCCTTTGGAGGTTCATCAGCCCAGCACCAGAGAACACCACAAACCACACACATCCCCCAGACGATGACTGGCAAAAATCAGTTGAGAGAAAATGCTGACGATGGGAACAAGCCGTCTCCCGAAATGCTTTCAAGTAAGAATATCATAGTGATGTAGTGTAACAACCCTCAACTCTCTCTTTTAAATTATGACACATCACTGTTACCAGCTTCTAAATCTTCAAAATTAGTCAACATGTTGAGTGTGATATGTAATTGACTAACTTTGTGTAGACACAACTACTTTCGTCCGACATACAGACAACTGGCTCGGGTATATTATTCATTGCTTACTATGAGGGCTGATCAACAAAGACTGAGACTGATTTTTTCCTGTAGCTTCCATGATAGTTTTGTATCTGTAACATAAATATTTGAAAAGAGTGGGTTTTTATGCATAATTTTGGAAGGCGGCAGCACTCTCGTATTGGTAGTAATGCTCTATTTTGTAGATCCTGCGTGCATTTCGCATACCAATCAGGTGCTGCATCTCTTTATTGATGGAGGGGATGCATTTTTTAAATTGATTATCACCGGTGATGAGTCATGGCTGCATCATTATGATCCTGAAGGAAAACAAGGCAGCACAGTGTGGAAATCGCCAGGTTCTCCAACACCAAAAAAGGCAAAAGTTGTTCCATCTGCAGGGAAAGTGATGGTGATCACAATTTTTGACTGTAATGGAATGATTTACCAGCATGCAGTTCCCCCTCACACTACTGTTACAGCAGCATACTACACATCAGTATTGGCTATACTGAGGAAGCACATTGCAAAGAAACGACCAGAGCTTTCTCGGACTGGGTGGCGACTTCATCATGACAATGCACGGCCTCACGTCACAAATCAAGTCATTCAGTTTCTGGCTCGATTCAACATTACCTGTGTACTACACCCACTTTATAGCCCCAATCTTGCACCCTGTGACTTTTTTTTATTCCCATCACTAAAGGCAAAGCTTAGGGGTATTCGATTTGAGAACTCTGAAGCAGTGCTCAAGAAAGTGAGGCGATTCTCAAGGACCTGACAAAGAATGGTCTGCAGCACGTGTTCAAGGACTGGCAGAGACGCTATAAAAAGTGCATTGAAGTAGGAGGGGACTACTTTGAAAACGATCATGTAAACATTGAATTGAAGTAATAAACATCTGTGAAAAAAAATCAGTCTCAGTCTTTGTTGATCAGCCCTCGTACATTCAGTTCTATTGTGAAAAATGCAGTGGACTAAAGAAAAGACAATACAGTTAATGAAATTCATGCAATACCCATCATTTGTGAAGTATCTCTAAAGCCCCTTGTACACGATCAAACATTTTTTTCAATTCAAGAGTTTACAAGACAAATTGTCAAACATTTTTCAATATGTGATAAGATAGGACAAGACTTGACAGTGTCATAAATGTGTATTTACAAGTTGTCTTTTTTCAAACTGAAACCCTTCAGAACACATTAATAAATAGTTTTATCACACACAAAGTAATTTACTATTTGCATCACGGTATAACAGTTTGCAATGAAATACTGTTATATACCAATATTATGTAGCACTTTTACGTATTATATCCAATGGAATCACATTACGATTATGGAATACAATGGAAATAACACCTACCGATAGATTAACCACACTATATAACATTGCATTAATGTATACTTAGTTTCGGAAATCTGCCTGGCAATTATTTCCTCATATGCCTTCATCTTGTGGTAATACACAGAGTCCTAGACATACAGACATGACCAGCTTATGTATAACCTAATCAGTTCGCATACGACATACCTTGGCCAAGTAGCCATTTTTATTTACTTTTCGCTTTCAGCCATTGCGGTGGTATTATTAATGTATTTGTATATTTGTGTTTACTCCACGTGGTGAAGCCATCTTGTGACGTGATTCATTTGTTAGGTTTGTTAGCTTCATCTGGTGTTAGCAATTTGCGGCAGTATTAGTGTCGTTTGAAAGAATGCTACTGTTATTTTATTTAATTTTGGTTCTCTGTCCTCCGGCTAGCTATGATCTTTTTGGTCAAGCACTTCTCTTTATACAGGTTGTGTAAACGGAAAGGAGTCATTTATCCAAAGATAACACTGATGAAAGAATTTGTTTTACACTTTTATTGTCGAACACATTTACACATTGATCTTGACACTCACCAAACTGAAACTGTTATAATAACTTCATTACTGATAATTCTTAATTCACGTACTTCAACTTTTTGTATAATTAACTTTATAACACTTGAGATTTTTCATAACTCTGCTACGCGTAACCTATGAATTGATAGCCGACGTGTACCGTACAAATGTTTTCGACGAACTGACGGACTGAAGGACTTTACCTCTAACCTAGCCCTATTTTATACTCATACACCCCGATATGCCTAAAGATTATAACTGAGTTACTATTGGCTAATAAAACGTGCCAACATTAGCATCTATTTTTATATCCAATGAAAATTATGAATACATATGCTCTAGGAAAAATGTTCCAGCAAATTCTAAAGAAAAACACGCCAATATTAGGTAACTTCCTCGTCTCTAATAATGATAAACAGCTCACCCCCTCGCTGCATTATTGCACGCTATTATTGTCAGTTTCAGTAAGGCCGTATAAACTTACTTCTCAACAATAATTACAATCAACAAACATCTCAAATCAATGTCACATAAAAATGCATATTCACACTATAATCATTCTTTACATTTAAATAATTTGTGATACAAATTACTGCATCACCATGTTGCAGATTTCCTGACGCACTGTAAATACTCGCATTTCATTGGCTAAAGCCATCAAATCATTGTCAAATCTTTGATCGTTTAGTGCATGTTCTTATTTGCATTCAAGACTTTCTAAGAGTTTAAAAATATTGGAAGCAATGACAAGAAAAGTTGTAAAGTTGTGACAACTCTTGAAAGGTCTTGTAAAGTATTGAATTTGACAAAAATTTCATCGTGTATAAGGGGCTTAAAAGACTATGGAATTAAAGTCAAAAAATATTGTGAAATTGTAGTCAGCAACAAATTGAAACCTTCTTTTGACATTCTTAGAACATTCTTGATGCCAAGTCTGCCCTCAACTTTCAATTCACAAAGATGTTATTTACATCATTTCTGTTACTTAGAAAAGAGCGCACTCATAACTTTCTGCTTTTATTCTTGCATCTCTCCCATTAAGCCACATATTGTGACCACAAAGGTCAGAATCCATGCAATTATTAATACAATGGAATCTCATTAGCATGTTCCTCATTAACACGTTTTCCCATGTATTACGTTTAATTATAAAAGTCCCGGTACCAAATCACCAAATGTAATAAATAACGTTTGCTTAGTGTGTTTTCCCAGTCCCGCTTACTACGTTCGAAGTTTGACGTCCTCATTCGCTGTTTTGGCCAATCCTTGGTCAGTTCAGTGGGAGTAGGCGCTTAACACGTTCAAAGTTTGACGTCCTCATTTGCTACTTTAGTCACGGGGTAGATACCAGCAGCCAATCACATGCATGTATGTAAATATTTGTGTGGGCGGGATAGAGAATGGTTTACCTTGGCGTGGTAAATGCCAACGATAGTTTCTACTATCGAGTGTTGACCAAACATACGTAGATTGTATTTTAACTTTTCATTTGCAATGAAAAAAATAAAGTGTAGTAAATAACCAACAGTGTAAAACTGAAAATCCTTGAAATAGATCACAATCCAAATATGAAACATGTGGATATATTGTGGAAGTTAAAACATTCCTCCATCAACCTTAAACACAATTGTTAGCAAACTTAAATTGATTGAAACTACTTTTAAAGAAGGGAAAAATGCTAAAACAAAACTTTCCTCTTCTAAAATAGGATCAGAAGAGGATCAGAACGAAATTTGTTGCATGGAAACACCTACCGTATTCAAATCGTATTGAATACGCCAAAGATACTATTGTCTATTGTACCTGTAACATGATGCAAGCTCATATTGTTTTCTTTTTTAGCAGAAATTGTTATCACATGTGTAATAAAACACACAGCAAAGCCACTATTGTTGCTTCCCTAATTTGCAATTTATTTTTCAAAAACGTTCATAACCTCAAAAATCCAAGTTGACCAACATAAAAGCTTGAATTATTTATTCTCGGGCTTTGTGTATCCAAATCCATTTGAACACATATTGAATTTAACACGGAAACACGGGTCGTATTCAGTGTGAAATTGTATCAAAATCGATTTCAATTGCCCATGTGGACATACTATTTATTAGATTTTATTACATAACTATGTTCTTAAATTGCAGATTTTGCATTTTTGTTAACACGTTTTCGCGCCTATGACGTCCAAATCCTTAGGTCCCTGCAAAAATGTACTAATGAGATTCTGTTGTATTAACAAATACAGTGTGTTTACACTGTGCCTACTTGTTAATGCAGTGGAGAGGGAATGTTGATGGGAATTCCAACTACTTGTATGTCTCAACATGTTTTGCATTACATGTTTTTAAAGTTATATCCAAAAAGTAGTGGAATCCCACAGTGAAGCAATTGATAAAATACACTTGATGATAGTGGAGTCAATCTAAACACACTTACCAGCTTCACTCACTCATTTATTTTCCAGAACATGTATTGTGAGCATACCTCACATCATCAGCTGCCTGTTGACTGTCGGATCAACTCTTGAGTCGTATTGTTGAAAGCCTGGAGTGTCCTGGTTGAGGCAGTATTTTAATACCTGAATAATTTCATTTGTTATTTATAATAACTAAATTCAATAACAGCCCGCCTTGAAAAAATATATATGTAATACAGTGGAATCTCGTTAGCACGTTCCTCATTAACACGTTTTCCCGTGTATTACGTTGAATTATAAAAGTCCCGGTACCAAATCACCAAATATAATAAATAATGTTTGCTTAGTGCGTTTTCCCGGTCCCGCCTACTACGTTTGAATTTTGACGTCCTCATTCGCTGTTTTGGCCAATCCTTGATCGGTACAGTGGGAGTAGGCGTTTATTATAACACTTCATAGTTTGATGTCCTCATTTGCTACTTTGGTCAATCCTTGGTCACGGGGTGGATATTGGCAGCCAATCACATGCATGCATTTAAATACTTGTATGACACGATTTCTGTGGGCGGGATAGAGAATGCTTTACCTTGGCGCGGTAAACGCTAACGATAGTTTCTAATGTCGAGTGATGACCAAACAACCGTAGATTGTATTTTAACTTTTCATTTACAATGAAAAAAAGAAAGTGTAGTAGGTAAATAACCAACAGTGAAAAGCTGAAAATCCTTGATGTAATCACAATCCAAATATAAAACATGTCGATATAGTGCGGAAGTTCCATCAACCTTAAACACGATTGTTAGCAAACCTAAATTGATTGAAACTGCTTTTAAAGAAGGGAAAAATACTAAAACAAAACTTTTCTCTTGGAAAATAGGATCAGAAGAGGACCGGAACGAAATTTGTTGCATGGAAACACCTCCGTATTCAAATCGTCTTGTATACACCAAAGATAATATCGTCTATTGTACTCGTAACACGATGCACGCTCATATTTTTTTCTTTTTTAGCAGAAATTGTTATCACGTGTGTAATAAAACACACAGCAAAACCACTATTGCCGCTTCCACAATTCATTTTCTCAAAAACATTCATAACCTAAAAAATCCCAAGTTGACCAAAATAAAAGCTTAAATTATTTATTCTCAGGCTTTGTGTATCCAAATCCATTTAAACATATTGAATTTAACATGGAAACGCGGATCGTATTCAGTATGAAATTGTACTCAAAATCGATTTAAATTGCCCATGGAGACGTAGTAATTATTAGATTTTTATTACCTATGTTCTTAAATTGCAGATTTTGCATTTTCGTTAACACGTTTTCCCGCCTATGATGTCCAAATACTTAGGTCCCTGCAAAAACGTACTAACGAGATTCTACTGTAATTATTTAAATTGTATGTAACAGTCATTGCAAATGCTTATTTTTATTGTAAACATATTTTAATAATGTTATGTGAATACATTACATACTTTAATAATGCAAGAGCTGTGAGAATAATAAGTGAGTAATGTTGAGGTAACCTTGTGGCAATAATGTGTTTAAAGTTTGAAATGTACTGGTCATGATTAGAGCGATGATGACATAAATTCTGTAACAGTTTTAAATTAGCCAATCAATAGCAAGGAAAAGTTTTAAGTTAAATGCAGATAATGGACTAGAATTAGCCAATCAGAGACTTGCAATACCGAAGCTTACGGGTTTTGACCGTTGAGGTTACTCAGTTGCTGGCGGTACTTGGTAGAGTACAGATGGGAAAATGTGTTCTCTACGGGTGATTAGTAAAAACAGATATACGCGCTAAGTGAATGTATAAAAATTTCTCACAGTTCTTCTAACAAGTGTAGTGCTCTATAAATATGTGCAATAAATTAATAAAAGAAGTTAATTTAAAAGTTTAATTCTGTGATGTCTGCAAATAATTGTTATACCGCGCCCTACCTAAGATACATGACTCTAAAGTAAGACTGACGCAGCCGAGGCAAATTCAAACAGTAATATTACGTAAGCAGAAAATACCGACACCCAAAGTGTGTTACAAACTACATAAAGCAACTATTATTACATAAAACAATTCTTTAAATTTATGTAAACATAAGTAATATTACGTAACAACACACTTCTTCAAGTTGGCTTCCAAGCGTGTGGCTAACAACAACAGTAAAACTTCAACAGTAGAAGAAAACAACTACTAAAAGTTGGCTCCTAACTGCGGGGCAGATAAAATAATTTACGTAATTTATTACGTGAACCAAATAACAGTTGAACATTCCTTCTTCATGGTGGCCTAAGGATGAAACTAAATAGAGGGTTGTCTGCTTCTGGCCAATCAAAGTTCATGATGCAGTTTTCAAACTTCTTTATGTAAAGCTTCTCCCATACTTCAAGCTCTTTGGGTTTTTGGGCTGGTTTCAGTAACTGGATATTGGTGTCTATTTCATGGTTATGAGTCCAGAAGTTGATTTGTTTTTGTTTACATAAATTTAGTTGCTTTATGGAAGTTTTGCAACACGCTTAGGGCGTCGGTTTGAATTTTGTTGATTACGTAATAGTTACTGTTATTACGTAATATGCTGCTACGTATGAGAAGCTGATTTCAAGATGTGTTTTTGTTATTACACTCCAAGTTTTACACTATAATATTTAACTTTGTTATTAACACTGCTTCTATAGATTATTTATGTTTGAATTTGCCTCGGCTGCGTCAGTCTTGTTTGCAGAGTCATGTGTCTTAGGCAAGGCATGGTGTGACAATGATTTAGACATAACAGAATTTAACTTTTTAAATTCACTTCTTTTATTAATTCTTGCACATTTTTATAAAGCACTACACTTTTTAAGAACTGTGAGAATCTTTAATACTTTCACTTAGCGTGTATACATATTTTACGATTCACACGTAGAGAACCCATCTTCCATCTGTTTACTACCAAGGCTTGCCAGCAACTGAGTATCTTCAACGGTCAAAACCCGTAAGCTTCGGTATTTCAAGTCTCTGATTGACTAATTCTAGTCCAATAGAATATCTGCATTTTACTTAAACTTTTTCCTTGCTATTGATTGGCTAATTTAAAACTGTTACTGAATTTACCTTATCTTTGATATAATCAAGACTAGTAATATTCAAACTTTTAAACTCATTATTGCCACAAGGTTATCTCATTATTACCTCATTGTTAGCAAGTTAAAACTTATTATTCTCACAGCTCTTGCATTATTAGAGTATGTAATGTATTCACATAACATTATTAAAACATGTTTACAATAAAAATAAGCATTTTGCATTGACTGTTGCATACAATTTAAATAATTATTACATTCATATTGTTTCAAGGCGGGCTGTTATTGAATTTACTTATTATAAAATACAATTGAAATTATTTAGGTATTAAAATACTGCCTCAAAGTGAAAAGCAACTGCTGATTTGTCGGTCTGTTTGAACTTACGCAATGCCAATGTTCTTTGAAGCGAGTGGCTATGTTCCTTTTCATTTTTCCAATGTAAATCTTTTCTCAATTTTCACATTGTATCCGATAGTTTCCTGACTTTTTGTCCTGGGGTATGGGATCAGATTTTCTTGCTTTAATAAGATTCTTGATGCTAAATTTGTTGTAAGGTGCCAGGGTAATGTTATGATTCTTGAATAATTTGTGAAAGAGACCTGGGTGGTTTGTGAATTTCCTGAAGTTGATCTATTTGCTGCATTAAAGTGTGGCACCTGCTTGATGCGTTTTTGTCTTTTGAGTTTACATATTTTCCTATCTACCATTTCCTGGATGAATCCGTTCTCTACTGCAAATTTGACGATGTGTTGATATTGTTTATAGTATTCAGTTCTGTTGAGGGAGACGTTGATTACTCTATGAACCATGCTGTTGAACACACTTCTTTGTATGCTTTGGGGTTGTAACTATGTGCTTTGATGTTATTATCTGTGTGCATGGGTTTTCTATGTATTCAGAATTCTTTGCCATCTGAAATCTTCGTTAATTTGAGGTCCAGGAAAGCTAAGGAGTTGTAGTAGCTACCTCTATGTTGATTTGAATGGATCGGTCCTGTAAGTTTAAAAACTTGAGTGTGTCCTCTATATGCTTGTGTTTTACTATTGCAAATATATTGTCTATGTATCTGTACCTAACTTTGAACATATAGGAGAACACTTTGTTGATGTGTATTTCAAGTTCGCTCATAAATAAATTTGTCAGGGAAGGAGATAGGTGGCTTCTCATAGCCAAACGTTTTTACTGTTAGTAGAAATTCTCTTCAAAAATGCAAAAGGAAGTTGCTGAAACCAGCCCAAAAACCAAAAAAGCTTGAACTATGTGAGAAGCTTTACATAAGGAAGTTTGAAAACCGCATCATGAACTTTGATTTGCCGGAAGCACACAACCCTCTCTTTAGTTTCATCCATAGGCCACCAGAGGACTATAGGATAGTTGTAGGAGGATTAATAACATTAAATGTTTGAGGATTTTATATAACTTTTGTTTTAATAATTGTTCATGGTTTATATTCATCTGGTTTATTTTGTTTAGCTATTATTAGTTATGAGCGTTTAGGAAGAATGGAGGAGAACTACTAGCAACAGTATACAAGAGACTTAAAAGTAAACTAGAAATTTCACAAAATAATTCACTTAAGAATAATAACAGGAGCTGTAAAGACAACACCACTACAGTACAACAAAGCTTCACAAAAAACATGGCTATAGAACTGGAACATGAGTTGAAAGCAATTACTCTAGCACAAAAACTGCAAGTCAATAGAAACAGATACAAATGGTACCACACAGCAGATACTATAAGTAATTTAAAAACTCAAATAAGCTTCAGAACATATATTAATAACTTCAAATACAAGAATATAATTACAACAAATATAATTGCAACAGAGATAATGAGTCCAATAGAATATATTGATATACAATATCAGAATGACCTGATATATACAATACACAAACAAAACAATATACCAGATGAAATGAGAGCAATAGCAATAGCTACGGAAAATGAAAGATACCCAGAAAAAGAATGGCTTCGAATATATACAGATGGATCGCTCATCAATAAAAATAATGCCAGTGCAGGAGTATACTGTAAACATTTTGCACAGTATCTAGCATTAGATGAAACGTCAAACCACTATGATGGAGAATTAACAGCTGTAAAAGCAGCATTACAGAACATTTTATATAAACCATACATAAAACAAAAAATAGTCATCTTAGACTCAAAATCAGCCATAGATGGAATAGTAAATTACAATAATAAAAGAGCAAGAAATATTAAAGAAATAAGCCTAATTAAAGCAGTTGAAACTAAAATCATGTCACTCTACAATGGATTCCAGCTCATGTTAGACTTTTGGGCAATGAACATGCGGATCAATTAGCAAAGAAAGGTGCAACACAACAAATAAAACCTACAGGACAAATAGAAATAAATAAACAATTAAATTTAAACAACATTTCAAAAGACAGCAGAGACTTGATGAAGATAAATTAAAGGATAAAGATTATAAGACTATTAATGATAGAGTTGATATACAAAAAATGCCAAGGAAGACTGCTGTGGCCTTATTTAGTATGGCAACTGGCCACAATTGCCTCGCAGAACATCTCTACAAGATACGATGCCTACCTACACCCAAGTGCAATCTCTGTGAAGAAGATGTCATCCTGAAGAAACAACATCTCACCAAATGCAAAGGCCTTAAAAGTGATAACTTACAGACTATATATCAGGAAGTCAGAGGGAAAATGATGCAGATCAATTAATCCCCAGTGCCATTGGTGAACAACAACAAAAACGTTTAAGAAGTCGAAGATTATTAATTAATAAAGGTTTATTAAATTTGATACCAAGAATAATATGATGATTTTTCCCCAGGCTTTCAACTGTGGTAGGTTCTTTTTTTTTTATTTTATTATTCTTATTCTTATATGATACTTTTGTGGTGAGCGTTGTAGAGACTATTTTCTTGTATCTCAGGGTCGTGTTAACAGGTAGATCTTGGGAGTCTGCTACTGCTAAGATATAGTTGAAATAATAAATTCCAGATTTTGTTGAATTTATTTATTTGCTGGCTTACAAACTCATTCTCTCACACTTGCAATCAATTATACGTATACACAGCACATAATGTTCACAAATAAAACAAAGCTTTTACATCAGCCATTAATGGCTGCACCAGCCACCTACTATGGCTTGGCGTCACTCTCCTACACTCTCACACAGACAACTGCTAAGAAAGCTTAGCTTCACTTTACAAACTAATTGTCTTTTACGTATGTATTGTAATGAAAAGAAGCTAGAAACAGTGATGTGACTGAATTGTCTTTTATTTTTATTGCTTACCACCCTCTAGGCAGTAATTGCTCTGTTTGCCTAAATTTTCCCATGGGTTCCCATAGTAACCTCCCTTCCACTCGCTTACATATTTGCTCTCTTAGGTTCAACAATGATCACTTCCATGGTCTTATATAACTCCTCCTATTTATGTTTTTATTATGTAATATGTAATATTTATTTCATCATTATTATAATAATACAAATAAAGCTTACATCTAAAACTTATGTCTAGTGCACCAGTTTTCTAGCTCCCCCATATTTAGCCCCTAGGCTGTATATATGGGATAAAGCTATTATACCATCTCCACTTTCCAAACTATGCCCGTTCTGCTGTACCTTTCTTAAGCTCCTTATCCACTTATCCATTGTGTTGCCTAAAATGTCCCCATTTTAATTGTTTCTACTTTTGCGCTTCCCAACATTCTTAATGCTACTGCTTCTTTGTTTAGCTTGTCTCATTTTTTATTCCATATAACCTCTCTCCACCTTTTAACCTTATCACATTCTATTAGCCAATGAAAAGTACTACCCAATTCATCACACATAATACATCTCCCCGAACAATTATATCCATTCCTTTATAAAAATATTACTCCTGTGCACAACCACGCAAGACCTGTTCTACCAAATTGATTGCATATATCTACATACTTCTCCCTTCCCCAATTTCTTTTAACTGATTTATACAAGATCAATGAACTTTTATCCTCAAAACTAGCCCCAATCTCTTGTTTCTCGATATCTTCCACCCTCAATCTCGCTTCTTTCCAAAACCCACTGTTATTATATTTATCTAATAGGAAAATATTCCTCATGCCAATTTGTTTTAGGACATTTTCCATTTCCCCAATCCATGTTTTAATTATTTAATTTAATGTTTTCCTTTCCTATATTCTTTTCCTTTCATGTTTCAAATTTACAATAATTAGTTTAATTCTCCCCATTACAATTTTAGGTTATGTTACTATGAAATTAATTCCACAACATATGCATTCCAACAATAATATGAACACATTTTAAGATTCCAATTAACATATAAATATTTGAATGCTCATAAGTAAGCCTGTGAGGTTATGTAGCTTTGAATTCCACTTCACAACAATACGACTCGAGAGTTCATTTGACAGTCAACAGGCAGCTGATGTGAGTTCATGCTCACGATACATGATCTGCAAAATAAATGAGTGAAACTAGTAAGAATGTTTAGGTTGACTCACATTCATCAAGTGTATTTTAAAGTTATGATCACCATTGAGTGTTGTGTGTTGATTGTTGAGGCAGTGGAGACCATCCTTAAGAGTTTCCAGTTCTAAAGTGTGTTAGATTTAACTGTGCCAATTACATAGCCTGCTGTTTGGGTTTCCAAGGGATGGGGTTTTCTGTCAATCAAATACAGAGCGGTCCCTCAGACATCTGGCCGGTAGCCGTGATGCGTGTTCCACGCTATATTCAGTGTATCTGTTTATTATTCTCATTATTGATACTGATACCATATTTTTACTGATTTTATGATGATTATTACGATATATTGATTACCTATTGAAAAAACATAATTACTTTTTATTTTATCAGTACTAACCTTTTTCACAGTTGGTGTTGAAAGCGGTGTCCTTCGGCAGATAAACCTTCTTGGCACCTTCTGATGAAATTACTATTCACATGCATAAGTTCTTGTTGCGTAATTTCCCTAATTTCTGTTCTTATATTGTTTTTTAAGATCGTCTATGTTGCGAGGATTATTCCTATAGACTCTATTTTTGAGAGTTCCCCACAGATAAAAGTCACACACATTAAGATCCGGTGATCGAGCCGACCATAACCCTTTAGAGATTATTCTGTCATCTAAAACATTCTTGATGTCTTCCAAGGAAGCCTCTGCAGTATGAGCTGTGGCAGCATCTTGTTGAAAATAGCCATATTCCCTCTCATTATCGGTTAACATTGCAAAAAATGGCATGAGAATATTTCTGCGGTACCTATCAAAATTTACAGTATCATTGTAAAATATGGGGCCTATTATCCATTCTGCTGTTACAGCACACCATACACCAATTTTTTTCCTCATGTAAAGGAACCTCGTGATTTAAATTTTGATTTTCAGTACACCAATAACTATTGTTTTGTGAAGCAACATGGCCAGAAAAATGAAACCATGCCTCATCTGAAAAAATTATTAAATGTGGGTCAACAATACCGTCAGCTATATTTTGTAACATCCAGTTACAGAACTTTATGCGGCTTCATTCATCACGCAGTCGTAATTGATGGACAATAGTCACTCTGTATGGTTTTAATTTCAACAGTTTCTAGACCTATGTACTGAGGTTTTTGGAACACTGAATTGTTGTGCTACACGTCGTAAAAATTTATTTGGAGACCATTCAATGCTTCGCCAATTTCATAAAGTTTTTCTTCCATTAGAACCCTTCGTTTTATTTTACAACTTACAACATTGAATGATCCCGTTCTCTTTTCTTTATTCACTAGATATCTGTTTTTCTACTTGGAACTGGAATGCCAGGAAATTTATCGTGAAATTGCCTACACACCTGTCTACATGAGTTGGTTTTCACATAGGTGTCATACATAAAAAGTCTTTGTTCAAGCGAAAATTTGAGTACCATTTCTGGGTTGTAATAATCCGATAATTTAATCGCACACAAATACACATGCATCTCGCATCTATACACAAGAAGCAATAACAGCTGACTGAAGGCCGCTGCCACATGTCCGATAAGTGGAAGAGCCGGTGGCCTTGAGCTCATTCAGACGGGTCGCACAAGACTGCCGTGCAATTCCCGGCAAGCTGGAAACATGAAACTGGAAGGAATTAGTAGTAAATGTGCTTCCTAACCTCTTCCCAATACCTGCAAATCTAATCAGCGTTCGTTCCTCTGGTGAAGGAGTCATTTCTAGTTTGTTTATATGCAACTCAAAACTGGCTATTACCTAAAAAACAATGGTGAAAGCTACAAAGAACAACTAAAACCGGTGGAAATGAAAAAAGAACAATAAACAATTTTAATGTATGCCATTAAATAAAGAAATGCAAGCTTGGCATAAGTAGAGGGATCGTAAATGTAATGGATATGCATTTAGATAATGTTTACTCTATCGAATTTTGACATTGGCTTGGCTAAATTGGAAGTAGGTGAAAAAATATCATTGGTCAGTTAAAAACAAATGAAATCCCATTGCGCAAAGTCGACTTTCACTTTGTGATCGATATAATCGTCGATATGTATTCCCGTTCTCGTTACTGGGCTGTTTTGAACCAATATCTTGCATGGTGCATTGCTTCCCGTTCTCGTTTCCGTTCTGGTTACCGTTCTCGGGTGGTTGTGAACCAGCCTTAACTCATGCAAAGCTTGCCATGTGGATTTCTTGTGGGAGCTGCTTCCACCTTGCTTTCGTCCGATGCTGATTTCTTTCTGCCAAACCATCCTTTCTTCAGATCACACACACTTCCTTCTCTCTCAAACTTGTATAATTGAAGACTGGAAGTGGGAAACGCTGAATGTGCCAAGGCGAATAACATGGGAAAGGTTGGAAGTACCATACAGGTTTCCTTGCTGTTCATAAGACATCCGATAGATGTACCAGGATGTATATTCCATCGGTAGTGGCATGGTGAATGTTGTATGTGCCACGCACCAACAGCAGTACTTGTTGGATCCTGTCTCTGTTGTGAGCTCCTACTATTGTAGTGCTTCGCATATTGTGTTCCTCAATACTTTGTTATAATGGAAAGGAAGGGAAAGGTTGCTAACTTAAAAAGATGTTCAGAGCTAAGAAAGCCATATTACAAAGGAATAGCTCTTGCTGCGAAACAGCCACCAGCATGTGATATAAGTTAAAATCATTGGTGCTGAAATCAAGTTTTTAGTGTCCAGTCATAGTTACATGCCTTCTGATCGAGACTTTGGTATCATAGAAAAAAGGAAGAAGAATGTTACGAGGGACACTATTTATATTTTGAGCCTAATAACTAAAACAAAGTAATTTCTGATTGAAAACTGCTTTATTGTTTTTCAAAATATTCTCCTTTATGATCAATACACTTTTGCATTCATTTGAACTATTTGTCAAAGCATTTATTCCAGTCTTCTTGAGACACTTCCAAAACATGGTTTTTGAGGGCATCAACGCTTCTTCTGCCAACGAAAGTCATTGTCCATGCAATTTATTCTTGATTTTCAGGAACAAAAAGAAGTCATTGGGTGCCAAATCAGGACTGTATGGCGGATGACTCATCAATTCAATTTTCGAGCCTTCAAATACTCTGTTGTTAGACGAGATGTGTGTGCACTCGCATTTTCTTGATGAAGAATGATCCTACAGTTCTTGTTGGTTTTCCTTACTTCACCGAAGATTTCCGGCAAACAAATGGTTGTGTACCATTCAGCATTGACTGTTTTACGTTCCTCTAAAGGCACTGTTGCCACATGGCCAGTTTTGCTGAAAAAGCAGGCGTCCATTTGCTTCGAAGTGCTTCAAGTGCAAACAACTTTTGTTGGATTTGCTTCATCTTGAAACACCCATACAGGCGACTGCTGTTTATGTTCCAGCTCATATGCATAGATCCATGATTCGTCACCTGTTACAATCTTATATACGTCTTTTGAGGCACCGCCATTGTATTTATTGAGTATTTTTGTACACCAATCGACACGAGCATCTTTTTGAGATTACGTCAAATTATGTGGGATCCAATGAGAGCAAACCTTTTTCACGGCTAAATAATCATGTAATATTTTATATATGCTGGTGGAACTAATGTTTAGGTTTGCCCCAATCTCACAATATGTCACATGAAGATCTTTCATTATTAGTTTTTGCACAGCATCAATGTTTTCTGGCACAACAACTGATTTTGGACGACCTTCACGAACTTCATCATTGAGCAAATGGCAGGCATGATTAAATTCGTTATACCAGCATTTCACAGTGGCAAAGGATGGAGCTTTGTCGCCAAATGTGGAAGTTAATTGATCGATGCACTCTTGTCTTGATAATCCATGTCGAAAGTCATAATAAATCATTGCTCAAACATTTTCACGAGTTAATTCCATGTTTTTGTTGACACAATTTTCAGGTTAGTGTAAACAAAACAAATGACACTCTATTGACAAAATGTTTGAAGTAGATTATGGTCAAAAATGTCAAACTTTCCATTGGAAATGTCAGATGGCACCTACAACATTCAGGGTTGCCAAGGCTCAAAATATAAATAGTGCCCCTCGTAAATGCATGTGCCTGCAGTACTGGAAAATATGATGGCTACAGCTAGAATAAAAACTCCCATTAATGTGGCAAACATGGGTGAAGGTGATTTCTCGGATCTGGCTTCTGAACATCAGCAAGTTGAAGATAATGAAAGTTTCAGTTATGTTTCAGTTCGGACAAGAAAGGTAAGCTTCTAATGAGAACTTCTTTTAATGAAGGAGACTGGAATGAGTTCTCTGTCTTCAAGAAAGGGTGGAAATTCAAGGATCTGCCGTCCTTAGGAAATGTGACTCAACTTCCACTGACAAGCAAAATTAGTGCAGAGGAAAAGAAGGATTACTTGCTATGATTAAATTTCTTGATATGAAATACAGGGCATTTTATGAATCTTTGTGTCAGTGATATCAGACTACAAGAACTTAGGTGGACATTCAGCATTTTCTTGGTTTAGTCGCATGGCACAAACAGCTTTACTGGAAAGTTCAGTTTTGTGGGAGTCTGTGCTCAATATCAAATGTCCTTTTTAAAAAACATTTGAATGAAAAGTGATGTGAAGTATCAGAATTTATATTTAATTAAAGGCAATTATTTGTAATACAAATTTTATAAGGTTTTTTTTTTATTTTCCTGAATGTTTATTTTTGGGACATACAACGTTTCCCACTTCCAGTCTTCAATTGTTACATGTGATGGCTCAGTATCAAATTCTGCCTGTCATTGTCTCTGCACTTCTTTCATGCTCTTACATTTCCAAAAGCACTTTAAAATCTACTTCCATTGCTCAAAGTAAAGGTTTCCAGCCACCTTGTCAATACTTGTCACTCTAGCACCTGGAAATAAAAATTAAAGAAAATCAAATTAATGCCAATAAGTACTAATCATATGATCCAGATACAAAATGTTCCATCAGGTTTCTGTAATACTTTCTCTGTAATTAATGTTCAAAGAGTGTAAATTCCTTTGTGGGACACCGTATTTGACAGTGGAAGTGTGACAGTCAATGGATACTGTGAATTTTATTCCAGTTACATAGGCAAAGGAGGTATTTTGCAGTTTTCTGGGCAAATTCAAAGTGTTGCAGATTTTCACCACAGAATTGAAGTTTCAAATACAGTAGAATCTCGTTAGTACGTTTTTGCAGGGACCTAAGGATTTGGATGTCATAGGTGGGAAAACGTGTTAACGAAAATACAAAATATGCAATTTAAGAATATAGTTATGTAATAAAATCTTAATAATTACTACATCTCCATGGGCAGTTGAAATAGATTTCAAGTACAAGTTTATACTGAATACGATCCGTGATTCCATGTTAAATTCAATGTGTTCAAATGGATTTGGATATACAAAACCTGAGAATAAATAATTCAAGCTTTTATGTTGGTCAACTTGGATTTTTGAGGTTATGAATGTTTTTGAGAAAATAAATTGCGAATTATGGAAGCGACAATAGTGGCTTTGCTGTGTGTTTTATTACACATATGATACAATTTCCGCTAAAAAAAGAAAACAAAATTATGTGCGTGCATCATGTTACGAGTACAATAGACGATAGTAACTCTGGCATATTCAATACGATTTGAATACGATAAATGTTTCCATGCAACAAATTTTGTTCTAATCCTTTTCTGATCCTATTTTCCAAGAGGAAAGTTTTGTTTTAGCATTTTTCTCTTCTTTAAAAGCAATTTCAATCAATTTAGGTTTGCTAACAATCGTGTTTAAGGTGGATGGAGGAATGTTTACGCACTATATCCACATGTTTCATATTTGAATTGCGGTATACTCCAAGGATTTTCAGTTTTTCAGTGTTGGTTATTTACTACACTTTCTTTTTTTCATTGCAAATGAAAAGTTAAAATACAATCTACGTATGTTTGGTCAACGTTCAACAGTTGAAACTATCAGCGTTTACCACGCCAAGGTAAAGCATTCTCTATCCCACCCACACAAATCGTGTCACACAAATATTTACATACATGCATGTGGTTGGCTGCTGGTATCCACCCCGTGACCAAGGATTGACCAAAGTAGCAAATGGAGGATGTCAAACTTTGAACGTGTTAAGCACTTACTCCCACTGGACTGGCCAAGGATTCGCCAAAACAGCGAATGAGGATGTCAAACTTCAAACGTAGTAAGCGGAATCAGGAATACGCACTAAGCAAATGTTATTTATTACATTTGGTGATTTGGTACTAGGACTTTTATAATTCAACGTAATAAGCAGGAAAACGTGCTAATGAGATTCCACTGTACTTGTGTATAAATGTTTAATGAAAGTTTATCTCAATTAAGAAGTAGCTAGAAGAATAGGCTTTTGTATAAATAGTTTGTAGATGAGGGAGTAGAGAAAGTCCTTTGAATGTTATACTTACGAGGATCGGCTAATAAGTCCCGGGCCTCTCAATGAAAACAACATTTAAATTTTTTTTTTATTATTTCTCAACATAATCTCCAGAAAGGTTAATACATTTGTCATACCGGTGTTCTAATTTAATTAAACCATCTCTGTAGTGCGATTTATCAAGGTCCTCAAAATAGCTGTTTACCGCATCAATGGCCTCCTCGTTGCTGTGAAATCTTCGTCCTCCAAGAAATGTTTTGAGATTAGGGAACAGGTGGTAGTCACTGGGTGCTAGATCTGGCGAATAGGGTTGGATGTTCAAGCAATTCAAACTTTAATTTGCAAATTTTTCCCATTGCAATGACTGAACGATGGGCCGGAGCAGTGTCGTAATGAAACAAGATTTTTTTTTTTTTTTTTTTTTTTTTTGTTTTGCCAAATGAGGTCTTTGTCTTTTTACCTCATCACTCAAACGTTGCAGTAAGCTTGCGTAGTAGTCACCAGTGATACTTTTACTCTTTTCCAAGTAATCACTAAAAATAATTCCATGTGCATCTCAGAAAACACTCGCTATAACCTTGTTAGCTGACAAAATTGACTTTTCCTTTTTTGGAGTTGGTTCACCTGGCGCAATCCACTGTTTTGACTGTGATTTGCTTTCTGGAGTGTAGTGATGTATCCAAGTTTCATGCGTGGTAATGAGCCGTCTCAAAAATTCATTGGGATTTTTACGCTAGAGCTCCATATTCTTAACAGAAACAGTTTTTCTACACAACTTTTGATCTGATGTCAACAAACGTGGCATCCACCTCGCACAGACCTTGTGAAAGCCCAAAACATTACTTAAAATATTACCTGCACATTCGTTTGATACGTTTACAGCCTCTGCTATCTCAAACAACCTTAATCTGCGGTCTTCCAGTATTAAACGATGAATTTTTTCAATCATCTCTGGAGCTGTGACTTCCACAGGGAGTCCAGAGTGAGGCTCATCACTAGTGCTCGTACGTCCCATTTTAAACTCTACAACCCACCTTTTAATCATTGAATATGATGGGGCAGAGACTTTCAATGTACTGTCCATTTCCTCCTTGATTTCTTTAGGTGTTAAGCTTTTCAAATGGAAGTATTTAATCACTGCTCGTTTTTCCAAATCCTCCATTTTCGTGAAAACTCTAAAGTTGTCTTGTTTAAAATACTGTCATTCAGAAACTAAACAAGCTATTGACCAGTAACTATGGATACAAGCTAGTCTAGAGTAAAACTATACGATGCTACCAGTCCAACTGGCCTAGTGGCGCCATATCTGTATGAGGCCCGGGACTTTTCAGCCAACCCTCGTAAGATCTTTTTGCAGTCTTGTTTCAGTGGCGTATAATGCAGCATTTAAATTGTAGATTCCGACAATCTGCTCTTAGTCCTCTTCCTGAGTGAGGAAAATGATGTGTTATATGCCCAACAGATGTCACTCTATGTCATACGCTAGCTCTAAGGCAATGCTGGCAACATATGAATAACTAATGCCACCAAAGCCTGTAAGATACTCAGCCTCAAGGTATAGCTGAGAGATTGAGGTCCGTCAGCCTCAAAGTGTAGCCGAGAGATGTTTTTTAGAAGGAGAGAAGTGTAGCAATTGCGTTCCTAAGCTTAGGTTTCTGATTCATGGGAGGTTAGGTTTAGTTTTTTTTTATATAAGCTTACGTTTCTGAATTCACGGAAAGTTAGCCTTAGGTTAGGTTTCTATCTACCACTCTTACAGTAAAGGAACTTCTTTATTTACTGGAAATAACATATTAATATAACAAACTTTCACAAACAGAATACAAAAATTACAATTTTGGCACATAGCCTTTCTTACTATGAATGCATTGTGTTTTTGTCAGTGGCAACACTAAACGAAGAAGAAGAAAAAATTCTAGTAACAACACATCGCATATTTAGCGGATTTCACCTTTTCATTTAGGTTGGCAGTTCCCACTTTGCTTGTAATTTAGGGAAAAAATGGCTACGTTTGTTGTGTTCATAACGCGAATTGTCTATAAAAGTAAAACACCTAAAAAGGGCTGGCAGGTGGGCACCAGCTATTGAAGAGATCACATTCACTTCTAAACTCACGCTTAAGGTAATTTATTCACATTCCTATTGCTTTTATAACCATTTTCCAGGAAGAGGACTAAGGGCAGATTTGCCGTAGATTCCACTACTGTCCATTCCAAACCAGAGTTCCCTCTGATGTAAACAGAAGCACGTGCTTCGGTTTGTCACGAACCCAAGAATATACTCTAACGCCAACGTAAATAGTTCCTTAATACATGTATTGTATTAAGAAATATTAGAGCAGGAAAGGTATAGAACTGCACATTTTATTGCGGTTATCATAAGAACTCGTCGTTAAATGTAATGGATATATATACTAGCTGTTAAGAGATTACAAAATATGATTTTCGCCTGCTATTGCACTAACGCTAGAGCATGTTGCTTGTTAATACCAACCGTATACACGAATGCCACTATCTTACATATACAAGAAATGCAGCAATGAATTCCCAGAGGTGCTATCTGAGTACCGAATAAACACTTTGCGTAACACAGGAAATATGATAAGCGAACAGTCATACATAATACACTAACACACAGCTCAGCTCAGGTCAAATCTTGTGATTTAGTCAGTTGGTATTTGAGTTCACATGGCAGAGGAAGGTGCGTGTAGTGCGAATAAACTGTTCAAACACAGAAGCGGGAAACATTTAAAAAATGGCTAAAAACAAACAATACTTCATCTATTCAACTCACTATTACAAAAATACCTGACACTTGCATTATTGCATATTACGAAACTAATATCGGATTTTACAGGCGTTTCAGTGAGAAGTGTAACGAAAGCGATCAGGGAATATAAACAGACATAATACAACATAGAAGAGGATAAAATGTGGGAACTTGTTTTAAGTGCGACAGTGCTGTGGAATTGTGGATAAGCTTGTCATTATTTTGGAGAGTAGTTCTGATTCTGATACGGTAGCTGAGTCATCTTCGGAGGATTCAGATGTGGGTGTTGCACTTTTGCCCGAGGATTGTGATTAACGTAAGTAAAATGTTCATTGCCGCATACTTATAAAGTCAATTGTTACCTCAGGTTGCATTTTGAACTATGATTCTCACGCAGGGCGCCTTTTTATAGATTAAATAGTGTTCAACAAGCACATGGGAGGAGAACAAGCAGACATTATGAGCGGGAATTGCGAATTACTTTCGTGCGGATAATACAAAGAGTTTGTTTTCAGTGAAAGGCACTCTGGTTTGGAATGGACAGTAGGCATAGTAATTGGCACTGGTTTAAGAGTCAGAAGTATTAGTTCTCAAGGCATAGGAAGCTACCAAATTCCATTGCTGACCTTTACTAATTCGTCAGTTATGTACCTTCTAATGTTTCATCATTTAGCTGGTAATTTTGTTTCAGATACTGAATTCCCTGGCAACTGTTGGAATACCTCCCAGATCACCTCAAGCAGAATATACAGTGCTTCATGGCCTACGAGCAGCAATTGAAGCATTATGCGAATGTTCAGATATCCAACATGAGCATCGTACGTCATTGACTGAGAATGCAAGTAAAGTTCTCAACAGATGTAGAGTGATTTGCATCACTTCTGCAAGAGATAATGCAAGCATGAAGAGTCTTGAAGAAATCTTCCACAATGCCCTGATGAAGCAAAATAAAATTGCTGCTGCAACAGACCAGTATGTAACTTGTTTTATTTGTGCACAAATTGAAAGACGTCTTTGATCTTTTTTGTAACCTCATATGAGTGGTTTACTTACACTACGTGATCAAAAGTATCCGGACACCTGGCTGAAAATGATGTACAAGTCGTGGTGCCCTCCATCGGTAATGCTGGAAGTCAATATGGTGTTGGCCCACCCTTAGCCTTGATGACAGTGTTCACTCTTGCAGGCATACTTTCAATCAGGTGCTGGAAGGTTTCTTGAGGAATGGCAGTCTATTCTTCATGGAGTGCGGAACTGAGGAGAGGTATCGATGTAGGTCGGTGAGGCCTGGCACGAAGTCGGCGTTCCAAAATATCCCAAAGGTGTTCTATAGGATTCAAGTCAGGACTCTGTGCAGGCCAGTCCATTACAGGGATGTTATTGTCATGTAACCACTCCGCCACAGCCCGTGCAGTATGAACAGGTGCTCAATCATTTTGAGAGATGCAATCGCTATCTCCGAATTGCTCTTCAACGGTAGGAAGCAAGAAGGTGCTTAAAATATCAATGTAGGTCTGCGCTGTGATCGTACCACGGAAAACAACAAGGGGTGCAAGCCCCCTCCAGGAAAAACACGACCGCACCATACCACCACCACCTCCGAATTTCACTGTTGGCACTACACATGCTGGCAGATGACGTTCACTGGGCATTTGCATACCCCACACCCTGCCTTCGGATCGCCACATTGTGTACCGTGATTCATCACTCCACACATTTTGCCACTGTTCAATCGTGTAATGTTGACGCTCCTTACACCAAGTGAGGTGTTGTTTGGCATTTTCCTGCATGATGTGTGGCTTATGAGCAGCCACTCAACCATGGAATCCAAGGTTTCTCACCTCACGCCTAACTGTCATAGTACTTGGAGTGGATCCTGATGCAGTTTGGAACTTCTGTGTGATGGTCTGGATAGATGTCTGCCTATTACTCTTTACGACCCTCTTCAAATGTCGGCAGTCTGTGTCAATCAACAGACGAGGTCGGCCTGTACGCTTTTGTGCTGTACGTTTCCACTTCACTATCACATCAGAAACAGTGGACCTAGGGATGTTTAGGAGTGTGGAAATCTCACGTACAGACTTCTGACACAAGTGACACCCAATCACCTGACCACGTTCGAAGTCCGTGAGTTTCACGGAGCATCCCATTCTGCTGTTTCACGATGTCTAATGACTACTAAGGTCGCAAATAAGAGTACCAGGCAGTAGGTGGCAGCAACTAAGATAAAAAACGTATGTTTATGGGGGTGTCTGGATACTTTTGATCACATAGTGTAAATACTGTTTGTAAGGCTGTATCACAATAACTGAAGGCGGGTCTCCAGTGCCTCTGCAATCAACAAAACATGTTGATTCAACGCATTGAGCTCTTACATGTCAGCTGTAAACAAGCGTCTCCACTGAGCAACAAGTCTTGCTAATGTGTTGATTCAACGTGTCTTAGCTAAACAAAATTGTTTTTTTTCACCAACAGCAAAAAGCATATGGAGTACGATATGTATTTGGCTAGCTTGTGCATGACCTGACTAACTTCGACCAGACATGATACAGACAACTGGCCCATGTTTATTATTCATTGCTTACTAGCGAGAAAAATCTTTTTTTGTACAAACTACTTTTACAAATACTTATTCTCCATCTACTTGTTAATTAAGATAAACATTTGCAAAAACTTCTTATGGCTTTTTTTCTTGTAGGTGCAAAGAGAATATGGTACGCTTTAAGCAGGTTGCTATGTGAAGCATTCCATTCTCTCTGCATGTCCAGGACAAAAAAACGAATAACAAATTGCTATTTGAGAAAATGTATAAGTATTGAAACATTCAAACAAATAACAAGGAATATATTGGAAGTGATTCACTGGACAAAATAATATATAGGACATAAATTGTGTGTCTCAGTGAGATTTACGAGATAATTTAGATTGTCTATCTCTTACAGTGTAACAGTTATACAAAAGCTATTCAGAATGAAGAGGACTTTTGGGGACATTCCCATAAAATTCAAGGTAATTGAAAACAAAACGAAATTAAAATTTATGAAATATACGGTCCAACAAATGGGAAAGGACCTATGATATTTTAATCAAAATCGTTAGAGCCATTTTTGAGAAAATCAAAGTTTTCGAAAAATGTTCCATGCAAATGGCATTTTAGGTTTGGGGGATTTTCTTGAAAATCTTAGTGTCGCTTCTTTGAAAGATACTGAACCTAAATACCAAGTTTGTTATTTATCCAACTTTTCGTTTTTGAGTTATGCTGTTCACTTATCGGGTTGACCTAGACGGCAGTATCTCTTGTGTTTCACCACGCAACATAGCATCAACACCCAGCTTATGGAACACTGATAAGTCTGCGGTCGCTGAACATGCACTTTGGGCAGAAGGGGAACACATAATTCAGTATCATGAAACAGCCGTTCTCTCATCTATGCCTTATTACCATGCTAGATTACAACGTGAAGCAATAGAAATTTATAAACATCCCAATAACTTTAATAGGAAAGAAGAGACACAAAAACTAAGCAAAAACTGTCATCCGCTACTTGAGAACATCAAACAGCCACAAACCAATGAGATCTGAACCAATCAGGAATTAAAAGCACCAGAGTGGCTAACCCCCTCCCTCCACCACCACAGCACATGCACCGCCAGCCGGACCAATCGCGTGAGAGCAGCCTGAGTATAAATATTGCCGCTATTTCAGCCAACAAGTCAGTTGCGACCAAACCTTCACCGAGAAGACAGACCACACCACTGAGAATGTTCACCGCAGTCATGAACGAAACGTCTGGACCTGACAACTCCGGCAGACCACGGCTTCTCAGCCCGGAAAATTCTTTTAATTATTATTAGGATGAATACTGTTCCTAATCCAGCCTATTCTCCAGACCCAGCTCCAGCAGACGTTTTTCTTTTTTTGTGACTTAAAATTCTGCTCCGGGAACACTGTTTTGAGGGTATTGATGTTATCCATTGCAAATTGCAGAAGGCTTTGAATGTGTTTAAAGAAGATGACTTCCAGGAGCGGCAAAAGTGATGGGATAACTGTATCAACTCTCAAGAAGACTACTTTGAGGGTGACAGTGCAGAATAGACAAATCAAAGTGTTGTGTTGTGTTTATGGCCTCATACTTGAAACTTTTTAATCACACCTCATATTTAAGAAATTTACATTGTAAATAAAATGTGCATCTTGAATTTTCTGGGAATAGCCTATGAAGTCCTCTTCATTCGGAAGGCAATGTTACATAAATTCTTATAACCAGTAAACCATAAGATATGGACAAAAGCTTACTTCACAAAAAGTGTAGATCTTTTTAAAACACACAATTTATTTCCAACAACTTTTTTCTGTGATGTTGGCCATATTTAAGATATTTGTTATTATTGGTTTGAAATCTGTCTTTAAGTGCTGCACTATTCAGTTGTTCTAGCAATGTCATGGAAAGAGTATAGAATTTAAAGGCCAGCATATAACGACATCTGACTGTCAGTTCTACTCTCTGTATTCCCGTTGTGCCTCTACGAAATGTGTAATGAAACTATTTCTGAAAACGAGTTGAAAGCAATTACTGTAGCACAAAAACTGCAAGTCAATAGAAACAGATACAAATGGTACCACAAGGCAGATACTATAAGTAATTTAAAAACTCTATAAGCTTCAGAACATATATTAATAACTTAAAATACAAGAATATAATTACAACAAATATAATTGCAACAGAGGCAACAAGTCCAATAGAATATATTGATATACAATATCAGAATGACCTGATATATACAATACACAAACAAAACAATATACCAAATGAAATGAGAGCCAAAGCAATAGCTATGGAAAATGAAAGATACCCAGAAAAAAAATTGCTCCGAATATATACAGATGGATCCCTCATCAATAAAAAAAATTGCTGGTACAGGAGTATACTGTAAACTTTTGCACAGTATCTAACATTAGATGAAACGTCAAACCACTATGATGGAGAATTAACAGCTATAAAAGCAGCGTTACAGAACATTTTATATAGACCATACATAAAACAAAAAATAGTCATCTTATCGGACTCAAAATCAGCCATAGATGGAACAGTAAATTACAATAATAAAACAACAAGAAATATTAAAGAAATAAGAAGCCTAATTAAAGCAGTAGAACCTAGAAATCATGTCACTCTACAGTGGATCCCAGCTCATGTTGGACTTTTGGGCAATGAACATGTGGATCAATTAGCAAAGAAAGGTGCAATACAACAAATAAAACCTGTAGGACAAATAGAAATAAATAAACAATTAAATAACATTAAACAACATTTCAAAAGACAGCAAAGACTTGATGAAGATAAATTAAAGGATAAAGATTATAAGACTATTAAAGATAGAGTTGATGTACAAAAAATGCCAAAGAAGACTGCAGTGGCCTTATTTAGGATGGCAACTGGTCGTGTTTGCCTTGTAGAACACCTTTACAAGATACAATGCCTACCTACACCCAAGTGAAGAGATGTCATCCTGAGCAAACAGCATCTCACCAAATGCAAAGGCCTTAAAAGTGATAACTTACAGACTTATATTGGGAAGCCAGAGGGAAAATGATGCAGATCAATTAATCCCCAGTGCCATTGGTGAACAACTATTTCTGAAAGCTGTGTGTGTGATGCAGTGCTCAGGATTTAGCAACAAGCCTTCTTGCTTCCCAATATTTTGAGGTCAAGTCTGAATACAATTTAAGCTGTTCACAGATTAATAAATAATCCATATTCATTTCTTCTTCCTTATTGCCTAACAGACAATTTGGGGATGGTAACAATTCAATTTTGTGTAGGTGTTTGCTGAGGCAGTCATGTCCAGTAGTAAGTCTGAACATGGCAATGGCTGTTTATCGAGGTAGTTCAGGTATTAGTTTCAGGCTTTTTGTAAATTTTTCTCCTTTGGAATTTAATATATAAGGTCTTTCAACAAGAGTGTCCTATCCTTGAACTTAAATAAAACACGTTCTATAAATGATAGAGGTTTATTTCTTTTTTTATTTTGGAACATAATTAATGCCATTATGTCTGGAAGAGAACAACAGTTAAGTGACTGCTACAACTTCGTTGGGTTGCACGTATACGGTTGACAGAAGAACGTAAACTAGGTCCAACTTCATGAATAACACACATGATGTTATTCATAAAATCATTTACTGTTTCTGGCTTGTTGACATAAACTCGAGATTTAATATAATCCCACAAGAAGTAATCCAACGGTGTTAAATCGCATGACTTCGGGGGCCAGTTAACATCACCACCACGGGAAATGATGAAACCTTTGAACTTCTCCTTCAAAAGACCGATTGTTTCGAGAGCAGTATGACATGTGGTACCATCTTGCTGGAACCAGATGTTTCTGAGATCCATACCATCCAATTGAGACCAAAAATAGTCCCTTATAAGAGCCCGATATCTTTCTCCATTGACAGTTAGAGTTTCTCTATCTTCATCTTGGAAAAAAATATGGACCAATGATTCCACCATACCAAAATCCACACCACACAGTAACCTTTTGGGGATGAAGTGGTCGTTCTTGAATCTGCATTGCATTGTGATTGCTCCAATAGCGGCAATTTTGTTTCTTAACGCAACCATTCATCCAAAAGTGGGCTTCGTCGCTGAAGATGATTTTTCGACAAAAATCCGGGTCAGCTTCCAATTGCTCCATAGCCCAGTCAGCGAATACACGGCACAGTCTATGGTCGTTGGGCTTTAGTTCTTGAGTTAACACCATTTTGTAAGCGTGAAACTTCAAGTCCAGACACAGAATTTGCCAAGTTGTGGTCGGCGAAAGCCCCAATTCTTGTGCTCGACGAGCAATTGATTTGTTTCCATTCTCATGTACACTCTCACGAACGGCACCTATGTTTTCATTGGAGCGCTTACGTTGAAGTGGTATTTATGTTTATTTATTTATTGAGCCCCACGTTTGGGAGCCAATTTGCGACGTGATTCTTTGTTAAGTTTGAAAGAATGCTACTGTTTATTTGCCGCACGTATAAAAGACAATTTGTCGCGGTCACTTCGTGTTATCTTTTACTGAGCGCCTGTTATTTTATTTAATTTTGGGTTCACTGTCCTCCGGCTAGCTATGATCTTTTTGGTCGAGCACTTATCTTATACAAGGTGTGTAAACAGAAAGGAGTTTTTATCCAAAGATAACACTGATGAAGAATTTGTTTTACACTTTTATTGTCGTAACATATTATGCACTTTCACATATTAATCTTGACACTCGCCAAACTGAAACTGTTATAATAACTTATTTACTGCTCATTCTTAATTCGCGTACTTCAACTTTTTGTGTAATTAACTTTACAACACTTGAGATTTTTCATACCTCTTCTACGCGTAACCTGCGAAGCGATAAACTGTGCGATGTATTCAGCGACGTGTAATGCACAATTGTTTCTGATGGACTGGGGCTGACGTGTAATATACAAATGTTTCCGATAGACTGAACGAATTTGACTCTGACCTAGCCCTTTTTATACTCCTACACCCCAATATGCCTAAAGATTATAACCGAGCTGCTATTGGTTAATAAAATGCACCAACATTAGCGTCTATTTTTATATCCAATGAAAATTACGAAAACATATGCTCTAGGGAAAATGTTCCAGCAAATTCCTAAGAAAAACGTGCCAATATTACGTCATTTGCTCGTCTCTAATAATGATAAACAGTTCACCCCCTTGCTACATTATTGCACGCTATTATTGCCAGTTTCAGTAAGGCCGTATAAACCCACTTCTCGACAATGCTTACAATCATCAAACATCTCAAATCAATGTAACACAATAATGCATATTCACACTACAATCACTCTTGACATTTAAATAATTTGTGATACAAATTACTGCATCAACGTCGATTATGTACAGGCGTTCTTTGATCGCTGACAGAACCACTTCTTTCAAATTTATCGATCAAATGCCGAATCGTTTTCTTGCAGCGACGATTATGCACACCGTAAACTTCACACAATACACGGAATGTTTGGCGAACAGATGATCCATTTTGATAATAAATTTTCACAATTTCTACATGTTACTGAATGCTGTAATGTTCCATGGCTATTTGTGAATAACAACTGTAACTCATGAAAAAAATGACTGCTGTAACTCAATAACAACGGCAGCTATCACATGTTAAAGATAGGACACTCTTGTTGAAACACCCTATATTTGTAATTGATTTCAAGTAATCATTATTGATTTTCTGGTTAATGATACATTTAACTAACTCCAGTGGTAGTTTTGGTTTGTACTTATTTTAAATTTTGGTTCCCTTTTTTGCTAGGATGTCTGCTTTCTCATTGTTACTCAATCCACAATTTGCAGGAATCCATTGGAAGACTGTGCTCTTTTTAAATTTTGTATTTGTTTAACCAGACATGAATTTCTGTCATTTTTTATTTTGAATCGTGAGGTAATGCTATTGCTTGGATTGCAGTTTTAGAATCTGATAAAATAACAATGCGTTTGTGTTTTTGTAGTCAAACAGATATTTAAGAGCAGTGTGGATTGCATCAATTTTGCCGTCAAAATTTGTAGTGTTCTTTCCAGCATTTTTGTAAAAGTAAAAAAACTGAGATGTGCCATGTGCTCTAGCTCCATCATTATTATTATTATTTAAAAATGAGCCATTGGTATATACATGCCTCCATTCTTCAGGATAATTTGAGTGTTTCTTATGCTAACATTTTTGCAATATTTGGACTTATTGTTTGTTTCTTGAAGATTTTACAAAGATCTAAATTGTGTTCTGTTTCAAAGCTTTTTATTGGGTTAATGGAATGTGATAGATGTTCTTTTGTAATAGGTATTTTTAGATTTTCTTTTAGCTTTTTTACTGAGCAAATCCTTTTTGGATTTTTAGTGAATATTTAAAACTCTGATGTACATTCAGTTTATTAAAATTTGGAATACTTATTAGAGCTTATTAAGTTCTAGGTTTATGGGTTTATTAGACACTGCAAAAGAAGTGTTTATATTGGGGCGGTTTTGGGTTTTCTTTAGATTATTGAAAGATTTGTGTAAGTAATATGATAGGAAAATAACCTTTTATAGGAATACTTTGTAATAGCTATATAAAAAAAATCTGATGTGTTATACTCACATGACTTTCTCTACTCTTGTACAATCTAATTTTACAAACGCCTATTCTCCATATGCTTCATGTTAATCGAGATATCGAGATGTCAATCTTATTGGTAATTTTCTTGTAGATGCAAGGGAAATATGTTAGCTTTTAAGCGATAGTCAAATGTTTTAACGCTGGTTGCTATGTGGCGCATTTCATTCTCTTTGCATGTCCAGGACATAAAAAAAATGAATAACGAATTTGAGAAAAAGTATAAGTATTGAAATATTTAAGGAAATAACAAGCAATATCTCGAAAACTGTTCACTCAACAAAAGAAATGTATATGACATAGGTTGTGTATTTTAACGCGATCTACATTTTTTGTGTAGTAAAATTCTGTCTATCTCTTACGGTTTACCAGTTATGCAAAAGTCGTTCACAATGAAGAATACTTTTGGAGACATTCCCAGAAAATTCGAGATATACATTTCATTTCTCATGACATTATGTTAAACATATGATATTTTCATCAAAATCGTTAGAGCCATTTTTGAGAAAATTAAAATTTTCGAAAAATGTTCCATGTAAAGGGTAGTCTGGGGTGGGGGGATTTTCTTGAAAACCTTCGTGTCGCATCTCTGGACGATTCTGAACCTAAATACCAAGTTTGGTGTTTATCCGACTGTTCGTTTTTGAGTTATGCTGTTCACAGACACACACACACACAGACACACACACACACACAGACACACACACGGACATGTTTCCAAAAATGCTTTTTTTGGATTCAGTGGGTCTCAAAACATATATTTCCGGTGAAATCTCGGTATCGAATTTTTGGGTGGAATGCAATACTTCCCCTACTTACTATACGTAGTAGAGAAAGTAACAAAGTGAAAACCACTTGAATGTAGCACATGAAATTTGTTAAAATTGTTCAGTCATTTTTGTACTGTTTTCAGTCATTATTACATTGTTTACTTTCTCTACTATGTATAGTAAGTAGGGCAAGTATTGTATTCCACCCAAAAATTCAATACCAAGATTCACCGGAAATACATGTTTTGAGACCCCCTGAATCCAAAAAAAGCATTTTTGGAAACATGTCCGTGTGTGTGTCTTGCTGTGAACAGCATAACTCAGAAACAAACAGTCAGATAAACACCAAACTTGGTATTTAGGTTCAGTATCTTCCAGAGATGCGACACGAAGGTTTTCAAGAAAATCCCCATCCCCCAGATTACCCTTTACATGGAACATTTTTCGAAAATTTTAATTTTCTCAAAAATGGCTCTAACGATTTTGATTAAAATATCATATGTTTAAGATATTTTCATGAAAAATAAAATGTATATCTTGAATTTTCTGGGAATGTCTCCAAAAGTATTCCTCATTGTGAACGACTTTTGCATAACTGGTAAACCATAAGAGATAGACAAAATTTTACTGCACAAAAAATGTAGATAGCGTTAAAATACACAATTTTTTGTTGAGTGAACCATTTTCGAGATATTGCTTGTTATTCCCTTAAATTTTTCAATACTTATTTTCTCAAATGGGAATTCGTTATTCATTTTTTTGTCTTGGATATGCAAAGAGTATTAATCTGTGCCAAAGGGAATGGTGCTGCACCTAGCAACCAGCTATTAAGAGATATGTATGTACTTAAAGGCTACTGTATTTCTATATTGCCCTTGCAAATATATATTCCCCTTACATCTACAAGAAAATTAGCAATAAGATAGAGTCTGTAAATGTTTATCTGGATTAACATGAAGTAAATGGAGAATAGGCATTTGTAAAAATAGTTTGTACAAGAGTAGAGAAAGTCATGTGAGTGAACACATCGGATTTTTTGCTTTCTCTACTACGTATAGTAATTAGGGGAAGTATTGCATTCCACCCAAAAATTCGATACCGAGATTTCACCGGAAATATATGTTTTGAGGCCCCCTGAATCCAAAAAAGGCATTTTTGGAAACATGTCTGTGTGTCTGCGAATAGCATAACTCAGAAACGAAGTCGGATAAACACCAAACTTGGTATTTAGGTTCAGTATCTTCCAGAGATGCTACAGGTAGGTTTTCAAGAAAATCCTCCCACCCCAGATTATCCTTTACATGAACATTTTTCGAACATTTTAATTTTCTCAGAAATGGCTCTAACGATTTTGATTAAAATATCATATGTTTAAGATATTTTCACGACAAAATGAAATGTGTATCTCGAATTTTCTGGGAATGTCTTAAAAAGTATTCTTCATTGTGAACGACTTTTGCATAACTGGTAAACCATAAGAGATAGACAAAATTTTACTACACAAAAAATGTAGATCGCGCTAAAATACACAATTTATGTCATATATTTTTTTTTTTGAGTGAACCATTTTCGAGATATTGCTTGTTATTCCCTTAAATTTTCCAATACTTATACTTTTTCTTAAATGGGAATTCGTTATTCATTTTTTTTTGTCCTGGTAATGCAAAGAGAATGGAATACTCCACATAGCAACCAGTTTTTAAAATATTTGACTATCGCTTAAAGCCTACCATATTCCCCTTGCACCTACAAGAAAATTAGCAATAAGATAGAGTCTGCAAATGTTTATGTCGATTAACATGAAGCATATGGAGAATAAGCGTTTGTAAAAATAGTTTGTAGAATAGTAGAGAAAGTCATGCAAGTGCAACACATCAGATTTTTTATTTTGCAGGTATTGTCATGTCATTGAATACCTTGCCCTGCTGATACATACCTAATTCTTTTGTGCCTATGTTATTTACTTTCTGTGTATCAATTAAAACTTGATCATTAATAAATTATCCATTTTTTTCAGCTTATTGCAAGTACATCATTGTCATCTTGTCATCATCAATGTCTATCCAAATAATGTGGAGACACAGGTGACAGATCATCCTCCTAGAGAAGTGAGTTTAGCAGCAACAGTTCTTAAATTTACTGATCATTTAACATTACAGACATTTAAACAAAGAATGAATCACAGTTATGGAAAATCTGTTGAGCAACAGCTATTTTCATGTTATAGCTTATTGATTACCTAATTGTCTATTTAAAAATTAAATATAGAAATAATATATTCTCTTTCTCATTGATCCCTTTAATTATAAAATTTTATTATAGTGTTCTAAGCTGACTTTTGTTAATTGAGAAGCATTTTCTGAAATATCTATTGCTATAACTTTAGTTAGTATGCTTATTTTAAATACAGGGTGATTTGTTACTATGTTACAAAGTTTTAGGGTTGATAGAGAAGACAATTATTAACAACTTTCATATAGGAACCCATATCCAGAAACATCTTGTTTGATAGGTACAAGCATTAGTGTGTGTTATCAGAATGATGTGTATAATAGATGAAGCTTTTCTTTCTAAAGCGATTAGGGGGCTGGTAGTGTCTTCTTTAATGTAGGCCAAGTGATGTTTACATGTTAACATTGTTGTAATCATGGAAGGATTCAATTTTAAGAGAGCTTTCTGATATGCATTTATACTCAATGTGTGGGCTGGCATAGTGCATGATCACTTGATAGGGCCATATCTCCTGCCAGCTTGTTTAAATGGGCAAATTTACAGCTCTCTTGATATGGTTATAATACCTGAGCTGCTGGAGGATATTCCATATGATTTTGTCAGTGCATGTAATAGCAGCATGATGGTGCACCCGCTCACTTCTCCAGGGGTGTCCAAAATCTTTTCCATGAACGTTTTCCGGCAAGGTGGATTGGCAGAGGTGGTCCAGTTCATTGGCCTGCCTGTTCACCTGCTTTGACACCAATAGAGTTTTTCTTGTGGGATCATTTAAAGTCCTTGTTTATGACACACCTATTGAATCAGAAGAGGGCCTAATAGCAAGGTTACTAATTGCCTGTGACACAGGAACATGCCAGGAATCTTTGAAAGAGTGCGATAGTCGAAGTTGTGGTGCTGTAATGCTTATACTGAGGCTGGTGGAGGACATTTTCAACATTTCTTGTAATGTGTATGGTATTTTAATTGTATTGTTGTAAGTGTTAGGACCTTCAAGCATATTCAACAAATAAAAGTTTGTAATAAAAAAACAAAGGTTTAGGTTAATTATTATCATAATGAGGCATTTCCGGACATGGGTTTCTTAATGAAAGTTGTTCATAGTTGTCTCCTCTATCTTGCTAAAAGTTTATAACCTAGTCACAGAACCATCCTGTATATAAACTATACATAGATTTTCATATTTATTTTAGTTCTCGGCAATGCTAACAACAGAAGTTCACTCTGTGAAAGCTGGTATCCAAATGGCAGCAAAGCTGTCAAATTTGATTCTGAATCACTATGATCTTGGTTCAACCACAGTAACTGGAATTCCAATGAAAGAAGAGCAAAATGCTAGTTCCTCTGCAAACTATGATGTTGAAATATTTCACTCGTCGGCGGCTCATACTTCAATACTTAAAGGTATGAGTGCATTTGTTTACAAATTCTTATTGTGCGGTAATTAGCCATATTTGTCTCATTTTCTTTTGCTTAAATGTCAGGTAATGCAGCAGATTCTGCTTTGATCCGAACCCAGCGGGAAGGGGCAGATTATGAAACTGTTACCCTCAAATGGTGCACTCCTCGAGGATGCAGTGCTTCTGAAATGCAAAACTGCACAGCCATGCATCGTATCACTCCAGTTGATGTGAACAGGTAATTATTATAACTAAGAGATTCTCTAGATATACTGTACATTTTGTTACTCTTTACTGCTGGGCAATGGTTATTTATTTAATAGAAGATAACTGTGGCATAAACTACAGTGGAATCTCGTTAGCACATTCCTCATTAACACGTTTTCCCGTGTATTACGTTGAATTATAAAAGTCCCGGTACCAAATCACCAAATATAATAAATAATGTTTGCTTAGTGCATTTTCCCGGTCCCGCTTACTACGTTTGAAGTTTGACGTCCTCATTCGCTGTTTTGGCCAATCCTTGATCGGTACAGTGGGAGTAGGCGTTTAACACGTTCATAGTTTGACGTCCTCATTTGCTACTTTGGTCAATCCTTGGTCACGGGGTGGATATCGGCAGCCAATCACATACATGCATTTAAATATTTGTGTGACACGATTTCTGTGGGCGGGATAGAGAATGCTTTACCTTGGCGTGGTAAACGCGGTGAACGCTAACGATAGTTTTGTAATGTTGAATGATGACCAAACAACCGTAGATTGTATTTTAACTTTTCATTTACAATGAAAAAAAGAAAGTGTAGTAGGTAAATAACCAACAGTGAAAAACTGAAAATACTTGATGTAATCACAATCCAAATATAAAACATGTCGATATAGTGCGGAAGTTAAACATTCCTCCGTCAACCTTAAACACGATTGTTAGCAAACCTAAATTGATTGAAACTGCTTTTAAAGAAGGGAAAAATACTAAAACAAAACTTTTCTCTTGGAAAATAGGATCAGAAGAGGACCGGAACGAAATTTGTTGCATGGAAACACCTCCGTATTCAAATCGTCTTGTATACACCAAAGATAATATCGTCTATTGTACTCGTAACATGATGCACGCTCATAATTTTTTCTTTTTTAGCAGAAATTGTTATCACGTGTGTAATAAAACACACAGCAAAACCACTATTGCCGCTTCCACAATTCGCAATTTATTTTCTCAAAAATATTCATAACCTAAAAAATCCAAGTTCACCAAAATAAAAGTTTGAATTATTTATTCCCAGGCTTTGTGTATCCAAATCCATTTAAACATATTGAATTTAACATGGAAACGCGGATCGTATTCAGTATGAAATTGTACTCAAAATCGATTTAAATTGCCCATGGAGACGTAGTAATTATTAGATTTTTATTACCTATGTTCTTAAATTGCAGATTTTGCATTTTCGTTAACATGTTTTCCCGCCTATGACGTCCAAATCCTTAGGTCCCTGCAAAAACGTACTAACGAGATTCTACTGTATTATGTAAAGAAGTGAGTCAATATATGGTAAATATTCTTAAAGACTCTATACACAGAAAATACAATGGCGATACTGAAAGTTTTTGGAATGCCATGTTTCTAAAACAAATGAAATTGATTTATATAAGGCAGCTACTTTCTAATGATTTGCGGGTGGGTTGCCGTGTAGTTGCTTCCATTTGTACTAACAGTTTGTTAATTATCATCATTTAAAGATTTTGTACTCACACAAAAATGAATTTGGCTGGAGAACACTTTTGGACTATGATTTTTTACGATTTTAAATCGTCAGTAATGCCGAAATGGTGCAGCAAATTCAAAAGAGATTGATTTTTTCATAGTAATGAATTTTTATGAAGGAACGCCCAAAAACTGCTGTTACTGGCGAAAATATTGCTGTCCGAGCAATGCTTGAAGATTGACGGACATCTTATGAATTTATTCAAACGACATTGGGCATTAGTATGAGTCAAATTCAAAACGTGTTTTACAACAGGAGGTGTGAGAAAACTTTGTTGTCAGTGGATTCCACATCAACTAAATCCCAATCAAAACCAACAATGCATTGATTGGTGCAAAAAAACTCTGGAAAAATTCTAAGTTGGCACTTCAAATTTGATTTGGAATATTGTTACTGGTGATGAATCTTGGATTTTGACTAATTTTGAATATTTAGAAGCAGTGGTGTGTCATAATTTAAAATAAAGAGAGTTGAAGGTTGTTACACTACATCACTAAAATGTTCTTACTTGAACGCGTTTCGGGAGATGGTTTGCTCCCATCGTCAGCATGTTTTCAACTGAGTTTGCCGGTTATTGTCTGGGAAATGTGTGTGGCTAGTGGTGTTCTCTGGTGCTGGGCTGATGAACCTCCAAAGGCGCTGGGTGGCGGCAGTTCGAAATTCATTAGGTGATTCCTGTGTTCGACGATATGTATTTTTTTTTCCCAGATGTCCAATTCATTGCTGCTGTTGATCGGTTTTAAGCTTTTATGTTCGGAGTGATATCATGGTTTGAAAGAAATGATGTGCTACTGCTGATTTATCTGGCTGCTTTTGGTAAATGCATCTCATATGCTCTTTAAGTCTTCTTTCAAAATTTCTTTTGGTTCTTCCTTTGTATACCAAGTTAGTCATTACAAACAATTTGATATATACCAGCTGATTTATCGTTGGGGATAAGATCTTTTGTTCTGTTGCATAGTAGTTTCTGTATATTGTGGTTATTCTGTGGAGACAGGGTGATGTATTTCTTGAAAATCCTTTGAAATTTATGATGTGTCCAAGGATGATAAGTGAATTTCCTATATGCTTGTGGTTTTTGTTGTCTGAGTAAAGTAGTCATTTGTTGGATGTATTTCTATCTTTCAAACTTTTTTTATCTTCTTATCTATTGTCTTTTTTTGCGGTATCCATTCATAGTGGCTATGTTGATAATGTGTTGGTATTCTTTCTGGTATTCCTCTTTCTCCATTGGTATATGTACTAACCTGTTTGTAATACTATTTAAAATTGCATGTTTGTGACTTGTAGGATTGTAGCTATTGTTTTTAATATAATTTTCTGTGTGAGTTGGTTTTCTGTAAATGCCGAACGTTAGTTTGTTGTGTGCATTATTTCTGATGATCCTGATGTCTAGGTAAGGTAATTGGCCATTTTCTTCTTTTTCTATTGTGAATTTTATAGATCTTTTTTGTAAATTTAATAATTTCAAAGCATCTTCTGAAAGTTTTTTTGGAACAATAGCAAAAATATCATCTACATACCTATACCAGGTTTTGAATAGATGTGGGAAAGATTTAGTAATATGGGATTCAAAATGGCTCATATATAGTTCTGCTAAAAATGGTGAAAGGGGGTTTCCCATAGTTAGGCCTGAGGTTTGTTTAAAGATTTTGTGATGGAATGAAAAGAAATTCTGGTCCAGACATAATTTTGTTAGTTTCAGGTAATCTTCTGTTTGTGCTCTAGGTGTGCCATTGTTTAATATCCAATTTTCTAGGAGTGGTAATAATTCTTCTTTTGGTATGCTTGGGAAGAGTGCAGTGACATCAAATGATACCATCATGTGATACCTTGCACACAGTTGTGTGCATTATTTCTGATGATCCTGATGTTTAGGTAAGGTAATTGCCCATTTTCTTCTTTTTCTATTGTGAATTTAATAGAACTTTTTTGTAAATTCAATAATTTCAAAGCATCTTCTGAAAGTTTTTTGGAATAGTAGCAAAAATTGTTGTGTGACAGTTGGTTTTCAGTTCAAATGTGTGTTTATTTGGATGTGGTCGAGTTTTATAGTACTGTTATAATATTTGTAAATTTCGGTCTTCGATGGATACGACTCCCAGGAAGCGATCTGCGATTCTGGCATTAGCACAAAATACTTCTATGATGCAAAGAGAGATAGCTACAAAGTTCGGTGTTGGTGTAGCCACTGTATATAGAATTATTCATCATACAAAGAGACTGGCTCCATTACACCAAAGAAAAAGGGGAAATGTGGTCGGAAAAAGAAAACTTCAATTGATGACCGCTTCGTTCTTAGGAAAAGCAAAACAAATCCTAGGCTCACTGCTGTGGTCTTGGCTCATGACCTGAGGGACAGGAGAGTGAATCTAGATGCATCTAATGTCCATCATAGACTTTTAGCAGCTGTAAGAAAAGCCCGAAAACCTGTAAAGAAACAACTTCTTACACAACCAACGCGTAAGAAATGCCTCTTATGGGCGCGTGCTCAATGGAATTGGACACTGCAAGACTGGAAAAAAGTTGTTTTCTCTGTTGAGACTCATTTTGAAGTGCAAGGTCAGAAGGTTCAGTAAGTGCACTGAGCAAATAATGAACCTACAAATTCAGCACATTTTCAACAGACTGTAAAACACCCTGAGTAGAAATGTTTTGGAGTTGTTTCACCTATGAAGTTGTTTCACCTTTAATTCCAGTTGAAGGAGTGATGAAGAGTGATCAGTACATCACAGTATTGGTGAGAGTTGTTCGTAAACTCCAGAAAAGTTTTCTGGAAGGCGACAGAATTTTTCAACAAGATATAGCTACCTGCCACACTTCTAAGAAAGTGAAGAAATTCTTCAAAGATAACAATGTTTGTGTGCTTGACTGGCCACAATCTGGTATTAACACCATAGAATATTTGTGGGCTATTTACAAAAAGAGACTTGCAAACTTTGACCATCCCACAAAAGAACGTTTGATATTAGCTTTAATTCAAGTGTGGTTTGATGATTATCTCAAATGTATGTTCCAATCTTGTGGAGTCAATGCATAATTGTGTAATGGAATTTATAAAACAGAAAGAGGACATATTAAGTATTAAGAAATGGAAATTGGAAGTAATTTAGTGTTAAATTCATGTAAAATGTTGTGTTATTGTTCTGTTCTGATTAATTTGCATGGGACTTTTAAGCATTTAGGTAGTGAAAATGTCAAACGACCAAGTAGGATGATATTATATTATTGCCAAATGATAGATTTGCTTGTAGAAAACATGAATAATCTCATTTGGTAACTAAACTTTAAGATATTGTTTTTACGTAAATTATTAGTTGCTTTAAGTAGCGTGCAACACGCTTTGGGCGTCTGTTTGAATTTATTGATTATGTAATAGTTACTGTTATTATGCAATATGCTGTTACATATGAGAAGGTGATTTAAAGATGTGTTTTTGTTGTTACACTCCAAGTTTTACACTATAATATTTAACTTTGTTATTAACACTGCTTCTATATGTTGCTTATGTTTGAATTTTTGCCTCGGCTGCGTCAGTAATGTTTGTAGAGTCACGTTTCTTAGTCAGGGCGCGGTATGACAATGATTGTAGACATCACAGAATTTACGTTTTTAAATTCACTTTCTTTTATTAATTCTTGCACATTTTTATAAAGCAGTACACTTTTTAAGAACTGTGAGAATCTTCAATACTTTTACTTAATGCATATACATATTTTTACGATTCACACGTAATATCTCTGTAGAGAACACATCTTCCATCTGGTCACTACCAAGGTTTACCAGCAACTGAGCAACTTTCAACGGTCAAAAGCCATAAGCTTCGGTATTTCAAGTCTCTGATTGGCTAATTCTAGTCCAATAGAATATCTGCATTTTACTTAAAGCTTTTTCTTTGCTAGTAATTGGCTAATTTTAAACTGTCAGAGAAATTACATTATCGTTGCTTTAATCATGACTAGTAATTTTCAAATACTGTAACTCATTATTTTCACAAGGTTACCTCATTACCTCATTGTTAGCAACTTAAAACTTATTATTCTCACAGCTCTTGCATTATTAAAGTATGTAATGTATTCACATAACATTATTAAAACATGTTTACAATAAAAAAAATCTGATGTGTTACACTCACATGACTCTCTACTCTTGTACAAACTATTTATACAAACGCTTATTCTCCATCTACTTCATGTTAATCGAGATAAACATTTGCAGACTCTATCTTATTGCTAATTTTCTTGTAGATGTAGGGGAATATATATTTGCAAGGGATTTATAGAAATACAGTAGCCTTTAAGCATATACATATCTCTTAATAGCTGGTTGCTAGGTGCAGCACCATTCCCTTTGCCACAGATTAATACTCTTTGCATATCCAAGACAAAAAAATGAATAACGAATTCCCATTTGAGAAAATGTATAAGTATTGGAAAATTTAAGGGAATAGCAAGCAATATCTCGAAAATGGTTCACTCAACAAAAAAAATGTATATGACATAAATTGTGTATTTTAACGCGATCTACATTTTTTGTGTAGTAAAATTTTGTCTATCTCTTATGGTTTACCAGTTATGCAAAAGTCGTTCACAATGGATAATACTTTTGGAGACATTCCCAGGAAATTCAAGATTTACATTTTATTTGTCATAAAAATATCTTAAACATATGATATTTTAATCAAAATCGTTAAGAGCCATTTTTGAGAAAATTAAAATTTTCGAAAAATCTTCCATGTAAAGGGTACTCTGGGGTGGGGGATTTTCTTGAAAACCTTCGTGTCACAACCTTGGAAGATACTGAACCTAAATACCAAGTTTGGTGATTATCCGACTGTTTGTTTCTGAGTTATGCTGTTCACAGACATACAGACACACACACGGACATGTTTCCAAAAATGCTTTTTTTGGATTCAGGGGGTCTCAAAACATGTATTTCCAGTGAAATCTCGGTATCGAATTTTTGGGTGGAATACAATACTTCCCCTACTTACTATACGTAGTAGAGAAAGTAATAAGCATTTGCAATGACTGTTACATACATTTTAAGTAATTATTACATACATATTGTTTCAAGACGGGCTGTTATTGAATTTACTTATTATATAATAAAATTGAAATTATTCAGGTATTAAAATACTGCCTCAACTTTACATTTCAACCAGAATAACTATAGAAATCTTGAGGGCTATCTGTATGTGTAAAAAACTAACAGTGCGATCTACCTTGGAACTTTACAGGTATCAACCACTGCCTTGTTAATCTTTATTGTTCAGTGTCATTTGTGCAATATTTAATAATCTTTTTACTCCAAATAAGCCTCAAACTGAAATACTTTATGCTATTGCAGCCGACCATCTTCATGTTTGATTAACTTTCTCCTCAATGGACGATCTGTAATGTTGGAGATGCCACGAAAAGCAGGTGGAAAGATGATCTCACATCTGTTGGCAGCACATGGCGGTGAGATTTTCATACACACTCTGGTCACAGCTAGAAGTGTGTTGGAGGATCCCCCTTCAATCAGCGAGGGATGTGGCGGCAGGGTCACAGATTACAGAATACCGGTAAAGTATATTGCAAATACTTCTATATAAAATGTTTCACTTTAATGTGCAGATATTAAAAACATAAGTGAATTGGTAAAACAGACCATTGCATGAGCTGATACCTTCCTGAAGGCGATTGGCTCACTCTGGGCAGCATGGACCATGTTCAAGTAAATCACTTTGGAAGTAAAGTTTACTAAAGAAGTCTATATTACAAAAGCAGATTAGTGTGGGAGCAATTTACTGCAGAAGTAATATTGGAGAGCTCAATTACAATTTATTTTTTTAGTTTTGACTACTGAAGTAAGAGCTTATTACTCCCAGAGTATTGTTTTGTTTGCGCGATTTACTTGAAGCAATCATGGATAAGGTTAGTGCGATAGGAAAAGGGGAGAAAATGTTGGTGAAAGAGAGAAATATATGTTTGTAGAGGTAAAGAAAATCCATTTAAACAATATAGGGTAGTGTGCACCAACCTAGAGTAAGCTTTACTGTCGTAGTAAACTACTATTCAAGTCAACACTCTGCGACTTCCATACAAGAGTAAACTACTTTTAAAGCATTTTACTCCTTTCACATACTCCCAGATTAAGTTACTGCAGAAGTAAATGTCAGAGAGCATCATCATGTAGTATGTTCCTACAGGATTAAATAGAGTGCAAATGTAGGTTAAAATTTACTCTTGCAACTTGGATGGATGTTGATTGAACTAAAATACTGTATCGTGTTTGAAGGAAGATATTTTGACATGTTCATGAATTACTTAGATTATATTGATGATCTCGATGAAGAAAACAGAGATTATTTGGGTTACATTGATGATCTCGACAAAGAAAGCAAAGGAAATACGATAGTGGTATGCGAGAACCATATGATACTTATACAGAGAGAGATACAATGAATATTTCGGTGTTAGGAAAGAATGTTTTACATGCCTTTTGAACCTGCTTGGAGAGTTTATTTAAAGGTGAGTCGAAATTGTTACACTAACATCACTTAAGTTTACTCACTTAACATGTTTCGGGAAACCGTTGTTCCCATCCTCAGAAGGTTAACTCGTCGACTGGCCCGTGTTGTTGGTATTTCCGTTTTTTGGACTGGATCCTGTGGTGGCATCTTGTGGTGGAGAAATGTACTTCCAGAGAGGATTTGGTGGCGGCAAATCAAAATTCATTAGATGTGTGTTGTGTTTTAGAATGGTGATCTTCTCCCATGCATCTAATTCGGCTGCAAATTTGGCTGGTTTGACTAATGTAATATTGGGTTTGATGTTGTGATTAGTGATCCAAAAATGGTGTGAAACTGCAGATTTGTCCATTTGTTTGTATTTAATACATCTCATGTGCTCCTTTAGCCTAGTTTCTAAGTTTCTTTTTGTCTTACCAATGTATACTTTATTGCAATCTGAACAATTGATTTTATAGATTCCAGCTTTTTTGTCTTGTGGAATGGGGTCTTTTAACTTGTTACAAAGTAATTTCTCTATGTTAAATTTGTTCTGTGGAGCTAGGCTGATGTTATGTTTCATGAAAATCTTCTTAAATTTGTGAAATGTTCTTGGGTGGTATGTGAATTTCTTGAACTTTAGTTCTTTATCTTGCTGGCTGAGATTAGTTGTGTTTCTGATGTGCATCTGTCGTTTGAATTTTGCAATTTTTTTGTCAATAGTTGCTTTGTTGTACCCATTATGTATTGCTGTGTCTACTATATGCTGGTATTCTAACTGGTATTCTTTTTTATTTAAGGGGGTATATACCAGTCTATGTGTTAGGCTGTTTAGTACTGCATGTTTGTGTGTGGTTGGATTGAAACTCTTATTTTTTTTTATGTAATTAGTAGAGTGTGTTGGCTTCCTGTATATGCCAAAGGTTAGGTTCTTTTGTTCTCTGATGATTTTTAGGTCTAAAAATGGTAGCATGCCTTCTTTTTCTATTTCTATGGTGAATTTTATTGATTGGTTCTGTAGGTTTAGTAAGGCTAAGGAGTCTTGTATGAACCTATTAGGGACAACAGCGAAGATGTCGTCAACATATCTGTGCCAAACTTTAAACATGTATGGAAAGGAAGTTGTTATGTGTATTTCTAAGTAGCTCATAAATAAATCTGCCAAGAAGGGTGAAAGTGGGTTGCCCATGGTTAGACCAGTTGGTTGTTGATAGAACTTCTTATTGAAACTAAAACAATTTTGTCCAATGCATAAATTGGTAAGTTGTATGAGGTCTTCTATTTCTTCTTCAAGTAGGTTAATCTGCTGTAGCCATTTCTTTAATTGACGCAGGAGTTGATCTGTAGGGACACTTGGAAATAGTGCAGTGACATCAAAGGAAACTAATCTGTCTTCTGGTTCGAGTTCCAGGGATTTTATCTTCTGTATTAAATCTTCTGAATTCATTATGTTTTTGCTGTTGAATTTTGGTAGTGAAGAGAATCTCTGTACTAACCATTTTGCCAGTTTGTAGGTAGGAGAATCAATATTGCTGACGATTGGTCTCATCTTATTACCCGGTTTGTGTATCTTAGGTAGAGCATACATTCTTGGTAAAATGGGGTGGTCTGGTTTTAATCTAGATTTATCAGTGTCTGTTATAGTTTTGCTTTCCTGGATGGTTTGATTGAAGGCTTTTAAATGTGATTTTAATGGGTCTTCTTGAATTTGTATGTAGTTTTCTTGTTGCAGCATATTTTCTACTCTGGTAATATACTCTGGTATATACCAGCCTAACACATAGACTGGTATATACCCCCTTAAATAAAAAAGAATACCAGTTAGAATACCAGCATATAGTAGACACAGCAATACATAATGGGTACAACAAAGCAACTATTGACAAAAAAATTGCAAAATTCAAACGACAGATGCACATCAGAAACACAACTAATCTCAGCCAGCAAGATAAAGAACTAAAGTTCAAGAAATTCACATACCACCCAAGAACATTTCACAAATTTAAGAAGATTTTCATGAAACATAACATCAGCCTAGCTCCACAGAACAAATTTAACATAGAGAAATTACTTTGTAACAAGTTAAAAGACCCCATTCCACAAGACAAAAAAGCTGGAATCTATAAAATCAATTGTTCAGATTGCAATAAAGTATACATTGGTAAGACAAAAGAAACTTAGAAACTAGGCTAAAGGAGCACATGAGATGTATTAAATACAAACAAATGGACAAATCTGCAGTTTCACACCATTTTTGGATCACTAATCACAACATCAAACCCAATATTACATTAGTCAAACCAGCCAAATTTGCAGCCGAATTAGATGCATGGGAGAAGATCACCATTCTAAAACACAACACACATCTAATGAATTTTGATTTGCCGCCACCAAATCCTCTCTGGAAGTACATTTCTCCACCACAAGATGCCACCACAGGATCCAGTCCAAAAAACGGAAACACCAACAACACGGGCCAGTCGACGAGTTAACCTTCTGAGGATGGGAACAACGGTTTCCCGAAACATGTTAAGTAAGTAAACTTAAGTGATGTTAGTGTAACAATTTCGACACACCTTTAAATAAATTCAATACACATCACTGTTTCTAGCTTCTTTTCATTACAATACATACTGCTTGGAGAGTATTTACAACAAAACTCAGACAGGAATTCAGCTGTATAACCCAAACCGCAATTATTGTTATGCGTCCCACGAGTGTTTTGTATCTGAACATTTCAAATGCTTAAGCCGGCATTACGATGAATGTAACGTGACAGTCTAACGCTGTATTAAATTATATTTAGAATTGACTAAATGCAACATAACTCAAGAGTTATGCAATGTCAAACTTTTCCTTCCCATTATGTTAAGTTTGATGTCTCGTAATTAGAACCAATCGGCATGAAGCACTAGCTCGAAGTAATAAAAGAACTATCAATCAAGAGTCATTCTCATTACATTAAGTGTATACCAATTAGACCTTTAGTTTATCAGCATTTCTTAGCTTCATGTCACATTAACCCATTAACGCCTAGCATTGCCATATGGTAACTCACGTAACACAGTGTTAAAGTTGTTATTGTGTTTTCAAAAATTACGCTGGAGGTTTGGTACTGCTGCTAATCACTCTGTAAAGGAACTGCATTTACGACAATATAGTGTTTATTGCCGTGTTTGTTACAATAATAACGTACAAATTGTTCGAAAACTGCTATCGCTGAATGTGGAGCAGAAACGGACATCCGTTTCGAGTAAGTATATTTTTATATGCTTAGAGTTATTATGTGGATTATTTATTGGTAGTATATTTATTTATATAGTGCAATATATATTCTCTGAGAGTTACAAGGTGATTCAGAAAAAAACAGTGAAATTATGGGTTCCTAATTCCAATGTTACCATATGGCAACGCTAGGCAGATATACTCAGTAAGACGTATATTTCACTATGTTGTTTCAGGAAAGGCCTTTCACTTACTGAAGCACTGGAGATAATTTACAGTGATGATATTGATGGTGGTATGTTAATTGAATCACCAGTATCAAACGTACACACAGATGAGGATTCTGGAAGTGAGGATGAAGGCAGATTATCTGACAACCTGATATCTCACCAATTGCTGGCTAATGCTGAAATAAGGTTACCAAACAACAAAAGAATAGATGTTGACCAAAACGAGTACAACCCATTGGACAGCCATCAACACCAGAGGCAGCTGCACACATGATGCTAGATGTGGCCATTCAGAACAGCTGGATTTTGTACAATAAAGCCAGAAGACAAAGAATACCTCAGCTGGATTTCTAAAGAAAAATGGCTACCATCTATCTCAACAGATACCAAGGAGTTGGAAGACCAGCAGCTTCACGGATATCTCTTAGCGATTGTATATCAGATTCTACAAGATTTGACAGAACTGGCCACCTTGTCCAGCCAACGGAAGGAGGTAAAAGGAAAAGATGTGCTAATGACAACTGTAAATCAAGTGCAAGATCAACATGCTTGAAGTGTAGTGTTGGATTGTGCATCAACTGCTTTATTCCCTTTTATACTCATTAGATTTTGAGTGATTTTTACAAATGCAGAAAATACTGATCTACCTATGTATACCATAAGTGCATTTTTGTGGAGTTACACAATATGTTTTAATACTTAGATCAAATTGTTAAATTACCTTTAAATAATGTAGAATAGTAACCTGCTGAAGATTCAGAATACAATTTCTTAATGAAAATTTTACATCATAAAACTAGGTAGTGGAAGCGCCTAGCGTTACCATATGGTAACGCAAATATTTTCAAAACTGGTAAATGAATACTTATTTTTATATTTTATTCACTACATTTGTGTTACTCAGAGACATAATAAACTAGAAAACCAATAAAAATTAACAAAAAAAAATAATTCAGGTGTTAATGGGTTAAGTATGAGGCAGTATTTTAATACCTGAATAATTTTAATTGTAATTTAAAATAGGTAAATTCAATAACAGCCCGATTTGAAACAATATGTATATAATAATTATTTAAATTGTATGTAACAGTCATTTCAAATGCTTATTTTTATTGTAAATATATTTTATTAATGTTATATGAATACTTTATATACTCTAATGCAAGAACTGTGAGAATAATAAGTTTTAGGTTGCTAACAATGAGTAATAATGAGGTAATTGTAGCAATAATGTGTTTAGAGTTTGAAAATGTACTGGTCATGATTAAAGCGACGATGACGTAGTTTCAGTGACAGTTTTAAAATTAGCCAATCAACAGCAAAGAAAAGTTTTAAATTAAATGCAGATATTCTATTGGACTAGAATTAGCCAATCAGAGACTTGCATTACCAAAGCTTAAAGTTTTGACCGTTGAGGTTATTCAGTTCCTGGCGAGACGTGGTAGTGTGTAGATGGAAAAATGTGTTATCTACGAGTGTTTAGTAAAAACAGATATATGCGTCAAGTGAGTGTATAAAAGTTTCTCACAGTTCTTTTTAAAAGTGTAGTGGTTTATAAATATGTGCAAGAAGTTAAAATAAAAGTGAAAATTTAAAAGTTTAATTCTGTGACGTCTACAATAATTGTCATTACCACACCCTACCCAAGATAAATGACTCTAAATTAAGACTGACGCAGCCGAGGCAGATTCAAACAGCAATATTGCGTAAGCATTAAATTCAAACCGATGCCCAAAGAGTGATACAAACAACTATTAATACATATAACATTTCTTCAAGTTTGCATAAATATATTACGCAATATTACGCAACAACAGCAGCTAAAAATAATAAGGGAACCAACCATCTACTTCAAATTGGCTCCCATACGTGGGGCAGTTAAACATAAAGCATTTGGAGAAAATAACTTCAAGTAAAGTTCGTCATAATTCCGGCATTACAGGCGATCTTGTAAATAAACGTTCACCATGCAACTGATGGTTGTGTATTTCATTGCGTTGTTAGAGCACTTTTGAGGTTAAGAGCTAGGTACCTACACAGAAATATACATGAGTGTTCAGAAAATAAAAGGCAATTCTTCTTCTTGCAGATTCCCACACCTGTGAGTGGAATTGACTGCACGTTGTTACTATTTTGTGCCCATCCGTGAATATGGTGAACTTTTACGAAATTGGAAGGGGTATTTCTCCATTAACACAGAAGTGATCTGTGATGCAAAATGAAGATATCAAGCATTGTTTCCAGAATTTTAAGCTGCTCTTCAGTACGGTTCCCATCGCTTGAAGCATTAAATTCGTCCATCACAACTTTCCAGCATTTCTCCTCCAGCATCTTTATAACGTGTTTTTTATACTCATATTGTTAACTGGATTTTTTTTATTTCTACCAACAAACATTTATCTCTTTCGCTAACGTTTGCCCCCTTTTCCTATCAAATATAACCTTATCCATGATTGCGTCAAGAAAATCACACAAACAAAACAATACCTCCAGGAGTAATGAGCTCTTGCTTCTGTAGTTGTAACTAAAAGAGTAAATTGTAATTGAGCTCTCCAACATTGCTTCCAGACTAATTCGCTCCCGTAGTATCCAACTTCTGTAGTACAGACTTCTTTATTAAATGTTACTTTCAAAGCAATTTACTCCAACATGGTGCACGTTGCCCATAGAGTGCAAAAACATATGTAAAGATGCTGGAAGAGAAATGCGTGGAAAAGCTTAATGCTTCAAGGAACGGAAAACATACTGAAGAGCAGCTTAACTTAATCTTCATATTTGCATTGTAGATCAATTGCATGTTGATGGAGAAATGCCCTTTCCAATTTCAGAAAATTTCATCATATTTACTGGATGGGCACAAAATAGAAACATGTGTGCAGTCAGTTGCACCCACAATGTGCAAAAGTGAAGAAAAATTGCCTTTTAGTTTCTGAAAATTCCTGTATATTTATTTATGTGCCTTGCTCTTAACCTCCAAAGCACTGTAAGAATGCCATGAAAGTTAATAGCCTTAGGTATACTGTGAACATTTATAATATTGTTGGTAAATATCTGAAATGTTCTGATATGAAACACTTGCAGGACACAATTACAGTGGGTGATACAGCATAATTCCTTTCTAAGTTTTGTTGTAAATACTCTCCAAGCAGGTTCAAAAGGAATGTAAAAGATTCTTTCCCAATACCAAAACGTTCCTTGAAAATGAAGAAGTATTAAGCTTACGTAATTATTATTATGTATATTTGCAAAAGTGTGCTGTTATGTAATTATTTAGCCCCACGTTGAGGGATGCCACTTTGAGAAAGTATTGTATTTGTGAGATGTGAGAATCCCCGTGTATGTGCGTCACTTTGAAGAAGTATTTAACTTACGTAATGAAGATACACTTTGATGTTATTTGATGCTTGGGACGCCTAACTTTATAGTGAAGATGATGCTTGTTTTACGTAATATTATTAAACTTACTTGCCTCGGCTCTTCAGTCGCACTATAGAAACACAAGTTCTTTTTAGGTTGTGATAAGTCAAGAATTAAAATACGTCATAGAATTTACTTTTTAAGTTTCACTTCTTTTTATTTCTCTTTATACTTGCACATTTATACACAACACTTTATAAAAGAAAAACTGTGAGCACTTTATATATTCTAGCGGAGAACACAATTTTTACCATCCGTACTCTACAACATCTTACCCGCGACTTTTACGTCTGCTCTCTATAACATCTTGCCCGCGTCTGACTAAATTCAACGGTAAAAATCTTATAGCTTCGTTAATGCCAGTCTCTTATTGGCTAATTCTAGTCCAATAGAATTTAACTATTCAAACTAAAATCTTTCTTTACTTTTGATTGGCTAATTCCAAATTGTAAGCGAAATTACGTTATTACCGATCTTTTCATAACCAGTATTTTTTTAAATTCCAAACACATTATTGTCAATAAAAATTACATTATTACCTCATTATTAACATTCTAAAACATATTATTCTCACAGTTTTTGCACTATTACAGTATATAAACATTTACATATCACTAATGAATGTGTTTACAATAAAAAATAAGTATTTACAATGACTTTACATACAATATAAATAATTATATAATACTGTTTTCAAGGTGGGCTGTTATTGAATTTAATTATAATAAAACACAATTAATACCATTTAGGCATTAAAATACTGCCTCAAATAAACTCTCTCTCTATATAAGTATCACATGGATATCACATATGCACAATCACATTCATGTTTTCTTCATCAAGGTGATCTAGGTAATTGCTGTTTTCTTCATGGAAATCATCAATTTAATCTAAGTAATCCATGAACACATCAAACTATCTTCCTTCAAATACGATACAGTATTCAGTTCAATCGACTGGTTAGTTGCTCCATCCAGGTCGTGAGAGTAGATTCTAACCTATATTTGTGCTCTATTTAGTTCCGTAGTAACATACAACATGACGGTGCTCTCCGACATTTAATTCTGCAGTAATTTACTCTGGGAGTATCTGAACGGAGTAAAATACTTCAGAAGTAGTTTACTCTCGAATGAAAGTCGCAGGATGTTGACTTGAATAGTAGTTTATTATGAAAATGAAGCTTACTCTGCATTGGTGCATGCTGCCTTCTCTCTTTCACCGGGAGGGTGACCCTGAGTTAAAGCTTGAGTTTATGCTGTCCAGATCTTGACTGAGGTTTGGCCACTAATACAGGCACTAGCGAACAGTAGCAGTGCAGCATTGCCTCATATGGACAATACACCTCGCTGCTGCTAAAACACTGATTGCAATATCATGTGCGTGCATGCGCATTTCATATTTCAGAAAAGCAACAAGTAGCTAGGTTAAAAGGCGACATTTTGTATAGTATGAACTTAAATGGTCCACTCTGTATAAAAGGGCACATAAGATGAATAAACTGGGAGCTGTTAATATGCTTAGCTCCATAAAATGACTTTTACATGAAGCAGATCTTTTTGCATCTGAGTGCCTTTTTTGCCATTTAAATACTATTATTAATTTAACTGTACACAAAAAATTTATATTAAACATAAATGTTTATAAATGAAAATAGTTTTACCTAGTCTAAAATCGCAATCTGTACTCACAGAAGGATAGTTTGACAATAAATATAGTAGTGAGAAAATGGTAAATAAATTATCATTCCCACAAACTCAATACACAGACATAATTTAATTGAATCTTGAGTCAGTGGATACACTAAAACTTCACTTACTTGAAATTAATCAAACATGTTTTGAAAGCAATGCTTGCTTTCATCTTCAGCTTTTTCAGCCTGAGCATGGCAGGAATTCGGGCCCATAGGTGTAGATGGAGTGGAAGTGGTGTCATTTGAGGCAGTATTTTTAACACTTAAATGATTTCAGTCAAATTATATAATATATAAATTCAATAACAGCCCGCCTTAAAGCAATATGTGTATGTAACAATATATAAAAAGTATATATTACAGTCATTGTATATGTTTGTATTATTGTATACATGTGTAATAATGTTATGTGAATGTATTATGTAATTTAATAATGTAGGAGCTGTGAGACTAATAGGTTAAAAGTTGCTAACAATGAGGTAGCCTTGAGGCAATAATGAATTTGAAAGTTTAATAATACTACTAGTCATTCTTGGAGCAACAATAATGTAATTTTTGTGACAGTTTATAAAATAGCCAATCAACAACCAGAAAAAAGCTTAAGTTAAATAAAAGTATTCTATTGGATTAGGAATAGCCAATCAGAGACTTGAAATACAGAAATTTACAAATTTAGGCGCTAGAAATCAAGTCAGTTGCTTGTAGACAGCGCTCGTAACTGGACGCGTTGGTCGTAGACAGTGTTCCTAACAGACGCAAGATGTGTCCTCGAGAAATTTAATACGTATTAGTGTGAGACAAAAATAGTTTACGTGTTAAAAAGTGCAAGTAATTAACAAAAGAATCTCACAGCTCTCTATATCAGTAAGTGTTGTTTAAATTGTGTCAAACATTAATAAATGGAGTGAAGAAAAACTTAAAATCTGTGTAAGCCTACATTCTTCAGTTGCACCACCTCCCTGCTAAGAAATCCATGTCTCTAAAAAATAATACTGACACAGCCAAGGCAAACATAAATATAATATTTAAAGAAGCAGTCAAAATATAATAAATCATCTTCAAACTGACTTTCCATATGTAGCAGCAACAAACATTCTTCAAATTGGCTCCCAAAATGTGGGGCAAATAACAATGTCTTCAAATCTGGTATGTCCATGAGAAGCTGCTTAGATTATGAAGAGGAATATTTAGCGATGTTTTTGATGTGAGATGTTTCTTGTAAACCCCACGTTTTGCGCCAATTTGAAGAAGTATTGTTCTTCAACTTGCAGTTTGTAGGTTACGTAATTATTATTAAGGTTATGCAATGAAGATACACTTTGATATTGTTTGATTTTTAGGATGCCAAACTTTATAGTGTAGATGATGCTTGTTTTTACGTAATATTATTAGTTATTTGCCTCGGTTGCTTTCAGTCGCACTATAGAAACACGAGTTCTTGTAGGGTTGTGATAAGACTCAAATTATAAGACGCCACACAAAATATTTTTTTATTTTTTACTTCTTTTTATTTCACTTTATATTTGCACATTTTTATAAACACAACACACTATAAAATAAAACTGTGAGCACTTAATACATTTTTTTGCGGAGAACACAAATTTTATCATTTATACTTTACAACATTTTTACCCACGACTTTCACGTCTACTCTCTACAACTTCATGTCCGCAATTCTTACGTCTGCTGTTTACTACATCTTGCCCGCGACTTTCACGTCTGCTCTGTGTAATATCTTGCCCGAGACTGATTAGATTCAATGGTAAAAACCTTTAGCGTCAGTAATGCCATTCTCTTATTGGCTAATTGGCTAGAATTTAAGTATTCAAACTAAAAATCTTTCTTTACTTTGGATTGGCTAATTCCAAACTGTAAGCGAAATTACGTTATTACCGATCTTTTTCATAACCAGTACTTTTAAAACTCCAAACACATTATTGTCACCAAAATTACATTATTGCCTCATTATTAACATAGTATTCTCACAGTTTTTGCACTATTAGAGTATATAAACATTTACATATCACTAATAAATATGTTTAGAATAAAAATAAGTATTTACAATGACTTAACATACAATATATATAATAATTATATACATATTGTTTTCTAGGTGGGCTGTTATTGAATTTAATTAATAAAAAATACAATTAATATCATTTAGGCATTAAAATACTGCCTCAATTATTGAGTGGCAGGATTTCAAAATTCATTATGGTTTTCATGCGTTTGATTATGTTTATGTTTTCCAAACTTTTAGTTCTGTTGGATTGGTGGTGCATTTCAGGAGTCTGACTTTGGGGTTGATGTGGTTTGTGATCCAAAAGTGGTTTGCTACGGCAGTTTGTCCATGTGTTTGTTGGATAAACATCTGAAGTGTTCTTTCCTTCTGTTTCATTATTTCTTTTTGTTTTGCCAACATACACCAAGTCACAATTTTCACAGTTTATTAGGTTAGATGCCAGAATTTTGTTCTTGTGGAATTTTATCTTTGACAGGGGAAGGTGGTAGGCTGTGAATTGTGTGTTTATTCTGTAGTGCCAATGATATGTTGTATTTTTTGAAGATTTTATTAAATTTATGATTAAGCTGAGGATGGTGTGTGAATTTTATAAATGGTATGGTTCCTGCATGCACAAGGTTGTATTTTCTCTTAAGGCTTTTTTGTTTGATTAATTTCAAGTAAATGAAGTTTTAGTGCATCCACTGACTCAAGATTCGATTAAATTATTGTTTTGCTTGACTGTTGAAGTTGTTGTTGTGTTATGTAATATATTTTACGTAAATTATTTAGCTTCACACATTGGAAGCTAACTTGAAGTAATGTTCTTGGAGTTTACTTTGTTTAAGAAGTTTGCAACACACTTTGGACGTCGGTTTGAAGTTATTGATTACGTAATAGTTGCTGTTGTTATGCAATATGCTGCTACGTACGAGAAGCTGATTTTAAGATGTATTTTTATGTTGTTACACTCCAAGTTTTACACTATAATATTTAACTTTGTTATTAAAACTGCTTCTATATATTATTTATGTTTGAATTTGCCTCGGCTGCTTCAGTAATGTTTGTAGAGTCATGTATCTCTTAGGCAAGGTGCGGTACGACAATAATTGTAGACATACACAGAATTTAAGTTGCTAAATTCACTTCTTTTTATTTTATCCTTTGCACATTTTAATAAAGCACTACACTTTTTAAGAGCTGTGAGATTCTTTAATACTTTCACTTAGCTAATGCATAAACATATTTTACGATTCACACGTAATATTTCTGTAGAGAACACATCTTCCATCTGGTCACTACCAAGGTTTGCCAGGAACTGAACATGTTTCGACCGTTAAACCCGTAAGCTTTGGTATTTCAAGTCTCTGATTGGCTAATTCTAGTCCAATAGAACATCTGCATTTTACTTAAAACTTTTCTTTGCTGTTGATTGGCTAATTTTAAACTGTTACTGAATTTACATTATCGTTGCTTTAATCATGACTAGTAACTTTCAAACTCTCAAACTTATTATTGCCTCATTGTTAGCAACTTAAAACTTATTATTCTCACAGCTCTTGCATTATTAAAGCATGTAATGTATTCACATAACATTATTAAACATGTTTACAATAAAAATAAGCACTTGCAATGACTGTTACATACAATTTAAATATTTATTACATACATATTGTTTTAAGGCGGGCTGTTATTGAATTTACTTATTATAAAATACAATGGAAATTATTCAGGTATTAAAATACTGCTTCACTCTCTATAACTTCGCATAACACTTCAATTGCACAGACGCAATTTGAAGTAGTGCTTTGCTGTCATCAATAAAAGCTACAACTCCAATGAAAATAAATCCCCATAAGATGCAGAGTGAGCAAGATTATCCTATGTAAAAAGTTTTATGTATCATTTTAGGGAAGAATAAAAGAAACCAAAGTTTATATGTATTTTCCTTGCAGGATTTTGGCGTGCTGATGCAAAATAACAAACTTGTGCCCTTGAAACGAAAATTTGGTGAAATAGAGGCAGAAACTCCTCTAAGCAGAATGCGGGCTCGTCTTGATCGACACACAAAATACTGGCCAATTACAATATCATCAACTTTTATATTTAACCTAAAAAATGTAAGTAAATCAAGTTTAACAATTAAATTTAATATTGCTGATTACCTACTGTATATTTATTTGTATGCATGCTGCCAGTGCACATATTAATTGTGATTCGTCTTTGTTTTCTCTCTGATCTTTTTACTTTCTGTACTACGTATAGTAAGTAGGGGAAGTATTGCATTCCACACAAAAATTCAATACCGAGATTTCACCGGAAATACATGTTTTGAGGCCCTCTGAATCCAAAAAAGAAACATTTTTAGAAAAAGGACCATGTGTCTGTAAACAACATAACTCAAAAATGAAAAGTTGGATAAATACCAAACTTGGTATTTAGGTCAGTATCTTTCAAAGATGCAACACGATTTTCAAGAAAATCTCCCCACCCCAGACTACCCTTTATATGGAACGTTTTTAGAAATTTTTTATTTCTCAAAAATTTCTCTAACGATTTTGATTAAAATATAATATATTTAAGATATCTTTATGACAAATGAAATGTATATCTTGAATTTTCTGGAAATGTCCCAAAAAAGTCTTCTTTATTCTGAATGGCTTTTGCATAACTGGTAAACCGAAAGAGATAGACAAAATGTTTCTACACAAAAAGCTGTTTGCAATTAAACAAGCTGTGATTTATGTTTTGAATACTCGACGCTCAAAGTTATTTGTTATATACTCAGATTCCAAAAGTGCACTACTTGTAATAAACAATCTGTCATCAACCATATTCTTATACAAGAAATTCAATCACTACTTCATAGAGCCAATAAGCAAGGAAAGCAAGTGTCTTTAATATGGATTACATCCTACATTGGAATACAAGGCAACGAATTGGCCGATCAGGCAGTAAAAGAAGCCACTAAACATCCATTAAGTGACCCAGCTATAACTACACCAATCCATGATGTTATCTCAGCCATTAAAAAGAAGCTCTACCAACAATGGAAGACAGGATGGCTTGACTCCACGAAAAGCAAACTCCATGATACAATATCAAGTTTTTCGACACATCTTTCCAGACAAGACCAGGTTTTAATATCCCGACTGAGAATGGGCCATACCAAGATCACGCACAGTTATCTTCTTTCAAAGGACCAACCACCCATCTGCCACCAGTGTAACATACTGTTAACGACGAAACATATAATTGTGAAATGTCCACAATACTATCAATGCAGACAACACTACCAGATACCCAGTGATTTACAAACAGCATTCAACTATTCAATATACCCTAAGATAGTTGAGTTTTTCAAAAGCATAAATTTATATAAAAGTATATAATGTTCAATCAGTTTGATTAATTATAGTGTCACAATTTTATACTAGGTCATTGTAATGGTTCAAAACTGCCAGTATGTTAAATAACCTCACTGTTTATTGTTAAATATTTATTTTAAAAGTTGTAAAGTGGCTGTATGATTAATATGTTAAAGCAACTATAAACTTTCAACATTTAAAACAAAAAAAAATGTGGATCTTGCTAAAACACACAATTTGTGTCACATACATTTTTTTGTTGAGTGAACCATTTCCAATATATTCCTTGTGATTTGTTTGAATTTTCCAATACTTATACTTTCTCTACTCTAGTACTAATTATTTTTACAAACACATATTCTCCATTTACTTAATGTTACTCGAGATATCGAGATATTAATCTTATTGCTAATTTTCTTGTAGATGCAAGGGGAATTGCTAGGCTTTAAGCGATAGTCAAATATTTTAAGAGCTGGTTGCTATGTGGCACATTCCATTCTCTTTGCATGTCCAGGACATAAAAAATAGGAATAACAAATTCCCATTTGAGAAAAAGTATGAGTATTGGAAAATTCAAACAAATAATAAGGAATATCTTGGAAATGGTTCACTCGACAAAAAAAAATGTATATGACATATTGTGTGTTTTAATGAGATCTACATTTTTTGTGTAGTTTAAATTTATCTATTTCTTATGGTTCACCAGTTACGCAAAAGTCATTCAGAATGAAGAGAACAATTGAGGACATTCCCAGAAAATTCAAGATATACATTTTATTTGTCATGAAGATATCTTAAACATATGTTATTTTAATCAAAATCGTTGGAGCCATTTTTGAGAAAATAAAAATTTCCGAAAAAGTTCCATGTAAGGGCTAGTCTGGGATGGGGATATTTTCTTGAAAATCTTTGTCACATCTTTGAAAGATATTGAACCCAATTACTAAGTTTGGTATTTATTCGACTTTTTGTTTTTGAGTTATGCTGTTCATAGATACACATCCACACAGACAAATACACAGAACTTTTTCTAAAAAGTTAGAAAAAGTTGCGACGGTTTAATGTTATTTATATTTAACATTTTTTGTAGCCCCACGTTGTAGTGCCAATTTGCGGCGGTATACTTATAATGTTTGTGTATGTGTGTTTACTCAACGTGGTGAAGCCATTTTGTGACGTGATTCTTTGTTAGGTTTGTAGCTCCATCTGGTGTTAGCAATTTGCGGTAGTATTAGTGTTTGTTTGAAAGAATGCTACTGTTATTTTATTTAATTTTGGTTTACTGTCCTCCGGCTAGCTATGATCTTTTTGGTCGAGCACTTCTCTTTATACAGGTTGTGTAAACGGAAAGGAGTCTTTTATCCAAAGATAACACTGATGAAAGAATTTCTTTTATACTTTTATTGTCGAACACTTTCACTATCACATTTACACATTGATCTTGACACTCGCCAAACTGAAACTGTTATAATAACTTCATTACTGATCACTTTTAATTCGCGTACTTCAACTTTTTGTATAATTAACTTTACAACACTTGAGAGTTTTCATAACTCTGCTGGACTGAAGGCGACGTGTAGCATACAAATATTTTCGACGAACTGACTGGGTTTATCTCTAACCTAGCCTTTTTATACTCCTACACCCCGATATGCCTAAAGATTATAACTGAGCTGCTATTGACTGATAAAACGCGCCAACATTAGCGTCTATTTTTATATCCAATGAAAATTATGAATACATATGCTCTAGGGACAATGTTCCAGCAAATTCTACAGAAAAACGCGCCAACATTACGTAACTTCCTCGTCTCTAATAATGATAAACAGCTCACCCCCTCGGTGCATTATTGCACGCTATTATTGTCAGTTTCAGTAAGGCAGTATAGACCCACTTCTCAACAATAATTACAATCAACAAACATCTCAAATCAATGTCACACAAAAATGCATATTCATAATATAATCATTCTTTACATTTAAATAATTTATGATACAAATTACTGCATCAAAGTAAAATTAAAAACAATAAAATACATGAACATAACACAAGAAGTAACATGGATTATTATAGGTATAGTATAAATAAAAGTGAATCTCAAAAGGATGTACATTTTCTGGTAAAATCCCAATATCAAGTGCTTGCATGAAACACAATACAGGGTTATTCAAAAGTAAACAGCAGATTTCACAAATTTATTTCTCACAAACCACACAAGATGGAACCACAATTCCAACACCACTGGACTCGGGACATTTCAAAGTTTGGAATAGACCGCCTTGAAGTTCCATGGGTTGGTGCTGGGCGCAGCTCTGCCAGAAAATGGTGCTGACACCACAGAATGAGCATTTTGTGTCCTGCAATTGGCGAAATATGAGTCCATTGTGCAGGTACAACGTACTTTCCGAAAGCAGCACACATCAGCAGAGCATGTGGAGCATATTTGAGCAACGTTCAAATGAAGCCCTAGGGAGTCCACAACACGTGCAAGCCATGAACTGGCATTCCTCAACCGATGGTGTGGAGTGTTCTGAGACACTGTCTGCATCTGAAGCCTATAAGCTGCACTGAAACCCGAGGACTACAACAAAAGGTTCAACTTTTGCACTGCATTGTTAGGACTGACTGGTTTTTTTGGATGAAGCAACATTCCATCTTTCCAGGAAGGTGAATCGCCATAAGTGCACGTTTTGAGCACTGAAGCTCCTAAGGTTGCCGAAGCTCAATGTCTTCTGTACCATTTCTGTCCGCAAAGTTTATGGACCATTCTTTTTCGAGTGCACAGTTACAGGAAGGATTTACCTTGACATGCTAGAAAACTGGCTGCTTCCCCAACTGCATGATGATTTGCATGCAAGACGGCACCCCACCGCATTCCCACACTGAGGTCCAAGGTACCTGAACAACAGCCTTTAAGGACGCTGGATTGACAGAGGTAGAAAACACGACCATGTTCTTCCGTGACCGCTTAGGTCACCGGACCTTACCGCCTGTGATTTCTCTCTGTGGAGGTACATGAAAGACCATGTGTGTGTCTCACCACTGCCTGCTTCTCTTCAGGAACTGCAACAGCAAATTGTTGAGGCAGTGAGCTTCATAACGAGGGACCAGCTGATTCATGTGTGGCAAGAACTGAGCTACCATTGTAATGATGTAGGTTGAGTCACACTATTTACACTCACCGTCACTAATTAATAGTTATATAAAACAGAAATGTTTTCGAGGGCATTCGTCCTCATCGTCAGCGGCTGGGTGGCTAAGGGTCGCTTTCTCCCGTGTCCTCTTCTTCCTCATCCTGTGGATTCTGACCCTGTTGCCATCTGGTGTTGGGGGCACAAAGTTTTAACACATTGCTTACAGGCGGGATTTCAAAATTAATGACGTTGTTGCTGTTTTTGACGATGTATATTTTTTCCCAGATGTTCAATTCTATTGGTGTGGTGAGGGGTTTTAACAACTTTATACTTTGGCCAATGTTGTGGTTTTCTGTCCAAAAATGGTGTGATACAGCGGATTTTTCTATTTGTTTTAGTTTTATGTTTCGTTGGTGTTCAAAGTTTCTTTTAGTTTTTCCTATGTAGTATTTTTCACATTCCTCACAACTAATCTGGTAAATTCCGGATTTTAATGTGCTTGGGATGGTATTTTTGAGAGGTGTGTTTCGTAAGTTCTTCAAGCTGAATTTGTTCTGTGGAGCTAGTCTAATGTTAAATTTGTTGAAGATTCATTCAAATTTTCTAAAGGCCCAAGGGTGGTATGTGAATTTCTTGTATTTCCAATTTGTGTTTGAGAGAGGCGTTAGAGTGGTGGAATGTGAAATTGCCTTGAGTTTTTTCTTCTTGTATATCATGTTGCTTATGAGATCTGAGTTGAATCCATTAGTTATTGCTATTTTTTCTATATGTTGTTGTTCTTTTAAAAATTCTTCTTTGCTCAAGGGGACGCTATGCAACCGGTGGATTAAACATAAAACTAAAACAAATAGAAAAATCCGCTGTATCACACCATTTTTGGACAAAAAACCACAACATTGGCCAAAGTATAAAGTTGTTAAAACCAGTCACCACACCAATAGAATTGAACAACTGGGAAAAAATACACATCGTCAAAAACAGCAACAACGTCATTAATTTTGAAATCCCGCCTGTAAGCAATGTGTTAAAACTTTGTGCCCCCAACACCAGATGGCAACAGGATCAGAATCTGCAGGATAAGGAAGAAGAGGACACGGGAGAAAGCGACCCTTAGTCACCCAGTCGCTGACGATGAGGATGAATGCCCTCGAAAACGTTTCTGTTTTATATAACTATTAATTAGTGAAGGTGAGTGTAAAAAAGTGTGACTCAACCTACATCATGATGAATACTTCACTGTTATTAATGCTTCTGTTTTTAATCTTTACCGTTGTAATATTGGCCGTGCCACTCATGGTGCTCGTATTCAATGTGTCAATCTTTGAAACGTCCTGAGTCCAGTGGTGCTTGAATTGTGTTTCTATCTTATGTGGTTTGCGAGAAACAAATTTGTGAAATCTGCTCTTTACTGTGTAATAATCTTGTAATTCTATCATAGTTAAGCAATAGAATCATGAAAAGTTCAGAATTTTACTGATTTGTGATTTCAGTACATTGATCCAATGCCTGCATTGATGGTAAAAGAAGAGATCACCGACGAGGAAGTTGTTCAATGCAAACAAGTGATTTACAATCTAATAAGCTTAGAGGCAAAGCATGAATCTCTGCAAACTCCTAATATGGGTCAACGAGGAAAGGGTCCAAAAAGGTACATATTTCAAATTGCTTTAAATCAGCTGAATTGTCTATCTGTTTATTATATGGCTGTTTTTATTATGATGAAAACTTTTGAGGACAGTTTTGTCTCTCTCAATAAATGAATAAATTAAATTAAAATAAATAAAATTTTTTATTAAGTTCTAATTAATGTTTAGGGGGAATATAGCAGTGATGTCCAAATTGAACGTTTACTAGTAACGAATTAAAGACTATAACTGTTGAAAGCAAAAGGTATTTTGAGGCAGTATTTTTAACACTTAAATAATATCAGTGTATTTATTTAAAGGTGAGTCGGAATTGTTACACTAACATCACTTAAGTTTACTCACTTAACATGTTTCGGGAAACGGTTGTTCCCATCCTCAGAAGTTAATTCGACTGGCCCGTGTTGTTGGTGTTTCCGTTTTTTGGACTGGATCCTGTGGTGGCATCTTGTGGTGGAGAAATGTACTTCCAGAGAGGATTTGGTGGCGGCAAATCAAAATTCATTAGATGTGTGTTGTGTTTTAGAATGGTGATCTTCTCCCATGCATCTAATTCGGCTGCAAATTTGGCTGGTTTGACTAATGTAATATTGGGTTTGATGTTGTGATTAGTGATCCAAAAATGGTGTGAAACTGCAGATTTGTCCATTTGTTTGTATTTAATACATCTCATGTACTCCTTTAGCCTAGTTTCTAGGTTTCTTTTTGTCTTACTATGTATACTTTATTGCAATCTGAACAATTGATTTTATAGATTCCAGCTTTTTTGTCTTGTGGAATGGGGTCTTTTAACTTGTTACAAAGTAATTTCTCTATGTTAAATTTGTTCTGTGGAGCTAGGCTGATGTTATGTTTCATGAAAATCTTCTTAAATTTGTGAAAAGTTCCTGGGTGGTATGTGAATTTCTTGAACTTTAGCTCTTTAGCTTGCTGGCTGAGATTTGTTGTGTTTCTGATGTGCATCTGTCGTTTGAATTTTGCAATTTTTTTGTCAATAGTTGCTTTGTTGTACCCATTATGTATTGCTGTGTCTACTATATGCAATACATAATGGGTACAACAAAGCAACTATTGACAAAAAAATTGCAAAATTCAAACGACAGATGCACATCAGAAACACAACAAATCTCAGCCAGCAAGATAAAGAGCTAAAGTTCAAGAAATTCACATACCACCCAGGAACATTTCACAAATTTAAGAAGATTTTCATGAGACATAACATCAGCCTAGCTCCACAGAACAAATTTAACATAGAGAAATTACTTTGTAACAAGTTAAAAGACCCCATTCCACAAGACATAAAAGCTGGAATCTATAAAATCAATTGTTCAGATTGCAATAAAGTATACATAGTAAGACAAAAAGAAACCTAGAAACTAGGCTAAAGGAGCACATGAGATGTATTAAATACAAACAAATGGACAAATCTGCAGTTTCACACCATTTTTGGATCACTAATCACAACATCAAACCCAATATTACATTAGTCAAACCAGCCAAATTTGCAGCCGAATTAGATGCATGGGAGAAGATCACCATTCTAAAACACAACACACATCTAATGAATTTTGATTTGCCGCAACCAAATCCTCTCTGGAAGTACATTTCTCCACCACAAGATGCCACCACAGGATCCAGTCCAAAAAACGGAAACACCAACAACACAGGCCAGTCGAATTAACTTCTGAGGATGGGAACAACCGTTTCCCGAAACATGTTAAGTGAGTAAACTTAAGTGATGTTAGTGTAACAATTCCGACTCACTTTTAAATAAATTCAATACACATCACTGTTTCTAGCTTCTTTTCATTACAATATCAACGTAATATCAGTGTAATTATATAATATAAAATTTAATATCAGCCCGCTTAAAGCAATATTTGTATAATATAATATATAAAATGTATGTAACAGTCATTGTAATGTTATGTGAATGTATTATGTAGTTCTAACAATGTAGGAGTTGTGAGAATCGAAGCAAGCTGCTTTCCATAGCAAACAGAATTACAAAGTAGAAGCCGAAAGTTGCTAACAATGAGGTAACGTTGAGATAACAATAAATTAGAAAGTTTAATAAAGGCTACTAATAATTCTTGGAACAATAATGTAATATTTAAAACAGTGTATAAATAGCCAATCAAAAACTAGAAAAGCTTTAAGTTAAATAAAGGTATTCTATTGGTGTAGGCTTAGCCAATCAGAGACTTGAAATAGAGAAAAAGTACAAATTCAGGTGGCAGACGCTACAAGATTGCATATCTGATCGGTATGGTACGTGTTCAGTGTGAGTGAGAATGATATAAGGTTTACATGTTAAAAAAGTACAATTAACAATAATCTCACAGCTCTATAGTAGGATATATCAGTGAAGTGTTATTTAATCCTGTGAAGGATTAATAAAAACAAAGTTAAATACCATTATAATTTGTGTAAGCCTGTTCTTTAGCTGTACCAAGCCTGCTAAGAGATACGCGTTCTAAAAATACTACTGACGCAGCCAAGGTATACATACATATATATATAAATAAATAAACATTAAAATACAAAGTTGATTTTTTAAACGTGAGGTGAAGACCACCGGCAAAGTAAACGTGGGGCGAAAGCCACCAGAAACTTTGTAGTGTATGTGGGGTGAACACTCCAAAAATATTTTTGGATTCAGGCAGCCTCAAAACATGTATTTGCAGTGAAATCTCGGTATCGAATTTTTGAGTGGAATACAATACTTCCCCTATTTACTATACGTAGTAGAAAAAGTAAAAAATAATATTATATAGCAGTGGTTTTTAATAGTTTTATGTGTTTGTTTATTTTGTAGAGAGGAGCAATATCGCATAATGTGGAATGAGCTGGAAACTTTCTTGCGTGCACACTGCCGCTCAGATCAGCACAGTCGTGTATTAAACTGCCTACTTGAATGTCGCAACAAGACTGATGATGACAAACTGAAGTTAGAGAAGAAAGACGACAATGTAGAATTGGATCAGGCAATTCGTGAACTTGACCAGTAAGTAAACTTCATGTAAAGTCCTCCAAACTTCATAATATTTTATATACGGTAATGTTAGTAGCTATGTAGTACTGCCATTTCATTTTATTTCATCCATATGTTCCATATACACTACACTACGTGATCAAAAGTATCCAGACACCTGGCTGAAAATGACGTACAAGTTCGTGGCACCCGTCATCAGTAATGCTGGAAGTCAATATGGTGTTGGCCCACCCTTAGCCTTGATAACAGCGTTGACTCTCGCAGCCATACTTTCAATCAGGTGCTGGAAGGTTTCTTGGGGAATGGCAGCCCATTCTTCATGGAGTGCGGAATTGAGAGGTATTGATGTAGGTCGGTGAGGCCTGGCACGAAGTCGGTGTTCCAAAACATCCCAAAGGTGTTCTATAGGATTCAAGTCAGGACTCTGTGCAGACCAGTCCATTACAGGGATGTTATTGTCATGTAACCACTCCGCCACAGCCCATGCAGTATGAACAGGTGCTCGAGCGTGTTGAAAGATGCAATTGCCATCTCTGAATTGCTCTTCAACAGTGGGAAGCAAGAAGGTGCTTAAAATATCAATGTAGGTCTATGTGTGATTGTGCCACACAAACAACAAGGGGTGCAAGCCCCCTCCAGGAAAAAGACGACCACACCATAACACCACCACCTCCAAATTTCACTGTTGACACTACACACGCTGGCAGATGACGTTCACCAGGCATTCGCTATACCCACACCCTGTCATCGGATTGCCACATTGTGTACCGTGATTTGTCACTCCACAGAACGTTTTGCCACTGTTCAATTGTGTAATGTTGACGTTCCTTACACCAAGTGAGGCGTCGTTTGGCATTTTCCTGCATGATGTATGGCTTATGAGCAGCCGCTTGACCATGGAATCCAAGGTTTCTCACCTCACGCCTAACTGTCATAGTACTTGGAGTGGATCCTGATGCAGTTTGGAATTCCTGTGTGATGGTCTGGATAGATGTCTGCCTATTACTCTTTACGACCCTCTTCAAAAGTCGGCGGTCTCTGTCAGTCAACAGACGAGGTCGGCCTGTACGCTTTTGTGCTGTACATATCCCTTCACGTTTCCATTTCACTATCACATCAGAAACAGTGGACCTAAACATGTTAAGGAGTGTGGAAATCTCACGTACAGACTTCTGACACAAGCGACACCCAATCACCTGACCACGTTCAAAGTCTGTGAGTTCCACGGAGCGTCCCATTCTGCTGTTTCACGATGTCTAATGACTACTGAGGTCGCGGATAATGAGTACCAGGCAGTAGGTGACAGCACAATGCATCTAAGAAGAAAACGTATTTTTGTGGGGGTGTCCGGATACTTTTGATCACATAGTATACGTAGGATATGTCAGAATATAACTTTGTTTTCAAATGCACTTCTTACAATCTCCATATACAGTATCTTAATAATTACATTTCCTACTACAAAAATGATTATAATATTTACACTCTTTCTACACTAAATTTCTACTATGAATATATTTTTGCATTATATACACTCTCTGATTTTATTTTGTATTAAATTCTTCATTGCTGTAGAAAGCAATTTTTGTTACATATTTCCGGATGGTGTTTATGTATATTTTGCTTTGTTTTATATCTCTTATTTCTTTAGGTAATACATTGTAATGCTCTTATCCTAAATTTTTTCTAATGAATGATTATTTAATGTTCCCCTAGTACAGTTCTGTAACAGTCACCTTTATTTCTTATATGTATACAGGGTGGAAGTGAAATAGTCCTCCAGACTAGGGGAGGTGGGAGAGTGGATGTAGATGAACAAATACTTCCAACACTTTTTTTGTAATTAAATGCACTGTTAACTAGATAATCACATTTAAAACTAGGAGTACTTGGCAATGTGGTACAACTTGTTGATTGAGTAATCTGCTTCTACTGGCAGTGCCTTGAACTATTCCAACACTCTGTAAAACCATTTAAGTAATGTTGGCCATGTATTGAATTCGGATGTTTTGTCACTGACGCATGAAATAGCACAAAAATTCCGGGAAAAAGTCAGGTTATTGTTCACTGCACCGTATGTAAACATTACCTCAAATTCTACATTCCCATATAATTACAATTATTTTATTTGATATGTTTACTACTCTGTTTGAGAGGCTTATGCCATGGTAAGGTAATGAGTTCACATGGAATTGTTACTGATATTAAACAGTTTGAAGGTTTGTGTACACATAATACGTATGTATGTAGTTTAAAACGTTCATTTTAATTATTATTACTGCAGTGATATTTATGTGACAATGCAGTGCTTTACTTGAAATTAAAATAAGTATTCCAAAGGTTATGGCACTCTTATGTGAAACACCTCTTACGCTATTATCACCATTATTCTGTGTTGAATTTAACAATGTGGTACTAATATTTGTTAAACGTTTAGGAAAGCATAATTTATGTGAATTTACACTCTATGCAATATACTTAAAGGAAATTTATGTGCAATTGCTTATACTTTTCTCCAAACGGGAACTGTACGTTTCTATTTAATTCTTAATATACCCATTTTAAAACGGACTAATGTGCTTCCTACCAGCACATACATCTAATTACCGTCTAAAAAAAGAATCTGTATAACATGATGCAAAGGTTTGAGAAGCAATTTCGCCAACCGTTACTTCAGTATGATTTAACAATAAACTTATGAGCGCAAAAAAGTTTGAGTTAGTGAAATTTGCAACACTAACGTTACTGATAAGATTTATGTGTGTGAGTATGTGTGACAGATATAATAAATATTAAAAAAAAAACATAGGTAAACAAAATGCTCTTCGCGCCTAATAAATTTGATAGCTTGATAGTTTTATTTTCACCATTGTAAATACATTTTACAAGGATCATTCAAGATCTATATACATTAACATTTATACAAAAATTTAGCATAAAACCAACGAGAAGTGCAACACGACCATATTTTACAAAGCATTTATATTCAATTCTTTGTACTCATCTATTGTGTAGAATGAATTTTGTACTAGATATGACTTAGTTGCCTTTAGTTTTGTCTTTTCATTTGTTAACTGTTTTATTTGTAGTGGTAGGTTATTATATATATCTTTAATACTCTGTTCTATGCATTTGTTGTTTAAAGTACCTCTGTATCTATTTCTGAAGTAGTTATCTTTAGTCCTAGTGTTGTGCTCGTGAATGTGGCAATTTTTATTTTGTTTATTACAGCTTTTTATGGTAAGTTTAATACATTCGTATATATATTGAGGGTAGTGTTAGGATCTTAGGCTTTTTAAATGCACTTCTGCATGTTTCGGTTCTTTGAATTCCTGATATTAATCGTATTGCTTTTTTTTGTAATCTGAATAGCCTTAGAAACAATGTTTTTTGCGCTGAGCCCCATAATACGACTCCATAACTTAGATGTGAGTATATGTATGCATAATATACTTGTATAGCACTTTTTTTTATCCAAAATTTGATTTGTTTGCCTTAATACATGTATACCTGTGTTGATTTTTGTTGTGACTTTTTCAATCTGTCCCTTCCATTTTAAATTACTGTCTATGACTAAACCTAAAAAGTTTGTTTCCTTTACCTGCTTAATTTCTTTTTTTCCTATTTCTAACTTAATATTTACCAGATTTTTATTGCTCTGACTAATTTGCATCCATTCTGTTTTACTTGTATTTAATTTCATTCCTAGGCTTGCTAAATGATTGTTAACTTTTTCGAGTAAGGAATTTGCCCTTCTTTGTACCTCCAGTTCTGTTTTCCTGTAACTACAATCGTGGTATCATCACGCTATACCATCCTCATCCATTATTTGTTTAAATAAGCTGTTAATATAAATTAGGAATAGGTATGGTCCTAATTTTGATCCTTGTGACACTCCATGTCTTACTTCTTTAACAGCTGATCTAATTTTCCTTAATTTGCCACCAATATTATGAATTATTTCCACACTTTGTTGTCTCTTTTTTAAGTATGAACTAAGCCACCATAGTGGTATGCCCCTTATCTCATAGTTTTCAAGTTTAGCCATAAGGGTTTCGATGTTTACACAATCAAATGCCTTTGATAGATCAAGGAAAATGGCAACCACATGTTCTTTCTTGTTTAAAGCATTTATGATGATATCGTTTCCTTTACAGATTGCCTGTATTGTTGACTTTTTTTTTTGAAATCCAAATTGGTATTCTGACAGGACTTGGAATTTATTGCAAAAAATTTGCAGCTGTTTTAGAAACAATCCTATTATTTTTGAAAGAGTTGAGCATAGGGAAATTGGTCGGTAGTTTTCCATTGCTAGTTTTGAGTTTTTCTTTTTATATATTGGCCTCACTCCACAGCCATGGACTACTATTATTAACTTGGTAGCTTTAGAAAAAAAAATGGCCATAACCTTTAATCACTAGCATTTACAAGTATGTGAAAACATTGGAATTAATTTAAAATATCTGAACTTGCCTCCAGGATGTAAATTTGAAATAAGAATTTAGAGGAAGTGTTCCATATGCCTGCGATTACAACTCACAGTTACACTACCTGCATCAGGGACCCACTGGCAAACTGCAACAAATGTGTCTGCACTTGGCACGATTCTGTTAGGCAATCTTTCAGCACAGAGCCTTTGAACAGATCAAGAACTGCACTGCATTTCTACGTAAATTAAGATCATGTCCAGATATTCGTACGTTGAAAATTTTGGCAATGTGTATGTTGTTCTGTAACAAGATCTTCTGAACTTTGTTTTTTTTTTTTTTTTTTTTTTACCCATGTGTCTCCTTTAACTACTCTAATCTTAACTTGTGGCTTTGACAAAAAGGCAATTGCATGCAATTAAGTAATCATTTCCTACAATCTACACCGATATCGGAAGACAGTAAATGCAGCTGATATAATGTTGCCAGTTCTAATAGAACTAAGGAGGCCACAAATTATGGACTTTTTAAAATTTAATTTATACAAAAACTGTTCATTCTAATGAAATATGCCAAAGGAAAAAGTTATCGTTTATTCAATTTTCTATGAATATAGTCATAAATTAAGAACCTTTAATCAGCAGTAATCCAGCAAGATATAACTTTTTTGGATAAAAGCATTTTTTTCTCGAAAACAGTGCATTTAATTACAGAAAAGTATTGGAGGCTTTTGCTCATCTATATCTACTCTCCCACTCCCCCAGTCCGCAGGACTGTTTCACTTGCACCCTGTGTGCCCTGCTTAAGATAAAATATAATAAAGCAGTTCTTCCAAAACTCTTGATTATTAATTAAATGCACATTTCTCCTACATTAGGGTTCCATATTCCTCAAAATTTAATTTTCTTAAATTGATTAAACTAACGGTAAAGAATCTCCGGGTTTTGGCTTATTAGATTATGGCAACCTTACATGACATATTCCTTGATCTACAGGCCATGCACCACATTATGCATCTTCGCAGAAGTTATCATTGCACAGGATGTTAGCAGACTTGCTATGATACTAGTGTATTGTTGATTACATATGTAAACCGTGTTTATTTTATTTAAATTTATCATATTATGTAGTATTAAAATAAAATTGTTATTACTTTCTCTACTACGTATAGTAAGTAGGGGAAGTATTGCATTCCACCCAAAAATTTGATACCGAGATTTCACCGGAAATACATGTTTTGAGGCCTCCTGAATCCAAAAAAAAGTATTTTTGGAAACATGTCCGTGTGAACAGCATAACTCAGAAACAAACATCAGATAAACACCAAACTTGATATTTAGGTTCAGTATCTTCCAGAGATGCAACATGAAGGTTTTCAAGAAAATCCCCCCATCCCAGATTACCCTTTACATGGAACATTTTTCAAAAATTTTAATTTTCTCAAAAATGGCTCTAACGATTTTGATTAAAGTATCATATATTTAAGTTATTTTAATGACAAATAAAATGTATATCTTGAATTTTCTGGGAATGTCTCCAAAAGTGTTCATTGTGAACGACATTTGCATAACTGGTAAACCATAAGAGATAGACAAACTTTTACTACACAAAAAATGTAGATCGCATTAAAATACACAATTTATGTCATATACATTTCTTTTGTTGAGTGAACCATTTTCAAGATATTGCTTGTTATTCCCTTAAATTTTCTAATAGTTATACTTTTTCTCGAATGGGAATTTGTTATTCATTTTTTTTGTCCTGGTAATGCAATAGCAATAAGATTAACATCTCGATTAACATGAAGCATATGGAGAATAAGCATTTGTAAAAATAGTTTGTACAAGAGTAGAGAAAGTCATGTGAGTGTAACACATAGATCTTTTTTTTAATCCCCTCATCTGAACCATTTGATTTTATGAAATTTGTACCTTTATGACCTCCAATTTTGGAAGGAAAAATAAAGAAAAAAGGGGTTTCTATAGTCAAGTAAATACAAAATCTACTTAAAACTAAGGCAAATTTAATGAGCTTTATTTCTGTGCAGTTCTTTAGTTCATGTCATTTTATTTAGATGTATTTTGTTCTGTATTATTTAAGGGTTGGAAAGTTCAGTGAAGCAGGATCTTCAGAGTACACATCAAGAGCTACAGTTATTCGTGCTACTACAGATTCTCCAATGTCCCCTCCCCCTATTTCCATGACCACACCCCCTTCCTCTGTTTCCAGGTCTTCCTCCTTACTCCGTTCCGGGACTTCCACTTCAGGAAGCAGTATATACTCGGGACCACGCACAGTGCTGGATGTATGGGTTGGTCGTACCAGTATGGAGACAAGGCCTGGCCGAGAGTTTGCAGGACGCTGTAGTGGTGGCAATACTGTGAAGCTGTATCCAAATCTGAAGGAAGGGGACCGAGTCTCACGAGACATGCACATCGATGGGTAGGACACCATATGTGTGTCTCGGTCATGCAGTGTATGTGTTAACATTATGTCATGCTGCCTTTAATGCTCTAACCAAATCTAGCATTGCAATTTTAGATGAATTTTTTGCATCATTTTCTGCCTGCTAATATGTTATAGGTTATGCCTTTTTATGGGAAGTGTGATTTAAAACTGTCATACAAATTAATTCTATTTTTCACCTCATTTGAAAATAATTACATATTTTTGTCACTTTAAAATAAAGAGAGTTGAGGGTTGTTACACTACATCACTAAAATATTCTTACTTGAACGCGTTTCGGGAGACAGCTTGTTCCCATCGTCAGCATGTTCTCAACTGATGTTTCCGGTCATCGTCTGGGGGATGTGTGTGGCTAGTGGTGCCATTTTGAATGCCATATTACTAAATCTTTCCCACATCTATTCAAAACCTGGTATAGATATGTAGATATTTTTGCTATTGTTCCAAAAAAACTTTCAGAAGATGCTTTGAAATTATTAAATTTACAAAAAAGATCTATAAAATTCACAATAGAAAAAGAAGAAAATGGCCAATTACCTTACCTAGACATCAGGATCATCAGAAATAATGCACACAACAAACTAACATTCGGCATTTACAGAAAACCAACGCACACAGAAAATTATATTTAAAACAATAGCTACAATCCTACAAGCCACAAACATGCTATTTTAAATAGTATTACAAACAGGTTAGTACATATACCAATGGAGAAAGAGGAATACCAGAAAGAATACCAACACATTATCCATATAGCCACTATGAATGGATACCAGAAAAAAACAATAGATAAGAAGATAAAAAAGTTTGAAAGACAGAAATACATCCAACAAACAACTACTTTACTCAGACAACAAAAACCACAAGCATATAGGAAATTCACTTATCACCCTTGGATACATCATAAATTTCAAAGGATTTTCAAGAAATACAACATCACCCTGTCTCCACAGAATAACCACATTATACAGAAACTACTATGCAACAGAACAAAAGATGTTATCCCCAACGATAAATCAGCTGGTATATATCAAATTGATTGTAATGAATGTAACCTGGTATACATAGGAAGAACCAAAAGAAATCTTGAAATAAGACTTAAAGAGCATATGAGATGCATGTACCAAAAACAGCCAGATAAATCAGCAGTAGCACATCATTTCTGGTCTTCAAACCATGATATCACTCCGAACATAAAACTCTTAAAACCGATCAACAGCAGCAATGAATTGGACATACATATCGTCAAACACAGGAATCACCTAATGAATTTCGAACTGCCGCCACCCAGCAGCCTTTGGGGTTCATCAGCCCAGCACCAGAGAACACCACTAGCCACACACATCCCCCAGACGATGACCGGAAACATCAGTTGAGAACATGCTGACGACGGGAACAAGCCGTCTCTGAAACGCATTCAAGTAAGAACATTTTAGTGATGTAGTGTAACAACCCTCAACTCTCTTTATTTTAAATTATGACACATCACTGTTACTATCTTCTAAATCTTCAAAATTAGTCAATATTTTAGTCACCTTTAAAGTGATTGATATACTGATATTCTGAATACTCTGGTGCTAACTAAAGCCGTTAAAAAATGGATATGTAAAAAATAAAAGTCATATCCTTTAACATTCTCAGATTGGAGTAACCACAGTGGCTATTTTTCCTTTCTTTCGCCTATATTTTTTAAAGAATTAATGTAAAACCAATATATTTTTTATAAAATATATCAGCTAGGAAAGGAATTAATTTATTTAGAAGCTTTGTAGGATAGGATAGGACAGGACTGGGTACAGAGGGGAATTTAGCAACTTGACCTATGCTGATCTTTTTTGCCTGTACCCCTGACGGGGAGAGAGGGATGAGGCGAGAGGAGGCAGAGCATGGCCAGGCCAGGAGGCTTAACCAGCCAAGGGTTCCTACCATTTACAAATTTGAACTCCCCGGGTGCTGACTGATGTAGCTGACCTCCCGCACCCCTTAGGCTTACACATCCCCTGGGGACCCGGAGACCACTTGCAGTCTGGGGGACAAAGTTTTCCAGAGAGCATCCTTTTTCCCTGACATGCACATGCCGAGACCTCCCGCCGACACTTGCAACCCTGAAAGAAACCAAGCAGATGCTGGGTGAAGTGAAATGAGAATGGAGATGAAATGGAGGGACAGGAAATTCAGGGGATGTAATGATCCTTCCCAGCGTTTACCTGGCACCACCCCCGAAAAAAACTCATGGTTCAGGAAGGTTGGCCACGGGAATCAAACCCATGACCTCCTGAATGTGGGTCATAGACATAACCGCCTGAGCTATCCCACCCGATACAAGCTTTGTAATGGTGAAAGCGAGATTCAGTGCTTAACCCTTCCTGAGAGACACGTTTTACGGCTCTGAGTGGAAGGTAATTTTATAAAAATATTAAACTCTCTAAAATACAACTAAAAGTATAGAATCCTGCTCAAATATATTAAAAAACATATTATACGTTGGTTTTTGTTGAATTGCACCATTGCTATCTTCCTGGAATTAAGTTTTGGTAATCTGCGCAAAAATGTTGCTCCAAAAGTAGCAATTTTCCATTTTGTATCACATAGTTCATATTTTTATAAAATATGAATAAGCTAGTAATAGTGATGTGAATTTGAAATTATATAGAAAAAGCAGGAATCCATCAAATTAATTGCCCAGAATGTGACCAAATATACATAGGTAAAACAAAAAGAAATTTAGAGACCACATTAAAAGAACATATGAGACACATGAAATACAAACAAATGGGCAGATCTGCAGTTGCACATCACTTTTGGGCAACAAATCACATCATCACACCAAATATAACACTCTTGAAACCAACAAACCACACTGCAGAGTTGGATACTTGGGAAAAGTTATTAATCACAAAACATAAATACCATGTGATGAATTTTGAATTTCCACCACCAAACCCACTATGGAGTTTCATCACTACACCAGATTCCACCACACACAGATGCATACAGGACAACACTACGATGAACCAGTTGGCCACTTCCGATGATGCAAACAATTAGCTCCTGAAACCAGTCAAGTTGTAAAACATGTATGCAATGTTAAGTGTTTCAATTCCGACTCAAATTTTCTATATACTTTCAAATTCACATCACTGTTACTAGCTTATCCATATTTTATACTAAATAAAATCTGTCTTACTAGTTGCAAACATCACACTCTATTGTTTCACTGGTGAGAACTACAAGAGAAATTCCTGACAAAGCAAACTCGGAGATCTACCAACCACCAGTCAGAAAGAACATTTCCTGCCATCTGTTGGCAGCATATTTGAACAAGAAGAGCCAACCACAGTAGCTCTATAATTGTGCACCCATATATGGGTTTTCTCTCGCGAAGGGTTAAGCATTAGGAGTCGAATTTGGCACACATTTGACTTTTAATGCTTAAGTACTGTAGGAAAGGAATATAATTTAAAAAGTTCTACAAAAAAGACAAAAATAATACTACAGTGGGAAAACACCCAAAGGGAATGAAAATATGCAGTGATGATAAATGTTTGGAACAAGTTCACAATTTGTGTATTATATTAATAGAAAATAGATGAGATGACTTAAACACACTCTCTCTCACTGCTTCACTTACTCAAAAGTTTTAGGTTATACAGTGTGTCCATAAAAGTACGTCATACTCCAAGCTGGCACCATGTCACCTTGGATAATCGTATTTAAATGAAATTGGTGACATTCGAAAGAAAAACTCAAATATTTTTGTGCATGTCAATAATGGACAACAATGGATGGGATTGCGGGAATCAAATACAGAAACTAAATTCACTCACATTTATGATTAGTTGATATGGGTTTATTGTTGGATATTTAGCAGGCAAGTTACATGTGAATGTTTGCTTTTAAAATTGTGTTGTTATTAAAGAAGTTTTAAGGAGTTGTGGTGAACCCACAAGAAATAGTTGGTGTGTTTTGTAATATCATAGCATGCAGAGTCTGGTGCAGGTTCAGCGTGCTTTTAGGCGAAGGTTTCAACATCAAGCTCCTACACACACGTCAATTTTGAAGTGGTACCGCGATTTTGTGGATTGTGGCTGCATATGTCATCAAAGAAAGGGTCATTCAAGGAGACCATCTGTCAATGTGGGAGACATTTGTACATAGTTCTAAGAAGTCTGTAGAGGTAGTCAGCAGTTAAAATCCCTAAATCCACCATATCTAAGATCCTGCGTATGTACTGAAGTTTCATTCCCACAAACTGCAATTACTGCATAAGTTGAAACCTAATGATCCTGCAAAACGATTAGATTTCTCTGAACATTTATTGGTACTAATGGAGGATAATGAAAATCAGTCAGAAAAAATAATTTTCAGAGATGAGGCAACATTCCACTTTAGTGGAAAAGTGAACAGGCATAATGATTTGGGGGAGCCAGAATCCACATGCCATTTTGGAAGTTCAAAGAGACTCGTCTAAAGTAAATGTCTTTTGTGCTGTATCAAAAGGTCAAGTCTATGGCGCATTTTTCTTTTGAGAGGCCACTGTCAAGGGTCCAACTTATCTTGACATGCTTGTTGAATGGTTATTTCCACAATTGGAAGAAGAAAAAGGCAACAAGTTTATTTTCCAACAAGATGGAGCACCTCTTCACTAGCATTTACATGTTCGGGAACATCTGAATGAGTGGCTTCTAGGAAGATAGATTGGACATGCTAGAAATGATGATAATGTCTTCTACAAGTGGCTGCCAAGGTCACCTGACTTGATGGTCTGTGACTTCTTTTTATGGGGCTACGTAAAGGATTGTGTCTATGTACCCCCATTGCCTCAAAAACCTGCAAGAAGTGCAACTTTGTATAACTGCTGACACCAGTCCATTTCATCAGATATGTCAGAGTGTGTGGCATGAATGGGAATATTGCCTCGATGTCTGCAGCGTCACTCATGGGGGCCACATTTAATGTCAATGAGGTATTGTAAAAAATATTTGAGTTTTTGTTTCAATTGTCACCAACTTCACCCAAATACGACTATCCAAAGCAATGCAATATAATACCACTTCAAGTATGACAGTATTTTTATGCACACACTGTATTTCACCTACCATTGTCCGATCATCAGCTTGTTGTCGAGTGCTGGTGTTAGATAATTTTCAGATGTAAGAGCTCCTGTGCGCTGCTGGCAGAGTTGTAATGAACTTGAAAATCACGTCCTCAGGAATATTGAAGTTCGTGAGGTGGTTGAAATTCTTTGTAAAAATCTTCTCCCACATGCTTTATATACTGATTTTAGTAATTTAATTTCTATGCTAATCTCATGGTTTCTGTTCCAGAAATGTGCTGATAGGCTGAATACTTATTGAAAATGTGCCAAAAATGTTCTTTGAGACAAGCTTCTAGATTTCATTTAGTCTTCCTAAGGTCTTGTAATCCAATCAATCAATCTTGTACATGAGTCATTCCACATCAAACCGAACACACATAAAACATAACTTTCTCTGAATTTTAGTTTACGCTTTCCTCACATAAAATAAATCGACACATTTTATATTTAGTGAAAATGAAATTATTTTAGGATTTACAGCATACTTAATATTTTTCTTATAAGCGCACAGTGTTACATAAAAGTAATTTATTCTCAGAATATAAAATGGTCAGGGATAAGAACAATATGTTGTTTTATAGATAAAAACATTGTGGTTTTCGTTATATAAAATACTATTTTTCGGAATACAAAAACAATCACTTTTTAAGTATGAATATTTTAAACCGCAATATCATATTTAACCCCATAATATTAAAATCTGGAAAAAATACATGAGGAATCTATGATATACTTTGTTTTAAATCTGTTAATATCAGGATGGGACCTTCCTTAGAAGTATGCTTTTAAACAGTTTATTTGTGTTTGCACGTAGGGTTTTACAACATACACTGTTGACCGAGAGCTTTACACTGAAGCAGCACGCCACGCCGGCCAATGTGTTACACAGCACGAACGTAATAGCTATCACTTCCGGTGTTCGGTTAATTTAGCAACTCCAATCTGGTATTTATAAAGCCCCTATCCGCTGTTTCATTTTAAATGTTACTTTGTGTTCAGCTTTTGTGTTAGAAGTTCACTCTTAGCTCTGTGATTTCTGAAAGCGCATAATGAGTGAACTGAAGAAATGTAGCTATGACTATTGCTTCAATCCATTTAATATTTCCAAGTGTAACACAAGACGAAATCATTAAGTTTAGTTACCTGCTTACAAACTTAAAAATGGAAAACTTAACTTTGTCACCAGACCTAAAACTATGTGATGCATGTAAAAAAAAATCTGATATGTTACACTCACATGACTTTCTCTACTCTTGTACAAACTATTTTTACAAACGTTTATTCTCCATATGCTTCATGTTAATCGAGATGTTAATCTTATTGCTAATTTTCTTGTAGATGCAAGGGGAATTGCTAGGCTTTAAGCGATAGTCAAATATTTTAAGAGCTGGTTGCTATATGGTTCTCTTTGCATTACCAAGACAAAAAAAAAATGAATAACAAATTCCCATTTGAGAAAAAGTATAAGTATTGGAAAATTTAAGGGAATAAAAAGCAATATCTTGAAAATGGTTCACTTGACAAAAAAAATGTATATGAAATAAATTGTGTATTTTAACGCGATCTACATTTTTTGTGTAGTAAAATTTTGTCTATATCTTATGGTTTACCAGTTATGCAAAAGTCGTTCACAATGAAGAATACTTTTGGAGACATTCCCAGAAAACTCAAGATATACATTTTATTTGTCATGAAAATATCTTAAACATATGATATTTTAATCGAAATCGTTAGAGCCATTTTTGAGAAAATTAAAATTTTCGAAAAACGTTCCATGTAAAGGATAATCTGGGGTGGGGGGATTTTCTTGATAACCTTTGTGTCGCATCTCTGGAAGATACTGAACCTAAATACCAAGTTTGGTGTTTATCCGACTTCGTTTCTGAGTTATGCTCTTCACAGACAGACACACACACGGACATGTTTCCAAAAATGCTACTATACCTAGTAGAGAAAGTAAAAAAAACCTGAAGTAGCACCCACTGATAACAGTTATTGTTTTCTACAAAATGCCAATGCCTTGAGCAATCCAGAAGTGGGTTTAAACATAGTGACTATTTTAAGGTAAGATACAGCAATACGAAGGGATCCCTGGTACCTTAGAGCTAAATTTATTTAGCTCTATGGTGCAATAATAACCAGATGGTATTCACTTGAGCCTGAAGGGGAAAAAGTGTACATTTAAATTGTAGTTAAGTTGCTTCCCATAGGATAAGATTGAAAGGTTGATTGCTTCTCAACTGTATGCCAAGTTTAAGTTACATGTGAACAAACTAGTGCAACTAAAGTGCTGTGAACAGTTGACAAGACATCTAATGACAGATTGCCACTGCTGCTGCTCTCCAGCCGTGCCACACTGGAATCTTGCTATCCACCGCTTTCTAAGTTATTTTATTTAAAATTAACTATACAGGATCCATCTTTGTTTTATGTAAATATATACAAAAAGCTACAATTATAATAAATATTAAGTACAAGATTATATATTAAGCTTTGCATTGCACTTTATAACAATTTTATCACTTATCGCTTGTGAGATGTTCTATTTAAAGGTAGAGAGGTGTGTCACTTTTCACAAGTTGGATTGCGCAATGTTTTAAAATATTACGATTTAAAAAAAAAATAAGAATTTAAAACATAATTCGCTTTGTTTTTGAAATCCATGGACAAAATTTGAAGTGAATTGAGACATGATGGTCGGATTTTGTGAAACTTGGTGCAAATTGATGTGGAATGACTCACATGACAGATCTTTTTTCTTTTGGAGAAATGCTGTCTACTTAAATTTAGAATATAATTATTGAGTTGGTTTGTGATAACTACATCATTACTATGTTTTGAAATGGTGTGTTTAAAAGCCTCATCTAATCCTTCTTGCTTCCCAATATTTTGAGGTCAAGTCTGGATATGATTTAAGCTGTTCACAGATTAATAAATGATCCATACTCATTTCTGCTTGCTTATTGCATAACAGACAATTTAGAGGCTGTAGCAGTCCTATTTTGTGTAGTGTTTGCTGAGGCAATCATTTCCATTGGTAAGTCTGAACATGGCATCAACTGTTTTTCAAGGTAGTTCAGGTGTTTCAGGCTTTTTGTGAATTTTTCTCTTTTGGAATTTAATATATTTGTAGTTAGTTTCATATAATAACACTAGTCTGCATTTTCAAACTTTTTCTCAGATGATTTCTTAAAAGTAGGTGTTCTTAAATCAAGTTTTTATGCTGATTCCAGAAATAACTTCTGTTTTTTTTTATCACGTCAGGCTTTTACACAAAATAAGTAATGTTTTGACAATTTTACTAATGAGCGTAGAAAAGTATTCAAATACCATTTCACACAAGGTAAGTTTTTATACAAGAAACATTTTAAGAATACTCGCAAGAACTCCCCTAATTTATTTCATGACTACATTTTAACAAAACAAGAAGCCAAAGTGTTTCATTTAATTTTTTTAAAACTTTCTCTTCTTTAACTTCCTTGCAGATCCTTGAAGATGACTGTCCCTCCTCAACATCCAACATTAGTCGGCCATCATAGTTTCATTCCATCTCCCCTGGTACCTTCTCTCAATTTCCTTAATATCTTGGTGAAAACGTTCACCCTGCTCTTCACTATAATGTCCCAGATTTTCTGGAAAGTAGTCGATATGTGAATGCAGAAAATGCACCTGTACACTCATGTTACATACCATGTTCTTGAAATTTTCCAACATTGTTTCGACAATGGCCTTGTAATTAGGATCTTTGTTATTGCCTAAGAAGTTTTCAGTAACTGATCGGAAGGCAGTCCATGCTTCTATTTGTCTCTCATTCATTGTCTTCTCAAAATCTTCATCCTTCATCAATTCCTTTATTTGAGGACCAACAAAAATTCCAGTCTTTAATTTGTCTTGTGTAATGAAGGGAAATTTCTTGGAAAGGTACCTGAAGCAGGGTCCATCCTGTGGTAGAGCCCTTACAAATTGCTTCATCAAGCCCAATTTTATGTAATGGCGGAAGCAATATCTTTATGTCTCTATATTTTTGAAGTGAAATTGTGAAAAAACTGTACGTAATAGAAAAAACTAAAAGCAGTTCTGAAATCAGCATAAAAAAGTAAGTCAGAATCACTTATTAGTTTTCAGTCATCCGATATCATGCAGACTAGTGTAATCATCATTGATTTTCTTCTTGATACATTTAACTGATTCCAGTGGTGCTTTTGGTTGTACTTTATTTTAAATTTTGGTTCGTTTTTTTGCTAGGATGTCTGCTTTCTCATTGTTATTCAATCCATAATTTACAGGAATCCATTGGAAGACTATGCTCTTTTTTAAATTTTGTATTTATTTAACCAGACAATGAATTTCTTTTATTTTTTTCGTTTGGATCCTGAGTTTGCTTAGATTGCAGTTCTAACAAAGTTTTTGCATTTTTGTAGCTAAGCAAACAGATATTTAAGAACAATGTGGATTCATCAATTTCTGCATCAAAATTTGTAGTGTTTTTTTCCAACATTTATATTTTAAAACACAACATGCTTATGGAGCTATAGTTCAGCACCTTAGAAAAACCTCTTGGGAGGGGTAACTCACCTGGTCATGTATTCCCCCTTATAACTGCCTTGGGCAGGCATGCCTCTGCTATTCTGCCTCTGAGTTGCTGCTTAAGCATCACACACCATAATTTCGCCTAGCGTGTTTTATTTTATTTTATTTTATTCTCACAAAACCATGTATCACACCACTGTTGTAACTATCGAACTGTAGAGGCAGGACTAAAGACACAAGAACATTGCGACAAAAACGTTGTGTTTGTAGATTGCTGTGACAGGCCACGCAAAGAGCAAGGTGCACTAGGTGTGAAAACAAATGTTTGCATATAACTAGCAATAGCATTTCACATACATGCGGTATTATCTTGGGTTACATTCCAGAAGTTAATTCACACCTTTTAGGGTATTTTATAACCTTCACTCCCACATCTTATCTCTTCAAGGAGAAAAGTTCCTCACTGATTGATTTTCATAATACAAACTATTTAAATTGAAGTTTTACAAAGAAATCTAACAGTTTTAATTTTTTTACAGGGAGACCAATCACACACCATCATCTGGAAATTGTGTTTAACATGCCTCTTAGAGAACTGAAATAAGCATTTTAGTTTTTGAGTTATCACAATGTAAACAAGATCCTATTAAATTTTTCCATACTATAAAATTGCTGTGTTCACACCAGTGATGTGACACTTGTTTCCTGCTTATCAACTCACTTCCTCTTTAAGACACCATTGGATAACTCAATAGCTAAAGGCAAAAGACAAGTAGAGTGGGAGCTGTTTATCCCTCCTGAATACTCCTGCAGTCCATAGATTTTACTAAGTTGTTATACTATAATTGCTCCCATCATCAGTTCCTGGTTGACACTGTGCAATCAGACATTGGATTTGCTGTCAGTATGTGTACTGGTTAATCCAGAAGTGTTGGCATTTTAGTGTACGACATACTAATCCAATAACTGTGTAAACTGAAGATCAGTATAATGTTTTTGTAATGGAGCATGCTATTTATTAATTTTGGATATTTCGAAAGCATTCCAACTAAAATGCATGAAATGGCTAATGGTAAATAATCTAATTGCATTTATTATTGCTTGAAATTTGAAATATTAATCTATACAGTGGAATCTCGTTAGCACGTTCCTCATTAACACGTTTTCCCGTGTATTACGTTCAATTATAAAAGTCCCGGTACCAAATCACCAAATGTAATAAATAACGTTTGCTTAGTGCGTTTTCCCGGTCCCGCTTACTACGTTTGAAGTTTGACATCCTCATTCACTGTTTTGGCCAATCCTTGATCGGTCCAGTGGGAGAAGACGCTTAACACGTTCAAAGTTTGACGTCCTCATTGGCTACTTTGGTCAGTCCTCGGTCACGGGGTGGATACCGGCAGCCAATCACATGCATGTATGTAAATATTTGTGACACGATTTGTGTGGGCGGGATAGAGAATGCTTTACCTTGGCGTGGTAAACGCCAACGACAGTTTCTACTGTTGAGTGTTGACCAAACATACGTAGATTGTATTTTAACTTTTCATTTGCATTGAAAAACAGAAAGTGTAGTAAATAACCAATAGGTAGTGAAAAACTTAAAATCCTTGAAATAGATCACAATCCAAATATGAAACATGTGGATATAGTGCGGAAGTTAAACATTCCTCCGCCAATGTTAAACGCAATTGTTAGCAAACCTAAATTGATTAAAACTGCTTTTAAAGAAGGGAAAAATGCAAAAAAAAAACTTTCCTCTTGGAAAATAGGATCAGAACGAAATTTGTTGCATGGAAACACTTACCGTATTCAAATCGTATTGAATACGCCAAAGATACATTCGGCTATTATACTCTTAGCACGATGCACGCTCATAATTTTTTTTTCTTTTTTAGCGGAAATTATTATCACATGTGTAATAAAATGCACAGCAAAGCCACTCTTGTCGCTTCCATAATTCGCAATTTATTTTCTCAAAAACATTCATAACCTCAAAAATCCAAGTTGACCAACATAAAAGCTTGAATTATTTATTCTCAGGCTTTGTGTATCCAAATCCATTTGAACACACATTGAATTCAGCACGGATTGTACTCAAAATCGATTTCAATCATCCATGGAGACGTAGTAATTATTAGATTTTGTTACATAACTATGTTCTTAAATTGCATACTTTGCATTTTTGTTAACACGTTTTCCTGCCTATGACTTCAAAATCCTTAGGTCCCTGCAAAAAAGTGCTAACGAGATTCTACTGTATATCTTAAAATTGCAGAGCAACCTGATGAAAATATTTTATGCTTGTATCAAACTAACAAAAATGTTTTTTATGTATTTATGCATAATATGCACATTTTGTGTTCGCTTTTGATTGTGAAATATTGGCTGTTTAAGCATATTAACCCAACATACCTCAAAATTGACAACTTAGATGCATAATGAAAGTTTTAAGAAAGCATGCAGCATTTATAGACTGATATTTATTCCTTTAAAGTTGAGCATAATATTTTTGCTTTACTGTGTATCATCTTTTACACAAATCGTAATTCAAAAAACACCATATGCTTTTGAAACTTTATAATTTTCTAAAGCTGAGTTTGGAACCTGTAATCAGGTTTAATTTTTAGATGCATCAGAGATATACAATTGAGTAAAACGTTGCTCATTTTAACATTCTACTGTTGGGTTGTAAGAATGTATTACTGATTTATCAAATCATTGAAGATTTAACAAATAACTTAAATTTGAATGCTTTTTGTGTGTTTTTGTTGCATTCCTAACTTTGGAATTGTAAGTGTAGAACTCAGTTTTTGGGGTTTAATCCAGTAAAACACTATTTTGTTTGTTAATGATGCTGTCAATTGCCAGGATTATATCAGCGCCGCCAGTGTGGCAGAAGTTCGTCCCATAGGAGTTCTTTTACATGCTAGTGAATCTACTGACGTGGAGCTGTCACTTTTAAGCACATTGGTCTGGGCTGGGTTTGAACCCACGATCTTGGGATCGAAAGTCAGTGCCCTGAGCCACCCAGACCTAGCTGCCCATGAGCAGCTGACAATAATGAGCCATACAGTCATGGAAAGTTGTTCTTTTAAGCCTTCTTTTTCAATCTACTGTTCTACCAATACCATAAATAATTGATATCTGAAATAATAATACTAACAGCTTAAACTTGTAAAAGAAAATATATTACTTACTTTTTAATTGTATAACTTTCCCTAACAAGGGGCAGCAGTATACATAAATTATATTTAAAACCAGATAATAGAATCAAAACATAAGGAAAAGCTTGCAAAAGAGAAACTATATATGATATACGAGGTGTATAAAAAGGTAATGGGAATTTTTTAATTTCACGAGCTTTATACTTCTGATGTTCAAAACTTTTCTTATCTTGATGGTAAACATGTTCCTGATGTATGTTTGCATTTTCAGCTGTTTTGAATATTTAGTTTATTGTTGACAGCCAAAAAGTTATACATGTTTTCAAGCGTTCTGCAAATTTTTACTTAAGAAAAAGATGGATTAAAGAATTTGCATTAAATTTTGCTTGAAAAAACAGAATAAATTGCAGCACCACATTCGAAGTGTTGACTGTGCCTTTCGGTGAATCTGCTATGAATAAGACAAGAGTTTGCGAGTGGTGTAAACGTTTCAAAGAGGGTCGAGAAGACAACTGCCCTGGATGCCCTAGCACATCAATTACTGATGACAGTGTGGAAGAAGTAAAGAAAATGGTTCTAGAAAATTGTCGAATCACCATCAGAGAGGTTGCTGATGATGTCGGCATATCCTTTGGCTCATGCCAAGCAATTTTATTGGATGTTTTGGGCATAAACGTGTAGCAGCAAAGTTTGTTCCAAAATTGTTGTATTCCGACCAAAAACATCGCTCAGGAATTGCTGAATGAAGTTGAATATGATCCAGAACTTCTAAAGAAGGTTATTACAGGTGAAGAAACATGGATATATGGGTATGACATCGAAACTAAGGCCTGATTGTCCCAATGGAAACTGCCTAAAGAGCCAAGACAAAAAAAAAATTGACAGGTTTGATCACATGTGAAGGCTCTTCTCACTGTTTTCTTTGATTACAATGGGATAGTGCATCAAGAATTCCTGCCTTATGGTCATACTACCTGGAAGGTATGCACTGTTTGCGTGAAGCAATCTGAAGAAAACGACCAGAATTGTGGCAAAACCACTCATTGAAAGTGCATCACGATAAGGTACCTGCCCACACCTCAATGCTTGTTCATGACTTTTTGGCAATAAACAAAACCATTATGCTGCCTCAGCCACCGTATTCACCAGACATGGCCGCCTGCGACTTCTTTCTATGCCCGAGACTGAAGAGAACCACGAAAGGACGACGTTTTGCCACCATTGATGAGATAAAAACAGAATCGCTGAAGGAGTTGAACACCGTAATGAAAAGTGAATTCCAGAAGTGCTTCCAAGATTGGAAAAAGTGCTGGCACAAGTGTGTTATATCTCAGGGGGGATTACTTTGAAGGGGACAAAGTTGATGATTAAATAAAAATTCTTTGAGAAAAACAAAAATTCCCATTACTTTTTGATCACACCTCGTAAATTAATTGTATTTCGCATAGGGTAGTTAATGCAACCAACAGTCCTACATTGCACTAGAGTACAGTGGATTGTGATGTTGCATACCTATGCTAATGCAATGTGCCCACTGCCCACCTAACCACTCACTACCACATTCTCAGCACCTGCACATCACTGATTTAAAGTAACAATGCATTACTCAAATCCCTTCTTACCTGTGTAAATAACAGCAAAGACAAAGCAGCATAATTTATAGTTTCCCCCCCAAATGTAATACCATGCAAACACAACTGAAGTGTATTCTTCTGATACACTATGTGATCAAAAGTATCCGGACACCCCACAAACATACGTTTTTCATCTTAGGTGCATTGTGCTGCCACCTCTGCCTGGTACTCATCTGCAACCTCAGTAGCCATTAAACATTGTGAAACAGCAGAATGGGACGCTCCGTGGAGTTCATGGACTTCGAACGTGTCAGGTGATTGGGTGTGACTTGTGTCAGAAGCCTGTACGTGAAACTTCCACACTACATCCACTTTTTCTGATGTGATAGTGAAGTGATAACATGAAGGGACATGTATAGCACAAAAGCGTACAGGCCGACCTTGTCTGTTGACTGACAGAGACCTTCAACATTTGAAGAGGGTTGTAAAGAGTAATAGGCAGACATCTATCCAGACCATCACACAGGAATTCCAAACTGCATTAGGATCCACTCCAAGTACTATGACAGTTAGGCATGAGGTGAGAAACCTTAGATTCCATGGTCGAGCAGCTGCTCATAAGCCAAACATCACACAGGAAACTGCCAAACGACGCCTCGCTTGGTGTAGGGAGCGTCAACATTACACAATTGGCAAAATGTTGTGTGGAGTGACGAATCACGGTACACAATGTGGCGATCCGATGGCAGGGTGTGGGGTATGCAAATGCCCAGTGAACGTCATCTGCCAGCGTGTGTAGTGCCAACAGTGAAATTCGGAGGTGGTTGTATGGTGTGGTCGTGTTTTTCCTGGAGGGGGCTTGCACCCCTTGTTGTTTTGCGTGGCACGATCACAGTGCATACCTACATTGATATTTTAAGCACCTTCTTGCTTCCCACTGTTGAGGAGCAATTCGGGGATGGCGATTGCATCTTTCAACACGATCGAGCACCTGTTCATACTGCACGGGCTGTGGCGGAGTGGTTACATGACAATAACATCCCTGTAATGAACAGGCCTGCACAGAGTCCTGACTTGAATCCTATAGAACACCTTTGGGATGTTTTGGAACGCCGACTTCATGCCAGGCCTCACTGACCTACATCGATACCTATCCTCAGTTCCGCACTCCATGAAGAATGGGCTGCCATTCCCCAAGAAACCTTCCAGCACCTGATTGAAAGTATGTCTGCGAGAGTGAATGCTGTCATCAAGGCTAAGGGTGGGCCAACACTATGTTGACTTCCAGCATTACTGATGGAGGGCGGCACGAACTTGTACATCATTTTCAGCCAGGTGTCCAGATACTTTTGATTACATAGTGTATATTTGCTGTATAAAAAGGTAATATCCCCTTGTTGCATTCGAAAGTTAACTTTCAGGTTTTCAGAATAGAATGTGGCTTTCACATTTTTTTTTTTCCCCCTTCTTTTGTAAAATTAAGGTTTCTCGGTATGCTCAGAGCTTCCTTATATAAATAAGCATTTCCTTATTCGCCTGAAAGTGTAGCATCTGTGTATTGAAAGTCACTGCTTAAGGACTTCCTTGAAATAAGCTATGACTATGAATCAACCCTAGATCACACATTCATTCATACTTCATGGCTCTGGGGAGGATAGATAATAAGCTTGGCTAGAGTAAAATTCCCACCTCCTCAGCCAGGAATCAAACCCAGAACCCCTCACACAGCAGGTAGAGGTTCTACCGACTGAGGTACAGGTCCAACTTGTGATATTTTTCAGTCTGATCTTACCTTACCAAAGTTCATATCTAATTCAGCATATTTTAAGAATGAATGAACCAAAAAAATGTTCCCATTTTTATTTCAGGGAAGGGACGGAGTCAACATCTTCATCCTCCAATGCATCTTCAATGAAAATGAACATGTGAAACACTTCCTCCATGGTTTTCTGGTGTATTACTGTACTAAAAAGAGCTGTATGATTCCTAATGCTGGAACATCTGTATGTACCTACTATTAAAATGTAGCCATGAAACCTTCTTATCACTTTGTGAAATAAATGTTTATATGTAAAATAAATGAAGATGAATTTAGTATCTGAAGGATAATTTTTACCATTGGATGGGTACTTATAAACATGGGCTAACTACCAAGTTAAAAAAAAAATAAATCTGATGTGTTACATTCACATGACTTTCTCTACTCTTGTACAAACTATTTTTACAAACACTTATTCTCCATCTACTTCATGTTAATTGAGATAAACATTTGCAGAAAGTATCATTCCTAATTTTCTTGTAGATGTAAGGGGAATATATTTACAAGGACAATATAGAAATACAGTAGCCTTTAAGCACATACATATCTCTTAATAGCTGGTTGCTAGGTGCAGCACCATTCCCTTTGCCACAGATTAATACTCTTTGCATATCCAAGACAAAAAAATGAGTAACGAATTCCCATTTGAGAAAATAAGTATTGAAGAATTTAAGGAAATAACAAGCAATATCTCGAAAATGGTTCACTCAACAAAAAAAATGTATATGACATAAATTGTGTATTTTAATGCAATCTACATTTTTTGTGTAGTAAAATTTTGTCTATCTCTTATGGATTACCAGTTATGCAAAAGTCGTTCACAATGAAGAATACTTTTGGAGACATTCCCAGAAAATTCAAGATATACATTTTATTTGTCATAAAAATATCTTAAACATATGATATTTTAATCAAAATCGTTAGAGCCATTTTTGAGAAAATTAAAATTTTCGAAAAATGTTCCATGTAAAGGGTAATCTTGGGTGGGGGGATTTTCTTGAAAACCTTCATGTTGCATCTCTGGAAGATACTGAACCTAAATACCAAGTTTGGTGTTTATCTGACTGTTCGTTTCTGAGTTATGCTGTTCACAGACAGACACACACATGGACATGTTTCCAAAAATGCTTATTTTGGATTCAGGTGGTCTCAAAACATGTATTTCCGGTGAAATCTCGGTATTGAATTTTTGGGTGGAATACAATACTTCCCCTACTTACTATACGTAGTAGAGAAAGTAAAAAGAAGTTACATACTTCAATCTACTCAGAAACTGCAAAATATCCTCTTCACCCTCTTCCCTTTCCTCTTAAGGAAATATGTATGATGAGATTGAAGAAGGTTATTAGCTCCACGTTTGGGACGCCAAATTTTAAGAAGGATAAATGTTGGTAGTTGGAAGATGCTTTATTGATGTTGGTTACATAATAAATATGTAACTTGAAGATGATTTTTTGCTGTTGCGTAATAAATGTTTATGCAAACTTGAAGAGTTGTTATGTATTAATAGTTGCTTTGAGCGTCAGTTTGAATTTAATGCTTACGTAATATTACTGTTTGAATTTGCCTCGGCTGCATCAGTCTTAATTTAGAGTCAGGATTCTTATACAGGGTGTGTATTGTAGACATAACAGAATTAAACTTTTAAATTTTCACTCTTATTTTAACTTCTTGCACATATTTATAAACAACTACACTTTTAAAAGAACTGTGAGAAACTTATACATATTCACTTAGCGTGTATATCTGTTTTTAATAAACGCTCGTAGAGAACACATTTTTCCATCTACACATTATCACGTCTTGCCAGGAACTGAATAACCTCAACGGTTAAAACCTTAAGCTTCGGTAATGCAAGTCTATGATTGGCTATTCTAGTCCAATAGAATTTCTGCATTCAACTTAAAACTTTTCTTTGCTGTTGATTGGCTAATTTTAAAAAACTGTCACTGAAACTACGTCATCGTTGCTTTAATCAAATTCCAAACACATTATTGCTACAATTATCTCATTATTACTCATTGTTAGCAATCTAAAATTTAATATACTCACAGTTCTTGCATTATTAGAGTATATAAAGTATTCACGTAACATTAATAAAATATGTTTACAATAAAAATAAGCATTTGCAATGACTGTTACATACAATTAAATAATTATTACATACATATTGTTTCAAGGCGGGCTGTTATTGAATTTACCAATTATAAATAACAATTGAAGTTATTCAGGTATTAAAATACTGCCTCAAGATAGAAAACTTTTATTTTGAGAGAATTTATTGAAAATTTACCATTTTGTTTAGTTATAGCAAAATTAGGCTCACTTGGCACTTAAGACAGGAGGCAAAGCAGATGGCATACTGTGTAAGATGGTTGTATTGCTATACTAGAGTCTGTGGGTGATTTGTTTTATTGGCATTTGCAAAGGTTGACTTTTCTGATAAAAGGCTGATTAGTCCGTTTTTACAAGTACCCATTCAATTATGCTAACCTTATATAATACATCTTCACAACAGAATACCAGAAGACTTGAGATAAATAATTAATTCTAATGCAAGTTTATGCAGGGTGTTCAAAAATGCAATGCCCAAACATAGATATGATAAAGGAGACAAAAACACACACAGTCGTTCAAAAAAGTATTCATCCTCTCAGCTATATCACTTCAATATGAGGGGCATTCAGTAAGTAAGGCAGCACATTTTTTACTTTCTCTACTACATATAGTACGTAGGGGAAGTATTGTATTCCACCCAAAATTCGATACCGAGATTTCACCAGAAATATATGTTTTGAAACCCCCCGAATCCAAATAAAGCATTTTTGGAAACATGTTCGTGTGTGTGTCTGTGACAGCATAACTCAGAAACGAACAGTTGGATAAACACCAAACTTGGTATTTAGGTTCAGTATCTTCCAGAGATGCGACACGAAGGTTTTCAAGAAAATCCCCCCCCACCCCAGATTACCCTTTACATGGAACATTTTTCGAAAATTTTAATTTTCTCAAAAATGGCTCTAACGATTTTGATTAAAATATCATATGTTTAAGATATTTTTATGACAAATGAAACGTATATCATAAATTTTCTGGGAATGTCTCCAAAAGTATTCTTCATTGTGAACGACTTTTGCATTACTGGTAAACCATAAGAGATGACAAAATTTTACTACACAAAAAATGTATATCATGTTAAAGTACACAATTTATGTCATATACATTTTTTTTGTTGATTGAACCATTTTCGAGGTATTGCTTGTTGTTCCCTTAAATTTTCCAATACTTTTTCTCAAATGGGAATTCGTTATTCATTTTTTTTTATGTCCTAGACATACAAAGAGAATGGAATGCACCACATAGCAACCAGCTCTTAAAAGAATTGACTATCGCTTAAATACTACCATATTCCCCTTGCACCTACAAGAAAATTAGCAATAAGATTAACATCTCGATTAACACGAAGATATGGAGAATAAGTGTTTGTAAAAATAGTTTGTACTAGAGTAGAGAAAGTCATGTGAGTGTAACATCAGATTTTTTCTCTTAAAGCAGGTTGGTTTTATTCAGAATTCAAATACACCATGCTATATTCCCCAATCTTTTGCCTACAAAACGATATTTTTCAACATAATCTCTGTTCAATGCTATGGCCTTATGCCACCTTAATGGGAGGACCCGTATGCCTGCATGGTACCACTCTACTGGTCTATATCCGAGCCAACATCTTGCTCCATCAATAATTCCCTATCCATGTAGTGCTTCCCACGGAGTGCATCCTTCATTGGGCCAAATAGATGGAAGTCAGAAGGTGGAGATCCGAGCTGTAGGGTGGATGAGGAAGAATAGTCCACTGTAGTTTTGCAAGCTCCTCTTGGGTGTGCAGACTTGTGTGAGGCTTGCATTATCATGGAGAAGGAGAAGTTTGTTTGCATTTTTGTAGCTACGAATACACTGAAGTCATTTCTTCAATTTCCTTAGAGAGCACAATATGCTTCAGAATTGAATTGAGTTTTATTTATGGACGCTCTTTAACTGCTGTGGTTCTTAGCATCCCATTCTATATTGGGCGTGAAAGAGTGCAACCTGGCGAGCGCTGATGGTATCTGGTGCAGCCGATTACTGGCTTGTTACTTGTGCTGCCGATCTGGTTACAAGCAGGGGCCGAAAATTGTAGTCCATCATTCGAAAGTCATTAAGTAATTGTGGCCATATCTGCTAGAACAGCTACTCCTTTGAAGAAAAGCCATAATTGGCTCAAAGGGAAAAACTATATTAAAATTATACAAAAAATTGTTTATAAAAACATCTAAATTTCTCATTTGTATCAGTGTACAATACATATCATGCCATGTTTCTTTGGCTAGTAAGTGATTTTTTGCTGTACGTTCACTTTTGTACTAGTTTAGGCTTGAATTTAAGGAAGATATCAGAATAGACTTGAACAATTTGTCCTTCATGATCACTAAATTCTGTGTTTATTATTTGTACATTATAGTTACAATTTGGTCAAGGGTTGCTTTTGAATGACTGGTTATTCTTGTAGGGGTTGATATTATGCGCTTTATGTTATAAGTTTTGAGAAGGTTAATGAAATTACTTTTTTCTTTACTGTCTTTTAGAAAATCAACATTTACATCACCACATAGAATAAGTTTCCTATTTGGTTTTATAAGTAAGTTTAACAATTTCTCAAGGTTATTTTGAAAAATTATAATATTGCCATTCGGAGCACAATTTAAAGCTACTAATGTTATACCTAGCATTACAAAATCAAGATTGGCAACTTCGAATCCCCTTCTCTGCATAATGAATGATGTGTCAATAAATAAAACTCAATTTAGTTTTAACTTAAGCTTTTGAATTTAAGATCATTCTTTAAAAAAAATACACACCCCTCGCCTCCTTTGTTTTCCCTACAGAATACATAAAGTTTGTTAGTTTTAAACAGTTAATTTCATCTTTTTTTAGCCAATGTCCAGAAAAGCATAATATATTTGCATCTTTTAGTTCCCAATCCAGCAAAATTTCTATGTAATTAATTTTGTTATTCATAGATTGAACATTTTGATGAAAAATCATTTAGGAATTCTTTCAGCCTCTCTTCCAGGAACACTTACCTTTTTTGCACTAATGTAGGTATCTTCATATACTTTTTCATTTCATTTCATTTTTATTGATCCAGTTAATTGTTATGTACAGAAGTACAGTCAATGTTGGACACATCAAAGTAAGATAACAAAATATTTACGAGATATTACAAAAATTAATAAATCAAAATATGTATAAGTTTCCAAGAATAAGTTATAATTACATGTTGAAGTACTTATAAATTCTCTTTAGTTAAGAATTCTTGAATAGAGTAAAAGCAGTGGTTAATCAGATATGCCTTTAAAGAGTGTTTGAGAGTATTTTCTTGCTTAATTCTTTTCATAGATTTTGGTAGCCAGTTGTATATCTTTAGTCCTTTTTGGCACAGAGAGGTATTACGTTGAGAAATTATGTAGATTATTGGTTCGCCTTGTATTATGCTGGTACATTGTTTCATTCCTCATGAAGGGGGAATCTGTATTGTTTGTAGTTTTGTGGATGAACATTACGATATTGTTTCAAATATATAGATGCAAGGGAGTGGAAGTATGTTTAATGATTTAAACAGGGGTTTACATGATCTTGAACTTGCCCCAGTCATTGCTCAAATTATTTTCTTTTGCATTATAAAGCATGTTTTGCTTGCTGCTGACTCGCCCTAGAATATTATGCCATTTTGTAATAAAGAATGGGCATATGCAAAATAAGCCATTCTGGTGGTCTCTATTCTTGTGCTTCCTGCTAATATACTGTTTCAGCTCAGTTTCTTGACTCATTTCCACTGATACTGCATCCACTACTTGAGTTAGTAGTAATTATTAACCTTAACCACCATTAACGACACTGCAAAAAACAATTTGAAAATAAGCGACCACCGCTAAATGCAACAAGACTGACCAACTGTATTTTGGTAATAGAAAATGGTGCATACACATGCCTTCATTCATAAAGTTTTTATTAATTACATATATATATGAGGTACGTCCAGAAAGTAAGTTCCGTTTGGTAATAAAATTAAATTGTGTACAGATACAGAAAAATTATTTATTGCACAAAATTCTACAACTCTTAAACTACTTTTCCACATAACTACCGAAATTTTGCAGGCATTTGTCATAGCATGGCACAAGTTTTTGTATACCTTCTTCATAGAAGTTTGCCGCCTGTGTCTTCAGTTGGAAACATTTTCTTTCAGCTCTTCGTCATTGTTGAAGTGTTGACCGCCAAGGAAAGACTTGAGATGTAAGAACAGATGAAAGTCACTAGGAGCGAGGTCAGGGCTGTACGGAGGATGGTCAAACACGTCCCAGCCAAATCCCTGTAGGAGGTTTTGCGTCACATTTGCAGTGTGTGGTCGTGCATTGTGAAGAAAAACAACACCTTTTGACAGCAATCCTCGGCGCTTATTCTGTATTGGGCAGCGCAATTTCCTAAGTGTCTCGCAATAAACATCTGCTTTGATTGTTTGACCATGCGGTAAGAAATCAATGAGTAAGATGCCTTTCCAGTCCCAGAACACTGTGCACATCATTTTTTGAGGTGTCAAGATTTGTTTCGACTTAACCTTTGCTGGGGATGAAGTGTGCCTCCATTCCATTGATTGCCGCTTACTTTCAGGGGTGTCGTAAGAAACCCAAGTTTCATCTCCTGTGACTATCTGTGTCAGAAATTCTTTGCCGCCTTCATCATAATGGGTCAAAAACTGAAGTGCACTACCCATCCGGTTTGTTTTGTGTTGCTGAGTAAGAATCTTTGGTACCCAACGAGAGCAAAGTTTACAAAATTTCAGTTTTTCGGTAACAATTTCATTAATTAGTGATCTTGAGATTTGGGGAAATTCCATAGCGAGAGCACTAATTGTAAACTTGCGGTTTTCCTGGATCTTGTCATCAATCGCGTGAACCAGTTCTTCTGTAACCAAAGATGGATGCCCACTTTGTTCTTCATCGTGCACTTCACTACGTCCTTCATTGAACTGTCGGACCCATCTTCTCACCATTGAATCACTCATCGCATTTTGTCCGTAAACTTCGCAAATTTGCCGATAAATTTCAATTGGTTTCACTTTCCTAGCATTCAGAAAATGAATCACAGATCTGATTTCGCAAGCGGCGGGATTTTCAATCAACACCGACGTTGTAAACAAACACAACAAAGCGTGCATGGCTGACAGCAATCTCAAAATGGCGCACGTTTCTTCTCCTTGATACAGAGCATCTACCGTGCATGTGCGGAACTGCGATCACAGCGGAGAGAAATTGAAACGGAACTTACTTTCTGGACGTACCTCGTGTGTGTATATATATATATACTTATAAATGCAGTGTGAACTAAACATTAATATTCTAACAATGCTTTTTAACAAAATAAACTCTTATTAAAACAAAATTAATTTACATAGTATGACATGGAATTGCATTATAATCTGCAGGCAATGCACACAGCTTGCCACATGCTTTTCTTTACATTTGGTTCCCTTCTAATGCCAGCAGGACTATAGTTGAGAGTGCACGTACACACTTGTTATGTGGGTTAAGAACCATTCACATAGAAGCATTAACGTAAGGACATAAATGTAAGACAAAAACACAAGATTCACCTTGCCATTCACAACAAAATGTTAGTGTCAAAACAAGTCTATTGCAAGTGTGAAAACGATTAAAAATGCAGGAGATTGATGGTTATGCAGCAGTGTATTTTATGTTTCTACAAACTCATTAACTTGTGTTTGTATTATATTATATTTTTCCACACATGAAAGGAAACGGAATAGTTTATAACCTATAAGGTTTCACATAAGGTCGAAAAATGCCATAGTAATAATAATCAAAACCTATTCAGTTCATTTGCAATCTGTTTCCAAATATTCTGTTTTAACCAATCATATTTGTAAGATTTATACTCTTTGTCATAGAGACAGCAATTATTTTCATATAAAACAATTAACTTCTCGTCAAATGACTCCATTTCTTCTCTTTGTGTTTCTGTGCAATTTGATAGTGTTATTATTTTCTTTCGAATTCCATTAATGCAAACATGAAAGCTTGGAGATTGCAAGGTTTGGCATTAGCATCTGGCGATAGTGTTCATGTTAACAAAAATCATTGTGAATGGCTCCATTTATTACCTGGCCACAAGCATTTGTCTTAACGTTTTTATGTGAATGGACCCTTATATTTTTTTTTGGCTGGCAAATGAAGATGCCTTATTAAGTTAGATTTCAGCTCCTGTTATTATACAGCATCTCTAACGCCATGCTTCTAACTTCAAAATTCTGCGCTTTTATTGTACAACTTCTTGTCCCTGTATGAAAGCAATCATTCACCCTGGTAATGCAGAAAATAATTCAGTTCCCCTCTTAAGAGTTAATATATCTTCTTTTAAGGAATTACAGGCCTTCTTAAGATGTATAGATTTGTAAATCTTCAGCAACATTGTTAAGAATATTTCTACCACTAGTGTAGGATAGAATATGTATTGTATTCCATCCAAAAATTTGGTATAGCGATATATACTGGATGCAGAATATTGTAGAGTAAGCAGAAAGGCAGTACCAAAATAAGCATTTTGAGGATAGGAACAGAGGGTCACAAGCTTTTTATTACACTACATTTATCAACATTTGTGGTGCATCAGATGTAAGCAAAACACGCTCTTGTACAGTACTATAGTGTTTTTCAGCCATGTGGTAATGAGCTGTGGAAACCAAGAGAAGGGATAAGCACATCAATGACACTTCATTATGGTCAACTAGCAACCAGTATTCCACCAAGCACATTGCTGTCATAGCAACTTGAAGTGTGTTGTTACGTAATACAGTGGAATCTCGTTAGCACGTTCCTCATTAACACGTTTTCCCGTGTATTGCATTGAATTATAAAAGTCCCGGTACCAAATCCCCAAATATAATAAATAATGTTTGCTTAGTGCATTTTCCCGGTCCCGCTTACTACGTTTGAAGTTTGACGTCCTCATTCGCTGTTTTGGCCAATCCTTGATCGGTACAGTGGGAGTAGGCATTTAACAAGTTCATAGTTTGACGTCCTCATTTGCTACTTTGGTCAATCCTTGGTCACGGGGTGGATATCGGCAGCCAATCACATACATGCATTTAAATATTTGTGTGACACGATTTCTGTGGGCGGGATAGAGAATGCTTTACCTTGGCGTGGTAAACGCGGTAAACGCTAACGATAGTTTCTAATGTTGAGTGATGACCAAACAACCGTAGATTGTATTTTAACTTTTCATTTACAATGAAAAAAAGAAAGTGTAGTAGGTAAATAACCAACAGTGAAAAACTGAAAATACTTGATGTAATCACAATCCAAATATAAAACATGTCGATATAGTGCGGAAGTTAAACATTCCTGTGTCAACCTTAAACACGATTGTTAGCAAACCTAAATTGATTGAAACTGCTTTTAAAGAAGGGAAAAATACTAACGGCCTGTATTACGATCTCCGGTTAAGGTTTGGGGTAAGATTTACCTGAGAGTTACGTACTGCGACTGTATTACAATCTTTGGTTAAGGGCTACCCGGGAGTTATTTTTGGAGGTAAACTAACCACCACCTCAAGTGATGGATAAAGATGATACCTTGGAGTTAACTCGTATTTCCGAATGAAACATGGCGTACCACCGGCAGAGATTGATTATTGAGAGTGATTCAGAATATATTTTCAAGTTTTTGGAAATGTTATCTATACATTAGAATAGTTCACTCCAACACCCAGTCTTAAATATTACTGTCAGGGCGTAAGGAACTAACCATTGTGCTTGGATTGTTTTTGAAAGGCCAAACATTTTAGGTTAAATGACAAGCAGTGTGGGCAAAGGTGCGTGTTAGTTTATATTTAGGTTGGTTTTTAAAATTGTCGAATGGCTTTCTACGTTAGTTTTAAGTGATATTCATGAAATGTTTGCATCAAAAGACTATGGTTTTCGGTTATTAAAGTGATATTCGTAAAACTTTTACGTCAAAACTCTTAACACTATTTTTAACGAAACTTTGAAGTGTGGCATAGTTTTCCAAATAGAATAACCAAGGAACGGTATTAGAAAGATGCAACAAACTTAAGAATATTGTGTTGAACTTAAATGTCAGGCAACATGTGTAAATCCGAATCAACATTAGAACCATCGATGTTGCTTTTCTATAAATATAATAGCTTTCGCGAACGGAAAAGCTAATAAAAAGGTAATTATAACTATTGTTTACGGTATCCTATTGTAGCTCAGTAATCCAATAACGTACTAGAACCGCATCTTGTATGCTCAATGACATGTATATAAATTACATTTTAGGTTATGTTCATGTCAAGATTCTCTAAAAAAAAATCTCTAAAACCGTTCACAATCTATAATAGTCTGTCCGCTCGCCTTGTTACTAATGACCAATAATGACGCTATAATGTTGCAGGTTACCACGAGATAGCGTTGTATAAACAGTGAAATCACTCAGAAAACTATTGCCAAGGAGAAATACATATCTCTTTGGTGTTGCCAACTTCTCGCCCAGCATCATAAACCTTAGGGTTACTAACCATCGGTTGATATGCGTTTGTAATACGCGGCAATGCATCTAACCTTCAGGTAGCGATAACTGATAGGTTACAAACCATGACTTTTAACCGGAGATCGTAATACAGGCCGTAAAACAAACTTTTTCACTTGGAAAATAGGATCAGAAGAGGACCGGAACGAAATTTGTTGAATGGAAACACCTCCCTATTCAAATCGTCTTGTATACACCAAAGATAATATCGTCTATTGTATTCGTAACACGATGCACGCTCATAATTTTTTCTTTTTTAGCAGAAATTGTTATCACTTGTGTAATAAAACACACAGCAAAACCAGTATTGCCGCTTCCACAATTCGCAATTTATTTTCTCAAAAACATTCATAACCTAAAAAATCCAAGTTGACCAAAATAAAAGCTTGAATTATTTATTCTCAGGCTTTGTGTATCCAAATCCATTTAAACATATTGAATTTAACATGGAAACGCGGTTCGTATTCAGTATGAAATTGTACTCAAAATCGATTTAAATTGCCCATGGAGACGTAGTAATTATTAGATTTTTATTACCTATGTTCTTAAATTGCAGATTTTCCATTCTCGTTAACACGTTTTCCCGCCTATGACGTTCAAATCCTTAGGTCCCTGCAAAAACGTACTAACGAAATTCTACTGTACATGTTTACGTAAACTTGAAGAATTGTTTTATGTAATAATAGTTGCTTTATGTAGTTTATAACACGCTTTGGGTGTTGGTTTGAATTTTATGCTTACGTAATATTTCTTATGTTTGAATTTGCCTCGGCTGCATCAGTCTTACTTTAGAGTCATGTATCTTAGGTAGGGCGCGGTATGACAATAATTGTAGACATCACAGAATTAAACTTTCAAATTAACTTCTTTTATTTAAATTCTTGCACATATTTATAAACCACTACACTTTTTAAAGAACTGTGAGAAACTTTTATACATTCACTTAGTGCGTATATCTGTTTTTACTCATCACCCATAGAGAACACATTTTCCCATCTTTACTCTACCAAGTCTCGCCAGCAACTGAATAACCCTCAACGGTCAAAACCCGTAAGCTTCGGTATTGCTAGTCTCTGATTGGCTAATTCTAGTCCAATAGAATATCTGCATTTAACTTAAAACTTTTCTTTGCTGTTGATTGGCTAATTTAAAACTGTTACAGAATTTACGTCATCGTCGCTCTAATCATGACCAGTACATTTCAAACTCTAAACACATTATTGCTACAAGTTTACCTCATTATTACTCATTGTTAGCAACTTAAAACTTATTATTCTCACAGCTCTTGCATTATTAGAGTATGTAAAGTATTCACATAACATTATTAAAATATATTTACAATAAAAATAAGCATTTACAATGACTGTTACATACAATTCAAATAATTATTACATACATATTGTTTCAAGTCGGGCTGTTATTGGATTTACTTATTATAAAATACAATTGAAATTATTCAGGTATTAAAATACTGCCTCAAACTGGGTACCAATACCTAGGTTGCCAGCTCTTATCACATTATACCATGTGCTTTGTGTCAATAACTGATACCTCTGTTATCTGCATACTGATATTTGATGTAAACAGACACTGCTGTTATTCTTACATTGCTTATGATTCAGTGGTAGCAGAATGTCATTTGTTTATTGCTCTTTGTAATATATAGTAGTGAATGTGTGGCCAGGTGTATGCAGTTTACCATCAATCATTTATATCTGACTTAATAGCATTAACAGTAGTTTAAAATAGCATATCACAACAAAATTCCTGCATTTCAGAGTGTTCATAAAGCGGAGTTAAAGGTTGATGTACCTTTTACGTTTAAATAAATTTAAAGTTCATTGGTTAAATTTTCTTTTCTGTGGAGGATGTTTATCTAAATTAAAGAATTAAGTAAGGGAGTCTCTCATGTGCATGTGTTGTTTAACTTTTATATTTAGAAAATTGTTTCATCACTCCTGGCTGCGATAAACACTCATGTTACAGAAGCAGACAGAGTTGCTGACGGAAGATAGGAGGTGGTGCTTTAGAAGAAAGGCCGGCAATGTCATGGTTCGTATTTGTGCTATCAATGTTGCTTATCATCAGTGGAGTTGAGCTGAACCCAGGAGCGGAGATCGAAATATAATGGGAGTGTTAAAAGTATGGTGGACGACATTATAAATTTAAAAGGAATGGAGAAGAGAACTAATGAGAAAATAGACAGAAAATTTGAAGAAATGAAAACCATATGGGAAAAATTTGAAGGGGAAATCAACAGAGAATAGGTAGAAAGCAGTCAGAGGATTACATACTTGGAAAAGAATAGGAGAAGAAAAGGGAATGTAATAATTTTTGGAGTAGAAGAGCTGAGAGAGAAAAGAGTCTAGGAATAAATTGAAGAGTTCTTTCAGGACAAGTTGGATATAAAACAAAATGGATGGGAAGTAATTAACGTCTTTAGAGTGGGTAGAAAAGGTCTGAACCCAAGACCGGTAATTATTAAATTAAATACAATGAAAATAAAATGGACAGTTCTATCAAACACAGGGACAAAAATATTTATAGCGCAAGATAATGGTAAGAAAGACAGAGATACAAGAAATATGTTACTTAGAGAAATGAAAATTGCAAGGGCCAGAGAAGAGAAAGCTTTCATAAGGGGTCTTGACCTGTGGAAAGGTCAATAATTTTGAATGTGAGGAAACTAAGGTACTCAGCAAGAAAAATGGAAAAAAGGGAGTGGACAAATCTACCAAAAGAAATTCAAGGGAAAAAGCTTATGAACGTAAAATCTAGAAAAAACATAATAGAAGTAGGAAATGTTTTAGGCAGAGTACACGCCAAATGGCTGAGGAAAATTAGTAAGCAAGAGCGAGAAGCAACTTAATAGTAGGTATGAATTTTAAGCTATAAGAAGGATCCAAAAGCTCAGCAATCACAAGTCGTCCTCCGTGGTGTAGTGGTTACCATGCTAGCCTCTAATTCCCAAGGTCACAGGTTCAAACCTGGTGGAGGGCGTGGATTTTTTCGTGCATAAAAATCCTTAGCATGGCTTCCTTCAGAAGGGAAGTAAAGCTGGTGGTCCCGTGTCGTAGATTTATGGCATGTAAAAGAACCTCAATTCTGATAGAGGTCTCTGAGCAAACTTTCCGGTCTTTCACGCCCAATATAGTAGTTAAAGAGCATCCATAAATGAAACTCAATTTCATTTCAGCAACCACAGGTTTGAGTCTCTTGGGTCCTAGGGGCTAAAGCAACTCGATGTAGAGATAAGAAGGTTAAATGTACAATTAAAGTGTAAATGTTGTATTGTGGTTTATGTTGATATCATTATTCTATTGTACAGAAACAGACAAAAATAATTTATCCATGAAGGGCATGGAATACCAATTAAGGGACAAGCAAGAGTGATTATACATTCTGATTACGTCCATTAATGCAAACTTCTTCAAGGTGGCAACCCTAGTAGGGTGGTGCAGAAACTCCTAGAGGTTCACAGTAGTAAACATGTTCTGTGCATTTAACAATATCATTAGTCTGCATGATATCGGATGACTGAAAACTAATAAGCGATTCTGACTCACTTGTTTATGCCGATTTCAGAACTGCTTTTAGTTTTTTTTCTATCACGTACAGTTTTTTCACAATTTCAGTTCAAAAATATAGAGATATAAAGATATTTCTTCCGCCACTGCACATAAAATTGGGCTTGATAAAGCAATTTGTAAGGGCTCTACCACAGGATGGACCCTACTTCAAGTACCTTTCCAAGAAATTTCCCTTCATTACACAAGACAAATTAAAGACTGGAATTTTTGTTGGTCCTCAAATAAAGAAATTGATGAAGGATGAATATTTTGAGAAGACAATGAATCAGAGAGAAATAGAAGCATGGACCGCCTTCCGATCAGTTACTGAAAATTCTTAGGCAATAACAAAGATTCTAATTACAAGGCCATTGTCAAAACAATGTTTGAAAATTTCAAGAAGATGGGTTGTAACATGAGTGTAAAGGTGCGTTTTCTGCATTTATATATCGACTACTTTCCAGAAAATTTGGGACATTATAGTGAAGAGCAGGGTGAACGTTTTCACCAAGATATTAAGGAAATGGAGAGGAGGTACCAGGGGAGATGGAATGAAACTATGATGGCCGACTACTGTTGGATGTTGAGGAGGGACAGTCATCTTCAAGGATCTGCAAGGAAGTCAAAGAAGAGAAAGTTTGAAAAAAAATTAAATGAAACACTTTGGCTTCTTGTTTTGTTAAAATGTAGTCATGAAATAAATTAGGGGAGTTTTTGCGAGTATTCTTAAAATGTTTATTGAATAAAAACTTACCCCATGTGAAATGGTATTTGAATACTTTTCTATGCTCATTAGTAAAGTTGTCAAAACATTATTTCTTATTTTGTGTAAAAACCTGATGTGATAGAAAAAAATGGAAGTTATTTCTGGAATCAGCATAAAAACTTGATTTAAGGACACCTACTTTTAAGAAATCATCTGAGAAAAAGTTTGAAAATGCAGACTAGTGTATTCAACATCCAACATGTAGCACTATAATCCCCAAGTGGAACTCACATCCTCGGAGATATAATAACACATTTTTGTACTACTCTTGTTCTCTCTAATGTAAGACATGGATATGTGGGTATTAACGGACACAAAACCGATAAAAAAGCCAACAACAATAACTATGATCAGATCACATTGCGAAAAAACAAATGTTCTCCCCACTACCCGCTATCTCTGCTACATGGCATGTGAACCAGAGCACTAAACCAGCAACATTGGAATCCCCACTCCTTCAGCTGTCAATCATTAACTTAGGGTGCGCCCATTATGGTTAGTGTTCCTAGGTGTTTATGATGTGAAGCTTACTGGATGGTACAATATGAGGGTTCACTCCAAAAGTTTTGAGAATGGACGCAATAAAGTATTAAAAATTTAGATTTGATCATTGCATCTTTTCAAAATATTCTCCATTGCATTCCATACACCACCTCATCCTTTCAGACCATTTTTCAAACGCTGAACACCATTCTTCTTTGGAGAGAATGCAAATACATTCTTTGTGAGCACCTACTGCAGCTTCAGGAGACTAAATCGTTGACCTCAAATTTTTTCTTTTATTATGGGGAATAGAAAAAAGTTGCATGCAGCCAGATCTGGACTACTGCAGAAACTGGGTTGTTTCTTGGACAGAGGCAGTGTCATTGTCATGGTGCAACCACACAGACCAGTCTTAGACCACTTTTTTCTCAGTTCCTTGAACAATTGTGGCAGATCATCTTCTTGCCAACTTCTCGTTCACTTTACTTTTGTTGGGGGATCTATAATAATAATAATAATAATAATAATAATAATAATAATAATAATAATAATAATTCTTTTTTATCCATAATAACACTTACATGTTGTCAGATACATCAGAAATATATACATTTATTTATATTACAATTCATCCAACCTATACAAACATTTTTGTATTTCATATTTGTTTAGTTCATTTTTAAACAGTTACCCTTTTTTTGTTTTTGCTGAAATCGGTAATTTATTGAACAGTATTTTTCTCATTATTAAGGGATCTTTATCTGTTGACTTCTTATTTACAGTTATTCTATCGTAATTGTTTTGTGACCTTGTTTCATGGTTATGATAGTGCTTATTTAAGTTACCTACTCCGTCTTTACTAACTACAAACATGACTACTTTAAAAACATATAAATATACTACCATTAGAATTTTGTTATCTATAAAGACATTTCTACATGATTCTCTTCTATTTAAATTATATATACATCTTAAACATTTCTTCTGTAAAACTAGTAATCTGTTCATGTTGGTTATACAAGAGCTCAACTGCATATTGTAGATGTGGATGTATTATTCCATAGTAGGTCAATTTCAGATGTTCAAAATTTAAGTAATTTGCTAGGTAGAGATTTGTACTTATCTTCTTACATATGTAGTCAATATGGTGTCTAAAGGTTAGGTTTTCATCGATAATTACCCTTAAGAATTTTATTTTATCTAATTGCTGGATAGGTTCACATTTATCGTTACATTTATAGGACTTTTACTGCTATACCTGTTATTGCGGTGTTGGAACATTACTGTTTTTGTTTTTTGAAGATTAACTTTCAGGCTATTGTTTGTAAGATAATTGTAAATAATTTGCGTTTCTGTGGTTATTATTTTCTCCATTTCGTTTGCTTGATTGAGTCCAAATTTTAATGAGGTGTCATCTGCATACGTCACTGTTTTGGAGTGTGGAGTTATTGTAAGATCATTTATATAAAGTAAAAATAATATTGGCCCTAGGACAGATCCTTGAGGTACTCCCGCTTTGACGCTTCTCTGAGAAGACTCGGATCATTTAGTTTCTGAATCATACTGGTAAATCCAGCTTTCATCACCTGTTACAATGTTAAATACGTTTTTGGATCTTCCTCCATTGAACTTTTCAATCATTTCCTGACATCATTGCACACGTGCTTGTTTCTGCTGATTTGCGAGGTGGTGGGGGATCCAGCGACTGCAGAGCTTGCTGGCATCAAGTTTGAAGTAGTAAAATTGTTTGAAGTAGAAATATTGATGCCTCACGTATGGTACAAAGTTAGAGTAGTTGTATTGTAGTTCCACTATTGGGAAGCCAAAACGTGAAATAGTTGCAACCACGTACGTTACAAACTTTCCTGTGGCCTTCGCCCCAAGTTTACTTTACGGTGGCCTTTGTCCCACTTTTAAAAAAATCAACTTTGTATTTTAATGTTTTTAAATATTATATGTATACCTCGGCTGCTTCAGTATTTTTGCAGAAACACATCTCTTAGCAGGGCTTGGTGCGGCTAAAGAATGTAGGCTTACACAGATTATAATTTTTTACTTCACTCCTTTTATTAATCCTTCATACGATTAAATAACATTTCCCATATATAGAGAGCTGTGAGATTTTTTATTAATTGCACTTTTTAAACACGTAAACTTTATTTTATTCTCGCCGTAAAGAATTTTTATATCTCACACTGAATACATGTGCGAACTGCACGGGAATGCTCTCTACTATCGTCTGGCTTCTACCGCTAAATGTGTACAATTTGCTCTATTTCAGTTTCTGATTGGCTAATCCTACTCCAATAGAATACTTTTATTTAACTTAAAGCTTTTCTAGTTGTTGATTGGCTATTTATAAACTGTTTTAAACATTTCATTATTATTATTGCTCCAAGAATTATTAATAGCATTATTAAACTTTCTAATTCATTATGAGGCAGTATTTTAATGCCTAAATGATACTAATTGTACTTTTATTAATTAAATTCAATAACAGCCCACCTAGAAAACAATATGTATATAATTATTATATAAATTGTATGTAAAGTCATTGTAAATACTTATTTTTACTGTAAATGTATTTATTAGTGATAAGTAAATGCTTATATACTCTAATAGTGCAAAAACTGTGAGAATAATATGTTTTAGGATGTTAATAATGAGGTAATAATGTAATTTTGGTGACAATAATGTGTCTGGAGTTTTAAAAAAAAAAGCTGGTTATGAAAATATCGGTAATAACGTAATTTCGCTTACGGTTTGGAATTAGCCAATCAAAAGTAAAGAAAAGATTTTAGTTTGAATACTTAAATTCTATTGGACTAGAATTAGCCAATAAGAGAATGGCATTACCGAAGCTAAAGGTTTTTACCGTTGAATCTAGTCAGTCGCGGACATGAAGTTGTAGAGAGTAGACGTGAAAGTTGTGGGTAAAAATGTAAAGTATAAATGATAAAATTTGTGTTCTCCACCAAAAATGTATTAAGTGCTCACAGTTTTATTTTATAAAGTATTGTGTTTATAAAATGTGCAAATATAAAGTGAAATAAAAAGAAGTAAAAAATTAAAAAAGTAAATTCTGTGGTGTCTTGTAATTTGAGTCTTATCACAACCCTACAAGAACTTGTGTTTCTATAGTGCGGCTGAAAGCAGCCGAGGCAAATAACTTTAATAATATTATGCAAAAACAAGCATCATCTTCACTATAAAGTTTGGCGTCCTAAAAATCAAACATCAAAGTGTATGTTCATCACGTAACCTTAATAATATTTACGTAACCAAAAACCTACCGCAAATTGACGCAAAACGTGGGGCTTACAAGAAACACCCCACATAAAAAATACATCTTTAATTATTGCCTCAAGGTTACCTCATTGTTAGCAACTTTCAGCTTCTACATTATTAAATTACGAAATACATTCACATAACATTAATATACATATACATAATAATATAAACATAATATAATGACTGTAACATACATTTTTTTATATTATATGCATATAGATTTTAAGGCGGGCTGTTATTATATTTTTACTTTCTCTACTACGTATAGTAAGTAGGGGAAGTATTGTATTCCACCCAAAAATTCGATACCGAGATTTTACCGGAAATACATGTTTTGAGACCCCCTGAATCCAAAAAAAGCATTTTTGGAAACATGTCTGTGTGTGTGTGTGTCTGTGTGTGTGTGTGTGTCTGTGTGTGTGTCTGTGTGTGTGTCTGTGAACAGCATAACTCAGAAACGAACAGTCGGATAAACACCAAACTTGGTATTTAGGTTCAATATCTTCCAGAGACGCGACACGAAGGTTTTCAAGAAAATCCCCCCACCACAGACTACCCTTTACATGGAACATTTTTCGAAAATTTTAATTTTCTCAAAAATGGCTCTAATGATTTTGATTAAAATATCATATGTTTAAGATATTTTCATTAGAAATGAAATGTATATCTCGAATTTTCTGGGAATGTCTCCAAAAGTGTTCTTCATTGTGAACGACTTGTGCATAACTGGTAAACCATAAGAGATAGACAAAATTTTACTACACAAAAGATGTAGATCGCGTTAAAATACACAATTTATGTCATATACATTTGTTTTGTTGAGTGAACCGTTTTCGAGATATTGCTTGTTATTTGCTTAAATTTTCCAATACTTATACTTTTTCTCAAATTCGTTATTCATTTTTTTATGTCCTGGACTTGCAAAGAGAATGGAATGATGCGCCACATAGCAACCAGCGCTTAAAATATTTGACTATCGCTTATAATCTACCATATTCCCCTTACAATTACAAGAAAATTAGCAATAAGCAATCTCGATATCTCGATTAACATGAAGCATATGGGGAATAAGCGTTTGTAAAAATAGTTTGTACAAGAGTAGAGAAAGTCATGTGAGTGTAACACATCAGATTTTTTATTATATAATTAGACTGAAATCATTTAAGCGTTAAAAATACTGCCTCAAGTTTTTCTTTCAGAATTGTTTTCACTGCTGCTGATCCAATATTTAGGGCTTTTTGAATCTCACCATATGTGCAACGATGATCTTCTTGCAACGTGCTCTCTGCTTTCATCACATTTTCATCAATTATTGTAGCTGGTCATCCTGCTCTGTCTTCATCTTAGGGAATCCCTTCCTCTTCTAAACTTTGCATACCATCGATAAATGATGGATTGTGAAGGGCAAAGATCCCCAAATGCACGATGTAGTCTTTCAAGCTTTCTCTCTCCCCTAAACCGACTTTAAAGTCATAGAAAATCATAGCATGGAAATGCTCTCGTTTGGGATTCATCCTAGTGTATGACGTAGCAAAATCTGCTATGCATACACACGCGCTGCTGATGCTGTACATTGTTGGAGCGCGCCCAGACTTGCACATGTTGCTATCTGAACTTCAATCTGAAGTTAGGAAAAGCTGCTTTGGCTTACCACGACACATTGTTACCATTCTCAAAACTTTCAGAGTGACCCTAATAATACCCACATGTTCAGTAAAACACACTCATGTAATGGTTAGTTTCTTAGTGTACCAGTTCTCATTAGTTGAAACAGTAACTACAAACTTGTCTTGTGAGTTACATTTCATTTGGTGTTTCAGAAAGTCAAATTTCAATTATGTTTATGCAACGCTCCTGTTTTTATACTGCATCTGCGACCCCAGGCTCCTATTCTCAAAATACTTAGTTTGGTACTTGAGGCAGTAACACTTAAATGATTTCAGTCAAATTATATAATATAAAACATAATAACAGCCCACCTTAAAGCAATATGTGTATAAAACAATATATAAAAAGTGTATATTACAGTCATATATGTTTATATTATTGTATACATGTGTAATGATGTTAGTGAATGTATTACGTAATTTAATAATATAGGAGCTGTGAGAATAATAGGTTAAAAGTTGCTAACAATGAGGTAACCTTGAGGCAATAATGAATTTGAAAATTTAATAATGCTACTTGTGATTCTTGGAGGCAATAATGTAATTTTTATGACAGTTTATAAAATAGCCAATCAACAACCAGAAAAAACTTTAGTTAAATGAAGGTATTCTATTGGACTAGGATTAACCAATCAGAAACTAAAATGGAGCAAAACTTACAAATTCAGAAGTCAGTTGCTTATAAACAGCGTTCCTAACCGGATGCTAGATGATTTCTCGAGAAATTTAATATGTATATTGTGTGAGACAAAAATAGTTTACGTGTTAAAAAGTGCAAGTAATTAATAAAAAAAATCTCACAGCTCTTATATCAGTGTTCAGCCGCATCACGCCCTGCTAAGACAATGTGGTTTATGTAACTTTTAAAGCAAACGTATTTGTATCAAACCCCATTATTTGTTAAAAGGGCAGAAGTCCCAAGGTAATTTAAGACCATATTTGTTACCTAAATTAATGTTACACTTTTAAAACAGCTGCAATATAAAGCCTTATGCCAAAACAAGTTGCTGAGACCAAAAAGAAAGGTCCAACGTACATAGTATTGCTGAATAACAGTTTTTTGCTTCTCCTGTAAAATTTGCATTTTTGGACTTCCGCCCTTTTAACAAATAGCGATTCAAATGGCAAAACGTTATTCGTTTATTTTATGCCCTGGACATGCAAAGAGAATTAAATGCGCCACATAGCAACCAGCTCTTAAAACATTTGACTATCGCTTAAAGTCTACATTAGAGTAGAGAAAATCATGTGAGTGCAACACATCAGATTTTTTTTTTGGTTTTTTGTTTTTATTTAGAGAAAAATTATTACCAGGCTTAGCTATTTCTAAATATTACAGCCAGTGCGAAAGGAAAGAACGTTTTTAATTGACACGCGACTTCAGCAACAACCCCTTGCATCTCTCATACAATCAGTTGGTGTTTACAGAGAGCACTCACAGACCGTGTTTACCTTCCGTCAGTTGTCCTTGGTCGTTGTTTATATTCTTTGTATTGATAATGGTTTGATGTAGACAATTTGAAGACAACTGCTTGATAATATCTATGCTTGGTTATTTTAAAAGAAAGAAATGTCCACCATCCCTTGCCTTAAGTGGGCTTCATTGTTCTCTCTGTCGCTCACCGGTAGTTATCCTGCTAGTGTTATGTATTGTTCCTATCCTGTGATAAAAAACATCCGGTAGGGACTTATCTCTTCAGGCAAGTTTATATTCAAACGAGCTGCAACCAGGAAATATTGTTTGGAAAAGAAAAGGCTTTTCCTTTTCCTTTCTCTTATCTCTTTCCTTTCATTAAAGAGAATCATCAAAATTCCAAGTCTGGTATTTAACTGACTTTTTGTGTTTGAGTTACTCTCTTCACAGACAGATGGACCTGTTTTCTAAAAACGCTTTTTGGGGGGTTCATTTCCGGTGAAATCTCAGCATCGAATTTTTGGGTGGAATACAATACTCATTCTACTCTACTGTACCTAGGAGAGAAAGTAAAAATATAGATTGTTTATTGTATAATATACTTCAATAACAGTTCCTTTAATCTTTCTGTATATAAATTATAATGGTACATAAAGGATGGAGACTGTATTTTTCATACTAAAATAAGCTTTTACAGGCTAAAATTGTATTATAATTACTTTCTCTACTACGTATAGTAAGTATGGGAAGTATTGTGTTCCACCCAAAAATTCGATACCGAGATTTCACCGGAAGTATATATCTTGAAGCCCCCTGAATCCAAAAAAAATCTGATGTGTTACACTCACATGACTTTCTCTACTCTTGTACAAACTATTTTTACAAACGCTTATTCTCCATATGCTTCATGTTAATCGAGATAAACATTTGCAGAGTCTATCTTATTGCTAATTTTCTTGTAGATGTAAGGGGAATATATATTTACAAGGGCAATATGGAAATACAGTAGCCTTTAAGCACATACATATCTCTTAATAACTGGTTGCTAGGTGCAGCACCATCCCCTTCCCACAGATTAATACTCTTTGCATATCCAAGACAAAAAATGAATAACGAATTCCCATTTGAGAAAATAAGTATTGAAAATTTTAAGGGAATAACAAGTAATATCTCGAAAATGGTTCACTCAACAAAAAACAAATGTATATGACATATATTGTGTATTTTAACGCGATCTACATTTTTTGTGTAGTAAAATTTTGTCTATCTCTTATGGTTTACCAGTTATGCAAATGTTGTTCACAATAAAGAATACTTTTGGAGACATTCCCAGGAAATTCAAGATATACATTTTATTTGTCATAAAAATATCTTGAACATATGATATTTTAATCAAAATCGTTAGAGCCATTTTTGAGAAAATTAAAATTTTCGAAAAATCTTCCATGTAAAGGGTACTCTGGGGTGAGGGGATTTTCTTGAAAATCCTTCGTGTCGCATCCTTGGAAGATCCTATGTATAGTATGTATGTATGTATAGTAAGTAGGGGAAGTATTGCATTCCACCCAAAAATTCGATACCGAGATTTCACCGGAAATACATGTTTTGAGACCTCCTGAATCCAAAAAAAGCATTTTTGGAAACATGTCCGTGTGTGTGTGTGTCTGTGTGTGTGTGTGTGTCTGTGAACAGCATAACTCAACAACTAACAGTCGGATAAACACCAAACTTAGTATTTACGTTCAGTATCTTCCAGAGATGCGACACGAAGATTTTCAAGAAAATCCCCCCACCCCAGACTACCCTTTACATGGAACATTTTTCGAAAATTTTAATTTTCTCAAAAATGGCTCTAACGATTTTGATGAAAATATCATATGTTTAACATAATGTCATGAGAAATGAAATGTATATCTCGAAATTTCTGGGAATGTCTCCAAAAGTATTCTTCATTCTGAACGACTTTTGCATAACTGGTAAACCAGAAGAGATAGACAAAATTTTACTACACACAAAATGTAGATCGCGTTAAAATACACAACTTATATCATATACATTTTTTTTGTTGAGTGAAGCGTTTTCGAGATATTGCTTGTTATTTCCTTAAATTTTCCAATACTTATACTTTTTCTCAAATTCGTTATTCATTTTTTTATGTTCTGGACATGCAAAGAGAATGGAATGCGCCACATAGCAACCAGCGATAAAATATTTGACTATCGCTTAAAAGCTACCATATTCCCCTTGCATCTACAAGAAAATTACCAATAAGATTGACATCTCGATATCTCGATTAATATGAAGCATATGGAGAATAGGCGTCTGTAAAAATAGATTGTACAAGAGTAGAGAAAGTCATGTGAGTGTAACACATCAGATTTTTTTATGTCCTGGACATGCAAACAGAATGGAATGCGACACATAGCAACGAGCTCTTAAAAGATTTGACTATCGCTTAAAGCCTACCATATTCCCCTTGCACCTACAAGAAAATTAGCAATAAGATTAACATCTCGATTAATATGAAGCATATGGAGAATAAGCGTTTGTAAAAATAGTTTGTACAAGAGTAGAGAAAGTCATGCGAGTGTAACACATCAGATTTTTAGAATACGCTCCGTGTGTGTGTCTATACTGAACAGCATAACACAAAGAAACGAAAAAGTCGGTTAAATGCCGAACAGGACATTTAAGGTCAGCGTCTTCAGTACATTCGACACGACGAATTTCAGGAAAATTCCCAATTCCAAATTACCCTTTACATGGAAAATTGTTTGATACTTTTTATTTTCTCTAAAATGGCTCTGATTATTTTAATTAAAATACCATTTTTAAGATAGTTGCATGATAAATGAAATGCATAATATCTGGAATTTTCTGGTTATAGACTGTGAAGTCCTTTTCATTCTGAGAGACTTTGTATAATTGGTAAACTGTAACAAATAGACAAAGTCTTACTACCCAAAAAATGTAGATCTCGTTATGAAAGAAATTTTACAAAAAATTGTGAAAAACGAAAAAACACTTATTCATAATAAAATAGTATGAATTTTAAACCTTGAAAAAACATATTGTGCTTTCCACCTGGCGTATTTAACTAACTGAAAGACAGGCCCAAATTTAAACCTTGGTTTCTCCCAAACGTATTTTACCTTCTCTGTTACGCGTAATAACTGCTTATAAGTATTGCATTCCACCCAAAAATTCGATACAGAGATTTCACGGGAAATGTTTGGGGGCGTTCTGAATTCAAATAAAGCATTTTTTGGAAAGAAGTCCGTGTGCGTATCTGTCTGTATCAGTAAACATTATAACTTACGATTTTTATCAAATCCCCCACCCAAACTAGCCTTTACATGGAACATTTTTAGTAATTTTTTTTATTTTCTAAAAAATGGCTCTAATAATTTTTATTATAACACTATAACAGGTGTTTCAGAAATACTTTTACAAACTTCGGGTATGGGTTCCTCACACCAAAAGAAGGAAAAAGTTCATATGAACATATGTCCCACAATCCTTGGTTTTCGCGTTATTCCTGTCACAATGAAGGTGTGGGTTCAACGGCCTTCGGGATCCAACCTCATAACTTCATTTCTCCATGCATTCATAGAAGGCGTTGACCCATTGTACTACATAGGTAGATGGCGAAGTGTTGCCATGGTGACTTGTTTACGTTTGTCATTAGTCTGTCTTCAACGTTGCAATTGTGTACATGTAGTGAGTTAACTGCACGTGTTTCGTTCCACCATGCCTGGATATTCATTTCGTGAACAGGCAGACATGATTTTATGTATGGCCGCGCGAATAGTAATGGACGCGAGGCTGCACGGCTCTATCAGATGGAGTTTCCAGACCGAAGAAAACGGAGTCATCCAACCTTTGTCGCTGTTTATCGTCGCCTTGCTGAGACAGGAACCGTTGCACCACGGACTATTGATCGAGGAAGACCAAGAGTTGTTCGTACGCCGGAACGCGAGTAACAGATGTTAAAGTGTGTCGAAGACGATCCAGGTATCAGTACAAGACAATTGGCTGTGGCATCTGGTACATCACACGTGACAGCATGGAGGGTACTTCACGAGCAGCTCCTGTATCCATATCATATTCAACGTGTGCAGGGCCTTTCGCTTGCCAATTATCCACCACGGGATAACTTTTGCCGATGGTTTGTAGCACAAACAGCCAATCCATTGTTTGTCTCGTCGGTTTTGTTTACAGACGAGGCAACATTTGGGAGAGATGGAGTTACTAATTTCCACAACGTACACGTATGGGCAGATCGTAATCCTCATGCTGTACTTCAGGCTAGACATCAGCAACAGTTTAGCTGAATGTGTGGGCTGGCATTGTAGGTGACTGTCTGGTAGGTCCATACGTTTTACCAGCACGTCTTACTGGTGCTGTCTACAGGGACTTTATCCAGCACACACTTCCCGACTTACTTCATGAAGATGTTCCCCTGCAAATAAGAAAAAAACACGTGGTTTATGCATTATGTGGCTCCGGCACATTTTAGTCGCATTGTTCGAGATGCACTGACTGGTATCTACCATGACCGATGGATAAGCAGAGGAGGACCAGTTCCATGGCCTGCACGTTCTCCCGACCTCAATCCTGTGGATATTTACATCTGGGGCACCTTAAATCATTGGTTTATGGAGTAGCCATCCCGGATGCAGAAACACTTCATCGACGTGTCATGGAAGCCTGCGAAACCATTCGACACCATCCCGGAGGTTTTGACAGGGTGCGACATTCCATGATTCGACGAGTACAGGCATGCATAGAAGCAAGAGGAGGACATTTCGAGCATTTATTATGAGTTTTGTGTGTTATAAGTGTACCACTGTGTTGAACACCTCGTAACGAGAAAACAAAGGATTATGGGACATATGTTCATATTGTTATTTACATGACAAATAAAATGTATAACTTGAACTTTCTGGGAATAGCCTATGAAGTCCTCTTCAGTCGTAGGGAATTTAATATGATCTTGTATAATTTTTAAACTTTAAGCGAAGTGCGAAGATGTACTAAACAAAAAATATAGATCTCTTTAAAACAGACAATTTATTTCAAATACTTATTGTGGCATAAGCCGTTTCTGAGATATCGGTTATATAAGGTTAGAATTGTTCATTCTCTTTAAAGTCGTTTTAACATTCAGTTGTTTATCGCGATTGCATGGAAACAGAATGGATTTTTAAGACCGGCATACAGCGTCCAGTTTTTATACATTTCACTATCGCTGTTCCCTTTATATCTATAACGAAATGTGTAATGTAGCTATTTCTGCAAAGGTTTATTTGCATTAAAATGTAGCTAGACAGAAATATAAACTTGAGTAAGAATAATTTGTGTATCCACTAATAAATGACATAGGGTAGAGAAAGTCAGGTTATGTATCATATCAGATAATTTTTGTCAGCATTTTTCCATGATGAGAATACTGCACAAAATGCAATTTTTATTTTCTCTACTACATATAGTATGTGGGGGTGGTATTGTATTCCACCCAAAAATTCAATACCCTAAATGCAAAAAAAGCATTTTAGAAAAAGGTATGCATGTGTGTGATCTGTGAACAGCATAAATGAAAAACAAAAAGTCGGATAAATATCAAACGTTGTATTTAGGTCCAATATCTTTCAAAGATGCGACACGAAGATTTTCAAGAAAAATGAACTATCCTTAATCGGAATATGTTTCAGAAATTTTGTTTTTTCAAAAATGGCTCTTACGATTTTGATTAAAATATTGCATATTTAAGATATTTTCCTGGCAAGTGAAATGTAGATCTTGTATTTTCTTGGAATGTACCCAAAATTCTCTTCAATCTGAATGGCTTTTGCATAACTGGTAAACCGTAAGAGATAAACAATATTTTACTTCGAAAAAATGTAGATCTTATTAAACACACATTTTATGTCATACATTTTTATTGTGGAGTGAACCATTTCCGAAATATTACTTGATATATGTTTGAATTTTCCAATACTTATATTTTTCTCAAATGGGAACTCTTTATTCGTGTTTTTCTTAATGTCCTAGACATTCGAAGCGAATGAAATGCTCCACATTGCAACCAGTTCATAATATATTTGACTATAGCTTAAAGCCTACCAATTCCCCTTGCACCTACAAGAAAATTAGCAATAAGATTAACATCTCGATTAACATGAAGCATATGGAGAATAAGCGTTTGTAAAAATAGTTTGTACTATAGTAGAGAAGGCATATGACCGCTACACATCCGATCTTGTTTTAACTCATTTGTTTAAGCATTTTTGTACTAATTCTCAAAAGTACATTGAACCGTTTTAAAAACCACTAATTTTGGGTAGTACAAAAAGTATTACCTTTCCTACAATAATTAGAGGTTAATATAAAAAATATGATAATATATAAATATTATGTAAACTTATTTGCTGTATAGCCGGGGTTTTTATGTGAATATTTTAACAATGCATCATGTGTAACATTATTATTACAACGATTTACACAATAAAAATTAATATTTAAATATCCAAGTAGGCTAAAATTTTTAAGGATGGCAAACAATTACGTGTATTATGCGTAATAAATTTCAACAAGTTAAGTTAAATACTGAGGACTTTCCAAAGTTCATAGATGCACTACCCTAAATTGCATATTTTATGTCAAATAACATTTTTGTGGTGTTAACAATTTCCAAGGTATTCCTTGTTTTATTGTTTGCATTTTCAGATACCTATACTTTTTTCAAGTGGTAAGTCGCTATTGGCTGTTACTCATGATTATGCAAGGATTAAGTAATCTCACATAGCGATTCGCTTTTTAAAAGTCTGACTATCGACTCTGTTTTCTCCATCCCATATGACTATAACGAAAAGTGTGAGGAACTATTTCTGCTCTATTAACATGAAGTAGACGGAAACATACAATAGGGCTAGTTAACACAGGGGGCACATCTAGCACCTGCCTACTAGGAAAGGTGTGAGGAAACAACTTCTGCTGTATTAACATGAAGTAGACGGAAACATAGGATAGCACTAGTTAACACAGGAGCCACATCTAGCACCTGCCTACTAGGAAAGGTGTGAGGAAACAACTTCTGCTGTATTAACATGAAGTAGACGGAAACATAGGATAACACTAGTTAACACAGGAGCCACATCTAGCACCTGCCTACAAGGAAAGGTGTGAGGAAGCTATTTCTGCTCTATTAACATGAAGTAGACAGAAACATAGGATAGCACTAGTTAACAGAGGAGCCACATCTAACACCTGCCTACAAGGAAAGGTGTGAGGAAGCTATTTCTGCTGTATTAACATAAAGTAGACAGAAACATAGGATAGCACTAGTTAACAGAGGAGCCACATCTAGCACCTGCCTACAAGGAAAGGTGTGAGGAAGCTATTTCTGCTCTATTAACATAAAGTAGACAGAAACATAGGATAGCACTAGTTAACAGAGGAGCCACATCTAACACCTGCCTACAAGGAAAGGTGTGATGAAGCTATTTCTGCTCTATTAACATAAAGTAGACAGAAACATAGGATAGCACTAGTTAACAGAGGAGCCACATCTAACACCTGCCTACAAGGAAAGGTGTGAGGAAACAACTTCTGCTCTATTAACATAAAGTAGACAGAAACATAGGATAGCACTAGTTAACACAGGGGACACATCTAGCACCTGCCTACAAGGAAAGGTGTGAGGAAGCTATTTCTGCTCTATTAACATGAAGTAGACAGAAACATAGGATAGCACTAGTTAACACAGGGGACACATCTAACACCTGCCTACAAGGAAAGGTGTGAGGAAACAACTTCTGCTCTATTAACATGAAGTAGACAGAAACATAGGATAGCACTAGTTAACAGAGGAGCCACATCTAGCACCTGCCTACAAGGAAAGGTGTGAGGAAGCTATTTCTGCTCTATTAACATAAAGTAGACAGAAACATAGGATAGCACTAGTTAACAGAGGAGCCACATCTAACACCTGCCTACAAGGAAAGGTGTGATGAAGCTATTTCTGCTCTATTAACATAAAGTAGACAGAAACATAGGATAGCACTAGTTAACAGAGGAGCCACATCTAACACCTGCCTACAAGGAAAGGTGTGAGGAAGCTATTTCTGCTCTATTAACATAAAGTAGGCAGAAACATAGGATAGCACTAGTTAACACAGGGGACACATCTAACACCTGCCTACAAGGAAAGGTGTGATGAAGCTATTTCTACTCTATTAACATGAAGTAGACAGAAACATAGGATAGCACTAGTTAACAGAGGAGCCACATCTAACACCTGCCTACAAGGAAAGGTGTGATGGAGCTATTTCTGCTCTATTAACATGAAGTAGACAGAAACATAGGATAGCACTAGTTAACACAGGGGGCACATCTAACACCTGCCTACAAGGAAAGGTGTGATGGAGCTATTTCTGCTCTATTAACATGAAGTAGACAGAAACATAGGATAGCACTAGTTAACAGAGGAGCCACATCTAACACCTGCCTACAAGGAAAGGTGTGATGAAACTATTTCTGCTCTATTAACATAAAGTAGACAGAAACATAGGATAGCACTAGTTAACACAGGGGACACATCTAGCACCTGCCTACAAGGAAAGGTGTGATGAAGCTATTTCTGCTCTATTAACATGAAGTAGACCGAAACATAGGATAGCACTAGTTAACACAGGGGACACATGTAGCACCTGCCTACAAGGAAAGGTGTGAGGAAGCTATTTCTGCTCTATTAACATGAAGTAGACCGAAACATAGGATAGCACTAGTTAACACAGGGGACACATGTAGCACCTGCCTACAAGGAAAGGTGTGAGGAAGCTATTTCTGCTCTATTAACATAAAGTAGACAGAAACATAGGATAGCACTAGTTAACACAGGGGACACATCTAGCACCTGCCTACAAGGAAAGGTGTGAGGAAACAACTTCTGCTCTATTAACATGAAGTAGACCGAAACATACGATAGGGCTAGTTAACACAGGGGACACATCTAACACCTGCCTACAAGGAAAGGTGTGAGGAAGCTATTTCTGCTCTATTAACATGAAGTAGACCGAAACATACGATAGGGCTAGTTAACACAGGGGGCACATCTAACACCTGCCTACAAGGAAAGGTGTGAGGAAGCTATTTCTGCTCTATTAACATGAAGTAGACCGAAACATACGATAGGGCTAGTTAACACAGGGGGCACATCTAACACCTGCCTACAAGGAAAGGTGTGAGGAAACTATTTCTGCTCTATTAACATGAAGTAGACCGAAACATAGGATAGCACTAGTTAACACAGGGGCCACATCTAACACCTGCCTACAAGGAAAGGTGTGAGGAAGCTATTTGTGTTCTATTAACATGAAGTAGACAGAAACATAGGATAGCACTAGTTAACACAGGGGGCACATCTAGTACCTGCCTACAAGGAAAGGTGTGAGGAAGCTATTTGTGCTCTATTAACATGAAGTAGACAGAAACATAGGATAGCACTAGTTAACACAGGGGGCACATCTAACACCTGCCTACAAGGAAAGGTGTAAGGAAACAAGTTCTGCTCTATTAACATGAAGTAGACCGAAACATACGATAGGGCTAGTTAACACAGGGGCACATCTAACACCTGCCTACAAGGAAAGGTGTGAGGAAACAACTTCTGCTCTATTAACATGAAGTAGACCGAAACATACGATAGGGCTAGTTAACACAGGGGCACATCTAACACCTGTCTACAAGGAAAGGTGTAAGGAAACAACTTCTGCTCTATTAACATGAAGTAGACCGAAACATACGATAGGGCTAGTTAACACAGGGGCACATCTAACACCTGCCTACAAGGAAAGGTGTGAGGAAACAACTTCTGCTCTATTAACATGAAGTAGACCGAAACATACGATAGGGCTAGTTAACAGAGGGGCACATCTAGCACCTACCTACAGGGAAAACTGTGAGGAAACTATTTCTGCGCTATTAACATGAAGTAGACAGAAACACAGGATAGCACTAGTTAACACAGGGGGCACATTTAGCACCTGCCTACAAGGAGAGATGTGAGGAAACTATTTGTGTTCTATTAACATGAAGTAGACAGAAACACAGGATAGGGCTAGTCGACGGAGGTGCCACCTAGTAGCTTGACCCCCAATGGACCTTTTGTGTGTAAGACCTCGGCAGGAACGAATGATACCTATGGCCTGCAGAGCGAGGCCGATGCAAGTCAACAGAGATGCGCAGAGTTCCCTAACAGTTCCAGGCTTGACTACCCGTTCACAGGAGTATCGCTCGGAGACGTCCCTCTAGTTTGGCCGGGGAAACACGACCCAGTAGTGGAGGCTCTACAGGGGGCTGAGAAGAAGTTTCAAGTTGCAGGCCTCTTCGCCATCTGCTCGACACCGACTGAACTACAGCCCGGAGTAAATCTGAAGTATGAGAGACAAATGAAGTTAGACGGAATGGGGGAGGGAGGGAAACTGTGATAGAATGTACCACTCAGCATTAGCTTTTGTCAACCGGGAAAACGACGAAAAATCCATGGTCAGTGTGAACGACCACCGGAAGTCGAACCCGGGACCTCCTGAATACAAGTCTAACACGTTACCGCGGAACCAAACCGCTCATTAGACAGTAACTTGAGATTTCGTAGGAACAGTTTGTGGAAGCTATATAAAACGAACTACAGTGGTTAACGAAAGTCGTGTGAATGTAACACATCAGGTTTTAAAGCCCATCTTCAATCAGTTGGTGGTGAAGTAAATATAGATGTAACTAGTATTTCTCAACTATTGCAGTTGCCTAATTTCAATGCGCACAGGGATTCTTAACATTGCAATAACAATTGGTGTTTTGGTACTTTAGTCAAAAAGTTTAGAGCCATTTTTAAGTAGGCAAAAAATAACATCTTTTCCATGTAAATAGCATTATAAGTTGAGGGGATTTTCTTAAAAATACTCGTGTAGATTCCTTGGAAGACGTCGAATTAAATACCAACTTTGGTATTTAACAGACTGTTAATTTTTGAGTTATGCTGTTCAAAACCACAGACCTTTTTTAAAAATGTTTCTTTACTCATTCAACCTCAAAAGTGTATTTGCGGTGAACTCTCGATATATATTCGGAGGAATGCAATACATCCTCTGCTTTTTATGTCAAAGCAGTAGAGAAAGAAAAAAAAGAACCAGAAAAACAAGGGGAAAGCATAAAAAGGTTGGAAATCGAATAATAGTTATTGGCAAAAAAATGGCAGATTTGGGCAAGGTAAAAAGCAAGAAGTGCATCTCTTTGATCGATATGCTGTAAACAGAACATTAGCCAGTAAGTAGATGCTATCATGAAGGATTTATTATTGAGAAGGATGTCCTCTACAAATATCGATTATCGTTCTTCCGGTTGTGGTATTTGTTTGTGGAAGTTGGAAAGGAAAATCCGGCTTAGCACAAGGAAATCGAATTCGAAAATACACTGCAGCATTTCGTACTTAGTTCAGTACATTTAACTACCATACTGGCACAGCATGGTGTATCCTCTGTACTTTTAAGTATCGCATGAGATTTAATAGTGTGGTATCTCAATCGTATTCAATTTAGCACAAGCAACTATTATACTGACACAACATGATGTATCTTCTGTGCCTGTAAGTACAACATGACATTTAATAGTGTGGTATCTCTGTCATATTCAGTTTACCATAATGAAGAAGTAGGTATGTTACGTTATTTGCCCCAAGCTGGGCGCCAATTTGAAGAAGTAGTTATTGTCTTTAGCTTGTATTATAGTTCAAATGTTGGGGAACTGAACTTGTAGTAGTTGTAACCGCACGTATAGTAAACAGTTTCCGGTAGCCTTCGCCCCAAATGTACCTTCAGGTGGCCTTTGCCCCAAGTTTAAAAAAATATTAACTCTGTAATTTGATTGTTTCTTTAAGTATTAAATATTTGTTTGCCTCGGCTGCGTCAGTATTATTGTTAGAGACTTGGATATCTTGGCAGGACGTGATGCGACAAGAATGTAGGCTTACGCAGATTCTTAAGTTTTAATTCACTCCTTTTTATTAATCCTTGACAGAAATAAACTAGAACTTCACTGATATAGAGAGCTGTGAGATTCATTTATTTAATACTCTCACTTTCTAACACATATAGTATTTTTCGTTTCACACGAATACGTATTAAATCTCGAGGACGCATCCAGTTACAAACACTGCCCGCATGCAACTGACTAGATTTCAACTGTCTAAACTTGTAAATTTCTGTATATCAAGTCTCTGATTAGCTAATCCTACTCCAATAGAATACCTTCATTTAACTAAAGCATTTTTTGGTTGTTGATTGGATATTTTATAAACTGTCACTAAAATTATATTATTGCTTCCAAGAATCACAAATAATATTTAAAATCTCAAACTCATTATTGCCTCAAGATTACCTCATTGATACCTCATTGTTAGCAATATTTAACTCATTATTCTCACAGCTCCTGCATTATTAAATTATGTAATACATTCACATAACATTGTTACACATGGACACAATAATATAAACATATACAATCACTGTAATATACACTTTACAAATTATTACATACACATATTGCTTCATGGTGGACTATAACTTACCATATTGACACTATATGATATATCTTCTGTACCTGTAAGTCTAACATGACATTTAATAGTGTGGTATCTCAGTCATACTCAGTTTACTATAAGTAACTACCATACTGACACAACATGACTATCTTCTGTACCTGTAAATATAACATGACATTTAACAGTGTGGTATCTTAGTCATACTCAGTTTACTATAAGTAACTACTATACTGACACAACATGACTATCTTCTGTACCTGTAAATATAACATGACATTTAACAGTGTGGTATCTCAGTCATACTCAGTTTACTATAAGTAACTACTATACTGACACAACATGACTATCTTCTGTACCTGTAAATATAACATGACATTTAACAGTGTGGTATCTCAGTCATACTCAGTTTACTATAAGTAACTACCATACTGACACAACATGACTATCTTCTGTACCTGTAAATATAACATGACATTTAATAGTGTGGTATCTCAGTCATACTCAGTTTACTATAAGTAACTACTATACTGACACAACATGACGTGTCTTCTGTACCTGTAAGTATAACATGACATTTAATAGTGTGGTATCTCAGTCATACTCAGTTTACTATAAGTAACTATTATACTGACACTACATGACGTGTCTTCTGTACCTGTAAGTATAACATGACATTTAATAGTGTGGTATCTCAGTCATACTCAGTTTACTATAAGTAACTACCATACTGACACTACATGATGTATCTTCTGTACCTGTAAGTATAACATGACATTTAATAGTGTGGTATCTCAGTCATACTCAGTTTACCATAAGTAACTACCATACTGACACTGCATGACGTGTCTTCTGTACCTGTAAGTATAACATGACATTTAATAGTGTGGTATCTCAGTCATACTCAGTTTACTATAAGTAACTACCATACTGACACAGCATGACGTGTATTCTGTACCTATAACTATAACATGACATTTAACAGTGTGGTATCTCAGTCATACTTAGTTTACTATAAGTAACTACCATACTGACACTACATGACGTGTCTTCTGTACCTGTAAGTCTAACATGACATTTAATAGTGTGGTATCTCAGTCATACTTAGTTTACTATAAGTAACTACCATACTGACACTACATGACGTGTCTTCTGTACCTGTAAGTATAACATGACATTTAATAGTGTGGTATCTCAGTCATACTTAGTTTACTATAAGTAACTACCATACTGACACTACATGACGTGTCTTCTGTACCTGTAAGTATAACATGACATGTAACAGTGTGGTATCTCAGTCATACTCAGTTTACTATAAGTAACTACCATACTGACACTACATGACGTGTCTTCTGTACCTGTAAGTATAACATGACATTTAATAGTGTGGTATCTCTGTCATACTCAGTTTACTATAAGTAACTACCATACTGACACTACATGACGTGTGTTCTGTACCTGTAAGTATAACATGACATGTAACAGTGTGGGATCTCAGTCATACTCAGTTTACTATAAGTAACTACCGTACTGACACAACATGAAGTGTCTTCTGTACCTGTAAGTCTAACATGACATTTAATAGTGTGGTATCTCTCTCATACTCAGTTTACTATAAGTAACTACCATACTGACACTACATGACGTGTCTTCTGTACCTGTAAGTCTAACATGACATTTAATAATGTGGTATCTCAGTCATACTCAGTTTACTATAAGTAACTACCATACTGACACTACATGACGTATCTTCTGTACCTGTAAGTATAACATGACATTTAATAATGTGGTATCTCAGTCATACTCAGTTTACCATAAGTAACTACCATACTGACACTACATGACGTATCTTCTGTACCTGTAAGTACAACATGACATTTAATAGTGTGGTATCTCAGTCATACTCAGTTTACCATAAGTAACTACCATATTGACACTATATGATATATCTTCTGTACCTGTAGGTATACTATGACATTTAATAATGTGGTATCTCAGTTATACTCAGTTTACCATAAGTAACTATTATACTGACACTACATGACGTATCTTCTGTACCTGTAGATAGATAGCTAGGCAGCCAGGCAGGTAGGTATCTATATTTATTGGTTTCAAATTATTGAAGTTTTTACACAAGTATTTAGTGCATCGGGAGATGACCATACATACATATTTAAGATTCAAGTGTGGTGACAAAAAAACAACAGAAAAAGAAAAGAAAACAAAAAAGAACAAGAAAAAGGGATATAGAGATAAATTACCTTTCTCTAACTGAACAAATTTGACCTAGCTTCGCGCACTTTAACCAAGGAATTGCCCATGTTTTGCCAGTTATTTTGGTCAGTCAGTAGATCCCAATATGCCAATCTTTTTCTTGACGGACTTAGGAATGTTTCTTTAAGTTTAGTTGTTCGCTTGCTCTCCCACTGTGCACAATCCGCCAAAATATGTACCCCGTCCTCTTCCAAATCACAGAATGTGCAGATTATCCTGCCAGAATCGTCAGTCATTTTCTGTGCCCTCCAGCCCACCAGTCTAAACCATGCCATTCCTAATCTTTCGTTTCTTCCTAAGTTAAGTATATATGCCTCTTTACCCCAATTCAATTTTAGGTATTTTATTTGCTACACTTAGAGAAGGTTTAATTTTACAATCCGATACTATTGGCTGTTGGTTGATATCTCTTAGTCTTCTTTTGAGATGTTTGCATATGTTTTGTCATTTGTTTCAGCTCTTTGCCAAACTGACCCCATTCCTATTCTCCTCAAACCCCTTTCCAAATCAGCTGCCCAAAACTTAGGAGACAGGTTTTCTCGCTGGTATTTATAACATTTGGATCGTAATCTAGAGTTATTCCCCTGCATCAGCCTCAGCCAGTACTTCACTGCTCTTATTTTACAGTGTATTGTGTCTTCATAACATCCCACCTCCCTCAATACCCCGAATTTGATGTGCCTTGTGAAACTCCAAGAACTCTTTTCCAAAATGCTACCTGTGGTTTATTTACATGCTCTGCTCTTTCCCATCCCCAGATTTCACTTCCGTATAACAAAACCGGCCTTATCATAGAGTTATACATCTTTTCTAATGTATCTACAGGTACATCCGCGACAGGGTACTTAATAATTCATTTAACTGCCCTCGTGCTTTATAGTTAGTTACTGATAGATGTTTGTTCCATTTTCCTCTCATATTAAACATTACTCCTAAATAGGAGAAATGTTTAACGTTTAGTAGTTCTAGCCCCTTGTAATACCATTTTAAAAGCCATTGTTTTCATTTTATTAATGTTTACCACCAAACCCCATTCTTTACAATATTCTTCCAACCTGTTAAGACCTTTGTGTAAGTCTTCTATCGTCACTGACAAAATTGTGATGTCATCCGCGTATAAAAGTACAGGAATGCAGACATCGTCTACTTTTGGGCCATTCATCTCCTCTGCTATTAACACGTCTGCTATATCGCCTATGAATAAATCGAACAACCGGGGCGCTAAAATACATCCTTGATGAACCCCTCTGCTGGCCGATTTAGATTCAGTTATTGTATTTTATTCTATTTTGATGCTGAAATTCACTGTTGCAAATTTGCATTTGTATGTGGTGAAGTTTCGCCCACAGGGCATTCCTCTGCACACGATCAAATGCCATTTTGAAATCAGCAAAAGTACAAAAATTTCCCCCTCCGTTTCTATTCAAATTTGAATCAGTTAATGTTCTTAATACGAAAATATTGTCTGCAGTAGAAAACCCTTCCCTAAACCGCCTGAAATTTAAAAATTATATCGAACTCTTTTACCCAACCCCATAACCGGTCATAGATAATTTTGCAATATACCTTACCCAGTATAGATAACAGTGCAATTCCTTTACAATTTTCTGTTTACTGAGTGGCACCCTTACCCTTGAATATTGACTGAATAATTGCTGTTATCCAAGCTTCAGGATACTTTTCTCCGTTTAATAATTTGTTAAAGGCCACCCGCAGGAGGTCTAACATTTCGAACTTCTATGGAGCATTTAACAAATTCGCTCGGAATTTCTTCTATTGCCGGTGCTTTGTGATTCTTTATGTTTTTTATTGCCTGAACAATTTCCCCGTCAGTTATTTCCCCATCTTAGAACTGGTACTGTAGGATTAAGCACAGTTCAGCGAAAGACATCCGGGGTCCCTCCCACTATGCCTCACCAACTTCAGCGTTCACACTATTAAAATACGCTAACCATGTTTCTGGTTTGATGTTTACGTTATCCCGTCTTCGCACTATAATTTTCTTATCCACCTTCCACAGGTATATCGAATCTCTCACTTCTGTCGCTATTCTTAAATCCACCGCCATTTTGTTTTGCCATTCCGCCTTTACGATTACTAATATATCTTTATACTGCTTTCTAATTTGGGTATACGAAAGACGCTTTTACTCAGTACCTCCTCTATACACCCTAAGGGCTATTTCAGCTTTTTTCTTCGCTTCTTTACATCTACCGTTGTACCAGCCTGTAGCTTTCGACATTCTTTTGTTATTTCAAATTCTCGTGCTTCTACCAGCTATTTGTGAATTGTTTGTTATTGTTTTGATAACATATTCCCCGCTTCTTTCCACCATTTCAGCTTTACATGTCCGATCACGCAAAACGGCAAGAAATTCCTCGCTTCCCTCGGGGTTCCATCGATATCTCACCATAAAGGACTAAGCACTTTTACTTTCTGTACTACGTATAGTAAGTAGAGGAAGTATCGTATTCCACCCAAAAATTCGATACCGAGATTTCACAGCAAGTACATGTTTTGAGGCCCCCTGAGCCCAAAAAAAGCATTTTTGGAAACATGCCCGTGTGTGTGTGTGTCTGTGAACAGCATAACTCAGAAACGAACAGTCGGATAAACACCAAACTTGGTTTTTTTGTTGAGTGAACCATTTTCTAGATATTGCCTGAAATAACCTTAAATTTTCCAATACTTTTTCTCAAATGGAAATTCGTTATTCATTTTTTTTGTCCTGGTAATGCAAAGAGAATGAAATGCTCCACATAGCAACCAGCTCTTAAAATATTTGACTATAGCTTAAAGCCTACCAATTCCCCTTGCATCTACAAGAAAATTAGCAATAAAATTAACATCTCGATATCTCGATTAACATGAAGCATGTGGAGAATAAGCGTTTGTAAAAATGGTTTTACAAGAGTAGAGAAAGTCATGTGAGTGTAACACATCAGATTTTTTGTTTTTGTTTTTCTGTCCTGGTAATGCAAAGAGAATGGAATACTCCACATAGCAACCAGTGTTAAAATATTTAACTATCGCTTAAAGGCTACCATATTCCCCTTGCACCTACAAGAAAATTCTGCAAATGTTTATCTCGATCAACATGAAGTATATGGAGTATAAGCGTTTGTATAAATAGTTTGTACAAGAGCAGAGAAAGGCATGTGAGTGTGTCACATCAGATTTTTTCATTTGTTTCCCCTATGTTGTTTCAGTAGCTTTTTAGAGTGAGTAAGATGGGTGGCTGGTGTGATTCGACTCTATTTACAGTTTGGAAGTCCTCTATTAATGGTATTAATTCCTGTGAACAAATTACATAATCCATAACACTTCCTTCATGACTATCGATAAAAGTTAATTCTCCTACATTATCTGACCCATACTTGCCGTTTAGGATTTCCAATTTAAACGCATCACAAAAGGCTAGCAATTCTTTTCCATCTGAATTTAGCACTGTATCCTTATTTCGCCGCACTTCTCTCCTACAATCTGCTTCTCCCCTTTCTACAGTAATATTTTCGCTTCCAATTGTGGCATTAAAATCTCCCATTATGATTAACTCTGCTTTTGGGTGTATTTCCTGAATTTCTACAATCACGTCGGCCAAATTGATAAATAAGTTGGGGTTGGTATATCGGGATACTGCTGGTTGTCGATATACTACAATAATACATAACTCAGTTTAATTAATTTTGAAGTAAGTTTGTTACTCCACGTATGGAAAGCCAATTTGAAGTAGGTTGTATTGAAGGAGGAGTTGTATTATATTTCGACTTTTGGGGAGCCGAACTTGAAGTAGTTGCAACCTCACGTATGGTAAACAGTTTCCGGTAGCCTTCGCCCCAAGTTTAAAAATATTAATTTTGTATTTTTACCGTTTCTTTAAATATTATACATTTATGTTTGCTTTCGCTGCGTCAGTATTATTGTTAGAGACATGAATTTCTATGCAGAGAGTGGTGCGGCTAAGAATGTAGACTTACACAGATTATAATTTTTACTTCACTCCTTTTATTAATTCTTGATACGATTTAATTAACACTTCACTAATATAGAGAGCTGTGAGATTATTTATTAATTACTTGCACTTTTTAAACACGTAAACTATTTTCGTCTCACACTGAATACATATACAACTTCTCGAGGACGCGTCTCGCGTCCAGTTAGGAACACTGTCTACAAACAACTGAACTGATTTCTACCGCCTAAATTTGTAAATTTCTGTATTTAAAGTCTTTGATTGGCTATTCCTAATCCAATAGAATACTTTTATTTAACTTAAGCTTTTTTTTTTATTGTTAATTGGCTGTTTATAAACTGTCTCAAAAATTACATTATTGCTGCTCCAAGAATTACCAGTAGCATTATTATACATTCTAATTCATTATTGCCTCAAGGTTACCTCATTGTTACCTCATTGTTAGCACCTTTTGACGTATTATTCTCACAGCTCCTACATTATTAAATTACGTAATAAATTCACATAACATTATTGACCATGTACATAATAATATAAACATTAATAAAATGACTCTTACATACATTTTTATATATTATACACATATTGCTTTAAGGGGGCTGTTATTGAATTTATATATTATATAATTTGACTGAAATCATTTAAGTGTTAAAAATACTGCCTCAATTTACAGTATATACATAATGTTCCAAATGCCTTAATGTTTATCTGATGAAAAGTTATATAATGTTGGTCCTTAGTATAAACGGCAACACTCCCCCCGGATATCTGCCTCTCTGGCCTCCGGTTTCACTGCCAGTGAATATACCACTAAAACCACCAATATTTAAATTTTCCCCGCTTTAAGCCATGTCTCTGCGAAGCACATTATATTTACACTATTTACAAAGTCAATGAACCTATCATTAGCCAATTTCTTCTTTAGACTTTCAACAATCCAAAGGCCGACTGTCGCAAGGGCGGCTACTTCCTAGTTCCTTCTCATACCTCCCCTCGTGTTCCCTACTGGTGAGTCCCTCACCCCCGTTGCCTTTGTCGTCCCGCTGGATACAGTTGCTGATGGTCGCTTGAATTCCTTTGTTGAGACGCTCCCCCTGCCCCTCTGTGGTGTTTCATCGCTGTAGGGAGGGCTCCATTAAGGGGTTGCTTCAGGCTGCTTCTTCCTGGTCGCTGAACTGCTGCTTTTCTACCCCGTTCCCCTCCACCACTTCCTGTCGCTGGTTCTGCTCTCTGCTCAGGGTTGTCCCGACCGCACAACTCCAATTCCTCCAGCTCATGCCTCGACCACACTTTGCCATTAATGATAAGTTTATCAAATTGGATGATAGCATGGCCACCCTGCCTCCTTGTTTCGGTCAAGTGGCGCTTTAGAAAGCTTCTTTCTTGCCTCTCACTGACACTGAAGTTCTCAGCGATGTGCACTCCCGATTCCTTGAGATACACTATGTGATCAAAAGTACCCGGACACCCACACAAACGTACGGTCTTCATCTTAGGTGCATTGTGCTGCCACCTACTGCCTGCTACTCATTATCCGCGACCTCAGTAGTCATTAGACATCGTGAAACAACAGAATGGAACGCTCCGTGGAACTCATGGACTGCGAACGTGGTCAGGTGATTGGGTGTCACTAGTACAGAAGCCTGTACGCGAGATTTCCACACTCCTAAACATCCCTAGGTCCACTGTTTCTTATGTGATGGTGAAGTGGAAATGTGAAGGGACATGTACAGCACAAAGCGTACAGGCTGGCCTCGTCTGTTGACTGACAGAGACCGCCGACATTTGAAGAGGGTCGTAAAGAGTAATAGGCAGACATCTATCCAGACCATCGCACAGGAATTCCAAACTGCATCAGGATCCACTCCAAGTACTATGACAGTTAGGCGTGAGGTGAGAAACCTTGGATTCCATGGTCGAGCGTCTGCTCATAAGCCGCACATCACGCAGGAAAATGCCAAACACGCCTCGCTTGGTGTAAGGAGCGTCAACATTACACGATTGAACAGTGGCAAAACGTTGTGTGGAGTGACGAATCACGGTACACTATGTGGTAGGGTGTGGGTATGGCGAATGCCCGGTGAACGTCATCTCCCAGCGTGTGTAGTGCCAACAGTGAAATTCGGAGGTGGTGGTGTTATGGTGTGGTCGTCTTTTTCCTGGAGGGGGCTTGCACCTTTGTTGTTTTGCGTGGCACGATCACAGCGCAGACCTACATTGATATTTTGTGCACCTTCTTGCTTCCCACTGTTGAAGAGCAATTCGGGGATAGTGATTGCATCTTTCAACACGATCGAGCGCCTGTTCATACTGCACGGACTGTGGCGGAGTGGTTACACGTCAATAACATCCCTGTAATGGACTGGCCTGCACAGAGTCCTGACTTGTATCCTATAGAACACCTTTGGGATGTTTTGGAACGCCGACTTCGTGCCAGGCCTCACCGACCTACATCGATACCTCCCCTCAGTTCTGCACTCCGTGAAGAATGGACTGCCATTCCCAAGAAACCTTCCAGCACCTGATTGAAAGTATGTCTGCAAGAGTGGGCCAACACCATGGACTTCCAGTATTACCGATAGAGGGCGCCACGAACTTGTATGTCATTTTCAACCAGGTGTCCGGATACTTTTGATCACGTAGTGTATCTACTGTTCCTCAATATCTCACATTTTACCTTATAATATGTCAACTTACACACAATGGGGCGATTTTTGTCTCCCCATCTCCCGACCCTGTGTGCTCGCTCGATATCCATTGGTGACAGATTAATTCCGAGCTGCGCCACCACTCGCCAAATTAGCACTTCGGTATCTTCCCAAGTCTCTCTGTCTTCCTCGTACACTCCATACACCACAATATTGTTCCTTCTACTTTGGTTCTCTATATAGTCTATCTTTTGCAGCACTTACTCTTGCATTAACACTTAACACTTCGTCCTTCCCGCAGCACCTGCTAAAACCTTCCTTCATTTCTTGTGCCAGGTTTCGGATCATTTCCTTCGCTTCCTACATTGCTGCTATTATTATTTCTTTCTTTCCACATCCCTGACCGCACTGAGCAAAACAAGTCCTCACTCTACCACGTCTCGATCAAGACTCACTGTACCTGTAAGTACAGCGTGACATTTAATAGTGCGGCATCTCAACCATGGCGCAAAATAAATTTGATAACCGCAGTCATTATGCCATTAGCAGTAGAGTTTGCTAGTCAGTTTCTTTCCTTTGTTTTTCGTCCACTACTCCATAAGCGTAAGTTAGGTTCTGCCACGTGTAATCTTCGGGAGTGCTAGCTTCCACGAGCAATTCATACTTCTCGGATTCCAAATCATTAAGCACGTACGTATCCCTGGTACATTTTATTTCTATTCTTTAGATTAGCGTATATATTCTGATCCTTTTATTTACTCCTATCAAATTGCTATACTCGATTCCCGATACATCTTTTTGTTAGATAAAATATAACCGGTGGTTACAAAATTCTTAGGCATGAGATCAGTTATTTTACTTTGCTGCACAAAGGACGACATTTCCGTGGGAGTATTTGCAACTCGTCTGTCAATATAATAAAATTGCCGATTTTAACATATTTGAAGAAGATTGTTACGTTGTAAGTTTTTAAAAAATATATTAACTTTGTCACTAAACCGCTTCTATATATATTATTTATGCTTGCCTCGGCTGCGTCAGTATTTTTTTTATAGTCACGTATCTCTTAAGCAGGGCGTGGTGCAACAAGAATGTAGGCTTACACAGATTTTAAGTTTTAATTCCCTTTTTTACTTTCTCTACTACGTACAGTAAGTAGGGGAAGTATTGTGAAAGTCATGTGAGTGTAACACATAAGATTTTTTATGTCCTGGACATGCAAAGAGAATGGAATGCGCCACATAGCAACCAGCTCTTAAAAGATTTGACTATCGCTTAAAACCTACCAATTCCCCTTGCACCTACATGAAAATTAGCAATAAGATTAACATCTCGATTAACATGAAGTATATGAAGAATAAGCGTTTGTAAAAATAGTTTGTACAAGAGTAGAGAGTCATGTGTGTGTAACACATCTGTTTTTGAATATGTTGACCAAATTTCATCCATGAATACACCTAAGTAGAATGTTCACCTAGACTCTCACTTTTACGGCATACTAATTTCACAGAGTTTTGATGATCCAAAATAAAAAATCGTTGAGTTTCCACCAATTTCGGTTAATTTTGATAGGGATTTTGATCTTTGTTTACGAATATTGTAAGGGCAATTCCAAACTACAGCCTTAAGGATAAAATGGAGAATCTAACTTAAAATGAAACCTTTCTAGATAGTTAGGAAGATTAAATGAAAATATTAAAACTAGCTTCAGTAATACCAGAAGTGCTGATTGTTCTTCGTTATTTATTGAGGTTAACGAATACTCCCGTTCTTCGGTCTCAAGCCTGAGTGAAAGCTCAGTTAAATTACGTAAGAAAAATTATAAGCAAGAGGATAATTCAGTGGTTACGTTTAGTATAATCACTGAAGTGATTACAATGCGAGAGCGATGATGCCATGGTTTTGTACTTTTAGCATAATCACTAGGGCTGCGACATCGGAGACGTTACGTTTGTAGGCGTCCTGTAGTCGAATGTTTACGAGAGGGTTACCTGTACATTTGGTCAAGTGTATCGCCGCACAGTGTTCACGTAAACGAGAAACCAAAGGAATGGGTAACAAAGTCAACAACCAAAGTTGCAAAATTATATATTGGAGTATGGGGAAAATCTTTTCTTTATTATTAAAGCAAACCTTTATTGTAAACCGTGTAATAGCACAATTGCTTCTGCCCATAGTAGGTCGAGTAATGTGTGAAGGCATGTCAACACAGAAGCACATAAGCGTTGTATTGCAAAATCTGAGGATAAACTGCTACAGCAAGAGTCACCTCCAGCAAATCAAACGTTTAATGAATTATGCACGGCATTTATCTCTACCGATATTCTCTTATATAGACTACAGGATACAAAGTTTTGGGTTGTAATTTATTGCAATAAATTGGCATAGAAGCTTATCCATGTGCACATTGTGACGTAGGGTTTTACAATAATGATGTAATAAAGGCATTTAAGTTAAATAAGTCAAGTGTATATTTTATAAATAGTAGCGGAAATAAAGCATATGTTCACGAGACATGCGTAATTCTTCTTGTGTAGAATGTACTGCGTGGGGTCAATGTCAGCTGTTATCGTTACACCCTTACCTTCCTACTCTATACGCTTTCCTGCGCGTAGCGACTCCGATGTTGCAGCCCTAATAATCACTGAAGTGGTTTACCTGTTTCATCTCGTATATGCTGCGTTAGATTTTGTATCGTTTCTTTTATATTTTGAATCACATGAGAATAAACTTCCTAGATCCCTATTCTAATCGAAGCAGAGGTAAAAAATGAATGCAGGAGACCCCCCCAAAAAACTATCAGTTATTAATATTTGAGCCTCAATTGATTATGAATAAGAAATCAATGAGATACCGCGCATTGGCTGAAAGGAGTTCGCGTGTAATTACCACCCGGGTTCTTATATAGGGTCTTTCAACAAGAGTGTCCTATCTTTAACATGTAATAGCTGCCGTTCTTATTGAGTTACAGCAGTCATGTTTTTCATGTGGTTACAATTGTTATTGACAAATAGCCATCGAACGTTACAGCATTCAGCAACTAGTAGAAATTGTAGAAATGTATTATCAAAATGGATCATCTGTTCGCCAAACCTTCCTTGTATTGCTGAAGTTAACGGTGTGCATAATCGTCCCTGCGAGAGAACGATTCGGCGTTTGATCGATAAATTTGAAAGAAGTGGTTCTGTCAGCGATCAAAGAACGCCTGTACGTAATCAACGTAAGCGCTCCAACGAAATAATAGGCGCCGTTCGTGAGAGTGTACGCGAGAATGGAAACAAATCAATTGCTCGTTGAGCGCAAGAATTGGGGCTTTCGCCGACAACTTGGCGAACTCTGCATCTGGACTTGAAGTTTCACGCTTACAAAATGGTGTTAACTCAAGAACTAAAGCCCAACGACCATAGGTTGCGCCGTGTATTCGCTGACTGGGCTATGGAGCAATTGGAAGCTGACCCGGATTTTTGTCGAAAAATCATCTTCAGCGACGAAGTCCACTTTTGGATGGATGGTTGTGTTAACAAACAAAATTGCCGCTATTGGAGCAATCACAATCCAATGCAGATTTAAGAACGACCACTTCATCCCCAAAAGGTTACTGTGTGGTGTGGATTTTGGTATGGTGGAATCATTGGTCCATATTTTTTCCAAGATGAAGATGGAGAAGCTCTAACTGTCAACAGAGAAAGCTACTGGGCTCTTATGAGGGATTATTTTTGGCGTCAATTGGATGGTATGGATATCAGAAACATCTGGTTCCAGCAAGATGGTGCCACATGTCATACTGCTCTCGAAACAATCCATCTATTGAAGGAGAATTTCAGAGGTTTCAGGTGATGTTAACTGGCTTCCGAGGTCATGTGATTTAACGCCGTTGGATTACTTCTTGTGGGGTTATGTTAAATCTCGAGTTTATGTCAACAAACCAGAAACAGTAAATGATCTTACGAATAACATCACGCATGTTATTCGTGAAGTTGGACCTAATTTACGTTCTTCTGGCATTTAAAATTGGGTCAACCGTATACGCGCAACCCAACGAAGTCGCGGCGATCACTTAACTGATATTCTCTTCCACACGTAATGACATTAATTATGTTCCAAAATAAAAAAGAAATAAACCTCTATCATTTATAGAACGTGTTTTATTTAAGTTCAAAGATAGGACATTCTTGTTGAAAGGCCCTATACATTCCTACTTGGAACGCTGATGATAACCTCACCAGTTCAATATCACTGTAATTAATGGTATTTTAATTCTCTGGATTGTATGTAACATGTCATGTAAATTACAGCTAGCTCGCAATACGTGTGTACGTTACATCTGCGATGTACGTCGTTACGATCGTATAACACCATCTCTTCACCAGTTGTCATGGTTCCGTCTATTGACCGTAAAAACATCCATTGTCTGTTACTTCTCTTTAAACTTATTCACACTTCTTCCCTTACATACCCAGGTTCTCGCTTTAAAAGTTTGTCTTCGTCTCACAGCCTTCATACACGCTCGGAAAATCATCACATACTTTCAATACCACTTCATCGAACATCTATATACTCGTCATCTTTTACTGTGAAGATTGTTAGGCTCTGGAATTCACTTCCACAAGATGTCAGGGGCTGTCATACTTTATATGCTTTTCGTCACAGGTTGCAGATTTTAGTTAAAACAATTGCTAACTTAGAAGAAATATAATTTTCATTGTATAGTGTATGTATGCCATATTTTTAAGATATTCATTACTATTAACTTAATTTCTCTATATTTTCAATCAACTTAACTTTACTGTTCCTCTAATATTAGTGTTATTTTTGTGTCCCTTTAGATATTATCCGTATACCATCAATGTGATCATAATATTGTATTCAGGTTTGTTCTAGGTGGTTGAGCGTAAGAGAAGGCCAAATGGCGTTAGCTCTGCCACAGTAAATAAATAAATAACGTGCGGGCATGTCCACACGCAACTCCTGGAGCATGCAACAGAGTAATTTATTAGGCTTAGAAAAGGAGCTAATAATAAAGATGGGTCATGTTTTAATTTTTATTTGCAGATTAATTAATGCAGCCGAATTCCTGCTTCTTCATGCTGTTGTCCAAGCTGAAGGTATGTAACGACTGGATGTTTCATTATTTAATTCTTTAAATCCTCTGAAATCTAAATTTAGTAACAATATTTAACATAAATGTTAATTTATAAGCTCTTGTCATGTAGGTACTCATAAATTCAGCCACACAGATATTTAGGCACTTTACTTCATATATACAGAATGTTTCAGAAATACTTTTACAAACTTCAGATATGGGTTCCTTACACCACAAGAAGGAAAAAACTTCATATGAACATATGTCCCATAATCCTTTGTTTTCTCGTTACGAGGTGTACAACACAGTGGTACACTTATAACACACAAAACTCATAATAAATGCTAGAAATGTCCCCCTCTTGCTTCTATGCTTGCCTGTACTCGTCGAATCATGGAATGTCGCAACCTGTCAAAAACTCTGGGAAGGTGTCGAATGGTTTCGCAGGCTTCCATGACACGTCGATGAAGCGTTTGTGCATCCGGGATGGCTGCTCCATAAACCAATGATTTAAGATGCCCAGAGGTAAAATTCCACAGGATTGAGGTCGGGAGAACGTGCAGGCCATGGAACTGGTTCTCCTCTGCCTATCCATCGGTCATGGTAGATACCAGTCAGTGCATCTCGAACAACGCGACTAAAATGTGCCGGAGCCCCATCAGCATAAACCACATGTTTTTTCTTATTTGCAGGGGCACATCTGCGTGAAGTAAGTCTGGAAGAGTGTGCTGGATAAAGTCCCTGTAGACAGCACCAGTAAGACGTGCCGGTAAAACGTATGGACCTACCAGACAGTCACCTACAATGCCAGCCCACACATTCAGACTAAACTGTTGCTGATGTCTAGCCTAAAGTAGAGCATGAGGATTACGAGCTGCCCATACGTGTACGTTGCGGAAATTAGTAACTCCATCTCTCCCAAATGTTGCCTCGTCTGTAAACAAAACTGACGAGACAAACAATGGATTGGCTGTTTGTGCTACAAACCATCCGCAAAACTTATCCCATGGTGGATAATCGGTAGGCGAAAGGCCCTCCACTCGTTGAATATGATACGGATACAGGAGCTGCTCGTGAAGTACCCTCCATGCTGTCACGTGTGATGTACCAGATGCCACAGCCAGTTGTCTTGTACTGATACCTAGATCGTCTTCGACACACTTTAACATCTGTTCTTCCCGTTCCGGTGTACGAACAACTCTTGGTCTTCCTCGATCAATAGTCCGTGCTTCAACGGTTCCTGTCTCAGCAAGGCGACGATAAACAGCGACAAAGGTTGTCTTCGGTCTGGAAACTCCATCTGATAGAGCCGTGCAGCCTCGCTTCCATTACCATTCACGCGACCATACATAACATTCATGCCTGCCTGTTCATGAAATGAATATCCAGCCATGGTGGAACGAAACACGTGCAGTTAACTCACTACATGTACACAATTGAAACGTTGAAGTCAGACTAATGACAAACGTAAACAAGTCTCCATGGCAACACTTCGCCAACTACCGTACGTAGTACAATGGGTCAACGCCTTCTATGAATGCATAGAGAAATGAAGTTTTGAGGTTGCACCCCAAAGGCCGTTGAACTCACACTTTCATTGTGACAGGAATAACGCGAAAACTAAGGATTATGAGACATATGTTCATATGAACTATTTTCCTTCTTTTGGTGTGAGGAACCATATCCAAAGTTTGTAAAAGTATTTCTGAAACATTCTGTATAGTAGGTAAGGGAAAGTATTGTATTCCACCCCAAAATTCGTTGTCGAGATTTCACCGCCAATACATGTTTTGAAGCCTACTTAATCCATAAAAAGCATTTTAAAAAATCCGTGTGCACAACCATTCATTCCTTCTATTATAATTTATCAAATTTAATACAATAAATATTATCTTTCATTCATCATTTTCCCCTTTTTCTCACGTTTTCTTTTATTTAAACAAATCATTTTAAAACTCGTAATACCATAACTCAAAACGAAAACTCTAATAAACACCAAACTTAGGATTTAAGTTCAGCAGCTTCCAAAGATATGACAAAGATTTTAAAAAATCCCCCACCGCAAACTACCGTTTACTTAGAATAAGTTTTGAAAATTTGTTTCCTCAAAAATGGTTCTAACGAATTTGATTGAAATGCCACCCACATATTTCATATATTTACATGAAAATAAAGTATATATCTTAAATTTTCTGGGAATAGCTGTCAAGTCCTCTTTATTGTGAATGACTTTTGTGTAATTCTGTTTAACCGTAAGAGAGACAAAAACTTACCTCACAAAAAAATGTAGATCCCTTTAAAACACAATTTATTTCAAATAAGTTTACATCAGCTATTTTTCATAACTATTGATTCACATTTTTCAATACTTTGTGTTTTTTAAAATGATGCCGCTATTCAGTTGCTTCTCGCGATTTAATGGAATTTCCATGCCAGCATATGGCGACCCGGCTTTTAAAGATCTGACTATCGATTCTGTGGCTTCTGTCCTCTTGTAGCTATAGTGAAACACGTAATGAAACTATTTCTACAAAGGTTTCTCTCGTTTAACATGAAGTAAATAGAAAAATAAACTTTCTTGGGAATAGTTTTTAAAAAACTATAGAAAAAATAACCTAGAGTGGGTAGAGAGATTATGTGAACAAAGCGTCAGATATGCTTCTATTTCTCGCCTAGTTTTAACCCTCTCTTAGGAGGAAGTAATTAAGATGTTATATTATAAATTGTTACTATCCGAATAGGACCCAATGCAAGTCAAACACCACGTATCACAGCTATTTGCTTCAGTCATTTCTGAGTTACAAGGGAATATGAAATACGAGGGTCCTAAATTCAGATTGAAGTTCAGATAGCAACATGTACAAGTCTAGGCGCGCTCCAAATGCGCATCGTCAGCACCGCGTGTGTATGTACAGCAGGTATTGCTACGCCATATGCTAGGATGGGTCTTAAGCGAGAGATTTCCGTGCTCTGATTTTCTATGACTTTAAAGTCGGTTTAGGGGAGAGAGAATGCCTTGAAAGACTGCATCGTGTATTTGGGGATCTTTGCCATTCGCAATACAACATGTATCGATGGTATGCAGAGATTAGAGGAGGAAGGGATTCCCTCGAAGATGAAGACCGAGGGGGACAATCGACTACAGCAATAATGGATGAAAATGTGGTGAAAGCAGATAACCATTGCACATATAGTCAGATTCCAGAATCCCTGAATATTGGAACGACAGCAGTGAAAATAATCCTGAAAGAAAAACTTGAAGTGAGGAAGCTCTGCAGCAGCTGGATCCCCCACCACCTCACAATTGAGAAGAAACAAGCGCGTGTGCATTGGGGCCAGGAAATTATTGAAAAATTCAATGGAGGAAGATTCAAAAACATATTTAACACTGTAACAGGTGACGAAAACTGGATTTATCAGTATGATCGAGAAACTAAACGACAGTCATTGGTCTGAGTCTTCCCATTTATTTTATTATTTTTTTTGGGGGGGCAGGAATAAAGGTCTAAGGAAAAACAAGAATATGTATATAGGTATTAGGAAGGGAAAAGGAAGAGGAATAGAAGGATTTGATGCTGTTGTGGCGCTATTTGTTGGGAGCATAATGGTGATTATGGTGGCTGGTACCGCCTAAGCAAACCCGCTGATTGTGAGTGAATACGTAGATGAGGCGGAATTATCCGCTGTGGAGGTCAGGTATCTGACATGGGCGAAGCCCTGGCAGGTACCTGTGTACTGTGGTGACATAACAGGTCATGAATGCTCCGTGCCCAGGCCTGTTACCTCCGGGCATTCGGTGTATGGGTGTGGTAGTGCGTGGTTGTCGTGTTGTTGGTCCCGAGGATTCTAATCACTCTGTCGACGTGTTCTTCAATCTTGTCGTGTATCCACCGGTTTCCCAGTTGAACAGTGCGCTTGATGGTTGCGTCCAGTTCGTCGGCGTCCTTCTCATGTTTTGCGATGATCTTGCCAGTTATGGAGGTGAGTTTCTTGGTGAACTGCTCTTCTAGTGCAGTGAGGCGTGTAGAGATGTCCAGCAACTCGGGGTGAAAATCTTGAATTGCTTCAAGTACGTTGTTGTTGGTGGCCGTGTTCTGCTCAACTAGCGCGTTGGTATTCGCCAACTGGTGCTCTAGTTGAGAGGTGTCGATCTGCGTTGGTGGATTGTTGGTCTGCGGTGGTGGAATATGGGTCTAAGGAAAAACAAGAATATGTATATAGGTATTAGGAAGGAAAAAGGAAGAGGAATGGAAGGATTTGATGCTGTTGTGGCGCTATTTATTGGGGGCATAATGGTGATCATGGTGGCTGGTACCGCCGAAGCAAACCCGCTGACTGTGAGTGAATACGTAGATGAGGCGGAATTCTCCGCTGTGGAGGCCAGTTATCTGACATGGCCGAAGCCCTGACAGGGACCTGTGTACTGTGGTGACATAACAGGTCATGAATGCTCCGTGCCCGGGCCTGTTACCTCCGGGCATTCGGTGTATGAGTGTGGTAGTGCGGTGGTTGTCGTGTAGGCGTCGTGTTGTTGGATCTTAATCACTCTGTCGGCGTGTTCTTCAATCTTGTCGTGTATCCACTGGTTTCCCAGTTGAACAGTGCGCTTGATGGTTGTTTCCAGTTCGTCGGTGTCCTTCTCGTGTTTTGTGATGATCTTGCCAGTTATGGAGGTGAGTTTCATGGTGAACTGCTCTTCTAGTGCAGTGAGGCGTGTAGAGATGTCCAGCAACTCGTGGTAAAGATCTTTAATTGCTTCAAGTACGCTGTTGTTGGTGGCCGTGTTCTGCTCAACTAGCGCGTTGGTATTCGCCAACTGGTGCTCTAGTTGAGAGGTGTCGATCTGCGTTGGTGGATTGTTGGTCTGCGTTGGTGGATTGTTGGTCTGCGGTGTCCTGAAGATGGTGGTGGTCGGCGTTGCTCTACGTGGGTAGAGTGGGCCGGTGAAGTGCCCCTTGCCCCCACAGGAGGCGCAGAAGCGGCGGCGGTATGACAGGTCGTGTGCCCTGCAGGCTGCGGTGAATGTCCCATTACCACAGTAGTGGCAGCGGGGAGTGGGGTCACATGACAGGTCGGTATGCCCGTAAAGGCTCTTCCCAGGAGAAGATCCCCCAACAAAAGTGAAGCGGACGAGAAGTGTTGGCAAGCAGATGATCTGTTCTTTCTTCTCAGCAAGTGGCCACATTGTGACATTCGCTTGAGCGACAAAAGACTGTTACTGCCAGATGGTACATTACAAAATGTCTGCCACAAGTGTTGAATGAACTGAGAAAAAAGCTCCTAAAACTGGTTTGCGTGGAATTTTGTTGCACCATGACGATGCCTCTGCCCACACTGCAGAAGACACGACCCATTTTCTGCTGGAGTCAGTAGTCAGATATTTGTCCCATCCTCCCTACAATCCAGATCTGGTCCCATGTGACTTTTTATATTCCCCAAAATGAAAGAAAAAATTCTAGGTCAACGATTTGAGACACCTGTAGCCTCAGTAGCTGCCTATGAAGAATGTATTTGTATTCTCTCGAAAGAAAAATTTCGTTCAGCATTTGAAAAATGGTTTGAAAGGATAAGACGGTGTATAGAATCCAATGGAGAATATTTTGGAAAGATGCAGCGATCAGATCTAAATTTTTAATATTTTATTGCGTCCATTCTAAATAATTTTGGAGTGACCCTGTAAACACACACACAAAATAATTTTGGGTTCACAACCATATTGGTAGGCCTTCGAAAATTTCCAGAATATAAAATATTGCTGCAAATCTTCCCACTTTTCCTGCAGATTTCAGATTTTTATGCAGTATAAATGGTAATTTGAAGCATACCTTGCGATTTGCCTTATATGTTGTTCCTTTGACACAACTTTCTTCAGTAATACCACGATACTTTAATTGGGGTTAACAAATGCTTGGTCTCAAAATAATAACCAATGACAAGTTTGAAAGCTCAAATAAATTAGCTAAGAAAAATATAAGCAAGAGGGCGATTATGTGAGATGATTACATTCGCGAGAATGATGTCATTTGCTGTATTTTTAGTATAATCACTGAAGTGGCTAACCTGTTTCATCTCGCATTATGTGGCGCTAGGTCTCGTAGTGTTTCTTTTATGTTCTGAATTCGCAGATCAAATCTCACCATTTTTACAGTTTGTACCAACTGTCAACAGTGAACAGGAAAATGCATGAGAATAGGCTTCCTAGATCCGTAGTCAAATCCAAGGAGAAATTATAGGAATAAAAAATGGATGTTGGCAAAATGTTTTAAAACTATCGATGAAGTTCGATTCTAATTGGTGAATAAGGAAGGCATCAATGAACCGTGCATTGGCTGAAAGGAGCCCACATGTAATTATTTCAGTAGTACCCATACATGTAAACGTAACAGGAGAGCTGAAAGTAACTATTGCAAGCACAAAGAAAAAAAATCTGATGCGTTGCATTCACGTGACTTTCTCTGCCCTCTATCGCTTATTAGTGGGTATACAAATTCTTCTTACGAAAGTTTATTTTACTATCCCCATTTTAATCGAGATAAAACTTTCCGGAAATATTTCATTATAGATATAAGGGGACGCTATCTACTGGTCTAAAATTCCATGCTCTTTGCGTGCAATCGCGAGAAACAACTGAATGTGTTGTTGGAGTTGATATGTTGTTCAAGGACTTGAAAAGGAAGACAGTATTGAACAATTCGAACCATTAATAACCGATATTTCGGAAACGGCTGATGCCACAAAAAAGTTATTTGAAATAAATTGTGTGTTTTAAAGAGATGTACATTTTCTATGCAGTACGTTTTCCTCTGTCGCTTAACGTTTCCCAGTTATACAAGATTATACAAAATTCCTTCCAAATGAAGAGGACGTTACAGGTTGTACCCAGAAAATTCAAGATATTCTACGTTTTATTTGTAATGTAAATGCGGTATTTTAATCAAAATCGTTAATAATTTTTTATAAAATCCAGGTTTTTGAAAGATTTTTCATTTGTAACATAGTTTGGGTGGGGGATTTTCTGAAAATCTTTGTATAGTGTACTGAACCCGGATCTAAGTTTGGTGTTTATCCTGCTTTACATTTTTAGTTATACTGTTCACAGACACACACGGGCCCTTTTTCTAAAAACGCTTTTTTGAATACAGAGGGTCTCAAAACATGTATTTTCGGTGAAACCTCGGTATATAATTTTTTGGTTGAACGTAATATCTTCTCTACCTATTATGTCAGCGGTAGAGAAAGTAAAAATTCCAACAAATGAAATAAACGTCTCCAAGTTTTCCACCTTAGTTAAAAATCTAATGTGTTGCACTCACTTTCTCTACTCTTGTACAAACGATTGTTACAAACGCTTATTCTCCAGCTACTCCATGTTAATCCAGATAAACATTTGCAGAGACTATCTTAATGCTAATTTTCTTGTAGCCTCATGGGGAGTATGGTAGGCTTTAAGCGATAGTTCAAATATTTTAAGAGCTGTTGTTACGTGGAGCATTTCATTCTCTTTGCATGTCCAGGGCATAAAAAACGAATAACGAATTTCCATTTGAGAAAAAGTATAAGCATTGCAAAATTCAAACAAATAACAAGAAATATCTCGAAAGTCGTTTACTAAAAGAAATGCATATGACAAATTGTGTGTTTTAACGGGATCTACATTTTTTGTGTAGAAACATTTTGTCTGTCTGTTACAGTTTACCAGTTCTGCAAATGCCATTCAGAACGAAGATGACTTTTGGGAACATTCCCAGAAAATCCAAGATATGTATTTCATTGCTCATGAAAAGATCTTATATATATATATATATATATATATATATATATATATATATATGATATTTTAATTAAATCGTTAGAGCGATTTTTGAGAAAATCAAAATTTTTGAAAAATGTTTCATGTAAAAGGTAGTCTGGGATTGGGGGATTTTCTTGGAAATCTTCGTGTTGCATCTTTGAAGATAGTAAACCTAAATACCAAGTTTGGTATTTATCCAACATTTCGTTTTTGAGTTATGCTGTTCACGGTCACACAGACACACACACACGTTTTTCTAAAAATAGTTTTTTTATCTGGGGGCCTCAAAATGTGTATTTGTGGTGAAATCTCGGTATCGAGATACGTAGTATATTTACTATACGTAGTAGAGAAAGTAAAAAAAAAACTTATACAGGACTTGTGAACCTTGATGAACACTAAGATAAAAATTAAGTTTTAGAATGCTCATAATGTTACACTCACATGACTTTTCTACTAACTCTTCTACAAAACAGTCTTACCAAAGCTTACTCTTCTGTCTACTTCTTGTTAGTAGAGATAACTTTTCATTACACATTTCGTTGTAGATATAAGTATACAATAGGTTAAAGTATTGGTCGTATTTTAAAAAGGGATCGCCATGTGATGACTGAAGCTCTATGATCCTTGCATAACCACGGGGGGAAACGAATGACTTACCACTTAAAAGAGTGAACGTTCAAAGTGATAACAAAGAATATCTCGGGAATGGTTAACGTCACAAAAATATTAATTCGACACAAACTGTGTGCTTTAATGAGTATACATTTTGTGTGTAGTAAAATTTTATCTACCTCTTATGGTTTATGAATTATACAAAAATAATACAGAATGGAGAGCACTTCAAAAACTATTCCCATAAATTTCAAGATACACATTTTATTTGTCATTAAAATATCGTAAACATATGGGGTTTCAATCAAAACCTTTAGAGCCGTTTTTGAGAAAATCAAAAACAAAAAAATATTCCATGTAAAGTTTAGTTCGAGGTGCAGAGATTTTGTTGATCTTCCTGTAGCATTCTTGGAAGATGCTGAATTTAAATACCAAGTTTCATATTTAATCGACTTTTCGCTTTTGAGTTATGCTGTTCACACACTCACAGAGTTTTTTTTATAAAAGTCCTTTTTATTCAGGGATCCTTAAAACGTGCATTTTCATTGAAACCTCGATGTCGTATTTTTGGGTGGATGCAACACTTTCTCTGCTTACTATAAGTAAGTAGTGACGGCAGAAATGTAGAACTCCAACCAATACGCGGAGATGTGGCTAGCATCACGGATCCCCCCAAGAGAAAATAAAAATGCAGATGGATGGACAATGTTACTTTTGTGCTTGGCCCATTTATCTGTCAGTGTAGTGCAAGAGTTGTGAAAATGCCTTCTTTCCCCGAGTTCCAGGAATGGGAAATTTCTGTGACATTATTTAGCAACATGTGCTATTCAAATAGACATGCATGGAATGGTGTTCTAAGGCGAAGTGGGAGAGGGAGCCTAAATTTGTAGCAAATCACCACTCCTGTTCTATTGTAAACAGCTTAATTACTCAAATCATATTATGTACACATAATATCCTACTTTAATTCTCTCATAATTTAGGGCATATCCTAAGAATGGTTAGCTCAAATAGTAACGCTTGAAAAATTTTGAACTAATTCTTCCAAAATTTTAACCCAAAACATCTGCATTCATTTTTATAAGCCTGTCGTTACATGTTCAGGGAATCCCTTTATACACTTTTATATTAATTATTTATCCAGAATCGAAATGTATCGGGAAACGATCTATTCTCTCTCATAAATAATAATATACATTATGATAAAATAATAGGTTCCACATTCGGCCTAAATATTCCATGGATTTCTGTGACTTCTTATGAATGACATATTGCCGATAGCAGTGTTATGGGAAACAGTACGTAAGTAATTCCTACAAGGAAAATGTGAAATCCTTCATGTTGAAACCTGTCTTGAAATTTTGGTGACAGAAGCGAGTTGTCATAAAAAACCTGCATTCAAAATTATAGCTGCCAGTTTTTACTGTGGATCTTAAAAATGCAATAATACATGAGCCATTTATACTGTAGGGAAGCAACTGTTGCATTAAGTGACTGAAATGGAAAGCGAGAGCGGAGTGGTTTGTAGCTATTCTATACTTCAACCAGAGATGTCGCTTATACAGTTGACGTTACTGGACCTTGCGGTTGAAACTGGCACATAATTACTTCCTTACCTGTAGTATGACAATTCGTACCCCGATCCAAGGTGTGCACCACCCTCAGGAGGCGCGGATGAAGTGAAGGAGCCGCAGACAGACAGGCTACACAGAGATCCTTAACGATTCCTATTTTGTAAGCCTGATCGCACCGTCGGGTGGCTCAAGAAAGCCTTCCCTCTGGCAGGACCAACAAGAACTTTACCACGAGCAAGCATCTGCTATATCTGTCTGTCACCGACTGATACTGCACAGCCTCGAAGTTCACCTGCAACATGACAGCAATGTAGAAGAGAAACCACCCCGGCATTCGCCTTCGACCAGGGAAAAACACGAAATACCCATGGTCAGAGTGGCCGCCCCCCCAGAATCGAACTATACCGTTATATACCGGGGTAAAAAGATGGCCATCCTGCCGTTGAAGGAGAATACTGGCAACTCCAAGAACACTGGTATCAGTATGGAGTTCAGTGTGAGCCCCAGGAATATAATGAACTAACACTGGTGCTGAAGATAAAGCATCTTTTAGCTGTTGAAAAGCCTGTTGTTGATCGGGTCCCCAAGAAAAGTCCTGATCTTTTCTAGTGAGTTAACGGGTTAACGGATGAGCAATTTGTGCATAATCTTTAACAAATTTTCTGTAGAAATTGAATAAACCTAGGATCTTACGGACAACCCAAACATTCTTGGGTGTGGGTAACTTTTGGATGACTGTAACCTTATCAAGATCTGGAGTAAGATCGTCTTTAGATACTTCAAAACCCAACGATTTAACTTTATTCATCCCAAAAAAACATTTCTCAGGCTTGAGCTTAAAATCATGTCCTTCCAGTCTCTGAAAAACAGCCTCCAGATTGTCGAGCATCTCCTGGAAAGATTTGGCAAAATCCAAAATTTCATCAAGATATACCAGGGCCATTTTTAAATTTAAGTCCCTTAGTAATTTATCAGCAATATAACTTAAAAAGCGTGGCGCATTAGATAACCCAAAGCTAAGTCTTTCAAATTGATACTGCCCCTGATGAGTGACGAAACTCGTAAAGTGCTTAGAACTTTCTGCTAATGGTACCTGAAAATAAGACGACAATAAATCCAAAGAACAAAATCAAGAGGCTTGATTAAGATAACTGAGCAAGTCATCAATGATGAGTAACGGAAAAGAAGACGTGACTGTTCCACCATTTAGCTTCCAGTAGTCAACACAAAATCTCATGGAGCTACCTTTCCTTTTGACAAGTACAACAGGAGATGCTCAAGGAGACTGAGATTCAGTAATAATACCAGCATCCTACATTTGTTGAACCTGTTGAGCAATAATGTCTTTCTGTTTATGAAGAACCCTATAGGGTCGTTGTTTGATAGGAGTGGGGTCAGTGACCTGTATAGAAAATTCAGCAACATCGGTTGTCCTTAATTCTTGCAATGAGGTAGCAAATATATGAGAATATGTAAGCAAAAGCTGATGAAGCTGGTCAGACTGGCTACTGGAAAGTTTGTTATTGACATTAAAATTTAAATTAGGAGCTTTCAGTGTAGACACATCCCTGGGAGAGATAGAATTGCTCTGTACAAATGCAACATCTTGCACAGTAGCGAGAACAGTGTTAGTAAATAATATTTCAGGTTGGGATATAGCAGCAGAGGCATAAGATATAGTAGCAAGGTGGCATATTAAACATAAAAATGGCAATATCATAAGGCAATAGTCAAATTGGAAAGATTAAAATATCAGACATACAAAATCCATAAATTTCACAGAAATAACTGAGACTGCTCACATACAGAATATATCCATCAAATTATAGGTTGCTAACTCACTGTCGTGAGTGCTTGAAACAGAGCTACTAAATGGAAGTTAATTAAAAAAATAAAAACAAAACAGGCAAAACTGAAAGGTTACTATGATAATTAAAACACACAGTACCGTACAAAAAAAACTCATACCCACTACGAGTATGGTCCTCAAACCTAAAGAAAACTTAAAAAGTGGAGGCTTTGTAAAAAAAAAACCTTAATGAGATCACATATCCTACAAAGAATTGAAATACACACATACACATAACAAACAACGTGGGAATAGGGAATGAAATAAAAACAAGAGAAGAGAGAAAAAAGGAAGGGGAAATAGTGGAGAGAAGGAGAAAGGAGGAGGAAGTGGCAATGCAGAGATACCAAAATAATTACATAGCCATCCTGTAAAACAAATATAAAATTTACTAAATGTGAAAAATAATTTAATGCCGAAATGAAAGGAAAAAATAAAATTTTGCTACGCCAAAGAAAGAATCGCCACGCCAAACTTTGAAATAATTTAGAATTTCCGTTGTAACTGTCAGTTACTGAGCCGAAATGTGCTGCCTACACGTGGTACCATTCCTTAAAAAAATCGTATCACATTGCTGCGATCTTACATAAAAAGAAAGTTCTTCACACACTCGCATATAAAAAAGTTACCTCAAATCATAAATATAACCACCACGTGCACAAAAGATGTAACACACACACGCTATAAACACACGAAATTTTCTCTTCACAGCGATGTGATAACGTTTGCAACACAAATATTATTTCATATCCGGCGACAAACCACCAAAAATATATATACCGGGGTGAGGCCAAAAGGTTTTGCAGCTAAATATTAAATTTAGTTACCCCAGCATAAGCATTGGGAGACGTAGGCTCTGAGGAAGCGAGAGGAGCAAGAACTTCAACTGTACATTCTAAAGCACGCGTGGGATATTCATAACAAAATACACATCATTTCGCATTTACTGTGGTTTATTATAAATTTACCTTGGTGCTACTACATCATTCACAGAAGCTTACAGAACAGACATTGTAGGGAGATGTTCCACACTCACACGACGCACTCTACTAGAATGACGCCACTAGAACAAAGAAGCTAGTCCCTCTACTTGCCTTCACCCCCTTTCCTCTCTCCACCCCTGACTAGGAGGTGGGGAGTGAAATGCCGCGTCGGACGAAATTGAAACTCCCAAACGAAATAATTATGCCCAACAATGACATGCTACAAAGCAATAATGTGCCCGACGTGACAATGCATACAAATACATACTACAATACGCCTCCAGAATGCGAGCCTCGTACGTTACCGCGGAGCCACCTCGCTCGGTTACCTGTAGGAAATAGAAATATTGCATTCTACCCAAGAATTCGATACCGAAAACTCACGTTTTGAGATACCCTGAATAAAAAGAACATTTCGATTTCTCTACTACGTATAGTAAGTAAGGAAAGTTTTCCATTCCGCCCAAGGATTCGTTACCGAAAATACACATTTTGAGGTTCCCTGAATTAAAAAAGAACATTTTTTACCGTCTCTGCTACGTATAGTAGTAGGGAACGTGTTCCATTCCGCCCATAAATTCGATACCGAAAATACACATTTTGAGGTTCCCTGAATTAAAAAAGAACATTTTTACCGTCTCTGCTACGTATAGTAGTAGGGAACGTGTTCCATTCCGCCCATAAATTCGATACCGAAAATACACGTTTTGAGATACCCTGAATAAAGAAACATTCTTAACCGTCTCTGGTACCTACGTATATTAAGCAGGGAAAGCGTTCCATTCCGCCCAAGAATTCGATACTGAAAATACACGTTTCGAGGTTCCCTGAATAAAAAAAATTATTACCGTTTCTGCTACGTATAGTAAGTAGGGAAAGTGTTCCATTCCGCCCAAGAATTCGATACTGAAAATACACGTTTTGAGATACCCTGTATAAAAAGCATTTATTAACCTCTCTGTACGTATAGTAAGTAGGGAAAGTGTTCCATACCGCCCAAGAATTCGATACTGAAAATACACGTTTTGAGGTTCCCTGAATAAAAAATTTTAATTTCTCTGTTACGTATAGTAAGTAGGGAAAGTGTTCCATTCCGCCCAAGAATTCGATACTGAAAATACACGTTTTGAGATACCCTGTATAAAAAGCATTTATTAACCTCTCTGTACGTGTAGTAAGTAGGGAATGTGTTCCATTCCGCCCAAGAATTCCATACCGAAAATACACGTTTTGAGGTTCCCTGAATAAAAAAGTTTAATTTCTCTGTTACGTATAGTAAGTAGGGAAAGTGTTCCATTCCGCCCAAGAATTCGATACTGAAAATACACGTTTTGAGATACCCTGTATAAAAAGCATTTATTAACCTCTCTGTACGTGTAGACAGTAGGGAATGTGTTCCATTCCGCCCAAGAATTCCATACCGAAAATACACGTTTTGAGGTTCCCTGAATAAAAAAGTTTAATTTCTCTGTTACGTATAGTAAGTAGGGAAAGTGTTCCATTCTGCCCAAGAATTCGATACTGAAAATACACGTTTTGAGATTCCCTGAATAAAAAATAATAACTTCTCTGCTGTGCATAGTAAGTAGGGGAAGTATTGCATTTTATCCAAGAATTCTATGTCGAAATTTCACTGGAAAAATATGTTTCAAGCCCTCTGAATTAAAAAAAGAGCATTTTTAGAAAAGGTCCCTGTGTGTATGTGTGTGTGTGTGTCTATGAAAGCAAAAAACGAGAAATCGGATAACACCAAACTTTGTAGTTAGGTTCAGTATCTTCTGAAGATGCGACACGAAGTTTTTCAGCAAAATCTGCCCACCCAAATCTATTCTTTACATAGAACCTTTTCGAAATTTTTCATCTTCTAAAAAATGTCTTAATCATTTTTATTATAGTACCATACATTAATGATATTTATACGATAGATAAAATGTATATCTTAAATTTTCTGGGAATAACGTGTGAAGTCCTCTTCATTTGGAAGGAATGTTGTATAATCTTGTATAACTAGTGAACGTTAAGCGATAGACAAAACCGTTGTACATAACAAATGTTGATCTCTTCAAAACACACAATTTATTTCAAATAACTTTTTGTAGCCAGATGATTTTGATTAAAAAATCTGATGTGTTACACTCACATGACTTTCTCTACTCTTGTACAAACTATTTTTTCAAACGCTTATCCTCCATCTACTTCATGTTAATCGAGATAAACATTTGCAGACTCTATCTTATTGCTAATTTTCTTGTAGATGTAAGGGGAATATATATTTACAAGGCAATATAGAAATACAGTAGCCTTTAAGCATATACATATCTCTTAACACCTGGTTGCTAGGTGCAGCACTATTCCCTTTGCCACAGATTAATACTCTTTGCATATCCAAGACAAAAAAATGAATAACGAATTCCCATTTGAGAAAATTATTGAACAATTTAAGGGAATAACAAGCAATATCTCGAAAATGGTTCACTCAACAAAAAAAATGTATATGACATAAATTGTGTATTTTAACGCGATCTACATTGTTTGTGTAGTAAAATTTTGTCCATCTCTTATGGTTTACCAGTTATGCAAAAGTCGTTCACAATGAAGAATACTTTTGGAGACATTCCCAGAAAATTCAAGATATACATTTTATTTGTCATGAAAATATCTTAAACATATGATATTTTAATCAAAATCGTTAGAGCCATTTTCGAGAAAATTAAAATTTTCAAAAAATCTTCTATGTAAAGGGTAATCTGGGGTGGGGGGATTTTCTTGAAAACCTTCGTGTCGCATCCTTAGAAGATACTGAACCTAAATACCAAGTTTGATGTTTATCCGACTGTTCGTTTCTGAGTTATGCTGTTCAAAGACACACACACGGACATGTTTCCAAAAATGCTTTTTTACTTTCTCTACTACGTATAGTAAGTAGGGGAAGTATTGCATTCCACCCAAAAATTCGATACCGAGATTTCACCGGAAATACATGTTTTGAGACTCCCTGAATCCAAAAAAAGCATTTTTGGAAACATGTCCGTGTGTGTGTGTGTGTGTCTGTGAACAGCATAACTCAAAAACGAACAGTCGGATAAACACCAAACTTCGTATTTAGGTTCAGTATCTTCCAGAGATGCGACACGAAGGTTTTCCAGAAAATCCCCCCACCCCAGACTACCCTTTACATGGAACTTTTACGAAAATTTTAATTTTCTCAAAAATGGCTTTAACGATTTTGATTAAAATATCATATGTTTAAGGTATTTTCATGACAAATGAAATGTATATCTCAAATTTTCTGGGAATGTCTCCAAAAGTGTTCTTCATTCTGAACGACTTTTGCATAACTGGTAAACCACAAGAGATAGACAAAATTTTACTGCACAAAAAATGTACATCGCGTTACAATACACAATTTATGTCATATACAGGTTTTTTTGTTGAGTGAACCGTTTTCGAGATATTGCTTGTTATTCCCTTAAATTTTCCAATACTTATACTTTTTCTCAAATTCGTTACTCATTTTTACTTTCTCTACTACGTATAGTAAGTAGGGGAAGTATTGCATTCCACCCAAAAATTCGATACCGAGATTTCACCGGAAATACATGTTTTGAGACCTCCTGAATCCAAAAAAAGCATTTTTGGAAACATGTCCGTGTGTGTGTCTGTCTGTGCGTCTGTGTGTCTGTGTGTCTGTCTGTGTGTCTGTGAACAGCATAACTCAAAAACGAACAGTCGGATAAGCACCAAACTTGGTATTTAGGTTCAGTATCATCCAGAGATGCGACACGAAGGTTTTCAAGAAAATCCCCCCACCCCAGACTACCCTTTACATGGAAGATTTTTCGAAAATTTTAATTTTCTCAAAAGTGCCTCTAACGATTTTGATGAAAATATCATATGTTTAAGATAATGTCATGAGAAATGAAATGTATATCTCGAATTTTCTGGGAATGTCTCCATACACAACTTATGTCATATACATTTCTTTTGTTGAGTGAACCGTTTTCGAGATATTGCTTGTTATTTCCTTAAATTTTCCAATACTTATACTTTTTCTCAAATTCGTTATTCATTTTTTTTATGTCCTGGACATCCAAAGAGAATGGAATGCGCCACATAGCAACCAGCGTTAAAATATTTGACTATCGCTTAAAAGCTACCATATTTCCCTTACATCTACAAGAAAATTACCAATAAGATTGACATCTCGATATCTCGATTAACATGAAGCATATGGAGAATAGGCGTTTGTAAAAATAGTTTGTACAAGAGTAGAGAAAGTCATGTAAGTGTAACACATCAGATTTTTTTGTCTTGGATATGCAAAGAGTTATAATCTGTGGCAAAGGGAATGGTGCTGCACCTAGCAACCAGGTATTAAGAGATATGTATGTGCTTAAAGGCTACTGTTTTTCTATATTGCCCTTGTAAATATATTTTCCCCTACATCTACAAGAAAATTATCAATAAGATAGAGTTTGCAAATATTTATCTCGATTAACATGAAGTAGATGGGGAATAAGCGTTTGTAAAAATAGTTTGTACAAGAGTAGAGAAAGTCATGTGAGTGTAACACATCAGATTTTTTTGATTCAGGGGGCCTCAAGACATATATTTCCGGTTAAATCTCCGTATCGAATTTTTGGGTGGAATACAATTCTTCACCTACTTACTATACGTAGTAGAGAAAGTAAAAATAGAAGATAACAAGTTTTGAAATAAAAATAGACAATACTGCTCTAATACTTTCCCAAATCACTAATTAACTTATTTAGTCTGGTCACATAAGATCACTAACTCATGACTGTACACCCTACTTTTTCAGAGCCTCCAGACTTAACTTTGTTAGCTGGCCATAACAGCTTATACTGTTTCCTAAGAAACGACACCTCTGCAATTGCGGTGACTGGATATGCACGACCTGCTCCATTTGGTAAGTGCTGGTTTCCCTGAGGAGTTATGTATAAACACTGTGTTTAATGTATAAAGTTGGTAACGGACATGAGAGAGAAGCTGGATCAGACACACGCTGCAATGTAGTTTAAATAAAGGACAGTTACAGCAAATACAGGTGAGTTGCCAAAGAGATGTAACCAGTCAACTGGTAAGTTAGAAACAAAACTTTGTAACATGACACTTCACCTGCTAAAGTAATATAATACAGTCAGGTTGTGTATATTTGTGAAAAACTTCTCATAATCTTTGAAAGTAACTATAGAAAGCACAGTCGCATTTTAATGAATATTATATTTAATATATTATTTTTGAACTTTGATGTGTTAAGGGAATGCACCACTGAAAATGTTCAGTTCCACAATTTGCAATCAAATTGAAATTTATGTCATTGCGTTTTGCTATGTATACCGTGATGAAGCTGGAGCTCTACTGCGTGGTTAGCCGGCGCGTCCTTCGGGACTAGCCGGCGATTGATTGGTTGGATGGACAGAGGGAGGCGCTCTAGGCCAATGAAACACCTATAGTCGATCCAGTCTTAGAACCGGTCTTGATATAAACGAAAAAAATCTGATGTGTTACACTCACATGACTTTCCCTACTCTTGTACAAACTATTTTTACAAACGCTTATTCTCCATCTACTTCATGTTAATTGAGATAAACATTTGCAGAGTCTATCTTATTGCTAATTTTCTTGTAGATGTAAGGGGAATATATATTTACAAGGGCAATTTGGAAATACAGTAGCCTTTAAGCACCTACGTATCTCTTAATAGGTGGTTGCTAGGTGCAGCACCATTCCCTTACCCACAGATTAATACTCTTTGCATATCCAAGACAAAAGTAAATAACCAGTTCCCATTTGAGAAAATAAGTATTGAAAAATTTAAGGGAATAACAAGCAATATCTCGAAAATGGTTCACTCAACAAAAAAATGTATATGATATAAATTGTGTATTTTAACGCCATCTACATTTTTTGTGTAGTAAAATTTTGTCTATCTCTTATGGTTTACCAGTTATGCAAAAGTCGTTCACAATGAAGAATACTTTTGGAGACATTCCCGGAAAATTCAAGATATACATTTTATTTGTCATGAAAATATCTTAAACATATGATACTTTAATCAAAATCGTTAGAGCCATTTTTGAGAAAATTAAAATTTTCGAAATATCTTCCATGTAAAGCGTAATCTAGGGTGGGGGGATTTTCTTGAAAACCTTCGTGTCGCATCTTTGGAAGATACTGAACCTAAATACCAAGTTTGGTGTTTATCCGACTGTTCATTTCTGAGTTATGCTGTTCACAGAGACACACACACACACAGACATGTTTCCAAAAATGCTTTTTTTTTTTGGATTCAGGGGGTCTCAAAACATATATTTCCGGTGAAATCTAGGTATCGAATTTTTGGGTGGAATACAATACTTCCCCTACTTACTATACGTAGTAGAGAAAGTAAAAATATATATCTCCGCGTCAGCCTTGTGTTCCTATCAGCTGTGAAGAACAAACTGCACATCATTAGCGTATGAAAGCAGAAGAGATGAATGACATAACACAGAATTAAACGGAGGCTATAACCTTCTTTAGTTTTTCTATTCATAATATTTACTATTTATATGAATAAAATGTTTGCTTAACATAACTAGCAAAGTTATAAAAATCAGACATAAAGATCTGAGCAAATCCATGATACTGAAAACAACACAGAAAAGTTCATTGATTCCATGTGCCAGTTTGTTTTTGAGCATAATGCAGCCTGTATTAGTTGTAGGTTGCGACTCACTTCGATCATCATTATTGTTTCGCTTTGATTACAAATGCTTCAGATCTTTATCCCAAACAAAGGTTGATGTCTGTGCTTAAGGTTCACAATAGGCTACCGTTTGGACGTGCGTTAAATTAAATTTATTTTTATTACTTTCTCTACTACGTATAGTAAGTAGGGGAAGAATTGTATTCCACCCAAAAATTCTGTACCGAGATTTCACCGGAAATACATGTTTTGAGACCCCCTGATTCAAAAAAAGCATTTTTGGAAACATGTCCGTGTGTGTCTCTGTGAGCAGCATAACTCCAAAACGAACAGTCGGATAAACACCAAACTTGGTATTTAGGCTCAGTATCTTCCAGAGATGCGACACGAAGGTTTTCAAGAACATTTCCCCACTCCAGGTTACCCTTCACATGGAAGATTTTTGGAAAATTTTAATTTTCTCAAAAATGGCTCTAACGATTTTGACTAAATATCATCTGTTTAAGATATTTTCATGACAAATAAAATGTATATCTTGAATTTTCCGGAATGTCTCCAAAAGTATTCTTCATTGTGAACGACTTTTGCATAACTGGTAAACCATTAGAGATAGACAAAATTTTACTACACAAAAAATGTAGATGGCGTTAAAATACACAACTTATGTCATATACATTTTTGTTGTTGTGTTAACCATTTTCTCAAATGGGAATTCGTTATTCATTTTTTGTCTTGGATATGCAGAGTATTAATCTGTGGCAAAGGGAATTGTGCTGCACCTAGTAACCCGCTATTAAGAGATATGTATGTGCTTATAGGCTACTGTATTTCTATATTGCCCTTGTAAATATATATTCCCCTTACATCTACAAGAAAGTTAGCAATAAGCTAGAGTCTGCAAACGTTTATCTCGATTAACATGAAGTAGATGGAGAATAAGCGTTTGTAAAAATAGTTTGTACAAGAGTAGAGAAAGATGTGAGTGTAACACATCAGATTTTTTACGAACGCTCTTTAACTACTATGATCCTTAGTGTCCCATTCTATATTGAGTGTGAAGGACTGGAAATTTTGCTCAGAGGGCTCTTTATCATGCTTGAGGTTCTTTTACATGCTGTAAATATACAACAGGGGATCATCATGTTTATTTCCCTTCCGAAGGAAGCCATGCTAAGGATTTTTACCCTCGAAAAAGAACCCATCGCCCTCCGCCTTGTTTGAACCCGACCTCGGGAACTAGAGGCTTTAAGCGTGCGTTGTGCGAACATTTTGTAATATGATGAAAACTTGCAGAGTTGATTTTTCGATTTGTCAATTACTAACTGACTTACATAACGTTGCACGGCTATTACTTTATAAACTCGATTAAAAATTTAATTAACTTCATTAATTTATATCCCCCATTTTTGTGAAACTATTGTATAATGATCTAGAGCAAGGGTGGCGAAAACGACTTCCTTGCGCGAATCACCAAATATGCAACAAGCACTTGCGACGTACCTCCTCGTGGCGTCGTCTTCCTTCCTTCTTGGAGCTGTTGGTGGCTGGTTCCTGGAATTCAAGCCTAGCACACTTGTGTGTTGCCCTATTTCTAAACTCTTCCCAGGGTGTGGTGACGGTAGATAATTTGAACTTTAATTTATTGCGTAGTGATAATAATGTTTTGTAATGCCGCTAGCCGTGCGTTTTAAATCTATATGCAATTCAAAGGGCCCTATCTTCAGCGATTTATCTCCCCAAGCTAATTGTGTTTCCTATATCTGACTGCACACGCTTCGCCACGAACATGGACGAAATAACATCAGACGCGAGAGCTTTGCACGTGCGCGCTTTTATACTCGCTTAGGGGGACGCTAAGTTCGCCTACTGTCCATTCCAAACCAGAGTTCCCTCTGATGTAAACAGAAGCACGTGCTTCCGCTTGTCACGAACCCAAGAATATACTCTTACGCCAATTTAAATAGTTCCTTAATACATGTATTGTATTATGAAATATTAGAGCAGGAAAGGTATAGAATTGCACATTTTATTGCGGTTATCATAAGAACTCGTCGTTAAAGGTAATGGATATACACTAGCTGTTAAGAGATTACAAAATATGACTTTCGCCTGCTATTGCGCTAACGCAGAGAGCATCTTGCTTGTTAATACCAACCGTATAAACGACTGCCACTCTCTTACATACACAAGAAATGCAGCAATGAATTCCCAGAGGTTCTATCTGAGAACCGAAAAACACTTTGCGTAACACAGGTTATATAATAAGCGAACAGTCATTCATAATACGGTAACACACATATGCTCAGCTCAGGTCAAATCTTGTGATTTAGTCAGTTGGTATTTGAGCTCACATGGCAGAGGAAGGTGCGTGTAGTGCGAATAAACTGTTCAAACACAGAAGCGGGAAACAGTTAAAAAGTGGCTAAAAACAACAATACTTAATACATTCAACTCACTATTACAAAAATACCCGACACTTGCATTATTGCATATTACGAAACTAATATCGGACTTTACAGGTGTTTCAGTGAGAAGTGTAACGAAAGCGAGCAGGGAATATAAAGACATAATACAACATAGAAGAGGATAAAACTTGGGAACTTGTTTTAAGTGCGACAGTGCGGTGGAATTGTGGATAAGCTTGTCATTATTTTGGAGAGTAGTTCTGATTCTGATACGGCAGCTGAGTTACCTACGGAGAATTCGGATTTGGGTGTTGCACTTTTGCCCGAGGATTGTGATTAACGTAAGTAAAATATTCATTACCGTATACTTATAAAATCGATTGTTACCTCAAGTTGCATTTTGAACTATGATTCTCACGCAGGGAGCCTTTTTTTATAGATTAAATAGTGTTCATCAAGCACGTGGGAGTGGAACAAGCAGACATTATGGGCGGGGATTGCGAACTACTTTCGCGCAGATAATACAAAGAGTTTGTTTTCAGTGAAAGGCACTCTGGTTTGGAATGGACAGTAAATACCAAGTTTGGTGTTTATCAGACTATTCATTTCTGAGTTACGCTGTTCACAGACTCACACATGGACATGTTTCCAAAAATGCTTTTTTTTTATTCAGGGGATCTCAAAACATGTATTTCCGGTGAAATCTTGGTATCGAATTCGAAAGGCACTCTGGTTTGGAATGGACAATAGTTATTTTTAAAGCTTATCTGTTATTGGCTCTCCCTAAGCGTGCTATGAAAACATTTGCCTCCAAATCTGAAGTCTGGGATTTCCAAGGTGTCAAAATCTCTCTCCCTCTCTTACTATCTTATCCCTATCTCTCTCAGTTCATGTGACTGCTGTAGCCAGGTTGTCAGATCAAACCCCCCTTTCTACCTGCCTGTTTCTCTTCTCACGGCTAGCTAGCTTCACATTTTACATATATGTTACAATACTCAGCTTATTTCCTCTTACATTCATATTCCGGATGTATCATAGTTCCCGCTACACACGGTGTCACTCAGCAGCATGTGAAAATCAAACGGACGGTTGAAGAGAGGGAACGTGCGCCTGCGAGTCAAAATGCTTCGCGAGTCACGTTTTCGCCACCTCTGATCTAGAGGATTTTTATGGTGAATCCTCCCTTTTACTCCATGTATTTGTAATTTTGTACAGCCCTGGCTATTCCTAATAACGGATGAAGAATCCTATGATATTCACGCAAAAGGATGTGAAACCTGGGCGGAATGTCTGACTTCCTTACCCCCCCCCCATCAGTTTCAAAGTTTTGGAAATGCTTCATAGCCTATAAATACCCTTTGAAGGGGGAACAATCACCGGTCGGAATGGTCGAGTAATTTTTAGGTGATTACAGTAGATGAAATTTTAAGCATTTGTACAGTCTCTTTGTCCTATAGTGAGTTAAGGTACTCGTCCACGATGCAACTTAAATGGCTTGCAACTTCGAACTGCGCAACAAAAGTGGAGTTGCATCGTGTAAACTGCCAAGCAAGTAGGAAAATTGCATGCGCAACTCAAATTCAGCGCAACTTCTAAGTGGCGTGCAACTTAGGAAGTTGCTTCGTGTACGCAGCGAAAAAAAGAAAGTTGCGCCATCTGAAAGTGGCTTGAACAGTTTAGAAAACTTTTGTGGCGTATTCCGTGCAACTTTGTTATGTCGTCTGCTGTGATAGTAAATAGCTGTTTGAGAGGTAGGTACAAGGATTATAATTTGTGTTACACTAAATACAGAATTAAGACAGATACGTGCATTTTATTTCCTTAACAATGCGGACAATTTATTGTAGTACGGTGACAATTTATTTCTTCATAGCTAATAATGTCCTTAACAATAAATGGACGAGGGAAATGACAAAAAACTTTATTGAACTGATTGAGACCAAAGATTGCTTGTGGAGAGTAGACACTGCGGGTTACAGAAATAAACAAAAGCGACAAAATGCGTTACATGATATAGGAATAGAGTTCAACATGTCAGTAGAGGAAATTAAAGTAAAAATCCACAGTTAGAGAACCCAGTTCATCAACGAAAGGAACAAAATGAAGGCAGGGAAATCTGGAAGTGGTGCAAAACACAAGTATAAAACAAAATGGTAATTTTACGATGCACTGCAGTTTATGTTTTACCACACCAGCACCAATAATGATGCAGTAGATTCTTTGGTAAGTACCAACACATTCATTCACTTTAAATGTAGCAATATTGCCATGGAACCTCTTCTTCACGGCAAAAAAATATTTCTTGAATTCCTAACGTTTTTTGCTGCAGTATGAGGATTCATACAGTTCTTTGCAACGGCACAAAGTCTTAGTTCTTGTTGTGCCAAATATAAGAAAGAAATACATCTTTGACTGATAGCTGCTGCCTAAAAAACTCACATTGATTATATAGTTATAAATAATGATAGCCGAACGTGTTATATATTAAACTCGGTAATGTTGCCGCTCCATTATTTTAAGCCGAATTACCTGTGACTAGAAATCTCAGTGTCAACACAAGACGTTCTGTTGCTGATATTGACCTTCTCATTATTGTATCTTGCTTTTGTATTACAGGTGCTATTCTTCTAAGCAGATAATTAAAATCAACCGCTGACATGCGTAGGAAATTCTAAATTTTGATCTCCGTCGTAGAGCTCTTGCAGTAAGTTGAAATCCACTCTGTTACCCAACACTTTCTGGCCGTCCTTTTACGTTTTTCTCTACGTCGACGAAGTAAAATAAGAGACAGGCATGCTACGGATAAAATTCATTATCAGACGACATATTCGCCATAACAAGCACACAACTGACTAGAAAGTGGCATGCAGAAAAATTGCCGCAACAAATATAGCATCGTGTAAACGCTCGGTGCAACATTTCTGTGGACATGCCACTTTTATAGTGGCGCAACTTGAAATCGTGCAACTTTGCAAGCTATGTGTAAACAGAACGTGCCACATTTGTGGCCTGCAAGAAAAGTGGCATGCCATAAAACTGGCATCGTGGACGAGTACCTTAAATAATATAAAAGTGGCATAGTTTTCAATAATACAGAAATCCTTATCATATATAACGAAATAGGATGAAGTTGGTGAATATAAGATTCCCCACTCCCAGGCCACCAAGTTAACCCTTTTTGAAGACACATAGTCTGCGAACATCTAAAAAATAATCTTCTCCGTTGTTAATTATATCTTTTGATTGATTTCTGTTACCTGAACACAATTTTCTCTTTTTATACAATTATTTGACATACCCTGCTGCCAACCATTTTGATTATAACATACAAAGGAAATAAAGTAAAACATTCTCACTTGAGGGTTATTAAAGTATGTTAGAATTGGCATCGTAGTGTTATGAAGCAGATTTGATTCTCTTTTGTTTTGTTGTGTTTTATAGTTGTTAAATAGTGGCCATTCACATATACAACATCGCTTGGAATGAAATATCACCATTGTGTCGCATTTTATAATCATATTCTCAGGAGTAACAATAATTGGTGGATAAATTACATTACGTTGGTCTTCAAAAGCGATGAAAGTGATGTCTTACATCTCCTACAGATGTCGCCCAACACAATGCTGGGAATATATGAATAACAAATACCGCCAACGATCTCAGCGTGCGTTCCTAATTCCTTTTTATTTTAGGTTTATTAATTTTTCAGGTTTCTGCTTCACGGGAGGTTAGGTTAGGGTTTATATATATATATATATATATATATATATATATATATATATATATATATATATAAACTTAGGTTTCTGATTCACGACAGTTTAGGTTAGGGTAATTTTTTTTAATAAAAGCTTAGATTTTTGATTCACGGGAGGTTAGGTTAGAGTTAAATTTTTTATATAAGCTTAGGTTAATTATCTACCATTTTTACTGTAAAGCAACTCCTTTATTAATATTTAGTATATCTAATATCTTTCGCTATAACAATGATGCAATTAAACGTTTGATGCAAATAACATTTTAAGGATATATTGCATTACTTTGGTCTTCATTGAAAACTCGGTAAGCTGCATTATGTTGATCTTCAAAGCCAACATTTGAAATCTCAAATAGCTGAAAACACAATTGAGAGCCCTCAGCCTCAAGGCATAACCGAGGGATTTGAGGGCCCTCAGGCTCAAAGCGTAGCCGAGGGATGTTTTTTAGGAGAGGAGTGTAGCGAAGCGACGACAGGGCGTACCCCAGGGATCTGCGCGTCTAAAGCTCGAATAATTCACGTTGGCAGCAATTCTTTCCAAAATCGTCAAAAACGACTATATAAGAAGGGCGGCTTAACCCTTACTTTTGTTAACGCTTTCAGTGAAGACCAAAGTAGTGCAGCAAGCCCTTTTTAATATAACTGAACCTTAACTATAACAATAAAAAAATTAAAGTTCTGGCGGAAAGTCTTTCGCTGCTTCTATTAGCAGATCGTGTATATTGTGTTTTCGCATCCTCCGCAAGCCATTTTGTTTCCTATTACGCACTGTTAATAACAATGCGTTGAGTTTCTGTCAACGGCAAAACAAAATGAACTCATCGATTATTTCGCGGATTGCGCTTGCAATTTAGGTTGACAGATTTCATATGCGACGGCGAGAAGATGGTCACGTTTGTCTTCATGCTGTAATTTTGCTATAAAAGTAAAACATGTAAAACAAGCGGGCAGGCGGCCATCAGTTCTAGAACAGATGACAACTACTCTTAAACTCACTCCCAGGTAATTTATTTCCTTTCTTTTAGCTTTTATTAACGTTTTCAATGAAGATCCAAGTAAAGCAGAATCGCCTTAGGAAATGTATTGCATTCCATCCTAAAATTTGAAGCCGATATTTCACCGGAAATACATGTTTTGCGGTGCCCTGAATCCAAATTAGGCATTTTTGGAAACATGTCCGTGTGTGTGTGTCTGTGAACAGCATAACTAAAAAAACGAAACTTGGTATTTGTGTTTAGTACCTATCTTCCAAGGATGCGATAAGAAAATCGCCCCACCCCAGATTACCCTTTACATGGAACATTTTTCTAAATTTTTTATTTTCTCAAAAATGCTCTAACAATTTTGATTAAAATATCATATATTTAAGATATTTTCATGACAAATGAAATTTATACCTTGAATTTTCAAGGAATGTCCCCAAAATTCCTCTTCATTCTGAATGACTTTTGGGTAATATTGCTCCATGCATAACTTGTAAATCCTAAGAGCTCACAAATTTTTACTACACTAAAAAGGTAAATCTCGTTAAAACACACAATTTCCTTGTTATTTGTTTGAATTTTCAGTGGTTATCATTTTTCTCAAATGGGAATTCCTTGTTTGTTTTTTTTTATGTCCTGGTCATGCAAAGAGAATGTAATGCTCCACTAAGCGACCAGCGCTTAAAAGAGTTTAGAAGTGGGGTGCCCACCTACCCGCCCCTTTTAGGTGTTTTACTTTTATAGGCAATTCGCGTTATGAACACCACAAACATAGCCATTTTTTTCCCTAACTCACAAGCAAAGTGGGAACCATAGGGGTGAAACTTGTATTGGAGAAGTGGAAACCAAGGGCACTAACTCCCCACATGAACACGGTGTGTCACTAGTTGTACTTTTGCGGGAAAGGCGAATTTTCTGATTGGCTGTTTAAAGTTTCGAAGTTCGTAACGAACTGAATGGCAGGCACAGAACACCAGAGTAGGCTTTGGTGTAGGTAAAGAAAAAAGGGACCACCTTGGAATTTTATTCTGGAAGTTTTCGTCCGAAGTTTTTTCAACAGGAACAAAGCAGAGACGGTAATCATACATTTACGGTATTTCTGATTGAATGTATATTTGTTGTAATATTGGTATTTTCTATTAATTTCAGTGATATTCGTAGAATGAGGTAGAAAACTTTGCTAGTTTATTGTATGTTACACATTTTTATATAAAATTAATTTTCAGATACATTGAGCCGTCCAGACAGAGGGGATACGCCTACGATTTACATTCCCATCCAGTGCTGTGGTTCGAGTCCCGAATGGTGACAGAATGTGAAGGTATGTTATTAAGTTTGAGCAAGTTATTAAGTTTCCAGCATTACAGTGCTGGATGAAAGGTTAAGTTTTTCAGAGCTTCTTAGTGTTGCTGAATTTTATATTGTCTGATTTACTTTTCAGATATTGTGAGTCATCCAGACAGTGGAATATACGATTAATTTTCTTGTTTGCACTTCATAATTGAAAGTTGGACATCACAGCCAAAATGTTCCGCTACTTGCAGGTATATTTCCATGGACGAACTAACCTCATTTATGCTTACGAGTTTAAATGAGCAATACCTATGGTGTTTTATGCATAAGTTTCTTTGTAATGAATGGAAATGTGTTATTCATGTTATTTACATCACTTGAAATTCTTGAACAACAGCTAGTGTAATATTGTAGTTTGCTTGTAATAAATTAAAATTGTTAATTTCATCGTTTGAAATTCTTGAGCAAAAGCTACAGTGTAATACCATACATAATCTTATGCCAAAGTTTTCTTGTAATAAATTAAAATTGTTAATTTCATCGCTTGAAATTCTTGAGCAAAAGCTACAGTGTAATACCATACATAATGTTATGCTAAAGTTTTCTTGTAATAAATTAAAATTGTTAATTTCATCGCTTGAAATTCTTGAGCAAAAACTACAGTGTAATACCATAATAATGTTATGCTAAAATTTTCCTGTAATCAATGGAAATTGTTATTTACATCACTTGAAAATCTTAAACAATAGCTACATTGTAATATCGTAGATAATAATATGCTAAACTTTCTTTGTCATAAATGGAAATATCTTACTCATGTTATTCACATAAATATGATTTATGTTGTGCTTTTCCAAGAGAATAATAAAATTAAGTAACTGTTAAAACAGTATTGTTCTTCCAATATCCTATCAAAAGCCACATCCTACAGTTGGTTGCAAGTTCACGCAAAACTTTGAAATAGTTCATTGCAGTACAAAGCATTTTACTACCATGCACATCATCATTGCAAGGCGCTTATACTTATTTAGTCTAAGAATTAGTAATATAATTGTTGAATTCATGTATTATGGCATAGAAACATTCATTGTTATCAACAAAAATAGTTACTTGAACCTGCAACCACTACAGAGCCCATTAATGCTATATATAAGTATAGTTTATGTGCAGACTATTGGAAAATTTAAATAAAAATAAATTATACAAAATAAACTGCAGTGTTTTTCATACTAGCCTAGCCGTCAGGTATTCAGCTGGGTTTATGTTCTAATACTGTATTGCTACAGATGACAAAAATATTTTTACGTGAGCTTTAATAAAATGCATTACAAATAATTTGAATGGATCCAATCGTAACTACCGAAGCTCACGTGATTAACTTTGACCGTCATCAGTAACAATGCGGTATTAGAACATACGATCAGCTGAGACTTGACAGCTAGGCAGTATGAAAATTACGGCTGCAGTAGCTAGCAGTGACGTCACTATTCCGAGAGCGCGATTTTTCATATTTTGGTTCCATCCCCGATCACTACTCACGCTGCGATCGCCTTCGTGTTTCCACCAATTTAACACTAGGGTAGCACTTCTTATACTTTTGTGTTCTGTGGTGGGAACTGCCAACCTAAATGAAAAGGTAAAATCCGTTAAATATGCGATGAGTTGTCAGTAGAATTTATTCTTCTTCGTTTAGTGTTGCCGCTGGAAAAAAACGCAACGCATTCATAGTAAGAAAGATTATGCACCAAAACTGTAATTTTTGTATTCTTTTTGTGAAAGTTTGTTATATTAATATGTTAATTCCATTAAATAAAGTTCCTTTACTGTAACAGTGGTAGATAGTTAGCTTACATAAAAAAACCTAACCTAAGGCTAACTTTCCGTGAATTCAGAAACGTATGCTTATATAAAAGAAAAAAACTAAACCTAACCTAACCTAACCTCCCGTGAATCAGAAACCTCAGCTTAGGAACGCACGCTCGCTTCGCTCGCGTGCTTTGGTAACAAATTAAAATAAGGGTATATATATAAATAAAAGTAAATCAGAAACCTAAGCTTATATAAAAAAAGAAAGTAAACCTAACCTAAACTTACATAAAAAGAAGAAAGCAAAGCTAACCAAAACTCTTGTGAATCAGAAACCTAAGCTTAGGAACGCAACTGTTACACTCCTCTCCTTCTAAAAAACATCCCTCGGCTACGCTTTGAGGCTGGGGCCCCTCAATCTCTCGGCTACGTCTTGAGGCTAAGTATCTTACAGGCTTTGGCGGCATTAGTTATTCATATGTTGCCAGCATTGCCTTAGAGCTAGCATATGATATAGAGTGACATCTGTGGAGGTAGCGTATGACATGGAGTGACATCTGTTGAACATGTAACACATTTTCCTCACTCAGGAAGAGGACTAAGAGCAGATTGTCGTTTTCTGCAAATGTTCATCTCAATTAACATGAAGTAGATGGAGAATATGCGTTTGTAAAAATAGTTTGTACAAGAGTAGAGAAAGCCATGTGAGTGCAACACATCAGATTTTATCTTTTTTGTCATTTATGCAATAAAATAAGATGTTTTATAGTCCATGTTCGTGAGAAAGAATTGGGCTTTTCAATGGTGAAAGAATTATCAAAATCGTTTTGGTTTTTGAGATCACCCTACATACACATACATTTTTACTTTCTCTACTACGTATAGTAAGTAGGGGAAGTATTGTATTCCACCCAAAAATTCGATACTGAGATTTCACCGGAAATACATGTTTTGAGATCCCTTGAATCCAAATAAAGCATTTTTGGAAACATGTCCGTGTGTGTGTGTCTGTCTGTGAACAGCATAACTCAGAAACGAACAGTCGGATAAACACCAAGCTTGGTATTTAGGTTCAGTATCTTCCAAGGATGTGACACGAAGGTTTTTGAGAAAATCCTCCCACCCCAGATTACCCTTTACATGGAAGATTTTTCGAAAATTTTAATTTTCTCAAAAATGGCTCCAACGATTTTGATTAAAATATCATATGTTTAAGATATTTTTATGACAAATAAAATGTATATCTTGAATTTTCTGGGAATGTCTCCAAAAGTATTCTTCATTCTGAACGACTTTTCCATAACTGGTAAACCATAAGAGATAGACAAAATTTTACTGCAAAAAAATATAGATCGCGTTAAAATACACAACCTATGTCATATACATTTTTTTTTGTTGAGTGAACCATTTTCGAGATATTGCATGTTATTCCCTTAAATTTTTCAATACTTATTTTCTCAAATGGGAATTCGTTATTCATTTTTTGTCTTGGATATGCAAAGAGTATTAATCTGTGGAAAAGGGAATGGTGCAGCACCTAGCAACCAGCTATTAAGAGATATGTATGTGCTTAAAGGCTACTGTATTTCGATACTGCCCTTGTAAATATATATTCCACTTACATCTACAAGAAAATTAGCAATAAGATAGAGTCTGCAAATGTTTATCTCGATTAACATGAAGTAGATGGAGAATAAGCGTTTGTAAAAATAGTTTGTACAAGAGTAGAGAAAGTCATGTGAATGTAACACATAAGGTTTTTTCTCTTTATAATATTAAACAGATTATGTTATGTGTAATATTCTGGAAAGTAATCCTAGTGTTTTGATATTGGGAGTAATCATTTTATCTAATCCTTTATTTCACTTTTACTGATTATCGCAGCTACATCATCGATATGGTTGAACCTGAACAGAGATATTCCTCTCTGTAGCATTATCAGTTGTGTTGGATGGCAGCAAACCAACTTCATGAAGAAGGCGGTGAACGAACTGCAGGTCAAGCCGCTGCTGAATTTCTATTGGGAAGGTAAACTATGTCTCTTGCTTTAATTCCTGCCGTAACATTTCACGTAGTTCTGGTAACAGAACATGAAATTACACGAGTGTATCAGTGGCGAATATTCAGAACATGCCACGCATGTTGTAACGGATAATGCTTGTGATGTTTATGTATGTGTGTTTTTGTTCCACGTTGTGGAAGCCAATTTGCGAGTGAATAATGTTTCTCACGTAATGTTGTTTACATCAGTATTGAAGCCATCTTGTGACGTCATTCGTTGGTTTGGTTCGTAGCTCCATCTGGCGTAGCAATTTGTATCAGTTTTGAAATAATTTATTTTAAATGTCCTCCGGCTAGCTCTTTGGGTCGAACTTGTATCTCTTGCAGGGTGTGAATCGGAAAGGAATCTTTTATCCAGAAATTATACTTAATGAAGAAATTGGTTTTATAACTTTTATTGCCGAACACGTTCACAAACACTTTTACATATTGATCTGGATACTCGCCAAACTGAAACTGTTTGTAATAACTTCTTACTTATCACTTTTAACTCTGTATTTCAACTTTGTGTAGAATTAACTTTATAATAATTCTCGTAATTCTGCTGCGCGTAACTTGACGAAATGAAGGACTGACTGACGACATGTAGTGTACACGAAATTTTGATGAACTGAAGGACCGACGTGTAGTGTGTTGAGAATTTTGTTAAACTGAGGTACAAGCTACCTCGAACCTACCCTATTTATAGGCCTGCATCAAGATACGCCTAAAGATTATAAATGAACTGCAATTGGCTAATAAAACGCGCCAACATTAGCGTCTATTTTAATATCCAATGAACACCACGAATACATATGCTTTAGGAAATGTTCTAGAAGCTTCTACCGAAAAGGCGCGAAACATTACGTAACTTCCTTGTTCCCGGTAACGATAAACAACTCACCCCATCGCTGCATTATTGCGTTATTATTGACAGTTTCAGTAAAGCCGTATATTATTATTTACCAATAATAATTACAATTAATAAACCTCTGAAATCAATGTCACATAAAAATACATATTCATATTACAATCATTATTTACATTTAAGTAATTTATGATACAAATTACCGTATCAATGTCCTAACATAGTGCTTTTTACTTGCCATTACATCATTATAATTTTTGCTTTCTCTACTACGTATAGTAAGTAGGGGAATTATTGCATTTCGTGGAAACATGTCCGTGTGTGTGTCTGTCTGTGAACATATTTTCTGGGAATGTCTCCAAAAGTATTCATCATTATGAACGACTTTTACATAACTGGTAAACCATAAGAGATAGACAAAATTTTACTACACAAAAGTCTGATGTCTTACACTCACATGACTTTCTATACTCTGGTACAAATATTTTTACAAACTCTTATTCTCCATATGCTTCATGTTAATCGAGATATCGAGATGTTAATCTTATTGCTAATATTCTTGTAGATGCAAGGGGAATTGGTAGGCTTTAAGCGATAGTCAAATATTTTAAGAGCTCGTTGCTATGTGGAGTATTCCATTCTCTTTGCATTACCAGGAACAAAAATGAATAACGAATTTCCATTTGAGAAAAAGTATAAGTATTGGAAAATTTAAGGGAATAACAAGCAATATCTCGAAAATGTTTCACTCAACAACAAAAAATGTATAGGTATGACATAAATTGTGTATTTTAACGCGATCTACATTTTTGTGTAGTAAAATGTCTGTTATGGTTTACCAGTTATGCAAAAGTCTTTCACAATGAAGAATACTTTTGGAGACATTCCCAGAAAATTCAAGATATACATTTTATTTGCCATTAAAATCTCTTAAACATATGATATTTTAATCAAAATCGTTAGAGCCATTTTTGAGAAAATTAAAATTTTCGAAAGATGTTCCATGTAAAGGGTAATCTGGAGTGGGGGGATTTCTTTTAAACCTTTGTGTCGCATCTCTGGAAGATACTGAACCTAAATACCAGGTTTGTTGGTTATCCGACTGTTCGTTCCTGAGTTATGCTGTTCACAGACACACACAGGACGTTTCCAAAAATGCTTTTTTTTTATTCAGGGGGCCTCAAAACATATTTCCGGTGAAATCTCGGTATCAAATTTTTGGGTGGAATACAATACTTCCCCTACTTACTATACGCAGTAGAGAAAATAAAAATGTACATCGCGTTAAAATACACAATTTATGTCATACACATTTGTTTCGGTGAGTAACCATTTTCGAGATATTGCTTGTTACTCCCTTAAATTTTCCAATACTTATACTTCTTCTCAAATGGGAATTGGTTATTCTTTTTTTTTTGGCCTGGTAACGCAAAGAGAATGGAATACTCGAGATAGCCACCAGCTCTTAAAATATTTGACTATCGCTTAAAGTGTACCAATTCCCCTTCCATATACAAGAAAATTAGCAATAAGATTAACATCTCGATTAACATGAATCATATGGAGAATAAGCGTTTGTAAAAATAGTTTGTGCAAAAGTAGAGAAAGTCATGTGAGTGTAACACATCAGATTTTTCACATAAGTACTGACGTACTCAGTGTTAGCTTTGTATGGCATTTCGTGTTTAGACTGAAACCGGACATGTTAGATTGCAAAACTGTACACTCACAGCAGAAATTCACACACAATGTCTGCTGCAGACATACCACAGTGGAAAGAAACTCTTGGTTACTTTACAAAAGAAAATGGGATGGGATGGGAAAAATCTGACATTTCCAACCACAGAAAAGCTGCTACTGAAGGTACATAAATATGGACTGTAAACACATTTTTGTGCAGGTTTATTTTACTGAAATTTTTGGGCCGAACCGCTCACCTTTCCCTATTGTTAGTCGGGATAAACGGTAAAGTTTGATATTGGATTATCACTATACACAGGCATACACTGCACAACTTTTATTGATTTCGAAAGATCATTACATGTAATAAAGAGCAAATAATGTGGTGTTTTTGTTATTTTCATGAATATATGGCATATTTTGTCACTTTGTTCCATATTACTATCAGAAATCGCATCGCATGCATCTCACCTGTGGCATCATGGGAACGTAGGTTGCTTTCTCTGTTCACTGCCAACATTTGAAATCCCAACATAGCTGAAAATACGATTAAGCCACAAGGCGTAGCCGAGGGATCTGCGCGTCTAAAACCCGAATGATTCACGTTGGCAGCAATTCCTTCCAAAGCCCGCCAAAACGAGTATATAAAAGCGGTCGCATAAAAGGGAAGGTGGGTGGCCACTACACTACCCCCGGAGCAACATCTACTACACCAAAACATTCCTCATTAACCAAGGATTACTGTGGATAGCAAAAACCCTATTTCGTAAATTAAAAGCTTCTATTTTCACCATAATCCTATATCAAAGTAGCACGATAGTAGCCTTGGTGGCTTACTTTAGTGTTGGTGAAAGTAAAGTGATATTGGGCCTTTCTTGAAGACCGCTTCTTTTTCTTCTCCTTATTTAACGACATCGAGATAACCTTGATCTCTTTAACGTCTTATACCAACAATATTAAATGATTGATTACATTAAATTCTTCTTATTATATTTTATAATTTTTCATTATCAATCCATTTTATGTTCCCATTAATATTTTCAATTATCTTTTATTTTAATAATACTTTATTTTTCTTCCTTTTCTTCTTCTTTTTTCTCATTTAAGATGCTTTCATTTGCTAGAATATATGCTTATGAACTCATATTTTATTTATTTTATTAAAGTCATCTTTTGTTTCGCTTAAAATGAATTCATATCTTTTGTATCAGATTTCCAATTTAAAATCTCACTTTCACTTTTAATAATAATGATAGTAATAATATTGCTTTTATAAATTAACGTATTATTTTTACTTTTATTTTTGCTTGTGCTTAAAGAACTTCAGTATTTATTTTTGTATCCTATTAGGTTTAACACTTTCCTTGAATAACACCATCTTGTATTTTTACTTTCTCTACTACGTATAGTAAGTATGGGAAGTATTGCATTCCACCCAAAAATTCGATACCGAGATTTCGCCGGAAATACATGTTTTGAGACCTCCTGAATCCAAAAAAAGTATTTTTGGAAACATGTCCGTGTGTGTGTCTGTGTGTGTCTGTGAACAGTATAACTCAAAAACGAACAGTCGGATAAACACCAAACTTGGTATTTAGGTTCAGTATCTTCCAGAGATGCGACACGAAGGTTTTCAAGAAAATCCCCCCACCCCAGACTACCCTTTACATCGAACATTTTTCGAAAATTTTAATTTTCTCAAAAATGGCTAACGATTTTGATTAAAATATCATATGTTTAAGATAATGTCATGAGAAATGAAATGTATATCTCGAATTTTCTGGGAATGTCTCCAAAAGTATTCTTCATTGTGAACGACTTTTGCATAACTGGTAAACCATAAGAGATAGACAAAATGTTACTACACAAAAAATGTAGATCGCGTTAAAATACACAACTTATGTCATATACATTTCTTTTGTTGAGTGAACCGTTTTCGAGATATTGCTTGTTATTTCCTTAAATTTTCCAATACTTATACTTTTTCTCAAATTCGTTATTCATTTTTTTATGTCCTGGACATGCAAAGAGAATGGAATGCGCCACATAGCAACCAGCGTTAAAATATTTGACTATCGCTTAAAAGCTACCATATTCCCCTTGCTTCTACAAGAAAATTAGCAATAAGATTGACATCTCGATATCTCGATTAACATGAAGCATATGGAGAATAAGCGTTTGTAAAAATAGTTTGTACAAGAGTAGAGAAAGTCATGTGAGTGTAACACATCAGATTTTTAATTTAAAAAAACTTCCTTTTCCTGGTTTTATCATTCTATCCTTAATATTGATTTAACGATCTTTGAATCATTCTTCTTTCTTGAATGATATTTAATTTTGCAAATTTCGAAAACCAACTAATTTAAACCAAATTGTTGTAACTCAATATTACGCCTTTCTTCTTCCTCTTCTTGAAGACCGCTTAGCGATGGCTGACATCTTGTAAGGTGTTAGTGCCAACTTGATAAAAACAATTGTGGCTAACGGAATGTCGCGAAGCAATGAAAAAAGGTAGCTTATGTGAGGTGATAAGGGCATATTGTATAAGATTTGCGGAAATACCAGATTACATAAGCAGTGAGGAATAATATGACCTGCAACAAATGTCACCTCCAATTCTCAACTTTTTACTTTCTCTCTCACGTACACAGGAGAGAAGGTATTGTACTCCACCCAAACATTGGATATCAAGATTTCAACTGAAATAAATGTTTTGAGGCTCCCTGAATCCAAAGAAGTCATTTTTAGAAAAACGTCCAGGAGTGACTGTGAGCACCATAACTCAAAAACAAAAATTCGGATGAATACTAAACCTGGTATTTAAGGTTAATAATCTTTTAAAGATACAACTCAAGAAAATTCCCCATCCCAAAAACCCTTTATTTGGAACATTTTTGAAAATTTTTATTTTCTAAAACAGATTCTAATGATTTCGATTAAAATATCATATATTGAAGCTTTTTACATGACAAATAAAATGTATATCCTGAATTTTCTGGAAATAGCCTGTGAAGTCCTTTTTATTTGCAAGGAATCTTGTGTAACTGATAAACGTTAAGCAATAAACAAAACACACAATACAAAGAATGCAGATCTCTTTAAAACACACAATTTATTTCAAATAACTTTTTTTGTGGCATCAGCCATTTGCGAAATATGTTATTAATGGTTGGACTGTTCAATACTTTATTCTTTTTAAGTTCCGTCGATTTTCAGACCTTAAATATATTAAGATTAAGTGCATTAAATCTCATTCTCTGTATTAGTACCATTAAAGAAATAAAATGACTTTGTAAGTGTGTGTTTTCCATCTTCATTGTGAAAGTGCTCCTGTACCCTCACTTTCTAAAAAAAAAAAAAAAAAAAAAAAAAAAAAAAAAAAAAAAAAAAACATTCGCCGGCTACGCTTTGCCGCTTAGGGTCCATAACAATCGACAAGGTCATTGTTTGTAATCCATTTCGCTTTCAGATGCTGGCTGTTCTGCCAGCTAATTTTTCACTGCAATGTTGGCAGCAGAATCACGGCCACAGCAACGCCACCATGATCGCCTCGTTTGAGATGCTAAAAGAATATGTTGCTTGTGAAAACTGAACAAAACTTGCAATATATTTCATAAATGCCCTGGAAACGTTAAGCAATTGGCGCAAAAATTGAAAATGTTTTATTAATGGACGCTCTTTAACTACTGTGGTTCTTAGCGTCCCATTCTATGTTGGACGTGAAAGACCGAAAATTTTTCTCAGAGGCCTCTTTATCAGGCTTGAGGTTCTTTTGCGTGTCATAAATCTACGACGCGGGACCACCGGCTTTGCTTCCCTTCCAAAAGAAGCCATGCTAAGCATTTTTATGCCCGAAAAAATCCATCGCCCTCCGCCGGGTTTGAATCCGCGACCTCAGGAACTAGAAGCTAGCATGGTAACCACTACACCACGAAGGGCGACACAATTGGCGCATTGCTGATTATTATGTGCATCTGTGACATTCACTTTGTAAAGGCGTGTATCACGGTTTTGTAACATTTCATAGCCCCTACATGATATGAAATTGTGCAAGTGTGGCTACCAGTAGCGGCTGCTGAGTCTATAGCTAAAGACAAAATAATTGAGCAACAGCAAGAGAAGGAGTTCGATTCAGAAAGCTTTGGAAGCATTCGTTGACACCTACATTCACAATACACAATTTAATAGCACCCTGCGTTCATTTCAAAGTTATGTGATAAGTAGGAACATGTCCTGGACATGCAAAGAGAATGGAATGCCCCACATAGCAACCAGCACTTAAAAGATTTGACTATCGCTTAAAACCTACCATATTCCACTTGCATCTACAAGAAAATTAGCAATAAGATTGACATCTCGATATCTCGAATAACATGAAGCATATGGAGAATAAGCGTTTGTAAAAATATTTTGTACAAGAGTAGCGAAAGTCATGCGAGTGTAACACATCAGATTTTTTCTTATTATATTTAAATTTGTTAAATATATGACAATATCCTTTGTTTTCCATGCATAAGGTATCTATTAATTTTAATGCATTCATACATAAAACCACAAACATTACTCTTTTCATTTTCAAAATAGATGAGTAAATAAGTAACAATTCTAAAGTGAAAAACTTTACCAATTATTTAATTCACTTAATACTGAATGTGCAAATTCTCTGTCTCATTCTTCAGTTATGAATGGCACTGGCATGACCATGTATGTGCACTTCATAGCCTTGGAGTTCTGCATGATATGTTAGCAAGCATACTGACTTTTGCTATGGCTTAGTGCATATATAAAGACGAAGCTACAAGGAGATCTCTCCTTATGTTAATGAACTTTGCTAGATACTCTGTGTGTCAGGCTGCATGAACACTCGAAGCTCCTAAATCTATGGATACTCGGTGGGTGTGGTTATCCAGGGAAGAGATTGTTCTCGTCGACCTGGTTCGAGTCGAAAATGTTTGTCCACTCCTCAGCTGGACACTGCACTTCTAAAAGAGGCAAACAGCAAACCCTTCAGGAGGTGTCTACAATTAGAAGTAATTCTCATTTTCTTCGGTCTAACCACACAGTCTTGTATTACTTAACTACAGCAGGGCTGTTTGCTCGATCGGTAGCTAAGAAGCATCTTACAGACAATGACAGATTAGGTCGCCTCGCGTTTGCAGAAGAAAATGTCAACCATAACTGGAATATGTGACATTTCATCTACAAATGTTAATAAAGCAATTGTCAACTGCCCAGGGGAAAATGTGACAACAAAATAGTGGCACAAATGGATCGCCAAGGCCGCATATCTGTGTCATGTTGAGGCAGTATTTTAATACCTGAATAATTTCAATTGTATCTTTATAATAAGTAAATTCAATAACAGCCCGCCTTGAAACAATATGTATGTAATAATTATTTTTAAAATGTATGTAACAGTCATTGCATATGCTTATTTTTATTGTAAACATGTTTAATAATGTTATGTGAATATATTACATACTTTAATAATGCAAGAGCTGTGAGAATAATAAGTTTTAAGTTGCTAACAATGAGGTAATAATGAGGTAGCCTTTTAGCAATAATGAGTTTGAGAGTTTTAAAGTTACTAGTCATGATTAGAGCAACGATAATTTAAATTCAATAACAGTTTAAAATTAGCCAATCAACAGCAAAGAAAAGCTTTAAGTAAAATGCAGATATTCTATTGGACTAGAATTAGCCAATCGGAGACTTGAAATACAGAAGCTTACGGGTTTAACGGTTGAAATAATGTTCAGTTGCTGGCAAACCTTGGTAGTGACCAGATGGAAGATGTGTTCTCTACAAAAATATTAAGTGTGAATCGTAAAATATGTCTACGCGTTAGCTAAGTGAAAGTATTAAAGAATCCCACAGCTCTTAAAAAGTGTAGTGCTTTATTGAAATGTGCAAGGATTAATAAAAGAAGTGAATTTAAAAAACTTAAATTCTGTATGTCTACAATTATTGTCGTACCGCACCTTGCCTAAGAAATACATGACTCTACAAACATTACTGGCGCAGACGAGGCAAATTCAAACATAAATAATATATAGAAGCAGTTTTAATAACAAAGTTAAATATTATAGTGTAAAACTTGGAGTGTAACAACAAAAACACAGCTTTAAATCAACTTCTCATACGTAGCAGCATATTGTGTAACAACAGTAACTATTACGTAATCAACAACTTCAAACCGACGCCCAAAGCGTGTTGCAAACTTTTTAAACAAAGTAACTCCAAGAACAATACTTCTTCAAACTGGTTTCCCAAGCAAGAAGCTAAATAACTATTACGTGATGATATTACTTAATAAAACAACTTCTTCAATGTTGGGGTTGGTTGTCACGAGATGGTCTAGGTGTGTTGTGACAGCTTAATGGAACATTAAATACCCAGCAGTAGAAAGGCATCCTTGAAAATGTCGTGCTTCCTTCTGCGAGGATAATTTCAGTAGAATAACCACCCTGTTAGCAGGTTTCAAACTGGTTCTCGCAAAGCCAAGATATTACAGTGGTGGACTGGCCTCCTTGCTCACTAGACCTATTGAAAATGCGTGGGCAGAGGTGAAGAAAGTTTTGCAGTTAAATTTGCCTGCAAGACAAAAGAGGTTTTGTGGGATAAAATAAAGGATTCTTGGGAGGAGGTATCCTCTCGGCATTTGATATCCATGCCCCTTAGAACGAGGGCAGTAATAGCAGCAGAGGATGCCTATATACATCCGATGTTATTTTATATTTTTATTTGCTTTTTTATTTAGGACTATAATACTTATTTCTTATATAGTTTGCAAATGAAAAGAAGAGTGTTTCAGTTTTTATGTGTGAGCATAAATACTTTGAAATCAAACAAGCCTCTGCAATTGGAAATTATATTATAATATGCATAATAAACATTGCATTTTTCTGCAAAAAGAAATTATGCTCGGGATACGAACCACGGTAGGTCCCATTGCTAAGTACCTGCTTTTAACCGCTCAGGTCAGCACATATTCAGTAGCTGAGACTCACTATGAAAGCTGACAACAGAACGAAGCTAAAGGTGCATGTCCCGAAACACTTGTGAACCAACCGCAGAAACAGCTCTAAAAGTGTGAAATAGCATCTGCTGCATAAGCTATGATTATGAAAAATTGCTGCTCCTAACAGCTACAAGAACACTAATGCATAACTTGTTCGATGAAAGAAACTTTTTACTTTCTCTACTACGTATAGTAAGTAGGGGAAGTATTGTATTCCACCCAAAAATTCGATACCGAGATTTCACCGGAAATACGTGTTTTGAGAACCCCTGAATCCAAATAAAGAATTTTTGAAAACATGTCCGTGAGTGTGTGTCTGTGAACAGCATAACTCAGAAAAGAATAGTCGGATAAACACCAAACTTGGTATTTAGGTTCAGTATCTTCCAGAGATGCGACACGAAGGTTTTCAAGAAAAATCCCCCTACCCCAGATTACCCTTTACATGGACATTTTTCGAAATGTTTAATTTTCTCAAAAATGGCTCTAGCGATTTTGATTAAAATATCATATGTTTAAGATATTTTCATGACAAATAAAATGTATATCCTGAATTTTCTGGGAATGTCTCCAAAAGTATTCTTCATTCTGAACGACTTTTGCATAACTGGTAAATCAGAAGCGATAGACCTAATTTTACTATACAAAAAATGTAAAAATTGGAAAATTTAAGGAAATAACAAGCAATATCTCGAAAACGGTTCACTCAACAAAAGAAATGTATATGACATAAGTTGTGTATTTTAACGCGATCTACATTTTTTGTGTAGTAAAATTTTGTCTATCTCTTATGGTTTACCAGTTATGCAAAAGTCGTTCACAATGAAGAATAATTTTGGAGACATTCCCAGAAAATTCGAGATATACATTTCATTTCTCATGACATTACCCTAAACATATGATATTTTCATCAAAATCGTTAGAGGCATTTTTGAGAAAATTAAAATTTTCGAAAAATCTTCCATGTAAAGGGTAGTCTGGGGTGGGGGGATTTTCTTGAAAACCTTCGTGTCGCATCTCTGGAAGATACTGAACCTAAATACCAAGTTTGGTGCTTATCCGATTGTTCGTTTTTGAGTTATGCTGTTCACAGACACACACACACAGACACACACACACACACAGACACACACACACACACACAGACACACACACGGACATGTTTCTAAAAATGCTTTTTTTGGATTCAGGAGGTCTCAAAACGTGTATTTCCGGTGAAATCTCGGTACCGAATTTTTGGGTGGAATGCAATACTTCCCCTACTTACTATACGTAGTAGAGAAAGTAAAAACATTTTTGGAAACATGTCCGTGTGTGTGTCTGTGTGTGTCTGTGAACAGCATAACTCAGAAACGAACAGCCGGATAAACACCAAACTTGGTATTTAGGTTCAGTATCTTCCAAGGATGCGACACGAAGGTTTTCAAGAAAATCCCCCCACCCCAGACTACCCTTTACATTGAAGATTTTTCGAAAATTTTAATTATCCCAAAAATGGTTATAACGATTTTGATTAAAATATCATATGTTTAAGATATTTTTATGACAAATAAAATGTATATCTTGAATTTCCTGGGAATTGAAACGGCAACTCTAGGCCGAGCCCGAGAACTGTAATTCTAGATAATTTATTAATTAACTTTTATTGATGTTAAATCGTACTATGTAAATATCTTTTTCTCATACTGCTTGTATATTTTAAGAAGGGTGATTTAACGTTATGTATCTATCTAGGTTACTAATATTAGTAGAGTTATAAATGGTTTAATGTAAATAATTTAAGCGCTATGTTAAAATACTGTCCACGATGGAATGTTTTAGCTACAGGAATAGTGCTTTCGAAGGCAGAAAACCTAGTTTTATTACCTCTCTTCGGTCGCTGTGCCATTATTCCTACAGCGAGGGTGTAGAGCCTTTGTCCCATTATTTGATAATTCGCCGTGACCAAGTGAGCGAGATAGATAGCTTAACGGTAAATGCAGGAAAAGCCGCGATTTATGTTAAACTTGGACCAATGAGATCCCTGAAAGTTTATTCGAAATAGTTAGACGCGTCGAGTCGCGCTAAAAATGGACCAATAGGAAAGGAAGCAGCCTCAGAAGCCTGAGACTATAAATGGATCTGTTTGGGGAAAATTAGACAGTTTTGGTAATGTGTAGTCAGGGAGAGATGCTGCAGGATGTGTGAGATATCGCTCCAAAAAGGGAATCAAGTCAGTTTTGTCATGTCAGTTTAGCATTGCATTTATTCGACAGTTTATGTCATGTGTGGTCAGGGAGAGATGCTGCAGAATGTGTGAGATATCGCGCCAAAACAGGGAATCAAGATAGTTTTAGCAACACACCTAAGATCCGCTACTCTTAAAGCGACAATGAGAATATTTATACTTCGTGCCACATCCGCGCCGAATTTTAACAGCCATGGACAGTATTTTACAGCGGCAATACCAGTTTTGTATACTACGAGTGTTAATTAAATAAAAAGAAACGGCAGTGTCATCTTTTCATAAACAAAGCAAGTCTATGTCTTCCTATATCACCACCCGAGATCTACGTTTTCCTTTACCGAGGATAAGTCCATGCTCCTATATAGTTTAAAGAAAATTACTGCAGCTAGCCGAGGATAAATTGAAGAGAACCAACCCACTGAGAACTTCTGGAAGCAACAAGAGAAGCATCAAGGTAAGCCTAACAGCACGGATGAGGAGGTGATCGCCGCAAACTGGCGCCCAACGTGGGGCTCGAAGGGAAGACCAACATAAACGGAGGACTAGAAAACAACGAATAGACGAAGAATCTTCAGAGGAAAGGGGCACAGCAGAACAAAATTACAACGCGATCTTCTAGTCTACCTAAGTGGGACAACAAAACAGCCAAGAGCATCGCTTCTAGAACTTCACCAGGATTCGAACCCGGAACGCATCAGTTAACATTGAAAAAAATACAGGTTAGAACATTTATACAAAAACAAACAAAAAGGCATGCAGAGTAGTGACTCAGTTTTGTGAACACATGTTATTGAGAGGGGGTAAAGTCATTACTAGGGAGGTAGAACTTGCTAACGGAACCATGAGTAGGTCAAGGGAAGGTTCAGAAGAACTGAATAGGGAGGCTATTGTCAGCGAAACACCAGAAGGAGAAAATATGGGTAAAGCAGAGGGAGAAGCTAGGCTGGAAAGGAGACCACCGATTAAGCAGGTCATTGACGCAGGTCAAAACCAGCTGCTAATATTGCTTCAACAGTTGAGTGAACAAAATAAGAGGTTAGAGGGGAAGTTAAATGAGCGGGGTAAGATCTTAAGTGAATATAGTAAGAACTTAGAAAGAATCGTAAGTCAACTAGATAAGAATTTAGAAGGGGAATCAAATGAGCATAATCTGGACGTAGAAAGAATCGTAAGTAAGCAGAGTAATGGCTTAGAAAGAATTGTAAGTGAACTAGATAAGAATTTAGAAGGGAAATCAAATGAGCATAATAAGGTCTTAGAAATAATCGTAAATAAGCAGAGTAATGACTTATAAAGAATCGTAAGTGAACAAGATAAGAATTTAGAAGGGAAATTAAATAAGCAGAGTAATGACTTAGAAAGAATCGTAAGTGAACTAGATAAGAATTTAGAAGGGGAATCAAATGAGCATAATATGGACGTAGAAAGAATCGTAAGTAAGCAGAGTAATGGCTTAGAAAGAATCGTAAGTGAACTAGATAAGAATTTAGAAGGGGAATCAAATGAGCATAATATGGACTTAGAAAGAATCGTAAGTAAGCATAGTAAGGACTTAGAAAGAATCGTAAATAAGCAGAGTAAAGACTTAGAAAGAATCATAAGGGAACAAGATAAGAATTTAGAAGGGAAATCAAATAAGCAGATTAAAGACTTAGAAAGAATCGTAAATAAGCAGAGTAAAGACTTAGAAAGAATCGTAAGGGAACAAGATAAGAATTTAGAAGAGAAATCAAATGAGCAGAGTAAGGACTTAGAAAGAATTGTAAATGAGCAGAGTAAGGACTTAGAAAGAAAACTGAGTGAACAAATAAGGATTTCGAAGGGAAATTAAATGAGCAGAGTAAGGGCTTAGAGAGAAACTTAAGTGAACAAGATAAGAATGTAGAGGGGAAATTAGTTGAGCTGATGAAGGGGAAGTTAATAGAAACACTTGAAGGGAAATTACCACAGATATTAGAAACGAAAGATCCGAAAACAATAACGGGAGAAGAGACGTTTAATAAAGCTTTTGAAAGAAGGTCAAAGAGGGCGCAGAAAAGAAAGGAGGAATTTAAAACAAAGAAGCGAAAGAAATGGTTGATCGAACTTGTAGAATTAGTATTGGTATAAAAAAAAAGTCCAGCATTCAAAAAAAAAAGAAAAGAAAAAGAAAGACATAATATCATTGATCCTGACTATGCAGTGCCTGGAAAGGAGAGCTTTCACATGTGAATTAATGAATTATCTTAAGCAGTTGTGCAGAACATTTTTTTTGCATTACTAAAGAGACTTGAGTATTAAATGCTCATTAGTGATAGTGAAGAAGAACAAGAAACACCTTTGCCATTAATATGTTTCTGTTTCTTTCTGCTTGAATAAGTTTGTCTTAAGGTTAAAACAGCTTTTATTGTCAGAATATTTATTATCTTTTTTTGATATTTAGCAATATTTGTAAATTATTAATTGGTTGGTATGCTAGCAATATGCTGACAGTTTTCTTTAAACATATAAATTAGTTTTATTAATTATAAAAAAAAGGTATCATAGAATGGAAAATTTATTTAAAGGTCCATACAGGGTGATTAAAATTTTTGGCTCGGATACATTTGAGTTACAAGAAATAAAGAATTCCAAGATCGTAGGGAGATATCATAAACAGTTGCTCAAACCGTACAAATGTTTAGAGAATGAGAAGGGTGAAGAATGTAATGAAAATAATCAGGTTAGTTTTACTCGAAATGAGGTAGCAACCCTGTGAACAAATAGTAAAGGTAATACACCCGATAAATAAGGATGTAAGGAAATAAATAAATGCATAATAATTATGTACCAATATGTATGTAAATATATTTAAGTTTTAGAACTTAATTTCAGTATTAGCGTATTTGTTTGCGTTACAAATTATCCGTGTGCGTGCAGTGTATGGTGTATAAGAATGTCTCTCGGAAAACCTGTTTTTAAAAGGGAGAGAGGGGGTCAACCATAACAAAGTGTAAAGTGAATGACCTCAGTGTAAACACCACTGGTTTGGCAGAACCCTTGTGAAGGAACAGGTATAGCGAAGGGTCTATGTAAACCAAAACAAACCAACAAACGCCATAATCAGAGGAATTATTCTGTAAAAGAAAATTGTATCAAGTGTTGAAAAATTTATTCTTTTCCAGAACAGGGCAATTTGAAACGGCAACTCTAGGCCGAGCCCGAGAACTGTAATTCTAGATAATTTATTAATTAACTTTTATTGATGTTAAATCGTACTATGTAAATATATTTTTCTCATACTGCTTGTATATTTTAAGAAGGGTGATTTAACGTTATGTATCTATCTAGGTTACTAATATTAGTAGAGTTATAAATGGTTTAGTGTAAATAATTTAAGCGCTATGTTAAAATACTGTCCACGATGGAATGTTTTAGCTACAGGAATAGTGCTTTCGAAGGCAGAAAACCTAGTTTTATTACCTCTCTTCGGTCGCTGTGCCATTATTCCTACAGCGAGGGTGTAGAGCCTTTGTCCCATTATTTGATAATTCGCCGTGACCAAGTGAGCGAGATAGATAGCTTAACGGTAAATGCAGGAAAAGCCGCGATTTATGTTAAACTTGGACCAATGAGATCCCTGAAAGTTTATTCGAAATAGTTAGACGCGTCGAGTCGCGCTAAAAATGGACCAATAGGAAAGGAAGCAGCCTCAGAAGCCTGAGACTATAAATGGATCTGTTTGGGGAAAATTAGACAGTTTTGGTAATGTGTAGTCAGGGAGAGATGCTGCAGGATGTGTGAGATATCGCGCCAAAAAGGGAATCAGGTCAGTTTTGTCATGTCAGTTTAGCATTGCATTTATTCGACAGTTTATGTCATGTGTGGTCAGGGAGAGATGCTGCAGAATGTGTGAGATATCGCGCCAAAACAGGGAATCAAGATAGTTTTAGCAACACACCTAAGATCCACTACTCTTAAAGCGACAGTGAGAATATTTATACTTCGTGCCACATCCGCGCCGAATTTTAACAGCCATGGACAGTATTTTACAGCGGCAATACCAGTTTTGTATACTACGAGTGTTAATTAAATAAAAAGAAACGGCAGTGTCATCTTTTCATAAACAAAGCAAGTCTATGTCTTCCTATATCACCACCCGAGATCTACGTTTTCCTTTACCGAGGATAAGTCCATGCTCCTATATAGTTTAAAGAAAATTACTGCAGCTAGCCGAGGATAAATTGAAGAGAACCAACCCACTGAGAACTTCTGGAAGCAACGAGAGAAGCATCAAGGCAAGCCTAACAGCACGGATGAGGAGGTGATCGCCGCAGAATGTCTCCAAAAGTATTCTTTATTGTGAACGACTTTTGCATAACTGGTAAACCATAAGAGATAGACAAAACTTTACTACACAAAAAATGTACATCGCGTTAAAATACACAATTTATGTCATATACATTTTTTTAGTTGAGTGAACCATTTTCGAGATATTGCTTGTTATTTCCTTAAATTTTCCAATACCTATACTTTTTCTCAAATTCGTTATTCAATTTTTTATGTCCTGGATATGCAAACAGAATAGAATGCGCCACATAGCAACCAGTGCTTAAAAGATTTGACTATCGCTTATAACCTACCATGTTCCCCTTGCATCTACAAGAAAATTAGCAATAAGATTGACATCTCGATTAACATGAAGCATATGGAGAATAAACGTTTGTAAAAATAGTTTGTACAAGAGTAGAGAAAGTCATGTGAGTGTAACACATCAGATTTTTTAAAATGTAATATGTGTATACTAGGAATGGATATGGTAGGAAACGATACAGTTAAAAATTTGCTTCTAAAGTAATTTCCTATTTAAAACATTAAACTTGGCAACATTGCATAATTAATTAGTATGTAGTAATCTTATATACTATGTAACATACCCTACAAATGTTTTCATTTTGAGAAAAAGTATCTAATTTTTCCCTGGACAAAACACTTGACAATTGATTCTTAAAGTAGTTTACAATTCAACTTCCACTTTTTGTCAACTTCTTCTAAGATTTTTAAGTTTTCTTTTAGAGTAAACTGCTTTCTTTTACTTTTTACTACTCTGTTGGATGAAATTGTGTAAACTAGACTTGCTCTGAGCACATTGAAATTCCGGTCTTAAGCAGGTATTAGACATAGTAGCATTCCCTGAACCTCGGTGTATATGCATTCGTGGGATAAAAGGCGTACTGACTCTCTCAAGAAGGCCTAATCTTTTCAGTGGTGTCTCTGCAGTGTGTTCATTGTGAAAGATGGAAGTGGATAATGTTTTGTTGGATTTGGTTCGAGTGTGTATATTAGAGGAAAGGTTAACAAAATATATCAAGAGAAAAAGAAGAGTAAAATTAAAATTAAATTGAGTTTTATTTATGGATGCTCTTTAACTGCTATGGTTCTTAGCGTTCCATTCTATATTGGGTGTGAAAGACCGTAAATTTTGCTCAGAGGCCTTCTTATCAGGCTTGAGGTTCTTTTACGTGGGATTACTGGCTTTACTCCCCTTCCGAAGGAGCATTGTTAGGGATTTTTACACAAAAAAACCCATCGCCCTCCGCCAGGTTTGAGGTTGCAGGTTGAGGCAGTGTTTTAATGCCTAAATGATATTAATTGTGTTTTATTATAATTAAATTCAATAACAGCCCGCCTTGAAGGCAGTATGTATGTAATTATTATTTATATTGTATGTGAAGTCATTGTAAGTACTTATTTTTGTTGTAAACACATTTATTTGTGATATGTGGGTGTTTATATACTCTAATAGTGCAAAAAATGTAGGAATAATGTGTTTTAGGATGTTAATAATGAGGTAATAATGTAATTTTGGTGACAATAATGTGTCTGGAGTTTTAAAAAATACTGGTTATGAAAAGATCGGTAATAACGTAATTTCGCTTACAGTTTGGAATTATCCAATCAACAGTAAAGAAAAAGTTTTAGTTTGAATACTTAAATTCTACTAGACTAGAATTAGCCAATAAGAGACTGGCATTACCGAAGTTATAAGATTTTTACCGTTGAGTTTAGTCAGTCGCGGGCAAGATGTTATAGAGAGCAGACGTAAAAGTCGCGGGTACGATGTAGAGTACGGATGGTAAAAGTTGTGTTCTCCGCTAGAATATATAAAGTGCTCACAGTTTTTCTTTTCTAAAGTGTTGTATTTTAAATGTGCAAGTATAAAGAGAAATAAAAAGAAGTGAAACATAAAAAGTAAATTCTGTGATGTATTTTAATTCTTGTCTTATCACAACCTAAAAAGAACTTGTGCTTCTGTAGTGCGACTGAAAGCAGCCGAGACAAATAGCTTTAATAATATTACGTAAAACAAGCATCATCTTCACTATAAAGTTTGGCATCCCAAGCATCAAACAACATCAAAGTGTATCTTCATTACGTAACCTAAATACATTCTCAAAGTGACGCACATAGGTGGGGATTCTCACATATCATATCCAGCTAAATAATTTTTTTAAAGTTGGCAACAAACATACTTCTTCAAATTGGCGCCAAAACGTGGGGCTTACAAGAAACATCTCACAACAAAAACACATCACCTAAATTAACAACTACGTAACCCACAACTTCTTCAAGGTTCAAACCTGGCGGAGGGTGCTGGATTGGAAGAGAGTAGTTAAATAGTAGCAAATATGTGGTTTGTACACTTCATCTTCTCCACTACCTTACCGTGAAGTTTCTCCACTTTCTCTATATCATTTCTCCAACTACTTATTTCTAGAGACTTTTTTTTCCCACCGTCTCCCTGTTAGCTTCCGGATCTACTTCATTTTATTTACGTGCTGTTCATAAGACTTTTCCATTGCTAGTCTATTGCTATATTTGAATTTACCTTCCAAAGACAAGGAAGTTCCCTAAACATGTCTAAAGCTGCTTGGATCATATTCTCAAATCGGTGATAAATTACATGTATGTACATCATGCTTGGTCAACAAGCGTTTGATCAGAAGCACATGCACAGTAAGCTCAGGCTGTGGAAAACGTAACAATAAGTAACACAGCACAAATTATACAATATTTTAGGTCTAATAATCTACACATAAATTTAAATAAGACAAATTACATTCAGTTTCAAACTCCTCAGAATAGGTTAATAGCAAATACAAAGATAGTCCTCGAAAATAGAGAAGTAAATGCAGTCAATAAGACAAATCTTTTAGGGGTAATCGTGGATAAAAACCTTACCTGGAGCGAACACATTAATTATATTTGTAACAAAATAAGTTCAGGGTTATTTGTAATGAAAAAAAATCTGATGTGTTACACTCACATGACTTTCTCTACTCTTGTACAAACTATTTTTACAAACGCTTATTCCCCATCTACTTCATGTTAATCGAGATAAACATTTGCAGACTCTATGTTATTGCTAAGTTTCTTGTAGATGTAAGGGGAATATATATTTACAAGGGCAATATGGAAATACAGTAGCCTTTAAGCATATACATATCTCTTAATAGCTGGTTGCTAGGTGCAGCACCATTCCCTTTGCCACAGATTAATACTCTTTGCATATCGAAGACAAAAAAATGAATAACGAATTCCCATTTAAGAAAATTATTGAAAAATTTATGAGAATAACAAGCAATATCTCGAAAATGGTTCACTCAACAAAATAAATGTAAATGACATGAATTGTGTATTTTAACGTGATCTACATTTTTTGTGTAGTAAAATTTTCTCTATCTCTTATGGTTTACCGGTTATGCAAAAGTCGTTCACAATGAAGAACACTTTTGGAGACATTCCCATAAAATTCAAGATATACGTTTTATTTGTCATGAAAATATCTTAAACATATGATATTTTAATCAAAATCGTTAGAGCCGTTTTTGAGAAAATTAAAATTTTCGAAAAATCTTCCATGTAAAGGATATCCTGGGGTGGGGGGATTTTCTTGAAAACCTTCGTGTCGCATCCCTGGAAGATACCGAACCTAAATACCAAGTTTGGTGTTTATCCGACTGTTCGTTTCACAGACAGACACACGGACATGTTTCCAAAAATGCTTTTTTTTGGATTCAGGGGATCTCAAAACATGTATTTCTGGTGAAATCTCGGTATCGAATTTTTGAGTGGAATACAATACTTCCCCTACTTACTATACGTAGTCGAGAAAGTAAAAATGACAAATATAGTGGATATTAATTCACAAATAATGTTATATTATGGATTAATTTACCTGCACCTATCATACGGGATAACAGTGTGGGGATGCTGTGCTAAAAAGCACACTAACCGAGTATTCCTTCTCCAGAAAAGAGCTATAAGGATAATTCTGAGAATGAAACAAACAGATTCGTGTAGGCAAGCCTTCAAAGATCTAAAAATTTTAACTCTATACTCTCTATGTATGAAGCAGCGTATGTCAAGTGGGATAGTAACTTCCCGTGCAGCATCGATGTTCCCACATCGGCCGACCCCGAACCAAACATTTTGAGCGCTGCACATCAATTTTACCTCAGGTTCCTGTCAACAGATGTCTCTCTTTCCCATATTTCAACGGTTGTATAGTAAGTATCAGTGATACCAATATCCATTAATTTAGTAGCATGGTAATTTCAACAGTATAGTAGGAAATACTAAGTAAAACAATAAACCAATTACTGAAGTATAATTGTATTCTAATTACTTCAATGTAAATAGTGATTGTAATATGAATATGCATTTTTATGTGACATTGATTTGAGATGTTTATTGATTGTAATTATTGTTGAGAAGTAAGTTTATACTGCCTTACTGAAACTGACAATAATAGCGTGCAATAATGCAGCGAGGGGGTGAGCTGTTTATCATTATTGGAAACGAGGAAGTTACGCAATATTGGCGCGTTTTTCTTTTAGAATATTCTGGAACGTTTCCCTAGAGCATATGTATTCATAATTTTCATTGGATATGAAAATAGACGCTAATGTTGGCGCGTTTTATTAGCCAATAGCAGCTCAGTTATAATCTTTAGGCATATCGGGGTTATGAGTATAAAAAGCCAAGTCAGAGGTAGATCGCCCTCAGTTCATCGAAAATATTTGTAAAGTACACGTCGCCTTCAGTCAGTCAGTTCGTCGAAAGTATTTGTACGACACACGTCGGATATCAATTTGAAGGTTACGCGTAACAGAGTTATGAAAAATCTCAAGTGTGACAAAGTTAATTATACAAAAGTTGAAGTACGCGAATTAAGAAATATCAATAATGAAGTTATTATAACAGTTTCAGTTTTGGCGGGTGTCAAGATCAATGTGTAAATGTGATAGTGACTGTGTTCGACAATAAAAGTGTAAAACAAATTTCTTCATCAGTGTTATCTTTGGATAAAAGATTCCTTTCCGTTTACACAACCTGTATAAAGAGAAGTGCTCGACCCCCAAAAAAGATAATAGCTAGCCGGAGGACAGTGAACCAAAATTAAATAAAATAACAGTCGCATTCTTTCAAACAAACATTAATACTACCGCAAATTGCTAACACCAGATGGAGCTACAAACCTAACAAAGAATCACGTCACAAGATGGCTTCACCGCGAGAAGTAAACACACATACACAAATAACATTATAAATAATACCGCCACAAATTGGCACCCAGAACGTGGGGCAGAGTGACCAGGAAAGGAGTGAAATAACCAGGAAGGGGAGAAGGCATCAGGACGTGGAGCGAATGGAGCAGTGAACTGAACTAGAAGACGCAGATTCCAGAAACAACTATAGGAACGACAGACTACGCGGATGATTGGACATCGTAATTCCGAGATTAAAAGGCAACAGGGGAATTCAAATAGAGAACACCAAAACGACGTAGATTCATCATGATACGACGCAGAAGCGACATACAAACCTAGGAGAGAGGGGCAGGAAGCTGGACATCAAAGTAACAGCAACAGACAGCATCATAGAGGTCAGAGTATCGTAATTTTTTTTAGAAAACAAAATTGTAACATTTAAATGTACCTTAGGAGCGGTAGGATAAAGAAAACAATGTCCACTAATAATACAGAAGAAATAATTATGGAGGGAGATAGTGTAACAGTTAGCTGTAATTCAATACAGGTTACAGAAAATAGCTCAAACAATGTAGTATTTGAGGGAGAAAATGTTAATGAAGAAAGTCAGAATAGAATAGCAGGAAATGTTAATTTTGATGCTAGTATGATTATGGAAATGCTGAAAGATATTGTTAAGAGTAATGAGAAATTAGAACAAAAACTAACTCAGAATATGGAAAAGAATAATGAGAAATTAGAAAAGAAAATAGATCAAAACAGGGAAGATATGCAAAAGAATAATGAGAAATTGGAAAACTTAACTCAGAGTAATGAGAAATTAAGGGAAGATATGCAAAAGAATAATAGGGAATTAAGAGAAGATATTGATAGGAGTTTAGAACAAAACAGGGAAGAAATTGAAAAGAAGTTCATGGAGCTAGATAGTAGTATGATGAGAATGAGAAATGAAAATCAGGAAATGATAGCAAAGGAGATAGGTGAAGTTTCAAAGAAAATGTTAGACATGAGCAGGGAAATATCTAACCAAAAAAGTGAGGTTAATAATAAAATAGAACAGGTTGATGTAAAATGTACAGAGTTAGGTAGCCGAATGAGTAGCATTTCAAGTGAGTTAAGAGAGATGATGGAGGCTACAAATGTAGATTTAATTCAGGTGCAAGTTAATTTCAGAGGGGAAATATCTAAAATTCAGAAGGAGTCAGAAACACAGAGAAATAAATTGTCTGAAGAAGTTAAAGATTTGTCTAAAGATTTGAATCAAAAGCTAACTTCTGAAATTAACAAATACCAAGCTGTTCAAAATGAGAATAATAAAAAATTGGAACAGACAATAGAAAATCTGCAAGGGAGTGTAAATAGGTTAGAATTGAATTCAAGGGCAAATATATGTGATGTGAATGTATCAGATGTACAAAATAATGATAGAGGTAGTTTTTCAGGTATGACAAATAATGTCAGTGATGCGGCAGCTTCATCTATAGCTAATGCTGAAACTCAGAGTGCACAAGTAACACTAGATAATTTAAATATGGGAGTAGGGAATTTACAAAATTACAATCATATCTTAAGTGATTTTCCACTTCCAAAATTTAATGAAAACTCCAGTCCAGTACAGTTTATTGCAGACTTATCAGAGTATTTTCAAATTAAAAAGATACCTGAAGCATTAAAAATGATAGTTGTCAAAAGATGTTTGGACCAGAAAACTCTAGATTGGTTACAAATGGTATCGGGGGTGAAATTTCATATGAATCCTTTAAGAGGTTATTCATGAACAGATTTTGGAATGTTACGGTACAGCACAGAATTCGAGCAATGCTTACTCATGGTCAATTTGATCCACGAGAAGGAATATCAATGACTGATTACTTATTGAAACATGCAAGTCAGGTTAGGAACTTGTCACCTCCAATCAATGAGGAAGATTTTGTGAGTTTGCTCACAAGGCATTATCCTTTAAGGATACAAAATTACTTATTAATTGCAAAACCACGTAGCATCTATGAGATGACAGAATTAATGACAGCTTTGGAACAACAGGAAGAAGATATATCTCGAGAGTGGGAGCATAGATTTTTAGATGTGCGAGATAGACGAAATTACCAAGGTAGTTATCAGCAAAGTAGAGGACAAAACAGACGTCATGAAAATAATACCAGACAACGGTATCAATCATACGTTCCACAATTTGAAAGATCGAGGATAGATGGGAGACCAGGTCGACAGGAACAAATAAATTGTCAGGACAGAAAGATAGCCTGAAAGAGGGCAAAATTATGGAAGGCGGTACATTAGACAAAGGGGAAATTTTACTCACTGGAGGGAAAACAATAACCGGGAAAGATCTGAGGAACGGCAAGAAAATTACGTGCCAAGGGGACATAATTTCAGAAATCGAGGATTTCGAACTCGAGGAAGGGGAACTCAAAACAATGGTAGCGACAATGAGATAGATTTAGCTCCTGTTAGGAATGGCAGTCCCGTACGTGAACATGGAAGTAACCAGGAAAACTGTTAATAGACTCCTGTGCAGTAGGTTCTCAGGACGTCTTTAATAATTCAGTATCCATTACCAATACAAATAATATGCCTACACACACACCCTGTAATAAGATTGCAGCAACAAAAGATAAGGGAGAAAATTTCGAGTCACCTCATGTTAGGATGGAAATTGCGAAGAAAGAGATCATTGCAACTATAGATTCTGGTTCGTCAGCTTCAATTTGCTCGCAGAAATTTTACATAAATTTGATTAATGAAGGTAACAAAATTATGGCTCTTCCCACTAGTAATTTAGTTTGTCGTGTTGCAATCGGAAGAACGACACAGGTCATAAAAACACAAGCTCTACTTAACATACTTATCGGCGGAGAGAATTTTGAGGTTATGTTTCTAATTGTAAACCATCTGATTTGTGACGTAATTATAGGATGTGACTTCCTACATGAATATGAAGCACGTATAGATTTTAAACATGAAGAGTTAAAACCAACAAAAGAAGATAGAGAAATAAAGGTACCTTTTATAAAAGAGAAAGTTTCTGTGATTGAGATGACAAAGGATGAGAAAAATCTTTGTGACCAAGAGTTTTTTGTACAAATAACAGAGACTGATACAAATAGTCAGATAAAGCAGGTAGTCACAGAATATGAAGGGAATACCACGCCATATTTCCGACAGCTAGCAGAAATGCCAGAGAAAGTAGAGAAATTTACAATCCAAACAAAAGACGACCATGTGAGCGAGACAGACAACAGCTGGGAAGAGAAGAGAAATGAGGAAATAATACACAAGTGTGAAGAAGCTTATAACATTACGATAACGCAAAAACAAATCCTTCATGATGTTTTGATGAACAATAGTTCAGTATTTAGTAATATCCCAGGCAGATGTAATGTATATCAGCATACATTTCAAGTAGAAGACGTACCACCATATAGGCACAAGTATGACAATTTATCTATAAGTCTTCGGGACAAAGCTAGACAACTAATAAATAGCATGTTAGAAAATGGGATTATTGAGCAAAGTAATTCTCAGTATATAAATTCAATCTGCTGGAGTATTAAACGAGATGGTAGTTTGAGATTAACTTTAGACGGTAGATATGTCAACAAGTATATGAAGCCAGATCATTTTCAAAGTGAGGGAATTGAACAACTAATTACGAAACTTTCAAGAGGGAGATTTCTGACATCCATTGACCTCACTGCATCATATTGGCTCCCAAATGTGGGGCTAACAAATATAAACATTACAATTAATGCTACTTCAAATTGGTGCCCAGTATCTTTGGAAATTCTGCAGATGACTTTTTAATAAAGTATATTGACGACTTCCTAATCATTAGTCAAACATTTGAAGAGCACATGAATAATGTCCATTATGCGTTAAACAAACTGCAACAACATGGTATGACTGTGAACATACTAAAATCAAAATTTTGTGTCAAGGAAATAAATTTTCTGGGTTATGTAGTGGATGAACGAGGTATAAGACCTGATCAGAAAAGAATAGAAGCAATAATGAAAATTCCATCACCAAGGAACGTAAAACAAATTAGACGTCTCTTAGGGGTATTGAACTTTCAGAGTAAGTTCGTACCAAGGTATTCGGCTGAAATAGAACCACTGCGGCAGCTACTCCGAAAGAACAATAAGTGGAAATGGACGGAGGATCATCAAAAATGTTTTGAGAGAGTAAAAGAACTCTTTGCTAAGTCCATATTACTCGAGAGGCCTAGAGAAGATTTGGAATATGAGATTTATGTCGACGCATCAATGCAAGGATACGCCGGAATTTTAGGACAGCGAGACGTCAACAATGACTTTCACGTCATTAGTACAGCTTCTAGAGGACTTACAAATATTGAACGGAATTCTTCAGTGACTCAGCTAGAAATTGGAGCACTATATTTCTCATTAATTCGTTTTAAAACCTATATTTATCAGCAAAAGGTGAAAGTATATTCAGACCACATCAGCTTAACTTTCATACAACGGTGTAGATTATGTAGTGAAAAACTTGCTAGATACATTCATGCAATATCTGCATTCGATATTGAGATTATATACATTCCTGGCAAAAATAATACCTTCAGTGATTTGCTATCAAGATTGAACTACAACCCACAAATTCCCGAAAATATTGAAAGGCCTCGAAATGAAGTCAAAATATTGACAATTGAAATTCCTTTAAGATAAGAAATGATTAGAAAATTGAAAAATATAGGGGAAATTCAAAATGAGGACGCAAAATTATTAGAACTTAAAGAAAAGGCACCACTAATTGAAGAGGCAAAGAAAGAAATTGTAGCAATTCGGGATGGGACATTATACAAGAAGCATGGAAAAGAAGTGCCTAGTTGGAAGGTAATGGTTCCGAAAAGCATGGAAAAGGAACTAATTAGGAATTTTCACGAAGGGTTAGCACACTCAGGGACAGACCGGACAACTTCTATGATTTTAGAAAATTTATACATATTCAAATTGCGTCAGAAAGTTCGGAAATTTATATCGTGTTGCAACCTGTGTCAGAAGGCAAAGCAAATAAATGCAGCATATGCATTTGAGACTAATTCGGTTATAAGGGATAAGCCGAGATGCGTAATTAGTATTGATATTCATGGTCCGATGCCTCCAAGTCAATTTGGAAATAAATATATATTTGTCTGTTATGATATATTCAGCAAATATGTAAGAATTTACCCTTTGAGAAAACCTACAGGTTTAGCATGTTTGAATAGACTACTCAAGTCATATGTGATAGAAGAAGGACCTATTCAATCTGTATTGAGCGATAATGCTTCGTACTTCACAGGAAAAAATTTATGGATGGACTGAAAGAAAATGGCATTAAACAATATTTTTCGTCAAGATACAGACCGAACTCCAACCCAGTGGAGAGGGAAATTAAGGAAATTTCAAATTATTTAAGGGTGCTGTGTCATCGAAAACAAACCCAATGGTATGGATATGTAAATTTCGTTCAGAATCTACTAAATGAAACCGTAAACAATGTGACAGGATACAAACCATGTGAACCTAAGTTAGGAAAGAAGATCAATACAATGTGTAAGAAAATTCCAGAAGCCATTCCAGATGCGCATTCGATACCACAAACAGAAGAAGAGATGTTCCGAAAAGCATTCGAGAGGATGAAGAAAAAGGCCATAAAAAGAAAAATTAAACATGAAGAAAAGAAGAGAAAGGAATGGAGGATAAAAATAGGAGATTTAGTTATGGTTAAAACTAAGAAATTGTCGGATAAAGCAAATAAACTTTATTGGCGAATGTTTCTCAAATACCATGGACCATATGAAATTGTTAAAGTATATGGAACAAATACATATGAGTTATGTAATCCAACAACTCGAAAAAGCATTGGAAAGTTCCATATTGAGATGCTGAAACCATACAACAATGACGATAAAGGTGAAACAGAAGACAAAGATGATAAATAGTAAATGCTGGATAGTTAAAGACGAAATGCAGAGCAATGTATTGGAACGTAAGAGGGTTAATTATATATATATCTATATGTCATGTGAAAAGAGAAATAAATTCTGGACAAAAATTAAATGTTTAAAAAAAAAAGGAAAATTAACATTTTTTTTAGTAACTGTAACAGTATTTGAAATTAAGAAAGTAAAGATTGAAACTTAATATGATATTAAAGTAAAGTACGTAGATAAAATTCCAAGAGTAGTGTGAATATAAAGTACAAAACTACAAAAATGGGGTAAAAAAAATAAAAAAACAAATACTTATGTAGCAAACAGAAAATGTGAAACAGTGTCTAGATTTAAGAGATGTAAATATATTTGTGTAGAGGGTGAATATTTTAGTAAATATGTATAGTAATTACAAAAATTCTTAAATGCACAAATTTTTGTTAACAATATAAGAAAGTAAACCAATTTTTGTAACAGTAACTAAATACTTCAGGGTACAGTATTTGCTATAAAAATTGTGATGTCAGATTAATGTCTAAAAACATTAAACCAGAGCCAGTAAGTTGTGGCGAGATAAAAAAAAACAAAAAACATATGTCGTGTGTTAAATGCGTGTGATGTGTTAAGTGAAAGTGATAGCGTGTGTTCCAAGATTTAGGAGACTAAAAACCTAATTATAAAATTTCCAAACAAGTTGTAAATATTCATAATTATGTTTCTAGTGGGGCATATGATGCAGTAATTTGTATCACAAATTACTTCAATGTAAATAATGATTGTAATATGAATATGCATTTTTATGTGACATTGATTTGAGATGTTTATTGATTGTAATTATTGTTGAGAAGTAAGTTTATACTGCCTTACTGAAACTGACAATAATAGCGTGCAATAATGCAGCGAGGGGGTGAGCTGTTTATCATTATTGGAAACGAGGAAGTTACGCAATATTGGCGCGTTTTTCTTTTAGAATATTCTGGAACGTTTCCCTAGAGCATATGTATTCATAATTTTCATTGGATATAAAAATGGACGCTAATGTTGGCGCGTTTTATTAGCCAATAGCAGCTCAGTTATAATCTTTAGGCATATCGGGGTTATGAGTATAAAAAGCCAAGTCAGAGGTAGATCGCCCTCAGTTCATCGAAAATATCTGTAAAGTACACGTCGCCTTCAGTCAGTCAGTTCGTCGAAAGTATTTGTACGGCACACGTCGGATATCAATTTGAAGGTTACGCGTAACAGAGTTATGAAAAATCTCAAGTGTGATAAAGTTAATTATACAAAAGTTGAAGTACGCGAATTAAGAAATATCAATAATGAAGTTATTATAACAGTTTCAGTTTTGGCGGGTGTCAAGATCAATGTGTAAATGTGATAGTGACTGTGTTCGACAATAAAAGTGTAAAACAAATTTCTTCATCAGTGTTATCTTTGGATAAAAGATTCCTTTCCGTTTACACAACCTGTATAAAGAGAAGTGCTCGACCCCAAAAAAAGATAATAGCTAGCCGGAGCACAGTAAACCAAAATTAAATAAAATAACAGTCGCATTCTTTCAAACAAACATTAATACTACCGCAAATTGCTAACACTAGATGGAGCTACAAACCTAACAAAGAATCACGTCACAAGATGGCTTCACCGCGAGAAGTAAACACACATACACAAATAACATTATAAATAATACCGCCACAACATTCATACATTACGGCAATGAGTTGTGAAATAATACCTTTTACAGGTAGCCTGTTCTCTAGCATAATGGAGTACATGTTGTGGTAATGATGTGTTATAGCGGCTGTCGTCTGCTAGCGAGCGGCCTGGGCGTGGCTTAAGGAGTTCGAGCGTTGCCAACCGTAATAAATGTACGCGCGGAAGATAACAACTATGTAACACGAAAATCGCAATGCGGCGCGGTTATTTCAAACACACAATTTGGCGATGTTTTTGTATATTGCATTGAAGCACACCTATTGTACAAAGTTAACCAAACGTGCATGTTGATTCATACCCAAAGAAAATGGTGTTATTTCAGGCCAAACACATTATCACACATATACGTTATTACACAGAAGCAGTGGTAGCTTTGTTGACATTGTCCTTGAACCACAAACACACATTGTTGTAAATTAGGTGCAATATCAGCAGCATACCTTATTACACAGAAGCAGTGGCAGCATTGTTCTCATTGTCCTTGAGCCACGTACACACATTGTTGTAAATTAGGTGAAATATCAGCAGCATACCGTATAACACAAAAACAGTGGCATCATTGTTGTCAATATCCATGAGTCACAAAACACACATTGTTGTATTAATGTACTGCAATGACGTGGCAATAGGAGACTGGAGAAGACGTGTAAGTTAGGTGAAATACTAGCAGCATACGTTATTAGACAGAAGCGGTGGCAGCATTGTTGTTCACTGTTCTTGAGTCACAAAACACACATTGTTGTATTAATGTACTGCAATGACGTGGCAATAGGAAACTGGAGAAGACGTGTAAGTTAGGTGAAATACTAGCAGCATACGTTATTAGACAGAAGCGGTGGCAGCATTGTTGTTCACTGTTCTTGAGTCACAAAACACACATTGTTGTATTAATGTACTGTAATGACGTGGCAATAAGAAACTGGAGAAGACGTGTAAGTTAGGTGAATTACCAGCAGCATACGTTATTAGACAGAAGCGGTGGCAGCATTGTTGTTCACTGTTCTTGAACACTGTTCACTCAGCTTGCTCAACTGCATTTTAATACATTGGTGGAGTTCATGATCTTGGCTCCAGAGAGGAAAATAAAAATCACATGACTTTCTCTATCACTCTTTTTCAAACAATACTTACAAAAGCTGATTCTTGGTATCTACTTCTTGTTAATCGAGATAAACTTTCATTGTAGGAATAAGAAGAATGCAGTAAACTAAAGGGATAGTCAAATATTTTAAATGTGGGTCGCTATTTGATGGATTTGAAATTCCGTTCTTTTCAGGTGATCGCGGAAAAAAAATCCTGATGATATACTTTTACATGGCTTTCTCTAATCATTCTTCCACAAAGTATACTTACAAGAGCTTATTATTCCAGCTTCTTCTTGTTAATCCAGATAAACGTTCAATTTACATTTACAATTTTGTTATACGATACAGTAGGTAAAGTGAGTCAGCTTTTTAAAGAGCGCGTGGTATATGAGGGCTTTGAAATTCGATGCCCTTTGCGTGACCACGAGAAAATATCGAATACCGACTTCCCATTTGAGAGAATTATAAGTAGGTATTTGAAAGTTTAAACCAATAAGAAGGAATATCTCAGAATGGTAAACTTAAAAAAAGAAAGTAAAACAGAAATGCTTTGACATAAATTGTGTGCTTTAACGAGAACAATTTTCTTTTTGTAGACAGATTTGCCTATCTTATAGTTTACCAATTGTGCAAAAGTTACTCAGAATGAAGGGGGCTTCAGAGGATATACCCAGGAAATGCAATATATGCATTTGACATGAAAACATTTTAAACATGTCGTGTTTAATCAAAATCGTTAAGAGTCATTTTTGAGAAAATAAAAAGCTTTTGGCAAAAATTTCCATGTAAGGGGGATTTGGGGGGGGGGGGTAAATTTCTTGAAAATCTTCCTGACGCATGTTTGGAAGGTGCTGAGCTTAAAACAGCAAACTTGTTATTTAACGAATTTTCCTTTCTAAGTTTGCTGTTCAGACACAGATGCGTAGTAGGACTCTTGTAGTATAATCTCTTACAGCTTAGTGTTACATAAAAGTCATTCAGAATGAAGAGCACTTCACTGGCTATTCCCAGAAAATTCGAGATATACCTAATTATATTTGCCGTGAAAATATCTTCAACAATAGCGGTTTTTAATCAAAATTGTTGGAACCATTTTTGAGAAAAGGGATATTTTTGGGGTAGACGAATTTTCTTGAAAATCTTAACACATTTTGGAGGATACTAAGTTTGAAGAAATGTTTTTTTTTGTTTATGCTGTTCACACTCACACATTTCCTAAAGATGTTTCTTTTTAATTCAGGCACTCTCAAAACGTGTATCTCTGATGAAATCTCGGTATTGAATTTTTGCGTAGAATGCAATACTTCCTCTACTTGCTATACGTAAGTGATAGTGAAATTAAAAATTGTTTCAAGACGCAAGGACTCGGATGTGTGCTGATATAAACAGTTATTTAAAAGAGAAAATGTAAAAGGTTGCGCAACATTTTCTTCCAGAGGCAAATCAAACACGAGGTGGACCTTCTAACAATGCTGAAAAGATCCTGAGGTGTTTTCATCTGGGTACTATAACGCTAAACAGAATGTGAGTGAGGTCATAGTGAGCCGCTCTTATTACCGGAAGACTGGTAATATAATCAAAGCGATATACAGGCGGTAATATAATCAAAGCGATATACAAATAAACTTGCATAGAGCAGAATGTTCGCACACATCAAAACCGGATTATAACTAAAGAATTTCAATTAAAACCAAACTTAAATTTAACTTTCAAATGAAACTCTTTCATCCAGTTTAACTTTAATTCATGGTAACATCTTATAAATTCTTGGAATTATGTCGTGATATTTTATATAGATGCAGAGGATATCAATGTAAAGGTGCAAAAACAGAAGTACAAATAACCTACTTTCAATATATCAGTTGGTGACACGTTTGTAATACTATCAAATAAGGAAATGAGGGATTGGATTTAGAAAGGGGATGAGCGTTAGCTATTAAAAGTAGGGTGAATCTCAATGTCTGTTTCATTTGCGAAATCTTTAATTATAATTGTGTTATATAAAATTTGCATCTCTATTATGTATCATAAATGAGAGTATGATTAACATGAATGAGTATATGAATATTTAGGTTCAGTAAAGATTTAAATCACCTGCTGACAGAAGAATGGGCGTGTTTGTTTACTTAGATGATGTGTCGTGGTGAAGGTCACTGAGCAAAAGCTTGGTAGGTGATAGCAATAGCTCATCGAAGAGGCGAAACTTTTATTTTTACCAAACCACGACTGATGCTCGTTTCTAAACTTGCTTGGAGCTACAGCTCACAAGTTTTGCTTGTTTTTATTAATATCACCCAATGTCGTTCTTTAAGTTTAACGTCCCTAACTTGATAGTCGTATCGGATGACGAATGAATGAAATGGTGAAATGATGCAAATGAGCCCGGGGTCCATAGAGCTTACAGTTATCCGACATTCGACTTCTCAATATAAGGGAAAACTACGAAAAACGTTTATCCGAACAACTCACCCTAACCGAAACTAGAACTCCGGACCTCTTGAATGTGAGGCAAACATACTCCCCGCACACTGAAGAGTCAGTACTTTCTATATTGTTTTATAACCACATACAACGAAATGTGTCATGCAGGTTTATCTATATTAACAAGGAGATAGAAGAAGAAACTGTTATAAGAATAATGGGTAGAGAAAGTTATGTGAATCCAACATCAAGTTTTTAATTTAGCACAACCTTAAGAGCCGAATCTTTGCAGGGTTGCAGTACTTAAGGAACAAAAATGTTAAGTATAACATCTTGTATGAACGTTTCCATTTTTCATAACACTTGTGCGTGACTTTAAGAACCGCAAAGCTCAGACCCTCCCTACCTGCCTGGGACTTTGCAAGGGGTAGTGTTTGAACATTCCGAAAGCAATTCATGTTTATGATGGGCAGTAAATGACTCTCAACCAGGAATACAATACAACAGCACCACATGTTAAAAGTGGATGGGGTAACATCTGTTCCGCAGAAGGTACAACCTTTGGCTAACAAGAAACTCCAGACCGCACTGCAAACAGTACTCAAGCAATTCGAATACACTTATTTACGTTTAATTCCAAGAAAAATTCCGCATTCTAGATGAAATAAGTGAGTAGAATATACCGCGATTTAAGGAATATAATTGACGAATGCTTTGTGGTAAAGTGTTTCTGTCGGCCTGCGTTTTATTCCAGTAGCAAGAGCTATTCGGAAAGGCTTTCCCCAGTTTTCGTTTATCCCGTAGAGACAATTTCCAAGAAAGTTTTAAGAAGAAGAATATCGTACTCATCTATGCCATAATTATCTTTTCCATTCCTTCCATTACTAAGAACAATCAGGCAGAAAGGAATTTGAAGAATACTCCATAAAATTCTATATTTGCAAAACTATACTTTTAGTCATTGATTTACTTTACACTAAAAAACAAAGAAAAAAACGGGGATTCGAGGAGGAAAGTGCAAGAAAGGATTAAACAATCCTTAGATAATACAGCTTAAAACGCTGACACAGTGAATTTACACTGTGTAGTTCAAAATCACAATTTTATGTTTAAGGATTAGAAATCAATAGGAACCTTCACAGTTAGACGAAGCCCTCTACTGATTAAAAATCAATATTCTTACTCGACAAAAAATACTCATATCGTGGAAAATGTAATGTGAACAGAAGCCTAATTTTGCATGAATGCTATATGGTATTCACGTTAAATTTTCTACGAAAAATATTTTTGACCACTATTAATTACATATTTCATTATAATGAACTTGGTTACATCCACCATACGGAAAACTAAAAACGCCAATGTAGCGTTTGTGTATATGTCTGTGTGTGTGTGTGTCTATGTGTGTGTGTTAATAAGAGGTAGTGTCTGAGTGCGTGTATGTGTGTGTGTTTTAATGAGTTGTAATGCCTGAGTGTGTGTGTGTTTTAATGAGTTGTAATGCCTGAGTGTGTGTGTGTGTGTGCTTTAATAAGTTGTAATGCCTGAGTGTGTGTGTTTTAATGAGTTGTAGTGCCTGAGTGTGTGTGTTTTAATAAGTTGTAATTCCTGAGTGTGTATGTTTTAATGAGTTGTAATGCCTGAGTGTGTGTGTGTTTTAATGAGTTGTAATGCCTGAGTGTGTGTGTGTGCTTTAATAAGTTGTAATGCCTGAGTATGTGTGTTTTAATGAGTTGTAATGCCTTAGTGTGTGTGTTTTAATGAGTTGTAATGCCTGAGTGTGTGTGTTTTAATGAGTTGTAGTGCCTGAGTGTGTGTGTGTTTTAATGAGTTGTAGTGCCAGAGGCTGTGTGTTTTAATGAGTTGTAGTGCCTGAGTGTGTGTTTGTTTTAATGAGTTGTGCAGCATGAGTGTTTGATTTTGTGTGTATGTGAGCATTGGAGTGTGCTGGATAGAGGACCAGGCACCAAAACAACCGGAGAAATAGACTTCTTTAAGTAATGATTAAAATCATCCTCAGGAACACAGACACTAAAATAAGATTGGGATAAAATGGCACTCTTGGCAGCGGCATGCGCACCTTCATTGGATATATGTACCTTCATTATCGCGTATGCCGAAATTAAATTAAAGTGAGTTTTATTTATGGACACTCTTTAACTACTATGGTCCTTAGCGTCCTATTCTATATTGGGCGTGAAAGGCCGGAAATTTTGCTCAGAGGCCTCTTTATCAGGCTTGAGGTTCTTTTACATGCCGTAAATCTACGACACGGGACTACCAGTTTTACTTACCTTCCGAAGGAAGCCATGCTAAGGATTTTTACACCCGAAATAATTCATCGCCCTCCGCCGGGTTTGAACCCGCGATCTCGGGAACTAGAAGATAGCACGGTACCACTAGTGCACGGAGGACGACAGGATATGCCGACGTGACCAGGAACCCAAACAAACGATACGCTGATCCCATCAGTGGTAAGCTGGTGGGGACAATCCTGGAGACGCTGCACGATGGGATTACGAACGTACAGCGCACGAAGGCTAGAAAGGACGCTTAGAGAGTCCGTGCAGAAAACACAATTCTCCAGACCACGCTGACGGATAAAGGACAGAGCTTGTTCCAGAGCAATAAGTTCAGCAGTAAAAACCGAGCACTGATCAGAGAGACGAAAGATAAAACATTCTACACCAAATAAAAAGGCACGTCCAACTCCACGATCATCCTTTGAGCCGTCAGTAGAAATAAAACAATGGCTGCCAAAGTGCGCTTGAACTTCGGCAAAAGCCAAACGGATGACCGGATCGGGGGTCGTGGACTTTGGCATGGACGTCAAATCAAGGTGGCAAGATATTTCGGAATGCAGCCAAGGAGGGAAGTGTGTGTGTGACCCCTGTGTTGAGGCACACGGATAACCGGCAAGCATAGCTGCAGAGAAGAACGTCACGACGATAAGAGAGCGGAGGTTCTACAACTTCTGCACAAAGACTCAAAGTAAGACTGGTATGAAAACCACCAGTTGATAGCCGGAGGCCCTGGTGGTGAACTGCGTTCAAGCGACTCAGGATGGAAGGTCGCGCAGCGGAATACACAATACACCCATAGTCAAGCTTTGATCGAACCAATGATCGATAAAGTCGCAAAAGTAGCGTGCGATCTGCACCCCAAGATGACATTTAAAACACATAAGATGGAAAGAAACCTTCACGCCTTGCTTTCAAATAGGTGATATGCGACGACCAACACAACTTCCTATCAAAGATTAATCCGAGGAATTTCGTTTCGTTCGAAAAGGGGAGGAGTGCCGCACCGAGTCGGAGACAAGGTGGAGGGAACGCTTTTCTGCGACAGAAATTAACGCAGAATGCCTTCTCGGCAGAAAATTGGAACCCCTTGGCAATGCTCCAAGAGTGAAGGCAGTTAAGACACTGCTGTAGTCGGCGTTCCAACATACAGATGCGACGAGAAGTTACGAATACGGCGAAATCGTCAACAAAAAGCAACGAGGAAATTCCGGGTGGAACACAGGCAGCAGTAGGGTTAATCGCAATTGGAAAGAGTATGACCAAGACTTGAGGTACTCCGTTCTCTTGGATAAAAGTTGAAGATGAAACGAATCCTACACGCACACGAAATACACGGTCCTTAATAAACTCATGAATGAAGACAGTGAGACGGCCATGGAAACTCCACTGATGGAGTGTACTTAAAATACCGCCCCTCCAACAAGTGTATAAGCTTTATCCAGGTCAAAAAACACAGCCACTGTTTGACACTTTCTCAGGAATCCGTTCATAATATGCGTCGACAGAGATACCAGATGGTCGACGGAAGAGCGATGGTGACGAAACCCGCATTGAGCTTTGGCAGAAGGTTCTGAGACTCAAGCCACCATGTCAACCGCCCGTTGATCATGCGCTCCATCACCTTGCAAATGTAACTGGTGAGGGAGATAAGCGGTAGCTGGAAGGTAGTTGGCGATCTTCCAAGGCTTAAGTATAGGGACGATGGTGGCTTCGCGCCAAACTGAAGGAAAAACGCTGTCTTGCCAAATACGGTTATAGAACTGTAAGATAAAGAGTTTACTGTCGACTGAACGGTTCTGTAACATCAAGACATGAACGCCGTCCGGCCCAGCAGCGGAGTGCTTAGAGAAATGAAGGGCGTGCTTCAGCTACCTTATTAAGAAAAGGTCATTATAACACTCCTGATTAGGAGACTGAAAACTATAGGTCACGGAATCCAGCCGGTCTTTGAGAGTGCGAAAACCGGCGGAATAATGGTCAGAACTGGAAACCACCTCAAAGGCAGCATCCGGAGTGTTAGCAAGGGCAGCCGTATCCACTATGGTGACTTTGGAAACCTGAAGGCCATACACAGTACAATTCGACACTTTACAGGAGAAGCGACGAGGTTTATCCCAAACAGCAGAGGAAGGCATGAAGCTATTAAAAGACTCGACAAAACGAATCCAGGCCTTCTTGCTATGCTGAATAATGCGACGAGCCCTGACGCGCGATTGTTTAAAAGTAACCAAATTATCAAGTGTAGGGTGTCACTGAAACACCCTGAGCGCAGATCTACGGGCACGAACGGCGTCCTGACAGGCCTCGGTCAGCCACGGAACTGGAATACGCCGAGGGTGGGAGGACCAACGGGGAATTGTGCATTCGGCGGCAGATAGGATCGTAGACGTAAGGTGCTGCACTATTTGGTTAACGTCAGTGGAGGGCTGGTCCACAAAAGACACGAGGCTGGAATAGTCTCCAATCGGCTTTATGGAATTGCCAGGTAGGTACTCTGGAATGTTGGACGTGGTGAGACAGAAGAGACGCGATGATGGTAATGATCGCTGGAGTAGGTGTCAGCGACGACAAGTCGGACGTAAGTGTGAGAGTCTGAAAATGAACGTCGTGACGCACTAATAGCATGACACCTTCATGAGCAGGAGTACCTTCATCCGGTGCAAGATTGTAGCGAACCGGAGTATATCCAAGGAGATCAAAAGGATCGTGAGGGCGAAGCTTGGTCTCTTGCAAACTCACGACCATAGGTAAATGGGAACACAATAAAAGTTTCAGTTCCGCCCTATGCGATCGTACACCACGTAAATTTCAGGCCAGGATAACCATGAATAAAAGGGATAAACTGTCTACTTAGAAGGGCGGCTCAAAATTACCTTCTACTTAACTTTGGGGCTCGAGCTTTTGGTATGGAGTTGTTCAGACTCCATAGGCTCATCGAAAGGAGGGCCCACGCGCTCAGTGCCAGAAACCGATTCAAGCGCCGAGAATCGGTTCTGGGTGGCAATGGGTGAAGGGTGCCGCTGAGCGCGACTTGTCCCAGGAGCATCCTGGTACTGCTACCTCAGAGGAGAAGAAGGTGAAGTTTTCTTACCGCGCGCACGCGGAGGGTGTTTAAGAAAATCTTCCTTGCGAAGTTTCTGCTTGGATTTCTTGTGAGTGCCTTGTGACTTCAGTACCCTAGGACCAGCTTTAGATGGCTTAATAACTGTGCCAGAGATGGACGTCCGGATGGTAGTTGCGGTAAAGGCAGTCATGGTTCAGTTTCGGCATCCTTCCGGGATACTGGCGAGGCAACAACAGAGCTGAATGTACCCGATCGCAGGAGCGCAGGTTGGCGCATATGGTAACACCTCCGGGATTCAGCGAAGGATAGCTTTTCGTTTACCCGGATCTCCTGGATCGCCTTCTCGTCCAAGTACCGCGGACACTCGGCAAATGACGCACAATGAGATCCTTTGCAATTAACGCAGACGGGGGCTGATGAACAGGTACCATCGTGTGAGGGCTGACTACATGAGGCACAGATGGAAACGTCACTCTTACAAGAGACTTGCGTATGCCCAAAACGTTGGCATTTAAAACAACGCAGAGGTCTAGGAATATAGCTCACCACAGTGCGTTCGTACCCTGCTGAAAGACTCGTGTGCAGATCGACGCCATAGGTGAGAAACAGGGTACGAGTGGGTACCAACACTCCATCACGTTTAGCCTGCAATCGATGAACTGCTGTCACCTTTTGATCAGAAAGATAGTCCACCAGTTCATCGTCCGACGTTTTTTCGAGGCTATTGAGGGTTGAGTTTTTTTATTTATGGACGCTCTATAACTACTATGGTTCTTAGCGTCTTATTCTATATTGGGCGTGAAAGGATGGAAAGTTTACTCAGATGCCTCTTTATCGCTTGAGGTTCTTTTACTTGCCGTAAATCTACGACACGGGAGCACCGGCTTTACTTCCCTTCCAAAGGAAGCCGTGCTAAAGATTTTTACGCCCGAAAAAATCCATCGCCCTCCGCCGGGTTGTAACGACGCCTCGACAGGAATTCAAGGTGCGGTGCTTCTCAACACGGATGGGATAACCGTGGAGAAGCGTCGCGCGCAACAAAGTCTTACTTTGTTGATCGGACTTACTCTAAACCAACAATGAACCGAAGTGAAGGCGAAGGAATGAACCGGACCAGCAATACAGTCAATGCCCTTCTGTATTATAAAAGGGTTCACCTTCTCAAGCGTTTGTCCTTTCTCTGTTTGCGTAATGACTAAGTAACAACCAGATGACGGTGGTGTTACTTCTGTTACCAAAACTTTTCGGTGTGTTATTAATAATGGAGAAAGAGGGCTCCATAGCGAAATAAATTCTCCACCACTGCAACCGTCTCCGACTTCAGGCTCTGTCTTCCCAGGCGTTACCCCGGCTTGGGTGAGTGGCCTATCCATACCGGTCTCACCCCAGGGTCACACCTCCCAGAACATAGACAGAGGGACCCAATGGCCGTGGGAAGTCAGCAGCTCATGTAGTGCCCCCCTGCGGGACTGTAGTTGAACAGCAGATACGAACACACACCCTACATGACGACCCCGGGTAGTGGGGCTGACGCCATTATCCACTCACCCAACTGCGCACCCACTACGCGGGTATCCGTCAAGCTGTGTCCACGGAGGATTAAAAGAAAATTGGAAAATAAACCAAAAGTTGTGGGCGTTTCACACGCAAGGTAGGCCGGCGAGGAAGAAAAAGAGATATGTGAATGGTCGTGGTGCGAATTGTTTGTAAATAGATTAGAGAAAAAAGAAGCGTGGCGAGGGGGGTATGGAACGAAATGAAAATAACGCACGAGAGCGCATCTTGTGTCTCCCGGTCAAGAGGACGAACCCACCTCGACCGGATAAGGGTGGAGGGATGACGACGGTGATGAGTGGCTCGGGACCCCGGGTGTGCCAAACCCGTACTCACATAAAGTGAACCCCTGGGGGGTTGGAAGCTGCGTTGAAACAATGGGACAGCAACCACGGAAATAGAAAAGATCCCTGTTGGTGAGACAGGTGTTAATAAAACCATAGAACCTGAACCCAGTATAAGAAATAATTGTAGAAAAGGAAGCGTAAAATAAATGAAGATAACGTGTCTAGTCCAGATGAGGGTGAGGACTGGCTCGGGCACTCTGCGTACGTCAAAGTCATACTCACATAGTGAGCCCCTGGGGGGGTGAACTGTGAGTGTGTTTTGCTGTTGAGTTGTAGTGTTTGATTGCGAGTGTGTGGGCTTTGGAGTTTGAGTGTGTTTTTGCTGGTGAGTTGCAGTTTGTGACTGGGGTGTGTGAGCTTTGGAGTGTGAGTGTGTTTCTTCTAGTGAGTTGTAGCCTGTTATTGCGGGTGTGTGAACTTCGGAGTGTGAGTGTGTTTGTGCTAATGAGTTGTAGTGTGTTACTGCGCGTGTGTGTGAGCTTTGAAAAATGAGTGTGTTTTTGCTAGTGAGTTGTAGTGTGTGACTGTGTGGGTGTGAGCTTTGGTGTTGAGTGTGTTTGTGCTGGTGTATTGTAGTGTTTGATTGCGAGTGTGTTCGCTTTGGAGTGTGAGCGTGTTTTTGCTAGTGATTTGTAGTGTTTGAAGGCGAGTGTGTGAGCTACGGAATGTTAGTGTGGTTGTGCTGGTGAGTTCAAATAAAGCATGCATTTTGAATTTTCTGGAAATAGCGCAATACACAAAATTCAATCAGAATGAACGGGAGTTCACAGGCTAAGTATCTAGGAAACTATGAAATGCTCTAAAATGCAGTTTGAGGCAAACCAATATTTTCTTGTGTTAGCATTTGGGATAATATTCCAGGAAATGTCATTGCACCTTTGCACTTAAAAGTGTATTATAAATGTATGAAAGTTTGCATAATCTTATAACAGCCTTAGGGGTGTTTTAAGTCTGAAAAATCATTTCATATTTCTTGCTTTGCACAGACTGAAAAAAAGGAATTGCTGAAAAAGCATACATTTAGTAGCACAAAACACTTTAATAATGACATTCTTTGCAGCTTGGTAGCACAGAAAGTTTCAACTCAACTCCTTTTATAAAAACAATAATAAAATTACAATTGATTCATTCACATGACTTTCTCTATCCTCTATCGTTTATTAGTAGATACATAAATTATTATTCTTAATCAACCTTTTTTTCTGTCTGCTACATTTTAATATAAAAAAAGACTTTGCAGAAATATCTACATTACACATTTCGTTATCGATACAAAGAGAACAGCGATAGTCAAATGTTTAACAACTGGACGCTATATGCTGGCCTTAAAATTCCATTCTGTTTCTATGACATCACGAGAAACAACTGAGTGTTGAAAGGACTTTAAGATAATGACCAAAAAATGAACAATTGAAACCTTCAAAAAATGAGCAATTCGCACATTTAATAACGGATATCTCAGAAAGGGCTCATGCCACAATAAAGCTTATTTTAAATATATGGTAGCTTTAAGGAGATTTACATTTTTGGTGTAGCACGACTTCCTCTATCACTTAAGGATTACCAGTTATACAAGGTTATAAAAAATTCCTTCCGAATGAAGGACTTCATAGGCTCTTTCCCGAAAATCCGAGATATACATTTCATTTGCCATGTAAATATTTTTATGAATGGTATTTTAATCAAAATCGTTTCAGCCATGTTTAGAACATCAAATATTCCATGTCAAGGGAGTTTAGGTATTTATCCGACTTTTCGTTTTGAGTTATGACACACACGACGTTTCCACAAATGCTTTATTTGGATGCCGATGCTAATAATACATAATAGTAATAATAATAATTCTCATAATAATATAATACATCAACAATGATAAATAACAACACGCGGGCCGTATAAGTATACAACTACAATGGCTCGCTGTACATTGCGTGCATGGGTTGGCTACATGTTATGCGTACAGCGTGTTTTCGATTCTCACCGTTGGCAACAACCACCTAAGCCACGCCCAGGCCGCTCGCTAGCAGACGACAGCCGCTATAACACATCATTACCACATGTTGTTCACCTTGATGAGAAGGAAGTCAGAAGATGGAAGTCAGCTGATAAAATAGCAATGCCGAAAATATAAAAATAAAGTTGATTTTTCATATCAACGAGCAATTGTGTAAATGTAGGCGTTTATAGTGATACCTTATTTAATATTGAGTACCAAATAACGCGCATCCGATGTTTAAAACTGGAACATGACCTGAATAGTAAGGTTATGAATCGAAAGTTTAGTTGGTTTTAATGAAGATTTGAAATATATATAGCGAAAACAAGCTAACCTTAAATATAAACTACACTTAGTATGTTAAGGTGTTAAAATGTGTGTTTGTGCTATTTAGTGTTGAAATGTGTTCGAATTAGGGACTGTATTTCGAAAAGTTTTTTTTTGTGGATTGCACAGTAATATCGTAAAACGAACATGAGAACTCGTGCTCAAAGGTTATGTCTGATACCCTATTTCAATTTTGAAAGTGATTTAATGATAATGGTTTGGGATTCATAGTTTGATTTTGGATGTGTATTAAGTGTTGTGCTCAAACACTATTTCCTGCTGTTGTACCAAATAAATAAATTAGGACATAATGCTTTTTTCATTGCAAAATAACTTAAAGCATTTCATAAACAGAAAATTCTCCATATGTACTGTGTATCTTTGGGAATTTTTTGTCAATCTTGGTAACTCGGTTAAGTGCTGGCCTTGGAAGCACAAATAGTTACATAAAACTTGTGTATTTTTACATTATTGCTAAATGATTTCTACATATCGAAATGTCAGCTACCATATTTATGACAAAACACCCAACTTAAATTATATAAATGTATAATATGTATTGCATGGCGCACAGGTGGGCGGGGAGTGGTGGTACCGTAACATGCGCTCAGTTGCAATAGAAATTCACTGCATTACCGACTCAATCGTTAGTTCCAATTAGTGCTACTCCGAAAGATCAGGGAAAAAGCGCCCTATTCGACACCTTGTCCTCACCATTGAGTTGAGAATCTGGTTAATCTGTGGTGTGAAGTAATACAACAATTGTTCAATAGGCAAGATGCAGGTCAAACAAACAAACAAGCAAATACATGAGCATTTAACCAGAGGAAATACAAACTTTCACGTTCAGTCACATAGGCTAGAAATGCATAAAAATAAACCTACTACTGCAGCCCATGAACGGTATAATAAACTCCCTGCCTATTTGAAAAATATTAATAACTTTAATGTATTCAAGAAAGAGTTAAAGAAATTTTGCATAGAAGGTTGCTACTACTTAAGTAATGAATGTCTTAGATAATATGGGCCAAATAAATTAGTATTGATATAATATTAAATGGTAATAGTGTATAATATGTACTTTTATTGTAAATATGTTACAATAAATCTTATCTACGTATATATAAAACTATGATTTTTGTACATAATTCCTTCACAATGCTTTGAATATGTATGTATTCCTTTAAGCAAATAATAAATGAAATGAAATAATACTTTGAGTAAAGCTGTTGAAATTATTACATGGGACTTCAGACATGCTATCGCATGCCTTCCCAGCAGCAATATCGAAACCAGTTGAATATTTTTGCAAGTGTATTACTTGCATTTTTCTTTATGAGAGGGGGGGGGGAAGTGTATAGGCAAGGTTAAGGGCATGCTGCTACATCTAATATCCACTTTACATAGATTAAACCACATGAGGGAACAACAAGCAGATGAAAAGAAAGCTTACCATTTAACGGTACCTTTTAAACAGACTATTGGGTTATGGAATTCAATTAGACAAAGGGACTTCTTATGGTAAAAGCTGAGGCAAAACTTTGTATGCTCAAGGATGAACCAACCATTCTCTAAATCAGGAAACAACAATGTAATTGTTTAGTAAAGTGGGTTCAGTAAAACAGCATTTGACTGTATATAGAAACCGGTTTACATACCATACAAATGGTTTTTCAGTATGACTAGTAACCCTTTAATAACTGTGAGTCACTGATTTAATAAATGAATTGCTAAATAAAATTACACAAGAAAGCATGAGATAACATCCCCAGCTCTCATTGTCCTCCGTGATGTAGTGATTCCCGAGGCAGAGGGTGATGCATTTTTTTGGGCATAAAATCCTTAGCATGACTCCCTTCATAAGTAAAGCTGGTGGTCCTGTGTCGTAGATTTATGGCACGTAAAAGAATCTCAAGCCTGATAAAGAGACCTTCGAGCAAAATTACCATCTTTCATGCCTGGTACGCTAAGGCCACCAGGGGACGCTAAGGACCACAGCAGTTAAAGATTGTCCATAAATAAAACTCAATTTATTTCAGTTAGTAAGCTAACAATGTCAACTGAAGCAAGAAATATTTATTTACTGTAAAAACACTATTGTTTGTTCATTTTTCCCACAAGTTTATAAGCAATATTATTTATTTCTTCAATTTGATAAGAAGTATATGATACTTATTTAAAGGTGAATTGGAATTGTTACACTAACATCACTTAAGTTTACTCACTTAACATGTTTCGGGAAACGGTTGTTCCCATCCTCAGAAGCTAATCCGACTGGCCCTTGTTGTTGGTGTTTCCGTTTTGTGGACTGGATACTGTGGTGGCATCTTGTGGTGAAATGTACTTCCAGAGAGGATTTGGTGGCGGCAAATCAAAATTCATTAGATGTGTGTTGTGTTTTAGAATGGTGATCTTCTCCCATGCATCTAATTTGGCTGCAAATATGGCTGGTTTGACTAATGTATTATAGGGTTTGATGTTGTGATTAGTGATCCAAAAATGCTGTGAAACTGCAGATTTGTCCATTTTTTGTATTTGATACATCTCATGTGCTCCTTTAGCCTAGTTTCTAGGTTTCTTTTTGTCTTATCTATATATAATTTATTGCAATCTGAACAATTGATTTTGTAGATTCCAGCTTTTTTGTCTTGTGGAATGGGGTCTTTTAACTTGTTACAAAGTAATTTCTCTATGTTAAATTTGTTCTGTGGGGCTAGTCTGATGTTGTGTTTCATGAAAATCTTCTTAAATTTGTGATATGTTCCTGAGTGGTATGTGAATTTCTTGAACTTTAGCTGTTTATCTTGCTGGCTGAGATTTGTTGTGTTTTTGATGTGCATCTGTCGTTTGAATTTTGCAATTTTTTTGTCAATAGTTGTTTTGTTGTACCCATTATGTATTGCTGTGTCTACTATGTGCTGGTATTCTAACTGGTATTCTTGTTTATTTAAGGGGGTATATACCAGTCTATACGTTAGGCTGTTTAGTACTGCATGTTTGTGTGTGGTTGGATTGAAACTCTTATTTTTTATGTAATTAGTAGAGTGTGTTGGCTTATATTATATTAGTCAAACCAGCCATATTTGCAGCCAAATTAGATGCATGGGAGAAGATCACCGTTCTAAAACATAACACACATCTAATGAATTTTGATTTGCCACCACCAAATCCTCTCTGGAAGTACATTTCACCACCACAAGATGCCACCACAGCATCCAGTCAACAAAACGGAAACACCAACAACACGGGCCAGTCGGATTAGCTTCTGAGGATGGGAACAACCATTTCCTGAAACATGTTAAGTGAGTAAACTTAAGTGATGTTAGTGTAACAATTCCGACTCACCTTTAAATAAATTCAATACACATTACTGTTTCTAGCTTCTTTTCAAATATCAATGTAAGTATATGATAGTTTGAGTTTCAACCTTTATTGTACAAATAATAATGAAACAAAGTATTTGATTTGATTTTGTCATTTAATGCATACCTTGCATTTTAATAAATAGGCATTTCTGTTTTGTTTTTTTTCAAAACTAAGAATCAGCATTACACCACAGTGCCCCTCCAAGGCCCTACATCTTGAATGTATACATAGCTCACCCATATCTGACAAATATGTTCAGCATGTTACTGATAACCAGTATCTACCGCACCCCCTCATTAACCAGCATCTTTAGTGTTACTTCATGTAGTTGTTATGTATTTACAGATATAAACTTGAAGACTGTGAATCGGGATCAAAGAAGAATAAATTATGAACTGAGTTCGGAGTCCTGGTTGTTGGATGTTTCCATATTGGCTAGGAAGGATGTGTACTTTAATATCGTTTCTGCAGGAAGGAGGGAACTTTACGAGGTTGTTATTAGTGGTTCGGAGAATAACGAGGGCATAAGTTCCATCACGACTAAGTTTTTGGGTCTAGAGGTCGGCGAATTCCCTTTCCATAAGGTAAGTATTTTGATACTGACATTATTAGACATCAGATTTCTATGCACTTATGCTGCCAAAATCTTTTAAATATGCACTAAGCATAACTCAGAATCAAAAATTTGTTTAAATACCAAACTTAGTATTTAAGTTCAGCATTTTTCAAGAATGTGATGAAGATTTTCAAAAAAATCTCCAAACCCCAAACTAGCCTTGATATGAAAAAGGTTTCAAACGTTTTAATTTTCTCAAAAATGGCTCTGACATTTTTATTAAAGTACCATGTATTTTCGTGACAAATGAAATGTATATCTTGAATTTTCTGGGAATAGCCTCTAAAGTCCTCTTGATTCGGAATATCTTTTGCATGACTGCTAAACCAGACAAAATCTTACTACACAAAAAATTTAGACCTCAATAAAGCACACAGTATATGTGAATACGTCTTCTTCTTTTTTTTACTTTCTCTACTATGTATAGTAAGTAGGGGAAGTATTGTATTCCACCCAAAAATTCGATACCGAGATTTCACCGGAAATATATGTTTTGAGGCCCCCTGAATCCAAAAAAAGCATTTTTGGAAACATATCTGTGTGGCTGTGAACAGCATAGCTCAGAAACGAACAGCCGGATAAACACCAAACTTGGTATTTAGGTTCAGTATGAACACAAAGGTTTTCAAGAAAATCCCCCACCCCAGATTATCCTTTACATGGAACATTTTTTGAAAATGGGGGTGTTCACTTCAAAGTGTGTCATGACGTCATTGTTCTTAGTCAATTTTTTAAGGTGAGAGCTGCTTTAAGGGGAAGGATGTAACGTAATACACTTGTGGCAGAGAAGTTGCCTAGCAAGCATGGGGTAATGGTGAGAAGTTTACATCTCATTGACGCTGGATGTGACCTATCACATGACTGAGCAGGCGACAAAGTATTTGGAGATACATGGTACACACATGAAACCAATGTGAAACTGTTTTATTTCCCTAACAGGAATCTGAATGTGTGTAAATTCTCATGAATGCTCCCTTTTTTCCTGATAGAAATAAGTACTTATTTTTGGTTTGAGGATAAAACCTTACAGATGTATCCGTATTTCAATAATTGATTTCTGACTTTAATTGCAGTATATGCACCCACATTCATTCCACACAGATATGTTTTTGTTTACATTTGCAAAAGGCAGCCACAACACATTGTTGACAAATTCATGTTGCCTTACACTAGCTATGATAAATAACAGGTACCATACTTACAAATTTCACAGACATTCTGCATTGACCAAACAAAACACAGTGAAAGAGGATTTGGTAGGGCTCATACATACAGGTCTGTCTATTGCTACAGCATAGAAGGTTTTCACATTCAGGCCAACACTATGCTTGCTAGGCAACTTCTCCAAAAAGTAAATCATATGCTTCTGCATTATTCTAGGTTCAACGGCTAGACAAGTTTATACAGCATGTCATGGCATACTTTGAAATGAACATCCAGTATTTAGCTTAATGAGAACACATTTTTTGCCCAGGAGGTAATTAAAAAATTGAATGCATTGTGTTGGTGCAGAGCTCAGAATGGAAAGTACTTTAAATTTAAAAAAAGCATTTAATAATGTTCACTTATTCATCACATCAGTGTGGTAATGGCATTCATTACCACACTCATTAAGGTAGTGAGTTAATATACTTACATGCGTAGAATAATATGCCCACAGAGACAAAGAGTTCTAAGATTGTGATACAGCTAAAAGCTCAAAATATGCAAGCAAAGCTTTCTCATGTGTGATATTATACTCTCTCTCTTAGCTTTACATAGCATTCATACTCCACTTCATGCTTTACCCTCGAGATACTTGGCAAAAGTGATGCAACAACTGTCAAAGCTATTACTTCAATATTTGAAGGTGTACTTACTTCAGAATCACTCATGCAGAACGAAGTAGCTGATTTTTCTTGATTTCAGATAATCTATACCATTTTATTGTTGTAAACAAGTTAATATTGTTGTTGTTGGTCACCAATGGCACTGGGGATTAATTTATCTGCATCATTTTCCCTCTGGCTTCCCAATATAAAGTCTGTAAGTTATCACTTTTAAGGCCTTTGCATTTGGCGAGATGCTGTTTGTTCAGGATGACATCTTCTTCACAGAGTGCACTTGGGTGTATGTAGGTATCGTATCTTGTAGAAATATTCTGTGAGGCAATCATGGCCAGTTGCCATCCTAAATAAAGCCACTGCTGTCTTCCTTGGCATTTTTTGTATATCAACTCTGTCTTTAATATTCTTATTATCTTTATCCCTTAATTTATCTTCTTCATCAAGTCTCTGCTGTCTTTTGAAATGTTATTTAATTATTTATTTATATTTGTCGGAGCCATTCTTTTTTTGGGTATCTTTCATTTTCTGTAGCTATTGCTATGGCTCTCATTTCATCTGGTATATTGTTTTGTATGTGTATTGTATATATCAGGTCATTCTGATATTGTATATCAATATATTCTATTGGACTTATTACCTCTGTTGCAATTATATTTGTTGTAATTATATTCTTGTATTTTAAGTTATTAATATATGTTCTGAAGCTTATTTGAGTTTTTAAATTACTTATAGTATCTGCTGTGTGGTAGCATTTGTATCTGTTTCTATTGACTTGCAGTTTTTGTGCTAGAGTAATTGCTTTCAACTCATGTTCCAATTCTATAGCCATGTTTTTGGAGAAGCTTTGTAGTACTGTGATTGGTGTTGTTTTTACAGCTCCTGTTATTATTCTTAGTGAATTATTTTGTGAAATTTCTAGTTTACTCTTAAGTCTCTTGTTTACTGTTGCTAGTAGTTCTCCTCCATACAATAGGTTAGGTTTTAAGTATGTTTTATATGTATTATTAAGGAGGTCCATGTTTCCACCCCATTTTATTCCTGATAAACGTTTTAAAATGTTGTTCTTTTTGTTGATTTTATTTTTTACATTGTTTACATGTTCTTTCAATAATAGTTTTTTATCTAATTCTATCCCTAGATACGTTGTTGTAGTTTCTTCTTATAGTTTTTTGTTGTTGATTTGCAGGCATATATTTTCTGTTTTATGCTGCATTGTGAATAATTCATATTGAGTTTTTCCTGTATTTGTTTCCATATTGTTATTATTAGTTCACTGTTCTAGGGTTATGATGGTATTCTCCGTTGTTGTTTGTAATTTTTTGTAATGTTTCCCAGATCTTATGTTCTTTTCTGAAGTCCATATTACCATGTTTCAGCAAATATTCCTACTTGTATGTTTCCTATTTTCTTTAATACATCTACTAGGTCATTTATATATATTGAACAGAATAGCACTTGTAACAGACCCTTGAGGGGTCGTTTGTTTCCATTTAGGTGTGATGTTTTGTATTGTACTGCAAACCATCTTTGGGATAGGAAGGTTTGAAACCAGTTTAGCATGTGGCCTGATATGCCATATGTCTTCATTTTGTATAGTAGCATTTCTCGCCATACTGTGTTGAACACATATTTGAAGTCGACAAACAGTGCTAGAGTAGTCTTATTATTGTTGAAATTTTCTTTAATGTCCTGTGTGAGTCTTACAACCTGGTGTATTGCTGAGCTGTCCTTCCTAAATCCAGTTTGTTCAGAGACTAATAGATATGTGTTTCTAGATATTATGTCAGTTTTGTAGCTACCATTATTTCTAAGAGTTTTGCTGTGTTTGATGTTAAGGATATTGGTCTATAACTATCTATCATTTGAGTTGGTATTCCTTTCTTCTTAATAGGTATAATTTTTGCTTTTTTCCATAGTGTTGGTATGTTATTTCTGGTTGTCCAGATTTTATTGAAAACGTTTGATAAAGTATGGAGTGCTTCATGTCCTAAATTCTTGAGCAGCTCTGGATGTATGTTATCAGGACCTGTGCTCTTTTTATTTTTTGTGTCCTTATTGCTTGCTATATTTCTGGGAATGTGAATGGTTCATTGAAGATATTTTGAAAGTTAGATGTATCTTCGAGGTTGCTATTTCTTAAGTATTTATTCTTTTTTTGTTTTTATTTTTTAATATAGTTGCTAGTTTTATAGTATGTTGCTAATTTTTCTGCTATAAGGTTATCCTAGTATATTTCTTTATTATTGACATTTAATGGCTGATTTTGTTGGTTTTCTTTATTTATTTGTTTAATGTAATTATGTACTGTAGTACTATTTGTTCTATAGCATAGTTTGTTTATAAATTCTTCAAAGCTCTGTTTTTTTGACAGTTTTATAGCCTGTTTTAACTGCGTTTGCTTTTTGCCATTCTATAACATCTGCTTTGTCTTGTGTCCTTTCTGCTTTTTAGTTTTAACTCATTTTGATTTGAGTTGTGCTAACTGTTCATACCAGAAGTGTTTGTATTTATGAATTTTCCCTCTTGGGGAACATTGTTTTGCAGCTTTTAAAATTGTGGCATTCAGTTCTTTCACTATTTTGTTTATGTTTTGTTCCAATTTAATTTCTTTGAAAAGTTTGTTTGTTTCTGTTTTATATTCTTCCCAGTGTGCCGTTTTGAAATTCCATTTAGGCTTTATTACTTTCTCTACTACGTATAGTAAGTAGGGGAAGTATTGCATTCCACCCAAAAATTTGATATCGAGATTTCACCGGAAATACATGTTTTGAGACCCCCTGAATTCAAAAAAAGCATTCTTGGAAACATGTCCGTGTGTGTGTGTGTCTGTGTGTCTGTAAACAGCATAACTCAGAAACGAACAGTCGGATAAACACCAAACTTGGTATTTAGTTTCAGCGTCTTTCAGAGATGCGACACGAAGGTTTCCAAGAAAATCCCTCCACCCCAGACTACCCTTTACATGGAAGATTTTTCGAAAATTTTAATTTTCTCAAAAATGGCTCTAACAATTTTGATTAAAATATCATATGTTTAAGATATTGTCATGACAAATGAAATGTATATCTCGAATTTTCTGGGAATGTCTCCGAAAGATTCTTCATTGTGGTCGACTTTTGCATAACTGGTAAACCATAAGAGATAGACAAACTTTTACTACACAAACAATGTAGATCGCATTAAAATACACAATTTATGTCATATACATTTTTTTTGTTGAGTGAACAGTTTTCGAGATATTGCTTGTTATTCCCTTAAATTTTCCAATACTTATACTTTTTCTCAAATTCGTTATTCATTTTTTTTCTGTCCTGGATATGCAAAGAGAATGGAATGCGCCACATAGCAACCAGCGCTTAAAATGTTTGACTATCGCTTAAAACCTACCATATTCCCCTTGCATCTACAAGAAAATTCGCAATAAGATTGACATCTCGATATCTTGATTAACATGAAGCATATGGAGAATAAGCGTTTGTAAAAATAGTTTGTACAAGAGTAGAGAAAGTCATGTGAGTGTAACACATCAGATTTTTTTTTCGTTTTGTTCTAGGCGGTTGATGATTTGATCTGTTTTTGTTAATATGGCTCTGTGTCCACTACCACTATCTTTGATTACTTTTTTTGTAGTTTTATCTTCTAAATCAGTTGATATGATAGCAATGTCTGGATTGGTTGACTGTCCTGAGTAGTGTATGTAGATTTTTGGGTCTTCATCCCTATATAATGTTTTCATTAAGTTGGAGTCTATAAATTCTTCAATAATTTCACCAGCTTTATTGTTGTCACTATAGCCCCATCTTGGAGAATTTCCATTGAGATCACCAATTATGACTGATTTTTTTGTCAATATCAATTACTTCCAGGTTGAGGTGATTGTTTTTGGGTGAGTGTAGATACCTTATATTTTAAATTTGTTTTTGTTTACAAGCTGTTATCCTTATTATTTCAGATATGTCATCTTGGGAACAACATAGTCCACCTCCATGTGGTGTTCCCTGGGTAACACTAAATGGACTACAACACAGGCATGCTTCCCAAGCCAAAAAGTTAATATTATTAGATTAGTTCTTTTGTTTGTAGTTACTAAGATCAACAGAGTAATATTAACCAGGCTTTGGTTTACATTCAATCACAGAGTATTACAATGTTTATTGAATAATGATGCTGTTATTTATAAATCAAGGATCATATTGTGAATATAGATAAAGTAAGAATTTATTATTAAGTGGTCTTGGATAAAACATAGTACAGCTCGTGTAATACATCATGACACTCCATATGAGCAAGAGAGGAGAAATGAGGAGAAGTGGTGAGAGTGGTGGGGGAGCAAGAGACTACAAGTGATATCAGAACTCGTAGGCAGTCGCATACACATACACAACGCATAGTAAACAACTGTGTAAGCTTACCTGCAATTGAACTCGGCATTAATCACCCTCATCCAAGGGCAATGGGGACACTCAGAAATATCCGAGAATGACTTCCGTGTGTGTTGCACAGCTTCATCTTCGTAATCAGACTCGTCACCATCACCGGATTTTTCACTTTCACTTTCCTATCACTATCATTACCCAAATGAATAATTATTTCTTGTCCTTCATCCAAGAGTCCCTCTTTTTCCATATATTTCTGTTCAATGTCTCTTACATGCCTGCAACGGTCTTGCCATTCTTCTGCAGTGATGGATGCAAATTTTTCATCGGTCAGTCCCACAACATCATCCATTTTGAATGTTATGTTTTTGTTCGCAACCCAATTCTTCCAACAGACTATCTATCTTATATCTACGATGCTTGGGTTTTAGCAGTTTTATGAGATTGTATATTTCAGGTTTGCGGAGGGAAGGGAAATCTGTGTTAAGGAATTCTTCTTCTGGAAGGTGAGCCTGTAGTCAGGAAATCATAGTGTCTCTTTTTGAATTAGATGAAGTAGCCTTATTTAATTGCAAGTTATGGTAGGGAGCATTATCGATAACTAGAACTGAATTTAGAGATAGATTGAGTATTAATCTCTCTTTTAGCCATTTCTCATAGTTAATGAAGTTCATTTCATTATGGTAGTCTCCTGTTCTTTGGTGGGACTTAAAATGGACATAAGCATTAGGGATAAAACTCTGCTCTCCACCAGCATGGATAATTATTAGCCTTTGACCTCTTGAGATTGGGCAAAATAAAGCTTCTAAGGAATCATTGCTCCAGGAATGTGGGATGGTATGTGAGGAATGAATATAGGTTTCATCCATGTATACAATGGGTCGGCCCTCACTGCAAAATTTAGTGATCTGCCTTAGATAATTTACACGCATGTCTCATATGTCATGACGCTCGATCAAGATTTTGCGTTTGTTTTTTGTTTTACACCACTGAAATGCTAGTTTTAGGAGGATTTTGCACAGTGTTGACATGGATCCTTTGGAATCGATTGAATTTCGCAACTTTGCATGCACTTTTCTTAAAGAAGGCCTCTCCTTTTCTGTTACATAAAAGTAGTTTATGGTTTTGCGGACTATCACCTCATTAAAGCTTCCCAAAGCTGATATTGTTGATTTTCTTGGCCTTTGTTTATGAGGGGTGGAAAATGAGGTGGACACGCCGGAATCAACTGTTTTCTTTTCCCTAATAGTTCGCCATACACTACTTTCTGAAACACCTGTAGCTTCTGCTACTAGCTGCACTACATTATTGCCTGGTAGAGCATTGGCATTACTTTGGCATATATTTTTAAAATACGATTTCCCTACTTTGGGAATGTTGCACTTTGCCACTAAGTTTACTCTGAATGGGCAACATGTCTTACGCAATATAAGGAAAGAAAATATATGCGCTAACAAACAGCGATCGGAATTGCTCTGGAAGTAATTATCATTCTCAGCAGGTGGAACACTGACCCCCACCTCTCTTATTATGCAAGTGGGCTGGTCAGTGCTATTGTGCATCTTTGTCTCAGGAGTGGGGGACTGTCACGACATTTTACATGAGCTGTGCTTATACAACTAGTGGGAGAAGCATATTTACTGCTCTCATGTAATTACAGAACTCTGCTTATGCCTCGTTCTTGCAAAACACATTCTGTAAACTGGGGTTTGCTTGATTATTTGTTTGTTTGTTTGTTTGTTTGTACAGGGAAAAATGTTGAGTGACAAGGTGTGGGTGCATTTCAGACTAAGCTGGGATAGGCTCATAAGTCAGTTTCAGTTGATACGCTGGGGATATAATGACAACAAGCCATTCCTCAGTTGCAGCATGACCTCACCGAAGCATATGACAGTCTCTACTCATTACGACTCCTCCTTGCTACGTTTACATACATGTGAGTGCTTCCATTTCTTTTCTAGTTATTTTGTCTTTGGACAATACATAAACCAGAGGAATAACCTGACAGTTTTGAAACCGTGCAAATAAATACAAATTAGAGCAGTTAACATTTTAAACATTAAAATTATTGAAAAAATAATCACAGATTAGCACATTTTTGTAAACTGTGCCTGATAAATGATGGCTGACAATATGTGCACAATCTTGTGACCTAGTCTTGAAGTTTGTGGAAATACGAACATATCTGTTCACACTAATGAGACTATTTTGCTGTAACTTCAGATCAGCAAGAGTGCTGTACCATCCAACCTACACCTTTAAGGCCCAAAGTATTAACTACATACTATGAGGTAGTATTTTAATACCTGAATAATTTCAATTGTAATTTATAATAAGTAAATTCAATAACAGCCCACCTTGAAACAATATGTATGTAATAATTATTTAAATTGTAGCAGTCATTTCAAATGCTTATTTTTATTGTAAATATGTTTTATTAATGTTATGTGAATACTTTATATATTCTAGTAATGCAGGAACTGTGAGAATAGTAAATTTTAGTTTGCTAACAATGAGTAATGAGGTAATTGTGGCAATAATGTGTTTGGAATTTGAAAATGTACTGGTCATGATTAGAGCGACGATGATGTAGTTTCAGTGACAGTTTTAAAATTAGCCAATCAACAGCAAAGAAAAGTTTTAAGTTAAATACAGAAATTCTATTGGACTAGAATTAGCCAATCAGAGACTTGCATTACCGAAGCTTAAGGTTTTGACTGTTGAGGTTAGTTCAGTTCCTGGCAAGACATGGTAGTGTAAAGATGGAAAAATGTGTTCTCTATGGGTGATTAGAAAAAACAGATATACGCGTTTAGTGAATGTATAAAAGTTTCTCACAGTTCTTTTTAAAAGTGTAGTGGTTTATAAATATGTGCAAGAAGTTAAAGTAAAAGTGAAAATTTAAAAGTTTAATTCTGTGATGTCTACAATATTTGCCATTACCACACCCTGCATAAGAATCCTTACTGTAAATTAAGACTGACCAGCCGAGGCAAATTCAAACAGTAATATTACGTAAGCATTAAATTCAAATCGACGCTCAAAACAACTATTAATACATAACTCTTAAAGTTTGCGTAAACATTTATTACGCAACATTACATAACAGCAGCTAATCATCTTCAAGTTAGCACACATACGTGGGGCTATCTCAAAAAGCAGCTAAAAATAATACATGAGCCAACTTTGTAACCAGCATCATTCAACTTCAAATACTGGCGTCCCAAACAGCTAGAAACAACTCAACTTCAAATTGGCTCCCATTCGTGGGGCAGATAACAACAAAGCACCTACAAACCATCAACTTCTCAACAATCAGATCTGGCCAGTGAGCAGGCCATGGAAGGTAGACAATTTCTAGATTCGGAAACAACTATTTTCCTGGCAAAGCTATTACAGTAGTCAACATCAACATTTCTGCATTCGCATTACAGTAACTCGGTTCAAATCTCTCCAAAGCCATCAAGTTATTAAGTTGATTCCTATTGGATTCTATAGGCTTGTCTCATAAGTTCATTTGTTTTTCGTTACATTTCAATCACTAAGACCTGGGAACACATCTCACCCACAGCACAGCTATAAAAGCGTAGTTGCCGAACTTTTTGTTTACAAAGTTTAAACATGAGGTCGTTCAAAAGATAAATAACTATGGCAGTTAGGTTTTGTAAACAAACTATTTATTTCCTGCAGTATACATCATTATTGATGACAATATATTGCCATTTCTTTGGAAGCTTATAAATTCCATTTCTCCAAAATATGAGGGTTTTCTGGTTGATGAACTCTTCGAGGTTCAGTCTGCAGTCCTCCAAGGAAGTGAGGTGTTTGCCATTCAGGAAATTCTGCAGGGAACAGAATAGATGAAAGGGATGGGGCAACATCTGGAGAATACGGCAGTTGGGATAACACATCCCATTAAAAATTAAGCAACTTTTGACAGGTCACCATAAAGGTATGTGGTCTAGCATTGTCATGGTGAAAGACATCGTTTCCCAATTCCGGTGTTTTCTCTTCAATGGCTGCCTTGATACGATCCAACTGAGAACAGTATTTCTTGGAATTGATAGTCTCATTATTTGGAAGAAGTTCATAATACAGGATTCTTTGCAATCCTACCAAATGCATAGCATAACCTTTCTCATATGCAGCACTGGTTTAGGAACCAACAGTGGTTGCTGCCCTTTCTTGCACCATGATTTACTCTTTCACGCCCTGTTGTACACAATCCACTTCTCATCTCCAGTTACCAGCCGTTTCCAGAAAAGGATCATTCTGATTGCGTCTCAATAAAGAGTCACTGAAAATGCTCTGGATCAAATTTGCTTCACTCAGTTCTTGAGGAACGCATACATCACAGATATTTATGTAACCCAGTTTTTTCAAGGTTTTGGCTACAGTAGCATGAACTAAATTGAGCTCCAATGCCAACACCTGAGCTGTCATTCGTGAATTGTTCATGAATTCTTTCCACGTCTGCAACCATTGGCTATCCAGATTGAGGTTTGTCTTTTAGAGAGAAATTCCCAGCCCAAAATCGACTAAACTACTTTTGACATGCTCAATTCATTACTGCATCTTCCCCGTAGACAGTGCAAATTTTCTGTCAGCATTGTGAGGCAGTTTTACTCCTAGGATAGTAAAACAGCATACGATGTTGGAAATGTTTCATTTTGCTTTCCATAGATTGTAAACACAAGTTCACACTGTTTCATCCAACGTCAGTCACAAACACACACTGGCATATCCAATAGCGGGTCTGGTTGTTGACCTCTAAGCCGTAGGGGTGGTTAGGCAACTATGATAACTTGAGTGTACAGAGAATTTAGGGTTTTCAGGCGCTATAGATGGAACTTGTGAGCAAAACAAACTTATGAGAGAACCTAATATTTTCATTTTCACAGAAATGTTACAACTATAAGTAGGTGTTATGCAACTGAATTTTAAACCCTGAATGATGTTCATTATTTCCATTATTCCATTCTGATCAGCAGGGTTTACAGTTATAACATTATTTATTGCACACATGCTACAAAACTATTTCAATCTGAAATCTTTACAAAACTGTTCAAAAGTGTGGGTTCCTACCTCAAAAATCTGATCTTGTACAAACTATTTTTACAAACGCTTATTCTCCATAAGCTTCATGTTAATCGAGATATCGAGATGTCAATCTTATTGGTAATTTTCATGAAGATGCAAGGGGAATATGGTAGGTTTTAAGCGATAGTCAAATATTTTAACGCTGGTTGCTATGTGGTGCATTCCATTCTCTTTGCATGTCCAGGATAAAAAAAAAATGAATAACGAATTTGAGAAAAAGTATAAGTATTGGAAAATTTAAGGGAATAACAAGCAATATCTCGAAAATGGTTCACTCAACAAAAGAAATGTATATGACATAAGTTTTGTATTTTAATGCGATCTACAGTTTTTTGTGTAGTAAAATTTTGTCTATCTCTTATGGTTTACCAGTTATGCAAAAGTCGTTCACAATGAAGAATACTTTTGGAGACATTCCCAGAAAATTCTAGATATACATTTTATTTCTCATGAAAATATCTTAAACATATGATATTTTCATCAAAATCGTTAGAGCCATTTTTGAGAAAATTAAAATTTTCGAAAAATCTTCCATGTAAAGGGTAGTCTGGGGTGGAGGGATTTTCTTGGAAACCTTCGTGTCGCATCTCTGAAAGACGCTGAAACTAAATACCAAGTTTGGTGTTTATCCGATGGTTCGTTTCCGAGTTATGCTGTTCACACACACACACACACACGCATGTACGTTTCCAAAAATGCTTTTTTTGGATTCAGGGAGTCTCAAAACATGTATTTCTGGTGAAATCTCGGTATCAAATTTTTGGGTGGAATACAATACTTCCCCTACTTACTATATGTAGTAGAGAAAGTAATAAAAATTGTGCAATTATTGTACACATTCAAAGTTTCCAGGCATGTGCTGTAGAGTGACAGCAGAAGCAAGCACCCAAGAGACGCTCTCTTCCTCTGATCCAATTCAGTCTTCAAATGTCCCCACAAACAAAAGGCAAGTGGGTAGAGATCGGGAGAATGGGCACTTTGACTGTCTTAATCTCTGGCTTAAAGGTTCTCAAACTTCAGGACAATTAGAAAAATAATCATCATGTTGAAACTAATATTGATTTCGAATATCAAGAGGAGTGTCTTGGAGTATTTCGAACAAAGCTTTCTCCAAAAATGACAGTTGCAAGTTGTCATTGAGAAGTAACTGAAGCATATACAGCCCAATAATAGTGTCAGTAATCCCATGTCATAGATTTATGGTATGTATAAGAGGCCTCTGAGCAAAATTTCCGGTCTTTCATGCCCAATGTAGAATGGGACGGTAAGGACTATAGCAGTTAAAGAGCGCCCATTAAAAAAGATCTGATGTGTTACACTCACATGACTTTCTCTACTATTGTACAAACTATTTTTACAAACGCTTATTCTCCATCTACTTTATATTAATCGAGATAAACATTTGCAAACTTTATCTTATTGCTAATTTTCTTGTAGATGTAAGGGGAATATATATCTACAAGGGCAATATAGAAATACAGTAGCCTTTAAGCACATACATATCTCTTAATAGCTGGTTGCTAGGTGCAGCACCATTCCCTTTGCCACAGATTAATACTCTTTGCATATCCAAGACAAAAAGATGAATAACGAATTCCCATTTGAGAAAAAGTTTAAGTATTGGAAAATTTAAGGGAATAACAAGCAATATCTCGAAAATGGGTCACTCAACAAAAAAAAATGTAAATGACATAAATTGTCTATTTTAACGCGATCTACATTTTGTTGTAGTAAAATTTTGTCTATCTCTTATGGTTTACCAGTTATGCAGAAGTCGTTCACAATGAAGAATACTTTTGGAGACATTCCCAGAAAATTCAAGATATACATTTCATTTGTCATGAAAATATCTTAAACATATGATATTTTAATCAAAATTGTTAGGGCCATTTTTGAGAAAATTAAAATTTTCGAAAAATCTTCCATGTAAAGGGTAGTCTGAGGTGGGGGGATTTTCTTGAATACCTTCATGTCGCATCTCTGGAAGGTACTAAACCTAAATACCAAGTTTGGTGTTTATACGACTGTTTGTTTGAGTTATGCTGTTCACACACGCACGCACGCACACACGGACATGTCTGCAAAAATGCTTTTTTTGGATTCAGGGTGTCTCAAAACATGTATTTCCACTGAAATCTCGGTATCGAATTTTTGGGTGAAATACAATACTTCCCCTACTTACTATACATAGTAGAGAAAGTAAAAATTAAATAATAATGTCGATATGTAGACAGCAGATAGTTGTTGGCGGGAACGAATGAAGGTGGTGTTAGAACTTTCTTCTGTCCACTGATGTTGGTTGTGTGGATTCATTACTTCATCTTGGTTAAATGATGCTTCATTGGTGAGCAACACAAACCATCCAGAACGAGGTTCCATAACACATGTCTGCAATACCATTGACAAGGTTAGTCATTTAGTTGAGTGCCTGTTCCTTTTGCAGATAAAATTGATATAGCCTTCCTTCCACGCCCAAAAAACAATGAGGTCAACATGCAATTGCTGATGAGCATATCGTGAGCTTACTAATAGAGTGTTCAGGACCAGTTGCAAGACATTATTCTTAAACTCAAAGAGTGCTCCTGAAGCAAGCATCACTTCACGTCTGTGGATCTAAAACCAACAGTTTCAAATAATTGTACTGTGCAGAAAAAAATGTAATACTATACAAATGATCGCATGCACTTATATAGATAATCTTACTTGCAATGGATTTGTTTTGTTCAAATACAGTGATCTGTCGCAACAAATGTGCTATGGTTTGGCACACACCACCCAGGATAATACTTCCTATAAAGACATGTACTTTTATATTTATTGTGCTAAGAGTTTTACAATTTGATTGACTACTGCGCTTTGACCCTGTCCACTCATTCTGTAGACAATCACTACAGATTATTTACATTTTACAATTTCTCGTCAATAAATTATCTTGTTTTTTCATGTCCCATTTCCACTTGTTTTTCACTTTTCACTTATTGATTACTTAACCATCACACATTTCACCATAGTTTTCCATTCAAAGTAAGATACGCTACCTCTTACTTTTCTCCATCCACTGTCCAAAGCCATTTATTTTTTACTTTACACAGAAATTGCGCGATGCTTCTAGAGTCCTTGCACATCATTTCGATCATAAGCATATTTCTATCCCCCTTCAACCACTTCTTATTAAAAAATTCTTTTCTCCAGTTTTCTGTTCCTTGGCAATTAAATACTATGTGTTCAATGTCTTCATTACCACCACATATTGGACATTGGTTCTGAGGAATACCCTGTCTTAACCCTCTTAGCCTCCATGCTCCGGTTCTTACCCATGCAATAGATTCTCTCTCTTCTTTATTTACTATGTCTATATATTTTTCCCTACCCCATGTATTTTTCATTGTCCTATAACAAATTAATGAGCTCTTTTTGGCAATCTCACTGAACATGATTTGTATTTCTATATCTTCCAGTCTTTTCCTTGCCTTTTTCCAAAAATTTTTCACGTTATTTTCTCTCCTTCTCCACATGTCTCCTAACCCATTTTTCTCCAAAAGTTCCGTAAATTACTTACCCATCCATCATTCATTAAGCTATTCTCTTGGTATTCTATATACTGTCTTAACACATTACTTTTTCCTAGATTTAAAGTTCTGAACCAAAATTTCAAAGCTCTTTCCATTATCTTCCCCTTAGTTGCCACCCTGCCCATATCTAATTGTGCTACCTGTCTTTGCCTTCAGTAACCCTAGTATTTCTCTACAAAACATCCTGTGCACCTCATCTATATTTCCCATCCTCTATCTAATCCCCATATTTCTATACCATACATCATTTTTGCCTCCACAACAATCTCATAAATTTTTCCAGCCATTTAACATTTATATTAGGTACTCTATATTTTCAGCTTCTAATTGCTGCCATCGCCCCTTTACCTTTTGCCAATGCAAACTGCGTATGGTCTGTCAAGCAGATGGTGGAGCTGTTAACGTTTTATTCCAGGAAGAAATGAATGATAATCAGCAGATCTATTGATATTGTTACTATTGTTATCATTGATCACCTAGGATGTTGCTAAACCTTTTAGTATAAAACTGCTTTGTTGTTTCATTAATCGGATTCTGGAGGGTGCTCCACTCCCTCAAGATCTGAGTGCAGTGCATTCTTTCCTCACATTGTTTATGTCATCTTAGGCACACCAGTGAATTCTGAGATTAATGCTGAATGCCATCTATGGAAGAGGTTCGATACTTCTCGTCTTAAACACACCAGTGAATGGAAGATTGAGTCACACTTTTTACACTCATCTTCACTAATTAAAAGTTGTATAAAACAGAAACGTTTTCGAGGGCATTCATCCTCATCATCAGCGACTGGGTGACTAAAGGTCGCTTTCTCCCGTATCCTTTTCTTCCTCTTCCTGCGGATTCTGAACCTGTTGCCATCTGGTGTTGGGGGCACAAAGTTTTAACACATTGTTTACAGGCGGGATTTAAAAATTTATGACGTTGTTGCTGTTTTTGATGATGTGTATTTTTTCCCAGATGTTCAATTCTATTGGTGTGGTGAGGGGTTTTAACAACTTTATACTTTGGCCAATGTTGTGGTTTTCATTCCAAAAATGGTGTGATACAGCGGATTTCTCTATTTGTTTTAGTTTTATGTTTCTTTGGTGTTCCTTAAGTCTGGTTTCCAAGTTTCTTTTGTTTTTCCTATGTATTGTTTCTCACATTCATCACAACTAATCTGGTAAATTCCGGATTTTAATGTGTTTAGGATGGTATCTTTGAGAGGTGTGTTTAGCAAGTTCTTCAAGCTGAATTTGTTCTGTGGAGCTTGTCTTATGTTAAATTTGTTGAAGATTCGTTCAAATTTTTTAAAGGCCCAAGGGTGGTATGTGAATTTCTTGTATTTCCAATTTGTGTTTGTGAAAGATGTTAGAGTGGTGGTATGTGAAATTGCCTTGAGTTTCTTCTTCGTGTTTATCATGTTCCTTATGAGTTCTGAGTTGAATCCATTAGTTACTGCTATTTTTTACTTTCTCTACTACGTATAGTAAGTAGGGGAAGTATTGCATTCCACCCAAAAATTTGATACCGAGATTTCACCGGAAATACATGTTTTGAGACCTCCTGAATCCAAAAAAAGCATTTTTGGAAACATGTCTGTGTGTGTGTCTGTGTGTGTGTGTGTGTGTCTGTGAACAGCATAACTCAAAAACGAACAGTCGGATAAACACCAAACTTGGTATTTAGGTTCAGTATCTTCCAGAGATGCGACACGAAGGTTTTCAAGAAAATCCCCCCACCCCAGACTACCCTTTACATAGAACATTTTTCGAAAATTTTAATTTTCTCAAAAATGCCACTAACGATTTTGATTAAAATATCATATGTTTAAGATAATGTCATGAGAAATGAAATGTATATCTCGAATTTTCTGGGAATGTCTCCAAAAGTATTCTTCATTGTGAACGACTTTTGCATAACTGGTAAACCATAAGAGATAGACAAAATTTTACTACACAAAAAATGTAGATCTCGTTAAAATACACAACTTATGTCATATACATTTCTTTTGTTGAGTGAACCGTTTTCGAGATATTGCTTGTTATTCCCTTAAATTTTCCAATACTTATACTTTTTCTCAAATTCGTTATTCATTTTTTTATGTCCTGGACTTGCAAAGAGAATGGAATGCGCTGCATAGCAACCAGCGTTATAATATTTGACCATCGCTTAAAAGCTACCATATTCCCCTTGCATCTACAAGAAAATTAGCAATAAGATTGACATCTTGATATCTCAATTAACATAAAGCATATGGAGAATAGGCGTTTGTAAAAATAGATTGTACAAGAGTAGAGAAAGTCATGTGAGTGTAATACATCAGATTTTTTCTATATGTTGTTGTTTTAAGAATTCTTCTTTGCTCAAGGGGACGCTATGTAACCGTTGGATCAAACTTCTAAAGGCAGCTAGTTGGTGTGAAGTTGGATTGCAACCATTTTTCTTTATATAATTGTCCACATGTAAAGGTTTTCTATGTATCCCAAATTTAAAACCATTTTGATCTCTAGTTATAATGAGGTCCAGGAAGGGTAAGGTGTTGTTCTTTTCAATTTCAATTGTGAATTTAATGCTGTTGTCCTGCAGGTTCAACAGTTTCAAAGCATCTTCTGTTAATTTTTGGGGTATGATGGAAGAAATGTCATCAGCATATCTCTGCCAAAATTTATATATGTGAGGGAAAGCTTTCACTATGTGGACTTAAATATGGCTCATATATAGTTCTGCCAGAATGGGGGACAATGGACTTCCCATTGCTAATACTTTTGATTGTTTGTAGAATTTATTATTAAATGTGAAGAAGTTGTGTCTAGTGCATAATTCTGTAAAGTTAATGATATCATCTATTTCTGTGAAGTTTATTGTAGTCTGATTCAACCATTTTCTGAGTAGTATAGGAATTTTTTCCATGGGAATGCTAGAGAATAGTGCTTTGACATCAAACGATACCATTATGTGGGTTTTTGGGATGTTGTAGTAATTCCCAGGTTTTTAGGTTGAAGAACTTGCTAAACACACCTCTCAAAAATACCATCCCAAACACATTAAAGTCCAGAATTTGCCAGATTAGTTGTGATGAATGTGAGAAATACTACATAGGAAAAATAAAACAAACTTGGAAACCAGACTTAAGGAACACCAAAGAAACATAAAACTAAAACAAATAGAGAAATCCGCTGTATCACACCATTTTTGGACAGAAAATCACAACATTGGCCAAAGTATAAAGTTGTTAAAACCCCTCACCACACCAATAGAATTGAACATCTGGGAAAAAATACACATCATCAAAAACAGCAACAACGTCATAAATTTTTAAATCCCGCCTGTAAACAATGTGTTAAAACTTTGTGCCCCCAACACCAGATGGCAACAGGTTCAGAATCCGCAGGAAGAGGAAGAAAAGGATACGGGAGAAAGCGACCTTTAGTCACCCAGTCGCTGATGATGAGGATGAATGCCCTCGAAAACGTTTCTGTTTTATACAACTTTTAATTAGTGAAGGTGAGTGTAAAAAAGTGTGACTCAATCTACATCATGATGAATACTTCACTGTTAATAGTGCTTCTGTTTTTAATCTTTAACACCAGTGAATTCTGAGATTAATGCTGAATGTCATCTATGGAAGAGATTGGATACTTCTCGTCTTAAACACAACAGTGAATTCTGAGATTAATGCTGAATGTCATCTATAGAAGAGATTGGATACTTCTCATCTTAGACACACCAGTGAATTCTGAGGTCAATGCACATCATCTATGGAAGAGGTTGAAACAAACAAACCACCCCAGAACAAGAACAGAAAGCAAGTATATAGATGGTGTATACTCTATGGGTCATATTTTCACCACTTTTTGGGCTTTACTTTTGTTAGCTTTCACACAGTTGCCACTTTGCAGGGTTATGAGTTTTATGTGCTGAGTCTCTCTCTGATATTAGAAATCTTTTTCTCTTCTTACCTAGATTATTATGCTTTTTTCCCTAGGTTTAAGGTGTGACCTGTCAGAGACCCCAATAACTTTTCTGGTGTTTTTGCATGTGAAAAGCCTATGGTCCATGCATATTGATTTGTTGAAAAGTTGCAATGCTGGACATTTGTCCCAGAGTTAAAACCTGATGGTCTCTGGTGATATATTTTATTGTTGTAGTGTTCAAGGAAGTGATGCTATGTTTCTTTTTACTTTCTCTACTACGTATAGTAAGTAAGGGAAGTATTGTATTCCACCAAAAAATTCGATACTGAGATTTCACTGGAAATACATGTTTTGAGACCCCCTGAATCTAAAAAAAACATTTTTGGAAACATGTCCGTGTGTGTCTGTGAACAGCATAACTCAGAAACAAACAGTCGGATAAACACCAAACTTGGTATTTAGGTTCAGTATCTTCCAAAGATGCGACACGAAGGTTTTCAAGAAAATCCCCCCACCCCAAATTACTCTTTACATGGATCATTTTTCGAATATTTTAATTTTCTCAAAAATGGCTCTAACGATTTTGATTAAAATATCATATGTTTAAGATGACAAATGATATGTATATCTCGAATTTTCTGGGAATGTCTCCAAAAGTATTATTCATTGTGAACGACTTTTGCGTAACTGGTAAACCATAAGAGATAGACAAAAATTTACTACACAAAAAATGTAGATCGTGTTAAAATACACAATTTATGTCATGTACATTTTTTTGTTGAGTGAACCATTTTCGAGATATTGCTTGTTATCCCCTTAAATTTTCCAATACTTATACTTTTTCTCAAATTCGTTATTCATTTTTTTTTTCTCCTGGTAATGCAAAGAGATTGGAATACTCCACATAGCAACCAGTGGTTAAAATATTTGACTATAGCTTAAAGCCTACCAATTCCTCTTGCATCTACAATAAAATTAGCAATAAGATTACCATCTTGATATCTCGATTAACATGAAGTAGATGGAGAATAAGTGTTTGTAAAACTAGTTTGTACAAGAGTAGAGAAAGTCACATCAGATTTTTTCAGTTCACTTTTGATGTTGTGGTATGTATGTTGAGCAGATTCTATAATGTTATTGTGTTTTTAGTATATTTGCCGTTGTTTTCTATGCCAGAGTTTGTGTGTGTGTGCATGAGGTGTGTGCATTATTCTTACCAAATAATGCTGTTTTATATGTGAAGTCTTATACATAGATATGCTATGTTCAACTCACACTGAAGTATGTCTTATTGTTAATGGAAGTTAACTTATGAATTTGTAATAATTTGGGATACATCTCTTGTTATAAATTTATGACCTGGCATTGTAATTAATGCTCTGTATGCTAGCTCCTCTTTTTACTTTCTCTACTAAGTTGGGGAAGTATTGTATTCCACCCAAAAATTCGATACCGAGATTTCACTGGAAATATGTGTTTTGAGACCCCCTGAATCCAAAAAAAACATTTTTGGAAACATGTCCGTGTGTGTCTGTGAACAGCATAACTCAGAAATGAACAGTCAGATAAACACCAAACTTGGTATTTAGGTTCAGTATCTTCCAGAGATACGACACGAAGGTTTTCAAGAAACTTCCCCCACCCCAGATTACCCTTTACATGGAACATTTTTCGAAAATTTTAATTTTCTCAAAAATGGTTCTAACGATTTTGATTAAAATATCATATGTTTAAGATATTTTCATGACAAATGAAATGTATATCTCGAATTTTCTGGGAAGGTCTCCAAAAGTATTCTTCATTGTGAACGACTTTAGCATAACTGGTAAAGCATAAGAGATAGACAAAATTTTACTACACAAAGAATGTAGATCGCATTAAAATACACAATTTATGTCATATACATTTTTTTTTGTTGAGTGAACCATTTTTGAGATGTTGCTTGTTATTCCCTTAAATTTCCAATACTTAAACTTTTTCTCAAATGGGAATTCGTTATTCATTTTTTGTCTTGGATATGCAAAGAGCATTAATCTGTGGCAAAGCGAATGGTGCTGCACATAGCAACCAGCTATTAAGAGATATGTGTATGCTTAAAGGCTACTGTATTTCTATATTGCCCTTGCAAATACAAAACAAGGGGAACATAGTAGCAATAGTCAAATATTTTTTATACTGAGAAATAAACTAACTGCTATGATTTTGTGAATCTTCTAGCGGCTTTTGCTTCAAAGGAATGCTGATTTTAACCAATTTTGTAAGATCGTTTCAGTTTATTAATTCATATCTTATGGTTCATTATAGTAACATTTTAAATGTTCCTATTTTAGTTTATATTTGTTGTTTCTGCAGTTTAAGGGCTGTTTCATTTTATTCATTCATATATTATTTGTTGTAGCACCAATTTCAGGTGTTTCTGTTTTGGTTTCTGTTCTTTGTTTACTGGTTTACGTTTTAAGACTTTTCATAATGCCTAGTAAGAAACGAACCAGTTTTAATTTTAATGTTAAGTTGTTTTCCATGAAAGTAGCCAAAGTGATTGCTGGCACCTTGAGCCAAAATAACGACATATTTGGTGAGGTTAAAGACACACAGTGCACAAGCAACTCGGTGATGGCGTTATGTTTTTCAACTGTAATAAATATTGATGCTTGGAGTTCTGAAGTAATTAATAAAATTCTTCATTTAGGCAATGATTTGCATTTAAAATGAATTTCAAATTATAATGGTGTTATGCCACATCTGCCTTACTTGTGCGCTGATGAGGTTTGGCTGCAGGATATTGTAATTGATGATATAAAAGTAATCTGCAATGCAGTGACAAATAATTTTGCATTACAAGGGATCATACCGAGGGATTTAGGCAGTGTGTTAAAAACATTTTTCCAGTTATATCACTACGGTGTGTTTATGGCACAGTTAAAATCTATAACTCTTATTTTTTTTGGCTAACCTACTCTAGTTGTGGCCCGTCAAAGTAGCTTAAATTAGCCAAAGAAAAGCAAACAATTTACCTTGAGAGTGAGTTTAGAAGTAGATGCGGTCTGTTCAATAGCTTGTGCCGACCTACCCGTCCTTTGACGGTGATTCAGTTACATAGGCGAATCGCGTACGAAACAAAACCAATGTAGCCATTTTTTTCGTTGAAGAAGAGGTATAGTGGGAACTGCCAACATAAATGAAAATCCAACAGAAATGCGATGCGCAGTTGTTAGTAGTGTTTTCTTCTTCTTCTTCTTGTTTTTCTTTGTGTGTTATTCCTCTAAGAAAACGTAACGCATTCAAAGACTGGCTGCACCATGCACTAATTGAGAGCAGCAAAAGAATATGCACCAAAGTTTTAAGTTTGTAATAGTTTTTGTCAAATTATATTTTATTAAGAGGTTATTTCGATTGTAATAACAGTGTAATAAAGAAGTTGCTTTACTGTAACAGTGGTAGATAGTTAACGCAAGCTTACATAAAAAAAACCCTAACCTAAGGCTAACCTTCTCTGAATTCAGAAACGTAAGCTTATATAAAAACAAGTAATCCTAACCTAACCTACCCTACCGTGAACCATAAACGTAAGGTTAGGAACTAATGCAAGCGAAGCGAGTGTGCTTTGGTGTAACCACTGGTAACTAATTAAAACAAGCTTATATAACAAAAAACTAAACTTGCGGGAATTCAGAAACATAAGGTTATATAAATAAAAAAAAACATAACCTAAATGTAATCTTCCGTGAATTCATAAACCTAAGGTTATATAATATCCCTCGGCTACGCCCTGTGGTCGAAGTTGCGGCGCTTTGATGGCATCAATTATTCATATGTTGGCAGTATTGTGTTAGTCAAGCGTGTGATATAGAGGGACATCTTTTGAGCTAGTGTTTTGCATAGAGTGACATTTGTTGGTAATATATGACATCATCGTCATCGCTGTGCGGGCCACAACTAGAGCATAATGTCGTTTTTTTTGTCCTGGTAATGCAAAGAGAATGGAATACTCCACATAGCAACCAGTTCTTAAAATATTTGACTATCGCTTAAAGCCTAGCAATTCCCCTTGCATCTACAAGAAAATCAGCAATAACATTAACATCTTGATTAACATGAAGTAGATGGAGAATAAACGTTTGTAAAAATAGTTTGTACAAGAGTAGAGAAAGTCATGTGAGTGTAACACATCAGATTTTTAATTTTGGCATTAGTTGATTATACAGCTGTACGTCATGACTTTATGCTGCCTAGGTGAAAACACAGTTCATGTATCTTGTTATGCAGCTTATCACTTGGCAACCGTTTCTCTACCACATTTGTTTTATATTAATCAGAGAACATGATCGACTCTTACCTTCTGTTTGTTCTCTTCAAAATCTGTGTTACCCTTTCATGTTTTTTTCTCACATTGTTAGGATGATATTTTTGTTTGTTTGGATTGTCGGTCCTGGTCTCTATTCCATTCTAGAGGCCTCCCCAAGATTTTCAATAGGTTTTAACTAGTATCAACCTAGTTGTTACATTGCTCCTTATATGTTATGTATTGTATTACTCTCCCCTTGCTACTGATCGTGCCCCTACCTTGTCCCCCCTCCCATCTTCAGCTTCCCATATTCTGTTATTTCTGCTATGTTTTATTTATATTCCTTTTTTTTTACTTTCTCTACTACGTATAGTAAGTAGGGGAAGTAGTGTATTCCACCCAAAAATTTGATACCGAGATTTCACCGGAAATATATGTTTTGAGATCCCCTGAATCCAAAAAAAGCATTTTTGGAAACATGTCCATGTGTGTCTGTCTGTGAACAGCATAACTCAGAAACGAACAGTCGGATAAACACCAAACTTGGTATTTAGGTTCAGTATCTTCCAAGGATGCGACACGAAGGTTTTCAAGAAAATCCCCCACCCCAGACTACCCTTTACATGGAACATTTTTCGAAAATTTTAATTTTCTCAAAAATGGCTAACGATTTTGATTAAAATATCATATGTTCAAGATATATTTATGACAAATGAAATGTATATCTCGAATTTTCTGGGAATGTCTCCAAAAGTATTCTTCATTGTGAACGACTTTTGCATAACTGGTAAACCATAAGAGATAGACAGAATTTTACTACATAAAAAATGTAGATATCGTTAAAATACGCAATTTATGTCATATACATTTTTTTTTGTTGAGTTAACCATTTTCGAGATATTGCTTGTTATTCCCTTAAATTTTCCAATACTTATACTTTTTCTCAAATTCGTTATTCATTTTTTTTATGTTCTGGACATGCAAAGAGAATGGAATGCGCCACATAGCAACCAGCGTTTAAAAGATTTGAATATCGCTTATAAACTTGCATCTACAAGAAAATTAGCAATAAGATTGACATCTCGATATCTCGATTAACATTAAGCATATGGAGAATAAGCGTTTGTAAAAATAGTTTGTACAAAAGTAGAGAAAGTCATGTGAGTGTAATACATCAGATTTTTCTCTCTGAGCTATCCCTGGGTTGTGCTCTCTGCCGGCTTCTTCCCTTTGCCACACGGGTACTCCTTGACACTGGATGCACCCACCTCAGGTGTCTCATGGTGAGCTCTTATTTTGGGGACACTGGAACTCTGCACTGTTCTCGTCTTCATGTCATGTGTTGAAGGGACTGCTTTCCCTCCTGGACATTGTTGGAAGCAATGGTATGTGTGCGCCCAGTGGCCATCATCGACAGAGTGTGGGCCTCTCTTTGGTGAGGTTAAGCCTATACCATGTAATTAAAAACTTATCAGGTCTACCTCCTCTATGTCTTCCTGCTTGCACAGATGCTTCAGTGACTGTTTCTAAAGTTTTTTTTTTACTCACTATTAAGTATGAAATGTACCCCAGAAACTTTCTTCAAGATTTATCTGATGTTGTATACAGTGTCTTAGACTTATGTTGTTGCTTTTGTGAGAAAGCCTTTGATGGACAGTGACTGCAGTAGAAGCAACAAAGTGAAGAAGGTGGTTGGCTCCTCGTTTGGGACGCCAGTATTTGAAGTTGAATGATGCTGGTTACGGAATTGGCTCACGTATTATTTTTAGCTACTTGTTGAGTTAGCCCCACGTATGTACGCTAACTTGAAGATGATTAGCTGCTGTTACGTAATGTTGCATAATAAATGTTTATGCAAACTTGAAGAGTTGTTATGTGTTAATAGTTGCTTTGAGCGTCGGTTTGAATTTGCCTCGGCTGCGTCAGTCTTAATTTAGAGTCGGGATTCTTATGCAGGGTGTGGTAATGACAATTATTGTAGACATAACAGAATTAAACTTTTAAATTTTTACTTTTATTTTTACTTCTTGCACATTTTTATAAACCACTACACTTTTAAAAGAACTGTGAGAAACTTATACATATTCACTTAGTGTATATCAGTTGTTACTAATCACCCATAGAGAACACATTTTTTCATCTACACACTACCACGTCTTGCCAGGAACTGAATAACCTCAACGGTAAAAACCATAAGCTTTGGTAATGCAAGTCTCTAATTGGCTATTTCTAGTCCAATAGAATTTCTGCATTTAACTTAAAACTTTTCTTTGCTGTTGATTGGCTAATTTTAAAACTGTTGCAGAATTTACATCATCATTGCTCTAATCATGACCAGTACATTTTCAAATTCTAAACACATTATTGCCACAATTACCTCATTATTACACATTGTTAGCAACCTAAAACTTATTATTCTCACAGCTCTTGTGTTATTAGAGTATATAAAGTATTCATATAACATTAATAACATATGTTTACAATAAAAATAAGCATTTGAAATGGCTGTTACATACAATTAAAATAATTATTACATAAATATTGTTTCAAGGCGGGCTGTTATTGAATTTACCTATTTAAATAACAATTGAAATTATTCAGGTATTAAAATACTGCCTCATCTTATGAAACCGGTCCGTTTCCTCATACAAAAAAATCTGATGTGTTACACTCACATGACTTTCTCTACTCTTGTACAATCTATTTTTACACACGCCTATTCTCCATATGCTTTATGTTAATCGAGATATCTAGATGTCAATCTTATTGCTAATTTTCTTGTAGATGCAAGGGGAATATGGTAGCTTTTAAGCGATGGTCAATTATTTTAACGCTGGTTGCTATGCGGCGCATTCCATTCTCTTTGCAAGTCCAGGACATAAAAAAATGAATAACGAATTTGAGAAAAAGTATAAGTATTGGAAAATTTAAGGGAATAACAAGCAATATCTCGAAAACGGTTCACTCAACAAAAGAAATGTATATGACATAAGTTGTGTATTTTAACGAGATTACATTTTTTGTGTAGTAAAATTTTGTCTATCTCTTATGGTTTACCAGTTATGCAAAAGTCGTTCACAATGAATAATACTTTTGGAGACATTCCCAGAAAATTCGAGATATACATTTCATTGCTCATGACATTATCTTAAACATATGATATTTTAATCAAAATCGTTAGAGCCATTTTTGAGAAAATTAAAATTTTCGAAAAATGTTCCATGTAAAGGGTAGTCTGGGGTGGGGGCATTTTCTTGAAAACCTTCGTGTTGCATCTCTGGAAGATACTGAACCTAAATACCAAGTTTGGTGTTTATCCGACTGTTCGTTTTTGAGTTATGCTGTTCACAGACACACAGACACACACACACACACACACACACACACACACACACACACACACACACACACACACACACAGACACACACACGGACATGTTTCCAAAAATGCTTTTTTTGGATTCAGGGGTCTCAAAACATGTATTTCCAGTGAAATCTCGGTATCGAATTTTTGGGTGGAATGCAATACTTCCCCTGCTTGCTATACGTAGTAGAGAAAGTAATAATGGCCTTGTTTTCTCTGAAGTACTTAAAAGTGTGGCTTTTAAGTTTTTCTACTCCAAAGATGTATCTTACTTATTCTCACACATGTCAACACAAACGAGCAATGGAATAATTTTGAGTGTAATGTTGCCCATACTGCAGCAATCAGTTACTTAGAAGAATTTGTTTTTAAACAGATGATGTGTGGAGTGCTGGTGATGGAAAGGCAATATTTAGAGCCAAAAGATTCCATCCCAAGTCAGAGAGACTTTGTTTCATTGTGACGTATAACATCCAGAGTGCTGGCAGAAAATTGCATGTCACTGTGTATGACAGTTTAGTACATACGCTGGAGGTATGTACTTTAACATTTTCATCTAGGCGATAAAATGCTATTTTTAAGACAATGTATGTATGAAAACCCAAAAATCCAGTTTTCTTTTGATTCCTTTGACTTTATAACATAAAATGTATAGCACATACAAAATGTGCTATTTTGTTCACAATAATTTGCCACTTTTTTTATATAGTAATATGAAAAGTTACTTAGATCCTATGTTTATCGTTATCACTCCCAAACTTTGAATTTGAGCTTAGTACAAAAACATAAAGAAATTGCTGTAGAGGAATTTTAATTAGTTTAATTAGTTTAAGAGAAAAACAGTGTTTGTGTGCATATTATTAATTGTTTCAAATTTTTCATTGTGAGTTATGGAAAATAATTAACTTCAGCTGAACTGTTTAATATGTTTTAAATAGTACACAACAATTTTTAAGTCCATAATTCTTGAAACTAAAGAATTATAAAGCTAAAGAATTGTAACGAGCATTTTGAATAGTGAAAAAGCTGAAAAAAATCTTATGTGTTAGATTCACATGACTTTCTCTACCCTCTAGCGCTTAATAGTGGGTATACAAATTCCTACGAAAGTTATTTTTCCTATTTTCATTTTAATTGAGAAAAAACTTTCCGGAAATAATTCCATTATACATTTCGTTATAATAGAGATAAAGGGAATGGAGATACTCAAATGTTTAAGAACTGGATTCTATGTACTGGCTTTAAAATGTCATGCTCTTTGCATGCAATCACAAGAAACAACTGAATATTGTAAGGACTTGAAAAGAAGGCAAAGTATTGAACAATTCAAAACATAAATAATGGATATTTTGGAAACGGCTGATGCCACAAAAAGTTATTTGAAATAAATTATGTTTTTTAAACAGATCTATATTTATTGTGTAGTACGTTTTCATCTCTTGTTTAATGTTATCAGTTTGAAGAAGTATTGATGTTCTTCAATTTGCTTATGAAAATATTATTATTAACGTATATTTGCAAAAGTGTGGCTGTTATGTAATTATTTTAGCTCCACGTTGAGGGACACCAATTTGCAGATAGTTATGATGATGGTAGTTGTTTGGAGGAGTTTGCCCCACAGTTGTAATTTGAAGAAGTTTGTTTGTTGCCAACTTTGAAAAAGTTATTTAGCTGAATACTGGATATGAGATGTGAGAATTCCCGTGTATGTGCGCCACTTACGAAGAAGTATTTAACTTACGTAATGAAGATACACTTTGATGCTGTTTAATGCTTGGGACGCCAAAACTTTATAGTGAAGATGATGCTTGTTTTACGTAATATTATTAAAGTTATTTGCCTCGGCTGCTTTCAGTCGCACTATAGAAACACAAGTTCTTTTAAGGTTGTGATAAGACAGGAATTAAAATACGTCACAGAATTTACTTTTTAATTTCACTTTCTTTTTATTTCTCTTTATACTTGCACATTTATAAACACAACACTTTATAAAAGAAAACTGTGAGCACTTTATATATTCTAGCGGAGAACACAATTTTTATCATCCGTACTCTACTGCATCTTACCCGCAACTTTCACGTCTGCTCTTTACAACTTCTTGCCCACAACTGACTAAATCCAATGGTAAAAATCTTATAGCTTCGGTAATGCCAGTCTGTTATTGGCTAATTCTAGTCCAATAGAATTTAAGTATTCAAACTAAAATCTTTTCTTTACTTTTGATTGGCTAATTCCAAACTGTAAGTGAAATTACGTTATTACTGATCTTTTTATAACCAGTATTTTTTTAAAAAACTCCAGACACATTATTATTGTCACCAAAATTACATTATTACCTCATTATTAACATCCTAAAACATATTATTCTCACAGTTTTTGCACTATTAGAGTATATAAACATTTACATAACATTAATAAATGCATTTACAATAAAAAACAAGTATTTACAATGACTTTACATACAATATAAATAATAATATATACATATTGTTTTTAAAGTGGGCTGTTACTGAATTTAATTATAATAAAATATAATTATCATTATTTAGGCATTAAAATAATACTGCCTCAAGTTACACAAGATTATACAACATTTCTTCTGAATGAAGAGGACTTCACAGGCTATTCCCAGAAAATTTGAGATACACGTTTTATTTGTAATGTAACTATCTTTAATATTTGGTATATTTATCAAAATCAGTACAGCTATGTTTTAGAAAATCAAAATTTTCAAAAAATGTTCCATGTAAAGGGTAGTTTGGGGTTTAGGAATTTTCTAAAAATTTTGAAGGTACTGAATTATACCAGGTTTGGTGTTGACCCAACTTTTCGTTTTTGAGTTACTATTTCCAGTGAAATCCTGGTATAAAATTTTTGGGTGAAGTGCAATACTTTCTCTGCCTACTAGGTATGTGGTAGAGAAAGTAAGAAGGAACTGAAAAAAATGGGGTTTAAAGTTTGACACAGTGCTTTGGAACAGGACCAATTAAGCATTTGTAGCTTTAAAATAGTTCATATTAAATAAAAATTGTTCAGGATAAAAGTGTGAGTTATAAGTATAAAACAAATACAAATTTTTCATCTATTTTGCCAAATTTTATATATACACTACCTTAAAGTGTTGTCCTCTGTAATCTGGGGCTACCATGTTAGCCTTTATTCTCAAGATTGCGGGTTCAAACCTGGCAAAGGGCGATGGATTTTTTCAGGTCATCCTTTGGAAGGGAAATAAAGCTGGTGGTTGCATGTCATAGATTTATGGCACATAAAAGAAACCTCAAGCCTGATAAAGAGGCCTCTGAGCAACATTTCCAGTCTTTCAAGCCCAATATGGAAGGGGACGCTAAGAACCATAGTACGAGGGCTGATCAATAAAGACTGAGACTGATTTTTTTCTGCAGTTTCCTTGATAGTTTTATGTCTCTCCACACATACTTGAAAAGAGCAGGGTTTCATGTATAATGTCCATAAGCGACAGCACTCTCGTAACAGTAGGTTGGTAATAACGCTGTATATTGTTGACCCTACTTGAATTTCGCATACCACAAAATGGAGGTGACACGAGAGGAGCAATACAGCGCAATAAAATTTTATTTTCGTTTAAATCATACAGCCTTGAAACTTTCAAAAAGCTGAAGCAAGCATACGGTGAAGATGCACTACCTCATGCAATGGTGTTTAGGTGGTTCAAGGTCTTCAAAGAAGGGCGAGTCCTCTGTGCTAAGCAAGGTGGGCCTGGTGTTTCGGAATGGAATGATTTACCAGCATGCAGTTCCCCCCCTCACACTACTGTTACAGCAGCTACTACACGTCAGTATTGGCTACACTGAGGAAGCACATTACAAGGAAACGTCCAGAACATCATCGGAATGGGTGGCGACTTCATCACGACAACGCGCGGCCTCACGTCGCAAATCAAGTCCAGGAATTTTTTACTAAATTCAACATTACCTGTGCGCCGCATCCGCCTTAAAGCCCCGGTCTTACCCCCTGTGATTTCTTTTTATTCCCATTACTAAAGGCAAAGCTCCGGGGCATTCGATTTGAGAGCACTGAAGCAGTGCTAAAGAAAAGTGAGGCGATTCTCAAAGACCTGACAAAGAATGGCCTGCACCATGTGTTCGAGGACTGGCAGAGACAGTATAAAAAGTGCATTCAAGTAGGAGGGGACTACTTTGAAAAAGATCATGTCAACATTGAAATGGAGTAATAAATATCTGTGGAAAAAAATCAGTCTCAGTCTTTATTGATCAGCCCTTATAGTTAAAGAGCATTCATAAATAAAAGTAACAGAAATGGCACCGAGTTATTTATTAAGATAATAGCAGAAACATTTATTTATAGGACAACAAAACTTATCCAGCCCTAGTGAAAGATATTTGAAATCTAGTATTGGATATGAGAACTTTATAAATTCATGTGATAGTAATTACCACCATGAGCACCCTTGACACTTAAAGGATCAGGTACAACAGTGTTGCTGTCTGCTTGGACACATCAGTAAGTGAAAAAACTATCAGAGTGGCCAGCCTAACTGGAATTGAACCAGGGACCTCTCGAATGCGAGCCTCACATGTTACTGTGATCTTGCTCAGTTTTTTTAAGCATTAGTTAACAAATTAATTGAATTTGAAATGCTGATGGCAACTTTGATTACTTACAGCTAATTGTTTGTAACCATACATTCTGAGGCAGTATTTTTAACACTTAAATAATTTCAGTCTAATTATATAATATATAAATTCAATAACAGCCCGCCTTAAAGCAATATGTGTATAAATAAAAATATAAAAAGTGTACGTAACAGTCATTGTATTATGTACATGTTTAATAATGTTAGGTAAAAGTATTACGTAATTTAATAATGTAGGATGAGGCAGTATTTTAATGCCTAAATGATATTTAATTGTATTTTTTATTAAATAATTCAATAACAGCCCACCTAGAAAACAATATGTATATAGTTATTATTTATATTGTATGTAAAGTCATTGTAAATACTTATTTTTATTGTAAACGTATTTATTAGTGATATGTAAATGTTTATATACTCTAATAGTGTAAAAACTGTGAGAATAATGTGTTTTAGAATGTTAATAATGAGACAATAATATAATTTTTGTGACAATAATGTGTCTGGAGTTTTAAAAAAAATACTAGTCATAAAAAGATCAGTAATAACGTAATTTTGCTTACAGTTTGGAATTAACCAATCAAAAGTAAAGAAAGATTTTTAGTTTGAATACGTAAATTCTATTGGACTAGATTTAGCCAATAAGAGAATGGCATTACCGACGCTAAAGGTTTAAAAACTCAACTCAACCATTGAATCTAGTCAGTCTCGGGCAAGATGTAGTACAGAGTAAATGTGAAAGTCTCGGGCAAGATATTAGACAGAGCAGACGTGAAAGTCGCGGACAAAAAAATGTTGTAAAATATAAATAATTAAATTTGTGTTCTGCTCCAAAAATGTATTAAGTGCTCACAGTTTTATTTCATAAAGTGTTGTGTACATAAAATGTGCATATATATATATATATATAAAGGGAAATAAAAAAGAAGTAAAAATTAAAAAGTAAATTATGTGGCGTCTTATAATTTGAGTCTTATCACAACCCTACAAGAACTCGTGTTTCTATAGTGCGACTGAAAACAGCCGAGGCAAATAACTTTAATAATATTACGTAAAAACAAGCATCTCTTCACTATAAAGTTTGGCATCCTAAAAATCAAACAACATCAAAGTGTATAAATATTACATAACCTTAATAATATTTACGTAATCAAAAACCTACCGCAAATTGGAGTACAACTGTGGGGCAAACTCCTCCAAATAATTACTATTCTACTATCTACAAATTGAAGAACAATACTTCTTCAAGGAGCTGTGAGAATATAGGTCAAAAGTTGCTAACAATGAGGTAACCTTAAGGCAATAATGAATTGGAAAGCTTAATAATACTACTAGTAATTCTTGGAGCAACAATAACGTAATTTTTTAGACAGTTTATAAATAGCCAATCAACAACCAGAAAAAAGCTTAAGTTAAATGAAGGTACTCTATTGGAATAGGATTAGCCAATCAAGAGACTTGAAATAGATGAAATTTGCAAATTCAGGCGGTAGAAATCAGTTCAGTTGCTTGTAGACAGCGTTCCTAACTGAATGCGAGATGTGTCCTCAAGAAGTTTAATATGTATCCAGTGTGAGACAAAAATTCATTACGGCAAGGATATTATAAAGTTTACATGTTTAAAAAGTGCAAGTAATTAATAAATAATCTCACAGCTCTCTATATATCAGTGAAGTGTTATTTAATCGTGTCAAGGATTAACAAAAAGGAGTGAAGTAAAAATTATAATTTGTGTAAGCCTACATTCTTCAGCCGCATCACACTTGTTAGGAGATACATGTTTCTACAAATTAATACTGACGCAGCTGAGGCAAACCTAAATATATAATATTAAAGAAACATTAAAATACAAAGTTGAAAGTAAAGTTGGAGCAAAGGCCACTGGAACTTTGTACCATACGTGGTCTAACAAAAAATTAACCTCCTTCAATTCTCACCTGTGTCCCTCAATATAACAAAGTATGTTGTTTGATTCCTTGGCAGAAAGTGGGAGATTCATGGCAAGATGAAAGGATTGAAGTCAATCTGGATCTAGTGTTGTCAGATTGGAGAAAAAATCCCTTGCGCATAGAGCTTTCTACTACAAATGGGAAAGGTGCAGTATATATTGCTGGCATTCATGAATGCAGTCCTCAAGGTAATTCTGTAATCCACTGGTGGGTATCATACTTCTTGACTAATTTTGAAGATTTAGAAGCTAGTAACAGTGATGTGTCATAATTTAAAATAAAGAGAGTTGAGGGTTGTTACACTACATCACTATAATATTCTTACTTGAACGCGTTTCGGGAGACGGTTTGTGCCCATCGTCAGCATCCCATCTCATCTTATGAGGACATGCTGATGATGGGAACAAACCGTCTCCCGAAACGCGTTCCAGTAAGAATATTATAGTGATGTAGTGTAACAACCCTCAACTCTCTTTATTTTAAATCATACTTCTTAGTTATAACTCTGAAAGTTTATATGCTATTTATGACTGTCAAGTTAATTGATTTCTTCAGTCTGGATACTTAAAAAATCTGATGTACCTATTACATTCACAAGGTTTTCTATACCCAGTATTGCTTATTACTTTCTCTACTTATATGTATTTGTATTTATTGTGCTAAGAATTTTAAAATTTGATTGTCTACTGCACTTTGACCCTGGCCACTCATTCAGTAGACAATCACTACACTTTAACCATCACACATTCACTATAGTTTTCCATTCAAAGTAAGATACGCTACCTCTTACTTTTCTATATCCACTGTCCAAAGCCATTTATTTTTTACTTTACACAAAAACTGTCCAATGCTTCTAGCGTCCTTCATCATTTCGATCATAAGTGTATTTCTATCCCCTTTCAACCACTTCTTATTAAAAAATTCTTTTCTCCAATTTTCTGTTCCTTGGCACTTAAATACTATGTGTTCAATGTCTTCATTACCACCACATATCGGACATTGGTTCTGAGGAATACCCTGTCTTAACCCTCTTAGCCTCCATACTTCCAGTTCTTATCCATGCAATAGATTCTCTCTCTTCTTTATTTACTATGTCTATATATTTTTCCCTACCACATGTATTTTTCATTGGCCTATAACAAACTAATGAGCTCTTTTCGGCAATCTCACGGAACATGATTTGTATTTATATATCTTCCAGTCTTTTCTTCGCCTTTTTCCAAAAATCTTTCACGTTATTTTCTCTCCTTCTCCAAATGTCTCCTAACCCATTTTTCTCCAAAATGTTCCATAAATTACTTACCCATCCATCATTCATTAAGCTATTCTCTTGGTATTCTATACATTGTCTTAACACATTACCTGTTCCTAGATTTAAAGTTCTGAACCAAAATTTCAAAGCTCTTTCCATTATCTTCCCCTTAGTTGCGATCCTGCCCATCTGTAATTGTGCTACCTGTCTTACAACTGCCTTTGGTAACCCTAGTATTTCTCTACAAAACATCCTATGCACCTCCATCTATACTTTCCCATCCTTTATCTAATCCCCATATTTCTATACCATACATTATTTTTGCCTCCACAACCATCTCATAAACTTTTTCCAGCCATTTAACATTTATATTAAGTACTCTATATTTGCAGCTCCTTCTCTACTTACCTATAGCAAGTAGAAAAAGTAGTATCCCACATAAAAATATGATATCGAGATTTCTCCTGAAATGCACATTTTGAGACTATCTGAACAGAAACATTCTTAGATAGATAGATAGATAGATAGTGAAGTGTGATATTTGTTAGTCCCACGTTTGTGCGCCAATTTGAAGTAGATTATATGTTGGTAGTTGGAAGATGCTTCATGTTTATATGCACCACGTATGGGAGCCAATTTGTCGCGGTCACTTCGTGTTATCTTATTTCTGAGCGCCTGTTATTGTTTTACTACTTTGAATGTTGGGTTCATTGTCCTCCGGCTAGCTATTGTTTCTCGGTCGAGCACATCTCTTGAACAGGGTGTGTAAACGGAAAGGAGTTGTTACTCAAAGACAACACTGATAAAAGAATTTGTTTTTTTACACTTTTATTACCGTCACAATTAATTAAGTTCACATATTGACTCCTGATACACGCCAGACTGAAACTGTTATATTTTCTGTTACTATAATAACTTATTTACTGCACATTATTAATTCGCGTACTTCAACTTTTTTTGTAACTAACTTTACGACACGAGAGATTTTGTAGAACTGTGCTACGTATAACCCGCGAACGATTCTGATGAACTGTGCTACGTATAACCTTTGTATGATTCTATTGGACTGAGCGACGTTTACCTCGTGAATTATTCTGTCAAACTGGACGATACTTTCCTCTGGCTTTAGCTTTTTATACTCCCTCACCCCAGTATGCCTAAAGATTATAACCGAGCTGCTATTGGTTAATAAAATGCGCCAACATTAGCGTCTATTTTTATATCCAATCAAAATTACGAACACATATGCTCTAGGGAAAATATTCCCTCCATTCTACAGAAACGCGCGCTACTCTGACGTCATTTGCTTGTCTCTTCTAATTAATAAACAACTCATCACCTCGCTCATTGTTGCCCGCTCTTATTATCAGTTTCAGTGAGGCGTGTAAACTTATTTCCTAACAATGCTTATAATTAACAAACATCTCAAATCAATGTCATACAATAATGCTTATTTACACTACAATCACTCTGGCATTTACATTGTTGCGATACAAATTACTGCCACAATAGTTTATTCACTGATTGGAAATTTGTTACAATCTCATGGCTTCGTCAAGTACAGTAGATTAATCTATTTCTACAAATAATTACATCACAAATATAAACAATTCAGTAGGTTACTATATACATAAAAAGATAGTTAAACATTGCTTCAAGGATCTTATTTACATTGTGTGTCTATACCTTGTAGCTAAAGAACTCAAAAAAGTCTTGTATATTATAAAAGCAGTTATCAATTAAAAACCTCTTAACCTGCTTTCTGAACCTAGGTGGATGTTTGTCATTAATTTTTGTTGTAATTAAATTATACATCAGGATTCCTGTATGTAATATAGAGTTAACCTTTTTTGTCGTTCTGGTGGCTTATAAGTGAGTGTTATTCCTGCTTCTAGTGGAATGCCCATGTATGGTGCTGTTTGAGTAGAAGTAATGAATGTTGTTATTTATAAAGCAAACTGTTTCTAAGATGTACAAACAGGGCAGGGTGAGTATATTGTTTTGTTTGAAATGTGTTCTACAGTGTTCAGTTCTCTTTAAATGAAACATGTTTCTAATTATTTTCTTTTGTGTTATGAATAGTTTATTTACATTAGTAGAATTTCCCCATAAGATTATGCCATAGGCAAGCACTGACTGCACATATGAGAAATATATAACTTTTATTGTATGAGGATTACAGATATGTTTTAGCACTGAGATGATGTAGTGTGCTCTATTAATTTTTGATGTAATGCACTGTATGTGTGGTTTCCAGTTCAAGAATTTATCAATAGTTACTCCTAAGAATTTTATGTCCGATACGTGTTGAATTATTTTACTGTTATAGGTAATAACAGGTTCAGTATTTACATTTCCTCTATTGGATACAGCAAAGCTCATGCGAAGAGATCTATTGCTGTTTAATGTAAGTTTGTTTATGGATAGCCATTGCCCCAAATTTATCATAACATTATCGGCCTGCTGTTGCAATTCTGTGCAATTATCTCCCCTCAGTATACAGCTGGTATCATCAGCATACATGATAGTTTCTCCATGAGGTATAGTAAGTGGTAAATCGTTTATGTACACTAAAAACAGAAGAGGTCCAAGAGTAGAGCCCTTGAGTTATGCTGTATGTGTGAACAGCATAACTCAAAAATGAAAATTCAATTAAATACCAAACTTGGCGTTTAAGCTCAGTATCTTCCAGGGATGTTGCAGCAGGATTTTCAAGAAAATTTGAAACAACATGGAAAATGTTTTTTTTCTCAAAAACGAGTTTATAGATTTTGTTCAAAAAAGCTTATTTTTTAAGATAGTTGTATGACAAAATGTATAACCTGAATTTTTTAGGAATAGCCAGAATGACTTATGTAAAATTGGTTAACTGTAAGAGATAGACAAAATTTTACTACCAGGAAATGTACATCTTATTAAAACACAATATATGTTAAATTTTTGTGGCATTCCCCATTTTATTATTGGTATGAATTTTCAAGTACTTCACTTTTTACTTTCTCTACTACATATAGTAAGTAGGGGAAGTATTGTATTCCACCCAAAAATTCGATACCGAGATTTCACCGGAAATACATGTTTTGAGACCCCCTGAATCCAAAAAAAGCATTTTTGGAAACATGTCCGTGTGTGTGTGTGTGTGTGTGTGTGTGTGTGTGTGTGTGTGTGTGTGTGTCTGTCTGTCTGTGAACAGCATAACTCAGAAACAAACACTCGGATAAACACCAAACTTGGTATTTAGGTTCAGTATCTTCCAAGGATGTGACACGAAGGTTTTCAAGAAAATCCCCCACACCAGAGTACCCTTTACATGGAAGATTTTTCGAAAATTTTAATTTTCTCAAAAATGGCTCTAACGAATTTGATTAAAATATTATGTGTTTAAGATATTTTTATGAACAAATAAAATGTATATCTTGAATTTCCTGGGAATGTCTCCAAAAGTATTCTTTATTGTGAACGACTTTTGCATAATGGTAAACCATAAGAGATAGACAAAATTTTACTACACAAAAAATGTAGAGCACGTTAAAATACACAATTTATGTGATATACATTTTTTTTGTTGAGTGAACCATTTTCGAGATATTACTTGTTATTCCCTTAAATTTTTCAATACTTATTTTCTCAAATGGGAATTCGTTATTCATTTTTTTGTCTTGGATATGCAAAGAGTATTAATTAATCTGTGGCAAAGGGAATGGTGCTGCACCTAGCAACCAGCTATTAAGAGATATGTATGTGCTTAAAGGCTACTGTATTTCTATATTGCCCTTGTAAATATATATTCCCCTTACATCTGCAAGAAAATTAGCAATAAGATAAGAGTCTGCAAATGTTTATCTCGATTAACATGAAGCATATGGAGAATAAGCGTTTGTAAAAATAATTTGTACAAGAGTAGAGAAAGTCATGTGAGTGTAACACATCAGATTTTTTCAATTACTAAGTTACTGTTTGTTTTCTTCTCGTGGCCATACAAAGAGACTGTTATCTCCAAGTCAGCAGCAGATGTTTATCTCGATTAACATAAAGCAGGTAGAAGAATAAGCTTTTGTAAGAACAGTGGGTAGAGAAAGTCATGTGAATGAAACACATTAGACATTTTTCATATCTGAGAACTTTTCTTACCAAAGGCTTATTTTTCTATCTACTTCATGTTAATCCAAATAAATATTTGCAGAAATATTTTGTTACACACTTCATTGTAGGTACAAGGGGATAGTGGAAACAAAATCAAGTCAGATATCTAAAATGAGTCACTATATGCTATACTTGAAATTCCATACTCTTTTCTTGATATCACAAAGAAACAGCTGAAAAGCAACAGGACTTTTAAAATTGACAAAATTGTTGGAAAATTCAAACCAATAACAATAGATATTTCAGAAACAGTTGATGCTACAAAAAACTTATTTGAAATAAACTGTGTGCTTTAAAGAGCTCTACATTTTTACTTTCTCTACTACGTATAGTAAGTAGGGGAAGTATTGTGTGTCTGTGTGTGTGTCTGTGAACAGCATAACTCAGAAACGAACAGTCGGATAAACACCAAACTTGGTATTTAGGTTCAGTATCTTTCAGAGATGTGACACAAATGTTTTCAAGAAAATCCCCCCACCCCAGACTACCCTTTACATGGAATATTTTTCGAAAATTTTAATTTTCTCAAAAATGGCTCTAACGATTTTGATTAAAATATCATATGTTTAAGATATTGTCATGAGAAATGAAATGTATATCTCGAATTTTCTGGGAATGTCTCCAAAAGTATTCTTCATTGTGAACGACTTTTGCATAACTGGTAAACCATAAGAGATAGACAAAAGTTTTCTACACAAAAAATGTAGATCGCGTTAAAATACACAATTTATGTCATATACATTTTTTTTGTTGAGTGAACCGTTTTCGAGATATTGCTTGTTATTCCCTTAAATTTTCCAATACTTATACTTTTTCTCAAATTCGTTATTCATTTTTTTTATGTCCTGGACATACAAAGAGAATGGAATGCACCACATAGCAACCAGCGCTTAAAATATTTGATTATCGCTTAAAACCTACCATATTCCCCTTGCATCTACAAGAAAATTAGCAATAAGATTAACATCTCGATTAACATGAAGCATATGGAGAATAAGCGTTTGTAAAAATAGTTTTTACAAGAGTAGAGAAAGTCATGTGAGTGTAACACATATTTTTTTTTCACTTATAATGTAGCATGAACGCTTGCAAGCAGACCTTTGTACAAAAATCTGTTGTTTTAGATCCACATGACTTTCTCTACTCTTCTACAAACTATTTTTACAAAAGCTCATTGTTCTGTCTACCTTTTGCTAATATAGATAGAAGTTCAATATATAACTACATATTTCATTGCGTGTATAAGAAGAATACAGTAGTCTAAAGCACTTTTTAAAAAAGCATTGCCTTGAAATTCCATGCCTGGTATTTCCAATTTGGGTATTTGACTGACTTTTCATTTTTGAGTTGTGCTGTTCACAGATACATAAACATTCTGGGAACCTCATAACATGTATTTCTGGTGAAATGTTTATATAGAGTTTTTAGGAATTCAATTATTTCTCTTGCTATAGATGCTGTAGCAAGTAAAAATGCCCCAAATAAGTACTGTGTAATTATAAAATAATTCTGATATCTTGCAGGTGATATGAGGATACAAGAAGTGCTTCGCCCATACTATAGTAAAACACAGCCAAACTGCAATTTGGTCCGCTATCATCAAAGTGTTGCACTTGGAGATGTTCAAAAGAAGAAAGGTCAGTAGCAGTGGGGGTAGTACTAGTAGTAGTATAGAAGTAGCAGTCAAAGTAATTGTATAAGGACTATAATAATAAACCACAGAACTTTGGGTTAAAACCTTTTCTTTACCTGAGTTCCTAGTTGCAGATAAACATGTTCTTAATGTTTTCCATCACTAATTAAACTTGAAACCGTTAATTTATATCACCCAAAACAGCCTCTTTCAATGTTAATGCCTATTTTAGTTTTAAAATCCTAAAAGGTACCAATTTCTTTAATGTAACATAAAATTCTTGTATTTTCAAAAGATTAGAATTACTTACAAGAATCGAAGGTGGGAGACTGTGAAGAAGTTGTTTTCTTCACGTTATATTTTTACATAAACTTGAAGATGATATTTTGCTCCATGCTTGGGAAGCCAACTTGAAGAAGGTGATTTGTTTACATATATATTTTTTTTAAAATTTAAATTTTTAGTAGTTGCTTTATGGAGTCTGCAACACGCTTTGGGTGGCGGTTTGAATTTCTTGATTACGCAATATTTACTGTTATTGCGCAATATGCTGCTACATACGAGAAGCTGATTTTAATGATGTAATTTTGTTGTTGCACTCCAAGTTTTACACTATAATATTTAACTTTGTTATATATTATTTGATTTGAATTTTGCCTTGGCTGCATCAGTCTTGTTTGTACACTTTTTAAGAACTGTGAGAATCTTTAATACTTTCACTTATTGCGTATACATATTCTTATGATTCACACATAGAGAACACATCTTACATCTGTTCACTATCAAGGCTTGCCAGCAACTGAGTGACTTTCAACGGTAAAAACCGTAAGCTTCAGTGTTTCAAGCCTCTGATTGGCTAATTCTAGTCCAATAGAATATCTGCATTTTACTTAAAACTTCTCCTTGCTATTGATTGGCTAATTTTAAACTGTTACTGAATTTACCTTATCGTCACTCTAATCATGACTAGTAATTTTCAAACACTCTAACTCATTATTGCTACAAGGTTACCTCATTATTACCTCATTGTTAGCAAGTTAAAATTTATTATTCTCACAGCTCTTGCTTTATTAAAGTATATAATGTATTCACATAACATTATTAAAACATGTTTACAATAAAAATAAGCATATGCAATGATTGTTACATACATTTTAAGTAATTATTACATACATATTGTTTCAAGGTGGGCTGTTATTGAATTTACTTATTATAAAATAAAATTGAAATTATTCAGGTATTAAAATACTGCCTCAACTGAAGGCGATATTTGAAAAAAGAAAAATCTGTAGCTCATAGAATTCTGGCCAATTGCCTGTTTCCACAAAGAAAGATATTCGTAGGCCTTGAATTGACCTAAGATGAAAAACACATACATAAGGAAAGAGTTAAAGCTGCCTAGCCATTGTGGTAAAAAACCTCACCTTTCTTCTTGATTATACACAGACTCTCATTGTAGGAGAGTGAGACCATTGTCGAATTTTTGTTGTCCACCTGCCAAACTAAACTACTGTCCATTCCAAACCAGAGTGCCTTTCACTGAAAACAAACTCTTTGTATTATCCGCGCGAAAGTAGTTCGCAATCCCCGCCCATAATGGCTGCTTGTTCCCCTCCCACGTGCTTGTTGAACACTATTTAATCTATAAAAAGGCGCCCTGATTCAAAATGCAACCTGAGGTAACAATAGATTTTATAAGTATGCGGCAATGAACATTTTACTTACATTAATCACAATCCTCGGGCAAAAGTGCAACACCCAAATCCGAATCCCCCGAAGATAATTCAGCTGCCATATCGGAATCAGAACTACTCTCCAAAATAATGGCAAGCTTATCCACAATTCCACAGCACTGTCGCACTTAAAATAAGTTCCCACATTTTATCCTCTTCTATGTTGCATTATGTCTGTTTATATTCCCTGCTCGATTTTGTTACACTTCTCACTGAAACACCTGTAAAATCCAATATTAGTTTTGTAATATGCAATAATGCAAGTGTCGGGCATTTTTGTAATAGTGAGTTGAATATATGAAGTATTGTTTGCACAGATTGTTTGTTTTTAGCCACTTTTTAACTGTTTCCCGCTTCTGTATTTGAACAGTTTATTCGCAGTACACAGTACTGGACAGTACTGGAATGGACAGTAGGTTCAGTATTTTCCAGAGATGTGACACGAAGGTTTTCAAGAAAATCCCCCCACCCCAGATTACCCTTTACATGGAACATTTTTTGAAAATTTTAATTTTCTCAAAAACGACTATCAATTTTGATTAAAATATCACATGTTTAAGATATTTTTATGACAAATGAAATGTATATCTCGAATTTTTGGGAATGTCTCCAAAAGCATTCTTCATTGTGAACGACTTTTGCATAACTGGTAAACCATAAGAGATAGACAAAATTTTACTGCACAAAAAATGTGGATCGCATTAAAATACACAATTTATGTCATATACATTTTTTTTGTTGAGTGAACTATTTTCGAGATATTGCTTCTTATTCCATTAAATTTTCCAATACTTATACTTTTTCTCAAATTCGTTATTCATTTTTTTTATGTCCTAGACATGCAAAGAGAATGGAATGTGCCACATAGCAACCAGCGCTTAAAAGGTTTGACTATCGCTTAAAGCCTACCATATTCCCCTTGCATCTACAAGGAAATTAGCAATAAGATTAACATCTCGATTAACATAAAGCATATGGAGAATAAGCGTTTGTAAAAATAGTTTGTACAAGAGTAGAGAAAGTCATGTGAATGTAATACATCAGATTTTTTTTGTAATTAAGTGCACCATTTTCAAGAAAACAAAATGCTTTTATCCAAAAGAATTATCATCACCTTTGCTGGATTACTGTTGATTAATGGTTCTTAATGTATGACTATATTCATAGAAAATTGAATAAATGGCAACGTTTTCCTTTGGTATATTTCATTAGAATGAATGATTTTTGTGTAAATTAAATTTAAAAACTCCACAATTTGCTTCCTCAGTTCTGTTAGAACTGGCAACATTGAATCAGTTTCATTTACTTTCATCCAATATCAGTGTAGATTGCGGGGAATGTTGGCTTAATTGCATGCAATTGTTTTTAAGTCAAAACCACAAGTTAAAATCACAGCAGTTAAAGGAGAAATGGATAAAAAAAACAACCAAAGGACAAAAAATCTTGTTACAGAACAACATACACTATGCCGCGATTTTCAACATCTGAATATCTGGAATGATCTTAATTTATGCAGAAACGCAGTGCAATTCTCAATCTGCTCAATGGGTCTATGCTGAAAAATTTCCTAACAGGATCGTGCTAAGTGCAGACACATTTGTTGCCATTTGCCAGCGGGTCCGTGATACAGATAGTGTAATTCCAATATGTTGTAATTAAGAGCATATGGTAATATTGCTGTCAGCTTCTCCCTGTCCTACATCACCATATGCTGCCAACCTACATACTTTAAAAAATTGCTAAAAATACACGAGTAGCGGTGTTGCAAAATATGAGTGTTGTTGGCAGTAGATAATCCATACTGCCGAGAGGGAGAAGGCAGCGAGAAATGTCATTACTGTTCAAAATGGTCAACTGGGATGAGTTTACGATTGTGCAGTTTCTTTAACCAACCCGATGGAAAAACAGCCTTTTTTAAGGCTAACATTTGCATCATAAAAGAGCAAGTAGATCTGTTCGGACTGACAATTATTCTTAAAGTCGCAATTATTGTTTCTTTACTATTGTCACTATTATGTATTATTTGCTTTCGTTTACCTCCACATTTTAATTGACTGCTTAATCACATGAAGATCTGGTTGGATTATTCTTAAAGTTACGATTACTATTTACTTTAATTATGACTTTTAGTGCCATATTGCAAATTTCACTAACTCAAGTTTTTCTTGTGCTCATAAGCTTATTGTTAAATCATATTGGATAACCATTGGCAAAATTGCTTCTAAAAGCTTCTGCATCATGTTATAGTGATTCTTTTTTTAGTGCTGGCATGAAGCACATTAGTCCCATTTTAAAATGGGTATATTCAAAATTAAATAAAAGTGTACACTAGCCGGTTGGACAAAACTATAAACAATTGCACATAAATTTCCTTTAAGTATATTGAGTGGAGTGTAAATTCACATTATAAATTATGCTTAAACGTTTAGGAATTGTTAGTACCACATTGTCCAATTCAACACAGAATAATGGTGATAATAACGTAAGAGGTGTTTCATATAAGAGTGCCATAACTTTTGGGATGCTTATTTTAATTTCAAGTAAAACATTGCATTGTTACATAAATATCACTGCAGTATGGCATTGCATAATAATTAAAATGTACCTTTTAAATTACATACATAGGTATTATATGTATTCAAACCTTAAAACTGTTTAATATCAGTAACAATTCCACATGGGTTTGTTACCTTACCATGGAATGAGCCTCTCAGATAGAATAGGCCAGATATTCAGGCCTTTAAGCATATCAAATAAAATATTTGTAATTATGTTGGAATGTAATATTCGAGGTAATGTTTACATATGGTGCAGTGAACAAAAACCTGACCTTTTCCCAGAATTTTTGTGCTGTCTTGTGCGCCAGCGACAAATCATCTGAATTCCATACATGGCCAATATTACTTAAATGGTTTTATAGAGGGCTGGAATAGTTCAAGGTGCAACCAGTAGATGCAGACTTCTCAACCAACAAGTTGCACCACGTTGCCAAATATTCCTGCTTCTAAACGTGATTATCTAGTTAACGGTGCATTTAATTACAAAAAAGTGTTGGAGGCTTTTATTCATATATACACTATGTGATCAAAAGTATCTGGACACCCCCACAAACATACGTTTTCCATCTTAGGTGCCTTGTGCTGCCACCTACTGCCTGGTACTCATCTGTGAGCTCAGTAGTCATTAGACATCTTGAAACAGTGGAATGGGACGCTCCCTGGAACTCACGAACTTTGAACGTGGTCAGGTGATTGGGTGTCACTTGTGTAGAAGTCTGTATGCAAGATTTCCACACTCCTAAACATCCCTAGGTCCACTGTTTCTGATGTGATAGTAAAGTGGAAACATGAAGGGAAATGTACAGCACAAAAGCATACAGACCGACCTCATCTGTTGACTGACAGAGACCGCTGACATTTGAAGAGGGTCGTAAAGAGTATTGGGCAGACATCTATTCAGACCATCACACAGGAATTCCAAACTGCATCAGGATCCACTCCAAGTACTAGGACAGTTAGGCGAGAAGTGAGAAACTTTGGATTCCTTGGTCGAGCGGCTGCTCTAAGCCACACATCACGCAGGAAAATGCCAAAGGATGCCTCGCTTGGTGTAAGGAGTGTCACGATTGAACAGTGGCAAAACGTTGTGTGGAGTGACGAATCATGGTACACAATGTGGCGATCCGATGGCAGGGTGTAGGTATGGCGAATGCCCGGTGAACGTCATCTGCCAGCGTGTGTAGTGCCAACAGTGAACAGCAGGTGGTGATGTTATGGTGTGGTAGTGTTTTTCCTGGAGGGGACTTGCACCCCTTGTTGTTTTGCATGGAATGATCAGACCTACTGATATTTTAAGCACTTTCTTGCTTCCCACTGTTGAAGAGCATTTCGGGGATGGCGATTGCATCTTTCAGCACCTGTCCATACTGCATGGACTGTGGCGGAGTGGTTACACGACAATAACATCCCTGTAATGGACTGGCCTGCACAGAGTCCTGACTTGAAACCTATAGAACACTTTTGGGATGTTTTGGAACGCGACTTCGTGCCAGGCATCACCGACCTACATTGATACCTCTCCTCAATTCCGCACTCTGTGAAGAATGGGCTGCCATTCCCCAAGAAACCTTGCAGCACCTGATTGAAAGTATGCCTGCGAGAGTGAACGCTGTCATCAAGGCTAAGGGTGGGCCAACACCATATTGACTTCCAGCATTATCGATGGAGGGCACCACGAACTTGTACGTTGTTTTGAGCCAGGTGTCTGGATACTTTTGATCATGTAGTGTATCTACTCTCCCACCTCCCCCAGTCTGCAGGACTATTTCACTTTCCACCCTGAATAGACGCACATACAAAGGAGTATGTTCTAGCAGAAGAAGATACTAGAACTGCCAAAAGGAATCCTTGAGAGTGGGGAAGCAGCACATAATGGGCCATTGTTCTGCATGGGGATGGCCACACCCAACGACTGGGTCAGAATGCACTCGCTGACGGATCGCTGGTAGCTTTATGCACACGGTCACACTGTTGGCTTCTTTTTCTTTCAATTAAGTGTCAGAACATGACTTTACTGCTATACCTCACACCTCTTCAGATCAAAAGTATCTAAAGCTAAAAAAAGTAATGCTACCTATATACCACTTAAAGTGTTGACGTGGTGTGTGTTTCAGATTGCAGAGATACCTGCGCATGGACCTGCAAGGATTATGTTCCTTCACTTCCACACTGTAACTACACTGTAATCTGTAAATCTTCAAATGTTTCTGGTAGTAGTTGTTTCTGCAGTCCTGGTTACAAAGGAGCTGACTGTAGTGAGGAAATATGTAAGTAAGGGGCTGAATTAAACTTGGTTAAATGCTAATAATATTTAATTGGCTATTACAAAAGTTATTATCTACCTACACCATAGAAACCAGGCACAAATTAAATATAATATTTGCTGTTTCTTACCTATAATAAGTAGAGGAAGTACAGGGTGATTTTAAATGATGGACCCATTTTATAAAATTTGTATTTATTAAAGTAAAAATCCAACATCATCTTTATACCAATAAACAGAGGATTTTTCAAAGTTTTGTTTAATACATTATAAATGTTCAATGTGTCCACCGTTTGCTGCACGGCAAACATCTACACAATAGCCAAACTCGTCCCACACACAAGCAAGTGTATCTTCTGTTAATGAGTGCACGGCAGCAGTGATATGGTTCCGTCCAGAGTTGTAGGTAGAGGCGGGACGTAAACAGCTTCCTTAACATAATCCCATAAGAAATAGTCACATGGGGTGAGATCACGAGATCTGGTCAGAAGTAGAGCCAGGTCTTCATTTACCCTGGGACCTATCCAGCGCCGAGGAAGGGATTCATTCAAAAAGCCTCATACATCGCTGTGCCAATGGGGCGGAGCTCCATCCTGTTGAAAAATGAGGTCCTGTGAATCTTCCATAATTTGAGGGAACAGCCATTGTTCCAACATGTCCAGGTACGTTATTCTAGTTACAGTTTTTTCCGCAAAGAAAAATGGTCCATAAACCTTTGTAAGGGATAAGGCACAGAACACGTTTGCCTTCGGTGAGTCTCTTTTGTGTTGCAATGTTGAATGTGGATTTTGCAGACCCCATATGCGAACATTGTGTCTGTTGACTTTTCCACTAAGGTGGAAAGTCGTTTCGTCGCTAAAAATGATACGCTGTAGAAACACGTTATCCTCCATCATTCCTAGCACATAACCACAAAATTCGAGACGCTTCTCTTTGTCTTTAGGTTTAAGAGCCTACACAAGTTGTAATCGGTAGGGCTTGTACAGCAAACACTGTCTCAGAACTTTCCATACATTTGGTTGGGGTATTCCAAGTTCTCTACTAGCTCTATGGGTAGACTTATGTGGACTGTGAACAAAACTGTCTTCAATCCGTCTGACATCCTCCTCTGACACATGCGGCCGGCCTGTGCTTTTTCCTTTACACACACTTCCAGTCTGTTTAAATTGCATAAACCAACGGCTAATGCTTTTTCTAGTTGGTGGTTCAATACCCAATTTGCTACGAAATATCCGCTGCGCTACAATTTGCGATGAAATGCCCGTTGCGCTACAATTTGTGACTCACTTTTTGTGAACTCAATAACGCAAAAATACTTGTGCTCCACAGTAGCCATCTCAGTATGTACTGACAGTGAAACGCAATGCGCAAACACTCTACCGGCCGCTTCTAAAACCATCACCAAAACTTTGAAACTTCCTCTTTTCATTGTTATACAGATTGTTCATGTTGGACTTGTGCTTTAATAAATACGAATTTTATAAAATGGGTCCATCATTTAAAATCACCCTGTATTGCATTCCACCCAAAATCTTGATACTGAGATTACACTGGAAACATGTGTTTTGAAACTCCTTGCATTAAAAAAAAAGAAGTCTGGTCATTCATATAATTTTCTCTGCCCTCTATTGTTTATTAGTGGGTATACAAGTTACTCATACAAAAATTTATTTTTCTGTATATGTCATTTTAATCAAGATGAGCATTTGCAGAAATAGCTATACAACACATTTTTTTAGAGTACAAAGGGAACAGTGATAGCCAATTGTTCAAAACTGGATGCTATATGCTGGTCTTAAAATTCCATACTGTTTCCTGCAATTGCGAGAAGCAACTGAAAATTAACTGGACTTTAAAAAATGACAAATTATTGAACAAATTGAACCATTAATAATGGATGCCTTGGAAAAGGCAGATACCACAATAAAAGTTATTAGAAATAAATTCTGTGTTTTTAAGATAACTACATTTTTTTGTGTAGTGCATTTTCGTCTGTTGCTTAACATTTAACAGTTATACAAGATTATACAAAATTCCTTCCAAATGAAGAGGACATTACAGGCTATTCCCAGAAAATTTAAGATGTGCATTTTATTTGCCATGTAAATATCTTTAATATATGGTATTTTAGTCAAAATTATTGAGCCATTTTTTAGAAAATCAAAAATTTCAAAAAGTGTTCCATGTAAAGGATAGTTTGGGGTGGGGAGGGATTTTCTTGAAAATCTTTGTGTCACATCTTTGGAACATATGAATCTAAATACCAAGTTTGGTATTTATTCAACTTTTCCAGTTTGAGTTTGAAGAAGTTATTTGCCCCACGTTTTGGGAGCCAATTTGAAGAAGGTTGTTGCTGCTATGTATGGAAAGCCAGTTTGAAGAAGATGTATTATATTTTGACTGTTGGGGAGCCGAACTTGAAGTAGTTACAACTGCACGTATGGTAAAAAGTTTCCGGTAGCCTTTGCTAATAATAAAATATTAACTTTGTAATTTGACTGTTTCTTTAAATATTATACATTTATGTTTGCCTCAGCTGTGTCAGCATTTATTTTTAGAAACATGAATGTCTTAGCAGGGAGTGGTGCGACTGAAGAATGTAGGCTTACACAGGTTATAATTTTACTTCATTCCTTTTATTAATGCTTGACGCAATTTAAATAACACTTCACTGATATAGAGAGAGAGAGCTGTGAGATTTTTTTGTTAATTAAATACTTGCACTTTTAACACATAAACTATTTTTGTCTCACACTGAATGCATATTATACTTCTTGAGGATGCATCTTGCGTCCAGTTAGGAACACTGTCTACAACCAACGCGTCCAGTTATGAGCACTGTCTACAATCAACTGAACTTTAAATTTGTAAATTTTGCTATATTTCAGTTTCTGATTGGCTAATCCTAGTCCAATAGAATACCTTCATTTAATTAAAGCTTTTTCTGGTTGTTGATTGGCTATTTTATAAACTGTCACTAAAATTACATTATTGCTTCCAAGAATTACAAGTAGGTATTGTTATTAAGCTTTCTTACTCATTATTGCCTTAAGGTTACCTCATTGTTACCTCATTGTTAGCAACTTTTAACCTATTTTTCTCACAGCTCCTACATTATTAAATTACGTAATACATTCACATAACATTATTGAACATGTATACAATAATATAAACATTTACAATGACTGTAATATAGACCTTTTATACATTGTTACAAATGCATATTATTTCAAGGCGGGCTGTTATTGAATTTACATATTTATATAATTTGACTGAAATCATTTAAGTGTTAAAAATACTGCCTCAAGTTATGCTGTTCACAGACACGCATACATACACACACGCACAGATCTTTTTCTAAAAATATCTTTTTTTGTTTATTCAGGAGGCCTCAAAGCATGTGTTTCCAGTGAAATCTTTGTATCAGATTTTTGGGTGTGTAGAATGAAAATTTATTGGGGTGCTTTAGTTTATCTGCCCCACGTATGGGAGCCAATTTGAAGATGTGTTTGTTCTTCAACTTGCTTGTTTGTAGGTTACTTAATTATTTTAAGGAGTTTTCTCCACAGTTGTACACCAATTTTAAGAAGTTATTTAGGTTACGTAATGAAGATACACTTTGATGTTGTTTGATTTTTAGGACGCCAAAACTTTATAGTAAAGATGATGCTTGTTTTGCATAGTAAGATGATGCCTCGGCTGCTTTCAGTCGCACTATAGAAACATGAGTTCTTGTAGGGTTGTAATAAGAGTCAAATTACAAGATGCCACACAATTTACGTTTTAATTTTTACTACTATTTATTTCACTTTATATTTGCGCATTTTTATAAATACAACACTTTACAAAATAAAACTGTGAGCACTTAATACATTTTTTTGGCGGAGAACACAAATTTTATCATTTATACTTTACAACATTTTTGCCCATGACTTTCACGTCTACTCTCTACAACTTCATGTCCGCGACTCTTACGTCTGCTGTTCACATCATCCTGCCCGCGACTTTCATGTCTGCTCTGTACTACATCTTGCCCGAGACTGACTGTATTCAACGGTACAAACCTTTAGCGTCAGTAATGCCATTCTCTTATTGGCTAATTCTAGTCCGATAGAATTTAAGTATTCAAACTAAAAATCTTTCTTTACTTTTGATTGGCTAATTCCAAACTGTAAGCAAAATTACGTTATTACCAACCTTTTTCATAACCAGTACTTTTAAAACTCCAAACACATTATTGTCACCAAAATTACATTATTACCCCAATATTAACATCCTAAAACATAGTATTCTCACAGTTTTTGCACTATTAGAGTATATAAACATTTAGATATCATTAATAAATACGTTTACAATAAAAATAAGTATTTACAATGACTTTACATACCATTTATATAATAATTATATACATATTGTTTTCTAGGTGGGCTGTTATTGAATTTAATTAATAAAATATACAATTAATATCATTTAGGCATTAAAATACTGCCTCAGGTAGAATGCAATAACTTCTCTATCTACTGTGTATGTGGTAGAGAAAGTAAAAGAAGGTTTTACTCTACTAACTATGTATAGTATTTAGGTATATATACTATACCTGTATGCTATACATCAAGCCATCAGGACACCTATAAGCAAGTTGAAGAATCTGCTGGTGGTTCTTAGCTGATGATGAAGGCAAGATGCCTCCAAAACATGTTTGAGGTAAATCTCAAAATCAGGAAGTTATTAAGAGTGTGTGTGCCACAATAAAAATAATTGTTGATAAAACAATGCTTTGTATCGGATTCAGACTTAAAATAAACAACAAAATGTATACATACATGCTATTTTTACTTTCTCTACTATGTATAGTAAGTAGGGGAAGTATTGTATTCCACCCAAAAATTTGATACCGAGATTTCACCGGAAATACATGTTTCGAGACCCGCTGAAGCCAAAAAAAGCATTTTTGGAAACATGTCCGTGTGTGTGTCTGTCTGTGAACAGCATAACTCGGAAACGAACAGTCAGATAAACACCAAACTTGGTATTTAGGTTCAGTATCTTCCAGAGATGCGACACAAAGGTATTCAGGAAAATCCCCCCAGCCCAGATTACCCTTTACATGGAACATTTTTCGAAAATTTTAATTTTCTCAAAAATGGCTCTAATGATTTTGATTAAAATATCATATATTTAAGATATTTTCATGCCAAATGAAATGTATATCTCAAATTTTCTGGGAATGTCTCCAAAAGTATTCTTCATTGTGAACGACTTTTGCATAACTGGTAAACCATAAGAGATTGACAAAATTTTACTACACATAAAATGTAGATTGCGTTAAAATACACAATTTATGTCATATACATTTTTTTGTTGAGTGAACTATTTACGAGATATTGCTTGTTATTCCCTTAAATTTTGCAATACTTTTACTTTTTCTTAAATGGGAATTCGTTATCCATTTTTTTTGTCCTGGTAATGCAAAGAGAATGGAATACTCCACATAGCAACCAGCTCTTAAAATGTTTGACTATCGCTTAAAGCCTATCAATTCCCCTTGCATCTACAAGAAAATTAGCAATAAGATTAACATCTCGATATCTCGAGAGTAAGCGTTTGTAAAAATAGTTTGTACAAGAGTAGAGAAAGTCATGTAAGTGTAACACATCAGATTTCTTTCTTTATATATCTAATTGTATCAAAACTTGCCAAAGTTAAAGAAGCTAAAACAAACATTCAAAATTTGGAGTTGAACATATACATCTGATTTTTTTCAACAATACTATAGAAATGTGATATATTCTATAGAAGGGTGCAAATATGATAGAAAAATGTTTAAATTTCAAACTCTTCACAGTTGTCTTCCTTTTAAAGACAGGTGATTTATTTATTTATATTTGATAATTGAAAATGTGAAAAAATGAGGTATTTACCAAGGTTTTTGAAATAAATTATTAATTTATTATATATTTCACAGGTGCTCCAATATTTAAGAATGCAGTGAGGTGCATCACTATCACGAAGAACTCTTTGACAGTCAGCCCTCCTGAAGAACGTTATATATGCAATGATCAAGATGTTGTACCTACACAGTACAGACTGGAGTACAGAGTAAGTTGCAGGCTCATATCAAAGTTTATCATACGTAATACTACAAGTGAGTTTGATAGTGTCAATATTCGGCACACACCTGGCCAATTATCTGACTGACAATGAAATCACAAGTGGTATTTGCTATTTATTGAAAACATTTTATAAAAAAATATCTGATGTGTTACACTCACATGACTTTCTCTACTCTTGTAGAAACTATTTTTACAAACGCTTATTCTCCATATGCTTCATGTTAATCGAGATATCGAGATGTTAACCTTATTGCTAATTTTCTTGTAGATGCAAGGGGAATTGCTAGGCTTTAAGCGATAGTCAAATATTTTAAGAGCTGGTTGCTATGTGGTTCTCTTTGCATTACCAGGACAAAAAAAAATGAATCACAAATTTCCATTTGAGAAAATGTTTAAGTATTGGAAAATTTAAGGGAATAACAAGTAATATCTCGGAAATGGTTCACTCAACAAACAAAATGTATATGACATAAATTGTGTATTTTAACGCGATCTACATTTTTTGTGTAGTAAAATTTTGTCTATCTTTTATGGTTTATGAATTATGCAAAAGTCGTTCACAATGAAGAATACTTTTGGAGACATTCCCAGAAAATTCAAGATATACATTTTATGTATCATAAAATTATCTTAAATATATGAGATTTTAATCAAAATCGTTAGAGCCAGTTTTGAGAAAATTAAAATTTTCGAAAAATGTTCCATGTAAAAAGTAATCTGGGGTGGGGGGATTTTCTTGAAAACCTTCGTGTTGCATCTCTGGAAGATACTGAACCTAAATACCAAATTTGGTGTATATCTGACTGTTCGTTTCTGAGTTATGCTGTTCACAGACACACACACGGACATGTTTGCAAAAATGCTTTTTTACTTTCTCTACTACGTATAGTAAGTAGGGGAAGTATTGTATTCCACCCAAAAATTCAATACCGAGATTTCACCGGAAATACATGTTTTGAGATCCCCTGAATCCAAAAAAAGCATTTTTGGAAACGCGTCCGTGTGTGTGTCTGTGTGTCTCTGTGAACAGCATAACTCAGAAACGAACAGTCGGATAAACACCAAACTTGGTATTTAGGTTCAGTATCTTCCAGAGATGCGAAATGAAGGTTTTCAATAAAATCCCCCCCACCCCAGACTACCCTTTACAAGGAAAAGTTTTCGAAAATTTTAATTTTCTCAGAAATGGCTCTAACGATTTTGATTAAAATATCATGTTTAAGATATTTTCATGAAAAATGAAATGTATATGTTGAATTTTCTGGGAATGGTTTCAAAAGTGTTCTTCATTGTGAACGACTTTTGCATAACTGGTAAACCATAAGAGATAGACAAAAGTTTACTACACAAAAAATGTAGATCGCGTTAGAATACACAATTTATGTCCTATACATTTTTTTTGTTGAGTGAACCATTTTCGAGATATTGTTTGTTATTCCCTTAAATTTTCCAATACTTATACTTTTTCTCAAATTCGTTATTCATTTATTTTTGTCTTGGTAATGCAAAGAGAATGGAATACTCCACATAGCAACCAGCTCTTAAGCGCTTAAAGCCAATTCCCCTTGCATCTACAAGAAAATTAGCAATAAGATTAACATCTCGATATCTTGATTAACATGAAGCATAAGCGTTTGTAAAAATAGATTGCACAAGAGTAGAGAAAATCATGTGAGTGTAACACATCAGCTTTTTTTTTTTATTCAGGGGGCCTCAAAACGTATTTCTGCTGAAATCTCGGTATCTAATTTTTGGGTGGAATACAATACTTACCCTACTTACTATACATAGTAGAGAAAGTAAAAATATCAATAAATTGAAAACAACTTATGTATTTTATATAACATTATTTATGCAATCCCACCATTTCCATGGTCTAGGGCTACAATGCTAGCCTCTAACTCCCAAGATCACAGGTACAAATCCAGTGGAGGGTTATTGATTTTTTCGGGCGTAAAATCCTTTAGCATGGCTTCCTTCGAAAGGGAAGTAAAGTCAGTGGTCCCGTGTGATAAGATTTATGGCATTTAAAAGAAGCTCAAGCCTGATAAAGAGGCCCCTGGTCAAAATTTCTGGTCTTTCACACCCAATATTGAATGGGACACTAATAAGCATAGCAGTTAAAGAGCGTCCATAAATAAATAAAAAAAGGGGCAGGAGATTCTCTAGAATCTCTCAATAAAGAGGCAGTATGTGTAGTGACTAACATTTTTTAACTCTACTGTAAGCTATGCAACTTTGCTAGTGCATCAAGCAGAAGCAGCTTAACATATCTGGAATACCTTTGCAATGTATGTGTTTGCTACAAACTTTTTAAGGTAATCCAACAATTTCAAAGGTTTCATTTACCTAAAAAGGTGCAGGCAATTTCCTCATAAACTAACTGCTGATTAGATGGTGATTTTAAAATACCTCCAATGTGATAGTATAACTTTTTGGTGGAAGAAAAAACCAAATGGCTTCCATTTGAATTGAAAAGTGTACATCTATACTCATTCCAAACTATACGAGGTGGTATCTAAAATATTTGAGACTGGTGCTGCCATGTCGAAAGTAGTTTCAGTAGAGTTTTGTACCGCTAGATGGCAACACTAGCACATCTAATGAGTGAATGTTTAAAAGTTTCATGCAGCTGGGTAGATATGTTGAGAATCTATAGTACTTTTCATGAGACTGTGTGTAGTGTGTGGCGATTTTACTATTGGCCCAAGATAAGAACAGAGAGTGTGCATAAAATTTTGTGTAAATCACAGGAAAAAAGTCTATGGAGATCCTCGAAATGATTCATCAAGTGTTTGGGGGACAAAGCATGAGCCTTACATGTGTGAGTGGCATGCTTGGTTCAGGGCTGGCCGTACAGCCATTGAAGACAGTGTTCACACCAATAGACCCGTCAGCTTCACAACACCTGGCATTGTTGCCAAAGTTCAACACATCATTCGTGAGGATCAACATTGAACCATTGAAGACCTTGCTTATGAAGTGGGAATTGGTTATGGGACATGCCAACGAATTTTAACTGATGAATTGGGCATGCATTGTGTCGCTGCAAAATTATGCCAAGGATCCTTACTGCTGATCTTGAAGGAGAAAAGGTATCACATAACTGGAGGGCAAGTATAATTGTACCCATTTATAAAGGGAAAGGAAGTGTCAAAGATTGAAGTAGTATATTTGTAGGTAGTTGGTTGGAAGATGCTTCATGTTTATATGCACAATGTATGGGAGCCAATTTGTCGCGGTCACTTCGTGTTATCTTATTGCTGGGCGCCTGTTATTGTTTTATTATTTTGCATTTTGGGTTCATTGTGCTCCGGCTAGCTATTATTATTATTATTATTATTCAGTCGAGCAAATCTCTTAAACAGGGTGTGTAAGCGGAAAGGATTTTATTACTCAAAGATAACACTGATAAAAGAATTTGTTTTTACACTTTTATTACCGTCACAATTAAGTTCACATATTGATTCGTGATACACGCCAAACTGAAACTGTTATATTTTCTAATATCACTATAATCACTTATTTACTGCACATTATTAATTCGCGTTTCACATTTATAACAAACTTTAAGATACGAGAGATTCTGTAGAATTGCGACGTGTACTTTATGTATGCTTCCATTGAACTACGTGACGTGTAACCCGCGAACGATTCTGATGAACTAACTGTGCGACGTATAACGCGTGAATGCTTCTGTTGGACTGACGAAATCTGCCTCTGACTTTAGCTTTTTATACTCCCACACCCCGATATGCCTAAAGATTATAACCGAGCTGCTATTGGTTAATAAAACGCGCCAACATTAGCGTCTATTTTTATATCCAATAAAAAATTACAAAAACATATGCTCTAGGGAAAATATTCCCGCTATTTCTAAGAAAAGCACGCCAAGCTGATGTCATTTGTTTGTCTCTTCTAATTAATATTCAACTCATCCCCTCGCACATTGTTATCTGCTCCTATTGTCAGTTTCAGTGAGGCCGTGTAAACTTATTTCCTAACAATGCTTATAATTAACAAACATCTCAAATCAATGTCATACAATAATGCTTATTTACACTACAATCACTCTGGCATTTACATTATTGTGATACAAATTACTGCCACAAGATCCAATTAATTATAGGGGTATTAGTTTGCTGTCAGTCTTAGGAAAGATCTATTCAGGAATTTTAACAACTAGATTGCAGAATTGTAAATTATCAATATTTCAGAGGGGATTCAGAAAAGGTAGGAGAACAGTGGACAATATTTTCATTATAAAATCTATTATAGATAAATATTTAAATATTAAAAGAGGTAGGGTATATATGGCATTTATTGACTTGGAGAAGGCATTTGATACTATATATAGAGAGGCACTATGGATTAAACTGAGAAGTAAGGGACTAAGCTCAAACTTCATTAGAGCAATACAGAATATATATATATATATATGAATATTAAGTTTTATATTAGGTTGAATGGCGATGAAATTATGGGAAAAATTGATAGTAGAATGGGTTAAGACAAGGTTGCAAACTTAGCCCTATACTGTTTAACTTATTTATTGACGATATCTTAGAAGAGTTGATGGATGGATGGATGGATGGATGGATGGATGGACGATTGGACGGATGGACGGATGGATGGACGGACGGATGGACAGATACTTTATTTGTATATATTCTTCTACATATTCTTTTTACAATTTCTTTTTACAATATTCCTCTTACAAACTAACTTAACCTATGTACAAATTTTTTCTTGCCAGCTATACTGCTCTTTTTGCCTGGCACCCTGGCCTTCTGGCTCATCTAATCATCCCATGCTATCTTTAATCCCTATTGCCCATCTTCTCCTTCCTCCGTTTGCCTTTCTACTTTTCTTATCCCTCTTACTTTTCTAATCCATTTCTCTTTTACTTTCTTTAGGAACTCCCCCATATTCCTATTTTGCTTTTCTTCTTTTCTCGTTAGCATTTTAATTGCTACTCTTTTCCTATCCATTTTTTCCCATTTTTTTCCTATACTTCTTTTCTCCATTCTGCTAATTCTTTGCATTCTGCCATATAATGCTCTGTGCTTTCATTTCCTCCGCATAATTCACAAATTCCATTTTTGTTACCCCTTATCCCTCTCAAGTACCTACATTGTTTCTGTTCTCATCCATGCAAACGCTTCTTTTTCTGCCCTATTACAATAATCTACATACTCTTCCCTTCCCCAACTCCTTTTTACTAATCTATAGAACCCTAATGACTTTTTGTTTTCTAAGCTTCCCCAAATCTCTTGTCTTTCTATGTCATCCACTCTGTTTCTTACTGTTATCCAGAAGCCATTACTATTTCTTTCTCCTGCTCTCAAAATATCTCCCATTGCTATCTTCTCCATAATTTTTTCTACCCCTGTCCAGCAGCTATTTTTATTTTTTATACTCTTTTGTTGTTCCATGCATATCTTTAAAATTTCTTCTTTATCTTTTCTCAGGCATCTATACCAAAATTTTAATATCCTTTCCAGTATCACTCCCTTTCTTCTTGTTCTTCCTAATTCCACTAATGCTACTTCCCCTGGTGCTGATCTTGTTAACCCCAATAGCTCTTTGCAAAACATTCTATAACTCTGGTATATTTTCCTGCTTAAATACGATCCCCCCAAATTTCTACTGCATATAGCATTCTTGCTTCTACCAATGATTCGTACATTCTTTCTATCCATTTAGTTGGCATTTCTAATTTATATTTGCACATCCTTACTCCTGTCATTGCTGCCTTTCCTTTACCCATAACCTTCCTGCTATGCGCCCCCATTCACCATTACTGCTCATCCTCACCCCCAAATAATCCAACTCCTTGACGGCTTCTAACTTTAAACCCCCCCATCTGCCATTTCTCTTCTCTTTTTAATTTGTTTCCTCTTTTAAATACCATAACTTTTGATTTATTTATATTTACTTTTATTCCCCATTCTTCACAAAATTCATGTATCCCATTAACTGCTTTCTGTAGCCCAATTACCGTTATAGCCCCGACCATAAGATCATCCGCGTATAATAAACCTGGTATCTTAGTATTTGCTATTATGGGGTAGTGCAGATTTTTTACTTTCTCTACTACGTATAGTAAGTAGGGGAAGTATTGCATTCCACCCAAAAATTCGATACCGAGATTTCACCGGAAATACATGTTTTGAGACCTCCTGAATCCAAAAAAAGCATTTTTGGAAACATGTCCGTGTGTGTGTCTGTGTGTGTGTCTGTGTGTGTGTGTGTGTGTGTGTGTGTGTGTGTGTGTGTGTGTGTCTGTGTCTGTGAACAGCATAACTCAAAAACGAACAGTCGGATAAGCACCAAACTTGGTATTTAGGTTCAGTATCTTCCAGAGATGCGACACGAAGGTTTTCAAGAAAATACCCCCACCCCAGACTACCCTTTACATGGAAGATTTTTCGAAAATTTTAATTTTCTCAAAAATGGCTCTAACGATTTTGATGAAAATATCATATGTTTAAGATATTGTCATGAGAAATGAAATGTATATCTCGAATTTTCTGGGAATGTCTCCAAAAGTATTCTTCATTGTGAACGACTTTTGCATAACTGGTAAACCATAAGAGATAGACAAAATTTTACTACACAAAAAATGTAGATCGCGTTAAAATACACAACTTATGTCATACACATTTCTTTTGTTGAGTGAACCGTTTTCGAGATATTGCTTGTTATTTCCTTAAATTTTCCAATACTTATACTTTTTCTCAAATTCGTTATTCATTTTTTTTATGTCCTGGACATGCAAAGAGAATGGAATGCGCCACATAGCAACCAGCGTTAAAATATTTGACTATCGCTTAAAAGCTACGATATTTCCCTTGCATCTACAAGAAAATTACCAATAAGATTGACATCTCGATATCTCGATTAACTTGAAGCATATGGAGAATAGGCGTTTGTAAAATTAGATTCTACAAGAGTAGAGAAAGTCATGTGAGTGTAACACATCAGATTTTTTTGGATTCAGGGGGTCTCAAAACATGTATTTCCGGTGAAATCTCGGTATCGAATTTTTGTGTGGAATACAATACTTCCCCTACTTACTATACGTAGTAGAGAAAGTAATAAAGTTAATTTTGCATAAACAAATAATTTGTTAAATTTTATTTTTACTTTCTCTACTACGTATAGTAAGTAGGGGAAGTATTGCATTCCACCCAAAAATTCGATACCGAGATTTCACTGGAAATACATGTTTTGAGATCTCCTGAATCCAAAAAAAGCATTTTTGGAAACATGTCCGTGTGTGTGTGTGTGTGTGTGTGTGTGTGTGTGTCTGTGAACAGCATAACTCAAAAACGAACAGTCGGATAAGCACCAAACTTGGTATTTAGGTTCAGTATCTTCCAGAGATGCGACACGAAGGTTTTCAAGAAAATCCCCCCACCCCAGACTACCCTTTACATGGAAGATTTTTCGAAAATTTTAATTTTCTCAAAAATGGCTCTAACGATTTTGATGAAAATATCATATGTTTAAGATATTGTCATGAGAAATGAAATGTATATCTCGAATTTTCTGGGAATGTCTCCAAAAGTATTCTTCATTGTGAACGACTTTTGCATAACTGGTAAACCATAAGAGATAGACAAAATTTTACTACACAAAAAATGTAGATCGTGTTAAAATACACAACTTATGTCATATACATTTCTTTTGTTGAGTGAACCGTTTTCGAGATATTGCTTGTTATTCCCTTAAATTTTCCAATACTTATACTTTTTCTCAAATACGTTATTCATTTTTTATGTCCTGACATGCAAAGAGAATGGAATGCGCCACATAGCAACCAGCGTTAAAATATTTGACTATCGCTTAAAAGCTACCATATTCCCCTTGCATCTACAAGAAAATTACCAATAAGATTGACATCTCGATATCTCGATTAACATGAAGCATATGGAGAATAGGCGTTTGTAAAATTAGATTGTACAAGAGTAGAGAAAGTCATGTGAGTGTAACACATCAGATTTTTTTCTTTCACTCTTTCTAATATGTCATCTATGAATATATTAAATAGTATAGGACTCAATTTGCAACCTTGTCTTAATCCTATTTGTTGCTCTGTCATTTCTGTAACTCCTTTATTTTTACATCTTATACAGAATCTTATGTCTTTATAAATCTTTGTAATTTCTTTTATAAAGTTTTTGCTTACCCCTTTAGAAGAGTTGAATAAGGATAACTTATATTTACCCACAGTAAATAATAGAGAAATTCCAGGATTACTTTTTGCAAATGATGTAGCGGTAAGTTCTATTTCAGTAGGAGGTCCAACAAAAGTGTTGCATATTGTCGTAGCCTCTAATCAAATGCTCAATGGGAGGTAGGCGACTCGCTTGAAGGTACCAGGAAATTAACAAATTGTAAAAAGGCGAGGCTACGACTAGGGACGCAAGGAAGGAGGAGCTTTACACTATCGTAAATAAAACAAGAAAGATCTGGATGGCAAGGTGTTTATTAGATAAGACATGATACTTTACCCCATCTCCTTAGACCCATGCCTGTCGGGCGAGGCCGCCATACATTCCTGTATGGAGAGAGCGTAACACACGTCTGGTCTGGTTGGCTTCTACTCACTGACTCTCTCCCCAAGCCCAAACCCACGCCACTACAGCGTGAGGACGCTATCTAAGCAACTACCCCCACCTAAACTACAACCGCCATCTCCAATCCAAGTGACCAAGGAGACATATGCGCGACAATGCCTGCATACGTCACAATATCATATATTCATTTTGTAAGAAATGGGGTTTAAGAATAAATTTTAAAAAATCAAAGAGCTATAAATTGAAGAAGAAGGAAAGTGTTATGTGGAAGGGGAAGAGTTGCAAATAGTAAACAAGTTTGATTATTTGGGAGTGAGAATAAGTAGTAATGGGAGGTGGAATTATCACAAAATAAGTGCCTTAGCTAAGGGAAGATTAGCAATGACTGCTATAAGAATATGCTTAAAGAAAATACCAAATATGCAAATTAAATGGTTGGAAAGGGTTTACAAAGCTGTAGTTGAAGCAAAAATGGTCTATGGATCAGAGATTTGGGGAAGTGACAAAGGATGGGAGATGATTGATAAAGTACATAGATCGTTCTGTAAAAGTATGTTAGGTTTATCTATTTCATCACCTAATGGAGCAGCAATGTTGGAGTTGGGAAGAGTAGGTAGCAAGGGCATGATAGTAGAAAGGATACTTAAATATTGGCATAGATTGAAATCATTGGACGAGCATAATAACTTGAGGTAATGTTTAATAATACAAAAAAAATCCAGTGATGGGATGAACTGGGCTCAAGGAATAAGGAGAATTTTACAGGAAATAGGAATGGGTAACTTATGGGAGGAGAGAGAGGGGTTAGTTAAAGGTTTATGGAAAGAAGTGAGGAACCGAGTAGAAGATATAGAGAAACAAGAATTATTTCAAAGTCTGGAAGGAAAGAAAAATTTAGAACTATATAGACAATTAAAGGTGGACTGCGGAAGGGAGAAGTATGTGGATGTAGGTAATAGGTTAGTGAGAGAAGGGTGTGCCTGGTCTAGATTAAGTGCACATAGGCTAAGGGGAGATAGGAAGGGAGAGAATTTGAATAGGTGTCCTCTTTGTGGAGAGGCAGATAATGATTTGCATTATATAATTGAATGTGAAGAAACTAAGTAGTGGAGAGATCAGCTTTTACCTAAAGAATGGGAGAATGTTAACAAAGAAGTATTAAAAGTTAGGATAATGAAAATACAAAAGGAGAGGGATATAAAAAGAATAGGAGAATATATGGGGAGAGTAAGAGAAAAATACTTTAGAAAAATAAAAGAATATGAATTTGTTATGACCCACCATGCATAAATAACCAGTGTTAAAATGCATGATGGACCAAAGAAAGAAAAAATAGCAACTCAAAGTAATGTATTAAACATTGTAAGAATTTTGTATAGCGTTATGGAAATATACACACACACACAAAGAAAGAAAAAATAGCAACTCAAAGTAATGTATTAAACATTGTAAGAATTTTGTATAGCGTTATGGAAATATACACACACACACACACACGCACGCATGCACGATCAGAAGGCACGTGTTGAAGTTAGTATGGAGCTTGTCAGTAGGCCGTATCCGATGACCCAATCTTCTTGTCAGGGTCATCACCCGTGACGTGAGCTGGATGTACGCTTATGACCCTGAGAAAGCACAACAATCTGTCCAGTGGAAGAGACTTAACTCATCAAGACCAAAAAAAGCGAGACAAGTGAAGAGCAAATTCAAGAGCATGCTCCTTGGTTTCTTTGATACCAAGGGGATTGTGCACAAAGAATTAGTCCTACCAAATCAAACAGTGAATTCCACGTACTACTGTGATGTTTTGCAATGGCTCCGTGTGAGGCAGTATTTTAATACCTGAATAATTTCAATATTATAATTAAATTCAATAACAGCTGAGACAGTATTCTATATCACAACACTGTAAATGCCAGAGTGATTGTAGTATAAATTAACATTATTGTGTGACAATGATTTGAGATGTTTGTTAATTATAAGCATTGTTAGGAAATAAGTTTACACGACCTCACTGAAACTGACAATAGGAGCGGGTAACAATGTAGCGAGGGGATGAGTTGTTTATCAATTAGAAGAGGCAAACAAATGACGTCAGATTAGCGCGCTTTTCTTTAGAAATGGAGGGAATATCTTCCCTAGAACATGTGTGTTCGTAATTTTGATTGGATATAAAAATAGACGCTAATGTTGGCGCGTTTTATTAACCAATAGCAGCTCGATTATAATCTTCAGGCATATCGGGGTGAGGGAGTATAAATTCCGTGCCAGAGACGGGTAACGCACAGTTCAACAGAATCATCTGCGGGTTACACATTGCACAGTTTAAGAGAATCATTCACGCGTTACATGTCGCGCAGTTCAACAGAATCATCCGCGGGTTACACGTTGCGCAGTTCTATAGAATCTCTTGCGTCGTAAAGTTAGTTACAAAAATGTGAAATATGCGAATTAATAATGTGCGGCAAATAAGTGATTATAGTTACATTCGAAAATATAACAGTTTCAGTCGGGCGTGTATCAAGAGTAAATATAAGAAATTAAAGAAGTGTGATGGCAATAAAAGTGTAAAAACAAATTCTTTTATCAGTGTTATCTTTTAGTAACAACTCCTTTCTGTTTACACACCCTTCAAGAGATTTGCTCGACTGAGTAATAATAGTTAGCTGGAGGACAAAGAACCCAAAATTCAAACTAGTAATACAATAACAGGCGCTCAGCAAATAAGATAACGTGAAAGTTACCATGACACAGCCTGCCTTGAAGCAATATGTATGTAATAATTATTTACATTGTATGTAACAGTCATTGCAAATGCTCATTTTTATTGTAAACATATTTTAATAATATTATGTGAATACTTTACATACTCTAATAATGCAAGAGCTGTGAGAATAATAAGTTTTAGGTTGCTAACAATGAGTAATAATGAGGTGAACTTGTAGCAATAATGTGTTTAGAGTTTTGAAATATACTGGTCATGATTAGAGCGATGATGACGTAAATTCTGTAACAGTTTTAAATTAGCCAATCAACAGCAAAGAAAAGTTTTAAGTTAAATGCAGAAATTTTATTGGACTAGAATTAGCCAATCAGAGACTTGCAATACTGAAGCTTATAGGTTTTGACCGTTATAGGTTTTCTCAGTTGCTGGCGAGACTTGATAGAGTATAGATGGAAAAATGTGTTCTCTACAGGTGAATAGTAAAAACAGATATACGCGCTAAGTGAATGTATAAAGGTTTCTCACAGTTCTTTAAAAAGTGTAGTGCTGTATAAATATGTGCAGGAATTTTAAATAAAAGAAGTTAATTTAAAAAGTTTAATTCTGTGATGTCTACAATAATTGTCATACTGCGCCCTACCCAAGACACATGACTCTAAAGTAAGACTGATGCAGCTGAGGCAAATTCAAACAGTAATATTATGTAAGCATAAAAATTCAAGCCTACACCCAAAGTGTGTTACAAACTACATAAAGCAACTATTATTATATATAACCATTCTTCAAGTTTACGTAAACATATATTATGCAACAACAGCAGCAATTCGTCTTCAAGTTGGCTTCCAGGCGTGTAGCTAACAACATCAACAACAACAGTAAAACTTTAAGAGTAGAAGAAAACAACTACTACAAGTTGGCTATCAACTGCAGAGCAGATTAAATAATTTACGTATTTTTATTATGTAAATAAAAGTTACCTTCTTCAAATTTGTTCCCATACGTGGGGCAGTTAAACATAAAGCATCTACCTATCATTTATTCTTCACGTGAAAATGTGTGGAGACAATGGCCCGAATTTTGGCGACAAGGGAACTGGCTGTTACATCACGTTAATGTGCCCTGTCACAATTCATTGTTCACCAGGAGGTTTTTGACGAAAATCAAGCTGATGGTTGTCCCCCATCCATTGTACTTGCCTGATTTGGCATCCTGCGACTTTACTCTAATCCCTAAATTGAAAAACAAGTTGAAAGGATGTCAATTTGACACAATTGAGAGATTTCAAGAAGAAACATTGCCTTTGCTAAACACCCTCAAAGAACATGACTCCTAGGATGCATTTGGAAAATGGCAGAATTGTTTGGACCTGTGTATACATGTGGAAGGGAACTACTTCAAGGATGATGGTGGTCATTAGTCTCAAAGGAAGTTTTTGACCAGATGGCAGCACCAGTCCCAAATATTTTGGATACCACCTCATATACAAGTAAACTAAAGTCTGGCTCCTTCTTTGGTTTCTTTTCTATTAAAAATTTTAATTTTGTTGTAGAAAGAAGTGTTTTAAACTTGAGATGATTGCAAATGCTTGTTTATTTATGATCATTTGGATTTTCTTACAGGTTGCAAGTGATAGTATGACACAAAAATGGAAGACATCTTCAGTGCAATTGCTCAATGCCACAAGTGCAACTATTGAGGGATTGGATTTTGGTACGTTCTATGAGATCAGGGCAGTTGTTGGGGATGAATATGGTGTCTTCTATGTCAGTGACAATATGTCCACTACAATATGTCACACCTATTGTACAGGTATGCAGAAAATAATTATAATTAGGAACCAGATTTTGATGAACTAAAATATTTTAAAAATTATCTAAAAAAATCTGATGTGTTACACTCACATGACTTTCTCTACTCTTGTACAAACTATTGTTAAAAATGCTTATTCTCCATATGCTTCATGTTAATCGAGATATCGAGATGTTAATCTTATTGCTAATTTTCTTGTAGATGCAAGGGGAATTGGTAGGCGTTAAGCGATAGTCATATATTTTAAGAGCTGGTTGCTATGTGGAGTATTCCATTCTCTTTGTATTACCAGGACAAAAAAAATGAATAACTAATTTCCATTTGAGAAAAAGTATAAGTATTGCAAAATTTATGAGAATAATAAGCAATATCTCAAAAATGGTTCACTCAACAACAAAAATGTATATGACATAAATTGTGTATTTTAACGCGATCTACCTTTTTTGTGTAGTAGAAGTTTGTCTATCTCTTATGGTTTACCAGTTATGCAAAAGTCGTTCACAATGAAGAATACTTTTGGTGACATTCCCAGAAAATTCGAGATATGCATTTCATTTGTCATGAAAATATCTTCAACATATGATATTTTAAACAAAATCGTTAGAGCCATTTTTGAGAAAATTAAAATTTTTGAAAAATGTTCCATGTAAAGGGTAATCTGGGGTGGGGGGATTTTCTTGAAAACCTTTGTGTCACATCTCTGAAAGATACTGAAGCTAAATACCAAGTTTGGTGTTTATCCGACTGTTCGTTTCTGAGTTATGCTGTTCACAGACACACAGACACACACACGGACATGTTTCCAAAAATACTTTTTTTGGATTCAGGGGGTCTCAAAACATATACTTCTGGTGAAATCTCAGTATCAAATTTTTGGGTGGAATACAATACTTCCCCTACTTACTATACATAGTAGAGAAAGTAAAAATATCTTTAAAATTTAAAAAAAAATGACATAGGTAATATAAACTAAAACTGAGATTTATTTAATTCATTAAAATTAGTGTACAGAAAGTTATAAATAACTGCATATAACTGCTATACAAGTAGAAAAATGTACTTTTTTATGTTTGAACAGTTATTCATATGTAAAATATCAATAGTATAAAAGTCTTTATATACTCGATGTAAATGCAAGAACATGACTGAATAAAGATGCAAATGGTAAGAAAATGACGTAAAAAGATTGCTATAAAATTGAAAATAATAAATATTATTTATATAATATTTATATTATATAATAAATATACATTTTCGTAATGTAGACCCATGATAAGGATTTATGTACATGTTAGTAGTGCTTACGCTATAACAATTAAAGGACACCATCAGAATCTGGTCACTGATTATGACCAATAATGTCTCCAGTTAGTTGACAGTTATTTCAGACATAGCCTATATATAGCAGTAGAAAAGTGTAAATTGAGTCCCATTGGAAGAACCCTTCACATTCTCTACAAGGTTGTCAGATTTTTTTAACCTTCCCCATGAACTATTATTAAGATCTATAATATATCAGTAGATTCAATGCTACAGGTGAGCTTTGAGGTATTCCTTTGGACAGAATAGCAAGAGCATCTCTAGATAGAGGAAGAAAGAGAAAAAAGTAGCAAGAGAGATTGGGGAAGAACTGATGGTTCAACCCTGTTCCTTTGTAGAAACTACTTCAATCCCTCCCACTCTGTATTCAGAGACATTCAAAGAAAGTAATATTATTCAGCATGAATATTAGATTCATAATTAGAATAAAATATGGATAAGCTAGTAATAGTGAGGTGAATTTTCTATATAATTACATACGTAACTTAAATCTCTTTGTCAATTTCAAATAAAGAGAGTTGAGGGTTGTTACATTACATCACTAAAATATTCTTACTTGAACGCGTTTCGGCAGACGGCTTGTTCCCATCGTCAGCAACTATGAATGGATACCAGAAAAAAACAATAGATAAGAAGATAAAAAGGTTTGAAAGACAGAAATACATCCAACAAATGACTACGTTACTCAGACAACAAAAATCACAAGCATATAGAAAATTCTCTTATCACCCTTGGACACATCATAAATTTCAAAGGATTTTCAAGAAATACATCACCCTGTCTCCACAGAATAACCACAATATACAGAAACTACTATGCAACAGAACAAAAGATCCTATCCCCAACGATTAATCAGCTGGTATATATCAAATTGATTGTAATGAATGTAACCTGGTATATATTGGAAGAACCAAAAGAAATCTTGAAATAAGACTTAAAGAGCATATGAGATGCATTTACCAAAAGCAGCCAGATAAATCAGCAGTAGCACATCATTTCTGGTCTTCAAACCATGATATCACTCCAAACATAAAACTCTTAAAACCGATCAACAGCAGCAATGAATTGGACATCTGAGAAAACATACATGTTGTCAAACACAGGAATCACCTAATGAATTTCGAACTGCCGCCACCCAACAGCCTTTGGAGGTTCATCAGCCCAGCACCAGAGAACACCACTAGCCACACACATCCCCCAGACAATGACCGGAAAAATCAGTTGAGAACATGCTGACGATGGGAACAAGCCGTCTCCTGAAATGTGTTCAAGTAAGAATATTATAGTGATGTAGTGTAACAATCCTCAACTCTCTTTATTTTAAATTATGACACATCACTGTTACTAGCTTCTAAATCTTCAAAATTAGTCAATCTCTTTGTCAAACTCACATTCATCATTATTTGAATCAGAATTATTGATTTACAGTATAATCTTGTTAGTACGTTTTTGCAGGTACCTAAGGATTTAGACATCATAGGTGGGAAAACGTGTTAACGAAAATGCAAAATCTGCAATTTAAGAACACAGTTATGTAATTAAAATCTAATAATTACTACGTCCACATGGGCAATTGAAATAAATTTTGAGTACAATTTCATACTGAATACGATCCACGTTTCCATGTTAAATTCAAGATGTTTAAATGGATTTGGATACACAAAGCCTGAGAATAAATAATTAAAGCTTTTATTTTGGTCAACTTGGATTTTTTAGGTTATGAATGTTTTTGAGAAATAAATTGCGAATTGTGGAAGCGACAATAGTAGCTTTGCTGAGTTTTTTATTTACACATGTGATAACAATTTCCGCTAAAAAAGAAAACAAAATTATGAGCGTGCATCATGTTTTGAGTACAATAGATGATAGTATCTTTGGCGTATACAATACGATTTGAATATGGTAGGTGTTTCCATGCAACAAATTTCGTTCTGATCCTATTTTCCAAGAGGAAAGTTTTGTTTTAGCATTTCTCCCTTCTTTAAAAGCAGTTTCAATGAATTCAAGTTTGCTAACAATTGTGTTTAAGGTTGACGGAGGAATGTTTAACTTCCGCACTATATCAACATGTTTTATGTTTGGATTGTGATCTACATCAAGGATTTTCAGTTTTTCACTGTTGGTTATTTACTACACTTTATTTTTTTTCATTGCAAATGAAAAGTTAAAATACAATCTACGTATGTTTGGTCATCACTCAACATTAGAAACTATCGTTAGCGTTTACCATGCCACAGAAATCGCGTCACACAAATATTTACATACATGCATGTGATTGGCTGCCGATATCCTCCCCGTGACCAAGGATTGACCAAAGTAGCAAATTAGGACGTCAAACTATGAACGTGTTAAACACCTACTCTCACTGGGCCGATCAAGGATTGGCCAAAACAGCAAATGAGGACGTCAAACTTCAAACGTAGTAAGGGGGACCGGGAAAACACGCTAAGCAAATGTTATTTATTACATTTGGTGATTTGGTACCAGGACTTTCATAATTCAACGTAATACACGGGAAAATGTGTTAATGAGGAACGTGCTAACGAGATTCCACTGTAAATTATTTAAACTGCTTTTCTTTAAAATTATAATGCAGCCTATGCTGAATTAATGAAAACATGTCATTTAAGAAGATTCTTAATGCAGGTAGTAATCAACATTGTTAAGTTTGATCTTTTAGTCACTCCACAGTACCACAGGTCAGTAGCCTTCAATACACTCCCAAAAAAGTTGGCAGCAAGCTAATGTATAGTGCTTGTCAAGGACACGGCAATCACATTCCATATCCAAAGCACCATCCCTATTGTGAAAATCTAATAACATGTCCTTCTCTATCATCTATCACTTATTAGTGACTTATTAGTGGGTTTTCTATCTACCTCATTTTAATTGAGGTAAATCTTTCCGTAAATAACTGCATTACACATTTTGTTATAGATACCAAGGGAATAGTGATATTCAAATGTTTTAGAACTGGATGCTATATACTTGGCCTAAAATTCCATACTCTTTCCATAACATTGCAAGAAAGTTTATTTGAAAAAAATCTGATGTGTTACACTCACATGACTTTCTCTACTCTTGTACAAACTATTTTTACAAACGCTTATTCTCCATCTACTTCATGTTAATCGAGATGTAAATCTTATTGGTAATTTTCTTGTAGATGCAAGGAGAATATGGTAGGTTTTAAGTCATAGTCAAATATTTTAACGCTGGTTGCTATGTGGCACATTCCATTTTCTTTGCATGTCCAGGACATAAAAAAAATGATAAACGAATTTGAGAAAAAGTATAAGTATTGGAAAATTTAAGGGACTAACAAGCAATATCTCGAAAACAGTTCACTCGACAAAAGAAATGTATATGATATAAATTGTGTATTTTAACCCGATCTACATTTTTTGTATGGTAAAATTTTGTCTATCTCTTATGGTTTACCAGTTATGCAAACGTCATTCACAATGAAGAATACTTATGGAGACATTCCCAGAAAATTCAAGATATACATTTTATTTGTCATAAAAATATCTTAAACATATGATATTTTAATCAAAATCCTTAGAGCCATTTTTGAGAAAATTAAAATTTTTGAAAAATGTCCCATGTAAAGGGTTGTCTGGGGTGGGGGTGATTTTCTTGAAAATCTTCGTGTCGCATCTCTGGAAGATACTGAACCTAAATACCAAGTTTGGTGTTTATCCGACTGTTTCCAAAAATGCTTTTTTTGGATTCAGGGTGTCTCAAAACATGTATTTCCGGTGAAATCTCGGTATCGAATTTTTGGGTGGAATACAATACTTCCCTTACTTACTGTACGTAGTAGAGAAAGTAAAAATAGCATGTTTTAAAGAAATCTTTATTTTTTGTATAGTACAGTTTTTGTCTATTAATGTTTACAATACAAGATTATACAAAATTCCTTCGGAACGAATAGATTTTCACAGGCTATTCCCAGAAAATTCAAAGTTATACATTTTATTTTTCATATAAATATCTTTAATATGTGGTATTTTAATCAAAATCATTGAAACCATTTTCAGGAAATCAAAGCTTCCGAAAAATGTTCCATGTAAAGGATAGGTTGAGGTGGGGGGGCTTTTCTTGCAAATATTCGTGTCGTATCTTAGAAGGTAGTATTTATCCAACATATCATTTTTGAGTTATGCTGTTCATAAAAAAGAACATGCACACATGGCCATTTTTCTAAAAAGCCTTTTTTATTTATTTATTTATTTATTTATTTATTTATTTATTTATTTATTTATTTATTTATTTATTTATTTATTTATTTATTTATTTATTTATTTATTTATTTATTTATTTATTTATTTATTTATTTATTTATTTATTCAGAGGTCTCAAAACATGCATTTCCAGTGAAATCTGGATACTGAATGTTTGGGTGGTATGCTCTACCTGCTATGTACATATGTGGTAGAGAAAGTAAAATGGGTTGTGATGATGGTCTGCCAAAGTACAAGTGTGTTTTCAGGTAAGTTGAAAATGTATTTGATTCAACAGGTTGCACTTTTAATAGAGAATGCTTTTAGAAAAGGTGGTAAATATACAGAAAAATCTGATGTGTTACACTCACATGACTTTCTCTACTCTTGTACAAACTATTTTTACAAACTCTTATTCTCCATCTATTTCATATTAATTGAGATAAAAAAATAAAGATAAACATTTGCAGAAACGATCTTTTGACATGCAAAGAGAATTACATTTCTAAAAATATTTGACTATCAATTAAGACCTACCTTGTTCCCCTTGTTTTGTATTTGCAAGAGCAATATAAGCACAGACATATCTCTTAATAGCTGGTTGCTAGGTGCAGCACCATTCTCTTTGCCACAGATTAATGCTCTTTGCATATCCAAGACAAATAAATGAATAACGAATTCCCATTTGAGAAAGTTAGTATTGAAAAATTTAAGGGAATAACAAGCAATATCTCAAAAATGGTTCACTCAACAAAAAAATGTATATGACATAAATTGTGTATTTTAATGCGATCTACATTTTTTGTGTAGTAAAATTTTGTCTATCTCTTATGGTTTACCAGTTATGCAAAAGTCGTTCAGAATGAAGAATACTTTTGGAGACATTCCCAGAAAATTCGAGATATACATTTTATTTGTCATGAAAATATCTTAAACTTATGATATTTTAATCAAAATCGTTAGAGCCATTTTTGAGAAAATTAAAATTTTTGAAAAATGTTCCATGTAAAGGGTAATCTGTGGTGTTGCATCTCTGGAAGATACTGAACCTAAATACCAAGTTTGGTGTTTATCCGACTGTTCGTTTCTGAGTTATGCTGTTCACAGACAGACACACACACACGGACATGTTTCCAAAAATGCTTTTTTTGGATACAGGGGGTCTCAAAATATGTATTTCCGGTGAAATCTCGGTATCAAATTTTTGGTTGGAATACAATACTTCCCCTACTTACTATGCGTAGTAGAGAAAGTAAAAATGAAACAACAATTTATACAGCAGTTTCCGAACTCTAGATTACAGTTTTGAGGTACTATTTACAATTTAATAAATAAATTTTGAGAGACTGGTTCTTTTCATGACCCTGCAAGACATGGTACACCCCAATTATTTCTTTTGGGATGCTGTAAAGTCAACATTGTATAAAAACAATACAAAAACAATAGATAAACTGAAATTGGAATAGTAAATTACATTAATTCAGTGACAAAAGAAACTTTAAACACAGTGTTTAACAATAAAGTTAAACATGTGAATCTGTGCCTTCAACAGAATGGGGGGCATTTTTAACATCTTCTGTGAATGAGTAAGTTAATTATGATTTTTATTTATTTGTTTTCTCTTTCGACTGCTTTCTCCAAATTGATTCCAACCAGTCCACCACTATAGCATCACAAATGCATGGAGTCTGAATTACCACTACTTGTTTATTCCACCACTGTGGAGGGACTTAAAGATCACAGTGTATAATTCGCAGCCATTACTAATATTTTTGTTTACTGCTTCTATGAAATACAATCATTATGTTAAATGATAAAATAACTATCTAGAAAATGTTGTGTTTTTCTTACTCCAAGTGCAAGCAATATACACAATGTGTTTACAATGCAAACAATTCTTTTAGTCAGAGTTGATGAAATTATGTTATGGAAATTAGAAAGCGGAGCAATCTCTGAAGGAGTAGGAAGTAAATATAAAATAAAGAAGTAAAGCACAGCAATTGCTTTCAATGAATGGACATATTTAATAAAAGTAAGAATAATGGTAATATTAAATTGCATTGGTGAAGTACATGAGACCAGTTGCGTGCAAAGAAATGCTTAATATAGATAGTGCCACTGAGTACAAACTATAAAAATTATCTGTAATGTGAAGTATGTGACCATCAACATAGGTGATAGTTTTAATGACCTTAACTATATGCTCCCAATAAGTGACATTAAATGTAAATTTGTTTCAGTGCCTTATGTGGTAGCTGAGCCAAGTGAAACCAGCATAAAACTAACACTCAAGGGGGTAAGTAAGAAAAAAGAAGCATTTCTGAGTTAGTAATTATTGAGTCGATTGTAACACTACATCACTTACTTGTTATTAAAACACTGTCCAGTTATAGGGAAGAAGGAAATACCAGGGTTATTATTTGCAGATGATCTAGTAGCTGGGGCAGTAACAGTGATAGGGTTGCAGCATGCTATTAATGAAATTGCTAAATTCTGTACGGAATGGGGGCTAAAGGGGAATAAAAACAAGTCTTAAGATAATAGTGTTCAAGAAAGGATCAAAATTAAAAAGAAAGGAAAGATGGTATATAAATTGAGAGCAAATAGAGGTGGTAAAAGAATTTGGTTTGGATTCTCAAGCAACGGGAAATGGGAAGCACAATCTAAATATGCACAACTGAAAGGAAAGCTAGCCATGAAAGCTGTTAGAATTTGCTTGTGCAAAACACCCACGCTATTAATGAACTGGTTGGAAGCAGTAGTTGAGTCAAAAATGTTATATGGAATAGAAATATGGGGGTTGGCAAAGGGATGGGTTAAGATTGATATAGTCCATAGAATGTTTTGTAGAGAAGTTCTGGGTTTACCTAAAAGTTCACCAAGGGGCGTGGCACTGGCAGAGCTAGGAAGGGTAGGGAGAAAAGGTATAATAGTGGAAAGAATTGTGAAGTATTGGTATAGATGCTTTAAATGTAGAAGATAGTAATATATTAAAAGAATGTATACAGTTCCAAAAAGCTGTTCTAGGAGAAGAGAGTTGGTTTGGGGAAATGGGAAATGTGCTAAAAGAAATTGGCATGAGGAATATTTTCCTATTAGATAAAGATAATAATAGTGGGGTTTGGAAAGAAGTGAGATTGAGGGTGGAAGACATCAAGAAACAAGAGATATGGGCTAGTTTTGAGGGTAAAAGTTCATTGATCTTATATAAATCAGTTAAAAGAAACTGGGGAAGGGAGAAGTATGTAGATATATGCAATCAATTTGGTAGAACAGGTCTTGCGTGGATGCGCACAGGAGTAATATTTCTAAAAAGGAATGGATATAATTCATTGGGGAGATGCATTATGTGTGATGAATTGGGTAATACTTTTCATTGGCTAATAGAATGTGATAAGGTTAAAAGGTGGAAAGAGGTTATATGGAATAAAAAATTGGATAAGGTAAATCAAGAAGCAGTAGCATTAAGAATGTTGGGAAGCACAAAAGCAGAAAGAATTAAAATGATGGGGACATTTTTAGGCAACACAAGGGATAAGTGAATAAGGACCTTAAGAAAAGTACAGCAGAATGGGCACAGTTTGGAAAGTGGTGAGATGGTATAGTAGCTTTATCAAACATATATGCCTAGGGGTTAAATATGGGAGAGCTAGAGAAATGAAGCACTAGATTTTAAGTTTTAAAAGTAAGTTTTATTGTATATTGTAATAAGGTGGATGGATATATATATACTTGTTATTATAACGAATACATGTTTCAGGAGCTAATTGCTCCCGTCCTCAGTTCCCTGTCGACTGTTTGCATCCTTCGTCTTCGTTGTTAGCTTCAGTTTTGGTGGCGGTTGGAAGAACTTCTTTAGAAGTAACTCTCCTGGCTGGCTTTAGAAAGGATAGAAATATTAATAGAATAACAAATCCTTAAATATCTTTAAAATTTTTAATGATTTTTGTTTTGTTTTAAAGTGTTTTGTTAAGTTTAGGCAGTGTTTTTAACATTTAAATGATTTCAGTCTAATTATATAAAATATAAATTCAATAACAGCCTGCCTTAAACCAATACTTGTATGTAACAATATATAAAAAGTGTATATTTCAGTCATTGTAAATGTTTATATTATTGTATACATGTTCAATAATGTTATATGAATGTATTATGTAATTTAATAATGTAGGAGCTGTGAGAATAATAAGTTAAAAGTTGCTAACAATGAGGTAACTTTGAGGCAATAATGAGTAAGAATGTTTAATAATGCTACTAGTCATTATTGGAGCAACAATAATGTAAATTTAGTGACAGTTTATAAAATAGTCAATCAACAACAGAAAAAGCTTTAGTTAAATGAAGGTATTCTATTGGATTAGGAATAGTCAATCAGAGACGTAAAATACAGAAATTTACAAGTTTAGGTGCTAGAAATCTTGTCATTTGCCGCAGACAGTGTTACTAACCAGACACAAAAAGTGTAGTGAAGTGTTATTTAAATTGTGTCAAGGATTAATAAATGTAGTGAAGTAAAATTATAATCTGTGTAAGCCTACATTCTTGTCGCATCACAACCCTGCTAAGAGAAACGTCTCTCTAACAAAAATACTGACACAGCCGAGGCAAACATAAATATTTAATACATAAAGAAACAGTCAAATTACAAAGTAAATATTTTTAAAAACTGGGGCGAAGGCTACCGGAAACTTTTTACCATACGTGCGGTTGCAACTACTTCAAGTTTGGCTCCCCAACAGTTGAACTACAATACAAACTACTTCAAATTGACGCCCAAAGCGTGGTAAAAATAACGTAAAGACAATACCCACTTTAAAGTAAACTTCTTCATAAAGCAAAAACAGGAAAATAAATCAGCAGTAGCTTGGCACTTTTGGAGAGACAAACACACCATAGATAGAAACCCAAAAATACTAAAAAAACCACCTCAGGAAAAGCAGAACTTACAACTTGGGAAAGCATTTATATTTGGAAAAACAGAAACCACATTTATAATTTCAAAACCTTGCCAGGAGATTTACTTCTGAAGTTCTTCCAACCGTACCAGAAATCAAGCTAACAGCCAGGATGAAGGATGCGGGCAGTCGACAGGGAACTGAGGATGGGAGCAATTACCTCCTGAAACATGCATTCGTTATAAAAACAAGTAAGTGATGTAGTGTTACAATCGACTCAATAATTGCTAATTATAGACAACATCACTTTCACAAAGTCCACCAAAGCAATTTTATTGTGAATTAAATTACATTTCTGAGTTGTTTATAAAGGAACTTAACTTACTGAGCAATTGAATAAAAACGTACCAGAAATTAAATGTAATGTTGAATTAAGTGTAAATACTTGCTGTTTCAGTTCACTTTCCCTTGCTGTAAGGAATGTTTCACTACTGTCCACATTTTCAACAGCAGCTTTTCTGAATGACTTTCTTAATATCCTGGTTTATTTGTTTTCTTGCAAATTCAAAGATGATTTCATCAGTTTCAGTGATAACAGAGTTCAAAAGCAGAGGTAGTGACATTATGGGTTATACCTAACATCTCTATTAATTACAAGGCATCTATATCTAGAGAATGCAATGAAAGATTATAAGCAGAGACCGAACTTTGGCAGAATGCCTTTTCAAATGTGTTAAATCTATCTTTAATTTGAAAAAGAATTGGAAGAATTTACATATTTGTGTTTGAAACTGCACAGTTTGATGTTGCCTTTCTCCACCTTTTTTATATAAATGCCCAGTTGCCAAAATAAATGCCTTTTTGATTATTATTTATTTCTTTATTATTAAAAACTTCTACATGTGGGCAATTGTAAGACAAGTCGCGCAATTAGATATGGGCAGGGTGGCAACTAAGGGGAAGATAATGGAAAGAGCTTTGAAATTTTGGTTCAGAACTTTAAATCTAGGAACAAGTAATGTGTTAAGACAATGTATAGAATACCAAGAGAATAGCTTAATGGATGGGTAAGTAATTTACGGAACATTTTGGAGAAAAATGGGTTAGGAGACATGTGGAGAAGGAGAGAAAATAATGTGAAAAATTTTTGGAAAAAGGCGAGGAAAAGACTGGAAGATATAGAAATACAAATCATGTTCAGTGAGATTGCCGAAAAGAGCTCATTGGTTTGTTATAGGCCAATGAAAAATACATGAGGTAGGGAAAAATATATAGATATAGTAAATAAAGAAGAGAGAGAATCTATTGCAAGGGTAAGAACCGGAGCAAGGAGGCTAAGAGGGTTAAGACAGGGTATTCCTCAGAACCAATGTCCGATATGTGGTGGTAATGAAGACATTGAACACATAGTATTTAAGTGTCAAGGAACAGAAAATTGGAGAAAAGAATTTTTTAATAAGAAGTGGTTGAAGGGGGATAGAAGTACACTTATGATTGAAATGATGTGCAAGGACGCTAGAAGCATTGGACAGTTTTTGTGTAAAGTAAAAAATAAATGGCTTTGGACAGTGGATAGAAAAAAGTAAGAGATAGTGTATCTTACTTTGAATGGAAAACTATAGTGAAAGTGTGATGGTTAAGTAATCAATAAATGAAAAGTGAAAAACAATTGGAAATGGGACATGAAAAAACTGAAAAAACAAGATAATTTATTGACGGGAAATTGTAAAAATGTAAGTAATCTGTAGTGACTGTCTACAGAATGCGTTGATGGGAAATTGTAAAATGTAAATAAACTGTAGTGATTGTCTACTGAATGAGTGGCCAGGGTCAAAGTGCAGTAGACAATCAAATTGTAAAACTCTTAGCACAATAAATACAATTACAAATTTAATTTGTTTCTGTAACTGCTACGATGAAAGTGACTGTACTAAAACTATGTTATTTATTGCCTTCCAGTCCATATTCTCTTTAAAAGCAACAATGAGTGTCACTGCAAAAAGAAGTAACAGTAGGTAGGGGTTTTAATTATCGCTTGTGTTTACTTGGGTTACTATTGATCACTAGTTCTGTGAACATATTGTCCTCCATGGTGTAGTGGTTACCATGCTAGCCTCCAGTTCCCAAGCTCGCGGGTTGAAACCCAGCAGATTGCGATGGATTTCTATTGGGCGTAAAAATCCTTAGCGTGGCTTCCTTCATAAGGGAAGTAAAGCCGGTGGTCCCGTGTCATAAATTTACAGCACGTAAAAGAACCTCAAGCCTGATAAAGAGGCCTCTGAAACAATTACCATCTCTCACACCAATAAAGAATGAGACATTAAGGACCACAGCATTAAAGAGCGTCCATAAATAAAACTCAGTTTTTAATTTTTTCGGTGAACATAAAATTTTTTGGACTCTACAGATCTCCAAGTGAACTGGCCACTAGCTTCATTGACAGCCTAAGTGAACTCCTGGAACTTCATGATGAGTATTGCAAGATATTGCTTGCTAGGGACCTTAACATTAACCGAGACTGTAATGTAATAACATTAATTATTTAAAATTACTTGAAATATTCATGGCTCATAATTTAATAGATCACATTCAAAATTACACACGAGTAACATTAAAAACTTCAGTTATTGATCATATTGCTAATAACATGTCTGAAGAAATAATATCTGCTGAAGTTGTGAATAGCTATCTGTCTATGAATTTGCCCAAGTTGTAAGAGTTAAAAGCGAGGATAATAAACATTTTGCCTTTAAGACTAAGACATTCCAGCAATTAGGTATTGCAAATGTTGAAACTTTAAATTATATCCTTAATAATGAAATCTGGGAACCTGTTTACTGTGAAAAAGATATTAATAAAATGGAATTTATTTGATCAGATATTCAACAAAAATTACTATAATGCATGCCCAATACTTATAAAAGTGATAAAATGTAACAAGACACCTAAAATAGCCTATAGCTCTGAAACTATTATATTAAGAAAAAAAATCTGATGTGTTACACTCACATGACTTTCTCTACTCTTGTACAAACTATTTTTACAAGCGCTTATTCTCCATATGCTTCATGTTAATCGAGATGATAATCTTAGTGCTAATTTTCTTGTAGATGCAAGGGGAATATGGTAGGTTTTAAGCGATAGTCAAATCTTTTAAGCGCTGGTAGCTATGTGGCGCATTTAATTCTCTTTGAATGTCCAGGACATAAAAAAAATGTATAACGGATTTGAGAAAAAGTATAAGTATTGGAAAATTTAAGGGAATAACAAGCAATATCTCGAAAATGGTTCACTCAACAACAAAAATGTATATGACATTTGTGTATTTTAACGCGATCTACATTTTTGTGTAGTAAAATTTTGTCTATCTCTTATGGTTTACCAGTTATGCAAAAGCCGTTCTCCATGAAGAATACTTTTGGAGACATTCCCAGAAAATTCGAGATATACATTTCATTTGTCATGAAAATATCTTAAACATATGATATTTTAATCAAAATCGTTAGAGCCATTTTTGAGAAAATTAAAATTTTCGAAAAATCTTCCATGTAAAGGGTAATCTGGGGTGGAGGATTTTCTTGGAAACCTTCGTGTGGCATCTCTGGAAGATACTGAACCTAAATACCAAGTTTGGTGTTTATCTGACTGTTCGTTTCTGAGTTAAACTGTTTTCTCTCTCTCTCTCTCACATACACACACACACACACATGCATGCACACCTCTCTCTCTCTCTCTCTTTACAAAAATGCTTTTATTGGATTCAGGGGTCTCAAAACATATATCTCCGGTGAAATTTCGGTATCGAATTTTTGGGTGGAATACAATACTTCCCCTACTTACTATACATAGTAGAGAAAGTAAAAATATGTTGTATTACGTATTGTACGCCCGTCATATTAACAACTCAGAGGATTACAAAAGAATAGTATGAAAGGTTTGGTGCAAGGAGAGCTGTCAATATAACATGACTGTTACAAGTCACAGCAATGAACTCTGTTTCAGCTGGACAACTATACCTGCCAGTGGAGATATTATTTGGTATGTGCAAATCAGAGCTCACATAATGTGAGTGCTCCAACTGTCTTCATTTGTACCAATCTCAGGCCTTTCACAGCATATGATTACCAGCTGAAAGATACGGCAATGCAAGTGATACAACAAGGCACAGTGAACACTATAGAAGGAGGTATGTATAACTTATTCCTCTCTCTAGAAACTGTCTTTAGTAAGGTTGTTTTTCAAGCCTCCTTACTTTCTCAACTGCTTACATATAGTAAGTAGAGGAAGTATTGCCTTCCACCGAAAAATCTGATACAGGAATTTCACCAAAATGCATGTTTTGAGACTCCATTAATTCAGAAAAAGCATTTTTAGAAAAAGCTCAGTGTGTCTATGAACAGCATAATTCAGAAATAAAAAGTCAGATACATACCAAACTTGATATTTAAAGTTTAGAGTTTATTGACCAATAGGCTGTTTTATAACATTGCAATTGGTCTTGTTAAGAGCATAAATTTGTCATCACATTACAATATAAATTTATACAATATTACAGCTTATTTATATATATTATTTATGATTTAGTTACATCATTAAATTTATATAATGTTGATAAATTGGTGAGCAAATTAACACTCAACAAAACTTATTTAATGATCTATTCATCTGTATGAAAATTGTTACATTTATAAAATTCTTCTATTGAATAAAACGCTGTATTTTTTGGCCATTTATCCAGAAATGTTTTGTACTTATGAATGAGTAGTGAGGTAATATGATCTGGAAGTTTATTATACATATGCAACTCTAAATATTTTTGACTGTTATGAATTTTTGATAATCTAGAAAAAGGCAAATCTAAGGCTGATTCATTTTGTGTTGTGTAACTATGTATTATCTTGATTTAGATTGAGTCACACTTTTTTACACTCACCTTCACTAATTAAAGTTACATGAAACAGGAAACGTTTTCGACTAGCTCCACAGAACAAATTCAGCTTGAAGAACTTACTAAACACACCTCTCAAAAATAACATCCCAAACACACTAAAATCCGGAATTTACCAGATCAGTTGTGAGGATTGTGAGAAATACTACATAGGAAAAACTAAAAGAAACTTGGAAACCAGACTTAAGGAACACCAAAGAAACATAAAACTAAAACAAATAGAGAAATCCGCTGTATCACACCATTTTTGGACTGAAAACCACAACATTGGCCAAGGTATAAAGTTGTTAAAACCCCTCACCACACCAATAGAATTGAACATCTGGGAAAAAATACACATCATCAAAAACAGCAACAACGTCATTAATTTTGAAATCCCGCCTGTAAGCAATGTGTTAAAACTTTGTGCCCCCAACACCAGATGGCAACAGGGTCAGAATTCGCAGGATGAGGAAGAAGAGGACACGGGAGAAAGCGACCCTTAGTCACCCAGTCGCTGACGATGAGGACGAATGCCCTCAAAAACGTTTCCTGTTTCATGTAACTTTAATTAGTGAAGGTGAGTGTATAAAAAAAGGTGACTCAATCTAAATCATGATGAATACTTCACTGTTAATAACGCTTCTGTTTTTAATCTTTATGTATTATCTGTCGAATTGCATATTTTTATAAATTTTCTTTTGCAAAAATCAGAGAATGGTACATGTAGAGCCCTGGCACAGTCATGATTTTAAGTTTTTGAAAAAATTGTTTTCAAGGATGGTTATAATCCAGATTAGCAATGCACCTTATTGCCTTTTTTTTTGCCCTTGAATACTTTTTGTGCTCCTGTGGAATTAACCATAGAAGTATGCCGCATGATAAGGTGGGATGTAAGATGGCAAAATATGCATATGTGAGTAAATTTTCACTAACATTATGATAAAGTTTGAGAACAAGAATATTACATGAGCTAATTTGCCACTTATGTAGTTTATGTGATGTTCCTAATTTAGTTTTTTGTCAATTCCTAGCAGTTTGACAGATATACAAGGGCTGATCCACAAAGACTGAGACTGATTTTTTCTGTAGCTTCCGTGATAGTTTCGTATCTGTAACATAAATATTTGAAAAGAGCGGGTTTTTATGTATAATGTTGGTAGGCGGCAGCACTCTCGTATTGGTAGATTGGTTCTAATGCTCTATTTTGTAGACCCTACGTGCATTTCGCATACCAGACAATGGAGGTGATGCATTTTTTAAATTGATTATCACCGGTGATGAGTCATGGCTGCACCATTATGATCCTGAATGAAAACAAGCCAGCACAGTGTGGAAATCGCCAGGTTCTCCAACACCAAAAAAGGCAAAAGTTGTTCCATCTGCAGGGAAAGTGATGGTGATCACATTTTTTTACTGTAATGGAATGATTTACCAGCATGCAGTTCCCCCTCACACTACTGTTACAGCAGCATACTACACGTCAGTATTGGCTACACTGAGGAAGCACATTGCAAAGAAACGACCAGAGCTTTCTTGGACTGGGTGGCGACTTCATCATGACAATGCACGGCCTCACGCCGCAAATCAAGTCGTGCAGTTTCTGGCTCGATTCAACATTACCTGTGTACCACATCCACCTTATAGCCCCGATCTTGCACCCTGTGACTTTTTTTATTCCCATCACTAAAGGCAAAGCTTAGGGATATTCGATTTGAGAACTCTGAAGCAGTGCTCAAGAAAAGTGAGGCGATTCTCAAGGACCTGACAAAGAATGGTCTGCAGCACGTGTTCAAGGACTGGCAGAGACGCTATAAAAAGTGCATTGAAGTAGGAGGGGACTACTTTGAAAAAGATCACGTAAACATTTAATTGGAGTAATAAACATCTGTGAAAAAAAATCAGTCTCAGTCTTTGTTTATTAGCCCTTGTATTATAATTCTTTGCATTTATTTGAAATAACAATTCTTCAGTTTTTGCTATGTTTATCTGTAATATGTTTGCATTGGTACTACTTTGATATTGGATTATGGTGAAAATAGAAGCTTTTAACTTATGAAATCGGGGCTTTTTTGCTATCCACAGTAATTCTTTATTAATGAAAAACATTTTGGTGTGGTAGATGTTGCTCTGGTGATAATGTATTGCCCACTCTCCATCCCTTTTATGAGGCCATTCTTATATAGTTGTTTTTGGTGGGTTTTGGTGACTTTTGAAAGGAATTACTGCCAATGTGAATAATTCGAGTTTTAGACATGCAGATCCCTCGGCTACACCTTAGACTGAAGGCCCTCAATCGTGGTTTTAAGTATGGGGATTTCAAATGTTGGCAGTGGAAAGACAATGCAACTAATGTTCCCATGATGCCACAGGTGAGATGCATGCGATGCAACTTCTGATAGTCAGTAATATGGAACAAAAGTGACAAAATATGCCATATATTCATGAAAATAACTAAAGCACATGTTGTTTGTTCTTTATTATATGCAATGATATTTCAAAGTGGATAAAAGTGTGAATAGTGTTACATGTGTATAGTGATACCGGACATAATCCAATATCAAAGTTTATCCCTTTGCATTAAGAAGAATTATTACCACTCCTAGAAACTTGGATATTAAACAATGGCACACCTAGAGCACAAACAGAAGATTACCTAAAACTAACAAAATTATGTCTGGACCAGAATTTCTTTTCATTCCATAACAAAATCTTTAAACAAACCACAGGCCTAACTATGGGAAACCCCCTTTCACCATTTTTAGCAGAACTATATATGAGCAATTTTGAATGTCATATTACTAAATCTTTCCCACATTTATTCAAAACCTGGTATAGGACGTAGATGATATTTTTGCTATTGTTCCAAAACAACTTTCAGAAGATGCTTTGAAATTATTGAATTTACAAAAAAGATCTATTAAATTCATAATATAAAAAGAAGAAAATGGCCAATTACCTTACCTAGATATCGGGATCATCAGAAGTAATGCACACCAAACTAACATTTGGTATTTACAGGAAACCAACTCACACAGAAAATTATATTAAAAACAATAGCTACAATCCTACAAGCCACAAACATGCAATTTTAAATAGTATTACAAACAGGTTAGTACATATACCAATGGAGAAAGAAGAATACCAACACATTATCAACATAGCCACTATGAATGGATACCAGAAAAAAACAATAGATAAGAAGATAAAAAAGTTTGAAAGACAGAAATACATCCAACAAACGACTACTTTACTCAGACAACAAAAACCACAAGCATATAGGAAATTCACTTATCACCCTTGGATACATCATAAATTTCAAAGTATTTTCAAGAAATACAACACAGAATAACCACAATATACAGAAACTACTATGCAACAGAACAAAAAATCCTATCCCCAACGATAAATCAGCTGGTATATATCAAATTGTTTGTAATGACTGTAACCTGGTATACATAGGAAGAACCAAAAGAAATCTTGAAATAAGACTTAAAGAGCATATGAGATGCATTTACCAAAAGCAGCCAGATAAATCAGCAGTAGCACATCATTTCTGGTCTTCAAACCATGATATCACTCCAAACATAAAACTCTTAAAACCGATCAACAGCAGCAATGAATTGGACATTTGAGAAAAAATACATATCGTCAAACACAGGAAACACCTAATGAATTTCGAAGTGCCGCCACCCAGCAGCCTTTGGAGATTCATCAGCCCAGCACCAGAGAACACCACTAGCCACACACATTCCTCAGACAATAACCGGCAAACTCAGTTGAAAACATGTTGACGATGGGAGCAAACCGTCTCCCAAAACGCGTTCAAGTAAGAGCATTTTAGTGATGTAGTGTAACAACCTTCAACTCTCTTGATTTTAAATTATGACACATCACTGTTACTAGCTTCTAAATTTTAAAAATTAATTAAACCAGTTAGTTGCTAAATTCACCATATTCTTATTTAAATTATGAAGTGTTTCTATATCTGTGCTAGTTGTTACCAAAGTAAGTATATCAGCATGTGATACTGCTGTACATGGGAAATAATTAGGGAAATCATTTATGTATATAATAAATAAGAAGAGACCTAGTACTGAAACCTGAGGTACTCCTTTAGTTATTGGGTATAGGCTGATCATTACTTGTTTATTTGTACCATCTGAAGTTTGTTTTTTTAAATATGACTATTACATTAAGGGCTATTTCAGATAAATTATACTGTTTTAATTTTTAATTAATATTATATGTGACACCATGTCAAACGTTTTTCGTAAATCTAGCAGGGTAATGCTGGCTGGGAGTTTGTTCTCAAAGCATCCATAGATATGATCTACTATATTTTCATTTGTTTTTATGGTAGAGAGCTTGGGTGTAAAGTCAAATTGAGAGGTCCTTAGTAATGAGTTTTCAAAGTATGTTGAGAGTTGCTTGTGTACAGTACTCAATGTTTTGGAAAGGGCTGGTGATACAGATATGGACCTGTAATTATCTGGGTTGGTTTTTTTTACCTTTCTTAAAGACAAGAATTATTACTGCAAATTTTAAGCAGTCTGGAAATATTCCTTGTTCTAGTAGAGTATTAGCAAGCACTGTTAATGGGAAAGTAATTTCTTCAACTATGGGCAGCATGCACCAACCTAGAGTAAGCTCTACTTTCGTAGTAAACTACTATTCAAGTCAACACTCGGTGACTTTCATACGAGAGTAAACTACTTCCGAAGCATTTTACTCCTTTCAGATACTCCCAAATATTAAATTACTGCAGAAGTTACTGTCAAATAGCACCATAATGTAGTATGTTACTACGAAATTAAATATAGCATAAATATAGGCTAGAATTTACTATTGCGACCTGGATGGAGTAATTAACTTGTCGATTGAACTATAACTATAACATACCATATCTTATTTAGAGGAAGATATTTTGATGTATTTATGGATTACTTAGATTACGTTGATGATCTCAACAAAGAAAACATTGGGATGCGAGAGTGGTACGCAAGAACCACTTTTACAGAGAGGGAGAGAGGGAGTTCTCCTCCGTGGACTAGTGGAACCGTGCTAGCCTCTAGTTCCTAAGGTCGTGGGTTCAAACCCGGCGGAGGGCGATGGATTTTTTTGGGCATAAAAATCCTTAGCATGGCTTCCTTTGGAAGGGAAGTAAAGCCGGTGGTCCTGTGTCATAGATTTATGGCACGTAAAAGACCTCAAGCCTGATAAAGAGGCCTCTGAGCAAAATTTCCGGTCTTTCACGTCCAATATAGAATGGGATGCTAAGGACTATAGTAGTTAAAGTGCGTCCATAAATAAAACACAAATCAATTCAATTTCAGAGGGAGTTCAACAAACGTTTTGGTATTAGGAAAGAATCTTTTACATGCCTTTTGAACCTGCTTGGAGAGGATTTACAACCTCATGCAGGAATTAAGCTCTATAACCCAAATTGCAATTATTGTTAGGTGTCCGAGAGTGTTTTGTACCAGAATATTTTAGATACTTAAGCCAGCATTACAATGAATTTAATTAATGTGGCAGTCTAACACTGTATTAAATGGAGATATTTAGGATTGACTTAATATGACATAACTTAAGAGTATGGCAGTGTAAAACTTTTCCTTCTTGTTACGTCAAGTTTGATGTCACATGATAATTAGAACCAATCAGTGTGAAGCACTAGCTCAAAGTAATAAAAGAGCTATCAATCAAGAGTCATTCACATTATGTTAACTGCTTGCCAATTAGACCTTTAGTTTACAGCATTTTTACTTTCTCTACTACGTATAGTAAGTAGGGGAAGTATTGTATTCCACCCAAAATTTCGATACCGAGATTTCACCGCAAATACATGTTTTGAGACTCACTGAATCAAAAAAAAGCATTTTTGGAAACATGTCCGTGTGTGTGTCTGTCTGCGTGTCTGTGTGTCTGTGAACAGCATAACTCAAAAACGAAGAGTCGGATAAACACCAAACTTGGTATTTAGGTTCAGTATCTTTCAGAGATGCGACACGAAGGTTTTCAAGAAAATCCCCCCACCCCAGACTACCCTTTACATGGAACATTTTTCGAAAATTTTAATTTTCTCAAAAACGGCTCTTAACGATTTTGATTAAAATATCATATGTTTAAGATATTGTCATGACAAATAAAATGTATATCTCGAATTTTCTGGGAATGTCTCCAAAAGTATTCTTCATTATGAACGACTTTTTCATAACTGGTAAACCATAAGAGATAGACAAAATTTTAGTACACGAAAAATGTAGATCGCGTTAAAATACACAATTTATGTCATATACATTTCTTTTGTTGAGTGAACCGTTTGGGAGATATTGCTTGTTATTCCCTTAAATTTTCCAATACTTATACTTTTTCTCAAATTCGTTATTCATTTTTTTATGTCCTGGACATGCAAAGAGAATGGAATGCGCCACATAGCAACCAGCGTTAAAATATTTGACTATCGCTTAAAACCTACCATATTCCCCTTGCATCTACAAGAATATTATCAATAAGATTGACATCTTGATATCTCCATTAACATGAAGCATATGGAGAATAAGCGTTTGTAAAAATAGTTTGTACAAGAGTAGAGAAAGTCATGTGAGTGTAACACATCAGATTTTTTAACTTCATGTCATGTTAGTTATAGTACTTCTTAATTCTGGCATTACAGGTGATCTCATAGATAAGTGTTCCTCATGCGTCTGCTGGTCATGTATTTCATTATGTTAGAGCTCTTTTGAGGTTAAGAGCAAGGTACCTACACATATAAATACACACGAGTGTTCAGAAAATAAAAGGCAATTCTTCTTCACTTTTGCAGATCTCCCACACATTGTGGGTGGAATTGACTGCACGCATGTGCCCCCACAAAATTTGCATTTTGTGCTCATTCTGTGAATATGGTGAACTTCTTTGAAGTCGGAAGGGATATTTCTCCATCCACACACAAGTGATCTGTGATGCAAAATGAAGATTAGAAACATTGTTTACAGAATTTTAAGCTGCTCTTCAGCACATTTCCTGTCGCTTGAAGCATTATAAACTCATCCGTCAAGACTTTCTGACATTTCTATTCCAACATCTTTATTACACATGTTTTCAGACTCATATTGTGTAAATGGATTTTGTTTATCTCTAGCAACAAACCTTTATCTCTTTTACTGACATTTCCCCTTTTTTCCTGTCGCACATAACCATATCCATGATTGCATCAAGTAAATTGCACAAACAAAACGTCCAGTAATGAGCTGTTACTTCCATAGTCGTAACTAAAAGAGTAAATTGTAATTGAGCTCTCCGTTACTTCCAGAATAAACTGCTCTCATAGTAACCTACTTCCATAGTACGGACTTCTTTAGTAAATGTTACCTCCGAAGCAATTTACTCCAACATGGTGCACACTGTTCTTTTGTGTGTTCAATAACAAAATTTAGGAATATCCAAGTAGTCTTCCGTTTTAGAATTATTAAGTTGTCTAAAGCAGTGTAAATATTTTCTGGAGTTATAAAAGACCAATGAAATTGTGCTTCTATAGGAATTCTTATGTTTTCCAATAGCATTTCTGCTTTATGAGAGCTAGTTGCATTGGATGAATGTGGTATGCATTAACAAAATGAAAATTGAGTATATTAGCTGATGATAGGTATGCCCATATCCTTTTTACATTATTTATTTCAGTTTTTATTATATCCCAAGCAGCCTTACATTTAAAATTATTAAGATTAGAAGTAGTATTGAAAGTGAAGCAATATACATGTTAAAATATATAAAGAGTCACTTATTAAAACATACTTCACTTATGTCAGATGGTTAAGAACAGGAAACATTTTCGGAGACGTTTCTTGTTCTTACTATCAGACATAAGTGAAGTATGTTTTAATATGTGACTCTGTATATATTTTAATAAGCCTTACATTTGTTTCTACAGTGCCTTATTTCTGACTCCTGGCCAGCTGCTTCACAGCTCGCTGCTGCCTGCCGAGTTGAATATTCACAGCTCCTGAACTCAAGCACATAGCATGCCAGCAATTCAAGCACATAGATTTACACGCATGCAATAACGACATACCTTTATCACAGAAGGTGTTGGAAATGATGTCCTTGTGCTGCCACACATCTCTCACACCTTTTAAGAAAATTTCCATTAACATGCATTAATTTTTGTTCTGAAACTGCAGTAATTTCTCTTCTGATATTGTCTTTCAGTTCTTCCAACATGTGCGGATTGTTCGATACACTATATTTTTACTTTCTCTACTACGTATAGTAAGTAGGGGAAGTATTATATTCCACCCAAAAATTTGATACCGAGATTTCACCGGAAATACATGTTTTGAGATCCCCTGAATCCAAAAAAAAGCATTTTTGGAAACATGTCCGTGTGTCTGTCTCTGTGTGTCTGTCTGTGAACAGCATAACTCAGAAACGAACAGTCGGATAAACACCAAACTTAGTATTTAGGTTCAGTATCTTCCAGAGATGCGACACGAAGGTTTTCAACAAAATCCTCCCACCCCAGAGTACCCTTTACATGGAACATTTTTCGAAAATTTTAATTTTCTCAAAAATGGCTCTTAACGATTTTGATTAAAATATCATATGTTTAAGATATTTTCATGACAAATAAAATGTATATCTTGAATTTTCTGGGAATGTCTCCAAAAGTATTCTTCATTGTGAACGACTTTTGCATAACTGGTAAACCATAAGAGATAGACAAAATTTTACTACACAAAAAATGTAGATCGCATTAAAATACACAATTTATGTCATATACATTTTTTTTGTTGAGTGAACCATTTTCGAGATATTGCTTGTTATTCCCTTAAATTTTTCAATACTTATTTTGTCAAATGGGAATTCGTTATTCATTTTTTTGTCTTGGATATGCAAAGAGTTATAATCTGTGGCAAAGGGAATGGTGCTGCACCTAGCAACCAGCTATTAAGAGATATGTATGTGCTTAAAGGCTACTGTTTTTCTATATTGTCCTTGTAAATATATTTTCCCCTACATCTACAAGAAAATTAGCAATAAGATAGAGTCTGCAAATGTTTATCTCGATTAACATGAAGTAGATGGAGAATAAGCGTTTGTAAAAATAGTTTGTACAAGAGTAGAGAAAGTCATGTGAGTGTAACACATCAGATTTTTTAAGTTCTTCCATAAATAAAAATTGCATACTGAAGGTCTGCAGAGCATGGTGGCCTTAGTTTTTTACTGATGACCCTATCTTCAAAAGTTTTGCAATTAATTTCAACGAGAGATCAGCTGTATGTGTTGTAGCAGACTCTTGCTGAAAATATGCCTGTGTGTATTCAATGTAATGGAAATATTTGAGGAATAGTTTATTATTGTATCCCTATACCTCTGTCCATTAACTGTATGCTCAAAGAATATATAGGCCCTGTAATTCGGTATGCATTCACAGCACACCCAACACCAATTTTCTGGTAATGCAATTGCATTTCATGTACAATATCAGGTTTTTCTGCACTGCATTATTCGTTGTTTTGTGTTGATATATGGCCATTTAAAGAAAGCCATGCTTCGTCTGTCCATAGAGTCATCATTAGCTTTGCCCTACACCCAATTACAGAAATTTACTCTACTCATAGTATCACATAGTTGCAGTTCCTGAATTACATTACCTTATAAGGTTTTAATTTAAAAGGTGTAGTGGCTTTCCAAGCAGAGAACAGTGAAACTCCCATTTCCTGTGATAACCTACTCAGAGATTTTTACTTTCTCTACTACATATAGTAAGTAGGGGAAGTATTGTACTCCACCCAAAAATTCAATACCGAGATTTTACCGGAAATATATGTTTTGAGACCCCCTGAATCCAAAAAAAAGCATTTTTGGAAACATGTCCGTGTGTGTGTCTGTGAACAGCATAACTCAGAAACGAACAGTCGGATAAACACCAAACTTGGTATTTAGGTTCAGTATCTTCCAGAGATGCGACACAAAGGTTTTCAAGAAAATCCCCCCACCGCAGATTACCCTTTACATAGAACATTTTTCATATGTTTAAGATATTTTTATGACAAATGAAATGTGTATCTCAAATTTTCTGGGAATGTCTCCAAAAGTATTCTTTATTGTGAAAAACTTTTGCATAACTGGTAAACCATAAGAGATAGACAACATTTTAATATAAAAAAAATGTAGATCACGTTACAACACACAATTTATGTCATATACATTTTTTTTTGTTGAGTGAACCATTTTTGAGATATTACTTGTTATTCCCTTAAATTTTCCAACACTTTTTCTCAAATGGGAATTCGTTATTCATTTTTTTTATGTCGTAGACATACAAAGAGAATGGAATGCGCCACATAGCAACCAGCTCTAAAAAGATTTGAAATATCGCTTAAAGCCTACCATAATCCCCTTGCACCTACAAGAAAATTAGCAATAAGATTAACATCTCGATTAACATGAAGCATATGGAGAATAAGCGTTTGTAAAAATAGCTTGTACAAGAGTAGAGAAAGTCATGTGAGTGTAACACATCAGATTTTTTGGGCTATGTTCTAACCTTTGTCATATCTCAAGTTTTTCTTGTGTAAGAACACGGCAAGTTACTTTGGGTTTCTTATCAAGAACAGAACCCGTTTCTCTAAATTGGTTTACAACACTATGAACTTTCTCTCTGTGAGGTGCACGGAATCTGTCTATAGATAGCCGTGTGCTATTGTCTACAAGACTCTGTTCACATGTGGAAATCATAAATTAATATGTGGTGTTATAAAGTAAATGCACTTCTTGGCTTTATAACAGCACTATCACACTTTAACCACAAAGAACAACACAGGAACTCATGCTAGTAACAGTTGCACATGCACTGACGCGTGAAGTGGAGGGGGAACAACGGAAGTCAGAACCAGTTAGAAGCACTGTGCGCATGCAGATACACCCGCCAAGCTGCCGGTCAGTAGTCGAAAATAAGGCACTGTAGAATTCATATGACCTAATTTGAGGCAGTATTTTAATACGTGAATAATTTCAATTGTATTATATAACAAGTAAATTCAATAACAGCCCGCCTTGAAACAATATGTATCAATGTAGGTCAGTGAGGCCTGGCACGAAGTCGGTGTTCCAAAACATCCCAAAGGTGTTCTATAGGATTCAAGTCAGGACTCTGTGCAGGCCAGTCCATTACAGGGATGTTATTGTCGTGTAACCACTCCGTCACAGCCCGTGCAGTATGAACAGGTGCTCGATCGTGTTGAAAGATGCAATCGTCATCCTTGAATTGCTCTTCAACAGTGGGAAACAAGAAAGTGCTTAAAATATGAATGTATGTCTGCGCTGTAATCGTGCCACGCAAAACAACAAGGCGTGCAAGCCCCCTCCAGGAAAAACACGACCACACCATAACACCACCACCTCCGGATTTCATTGTTGGCACTACACACACTGGCAGATGACGTTCACCAGGCAATCGCCATACCCACACCCTGCCATCGGATCGCCACATTGTGTAACATGATTCGTCACTCAACACAACATTTTGCCACTCTTCAATCGAGTAATGTTGACGTTCTTTACACCAAGCGAGGCGTCATTTGGTGTTTTCCTGCATGATGTGTGGCTTATGAGCAGCCACTTGACCATGGAATCCAAGGTTTCTCACCTCATGCCTAACTGTCATAGTACTTGAAGTGGATCCTGATGCAGTTTGGAATTCCTGTGTGCTGGTCTGGATAGATGTCTGCCTATTACTCTTTATGACCCTCTTCAAACGTCGGCGGTCTCTGTCAGTCAATAGACGAGGTCGGCCTGTACGCTTTTGTGCTGTACATGTCCCTTCACGTTTCCACTTCACTATCACATCAGAAACAGTGGACCTAGGGATGTTTAGGAGTGTGGAAATCTCGCGTACAGACTTCTGACACAAGTGACACCCAATCACCTGACCATGTTCGAAGTCTGTGAGTTCCATGGAGCGTCCCATTCTGTTGTTTCACAATGTCTAATGACTACTGAGGTCGCGGATAATGAGTACCAGGCAGTAGGTGGCAGCACAATGCACGTAAGATGAAAAACGTATGTTTGTGGGGGTGTCCAGATACTTTTGATCACATAGTGTATATCTTGAATTTTCTGAGAGTAGTCTGTGAAGTCCACTTTGTTCTGAATTACTTTTGTACGAGGGACATTCCGTAGGTAAGTTTCGTCATTGTTTTGAACAAGTGGATGGTACACCAGGTGAAACAAACAATCACCATAAAAGTCCACACCTGTTGCTGGTTCAATGACAGAAGGAGCATCAGCGGAGGAGGAATGATGCATGCACAGAGCGCTGAAGAAGAGAGAGGAGCAGCAGATCAATGTGCCCAAGGCTATTCAAGTACAAATCACAGTGGGAGATAGAACGTGTACTGACAGTGTGGTTGCCAATGAAGTGCGTGCTGTTATACAGTATGAATGGGCACATGACTAGTGTGTCTGTCATCTATTAACGCTTACAAACCGTGTATGATGCTGAGGTCATGTCTCGTCAAATGGTTGGTTGCTTGTGTTGCTTGTTCAGTGAACGAAGGCAGAGTGTGAGGATGAAGGTTGAAGTGAGTGTCCCTTCACGTCCTTGAATGAAAACAACATTGCTAGTGTACAGAATCTGGCAATAGCAGACAGGTGCATAATGATGTCAGACTGTTGATATTGGTTGTGCTCAGACCTATCACATGCTCATGATGTGTTGCCTTGCATCTGAGCATTTCTCTGTATACTACAATACACCACAGATATGTTCTAGGGTTCTGAATTCTGAAAAGAATGTTTACAACAAACATAAGCATAAAGATATATGAGAGCTGTCCAGAAAGTAACCTCCGTTCATTCATAGCATGAGAAGTAGTAGGGGTAGCACCATCATTTCGACATCAATGTACACAGTGACTCAGTATGCTTCTAGCTGTACAAGGTGGAGCATCATACTGTCGTGCATTTACTAGTTATAACCTACCAACATGAGCACCGAAATAACAAATCCCGCCAAGTGTGAAGTGTGTAAAGGCTAAGAAGAACAATCCAAAACAAGCATCATGGTCTGACATCTGTTGTGTTTGTGCATGACAACACTCGCCCTCACACAGCAAACAACACAAATGAACTTTTAACCAAGTTCAAATGGGACATTTTTGACCATCTGCTGTACAGCCCAGACTTGGCCCTTAGCGACTTCCATCTGTTCCTGTGCATGAAAAAGTGGCTTGCAGCTCAGCGCTTTGGCAATGATGAAGAGCTTCAAAATGCTGTGACAGTGTTGTAGTTCACAGGTGGCGGAATTATATGCAGAGGGTATTTCAAAGACTGTGAAAAGATATAACAAGTGCTTGAATCCATTTGGAGTCTATGTAGAAAAATGGAGAAAAGCTATAGTTTTCAAATGTATATAATAAAACTTGTGTATGTATAACGGTTTCATGTTTATTTCAAAACGGAGGCTACTTTCTGGACAGCCCTCAGAGATTAAACAAAAGATAGGCATATTTGTTCATTATTGATTTATTATTGTTAAATAATATGTAGTCTAACTTGCTGATACTAATGAAACAGTTGTATAAGTCGTATTGCAAGTACAAAACAACTCTCTCAGAACAAAATAGGTCTCAAGGTGAATGCTGATTTAGATACTTTTATTTAGTGTGCAGAGTCACTTCTAATATTTCAAACTGTATTTCCTACACCTCATCTCACATACTTCAAAAGCCCAGAACACTTGTATCCAATTTAAAAGCATTAAGGATTTCATTGTGGAGAAGTCCTGTTAATCTACCAAAATAGCAAAGCTTAAGCAGTGGTGAGAGGCAAATGATAGCGCATTATTTCATAATGCTTAAGAAAGAAACCCCCGGAGCATAACCATTATGCTACATGATCATATTAATTCTATAAGGGTCATTCAAATGAAACCCGGTCACTTCTGTAAAGTAACGGTAATGATTTTATTAATTCAAAAATAGTCGCCAAAACTGTTGGCACATTTATCCCATTGTGACACTAGCCGGTCGATTCCATCTTACAAGAAGCTAGTAGGCTGCTGTCAGATCCAGGCCTGGACCCATTCACACACTTCGTCGTCCGTTGTGAATCGATGTCCGTGAATAGCTTGTTTTAGAGGTCCATAAACATGAAAGTCACACGGTGAAAGGTCTAGACCGTACGGTGGATGTTCCAGTGTTTCCCATCGAAACTGCTGCAATGTCATCTTCACCGCATTGGCAGTGCGTGGGCGGGCATTATCATGCAGGAGAATAACGCCATTGGACAACATGCCTGGACGTTTCGACTTGATGGCTCGTCTAAGGTGCTGTAAAGTGGCTTGATAACGCTGGGCATTGATGGCGGTTCCCCGTTCCAGGAACTCAACAAGCAGTGGGCCCTTGTGGTCAAAAAAGAAAGACATCATGACCTTACCAGAACTGGTGTGCACGGCCTTTGATTTCTTTGGAGTGGTGAAGTCGCATGTTTCCACTGCTTGCTCTGACGCTTGCTTTCCGGTTCAAAATGGTGACACCATGTTTCATCACCAGTGACAATATACGACAGAAAGCCATATTCCTCCTCATGATAACGTTGCAGATGACTCAAAGTCTGCACTGTTCGGCGGTCAGTTGGTGGGGAACTCACTGCGCACAAACTTTTCAAAATTTCAAGTGTTGATGCATTATGGTGCCCACGCTAATACCCAGTAACAGATGGATCTCGTCCAGGGTGATTCTGCAGTTGTCCAAGACTAAAGCATTCACTTCCACAATCATTTCAGGTGTGATGACACGATGAGCCTGTCCAGGACGAGCATCATCTTCCAGTAACTCGCGCCCCTCAAGGAATCTTTTGCCCATTCCACCACACTTGAATGACACAGACTCTACTCACCGTACACAGCCTTCATCCGTCGATACATTTCACGGCCTCCAACTCCCACTGCCGCTAAAAATTGAATCACTCCTCGTTCCTGCTTACTCGCCTTCATGTTCAGTAGTGGACGATAACTTGTGTGACCACCTTTTCTTCGGCGTGAAACCATACTGTCACTATGCAATGTCAAATGTTGCGCACGCTGCAGTGGCTCTACCAATAGATGGTGCCACTATACACGCAGTTACATGGTGCCACCTTGCGTGTAATGCAAAGTTAGACGTACTGACCAGGTTTCATTTGAATGCCCCTCATATAACACATAGATTTAATAAGTTACTGCCAGTGTCTTACTCAATTTATTGTCAAGAAGCTAGCAGTACAACTAATGTTGCAAAACCTAACTGCACACATGTAGAGTCAAACCTATGGCGTGTTGTGTCCGCTCCTCCTTGTTTACAACAGGATCATTCCTGTCTGAGATAGAGTATAGTAAGTTACCTTTCTCTCTCTCACACACACCCACATGCACACATCATGTGGTGATGTAGTGGTTACTATGCTAGCCTCTAGCTCCCAAGGTTGTGGGCTCAAACCCGGTGGAGGGCGATGGTTTTTTTGGGCGTAAAAATCCTTAGCATGGCTTCCTTCTGAAGGGAAGTAAAGCCAGTGATCCCGTGTTATAGATTTATGGCACGTAAAAGAGCCTCAAGCCTGATAGAGGCCTCTGAACAAAATAACCGGTCTTTCACGCCCAATATAGAATGGGATGCTAAGGACCACAGCAGTTAAGGAGCATCCATAAATAAAACTCATTTCACTTTGTTTTCACACATACATGCACGCACACACCCACATCCACACAGTCTGAATTGAATATTAACATTGTGATTAACATTTGATTGCAGCACCAGGACCTCCAGTAGGTTTGAATACGACGTACATATCATCAACAAGTATTACCATCTGCTGGTATAACCCACATGAAATTAATGGCATACTCAAAGCTTTTATTGTGAAAGTGGAAGTTCTGCACACGAAACTAAGAAGGCAAACTGATGCTTGGAAAGATTCCCACAGGACTCATAATTTAACTGCAAAAGAAACACAACCCTATAACTCTTATTTGGTAAGTAATGTTACTGTAAATTTTAATGTTAGTATCATTTTACTCAGTGAATAACCACCAGTAAATTATATGTTGTTCATAATGTAAAAAGCAAGTGCTGAATCTATCTTCATATCCAGTAATAGGAAAAGCACAGAAAAAAAATTAAGTAGATGAATTACTGTTGCCAAAAACATTTTACTCAGTTAGTTTATACATTACTTTTTATGTTTTCTACTTCATATGGTAAGTAGAGGAATATTGTACGCCACTCAAAAATTTGACGTTGAGATTTCACCAAAATATGTATTTTCAGGCCTTTGAACACCCCAAAAAAGCATTTTTAGAAAAGAAGGGTTCGTTCTTGTGTGTCTGTTAGTCTGTGATCAGCATTACCCAAAGCAAAAAGTTGGTTTAATACAGAATCTGGTATTTAACTTCAGCATCTTCCATGGATGTGATACAAAGATTTTCAAGAAAATGTACCCACCCCAAACTACTGTTTACATGGAAATTTTTTCTTTATTGTTTATTTTATAAAAAAAATTGGTTTAATGATTTCAGTTAAAATACTGTAACAAATGAGAACACCAGTTGCTGCAAAAACACACTTTATTTATCCCTAAACACTCAATGTAGCACAAACATTAGCATGAGTCACTTTGGAATACTTGGAATGCAACACAAGTGACCCCTCAAATCAAATCACAATCACAATGACTGCTGAGCTACAACTCAATTAAATGCACTATCCACTTTTCACATCATCCTTTTAACAGCACTCGACTGAATTCAAATTTTGATTGCCCGTCCTGGCAGAGTGGCCCTTATATAGGTCCCGCAAAACAAAACATTCTAGAAGAAGAACCCACAAGAACATGCCAAAAGAATGCTCCAGAACAGGTAAGTAGAACATAAAAGGGGCTGTTTATTCCACACTCACTATTGTTCTATTGTTTCTGTGCTGGCTATTCTTCTGCCTCCTACCAGGTCCTGGCCGGGAGGAGGCCTACAGGTAGCACAACGCACGCGGTTTCTCTGCTACCTCCTCCTCGGGCTGGTCATCCCGAAACCTTGACTGCTGACTTGCGGGTCATAACGAGTCTTCATCTGGTTGCTTGGTTTCTGGATGTTTGATGAACCACCTTGTGCACATCATGATGTTGGTCTCTGGGGTTCGCTGTCTGCCAGCCTCCCAAATGCATCCTCAAAGTAGCTCACATCTCGCGGGCACAATAGCCTCCTCCGTCAAATCCACCCTGCAGATTCCAGGATGTCCGTTGTGGTTCCAGAGTATCACCTCATCCCAGCCGAGTCGCAGGACCCTCTTGCCGATGTCCACCGTGGTGTCGTGGCTCCTGAGGGCATCCAATGCCCCTCAGTGCATCAGCCACTCCCACAACCAATACGCACAGTCTTAAGATACTCCGCCCCAGGGTCAACTCTAACAGGGCCTCCTCCACAGGCAAGGTGTTGCCCAATGTTGTCAATGTCTGGTACGGCTGATCCAGTTTCCTTGACAGCAAGCCCCCCAACCACATTGCTTCTGATTATGGTCACAGTTGCACCTGTGTCTACTAGTATCCATTGCAGCTTTCCTTGGATCCCGCTGTTAACAACAAGGCTGCCTCCATTCTTCTGTCCAGGGCACACAACTCGAGGGGGTTGCGATGATGCCTCCGACATGCTCCTTACCACGCCAGTCCTTATTCGTTCCCCGCCTGCTCATCGGCTTGGTTGTAGACAGCCCTTCACTAAGTGTCCTGGCTGGCCATACCCCCAACACACACTGATTGATGCTCGTCGATTTCTGTGGGGACAGTCCTTCATTGGGTGACCCAGCTGGCCACACCCACAACATACGTTCACACACACACACATGTTGACGCTTGTCAGCTTGTCTATGTGCAATACTTCGGAAGGTGTCCTGGATGACCACATTTCCAACACACACCACTTTACAATCTTCTTTGAATCCCTGGGTTAATTCTCTATCCCCGTCATATGAATACTCCTTATCTCCAAGGTGGGAGCAGCTGTTACCTCGGCCGCTAGCTATCCCTCCTTAGGCCTATGCTATCCCATCCATCTGCCGCCTGCTGTTCGACTTGATGTGGATACCCCTTCAGAAGGTATCCTGGCTGGCCACATCCTCGACACATCGCTTAAAGATCTTCGTCCATGTCCTCGAGTTCATCCTCTTTACCTGTCGTATCGAATGCTCCTAGTTTTCGAGGCAGGCGCTGGTGTTGCCTTGGCAGCCTTCAAACTCAATGCAGCCATTAAGCGCCTCTCAGATGGTCTTGTAATCACCAAGCATCAGATTCTGATGGCATTATGCACCCCATCGATAAAGCAGTAGGTAGCTTCCTGGGATATGTAACTGGGCAGGAGGTTCACCAGAGCTTTATTCACCAGCTATTAAATTCTAGGGCAAATTCCTGCAGCGTCTCCTCTGGCTGTTGCAGCTTTGGCTTGAGTTGACTACAATAGGCTGCAGCCAAGTAAGGGTTCCTGAACCGGTTTTTGAGAATCTCCCAGATGTTTCTGGACTTCGCTCACATTGAAATTGCATTTACGGAGGGCTACCCCACTTAAGCTCGGATAACTTTGAATCGCCCTCCCACTCTGTCATTGGTCAAACGGCTTATGTTTATTATTGCATCAGTTCACTGCGAGTGCCAGCTGTCTGCTGGGCCAGTCTGAGGCAAAGTTTACTCATAATGCCTTCAACAATCGCTGCCTTGTGGCACAGGTACATTGTTGGACTTTCTGATGCCGGTTACAGCCTTTCAGTGATAGCGGAAATGTACAAACAAAAAGGTCTTATCATAAGTAAGTTGTGTGTGGTGCGTATAACACAGTTGCATAAAAATGGATTCCCACCTGAGGCTCAATGTGCAAAAAAACTAGCAAGAAAAAGGCCACAACCAACACGACCTAAAGCAATAGTAGCCAAGGTGAGTGCAACAGTGACTCAAGAAAACCCACCAACCCTAAGAGCATTGGAATATCCAATGGGGCCATCTTTTGGATAATATACAGCAATTTAGGTCTAGAACGGTGCCTTTAAGCACGTGGGCATGCCTTGAAAGAGCAGCACATCAGAGAATGCTTCAACAATGCAAGAAACGCTATGAACACCACCTGACAGGTGGAAAGTGGCAATGGGTGGTTTCTTTAGATGAAGCATGGGTTTATGTAGGTGACACAAAAAAACCTTGAGCCATTTATTATCATCAAGCGGGCCAAAAGGAGCGATCCAACTTTATTCGGGAGAACAAGGAAAAGTTTTCCAAGGGATTCATGGTGGTTGCAGGTTATTGTTCTCGGGAGAAACTTGGCATTCACAAGTTGCCATCAATGTAAAAATTAATGCAGCCTACTATCAAAGGAGTGTTATGGACCCAATGATCTCTTTGATGAAGAGATTCCTCGGTTGTATGGTTAGGATACCCCAAATGTTTGGATCCCATACAGCATCCAATTACACCTCTCGGTCTTCCCAGCATTATTACCACCGGAAAGTTATGGAAACGGGTGTCAATGTGATACCATTTAAAAGGATCCCTGTGAAGTAACCAGATGCCTCACCAATGGATTTTTGCAGATTTGGTCTGCTGAAACAGCGCCTTGCTTCTCGGTGTCTCACCATAATTGAAGGATTCTGGAAAGCCTGCCAAGAAGTTGGCTAACATCCACCTTCCTGCTCTTAGGTACAACCTTCTTCAATGGGAATTATGCTTCAGAGCCATAGTTAAAGCCTGTGGAAATCACATTGAACACAATAGGTGATGGCAAAAGGGAATTTTGCCATGAAAAAACATAAGCAAAAATGTCCAAGCTTAAGTGGGGCAACCCTCCGTATAACTTCTGCCGTTCGTCCCAGCAAGCGGCTTCCTCCTCTGCTGAATATTGTTTATGGGCATCAACGGCGGTGAATTGTCAGCGGGAGACATCGAAAGTTGATGTGCCATCGCATTTGGGTGGCATGATGCGTGCAGATGTGGTGCCGCGTCCTGGCATTTTGACCTTCAAGCTCTTAAGTCATCTGCTAAGCATTTTTTCCACTTCACTTCCTTGGAACTGTTGTCAACTCTTCCTTCCAGGACGCTAAGCCATTCACCAAAGTCCGCCATGACGCTAAACTGTGGTCTGAAGTCCTACAGGGTGTTAACGCATCTTTCACCCTTCCCGCAAGCTCTTCCGTATCTTTCTTCACTCCGATCAGCTGTTCATCAATCTTGGTTGATAGCTCCATCCCCATCTGAGACATTTGTGTCTTTATTTCTCCATTTACACCCTTCATTTTTGTCTGGATCTTTGGTATTCCAGATTCCATTTTTGTCCCCATCTTCTCCATCCCGGATTCCATTTTCAACTTCATCCCTCCATTTGGCCAACATTTTTACTTTCTCTACTATGTATAGTAAGTAGGGGAAGTATTGCATTCCACCCAAAAATTCGATACCGAGATTTCACCGGAAATACATGTTTTGAGACCTCCTGAATCCAAAAAAAGCATTTTTGGAAACATGTCCGTGTGTGTGTCTGTGTGTGTGTCTGTGTGTGTGTGTGTGTCTGTGAACAGCATAACTCAAAAACGAACAGTCGGATAAACACCAAACTTGGTATTTTGGTTCAGTATCTTCCAGAGATGCGACACGAAGGTTTTCAAGAAAATCCCCCCACCCCAGACTACCCTCTACATGGAACATTTTTCGAAAATTTTAATTTTCTCAAAAATGGCTCTAACGATTTTGATGAAAATATCATATGTTTAAGATAATGTCATGAGAAAAGAAATGTATATCTCGAAATTTCTGGGAATGTCTCCAAAAGTATTCTTCATTGTGAACGACTTTTGCATAACTGGTAAACCATAAGAGATAGACAAAATTTTACTACACAAAAAATGTAGATCGCGTTAAAATACACAACTTATATCATATACATTTCTTTTGTTGAGTGAACCGTTTTCGAGATATTGCTTGTTATTTCCTTAAATTTTCCAATACTTATACTTTTTCTCAAATTCGTTATTCATTTTTTTATATCCTGGACATGCAAAGAGAATGGAATGCGCCGCATAGCAACCAGCGTTAAAATATTTGACTATCGCTTAAAAGCTACGATATTTCCCTTGCATCTACAAGAAAATTACCAATAAGATTGACATCTCGATATCTCGATTAACTTGAAGCATATGGAGAATAGGCGTTTGTAAAATTAGATTGTACAAGAGTAGAGAAAGTCATGTGAGTGTAGCACATCAGATTTTTTAAACATTTCCCCTATCGTGGCTTTTATATCCCCCTCCTGACACCAATTACTACAAAAATGCACTGTATTTATCACTAAGCACTCAACATAGCACGAACATTATGCTTGAGTCACTTTGGCACACATTTGGAATACAACGCAACTGACCCATCAAACAAATCACAACTGACAACTGAGTTACAACTCACAATTAAACCCCACTGTCCATGTTTAATTTTATCGCTTCTAACAGCATTCAACTCAACTCTCGACTGCCTATCCTGGCAGAGTGGCCCCTTATGTTGGTCCCTCATACAAAGAGAAACCCATGAGAACATGCCAATGCGAATGCTCCAGAGCAGGTAAGCGGCACATAGAGGGCTTTCTATTCCACATTTGCTGTTGTTCTAATGTTTCCACGCTGGCTATTTTTCTGGCGGCCCATTGCAGGCTCCACTCAAGTCCTGGCTGGAAGGCGGCCCTTAAATAGCAGCTCGCACACAGTCGAAACACCAAATGTTTAAGATATTTGCATCACAATTGAAATGCCTTACTTGAATTTTCTGGGAATAGTCTGTGAACTCTTAATTGTGAATGAATTTTTGTACCTATTTTGTATCTTAATTCATAAACCATAAGAGATAGATAAAATCTTACTACACAAAAAATTTAGATTTTGTTACAGCACACAGTTTATGTCAAATTTATTTTTGTGCAGTTAATATTCCCGGAATATTCCTTATTATTGGTTTGAGTTTTCAAATATTTATACTTTTCTCAAATGGGAAGTCATTATTAATTACTTTCTCTACTATGTATAGTAAGTAGGGGAAGTATTGTATTCCACCCAATAAATTAGATACCGAGATTTCACCGGAAATATATGTTTTGAGACCCCCTGAATCCAAAAAAGGTATTTTTGGAAACATGTCCGTGTGTGTGTGTGTGTCTGTGAACAGCATAACTCAGAAATGAACAGTCGGATAAACACCAAACTTGGTATTTAGGTTCAGTATCTTCCAAAGATGTGACAGGAAGGTTTTCAAGAAAATCCCCCCATCCCAGATTACCCTTTACATGTAACATTTTTTGAAAATTTTAATTTTCTCAAAAATGGCTCTAACCATTTTGATTAAAATATCATATGTTTAAGATATTTTCATGACAAATAAAATGTGTATCTTGAATTTTCTGGGAATGTCTCCAAAAGTATTCTTCATTGTGAACGACTTTTGCATAACTGGTAAACCATAAGAGATAGACAAAATTTTACTACAGAAAAAATGTAGATTGTGTTAAAATACACAATTTTTGTCATATACATTTTTTTTTGTTGAGTGAACCATTTTCGAGATATTACTTGTTATTCCCTTAAATTTTTCAATACTTATTTTCTCAAATGGGAATTCGTTATTCATTTTTTTGTCTTGGATATGCAAAGAGCATTAATCTGTGGCAAAGAGAATGGTGCTGCACATAGCAACCAGCAATTAAGATATATGTCAATGCTTAAAGGCTACTGTATTTCTATATTGCCCTTGTAAATATATATTCCCCTTACATCTATAAGAAAATTAGCAATAAGATAGAGTCTGCAAATGTTTATCTCAGTTAACATGAAGTAGATGGAGAATAAGTGTTTGTAAAAATAGCTTGTACAAGAGTAGAAAAAGTCATGTGAGTGTAATACATTGGATTTTTTTTTATGTCCTGGACATATAAAGAGAATGGAATACTCCACATAGCAACCAGCTCTTAAAATATTTGACTATCGCTTAAAGCCTACCAATTCCCCTTGCATCTACAAGAAAATTAGCAGTAAGATTAACATCTCGATATCTCAATTAACATGAAGCATATGGAGAATAAGTGTTTGTAAAAATAGTTTGTACAAGAGTAGAGAAAGTCATGTGAGTGTAACACATCAGATTTTTTTTCTTATGGTTATGCAAAGAGTATGGAATTTCACAGCCATGAATAGTGACAAGCCTTTTAAACTTCACGTTACCTACTATATCATACAATAAAATATGTAAATTTGAATTGAAAGTTTACTTGGATTAACAAATAATAAGCTTTTGTAAAAATAGTTTGTAGACAAGTAAGTAGAGAAAGTTATGCGAAAGTAACACATACCATCTTTAGAAAAAGATTTATGTGTGTGTGCACCTTTGAAAAGCATAACTCAAAAATGAAAAGTTGGTTAATTGCCAAACTTGGTATTTAAGTTTAGCATCTTCCAAGGATGCAACATGAAAATTTTGAAGAAAATCCCCCCCCCCCAAACTATCTCTTACATGGAAATTTTTTCATTATTTTAGATTTTCTCAAAAATGGCTATAAAGATTTTAATTGAAATGTATGTTTAAGATATTTTCACAACAAATAGAATGTTTATCATAAATTTTGTGGGAATAGTTCCTCTTCATTCTGAATGATTTTTGTTTAATTGGTAAACTGTAAAAGATAGACAAAATCCTACTATACAAAAAATGTAGATCTTGTTAAAGCATATAATTTATGTCAAACAAACAGTTTTTGTGGTGTTAATGATTTCCAAGATATTTTTACTTTCTCTATTATGTATAGTAAGTAGGGTAAGTATTGTATTGCACCCAAAAATTCGATACCGAGATTTCACCGGAAATATATGTTTTGAGGCCCCTGAATCCAAAAAAAGCATTTTTGGAAACATGTCCATGTGTGTGTCTGTCTGTGAGCAGCATAACTCAGAAACGAACAGTCGGATAAACACCAAACTTGGTATTTAGGTTCAGTATCTTCCAGAGATGCGACACAAAGGTTTTCAAGAAAATACCCCCACCCCAGACTAACCTTTACATGGAACATTTTTCGCAAATTTTAATTTTCTCAAAAATGGCTCTAACGATTTTGATATAAATATCATATGTTTAAGATATTTTCATGACAAATAAAATGTATATCTTGAATTTTCTAAGTATTCTTCATTGTGAACGACTTTTACATAACTGGTAAACCATAAGAGATAGACAAAATTTTACTGCACAAAAAATGTAGATCGCGTTTAAATATACAATTTATGTCATATACATTTTTTTTGTTGAGTGAACCATTTTCGAGATATTGCTTGTTATTCCCTTAAATTTTCCAATACTTATACCTTTTCTCAAATTCGTTATTCTTTTTTTTTTGTCCTGGTAGTGCAAGGAGAATGGAATATTTCACATAGCAACCAGCTCTTAAAATATTTGACTATTGCTTAAAGCCTACCAATTCCCCCTTGCATCGACAAGAAAATTAGCAATAAGATTAACAACTCGATATCTTGATTAACATGAAGCATATGGAGAATAAGCATTTGTAAAAATAGTTTGTACAAGAGTAGAGAAAGTCATGTGAGTGTAACACATCAGATTTTTTTATTATTGGTTTGAATTTTCAAATACTTATACTGTTTTTCAAATGGTTGGTTGCTATGCATTTTTATTCATGGTCATACAAAGAGCTTAAAATTTCAAAGCCATCACATAGTGATTTACTTTTTAAAACTCTGACCTTCACTTTAGCCTACTTTTATCTAGAAGAAACTATTTATCTCAATTAATAAAAAATAGATAGAAGAATGAGTTTTTGTAAGAATATTTTGTAAGAGAGTGGGTAGAAAAAGTTATGTGAGTGCAACACAGTAGAAATGACTTACCTCTTCACAGATACAGTTATGTTTCTTCCGGTTGCTTTGTTCACTATATGCAGTCTCCAAAGTAACAAACTCATCATGGTGTATGATTGTTTAAATCCCAACCAGTAGCAGCAAGCGTAACTAAGATTCCAATAATTATAATTAAAGATTATAATGCTTATAATCAAACTGCATAACCTACACTTGTGCTTCTGACTCTAGTTGTTTATCTGGTTGGTTGGTTTACAACTCTCCCCATACGGTTAATGACCTCTAAGAAAACTGATTCCACAAACAATGTGTGGACCCCTTTTGCTAACTGGAGGCCCCAGAAAGTGGAGCCCATTACCTCTGGGGGGTAATAATGGTAAATGGTGATGGAACAAAAGAACCTATAGCTTTTATCATGGACTCCGAACCATGTTGGGCCTTGGAGATACTTTACATGAGCTAGACAGAGATGGAAGCTGAAGAAGAAGTTTTTTATGTTATTTGCAACATGCTTTGGACGTCAATTTGAAGTAGGTCGTATTGAAGGAGTGGTATTATAGTTCAACTGTTGGGAAGCCGAACACTTGAAGTAGTTGCAATCTCACATATGTTAAACAGTTTCCGGTAGCCTTCACCTCAAATGTACTTTCAGGTGGCATTTGCCCCAAGTTTAAAAAAATATTAGCTTTGTAATTTGACTGTTTCTTTAGATATTATTTTTATGTTTGCCTTGGCTGCGTCAGTATTATTGTTAGAGACACGTTTCTCTTAGGCAGGGCGTGATGTGACAAGAATGTAGGCTTACTCAGATGTTTAGTTTTAATTCACTCCTTTTTATTAATCCTTGACACAAATTAAATAGCACTACACTGATATAGAGAGCTGTGAGATTCTTTTATTTAATACTTGCAATTTTTTTAACGTGTATACTTATTTTTCATCTCACACGAATACGTATTATATTTCTCTAGAGGACGCATATTGCATCCGGTTACTATCACGGTCTGCAGGCAACTGACTTGATTTCAACCATCTAAACTTATAAATTTCTGTATTTCAAGTCTCTGATTGGCTAATCCTAGTCCAATAGAATACCTTCATTTAACTAAAGCTTTTTCTGTTTGTTGATTGGCTATTTTTTAAACTGTCTCAAAATTTACATTATTGCTGCTCTAATAATGACTAGTAGCATTTAAACTCTCAAACTCATTATTGCCTCTAGGTTACCTCATTGTTACCTCATTGTTAGCAACTTTAAACTTATTATTCTCACAGCTTCTACATTATTAAATTACGTAATATATTCACATAACATTATTGACATGTTTACAATAATATAAGCATATGTAATGACTGTTACATACATTTTACAAATTATTATACATATTGCTTCAGTAGTGGTGAAAGTGGACTGCCCATAGCTAGGCCTGAGTTCTGTTTGTAGTAGTTCCCATTGAAAGTGAAATAATTTTGTTCTATGCACAGCTTAGTTAGTGTATTGTATTCTTGAATTTCTTCTGTAGTCCTTCCTATTGCTAGCAGCCAGTTTTTGATGTGTGTTGGTAGGGTTTCTGTTGGTATGCTGGGGAAGAGAGCTGTAACATCAAAAGAAACTATGGAATCTGTTTTTGCTGTTTCAACATCTTTTATTTATTTGAATTAACTCCAAGGAGTTTTTTATGCCTAAAATTTCAAATTTTGGCAATGCTGAGAAATTGTGTGTCAGCCATTTTGCTAGTGGTAGAACTCTTCATGAGTAATATTGAGATAAGAGTCACAAAGGCTTTCCCCTGGATATTTAAACAATGGTACCGCTACGTTGATGACATTTTTGCAATAGTTCCAGGAAAACACTTGAAAGACGCACTAAAATTATTGAACCTTCAAGAAAAATCCATAAACTTCTCAATGGAAAAACAACAGAATGGACATCTCCCCTTTCTTGACCTTAAAATCATCAAGAAAGAAAACCACCTAACATTCGGTATCTACAGGAAACCCACGCACACAAATAGCTACATAAAGCAAAACAGTTTAAATCCCATTCCCCACAAGCATGCAGCATTCAACAGCCTGACACACCGACTGGTCAACGTCCCTATGAACAAAGAGAAATACACACTTGGGTTAAACAAAATATTGGACATAGCTACAGAAAACAGATTCAGGCCAGAAACAATATACAAGAAAATAAACAGAGCCTTGAGCAAAAAGAAAACACAAGAAGTTACCACGCTCATCCCTACTGAAAAAGAAAAGATGATCTTCAAAAAATTCACATACCACCCAACAGCTTTCTACAAATTCCAGAGAATCTTCAAGCAACCCAACATCTCTTTGGCCCCAAAAAACAATTACACCATAAAAAAACCTACTAAACTCCAAACTAAAAGATGACATCCCACAAGAGAACAAACCAGGAATATACCAGATCAACTGCAATGACTGCAAAAAAATATACATTGGACAAACTAAGAGAAATATAAAAACAAGAACAAAAGAACACTTCAGTTACATAAAACAAAAACAGGAAGATAAATCAGCAGTAGCTTGGCACTTTTGGAGAGACAAACGCACCATAGACAGAAACCCAAAAATACTTAAAAACATCTCAGGAAAAGCAGAACTTACAACTTGGGAAAACATTTATATTTGGAAGAACAGAAACCACACTTATAATTTTGAAACCCTGCCAGGAGACTTACTTTTGAAGAAGTTCTTCCAACCGCCACCAGAGATCAAGCTTACAACCAAGATGAAGGATGTGCGTAGTCAACAGGGAACTGAGGATGGAAGCAATTAGCTCCTGAAACATGTATTCATGATAAAAACAAGTAGGTGATGTAGTGTTACAATCGACTCAATAATTACTAATTAATTTCTCTATGTTAAATTTGTTCTGTGGAGTTAGACTGATGTTGTGTTTCATGAAAATCTTCTTAAATTTGTGATATGTTTGTGGGTGGTATGTGAATTTCTTGAACTTTGCCTGTTTATCATGCTGGATGAGATTTGTTTTGTCTTTGATGTGTTTCTGTCGTTTGAATTTTGCAATTTTTTTTTGTCAATTGTTGTTTTGTGTAACCATTGTTTATTGCTGTGTCTACTATGTGCTGGTATTATTCTAACTGGTATTCTTGTTTATTTAAGAGAGTATATACAAGTCTATGTGTTAGGCTGTTTAGTACTGCATATTTGTGTGTGGTTGGATTGAAACTCTTTATTTTTTATGTAATTAGTCGAGTGTATTGCCTTCCTGTATATACCAAAGGTTAGGTTCTTTTGTTCCCTGATGATTTTTAGGTCTAAAAATGGTAGCATGCCTTCTATTTCTATGGTGAATTTTATTGATTGGTTCTGCAGGTTTGCTAAGGCTAAGGAGTTTTTGTAGTAAATGGAACACTATTAACAGTGAAGAGTCAATTCATAAAATTATGAGTCGAAATGATATTAAAATCCTTCACTTACATCAAGATGGTAAAAAGATGGATGATCGTTTCAAGGTTATCAAGACCTCATCGTCATTTAATATCATTTTGACTCATAATTTTATCAATTGACTCTTCCCTGTTGATAGTGTCCCATTTACTACAAACCAGTTCAACCGCTGATGATGAGGTCTTGATAACTTCGAAATGATCGTCCATGTTTTGAGCATCTTGATGTAAGTGAAGGCTTTTAATATCATTTTGACTCATAATTTTATCAATTGACTCTTCACTGTTAATAGTGTCCCATTTACTACAAACCAGTTCAACCGCTGATGATGAGGTCTTGATAACCTCGAAACGATTGTCCATCTTTTGACCATCTTGATGTAAGTGAAGGCTTTTAATATCATTTCGACTCATCATTTTATCAAGGGTAAGGAGTCTTGTATGAACCTCTTAGGGACAATAGCGAAGATGTCGTCAACATATCTGTGCCAAACTTTAAAAATGTATGGGAAGGAAGTTGTTATTTGTGTCTCCAAGTAACTCATAAATAGATCTGCAAGGAAAGATGAAAGTGGGTTTCCCATGGTTACACCTGTTGGTTGTTTATAGAACTTCTTGTTGAAACTAAAACAATTTTGTGTGATGCACAAATTGGTAAGTTGTATGAGATCTTGTATTTCTTCTTCTGGAGTGTTAGTCTGATGGAACCATTTCTTTAATTGACACAGGTGTTGATCTTTAGGGACACTTGGAAATACTGCAGTGACATCAAAGGAAACAAATCTGTCTTCTGGTTCGAGTTCCAGGAATTTTATCTTCTGTATTAGGCCAGTTTGTAGGTGGGAGAATCAATATTGCTGACGATTGGTCTCATCTTGTTACCCGGTTTGTGTATTTTAGGTAAAGCATACATTCTTGCTAAGGTGGGGTGGTCTGGTTTTAATCTTGATTTATCAGTGTCTGTTATAGTTTTGCTTTCTTGAATGGTTTGATTGAAAGCCTTTAAATGCAGTTTTAATGGGTCTTCTTGAATTTGTATGTAATGTTCTTGTTGTAGTCTTGTTGTAGTATTTATCATGATATTTGGTTGGCTATTTACATGTACTTGGTATAACAGTGGCCCAGAACAAACCCTTGTGGTACTCCAACTGTTACTTCTGTGTGTTCTGATATAAACTTTGTATTTTTTATGCCTATTTTATGGTAAATTTCTGTCAAACATTTTCTGGGTAAGACTTAACTATGTTTAACATTTTGCCTCTTATGCCATAAGATTCTAGTTTATATATTAGTGTCTGGTGTGAGACACTGTCGAATGCCTTTGACAAGTCAATGAAAATTCCTGCAGTATTCATACCCTTCAAGATTTTCCAAAATTCCATGTATAAAATCTGTAACTGCCGTAATGGAAGGGAAGTCATTTTCTGCTCCTCAATAGCTCATAATTAGGTTACCATGCTCCTATGTGGATGTTGAGGTTTTCCAGTAGGTTTCCTGAGTGAGCTTTTGGAAGCTTTCATTATGGAATATTAAAGGGAATACCATAAATAACAAATATTTCATAAAACTCATCACTGTAATGTAATTCATAATATTGTAGATCAAGGACTTGCTGCCTTCAACAAGATATGAGATAAGTGTCTGCGGCCAAACTATAAAGTGTGGTCCATGTGAGAGTTTACAAAAGGAAACGCTGCTGGCTGAACCTGACATAACTCCTGGCATAGATCTAGTGAACGACAGCATCACATCCACTAGTTTTAGGGTCAGCTTGCCACCAGCATATCCCTACCTGACTGAAACAAGGTAATTCTATAGCAATGGTTTCATATCTATATCTAATTCCAAAACATTATAACTAGAGACAAGCATAATATTTTGATAACATCTTCATATTTTATGAAAATCTTCACATTTCCTCATTTTTTGTAACATTTATGATCTTACGCTTTTAAAATAATTTCTCTTAGAAATGTACTGGAATTTCGAGATATTTTATTTGCAGTTTTCTTAGAAACACATTTAGAAAACCCATGCCCCCTGCGGCAGTAACACCTCCTGTCCGATGTTGTTCTGGTTCGTAATGCCCATAGCTCGCGGCTTACCTTTCTGCAGCCTCCGTGTAGACTCTAGATGTTCGATGTGGGCTGTTTCTCTTCATCTCTATCCTCGGCTACCTGAAGTAATAACTGAAATATGTAAGAGCATGGACTTTTCCTTGGTAAAGTAAACGTAGATCTCGGTTGTGGTAATGGAGAGAAATTAGACGTGCTTCAGTTACAAAAAGACGACACCACTGTTTTCTATATTTCGTTACTTCTGGTAGTTCACAACACTAATATTGTCGCCGTTAAAACACTGTCCACTGCTGCTGAAACATGGCGCTGATATGACGCGAAGTTTATATATTTAACAAATCTCTTTACTTGTAGCGATTCTTATGTGTGTAGCAAAACCTGTCTTAATTCACTAACTTTTGGCGCGACATCTCTCAGGTATCCTGCAGCATCCTTCTCTGCCACTCAACGCGTCTCACTATTTCATATTGATTTACTTGGATCTCATTGGTTCTATTCCACTCAATTTTAACATGAAATTGCGGCTTTTCCTAATTTTACCGTTAAGCTTGTTGTATCACTCACTCCGGTCACGGCGAATTACCATACAAAAGGACAAAGGCTCTACGCCCTCGCTGTACGAACAATACTTTTGCTACCAGAGAGACATCGTAAAACTCACTGGTTGCCTTCGGAGACACTTTTCCTGCATCTGAAATATCTCGTCGTGGACAGTATTTTAACATAGCGCTTAAATTATTTACATTAAATAATTTATTACTCCTCTAATATTAGTAACCTAAATACAAACATATCATTAAATCACCCTTCTCAAGCTACACAGGCAGTAAAAAAAAATAGTTGTACATAGCATAATTTAATTTCACTAAAAATTAATTACTCAAATTATTAATAATTACATAGCTCGGGTTCGGCCTAGAGTTGCCGTTTCACACCCTTTCCAACAAGTCAAGCTCAGTTGAGAAAATTTAGCATTTCATCTATGTGTCATGTACAAAATTAATCTCCTCTATTCTTGAAGTGTCATCTTCCGTGTTGTAGTGGTTACCATGCTAGCCTCTAGTTCCTGATGTCGCAGGTTCAAACCCATTGGAGGGTGATGTATTTGTTTTGGGCATGAGAATCCTTAGCATGGCTTCTGGAAGGGAAGTAAAGGCAGTGGTCTTGTGTCGTAGAGTTACAGCATGTAAAAGAATCTCAAACCTGATAAAGAGGCCTCTGAGCAAAATTATCCAGTGTAGAATGGAAGACTAAGAACCATAGTAGTTAAAGACTGTCTATACATAAAATTCAGTTTAATTTGCCATGGCTCTATGGGCCAGAGCGTAGAGCTCTAGTTCCCAGCTACAGAATGCGCCTGGGTTCAATCCGCAGATTTTAAGTCCCAGGTAGAGGATCAATGTCCACTCACTATCATGAGGAAAGTAAAGAGCTGCAATAGGCAGGGCTTCTGTTCTCATGAGCCACCTTTCTGGCTAAGGGATGCATGATACTGACCACATCACCTCCCTATGTAGTTGAACGATTGCCCACCTCTGCATGCATAAGTGACTGTGTAGAAGGCAGACCCAGGCCCTTTGGGGGCTGTATTGCCACACGGTTAATTTTTATTTGTTTATTTTATTCTTGAAAAGTTGTAATGTGCTGACCCTGTTGTTGTTCACCAGTGGCATTGGGGGTTAATTGATCTGCATCATTTTCCCTCTGGCTTCCCAATATAAAGTCTGTAAGTTATCACTTTTAAGGCCTTTGTTCAGGATGACATCTTCTTCACAGCGAGTGCACTTGGGTATAGGTAGGCATTGTATCTTGTAGAGATGTTCTGCGAGGCAATCGTGGCCAGTTGCCATCCTAAATAAGGCCACTGCAGTCTTCCTTGGCATTTTTTGTATATCAACTCTATCTTTAATATTCTTATTATCTGTATCTTTTAATTTATCTTCTTCATCAAGTCTCCCCTGTCTTTTGAAATGTTATTTAATGTTATTTGTTTATTTATTTCTATTTGTCCTACAGGTTTTATTTGTTGTATTGCACCTTTCTTTGCTAATTGATTCGTATGTTCATTGCCCAAAAGTCCAACATGAGCTGGGATCCATTGTAGAGTGACATGATTTCTAGTTTCAGCTGTTTTAATTAGGCTTCTTATTTCTTTAATATTTCTTGTTATATTATTATTGTAATTTACTATTCCATCTATGGCTGATTTTGAGTCTGATAAGATGGCTTTTTTGTTTTATGTATGGTCTATATAAAATATTCTGTAATGCTGCTTTTATAGCTATTAATTCTCCATCATAGTGGTTTGATGTTTCATCTAGCATTAGATACTGTGCAAAATGTTTACAGTATACTCCTCCACTGGCATTTTTTTTATTGATGAGGGATCCATCTGTATATATTTGGAGCCATTCTTTTTCTGGGTATCTTTCATTTTCCGTAGCTATTGCTATGGCTCTCATTTCATCTGGTATATTGTTTTGTTTGTGTATGGTATATATCAGGTCATTCTGATATTGTATATCAATATATTCTATTGGACTCATTACCTCTGTTGCAATTATATTTGTTGTAATTATATTCTTGTAGTTTAAGTTATTAATATATGTTCTGAAGCTTATTTGAGTTTTTATATTACTTATAATATCTGCTGCGTGGTACCACTTGTATCTGTTTCTATTGACTTGCAGTTTTTGTGCTAGAGTAATTGCTTTCAACTCATGTTCCAATTCTATAGCCATGTTTTTTGTGAAGCTTTGTAGTACTGTAATTGGTATTTTTACAGCTCCTGTTATTACTCATAGTGAATTATTTTGTGAAATTTCTAGTTTACTTTTAAGTCTCTTGTTTACTGTTGCTAGTAGTTCTCCATACAATAGGTTAGGTTTTATGTATGTTCTATATGTATTATTAAGGAGGTCCATGTTTCCACCCCATTTTATTCCTGATAAACGTTTTAAAATGTTGTTTTTTTTTTGTTGATTTTATTTGCTACATTGTTTACATGTTCTTTCATTGATAGTTTTTGATCTAATTCTATCCTTAGATATGTTGTTGTTGCTTCTTGTAGTTTTTTGTTGTTGATTTGCAGGCATATATTTTATGTTTTATGCTGCATTGTGAATAGTTGATATTGAGTTTTTCCTGTATTTATTTCCATATTGTTATTATTAGTCCACTGTTCTAGGGTTATGAATGTATTCTCCATTGGTGTTTGTAGTTTTTTTTGTAATGTTTCCCAGATCTTATGTTCTTTTCTGAAGTCCATATTACCACGTCGTCAGCAAACATTTTTTCTTGTATGTTATCTGTTTTCTTTAGTACATCTACTAGGTCATTTATATATATATATATATATATATATATATATATATATATATTGAACAGAATAGCACTTGTAACAGACCCTTGAGGTAGTCATTTGTTTCCATTTGGATGTGGCTGTTTTGTATTGTACTGCAAACCATCTTTGGGATAGGAAGGTTTGAAACCAGTTTAGCACGTGCTGACCCATTTAGGGCACAAGTTGGATTTGGTACATAATGTGGATCATATGGGTTGTGACAGGAGCTAGGGTTCAAAATATTAAACACAAAATGTGATAACGGTTTATTATAGAAAATCTTTATATTTTTAACAATCCAATAGAATTCAAGAAGGCTTGCAATATATTTAACATTTAAGAAAATCAAGGTTAATAGCTTTCAAATATAATCATTGTGTATTCTTCACTTTTCACCATGTTACGACATTTACTTTGCTTAGCGGTAGTATAATTGTTTAATTTCCTGCCATTACAAAAGCAATATAAATACAAATTATGAATAATGAATGCTTCTCCCGCAAGTGTAAATTTTGAAAGTCAAGGGCAGAAAGTTAAACTTTGAAAGCTTACCAAAATTATGAGATTGAATTTAGAAATGACTGAAACATTACCCCTTGGCAGCCTTAAGTTAAACTCTCGCTGAAGTCAAACAGACCTGATGCCCTGGCAGTCTGTTCGATCAGATTCCTCATTGGTAACTAACTCCTTATCCCTCCCGGGAGCTTCGTGCTCCTGTCACGTCTAGGAGGGCACTGTAATGAGTGACGTGGAAAAACCAGCCTATGACCATAATGACTGACGACATCCTTTGAGAACACTCCTTGTGTTTATGAGCTGATGACATATTCACTAGCAGGGTTGGGGGTAGTTTTATTTTTGTAAACCATACTTTTTAGTGTCATATTGTAATTAATATTGGTGAAAAACAAAGCAACCAGTAATTTCTTTTTCATTTTTTCTTTGTTTAGGGGCCTCATATTATAAAAATCTGCAAAGTCTGTTTTTTTAACCTAATAATGTGAACCACCTCCAAACCCTTAAAGAATAGGACTTTTTACTTTAAAATACATATTTTAATGTTTTGGGATTTTTTACTTTCTCTACTACGTATAGTAAGTAGGGGAAGTATTGCATTCCACCCAAAAATTCGATACCGAGATTTCACCGGAAATACATGTTTTGAGACTCACTGAATGCAAAAAAAGCATTTTTGGAAACATGTCCGTGTGTGTATCTGTCTGTGTGTCTGTCTGGAATCTACATTTTTTGTGTAGTAAAATTTTGTCTATCTCTTATGGTTTACCAGTTATGCAAAAGTCGTTCACAATGAAGAATACTTTTGGAGACATTCCCAGAAAATTCAGGATATACATTTTATTTGTCATGAAAATATCTTAAACATATGATATTTTAATCAAAATCGTTAGAGCCATTTTTGAGAAAATTAAAATTTTTGAAAAATGTTCCATGTAAAGGGTAATCTGGGGTGGGGGGATTTTCTTGAAAACATTCGTGTCGCATCTCTGGAAGATACTGAATCTAAATACCAAGTTTGGTGTTTATCCGACTGTTCGTTTCTGAGTTATGCTGTTCACAGACAAACACACACAGACATTTTTCCAAAAATGCTTTTTTTTTATTCAGGGGGTCTCAAAACATGTATTTCCGGTGAAATCTCGGTATCAAATTTTTGGGTGGAATACAATACTTCCCCTACTTACTATAGGTAGTAGGGAAAGTAAAAATCAGATAATCTTAAATTGATATATAAGCTAGCCAAATGAAGTTGTGTATTAAAGCAAGATTAATGACAGTAGTAAGAGTATAATACCTCTTACCTCATTTATAATATGTGGCAACAAGGTATACAGTCTTACAATAGTATAGAATGAAGGCCTATGAATTAGGAATTTTCTAGCCTCTGTAAATTTTTAAACAGCTTTGAAGATGTGGAATAAAAGTATATAATACATTATCTTTACAATTACAATAAATTCCTAATATAACATTTCAAATTAAGTTATATGATTGGATATACGTGCCACACCATTTGATTTTATTCATGAATATTTTGATAATGAAATGTGATATTTTTCAATTTGATTTATGATACTATTTTAATGTTTATCTCACTACTACTCCAGCAGAGCAGTAGTATGTCCATTCCAAATCAGAGTTCTCTCTGATGTAAACAGAAGCACGTGGTTTGGCTTGTCACAAGCCCAAGAATATACTCTTACGCCAACATAAATAGTTCCTTAATACATGTATTGTATTATGAAATATTAGAGCAGACAAGGTATAGAACTGCACATTTTATTGTGGTTATCATAAGAACTCATCGTTAAAGGTAATGGATATATACTAGCTGTTAAGAGATTACAAAATATGATTTTCGCCTGCTATTGCGCTAACGCCAAGAGCATCTTGCTTGTTAATACCAACTGTATGCACGACTGCCACTCTGTTACATACACAAGAAATGCAGCAACAAATTCCCAGAGGCGCTATCTGAGTACCGAATAAACACTTTGCGTAACACAGGATATATGATAAGCGAACAGTCATACATAATACACTAACACACAGCTCAGCTCAGGTCAAATCTTGTGATTTAGTCAGTTGGTATTTGAGCTCACATGGCAGAGGAAGGTGCATGTAGTGCGAATAAACTGTTCAAACACACAAGCGGGAAACAGTTAAAAAGTGGCTAAAAACAAACAATACTTCATATATTCAACTCACTATTACAAAAATACCCGACACTTGCATTATTGCATATTACGAAACTAATATCGGATTTTACAGGCGTTTCAGTGAGAAGTGTAACAAAAGCGAGCAGGGAATATAAACAGACATAATACAACATAGAAGAGGATAAAATGTGGGAACTTGTTTTAAGTGCGACAGTGCTGTGGAATTATGCATAAGCTTGTCATTATTTTGGAGAGTAGTTCTGATTCTGATATGGCAGCTGAGTCATCTTCGGAGGTTTCGGATTTGGGTGTTGCACTTTTGCCCGAGGATTGTGATTAACGTAAGTAAAATGTTCATTGCCACATACTTATAAAATCGATTGTTACCTCAGGTTGCATTTTGAACTATGATTCTCACGCAGGGCGCTTTTTTATAGATTAAATAGTGTTCAACAAGCAGGTGGGAGGGAAACAAACAGCCATTATGGGCGGGGATTGCGAACTACTTTCGCACGGATAGTACAAAGAGTTTGTTTTCAGTGAAAGGCACTCTGGTTTGGAACGGACAGTAGTAATAGTCATAGTCATGGCGGCAGCAGTACACTCTTGTTTGCGTAAGCAACTCCAAAATGCAGCCTTATGCTTTGCTCCTATATAACAGTGATTATTTCAGACATTTGTCATCACAGTTAAAGATTAAGATCCTATACATTAATTGCAAGTGCTGAAGTATTATTTGCACCCTGTAATTTCAAAATTTGAGGCTTAAATTTTGAAAAATCCAGTTGTTTATAAAAATGTTGTTCAGAAACTACGTCTTTCATAAACATTTTGATTCTAATAGCCTTAATTTGTATATTCTGGCTTATGTTCAACACAAACTTATGAAGCTGAAACAAAATAATTCATGGTACTTATTAAAGCATAGTACCTATCTGAAATTTGTCTTTCAAATTTCAAATTAATTTTTTATGAATTCGTGTAATGATTTTTTAAATACAAAAAATAACAAACTTTGATTCCATGAAATAGCCCTCTCATCATTGCCACTATTCTCAAGAAACTTATATTTAAAATCAAATACACACTTCAAGGACATTGTAGATATTTTCGCCATTTTATCTTTTGCAATCTTTCTCACTACATACATCTTCATAAGCATATAACACATGAACAGCACATACATGGAAAGTTCTTCCTGCTTTATTTTGCAGTGCATATTTCCTCATCTTGACATCAGTAGATGACAACCAGAAACTTCAAAAAGAATCTGATGCTTTCAGAATGTCCGATTTTAAGAAGAGCCTGCTGTCCGCTGCCGATTTAATTGCTGAGCAATCATGGATTATTGATGAGTTACAAGTGGGTATTTATGTGCACTAGTTTCAAAATTAACCACTTTTGGATTGATAATATGAAATGCTCCTTGGAACCTATGTTCATCATATTGTACTCAAATTTTTAATTTAAGCTTAGTATACACACATAAAGAAATTGTTGTGCAGGCACTTCTTAATTTTCATTAGTTTAAGAGAAAAAGGTTTGCTTTTTCACATATTTTTAGTTTTAGTTTTACTGTACACATTCCAGCTTATGATTTGCAATATTCTGATACGTTTATTCATCATATTCCCACTTTAATATGTACATGCCTGGTATCTTCCTTTGTGTTGCACAGCCAGTATGGCTCCCTGGCCTACAGAACTGTTGTGCAACATTTACTTCCCTTTGCTAAAACCTCAGTACATTTCATTTTTTGTTATGTCCCCTCCCCTTCCTCTTCTCCTTGACTTTCCTTGTCCATTTTTCTTTCATTTTTATTAAGAAACCTTCCTAATTTTTGTCTTCCTGCTTGCTTGTTCACATTTTCAATGAAACTAAATAACCCCCCATATTGTTCCACTTCTTGCCCAAGGTTTTCTCTCTCCATTTTTTTTACTTTCTCTACTATGTATAGTAGGTAGGGGAAGTATTGTATTCCACCCAAAAATTCGATACCAAGATTTCACCGGAAATACATGTTTTGAGACCCCCTGAATTAAAAAAAAAAGCATTTTTGGAAGCATGTCCGTGTGTGTGTGTCTGTGAACAGCATAACTCAGAAACGAACAGTCGGATAAACACCAAACTTGGTATTCAGGTTCAGTATCTTCCAGAGATGCGACACAAAGGTTTTCAAGAAAATCCCCCACCCCAGATTACCCTTTACATGAAACATTTTTTGAAAATTTTAATTTTCTAAAAAATGGCTCTAACGATTTTGATTAAAATATCATATGTTTAAGATATTTGCATGACAAATGAAATGTATATCTCAAATTTTCTGGGAATGTCTCCAAAAGTATTCTTCATTGTGAACGACTTTTGCATAACTGGTAAACCATAAGAGATAGACAAAATTTTACTACACAAAAAATGTAGATCGCGTTAAAATACACAATTTATGTCATATACATTATTTTTGTTGAGTGAACCATTTTTGAGATATTGCTTGTTATTCCCTTAAATTTTCCAATACTTATACTTTTTCTCAAATTCGTTATCCATTTTCTTTGTCCTGGTAATGCAAAGAGAATGGAATACTCCACATAGCAACCAGCTCTTAAACGCTTAAAGCCAAGTCCCCTTGCATCTACAAGAAAATTATCAATAAGATTAATATCTCGATATCTTGATTAACATGAAGCATATGGAGAATAAGCGTTAGTAAAAATAGGTTGTACAAGAGTAGAGGAAGTCATGTGAGTGTAACACATCAGATTTTTTTTTTTAAATCTTCATATTCAGTTAGATAACGTTCTACACTTTCCTCAACATCACAGAATTCACACATTCCTTTATCATTACCTCCTAAGCCACTTAAGAACATCATTCCCATTCTCATCCAAGCTAAACCTTCGTTTTCTTTCTTATTGGTCGTCCTCCATGGACTAGTGGTACTGTGTACCTCTAGTTCCCAAGGTTGCGGGTTCAAACCTGGCGGAGGGCGATGGATTTTTTTCGAGTGTAAAAATCCTTACCATGGCCTCCTTCAGAAGGGAAGTAAAAGAACCTCAAGCCTGATAAAGAGGGCTCTGAGCAAAATTACTGGTCTTTCATGCCCAATATAGAATGGGATGCTAATAACCACAGGAGTTAAAGAGCGTTCATAAGTAAAATTCAATTTATTCTTTCTTATTACACTGCTCTATATACCTTTCTCCACCATATTCCCTTTTTATTTTCCTGTAAAATTTCAAAGATTTTTTGTTTTCAATATTTCCCAATACCTCCTGCCTTTCGATATCCTCCACCCTTTCTCTCACTTGTTTCCAAAAACCTAGACTGTTATTTTCCCCTCATAACCATATTTCTTCCACCGCTTTTTCAACCCTGCTACCAACAACTTTCATTTTTACTTTCTCTACTACGTATAGTAAGTAGGGGAAGTATTGTATTCCACCCAAAAATTCGATACCGAGGTTTCACCAGAAATGTATGTTTTGAGACCCCCTGAATCCAAAAAAAAAGTATTTTTGGAAACATGTCCGTGTGTGTCTGTGTCTGTGTCTGTGAACAGCATAACTCAGAAACGAACAGTCGGATAAACACTAAACTTGGTATTTAGGTTCAGTATCTTCCAGAGATGCGACACGAAGGTTTTCAAGAAAATCTCCCCATCCCAGGCTACCCTTTACATGGAAGATTTTTCGAAAATTTTAATTTTCTCAAAAATGGCTCTTAACAATTTTGATTAAAATATCATATGTTTAAGATATTTTCATGACAAATAAAACGTATATCTTGAATTTTCTGGGAATGTCTCCAAAAGTATTCTTCATTGTGAACGACTTTTGCATAACTGGTAAACCATAAGAGATAGACAAAATTTTACTACAGAAAAAATGTAGATCCCGTTAAAATACACTATTTATGTCATATACATTTTTGTTGTTGAGTGAACCGTTTTCGAGATATTGCTTGTTATTCCCTTAAATTTTTCAATACTTATTTTCTCAAATGGGAGTTCGTTATTCATTTTTTTATCTTGGATATGCAAAGAGTATTAATCTGTGGCAAAGGGAATGGTGCTGCACCTAGCAACCAGCTATTAAGAGATATGTATGTGCTTAAAGCCTACTGTATTTCTATATTGCCCTTGTAAATATATATTCCCCTTACATCTACAAGAAAATCAGCAATAAGATAGAGTCTGCAAATGTTTATCTCGATTAACATGAAGTAGATGGAGAATAAGCGTTTGTAAAAATAGTTTGTACAAGAGTAGAGAAAGTCATGTGAGTGTAACACATCGGATTTTTTTATACTCTCTTGTACCATACTACTTCTTACTATATCTCCTTTCTTTGTCAAGCATATATACTAACATTTTGCCATTCTCTCTGGCATTATACCGTTCCTTCTTGTCTTTTCTGATTGTAGTAAAGCGATTTTCCCCATTTCCAATCGTGGCAGTCCTAATATTTCTTCCAAAATAAGCTGTAATTCTGGTTCATCTTATTCGTTAATTCTGATCCTCCCCATATTTCCACTCCATACAACATTCTTGCTGCCACCATAGCCTTGTAGTTCCTCTCCAGCCATTTTGTGAACATTTCCAGTTTATATTTACACGTTGTTACATTTATCATAGCCGCTTTGCTTTTTGCCACTCTTTTTCTACTGTAAGCCTCCCAATTTACATTACTACTTAGTTGCAACCTTAAGTAATCAAATTCTTTGACCATTTCCAGCTTTTCCCAAATCCCATTGCTTGACTTTCCTTAGTTTTGTACCTTTTTTAAAAACCATAATTTTGGATTTATTTATGTTTACATTAATTCCCCATTCATCGCAGAATTTTTGTATTTCATTTATTGCTTTCTGTAAACCTACACTGCAATGGCCCCTAGTATTACATTATCTGTATAACAGTCCTGGGTCTGTTTTGAAGTAGATATTTAGCTCCATGTTTGGGAACCAACTTGAAGTAGGTGTTTTGTTATGTAATATATTTTTACGTAATTTATTTTATTTATTTATCTTCTCGCTTGGGAGCCAACTTGAAGTAGATGTTATTTGTGTTGCTTTAGTTTAAGAAGTTTGCAACACACTTTGGGCATGGGTTTGAAGTTGTTGATTACATAATAGTTACTGTTGTTACGCAATATTCTGCTACATATGAGAAGCTGATTTTAAAGGTGTATTATTGTTGTTACACCCCAAATTTTACACAATAATATTTAACTTTGTTATTAAAACTGCTTCTATATATTATTTATGTTTGAATTTGCCTCGGCTGCGTCAGTAATGTTTGTAGAGTCATGTATCTCTTAGGCAGTGTGCGGTACGACAATAATTGTAGACATACACAGAATTTAAGTTTTTAAATTCACTTCTTTTATTAATCCTTGCACATTTTAATAAAGCACTACACGTTTTAAGAGCTGTGAGACGCATAGACATATTTTTATGATTCACACGTAATATTTCTGTAGAGAACATATCTTTCATCTGGTCACTACCAAGGTTTGCCAGCAACTGAACATTATTTCAACCGTTAAACCCATAAGCTTCAGTATTTCAAGTCTCTGATTGGTTAATTCTAGTCCAATAGAATATCTGCATTTTACTTAAAGCTTTTCTTTGCTGTTGATTGGCTAATTTTAAACTGTTACTGAATTTATGTTATCGTTGCTCTAGTCATGACTAGTAACTTTCAAACTCTCAAACTCATTATTGCCACAAGGTTACCTCATTATTACCTCATTGTTAGCAACTTATAACTTATTATTCCTACAGCTCTTGCATTATTAAAGTATGTAATGTATTCACATAACATTATAAAACATGTTTACAATAAATATAAGCATATGCAATGACTGTTACATACATTTTAAATAATTATTACATACATATTGTTTCAAGGCGGGCTGTTATTGAATTTACTTATTATATAATACTATTGAAATTATTCAGGTATTACAAATACTGCCTCAGTTTGCTATAGCTGGCCATGACAATTACTTCTACCTATTCTTTCAATTATGTCATCTATAAAAAAGTTTATTAGCTTACACCCTTATCTTAAATCTAACTTTTGTTCCATTGCTTCCGTTATCCCTTCTCCTCGTTTTCCTCATGCAAAACTTTGCATCTTATTAGATTTTCTTTACTTCTCCTATGAATGTCTCACTTACCACTTGCATTCCCAATTTCAGTGTTAGTGCTTGTTTATTTATCTTATTAAAAGCTTTTTTGAAGTCCACGATAAGCATGTATACTGTTCCCTTCTTTTTTGGCTTGGATATTTATCCACCAGTGATTTCATTATATGTTGTCCACCGTTTGTTTTCCATTCCTAAAACCTGCTTGAAATTCTGACAATTTCCCTTTTTCCTCGGCCAGTCTTTCAATCTGTCTGCTAGTATCCTTGTATAAATTTTGCGCAGTATGGATAGTAGATTTATGCCTCTATAATTTTCTGTTGTGTTCGCCCTCCCTTCTCTTTTTACAGCTTACTGGAATCTCTTTGCTTTCCTTTACCTTATTTAGCAACTTTGTCCAAATTTATAGGCCTTTTCTCTTTTCACCATGTTCCTTCCAAAATTCCCCTGGTATATTGTCCGGTACTACCGCCTTCCCTCTTTTAACTTTTATTAGCTGCTTTCAGTGAATCCACCGTCAAGTTTCTCAATTTTCCATTCTGTTTGAACTATCCCAGCATTGTGTACAGTTTCCTGCCATTTTTATTTTTCTCTGCCTCCTTTATTTTAAGTACATATTAATCTTTCCTGCAATTCTTTTCTTTTTTTCTCTACAACCTTGTATCACTTGTTTACCACTTGTCACCACTTGCATACCCTTAGCTACTTTCACCACCAAATGTTCTAATAATTGTAATGCTATTTTTTTTTTTTTTTGTATAATTTTTTGTAAACTCTAGTTCTATTCTCCTTTGTAATATCTTACTAACTTCCAAGTTTATTACTCTTCTGAAGTATCTCCCCCTTTCTTCCTTCCATTTAAAGGGGTGATATTTCTTCAATTTCACCACTTATTCTGGTTTAATTTCTTGTGCCGCTACTCAACCCTAAAAATAATGGGAAATGGTCGCTGTGCACTATCTTGTTCCCAACCTGGAACCTTTTTACCCTTTCTTCTATCCCTTCACTCACCAATATGTAATCTACAATACTTTTCCCATTCACATTTGTGAATATAAATTCTCCCACTATGTCTCCAGGGACCCATTGCATATTTGTTAATTGTTTCTCTCCCAAAATTGTAATAACTTCTTCCCTTCATTGTTTATGATACTGTCTCTACTATCCTGTGCCTAACTTCTTTCTTTTCCTGTCCTTCTAAATAATCTCTTCCTCCTTGTCTGCCCTTCTCTTCCCCAATTCTAGTGTCCAGCTCTCCCATCATAATAAATTTGATCTCTGCATACTTGTTTCTAAAGACATCCATATCTTTCTCCAATCACTGTACAAATTATTGTTGTGGAAGTGTGAAGATACATTATGAACTACCCAATACAGTAGAATCTCGTTAGTATGTTTTTGCAGGGACCTAAGGATTTGGACGTCATAGGCGGGAAAACGTGTTAACAAAAATACAAAATCTGCAATTTAAGAACATAGTTATGTAATAAAATCTAATAATTACTACATCTCCATGGGCAGTTGAAATAGATTTCAAGTACAATTTTACACTGAATACAATCCGTGTTTTCATGTTAAATTCAATATGTGTTCAAATGTATTTGGATACACAAAATCTGAGAATAAATAATTCAAGCTTTTATGTTGGCCAACTTTTGAGGTTATGTTTTTGAGAAAATAAAGTGTGAATTATGGAAGCGACAACAGTGGCTTTGCTGTGTGTTTTATTACACATATGATAACAATTTCCACTAAAAAAAGAAAACAAAATTATGTGTGTGCATCATGTTACGAGTACAATAGACGATAGTAACTTTGGCGTATTCAATACGATTTGAATACGGTAGGTGTTTCCATGCAACAAATTTCGTTCCAATCCTTTTCTGATCCTATTTTCCAAGAGGAAAGTTTTGTTTTAGCATTTTTCCCTTCTTTAAAAGCAGTTTCAATCAATTTAGGTTTGCTAACAATCGTGTTTAAGGTTGATGGAGGAATGTGTAACTTCCGCATTATATCCACATGTTTTCCTATTTGGATTGTGGTATACTTCAAGGATTTTCAGTTTTTCAGTGTTGGTTATTTACTACACTTTCTTTTTTTCATTGCAAATGAAAAGTTAAAATACAATCTACGTATGTTTGGTCAACACTCAACAGTAGAAACTATCGTTGGCGTTTACCATGCCAGGTAAAGCATTCTCTATCCCACCCACATAAATTGTGTCACAGAAATATTTACGTACATGCATGTGATTGGCTGCTGGTATCCACCCCGTGACCAAGGATTGACCAAAGTAGCAAATGCAGAACGCCAAACTTTGAACGTGTTAAGCGCCTACTCCCACTGGACTTTTTTTTTTTTTAGTTTTTATTTTATTTTATTTATTTAGGGACGCTCTTTAACTACTATGGTTCTTAGCATCCCATTCTATATTGGGCGTGAAAGACCAGATATTTTGCTCAGAGGCCTCTTATCAGGCTTTAGGTTCTTTTACGTGCCATAAATCTATGACACGGGATCACCGGCTTTACTTCCCTTCCGAAGGAAGCCATGCTAAGGATTTTTACGCCCGAAAAAAATCCATCGCCCTCCGCCGGGTTTGAACCCGTGACTCCGGGAACTAGAGGCTAGCACGGTACCACTAGTCCACGAAGGACGATCCCCACTGGACTGATCAAGGATTGGCCAAAACAGCGAATGAGGACGTCAAACTTCAAACATAGTAAGAGGGATTGGGAAAACGCACTAAGCAAACGTTATTTATTACATTTGGTGAATTGGTACCGGGAGTTTTATAATTCAACGTAATAAATGGGAAAACATGTTAATGAGGAATGTGCTAACGAGATTCCACTGTAGGTGTTTTCAACATTTCTCACATTCTTTGCCTAAATAATAACCATAACAAATTTTTACTTTTACTCTCATCACCAGCAAACAACTTTGATTTCATTTCTACCTTTGAAAATATTTCTACCCTCCTGATTCTCTACCTCTATTACTTTTTCTCATAGTTATTTCTTCATTATACACATAACCCTTCACTTAAATTTTGTCTCTTCGTTCTACCATGTCTCTGCTCTCCTATTATATCCACCTGTTTCATCATCCTTTGCATTTCCACACTCATCAGTTTCTCTCTTAAACCCTCCACATTCCAAAACATAATTTTCACAACTAAACACTATTTGTTTTTATGTTTCACTTTTGCACTTAATTTCTCCCATAAACCCCTTTGCTTGCTTCTTCGCTGATGGTTCTTCCCTTGAGGTATCCTACACCTCTCTTGTATGCTATTACATTGATCCCTTGGTATTACTGCTAAGTTTTCTCTCATTATCAACTTATTTGCTTCTTCACTTGCCACAAGCCTAATCTCCCCAACTGTTGCTGCTGCGCTTTCTCCCCCTACTGCTCCTACTGCTTCCCCATCTCTGCGTACTTCTGATATCAATGGCTTCTCCCTCCGCTCCTCTTCTTCTCCTATGCCAGCTGACATTTTATCACTCCTTCCTTTCTCCCTGTTGTATATCTCCAGTATGTTTTACTTTGTCATCTTAATAAAAAATCTGCTGTGTCATTTCATTTCGTCTGTCCACGTCATAGTTTCACTGATTCTGTACTCCGTCCTGTTCATTGATCCTCAGGTTTAGGCCCCATCTCCCCTCTTTGATGTACAATTGTAAGCCTTTTAAAATTTTGTTTTTTTCTCTTCAGCGCTGGCTTCCATCATTTTTTGTATTAATTCTTTCTTCATCTCTCTTTCCTCTTTACTATAATTTTGCTCAATAAAAATCCTGGTGCCTCTTAATTTTCTTGCATTTCTTAACGTCTCCCATTTTATATCCGTTGTCACAAATTTTATCATAATTGGCCATTGTCCTCTACTTCTTCTGCCTCGTTGGAACACATCTTGTGTTTCCCAACCTTGTAATTTCACTTCTAGTCTTCCTTCTATAATTTCTTTTGCAATTTCTGCAGGTTGTTTCATGTAATCTTCCCTTACTCCATAGAAAATGCAATTTTTCTTCCTCTGCTGTCTATCATTTACTCTCTATGTTGTCCAAACTTTTTATACATTCACCTAACTGGATGTCTCTCTCCTTTTCTATTCTCTTATCGTCTCCTCTATGTGTCTTGTGTTCTCCATTTCTTTCCCCATCTTCTTCACTTTTTCTTCAAGTAAACTTTCCATCATTGCTCCATCTCCACTGGCCCTGGGTTTGTTTCCACTCCTGCTATCAACAACACTATCATGATGATAATCATTGCCCCTATTTCTGTCAGTAATCTTATCATTCCTGTTTTCTCGATCTTCTTCCTTTTAAAATGTCCAATTCTCGCTTTATATGTTCATAAGTTGATACCCATTTCCAGCATTCTACCACATCTCTCTCTCACTCTCATTCTCTCTCTCTCTCTCTCTCTCTCTCTCTCTCTCTCACTGCGTATACCAGACTTATCTCGCATGTTATTGTACTTTTCAACTTTTGCAGTTTGAATTATGTAGAATAATTAATTTTACTGAACTACACTACGTGATCAAAAGTATTCGGACACCTGGCTGAAAGTGACGTACAAGTTCGTGGTGCCCTCCATCGGTAATGCTGGAAGTCAGTATGGTGTTGACCAACCCTTAGCCTTGATGACAGCGTTCACTCTCGCGGCATACTTTCAATCAGGTGCTGGAAGGCATCTTGGGGAATGGCAGCCCATTCTTCACGGAGTGCAGAACTGAGGAGAGGTGTCGATGTAGATCGGCGAGGCCTGGCACGAAGTCGGTGTTCCAAAACATCCGAAAGGTGTTCTATAGGATTCAAGTCAGGACTCTGTGCAGGCCAGTCCATTACAGGAATGTTATTGTCGTGTAACCACTCCACAACAGCTCGTGCAGTATGAACAGGTGCTCGATCGTGTTGAAAGATGCAATCACCATCCCCGAATTGCTCTTCAACAGTGGGAAGCAAGAAGGTGCTTAAAATATTAATGTAGGTCTGTACTGTGATCGTGCCATGCAAAACAACAAGGGGTGCAAGCCCCTTCCAGGAAAAACACGACCACAACATAACACCACCACCTCCAAATTTCACTGTTGGCACTACACACACTGGCAGATGATGTTCACCGGGCATTCGCCATAACTACACCCTGCCATCGGATCGCCACATTGTATATCATGATTTGTCACTTCATACAATGTTTTGCCACTGTTCAATCATGTAATGTTGACGCTCCTTACACCAAGTGAGGTGTCGTTTGGCATTTTCCTGCGTGATGTGTGGCTTAGGAGCAGCCGCTCAAGCATGGAATCCAAGGTTTCTCACTTCACACCTAACTGTCATAGTACTTGGAGTGGATCCTGATGCAGTTTTCAATTCCTGTGTGATGGTCTGGATAGATGTCTGCCCAATACTCTTTACGATCCTCTTCAACTGTCGGCGGTCTCTGTCAGTCAACAGACTAGGTCGGTCTGTATGCTTTTGTGCTGTACATGTCCCTTCACGTTTCCACTTCACTATCACATCAGAAACAGTGGACCTAGGGATGTTTAGGAGTGTGGAAATCTCACGTTCAAAGTCCGTGAGTTCCAGGAGCGTCCCATTCTGCTGTTTCATGATGTCTAATGACTACTGAGGTCGCTGATAATGAGTACCAGGCAGTAGGTGGCAGCACAATGCACCTAAGATGAAAAACGTATGTTTGTGGGGTGTCCGGATACTTTTGATCACATAGTGTATTTCATAAATTTTTATATAATGCATAACAATTATTAAACCTATAATTCCTGGAGCTCTCCGGAAAATTTTAAGCTAGTAAGTTATAAATGTGGTTTAAGGAACATTTTGAAAAGTAAAAAAGGGCTGGAAAAAAAATGGAGTGTAAAGTTCAATATGGTACTTTACTTAAACAGTAGAGCACCAATTAAATAGCCATTTGCTGCTTCAAAATTTTTGATATTAGAAAGCCAATTATGTAACATGAAAGTACAAGTTACAAGTATAATAAAATGCAAAAAACAACAACTTTTATATATTTTTTTTAAACAAATGTTGCCAAAACATTGCTTTAACAAGGTCTACTACATTGCTACTCTTTTGTAGCTGACCAAGCAAAGGATCAAGTATACTATTGGTGAAGAGAAGGAGACCACTGGCATTCTGTTGAGAGAGACATTCCGAAACCGCCCATTACAACCAGGAGCAAGTTATAACGTCACATTGGTACTGATTAACAAAGATGACAAGATCAACTATTATGCAATTTCTAACTTGCCTGTAACAATTAAAACTGCACTACTACACAGTGATGCTAATGTGAATAATGGAAATAGTTCTCCGTGGTTAGCATTACTGATTTTATTGATTCTACTACCTATTGCATACTTCATATACAAAAGGTGAGTGCATGTATTCAAGTTTAGATAACAATCACCCTTACCGAACGGGATATCTCAGGTGGTAATGTCTATAGTACACATTCAGGAGGTCCCTGGTTCAAATTCTGTGGGCCAACCAATCTGCCTGAGTTTTTTTCATGATTTCCCTCAGTCGCCAAGGTAAATACCAGAGTACATATTTAATACCATGATCAAAAGTTCTACCTTAGGTCTAAAACAACAGTAAAACTAAAAATAGATGGAAATAGCAATACTCTGCCATCTATCCACAGATAATGAAAGCAGGTAGACTGGACAACACCCTAATGCCATCTGTCCATCATGCATAGAAGCAGAGGTACAGTTGCCTAGCACTAAGGTCCCTGTGGACATGTGTTGAAGCTGCCACCTGCCCTTCATATATACAAGGGCTGATCAACAAAGACTGAAACTGATTTTTTCCTGTAGCTTCCATGATAGTTTCGTATCTGTAACATAAATATTTGAAAAGAGCAGGTTTTTATGTATAATGTTGGTAGGCGGCAGCACTCTCGTATTGGTAAGTTGGTAGTAATGCTCTATTTTGTAGACTGTACATGCATTTCGCATACCAGACAATGGAGGTGATGCATTTTTTAAATCGATTATCACCGGTGATGAGTCATGGCTGCATCATTATGATCCTGAAGGAAAACAAGCCAGCACTGTGTGGAAATCGCCAGGTTCTCCATCTGCAGGGAAAGTGATGGTGATCACATTTTTTGACTGTAATGGAATGATTTACCAGCATGCAGTTCCCCCTCACACTACTGTTACAGCATCGTACTACACGTCAGTATTGGCTACACTGAGGAAGCACATTGCAAAGAAACGACCAGAGCTTTCTCGGAGTGGGTGGCGACTTCATCATGACAATGCATGGCCTCACATCGCAAATCAAGTCATGCAGTTTCTGGCTCGATTCAACATTACCTGTGTACCACATCCACCTTATAGCCCCGATCTTGCACCCTGTGACTTTTTTTTATTCCCATCACTAAAGGCAAATCTTAGGGGTATTCGATTTGAGAACTCTGAAGCAGTGCTCAAGAAAAGTGAGGCGATTGTCAAGGACCTGAGAAAGAATGGTCTGTAGCACGTGTTCAAGGACTGGCAGAGACGGTATAAAAAGTGCATTGAAGTAGGAGGGGACTAATTTGAAAATGATGATGTAAACATTTAATTGGAGTAATAAACATCTGTGAAAAAAAATCAGTCTCAGTCTTTGTTGATCAGCCCTCGTAGAAGAAGAGATACAGTTGCCTGATACTAAGGCTCTTGTGGACATGTGACAAAGCTGTCATCTGCCCATCATGTATAGAAACAGAGGTACAGTTGTCTAGCATTAGGTCTCTGTGGACACATGACGAAGTAACATGGCATGGTACAAGGGATGAGACCTAGAAGATTAACTCCACCACATACTAAGCCATGAGTTGTCTTCTAACACATCCATTGTGATATGACCATCATAAATAAATATAGGGAAGAAAGAAAAAAGAAAAGAAAAAACCAACACCACTACCTTCATTAGCTTATACACTTTTTTAGAAGTTTTAAGTCCCATCAAAATTATATTTACTAATGTATTTACAATTCATCTATTTCTATAAGGTATTTTTACTTTCTCTACCAAAGTGCATAGTAGATAGCAGGGATGTGACAAACATTTATTTTTGGGTAACGGTTATAACTGTCATGGCTGCAATGCATTAATGGTTGCCAGTAGATAACAATTTAGTTGTTTTTTTCATGATTATCATGTTCACAGTTATATTACATTACATTAACAGTTACCACATGATCATCTGTAGCTACGTTTCAATATGAAGGATGTCAATACAGACTTAATTTGCTATTTTATGCAGCTTAAAAAGAAGCTTCTCTAGCTGTGTTTCAACACTTTGATTACTGCGATGGTTTATTATTCCAAACACATTGCACTTGCTTCTACATTCCTGCACATGTACGAGGCTGTCCCAAAGTACCCGACCTAACAAAGAAAACACAAAAATTTTGGGAAGAAACATCTTTATTTCTCTATACAGCCTCCTTTCAGCTTGATTGACTTTTCCCAGCAATGTTCAATAGCTTCGATACCCTGTTTAAGTGAGAACCGTTGAGTTCTGCAAAATAACCATTAACTGCCGACTCCAGCTCTTCATTGTTGGCAAATCTTTTACCACCAAGCCATTTCTTCAACTTCGGAAATGGAAAATAATAAAAGGCGGTTAAGTCTATCAAATAGAGTGCATGAGGAAGCAATTCAAACTTTAACTCACTGATTTTGGTCATGCATTGTCTTGATGAAACAGAACTTTCTTTTTTGCTAAATGTGACCATTTTTGCTTGATTTCATCATTCAAATGCTGCAATAAGTTTGCATAATACTCCCCATTCATTGCTTTTCCTTTTTAAAGATAATCAATGAAAATTATGCCATGACACCATGACCTTGCCTGCATATGGAACTGTCTTTGCCTTCTTAGGAGCCGATTCTCCCCTTTCAATCCACCGTTTTGACTGTTCCTTCATCTCAGGTGTGAAGTGATGGAATGTTTCATCCATGGTTATAAATTGACGCAAAAACTTGGCTTTATTGCAGCAAAACATTGACTGAAACATCTTCACGACGCTGCTTTTGTTCCATTGTGAGTAAAGCGCGGCACCCATCTTGTGCACAGCTTTCTTATGTGTAAATTTTCAGTTAGTATGGGATGTACAGCACTTTTTGAATTGCCTAAAATGTCTGCTAGCTCACACACTTTCAGTCGACGGTCATCCAATACCATTTTGTGGATTTTCTTCATAATTTCTGACATGGTCATCTCATTAGGTCAACCACTGCGATGTTTGTCTTGCAGCTCATATGGCGTCGCTTAAACGCTGCCACCCAATATTTTCCTGTTGTAAACGAAGGAGCTGACTCCCCCAGAGTAAAATCTAGCTCATTTCTGCTGGTCCTGGGTTCTGTTCCACTCCTACTATTATCAGCAATATCGTGATTACCATCATGATGACACTATATCTGAGTTTCCATTTTTATTTTTCCATCTCTTCTTATGTTTTTCCTGCCAAAACCTCCGATTCTGCATTGGTACGTTTGAACGTCCACTCCCATTTTCTCGTGTTCTTTTGTGCTTGCTCCGCTACTCAACCTTCCCCTCTCGCTGCTGGCTTACGGCTCGATATTAATTAATATACCATGTGTTTAAGTCATTTGCGTGACAAATAAAATGTATATCTTGAATTTTCTGGAAATAACCTCTGAAGACCTCTTCATTTGTATAACTGGCAAACCATAAGAGAAACAAAAAATGTAGGTCTTGTTAAAGCACACAGTTTATGTCAAATGTTTTTTATAGAGAGATTTTTCTGAGATATTCTTTGTTATTGGTTAGACTTTTCAAATACATGTACTTTTTGCAAATGTGAAGGCACTATTTGTTTTCTCCTCGTGTTCATGCAAAGAGCATGGAATTTCAAAGCCATCACATGGCGACACACACTTTAAAAATCTCATGTTGCTTTACCTACTGTATCATACAACAAAATGTGTAAATGTGAATTCAAATTTTATCTGGATTAACAAGAGATGATAAGATAATAAGGTTTTGTGAGAATATTATGTAGAGGAATGAGCAGAGAAGGTCATGTGAATGTAACACATATTTGTTTTCTCTTAAATTTCTTAGTTTCAAAGGAATTTTAATCTGTCGGTCTCCCATTTAATTATCTTACTTTTTGTTGGGCATATGTTATGGAGGTGTATTGTTAAATCTTTCAAAAAATTGCCCCACTTTCTATTACTGTCTTGCTCTCCATGTACTAATGTGTTATAATGTAGTTTACTTTGCAGGAAGAAAACCCATGATTTGAAGCCAAGTGATAATTTGCAGCTCAGTGGGGAAGATTTCCAAATGCGTATGTAGAGATAGCTTTCTTAACACAAGCTTTTCATGTTGCATACAGGGTCATCCAAATATCATGTCTCCATAGCTGAGGCAGGGTCCCACTTGGCCGATAAGCTATTGCTTCCCCTAACACGAGTGTCCGTTGTTTACCAAGGTAGAGTGAGTGTCTAATAAATTCATATATGCTTTCAAACTTATGTACTCATTACAGGAGATGCTGGAACCGCATGCTTTCATTTTTTTCAACACATTTTTGACATCCTCTTATCAAATTATCCATTGAGAGAACTAAGAAAAGATTTCATTTCATATTATCTTCAAATAATCTCATGACAGTATGAGCGGATTCTGTATGGACATACAAGTCATAAATAAACACTCAATGTGGAATAGAGTAACATATTATTTGCCATTACTCTGACTTCACGTATTACTCCAATTGAAACTCAATACAAACTGTGTTACAAGACCTTGAATAAACCAGTTGTCACTGCTGACCACTCCCTCCCTCGCACAAACGCTGTTCCTGTTGCCAAGCAGAAGCCTGTCTCAGTTGCAGACGATATATGGACGATCCAGTAGTAATTAATACCTATATTTCCCTGATGAACTGTGAGGCAGTATTTTTAACACTTAAATAATTTCAGTCTAATTATATAATATGTAACAATATATAAAAAGTTGATGCGGTATTAATGTTGTATTTATTGTAACATTATTGTAACCCCACGTTGGTGCGGCAATATGCAACGGAATGTTGCTTACGTAATTATTTGTGTTTGTTAGCCCCACGTTGTGGAAGCCAATTTGCGATGAGATTCTTACAAATGTTTGTTTACATCACGTGTGTTGAAGCCATCTTGTGACGTCATTCGTTGGTTTTGTTTGTAGCTCCATCTGGCGTAGCAATTTGCATCAATTAGTGTTCGAAAGAATTTAAGTTTCGTATATTGTCTTCCGGCTAGCTATCATCTTATCTTGGTAGGACATGTATCTCTATGCAAGGTTGTGAAACGGAAAGGAATCTTTTATCCAGAAATTATACTTAATAAAAAAAATTGGTTTTATAATTTTTATTGTCGAAACATGTTCACTAACACTTTTACAAATTGATTTAGATACTCGCCAAACTGAAACTGTTTGTAATAACTTCTTACTTATCACTTTTAACTCACGTACTTCAAATTTGTGTATATTTAACTGTATAATACTTTAGATTCTCGTAATTCTGCTGCGCGTAACTTATGACGAACTGAAGACAGCGTGTAACGTGCTAGAAATTTTTATAAACTGGGCGACCGACATGTAAGGTATTGAGAATTTTGTTGAACTGCGGGGCGATCTACCTCGGACCTGGCTTATATACTCCCACTCCTCGACATGCCTAAAGATTATAAATGAACTGCTATTGGCTAATAAAACGCGCCAACATTAGCGTCTATTTGAATATCCAATGAAAACCACGAACACATATTGCTTTTAGGGAAACATTCTAGAAGCTTCTACCGAAAAGGCGCGAAACATTACGTAACTTCCTTGTTCCCAATAACGATAAACAACTCATTCCCTCGCTGCATTATTGCGTTATTATTGACAGTTTCAGTAAAGCCGTATATTATTATTTACCAATAATAATTACAATTAATAAACATCGGAAATCAATGTCACATAAAAATACATATTCATATTACAATCATTATTTACATTTAAGTAATTTGTGATACAAATTACCGTATCAAAGTGTATATTACAGTCATTGTAAATGTTTATATTATATGTACATGTTCAGTAATGTTATGTGAATGTATTACGTAATTTAATAATGTAGGAGCTGTGACAATAATAGGTTAAAAGTTGCTAACAATGAGGTAACCTTGAGGCAATAATGAATTGGAAAGTTTAACAATACTACTTGTGATTCTTGGAAGCAATAATGTAACTTTTTATGATAGTTTATAAAATAGTCAATCAAAAGCTTTAGTTAAATGAAGGTATTGTATTGGACTAGGATTAGCCAATCAGAAACTGAAATATAGCAAAATTTTCAAATGCAGAGTTCAGTTGCTTGTAGACAGTGCTCATAACTGGACGCGTTGGTTGTAGACAGACACGAGACACGTCTTCGAGAAATTTAATATGTATTCGTGTGAGACAAAAATAGTTTACGTGTTAAAAAAATGCATGCAATAATACTGATGCAGCTGAGGCAAACATAAATATATAATATTTAAAGAAACAGTCAAAATTATAAAGTTAATATTTTTAAACTTGGGGTGAAGCCTACTGGAAACTTTTTACCATACATGTGGTTGCAACTACTTCAAGTTCGGCTCCCCAACAGTCGAAATATAATACAACTCCTTCAATACTCCTACTTCAAATTGGCTTTCCATACGTGAGGCAATACATACTACTACAACTGTTCAAAGCAATGGTGGCACAAGTGAACTTTTCTAACAGGAAGGTATTACATTTGGGCACCATATAATTTATGGTTTAAATTTAAATTGAATTTTATTTATGGACGCTCTTTAACTACTATGGTTCTTAGCGTCCCATTCCATATTGGGCGTGAAAGACAGGTAATTTTGCTCAGAGGCCTCTTTATCAGGCTTGAGGTTCTTTTACGTGCCGTAAATCTACGACGCGGGACCACCGGCTTTACTTCCCTTCTGAAGGAAGCTGTGCTAAAGATTTTTACATCTGAAAAAATCCATCGCCCTCCGCCGGGTTTGAACCCGCGACCTTGGGAACTAGAGGCTAGCACGTAATTTATGATAAAAGGAAATACACATGATTTTAACATTAACATGTTAGGGAAGGTTCAAAGAATCAGGAAACTGTGGTGTCTAATAGATAATAACAAGACACATGCTTGAAAATAGTTTTTTGTGTGCAGAATTATAATCTTGCCTACCATTTGTTGTTGACTACTGCGGTTCAAAAATATAAATATTAGACTTAAATTAAAAACATAAAAATGCCTAATTAACACTAGCAGGACCAGAAGTTTTGTACGAACATCATTCCTTCATAATTGGTTATTTCTTTTTTACGTACAGTAAGTAGGGGAAGTATTGCATTCCACCCGAAAATTTGATACTGAGATTTCACTGGAAATATATACTTAGAGGTGCTTTGAATACAAATAAAGCTTTTTAGGAAACATGTCCTTGTGTATGTGTCTGTCTGTGAACTCAAAACCGAAAAGTTGGATAAATACCAAAGTTGGTATTTAGGTTCAATATCTTTCAAAGATGTGAGACAAAGATTTTCAAGAAAATCCCCCCACCCCAGACTACCCTTTATATGGCACATTTTTAAAAAATTGTGATTTTCTCAAAAATGGATGTAACAATTTTCATTAAAATGTATGTTTAAGATATTTTCATGGCAAATGAAATGTTTATCTTAAATTTTCTGGGGATGTCCCCATTAGTCCTCTTCATTCTGAATGACTTTTGAATAACTCATGAACCGTAAGAGATAGGCAAACTTTTACTACACAAAAAATGTAGATTTCATTAAAATACACAATTTATGTCATATGCAGTTTTTTTTGTCGAGTGAGCCATTTCCGAGATATTCCTTGTTATTTGTTTAAATTTTCCAATACTTAAATTTCTTCTCAAATGGGAATTCATTATTTGTTTTTTTATGTCCTGAACATGCAGAGAGAATGGAATGCTCCACATAGCAACCAGCTCTTAAAATATTTGACTATCGCCTAAAGCCTACCATATTCCCCTTGCACCTACAAGAAAATTAGCAATAAGATTAACATCTCGATTAACATGAAGCATATGGAGAATAAGCATTTGTAAAAAAGTTAGTACAAGAGTAGAGAAAGTCTTGTGAGTGCAACACATAAGATTTTTTTGTTTAACGTCATTTAGCTGGGTAGGTCTGATCAGATGATTGGTATAATGATGCTCATATGAGCTAGTCCACAGGGTTTAAGTGACTTGATATTTATGTTTTCAGGATAAGGGAAAACCCCAAGAAAGTCCTTATCCAGATAATTCTTAAATGCAAGGTAGACGTGCTATCCCCATTTTTGAAAAGAAAAAAAAATGACAAAAAATTTTTCATGCAAGGGTAATTTGGGGTGGGAGATTTTCTTGAAAAGTTTTGTGTCACATCCTTGGCACACAGTGAACTTAGCTATCAAGTTCAACATATATCTGACATTTCATTTTTGAGTTATGCTGTTCATAAACACAGACACAAATATAAACATTACAAATGCATGGACCTTTTTCTAGGAATGCTTTTTACTTTCTCTACTACGTCTAGTAAGCAGGGGAAGTATTGTATTCCACCCAAAAATTTGATACCAAGATTTCACCAGAAATACATGTTTTGAGGCCCCTGAATCAAAAAAAAAAGCATTTTTAGAAAAAGGTGGGTGTGCGTGCGTTTGTGTGTGTGTGCGCATGCGGCGTGCATGCATTTATGTTTTTTTTTACTATAATAGTAGACACTTATTACTATTCTTCTTTTCTTTGCATATTAATTTTGGCCTTCATTTTATTTTGTCTTTCGTGTGCTTTCTTTTTAAATGATCTTTTAAATGTTATTTTTAAATGCCTCCAAATAAATGCAAGGCTATAGTGTAGTTGGCATTCCATTTACATGATCTTTCCAGTCATCCTACTATTTTTTAATAAGTTGTATAATAATATATGGTTATCTGCAATGGGTCCCACCATGAGCATGGCCTGTGCACCTGCACCACATGTCATGGTGATTCTCTGTGTCATTTCTTCTACTACTGTTTCTCGTAATGGGGACGGTTCTATATGCTGATGCTACTCACCATGCACTTGCCATGAACATCCTGTAAGGGTGGTTTGGCACTTGGGTCCTTAGTCATAGGCTTCAGTTACTCACTAGACCTCTACTCACCCCTAACATAGGGTGGTTTGCGTGAATATGGAAAACCAGGATAGATAAAGGTGCTTTAAACTTTGCAAGTCATGCGAGAGGGAGGTGCAGATAAGACCAGGGTGATTTCAAATACTAACATAGTAGACACGATGAAGATGTTTGCTTCACATAATAAATTATGTAAGTATTAGTTGCTTTAAGAAGTTTGCAACATGCTTTGAGCGTCAGTTTGAATTTGTTGATTACGTAATAGTTACTGTTATTACGCAACATGCTGCTACGTATTTGAAGCTGATTTTAAGATGTAATTTTGTTGTTACACTCCAAGTTTTATACTTTAATATTTAATTTTGTTATTAAAACTGCTTCTATATACATTATTTATGTTTGAATTTGCCTCGGCTGCATCAGCAATGTTTGTAGAGTTATGTATCTTAGTCAAGGCGTGGTGCAACAAGAATGTAGACATCACAGAATTTAACTTTTTTAAATTCACTTCTTTTATTAATCCTTGCACATTTTTATAAAGCACTACGCTTTTTAAGAACTGTGAGAATCTTTAAAACTTTGACTTAGCGTGTATACATATTTTACAATTCACACGTAATATTTCTTTAGAGAACACATCTTCCATCTGTTCACTACCAAGGTTTGCCAGCAACTGAGCAACTTTCAACGGTCAAAACCCGTAAACTTTGGTATTTCAAGTCTCTGATTGGCTAATTCTAGTCCAATAGAATATCTGCATTTTACTTAAACCTTTTCTTTGCTGTTGTTTGGCTAATTTTAAACTATTACTGAATTTTACATTATTGTTGCTTTAATCATGACTAGTAACTTTCAAACTCATTATTACTACAAGGTTACCTCATTATTACTCATTGTTAGCAACTTAAAACTTATTATTCTCACAGCTCTTGCATTATTAAAGTATGTAATGTATTCACATAACATTATAGAACATGTTTATAATAAAAATAAGCATATGCAATGACTGTTACATACATTTTAAATAATTATTACATACTTATTGTTTCAAGGCGGGCTGTTATTGAATTTACTTATTATAAAATACAATTGAAATTATTCAGGTATTAAATTACTGCCTCACCGATTAAATTAAAAATATGTAATAGCTCGTGTGGGTTCCCATTAGGAGATTCAAATACAAATAACTAAGCTAACAACAGGCCTTCTTGAGCATAAGATGATGTTGTTCGATGCCTGACAAATCATTTTAAAATATGGCATTTGCACATGGACTTTCAGAATGGTGACCAACAAGGGTTTTAGTAGCACCTGCCAAGAATTGACTATGAGTCCTAAAACTCAGACTATTTAACGTCATTCTCTGGTGAACCTCAGCAAAAATGTCACAGACAGGGAAATGACCTCAATCACATCAGAAGCAGCCCGAGCACTGCCTAAGGGTTATTCCTTAATTGAATTTCCAATTAGAATAAATAATTAAAATTTTAAATATTATATTTCGTATTATTATAATAATTTCTTTTATGTAGCTTGATTATAATTATTTTCAAATATTCATGATGTCTTCATGTAATAGTAACTCCTCCTCTGTCGCAGCAACTTCTGCATACACTAAGCTGGGTTTCTGAACTCTTGGCTAACATGTGAAATCCTTCAATTTCACCTTTTTCAGAAATGTATAGAAAGTGTATAAATGCCTAAAAGAAAATAATAACGAATGCATCATGACAATACTATTTATTTTTATCTTTCTGATACACTACACGATCAAAAGTATCTGGACACCTGGATGAAAATTACGTACAAGTTCATGGCGCCCTCCATCGGTAATGCTGGAAGTCAATATGGTGTTGGCCCACCCTTAGCCTTGATGACAGAGTTCACTCTCGCAGGCATACTTTCAATCAGGTGTTAGAAGGTTTCTTGGGGAATGGCAGCCCATTCTTCACGGAGTGCGGAACGGAGGAGAGGTATCGATGTAGGTCGGTGAGGCCTGCCACGAAGTCGGCATTCCAAAACATCCCAAAGGTGTTCTATAGGATTCAAGTCAGGACTCTCTGCAGGTCGGTCCATTAAAGGGATGTTATTGTCATGTAACCACTCTGCCACAGCCCGTGCAGTATGAATAGGTGCTCGATCGTGTTGAAAGCTGCAATTGCCATCCCCGAATTGGTCTTCAACAGTGGGAAGCAAAAAGGTGCTTAAAATATCAATGTAGGTCTGCGCTGTGATCGTGCCACACAAAACAACAAGGGGTGCAAGCCCCTTCCAGGAAAAACATGACCACACCATAATACCACCACCTCCGAAATTCACTGTTGGCACTACACATGCTGGCAGATGACGTTCACCGGGCATACCCACACCCTGCCATCGGATCGCCACATTGTGTACTGTGATTCGTCACTCCACACAACATTTTAGCACTGTTCAGTCGTGTAATTTTGATGCTCCTTACACCAAGCGAGGCGTCATTTTGCATTTTCCTGTGTGATGTGTGGCTTATGAGCAGCCGCTCGACCATGGAATCCAAGGTTTCTCACCTCATGCCTAACTGTCATAGTACTTGGAGTGAATCCTGATGCAGTTTGGAATTCCTGTGTGATGGTCTGGATAGATGTCTGCCTATTACTCTTTACGACCCTCTTCAAATGTTGGTGGTCTCTGTCAGTCAACAGACGAGGTCGGCCTGTACGCTTTTGCGCTATACATGTCCCTTCACGTTTCCACTTCACTATCACATCAGAAACAGTGGACCTAGGGATGTTTAGGAGTGTGGAAATCTCGTGTACAGACTTCTGACACAAGTGACACCCAATCACCTGACCACGTTCGAAGTCCGTGAGTTCCACGGAGCGTCCCATTCTGCTGTTTCACGATGTCTAATGACTACTGAGGTCTCGAATGAGTACCAGGCAGTAGGTGGCAGCACAATGCACATAAGATGAAAAACATGTGTTTGTGGGGGTGTCCGGATACTTTTGATCACATAGTGTACCTTCATGTTTTCTCTTATTTAATAATGTATATCCAACAATATATTTAAGGAACTTCATTTCTGTTGCTTCTATTCTTTCTATTTCTACTAGTAATATTACTTATTAGGTACATTTTGGATAGAAAATACTAACACTTCATTGTAAGAGCTATAGTAATAACTTATAATTTACTGTACAGCAACTGAAGAAGAGCCAGAAATACGTTTGGAAGATTCTCCTTCTGTGCTTCAACAGGATCCATCACAAAAACTGAGTAGACGAGTAGCAGTATCTGAACTGGAATCCTACATAAAAACTGCACTAGCAACAGAGGAGCTCCTGCGCCAGCATTCTGTGAGTATTAAATTAGGAGAATTAATGGGATTTATACAAATTGTACTTGAAGGGCTTGGCAGTAAATAGTGTTATGGGACTTTACTGTTAAATACGGTATTGCATGTACAGCTTGTGTAAAATGTCGTGACAGTCCCCCACACCTGAGATAAAGATGCGCAATAGCACTGACCAGCCCACTTGCATAATAAGAGAGGTGGGGGGGGGTCAGTGTTCCACCTGCTGTGAGTGGTAATTAGTTCCAGAGCAATTCTGATCGCTGTTTGTTAGCGCATATATTTTCTTGCCTTGTATTGGGTGAGACATGTTGCCCATTCAGAGTAAACTTAGTGGCAAAGTGCTACATTCCTAAAGCAGGGAAATCGTAAGTAATGTGTACACATATTTTAAAAATATACGCCAAAGTAATGCCAATGCCCTACCAGGCAATAATGTAGTGCAGCTAGTAGCAGAAGCTACAGGTGTTTCAGAAAGTAGTGTATGGCGAACTGTTAGGGAAAAGAAAACAATTGATTCCGGTGTGTCCACCTCATTTTCCACCCCTCACAAAGAAAGGCCAAGAAAATCAACAATATCAGCTTTAGGAAGCTTTAATGAGGCGGTAGTCCGCAGAACCATAAACTACTTTTATGTAAGAAAAGTGCATGCGAAGTTGCGAAATTCAATCAATTTCAAAGGATCCATGTCAACACTGCGCAAAATCCTCCTAAAACTAGGATTTTGGTGGTGTAAAACGAAAAACAAGTGCAAAATCTTGATCGAGCATCATGACAATTGAAACATGCATGTAAATTATCTAAGGTAGATCACTAAATTTTGCAGCGAGGGCCGACCCATTGTATACATGGATGAAACCTATATTCATTCCTCACATACCACCCCACATTCCTGGAGCAATGACTCCTTAGAAGCTTTATTTTGCCCAATCTCAAGATGTCAAAGGCTAATAATAAACCATGCTGGTGGAGAGCAGGGTTTTATCCCTAATGCTTATGTCCATTTTAAGTCTCACGAAAGAACAGGAGACTACCATAATGAAATGAACTTCATTAACTATGAGAAATGGCTAAAAGAGAGATTAATACCCAATCTACCTTTCAATTCAGTTCTAGTTATCGATAATGCTCCCTACCATAACGTGCAATTAAATAAGGCTACTTCATCTAATTCAAAAAGAGACACTATGATTTCCTGGCTACAGGCTCACCTTCCAGAAGAAGAATTCCTTAACACAGATTTCCCTTCCCTCCACAAACCTGAAATATACAATATCATAAAACCTCTAAAACCCAAACATCGTAGATATAAGATAGATAGTCTGTTGGAAGAGTGCAACCACAGTGTATTAAGACTTCCCCCATAACATCCAGAGCTCAATCCAATTGAACTTATCTGGGCTACCGTAAAGAATTGGGTTGCGAACAAGAACGTAACATTCAAAATGGATGATGTTGTGGGACTGACCGATGAAAAATTCGCATCCATCGCTGCAGAAGAATGGCAAGACCGTTGCAGGCATGTAAGAGACATTGAACAGAAATATATGGAAAATAGGGACTCTTGGATGAAGGACAAGAAATAATTAGTCGTTTGGGTAACGTTGGTGATAGTGAAGAAAGTGAAAAATCTGGTGATGGTGACGAGTCTGATTACGAAGATGAAGCTGTACAACACACACGGAAATCATTCTCGGATATTTCTGGAGTGTCCCCATTGCCCTTGTAGAGGGTGATTAATGCCGAGTTCAATTGTAGGTAAGCTTACACAGTTGTTTACAATGCGTTGTGTAAGTGTATGCAACCCCCTATGAGTTCTGATATCACTTGTAGTCTCTTGCTCCCCCACCACTCTCGCCACTTCTCCTCATTTCTCCTCTCTCGCTCATATGGACTGTCACGACATATTGTACAAGTTGTAGACAATGGTATCATCAGTTTCACCATCCCAAATTCTTTATTTAAAAAATGTTTTTGCACATGAGATTCTGGATGTACTATTTTTCAGCCATTAACAATAAGAAACACTTTTAAAAAGTTAACAGTATCAAATCTTGAACAAGCATCTTCAATGAGCAAACAAAATAACATATTGAGCCAATAGCAACATGTAAAAAGTGTGCGTTCATCATGTTCATGTGAAACATAAAATGTTTGTTAACATACATCAGGAACACAAAGACACTCCATCAAGTCTGGTTGTTGGGGCTATACAACCTTCCATGTTGTGCAAACTAATGCAGTTTATTGATGCATAGTTTTTGATTGAATGGCACTAACATATGCTATTCTGGTACAGTTTGAAGTAGATATGTGCTTCATGTACCAACTTGAGATAGATATGTGTATACCCCACGTATGGCTGCCAACTTGAAGTAAGTGTTTTGTTTACGTAATTTATTAGTCTCACACTTGGGAAGGCAACTTGAAGAAGTATTGTTCTTGGAGTTTATGTTGTTTAAGGAGTTTGCATCACACTTTGGTAAGCCAATTCGAAGTAGTTGATTACATAATAGTTACTATTGTTACGCAATATGCTGCTATGTATGAGAAGCTGATTTGAAGATGTATTTCTGTTGTTACACTCCAAGTTTAAAAACAAAATATTATTTAACTTTGTTATTAAACTGCTTCTATAGATAGTAGTTAAGTTTATGTTTGCCTCGGCTGCTTCAGTAATGTTTGTAGAGACACGTTTCTCTTAGGCAGGATGTGGTGCAACAAGAAAGTAGGCTTACACAGATTTTAAGTTTCAAATTCACTTCTTTTTTATTTATCCTTGACACAAAATAATAAGCACTACACTGATTTTAAGAGCTGTGAGATTATTTAATACTTGCACTTTGTTAACGCGTATACATATTTTACGATTCACACGAATACGTAATATTACTTTAGAGAACACATCTTCCATCCGGTCACTACGAAGTTCTGTAGGCAACTGAACATAGTTCAACCGTCAAAACCCGTAGCTTCTGTATTTCAAGTCTGTGATTGGCTAATTCTAGTCCAATAGACTACCTGCATTTAATTTAAAGCTTTTTCTAGCGGTTGATTGGCTAATTTTAAACTGTAACAGAATTTACATTATCGTTGCTGTAATCATGACTAGTAACATTCAAACTCTCAAACTCATTATTGCCTCAAGGTTACCTTATTGTTACCTCATTATTAGCAATGTTAAACTTATTATTCTCACAGCTCTTGCATTATTAAAGTATGTAATGTATTCACATAATATTATTAAACATGTTTACAATAATAATAAGCATATGCAATGACTGTTACACACATTTAAAAATAATTATTGCATACATATTGTTTCAAGGCGGGCTGTTGTTGAATTTACTTATTATAAAATACAATTGAAATTATTCAGGTATTAAAATACTGCCTCAACCTCGCAACTGGAAAATGACAGGAGGTACCTTAAACTAAACCTGGAATGCTTTCTTCCCAAACTTCCTTTCCCAGTTATCATTTTATTTCGTTTCATGTATCATAAGTATCCACCACTTCTGCTGCTCTATGCAGCAAGAATGGGTGATAAGAGAAGGAAAGAAATTGACATACGTACTTTATTTCAGTTATTTCCAAGTGGTCAAACAAAACCATGTGTACATGCTAAGAAACTGCAGAATATCATCAAGAATCGAGATGGAAATCTTGTAGCCTGTAAGTATACTTTTTTGAAAATTCATTGTTACTTTTGGTGAAATATCATAACCAGGCATAGAAACTTCTAAGCATTAAAGCCAGGACAAAAGGAAGTGACATTGAACTGTTATTGGGCTTAATGCAGTGACTTTGCAAGTTACAAATCATCCTCTTGCCTGATACAGTCTGTTGGCATTTGCAGACAACACTCACCAGACAGCATGCATCTGCCCAAAAGTGACTCATGGCTGCTTTGTATTGACATAATGGTTTGGGGTGTAGATAACTGGAAGTCAACTGCTTAAGAATTCCTATGCCCGATCATAACGATTAAGAAAGTAATGTTGCATGATATTGGTTTCAAATGTTAAATCCTTCATTCTGTGGTGGAGTTGTTGCTTTACATACATTGGAAAAGAGATAATGTTACTAAGATTCTTATTATTGTTGCATTTTCAGATGATGAGACAAGGGTAAAGCTGGAGAAACTACCAGATGATGAATTTTCAGACTACATTAATGCCAATTACATTAATGTAAGTCTTCCTTAACTTAGATAAAAAGATGTCTGCTTAGCAATGTGTTTTTGTATTTCAGGGGTATTTGAGAAAATGATGCTTGTTACGTAATAAATTACGTAATTTATTTTATCTGCCCCGCAATTGGGAGCCAATTTGAAGAAGTAATATATGTAGATGCTAATTTTAGCTAGATGCTTTATGTTTAACTGCCTCACGTATGGGAGTGAATTTGAAGTTGGTTATTTGCTGCTGTTTTGAGTTAGCCCCATGTATGTGCGCTAACTTGAAGATCTTATTATGTTGATTTGTTTACGTATTATATTACGTAAACTTAAGAAGGTTATCTTGTTCAACTGTTGTTTAAACTTGAAGAATGTTTTTACATAATCTTTATTTTAGTTGCATTTAAAGAGTTCCTGGAACATTCTTTGGGCGTTGGTTTGAATTTTGTGCTTACGTAATATTACTGTTTGAATTTGCCTCGGCTGCATCAGTCTTGCTTTAGAGTCATGTATCTTATTCAAGGTGTGGTATGACAATAATTGTAGACATCACAGAATTAAACTTTTAAATTAACTGGAAAGGTAGAATCAGATGACTGAAAAATTCAATGCCATAGCCGGGATTTGAACCACGGATCTCCTTGTGGTTTACCGGGAAAAATGCGAATCAGCTGGAGAATTTAGTGTCGTGCCGGCATGTTGCCATGGTAGCTCAGTGGTTAGAGCAACCAGACGGAGACCGGGAGATCTGTGGTTCAAATCCCGGCTATGGCATTGAATTTTTCAGTCATCTGATTCTACCTTTCCAACCCTGCCCAACACACGGCTTGGGTGAAAGAACAATTAATTCCTTTAAATTAACTGCTTTTATTAATTTATTGCACATATTTATAAAACACTACACTTTTAAAGAACTGTGAGAAACTTTTATACATTCACTTAATGCATACATACTCTCACTATTCACACGCAGAGAACACATTTTTCCATCTGTACGCTATCAAGTCTCGCCAGGAACTGAATAACCTCAACGGTCAAAATCCTTAAGCTTCGGTATTGCAAGTCTCTGATTGGCTAATTCTAGTCCAATAGAATTTCTGCATTTAAACTAAAACTTTTCTTTGCTGTTGATTGGCTAATTTTAAAACTGTTAGAGAAACTAACTGATTTCACAGCACTCTCTGTGCTCTTACCAGCAATCACAGAGCCATCTGTTGATGTGAATACACACTATTCCTGCATAGTTTCCATGCGACAAATAGTTTGTGATCCGCTCACATATCTGTGTGAAAAAGAATAGTTGCAAGGACTTTTGCCCCAACTCTTGTAAGGAGTCACTACGTGTTGATTAAGTATTATTAACAGAAGAAACAAAAGTGTTTGCTACAAGCAAGAAGCAAACCTGCAGTCTTAACCACAAAAGTACCAAATGCTTTGCCACAACACTACAGAAAAGGCACATGGAAGGTAGCATGTTTAATAGTGCCATACAACAACTTGCTGCATTGGCTATTTAATTGTATTGAGCATGGTGTAAACAAGGCACTGCACTGTGTAGGACTTAGAAAAATTTAGAGTTCAAAACATGACTCATTTTTACTTTCTCTACTACGTATAGTAAGTAGGGGAAGTATTGCATTCCACCCAAAAATTCGATACCGAGATTTCACCGGAAATACATGTTTTGAGACCTCCTGAATCCAAAAAAAGCATTTTTGGAAACATGTCCGTGTGTGTGTCTGTGTGTGTGTGTGTGTGTGTGTGTGTGTCTGTGTGTGTGTCTGTGTGTGTGTGTGTGTGTGTGTCTGTGTGTCTGTGAACAGCATAACTCAAAAACGAACAGTCGGATAAGCACCAAACTTGGTATTTAGGTTCAGTGTCTTCCAGAGATGCGACACGAAGGTTTACAAGAAAATCCCCCCACCCCAGACTACTCTTTACATGGAAGATTTTTCGAAAATGTTAATTTTCTCAAAAATGGCTCTAACGATTTTGATGAAAATATCATATGGTTAAGATAATGTCATGAGAAATGAAATGTATATCTCGAATTTTCTGGGAATGTCTCCAAAAGTATTCTTCATTGTGAACGACTTTTGCATAACTGGTAAACCATAAGAGATAGACAAAATTTTACTACACAAAAAATGTAGATCGCGTTAAAATACACAACTTATGTCATATACATTTCTTTTGTTGAGTGAACCGTTTTTGAGATATTGTTTGTTATTTCCTTAAATTTTCCAATACTTATACTTTTTCTCAAATTCGTTATTCATTTTTTTTGTCCTGGACATGCAAAGAGAATGGAATGCGCCACATAGCAACCAGCGTTAAAATATTTGACTATCGCTTAAAACCTACCATATTTCCCTTGCATCTACAAGAAAATTACCAATAAGATTGACATCTCGATATCTCGATTAACATGAAGCATATGGAGAATAGGCGTTTGTAAAATTAGATTGTACAAGAGCAGAGAAAGTCATGTGAGTGTAACACATCAGATTTTTTTACTTTCTCTACTACATATAGTAAGTAGGGGAAGTATTGTATTCCACCCAAAAATTCGATACCGAGATTTCACCGGAAATACATGTTTTGAGACCCCCTGAATCCAAAAAAAGCATTTTTGGAAACATGTCCGTGTGTGTCTGTGTGCCTGTCTGTGTGTGTGTGTATGTGTGTGTGTCTGTCTGTCTGTGAACAGCATAACTCAGAAATGAACAGTCGGATAAACACCAAACTTCGTATTTAGGTTCAGTATCTTCCAGAGATGCGACACGAAGCTTTTCAAGAAAATCCCCCCACCCCAGATTACCCTTTACATGGAAGATTTTTTGAAAATTTTAATTTCCTCAAAAATGGCTCTAACGATTTTGATTAAAATATCATATGTTTAAGATATTTTCATTACAAATAAAGTGTGTATCTTGAATTTTCTGGGAATGTCTCCAAAAGTATTCTTCATTGTGAACGACTTTTGCATAACTGGTAAACCACAAGAGATAGACAAGATTTTACTACACACAAAATGGAGATCGCGTTAAAATACACAATTTATGTTATATACATTTTTGTTGTTGAGTGAACCATTTTCGAGATATTGCTTGTTATTCCCTTAAATTTTTCAATACTTATTTTCTCAAATGGGAATTCGTTATTCATTTTTTTGTCTCGGATATGCAAAGAGTATTAATCTGTGGCAAAGAGAATGGTGCTGCACCTAGCAACCAGCTATTAAGAGATATGTCTATGCTTAAAGGCTACTGTATTTCTATATTGCCCTTGTAAATATATATTTTGCTTACATCTACAAGAAAATTAGCAATAAGATAGAGTCTGCAAATGTTTATCTCGATTAACATGAAGTAGATGGAGAATAAGTGTTTGTAAAAGTAGTTTGTACAAGAGTAGAGAAAGTCATGTGAGTGTAACACATCAGATTTTCTTTATGTAGTTGTGCACATGTGTGGGTTTTCTATGTATACCGAATTTAAAGCTATTTTGATCTCTGGTTATAATAAGGTCAGGAAGGGTAAGGTGTTGTTCTCTTCAATTTTGATTGTGAATTTAATGCTGTTGTCCTGAAGGTTCAACAGTTTCAAAGAGTGTAAAAACGTGTGACTCAATCTACATCATGATGAATACTTCATTGTTAATAATGCTTCTGTTTTTAATCTTTAATATAATGAATATTTAAAAAGGGAAATCACTTTAGTGATGCATGAACATTGCTATTTTCAGAATTTGTATTTGTTTCCCCTTGCATGTTTATATCCAGGGCTACAACTCGACCAAGTGCTACATTGCAACTCAGGGTCCAAAACCCAACACCGTAGATGACTTCTGGCGCATGGTCTGGCAAGAACAAGTGTATGTTATTGTAATGCTTACCAATGTTGTCGAGAATAGAAAGGTAGGTGTTATATATAATTAATATTCTATAACAAACTTTTTACTTTCTCTACTATGTATAGTAAGTAGGGGAACTATTATATTCCACCCAAAAATTTGATACCGATATTTCACCAGAAATACATGTTTTGAAATCCCCTGAATCCAAAAAAAGCATTTTTGGATACATGTCCATGTGTGTGTCTGTCTGTCTGTGAACAGCATAACTCAGAAACGAACAGTCGGATAAACACCAAACTTGGTATTTAGGTTCAGTATCTTCCAGAGATGCGACTCGAAGGTTTTCAGGAAAATCCTCCCACACCAGAGTACCCTTTACATGGAAGATTTTTTAAAAATTTTAATTTTCTCAAAAATGGCTCTAACGATTTTGATTAAAATATCATATGTTTAAGATATTTTTATGACAAATAAAATGTATATCTTGAATTTCCTGGGAATGTCTCCAAAAGTATTCTTCATTGTGAACGGCTTTTGCATAACTGGTAAACCATAAGAGATAGACAAAATTTTACCACACAAAAAATGTAGTTCGCGTTAAAATACACAATTTATGTATATACATTTTTTTTGTTGAGTGAACCATTTTCGAGATATTAGTTGTTATTCCCTTAAGTTTTTCAATACTTATTTTCTCAAATGGGAATTCGTTATTCATTTTTTTGTCTTGGATATGCAAAGAGTATTAATCTGTGGGAAAGTGAATGGTGCTGCACCTAGCAACCAGCTATTAAGAGATATGTATGTGCTTAAAGGCTACTATATTTCTATATTGCCCTTGTAAATATATATTCCCCTTACATCTACAAGAAAATTAGCAATAAGATAGACTCTGCAAATGTTTATCTCGATTAACATGAAGTAGATGGAGAATAAGCGTTTGTATAAATAGTTTGTACAAGAGTAGAGAAAGTCATGTGAGTGTAACACATCAGATTTTTTTTTTTTCTTTTTGTAAGCTGAATGTCTTTTACCCAGGGACCGCATGTGGGATTTGTGGTGGACAAAGCGGTGTCTGGGCGGGTTTTCTCCGGGTTCTCCGGTTTCCCCCGCCATTCATTCCACCAACTGCTCCATCATCACCTTTCCTTTCATCCATTTCACCATCATTTCGTTTCATCTACTTCCTTCCTCCCATACCAGGCATCGGGCTGATCACCCATCCTGGATATTCTGTCTGATCCATGAATGTCTACTCCTCGATGGGCCCCTGACCCCAGGCACCCGCCTGTAAGTCCTGGGGGGTGTAAGTCCTACATAAGAGGAGGTTAAACATAGAATGAATGAAAATGTCTTTTAAGTGGAAAGGTCATTTGATGATTGTGCAAATAAGCTTGGGCACCTAAAACATTAAAGCTACCTGCTATTTGTCCTACGGACTAAAAACTTGATCAAACATAAGTAACCAGTATTTGAGTCTGCAGCATGAGTGGTTAGAATATCAACCTTCCACCACCACAGCAGCTAAACAGTATTTCTTATACACAGCCTTCGTTTGGACGCATGGGAATTTTCTTGGCACGAGGAAGCATATTGTTTGCCGGCAGATTCGGATATTTATAGTCCCATATACCTTTGTCACAGATGATGTTGGAACTGATATCCTTGTACTGCTACACAATTCTCTTTCCTTTTAACAAAATTTGTACTAACTGTCATAAATTTTTCATGGTCATTTAACCCCTTCAAGGATACCCAATGAGAGTAAGAATAAAAACACAAACGAAAAAATATTTTTGTTACTTTGGGGCGTGAACCTCTGACTATGCATTATAACCATATCATGCCACAATGTCTTAAACCGCTCAGCCATCTGAACACATGATAGTTGCAGCATTGTCTGATCTCATTAATTAACAATGAGAGTAAAAATAAAAAAAAAAATTTACTTTGGTGCGCGAACTTCCGACTATGCAACGTAACCATATCATGCCACAATGCCTTAAACCGCTCGGCCATCTGAACACATGATAGTGGCAGCATTGTTTGGTCTCATAAACCGCCGCCCAATATAGGGAGTGATTTTTTTTTTTTAAAAAAAAAGGGGTAAAATACATGTTCTGCACTCAATTGAAACCCGTCAGCATCCAAGCGTGCCTTCACACTGCTTGCTTTAGTTGGGCCCTGCCCATCCTTTTCCACAGTTTCAATTGAGTGCAGAACATGCATTTTACCGAGATTCGATCCTACGAATCCTTGGTCTTGATAGGTTAGCTACTCCTATCGTGCCTTAAACCGCATGGCCACAAATCCCGAAGTCGAAGTCAAGTTGCAGATGGAAGCACATTGCTTCCTGTACCCATCCCCTCAGACTTGTAGGAAAACACTTTCCTAAAAGGATATCACCCACCGCAAAAAAGCGGCGTCCATTTCGAAAGTGTCTGGTGTTCGCAAGGAAGCTAATATGATTTGTCATGAATGTGATGTGCCATTGTGTTTATCTATGTTTTGAGGTATACCATTCAAGAAGGAAATTTTAAATGTTGAATTTATTCAAATTTATTATAAAAGAGAAAAGTTATAATAATTAAGGTTAAATAAGCATTAAATTCACGTAAATCCATATGCCTTCTCCTGCATTTTAACATGGACATCATATGACGTCCATATCCCCGAAAGGGTTAAATAAAACCATGCTTTATCCATAAAAAAAATTTCTGGTATGACACATTCACATGACTTTCTCTACCCACTATCATTTATTAGTGTGTATACAAACTATTTGTACTAAAGCTTTTATTTTTCTGTCTACTAAATTTTAATCCAAATGAACCTGTGCAGAAATAGCTACATTACACATTAACCCGCAGTCTCTGGGTTGAGGAAGAAGATTGCTTCCAGGCAATTCGGCCTGCGGTCTTTGCAGCTTGCATGCTCTGATGCCCAGTCAAATGATAAATTTGGATGTCATGCTGAACGCGATATATGACTTTATTGCTTGCCACACATGGAGGCAATGATGACAGCATAAGAGGGGAGTCCAATATAGCTAACTTTTTCTAAAAATTCTTTTTTTGAATTCAGGGGGCCTCAAAACACATACTTTCGATCAAATCTCAATATTGAATTTTTGGGTGGAATACAATACTTCCCAAGTCTAGTATGAGCAGTGGAAGCGAGCGGACGCGTATACGTAGCGCTCCTGGAAAGATCGGAGAAAAGAAAAATGGGGGTAGATTTGGAATTGTATAGGGCCAGAATCGGGTGCTTTACGAACGGTAAAATGAATAAGGAAGAGAAAGAAAACCAAGTATCAAAGGAATACCTATGGTTGCTTGCGATCCTGACAGTATTATTGGTCATTGGAAGAGTAGAACTAAACCCAGGACTGGAAGGAATGACGCAGATAATGACAATGCTAAACATCATTTCAGAGTATATAGTGGACTTGAAAAGAGAGGTAAGATGGTATATAAATTGAGAGCAAATAAAGGCGGTAAAAGAATTTGATTACCTGGGGATTAGATTCTCAAGTAACGGGAAATGGGAAGCATAATCTAAATATGCACAATTGAAAGGAAAGCTAGCCATGAAAGCTGTTAGAGTTTGCTTGTGCAAAACACCCACGCTATCAGTGAACTGGTTGAAAAGGCTATATGAAGCTGTAGTTGAGTCAAAAATGTTATATTGTGACGTTGTGATATGAGCATTATTGCGTACGTGACCTGGCGGCCCAGATCGGATATTGCGCAAGAGTGGAGGGGATAAACCCGTTCTAGCATAGCGTTACCACGCCAAGTTAGCGTGGGTCAGTCAGTCGAGTCGAGTTACTGCTAGGGGCAAGTTGTAGTGTGTGCGCGCTGTCCATACGAGCAGTATGGCGTCCCCACCGACAGGCAAGGAAGCAAGGAGGTAATGTAATCCCTTTTCATCATTAAAGTCAATTGCCAGCCATTTACATTCTGTGTAAATTATTATAGTAGATAGACCTTCCCTCATCCACATCATGAAATAATACTATGGCTAGGAACATTCTGGTATATTTTCATAATTTCTCTCAGCTGCGTTCCCCGTCTGACCTCGCATAATGTGAAATATAACTTTAAGATCTTCGGTACCAGTCGCTCCACCCCCCATTGAGCTGGTTTGTTAAGAGGTCACGACAATATGGAATAGAAATATGGGGGGTGGCAAAGGGATAGGTTAAGATTGATATAGTTCATAGAATGTTTTGTAGAGAAGTTCTGGGTTTACCTAAAAGTTAGATGTTTAAATTTAGAAGATAGTAATATATTAAAAGAATGCATACAGTTTCAAAAAGCTGTCTTAGGAGAAGAGTGTTGGTTAGGGGAGATGGGAAATGTCCTAAAAGAAATTGGCATGAGGAATATTTTCCTATTAGATAAATATAATAACAGTGGGTTTTGGAAAGAAGTGAGATTGAGGGTGGAAGATATCGAGAAACAAGAGATATGGGCTAGTTTTGAGGATAAAAGTTCATTGATCTTATATAAATCAGTTAAAAGAAATTGGGGAAGGGAGAAGTATGTAGATATATGCAATCAATTTGATAGAATAGGTCTTGCGTAGATGCGCACAGGAGTAATATTTCTAAAACGGAATGGATATAATTGTTCGGGGAGATTATTATGTGTGATGAATTGGGTAATACTTTTCATTGGCTAATAGAATGTGATAAGGTTAAAAGGTGGAGAGAGGTTATATGGAATAAAAAATGGGACAAGCTAAACAAAGAAGCAGTGGCATTAAGAATGTTGGGAAGCACAAAAGTAGAAACAATTAAAATGATGGGGACATTTTTAGGCAACACAAGGGATAAGTGGATAAGGAGCTTAAAAAAGATACAGTAGAACGGGCACAGTTTGGAAAGTGGTGAGATGGTATAGTAGCTTTATCCCATATATACAGCCTAGGGGCTAAATATGGGAGAGCTAGAGAACCGAAGCACTAGATTTAAGCTTTAGATGTAAGCTTTATTTGTATTATTGTAATAAGGATGAAAATAAATATTACATTATAATACTTCCCCTACTTACTATACATAGTAGAGCAAGTAAAAATTAAACATTGGTCAATAGAGTGATTATTAACATTATTCAACACCCAATTGCAGAAATTAACTCTACTCACATTATCATGTGGTTGCAATTCCTGAATTAGTTATCTTAAAGTGTTTTAATTTTAAAAGTTTAGTGGCATTTTAAGCTAAGTTTGCAAAATTCATGATTTCGGTATAAGTTTTGGACTTCGTTTTAACCCTTCTCCAAAGTCATATTTTTTCCTCTGCAACACAGTGATTTATTTTGGTTTCTCAGCAAGAATAGAACCCATTTCCCTAAACATATTCACAAGATTACAAATCGTTCCTCTGTGAGGTGCATAAATGCAGGGAATATGTCTGACTTCTCTTCATTAGTTTGTTTCCATATAGGCATCATATATGAAGATCCTGTGTGCTAAAGTATACAAGCTTTTTGGCATTATAACAGCACTAACACACCATAACACTGAAACACGTGTGTGCAACATAGACTTCATATCAACAGATTAACAAGCACACAAAGAGGAGGGGAAACAGTACCAGTTAGAAAAATCTGAAGTGTTGCACTCACATGACTTTCTCTACTCTTGTACAAACTATTTTTACAAACGCTTATTCTCCACCTTCATGTTAATAAGGTAAACCTTTGCAGAAACTATCTTACTGCTAATTTTCTTGTAGGTGCAAGGGGAATATAGTAGGCTTTAAGCAATAGTCAAATTTTTTAAGAGCTGGTTGCTATGTGGAGCATTCCATTCTCTTTCCATGTCCAGGACATAAAAAAACAGACAAAAAAACAAATTCCCATTTGAGGAAAAATGTAAGTATTGGAAAATTGAAACAAATAACAAGGAATGTCTTGAAAATGGTTCACCTGACAAAAAAAATCTATGTGACATAAATTGTATGTTTTAACGAGATCTACATTTTTTGTGCAGTACAATTTTGTCAATATCTTACCGTTTTCCAGTTATGCAAAAGTCATTCAGAAAAAAGAGGACTTTTGGGGACATTCCCAGAAAATTCATGATGTATATTTAATTTACCATAAAATATCTTAAACATATGTATTTTAATCAAAATTGTTAGAGCCATTTTTGAGAAAAATAAATTTTTTTTAAAAATGTTACAAGTAAAGGGTGGTCTGGAGTGGGGGGATTTTCTTGAAAATCTTTGTGTCGCATCTTTGAAAGATACTGAACCTAAATACCAAGTTTGGTATTTATCCAACTTTTCGTTTTGAGTTATGCTGTTCACAGGCCTTTTTCTAAAAAATATTTTTTGGATTCAGGGTCTTCAAAACACATATTTCCAGTGAAATCTCGGTATCAAATTTTTGGGTGGAATACAATACTTCCCCTGCTTACTATACATAGTAGGGAAAGTAAAAAGCACAGTGCAGGGCAAGCAAATCCCCATAATATTGTATCACAACAAAGGCTTTGTAGTTGGGTTCTGTACACTGCCACAATCTTGCTGCAATTGGGGGTTAAATGCTCCACATTAAAAACTTATCTGCTATTTTTCAGAGGAAGTGTGAACGGTATTGGCCTGAACTGAGGAATCACAGAATTTTTGGGTCTATTTCCATCCACAACATATCCAGCAAAGTCTTTGCAGATTATACTTTCAGAGAGCTGAATGTCACACACAACGGAAAAACAAGAAAGGTAAGCAGAGTTTGATGATACACTCCCTTGTCATCATCATTCCTGTCTATACAGACTTGAGATATTAAACCATTTAAAAACTAAGTAAATAAATCTCCTTTATTAATATATGTTATTTTAATTGAAGAATGTATGTATAGTGCTGTATGCTTTAGGTAGATGCTTTATGTTTAACTGCCCCATGTATGGGAGCCAATTTGAAGAAGTTTATTTGTTGTTGCGTAATATAAATACGTAAATTATTTTATTTGCCCCGCAATTGGGAGCCAATTTGAAGTTGGTTATTTGCTGCTGTTTTGAGTTAGCCCCATGTATGTGCGCTAACTTGAAGATCTTATTATGTTGATTTGTATACATATTATATTACATAAACTTAAAGAAGGTTATGTTGTTCAACTGTTGTTTAAACTTGAAGATTGTGTTTATGTAATCTTTATTTTATTTGCATTTAAAGAGTTCCTGGAACATTCTTTGGGCGTCAGTTTGAATTTTATGCTTTTGTAATATTACTGTTTGAATTTGCCTCAGCTGCGTCAGTCTTGCTTTAGAATCATGAATCTTATTCAAGGCGTGGTATGACAATAATTGTAGACATCACAGAGTTATCTTTTAAATTAAATTCTTTTATTAATTTATTGCATATATTTATAGAACTTTTAAAGAACTGTGAGAAACTTTTATACATTCACTTAATGCGTATATCTGGTTTTACTATTCACCCGTAGAGAACACATTTTTCCATCTGTACGCTATCAAGTCTCGCCAGGAAGTGAATAACCTCAATGGTCAAAATCCTTAAGCTTCGGTATTGCAAGTCTCTGATTGGCTAATGCTAGTCCAATAGAATTTCTGCATTTAAACTAAAACTTTTCTTTGCTGTTGATTGGCTAATTTTAAAACTGTTAGAGAAACTACGTCATTGTCGATCTAATCATGACCAGTACATTTCAAAACTCTAAACACATTATTGCCACAATTACCTCATTATTACTCATTGTTAGCAACTTAAAACTTATTATTCTCACAGTTCTTGCATTATTAGAGTATGTAATGTATTCACATAACATTATTAAAATAGGTTTTCAATAAAAATAAGCATTTGCAATGACTGTTACATACAATTTAAATAATTATTACATACATATTGTTTCAAGGTGGGCTGTTATTATAAATAACAATCGAAATTATTCAGGTATTAAAATACTGCCTCATAATATACTTTCAGGTTCACCACTTGCATTTCACATCATGGGCAGTCTATGGTGTGCCCCTCTATCCACAGCCTCTGGCTGAGTTTCTGAAGAAGATGCTGACAATGCCTCCTGAGGCAGGTCCCATTGTGGTACACTGTTGGTTAGTTAAGAATATATGCTTAATTGATTCTATTTTTATTTACTACAATGAGTTGCACTAGCTACTATATTGTAAATGATTCATATAGAATGAATGGTTTTTGAAACATTTGCCTTAGGGTACGGCCAGGCTGCGAGCGTCGAGCTGCGCGGCACGCCAGGCGGTAGTCGCAAACAATAGAGATCAGGTTCAGTTGGCCACAGTGTGAGCGGCGCGTCAAATTGGAGGGGAAGGGACCGCGCGGACCTTCACTACCTGTCGCTCAACGCTCAGTATTGTTTGAGATTCTCAACGCGCCGCTTAGATCAAGTGTTTTAACATGACCGACCGAGTGCTCTCCAAAGAAGAAAAGGACGTCTTGATTTCGGAGGTGCAGACCAGAAATTTCTTGTGGAATGACCGTGACAAGAGATTTAAAAATGTTGCGGTGACGAAGAAAGCTTGGGATGATATTGGGGCTCTATTAAATATTCCTGGTGAGTATGGTTTACATTTTACTTGGTAGGACATTCAATTATAGGTTATTTTAAATGCCAAATAAAGCTCTGTTTATACGATATAGTTATTAACATATGAGTGGTATAAATAACAGCAAGCATTAGCTCATTTCTCACTATCTTTACTAAACTTTTGCTTGCTATTTCTTGACGTACCTCCGTAGGTACCTCAGCTTGCCCAACTGCATTTTAATACCATGTGGAGTTCATGATCGTGGTTCCAGAGGAAAATAAAAATCATACGACTTGCATTCACGCGACCTTCTCTATCACTCTTTTACAAGCAATTCTTACAAAAGCTTATTCTTGGTATCTACTTGTTAATCGAGATAAACTGCCATTGTAGGGATACGAAGAATGCAGTAAACTAAAGGGATAGTCAAATATTGTAAATATGGGTCGCTATTCGTTGGATTTGAAATTCGTTCTTTTTAGATGATCGCGGAATAAAGACAAAAAAATCCCGATGTTCTATATTCACATGGCTTTCTCTAATCATTCTTCTACAAACTATACTTACAAGAGCTTATTATTCCAGCTTCTTCTAATAAACGTTCAATTTACATTTACAGTTTCGTTATACGATACAGTAAGTAAAGTGAGTCAGATTTTTAAACAGCGCTATATGAGGGCTTTGAAATTCGATGCTCTTTGCATGACCACGAGAAAATATCGAATACCAACTTCCCATTTGAGAGCATTAAAAGTAGGTATTTGAGAGTTTAAACCAATAACAAGGAATATCTCAGGAATGGTTAACTTAAAAAAAGAAATGCTTTGACATAAATTGTAATTTTCTTTTTGCAGTAAGATTTTTTGTAGATAGATTTGCCTATCTTATGGTTTACTAATTGTGCAAAAGTTACTCAAAATGAAGAGGACTTCAGAGGATATTCCCAGGAAATGCAATATATGGTGGTGAAGGTCACTGAGCAAACGTTTGGTAGGTGATAGCAATAGCTCATCGAAGAGGGGAATTTTTTATTTATACCAAACCACGACCTGATGCTCGATTCTCAACTTGCTTGGAGCTGCAGCTTACAAGCTATTGCTTGTTTTTATTCATAGCACCCATTGTGTTTTAATTTGAGAATAGTAGTGTATAGAACTTTACATAAGTAGTTAGAAGATGGATATATATATATATATATATATATATAAATAAAACAAAAGTGTTGGAAAATAGAAATGCATGAGTTGTAGAAGTATAAGCTATATTTATGTACTATAAACCAGTTTACAAATACTCAGTTTACACTTTTTATCTTGTCATTGCGTGCAAACGTAATTGTCTGACGCTACATTCTGTAATTCACCGAAGTATTCAGCAAACTTTTCTCTGACTTGTCTGGCAAGCTCACTAGAACTATTGTTCCTTCTATTCAATGCAGCTTCAAGATGAGCTTCCTCGTTCACGTTCTGTTGCATCACTTCTCGATAATGAAAATCACTATCACCATCTCGCTCACGGATGATATTGTGTAGAACACAGGCACACTTAATAAATCGATTGGCTTTCATTACATCAGTTTCTATATCTTTGGAGAGGAATCGCCATTTTGCATACAGAATACCAAAAGCACATTCAACACATTTTCGAGCCCGTGATAAATGTTTGTTGAAATTTTCTCGCCTGGGTGTCAGTCCTCTTCCTGGATAGGGCCTCATCAAATAAGGTTTTAGAGGATATGCCTCATCACCAATTAACACCAGCGGTAGTTGAATATTTGAATTCGGCAGTGTTTGGTTCGAAGGCACATTGAATTGATTTGCTTCTAACAAATTAAATAGAGTAGATGCACTGAAAATACCTCCGTCACTTTGCTTTCCTCTTGCTCCCACTTCAACCGTCACAAATTTCTTGTCTGCATCAGCAACTCCTTGTAGCACTATGGAGAAGTAACGCAGATAGTTGTAGTAGCTGGAGCCTGAATTTCGAGGGCATTTTATTTGACAGTGTTTACCGTCAATTGCCCCAAAACAATTTGGAAAATTCCAGCGTTGATAGTACTCTGTAGCTACTTTCTGGAGTTGCTCCTCTGTAGGTTGAGGCATAAACTCCTGAACGAACTCGTCCCAAATTGCCTGGCATGTTTCATGAACAATTACACTTACGGTTGATTTTCCGACCCTAAATGAAAATGCCAGTGACCTAAATGACGATCCAGTAGCTAAGTACCTGAAAAGAAGGAAAATAACTATGTTACGCTTATTATTAGTCATGATCATTTACTTTACTGAAGTTATTTCTTGTTGTAACTTTTAATCCTTTAAATTCTATGGTCATATCGGGGGCTTTTACTTGAATGATAACTGTAGCTATTAACAACTCTTGAACTGTAGGAAGCAATCAGCAGGTTTCCTTCTTCAATTGGTACACGCTCACATCCACACATTTTCCTGGTGGAGGGGAGGAAATAATCCTGATTAAAGAAAAATTCCTATCCTACATCCGAGAATCGAATTTCGGGACAGCGGGGTTAGCAGTCATGTGCACTTGCCGCTAGATCATGCTAATAGTATATGATTAGTAGTAATTACATCACGATTATTGAAACTTTTTCTCTCTAATATGCTCTTGTATTTCAGGTCACGTGGCAAAAAGCAAATGGAAAAACCTAAAAGATAAATTTAGGAGGGAGCACCAAAAGCAAGCACAGAAGCAAAAATCGGGGGCTCCTGGAACTTTAATAACATCATGGGTATTTTATGAGTCCGTGATATTCGTAAAGGATGTGATTTCCCCCGGAGAGACTTCTGGAAACTTAAATGCCAGCAACCAGGAGGAAACAGCAGAAACTTTAGAAGGCGAGGATGAATCTGGGACATCTGCCTCCCCGGGAACACCCACTACATCAACACCGGAAGTTACACTGCCTCAGTTGTGACCTCGTAAGAGAAAACCAGAAGGTATTAATGAAAAAAATGTTATGAGCTGGAAGAAAAGAAACTGCAACTTCTGATGCAGGAACAACAACACTCAGAAAAGAACGATGATCCGGATTTTCAATTTTTAGTTAGCCTGCATCCGTATTTTCAGAATTTGAATGAAGTCATGAAATTGAGGTTAAAGGCAAAAATAATAAATGACATTTTAGAGATTGTGAATGAAAGAGAATCTAGTGCAAGTTAAGTAAACACAGCCTCTTGTATTATTAATTGTTCCGAAATAAATTATAAAAAAGGTAAATGAGTTTTATAGCTCTATATGTGCTCATTCTTGCCTACTGTAAAAACAATAACTCAGTAGTTTTCTTTTAATTAAAATATCAAAATAACAGTTTGTCTCGAAGAAAAATACTGTAGTATAGAACGAGGATATGCATTTATGACTGCAGAAAACGGTCTTACCTCAGTGTTATGATCAGTCTCTCCTCAGGGCTAATAGGTTTCTGGAAGTTAGTTATTTGTTTCTCCAGTCGATGATGTAGTCTTTCCAGGAGAAAATCAAACGTCTGTAAGGACATTCTTGTGTACTCGAAAAACTTGTCCGGAAATCTTCGAAGCTGTGGGTATAAATGATGGAATTCTCCAAAAACCTTCCGCTGCCGATTTATAGGATGCACCCCGTAACGTTTGTTTACCTTCATTCCTGCTATCTTCAAATAATTATTTTCCAACAGCAAGCACATGCGGGTAACTTTAGAAAGTGCCATGATGTCAAAGCTGCTCCACTCAACGCTCACAGTGATATGACGCTGTGCATGGACAAGGCAACGCTCGTCAACCCCCACCACTGCCCTTTGTCGAGACAGGTCGCTCGTCTTGCCGCGCAGCTCGACGCTCACAGCGTGGCCGTACCCTTACTGTTTGGCAGTCACTACAAACATGCAAATACTTCTGGAAAATTACTTGCTGAAAATACTTATTTCGAGGCCCTCTGAATCCAGAGAAAGTTCATTTATAAAAAGGTGTGTGTGCTTATGTGTGTGTGGGGGGGAGGGGCAGCTAACTCTAAAACAAAATGATCTATGAATACCAAACTTGAAGAATTTTCAAAAAAATTCCCCACCCCAAACTACTCCTAATTTGAAATATTTCATTTTTTATTTTCTCAAAAAATGCTATGATTGATATATTAAAGACATTTACATGAGAAAAATAAACTGTATATCTTGAATTTTCTGGGAATACCGGTGAAGTCCTCTTCATTTGGAAGGAATTGTGTATACATGTACGTTAAGGCATAAACAAAACCATACTACACAAAAAATTAGATCTCTTAAAAAGTCAATTTATTTATTTATTATTATTTTTTTTTTTTAATTTTGGAAGTTCTGTTGTTTCTCACAAATATCATAGAAAGGGAACAGAATTTCAAATCAATACACGCTGACCAGTTTTTTAATATTTTTTATTATTGATTCAGTTTCCTTTAGCCCCTTGTATTTACAACAAAATGCATAATGAAATTATTTCACAAAGGTTTGTTCTGATTAGAATGAATTAGATAGAAAATAAGCTTTCATAACAATACTTTCTGGAAGCTATACAAAAATAAACAATAGTGGGCAGAGAAATTCATGTGAATATAACACATCAGTTTTTTTATGGTGCATTGCTGGCAGCTTTACTTTTAGATTGTTGATTTCAGTGGTAATGTTCCCTTGAAAATTTCAGTTGTTCTTTTTGCATACAGTAAGTTTTAAGATAATTACATAACCTCACATAATACACAATTTCACCAACAGGGGTGGCTGAGGTCGTTAAGGTACAGACTAGTGAAGGGAAGGTCTGTCCTCCCTGACTGAGGTTTTTTCCAGATTTCTCCTCAGTTTTCATATCTTGCAAATGCCGGGGAGGTCCTCACTTTAAAGCAGCTGATGTGCAACATTGGTTCTAAATTAATTTTGAAGATTTAGAAGTTACTCTCCATTCCAAACCAGAGTGCCATTCACTGAAAACAAACTCTTTGTATTATCCACATGAAAGTAGTTTGCAATCCCCGCACATAATGGCTGCTTGTTCCCCTCCCACGTGCTTGTTGAACACTACTTAATCTATAAAAAGGCGCCCTGTGTGAGAATCATAGTTCAAAATGCAACCTGAGGTAACAATTGACTTTATAAGTATGCGGCAATGAACATTTTACTTATGTTAATCACAATCCTCGGGTAAAAGTGCAACACCCAAATCCGAATCCTCCGAAGATGACTCAGCTGCCATATCAGAATCAGAACTACTCTCCAAAATAATCACAAGCTTATCCACAATTCCACAGCACTGTCGACTTAAAACAAGTTCCCACATTTTATCCTCTTCTATGTTGTATTATGTCTGTTTATATTCCCTGCTCGCTTTCGTTACACTTCTCACTGAAATGCCTGTAAAATCCGATATTAGTTTCGTAATATGCAATAATGCAAGTGTCGGGTATTTTTGTAATAGTGAGTTGAATATATGAAGTATTGTTTGTTTTTAGCCACTTTTTAACTGTTCCCCGCTTCTGTGTTTGAACAGTTTATTCGCACTACGCACACCTTCCTCTGCCATGTGAGCTCAAATACCAACTGACTAAATCACAAGATTTGACCTGAGCTGAACATATGTGTTAGTGTATTATGAATGACTGTTCGCTTATCATATATCCTGTGTTACGCAAAGTGTTTATTCGGTACTCAGATAGCACCTCTGGGAATTCATTGCTGCATTTCTTGTGTATGTAAGAGAGTGGCAGTCGTGCATGTCAGTTGGTATTAACAAGCAAGATGCTCTCTGCATTAGCGCAACAGCAGGCGAAAATCATATTTTGTAATCTCTTAACAGTTAGTATATATCCATTAACTTTAGCAATGAGTTCTTATGATAACCACAATAAAATGTGCAGTTCTATACCTTTTCTGCGCTAATATTTCATAATACAATACATGTATTAAGGAACTATTTACGTTGGCGTAAGAGTTTATTCTTGGATTCGTAACAAGCCGAAGCACGTGCTTCTGTTTACATCAGAGGGAACTCTGGTTTGGAATGGACAGTAGGTAGGTGATGTGTCATAATTTCAAATAAAGAGAGTTGAAGGTTGCTACACTACATCACTGAAATGTTCTTACTTGAACAAGTAAGAATGTTCAAGTAAGAACATTTCAGTGATGAAGTGTAACAAACTTCAACTCTCTTTATTTTAAATTGGTTCTAAAGTCCATATAGTTTTAAGTGGGCCAGCAACCAACCACTGCCACCTCTGCATCTACACAAAAGCAGAGACAACTGACACTGCCAACCACCTGCCCAGCACCTCCAATGGAGTTGGGACTCCAACCAATGCCGGCGCATGTGCAGATGGATGGTTGCCATAGTGTTGTCATCTTGGTGTGCCCCGAGATCTCCCAGCACACTTTGTGCTGGAAGCTGCAAGACTACACTGGCACTCAGCAATACGGGCTTCACGCATAGTTTCTCCAAGAGGCCCAACGTTGCTGGTGCGCCTGCACCTGGCTGCCGCATTGGATGTCACACTGGCCATAACCTCTGGCCTGCCTATTCTTGGGCAGATTCTATGGGTAGAGACCTGCAGCGCAGCTCCCAGATGCCACTACTGTGGGTCAGGCTTCCTCACGGCGGCCTGCACCCAACACGACCTCACCAGACTCTGCCGCTTCTGCAGCACCTGCTCCGGAAACACACATTTTACAGGACAGGCGCAATGTCCCCTGTATCCCTGGAGCAGACAACAGGAAACATGATGTACGACGACACCAGCTACTACAGGCAGTAACCCGATGCAGCCCTCAAGAAGGGCTCAGTAATCGACAAGTGGCATCACAGACACAGTGTACCACGGACTTCAAGGCCTCCTGTCAGCCATACAGGCAGGAATAAAGCACCTCTCTACACAACTGGTTGAGCTACGCTGTGCAACCTTCACACGTCTCTCGGCTGTGGAGGCCAAGCAGCGAACCTCAGCCAGGGTTATCAGCGCACTCTCCAATAGAATCACCGAACTTCAGGACGACGACGGGGTGCTTGCGCCTGCCCAGCGCAAGCTGGAACGCATCGAAACTTCCACCGACGGCAGCAACGACCGACCAACGCGACTGGGCACCCTTGGGGCCTCAGTCGTGGGGATTCGAGAGCTCCAAACGACTACAAACAACGCCATCATCCAGAACTTCAAAGGACTTCATGACCACTTCAACCAACTTCAGGAAGGCTACATCCTCATCTGTAACTTCCTGGAAACTCATGTGATGCCACTCCCCTCACAATCCTCTACCTTACCACATAACTCCTATCGAAAATCCAAGCGCCATTAATCCCTCACAATATTACCTAGAATTCCTCTCATCCACGCCTTAACTCCGCTGAGAGAGCAGACTGGACCTGGCCAGGTCTGTCTCCCAGCAATCAATCCTTACTCCCCTGGTGACCACACTGCGGCCCAGTCACACCGTCACCTCGGAATGTGCGGGTGCTTTAGGCAGTACCGCTGCAAACCTTCTCCTTTCCTACTCCGGTGGAGGAGTTTTTAGTGGGTATGCCATTCATTGCTGAGTTCCACACTCCCAGTTCTGACTCCCATCGGGGCTGGGGCTAGTGATTAAATCATTTTCTCCTCCACTCGGGGGGAAAAAAAATTGTTAAACACAATGAAACAATTGAATATTCGTATGTCTAACAGATAGAAAAATATTTTTCTGTAAACTTTAGCTGTGTGTTGCATTATAGGAAACAACCTAATCTTACAAATTGACACCTTCCATTCACTTCTTTTTGGGCAGAGTAAGAGCAAAATGGATGAGGAAAATTAGCAAGGAAGAGGCAAATGAGTATTAAATTACAGTAGTTTTTATTTGATATGTTGCAAGTAGGACCCAACAACTCGACAACCTCAAGGTTTGAGTTTGTTGGGGTCCAAAGCAACTTAAGGTAGAGTTAGAGTTAGTATTGAAGATTAAATAAATTTATAATTGTACTTTTAGATTAGGAGGAATGTTGGATACCAGTAGCTAAGAGGTTAGTTTTCTTTATATTTATTTATATGACTCTCCATACACCTCCATCAACTGTGTGAATTTAAAATAAAAGGAGTTGGAGGTTGTTACACTAAAAGGTTCTTACTTTGAACATGTTTTGGGAGAATGGGAACTGCACTGTACCATCTGGTAATACCTACATACGTACATCAGAATGATTCTGCAATCAATCTCTATAATTTTGTCTCCAAATGCTGGGAACTGCACTGTGAAGAAGGTATGTTCTTCAACTGTTATTTGGTTCACGTAATAAATTACATAAATTATTTTATCTGCCCTACAATTGGGAAGCCAGCTTGTAGTAGTTGTTGTTTTTTTCTACTGTTGAAGTTTTACTGTTGTTGTTGTTAGCCGCACGCTTGGAAGCTAACTTGAAGATGATTTGCTGCTGTTGTTGTGTAATATATATATTTACGTAAACTTGAATAATTGTTTTATGTAATAATAGTTGCTTTATGTAGTTTATAACATGCTTTGGCATCAGTTTGAATTTGATGCTTACATAATATTACTGTTTGAATTTGCCTCGGCTGCGTCAGTCTTACTTTAGAGTCATGTATCTTGGGTAGGGCGTGGTATGACAATTATTGTAGACATCACAGAATTAAACTTTTAAATTAACTTCTTTTATTTAAATTCTTGCACATATTTATACAGCACTACACTTTTTAAAGAACTGTGAGAACCTTTTATACATTCACTTAGCGCCTATATCTGTTTTTACTATTCACCCGTAGAGAACACATTTCCCATCTATACTCTATCAAGTCTGGCCAGCAACTGAGTAACCTCAACGGTCAAAACTCATAGCTTCGGTATTGCAAGTCTCTGATTGGCTAATTCTAGTCCAATAGAATTTCTGTATTTAACTTAAAACTTTTCTTTGCTGTTGATTGGCTAATTTAAAATTGTTACTAGGTCATCGTCGCTTAATCATGACCACTACATTTCAAAACGCTAAACACATTATTGCGACAATTACCTCATTATTACTCATTGTTAGCAACCTAAAACTTATTATTCTCACAGCTCTTGCATTATTAGAGTATGTAATGTATTCACATAACATTATTAAAATATTCAATGCCATAGCCGGGATTTGAACCAATCCCGGCTATGGCATTGAATTTTTCAGTCATCTGATTCTACCTTTCCAACCCTGTCCAACACACGGCTTGTGTGAAAGAACAATTAATTCCATTATTAAAATATGTTTACAATAAAAATAAGCATTTGCAATGACTGTTACATACAATTTAAATAATTATTATATACATATTGTTTCAAGGCGGGCTGTTATTGAATTTACTTTTATAAAAATATAATTGAAATTATTAAAGGTATTAAAATACTGCCTCAAATCTACCATGTGGTAACACCAGCATATGTACATTACAATGATTCTGCATTCAATCTCAATAATTTTGTCTCCAAATGCTGGGAACTGCACTGCCATCTGGTAATACCTACATACATACATCAGAATGATTCTGCAATCAATCTCTATAATTTTGTCTCCAAATGCTGGGAACTGCACTGTACCATCTGGTAAAACCGGCATATGTACATCAGAATGATTCTGCAATCAATCTCTATAATTTTGTGTCCAAATGCTAGGAACTGCACTGTACCTTTTGGTAATACTTACATAGATACGAGCCCCTCAGGGGCTCACCTTATGTGAGTATGGGTTTTTGGCGCACCCGGGGGTTCCCGAGCCAATCATCGCCATCATCATCCTTCCACCCCCGTCCGGTCGAGGTGGGTTCGTTCTCGTGACCGGGGGACTCAAGGTAGGCTCTCGTGCATTCTGTGCATTTCATTCCATGTCGCCCCTCGCCATCGTTTCTTTCTTCTCTTTTACTTCTGCACATTTCGCACTACGTCCATTCATTTACGCATCTCTTTTTCTTGCTCGCCGGCCTACCTTGCACCCGAAACGCCCACACAGTTTTATTTCTTTTATCTTTTCTTTTAATCCTCCGTGGACACAGCCTGACAGATACCCGCGCACGGGGTGCGCAGCTGGGTGAGTGGGTAATGGCGTCATCCCCACCACCCGGGGTCGTCATGTAGGGTTTGTGTTCGTATCCGCTGTTCAACTGCAGTCCCGCGGGGGGGCCATTGCATGAGCTGCTGACTTCCGACGGCGATTGGGTCCCTCTGTCTATGTTCTGGGAGGTGTGACCCTGGGGTGAGCTAGGTATAGATAGGCCACTCACCCAAGCCGGGGTAACGCCCGGGAAGTCAGAGCCCGAGGTCGGAGACGGTTGCAATGGTGGAGGATTTTTTTCGCTATGGAGCACCCTTTCTCCATTATAAACAACAAGCGCCAAAAAACTTTAGTAACAGAAGTAGCACCGCCAACAGCTGGTTGTTACTTAGTGATTACCCGTACAGAGGAGGGACAATCATTCGAGAAGGTGAACCCTTTTATCATCCAGAAGGGCATTGACTCAATTGCTGGTCCGGTTCTTTCCTGCACTCGGCTTCGTAATGGTTCGTTATTAGTTCAAAGCAAATCCGAGGCACAAAGTAAGTCCTTGTTGAGCGCCACGCTTCTCCACGGTTATCCTATCCGTGTTGAGAAGCACCGCACCTTGAACTCTTGTAGAGGCGTTGTCACCACGCATAGCCTCGATGGCATATCGCACGATGACCTGGTCGAATATCTTGCAAACCAGAAGGTGACAGCGGTTCATCGAGTGCAGGCCAAACGCGACGGCGTATTGGTACCCACTCGTACCCTGTTTATTACATTTGATGGCGTCGATCTGCCCACGAGCATTTCCGCAGGGTACGAACGGATTTCTGTGAGGCCTTATATTCCTAGACCTCTGCGTTGTTTTAAATGCCAACGTTTTGGGCATACGCAAGTCTCATGTAAGAGTGCCGTTAACATCTGTGCAACATGTAGCCAGCCCTCACACGAAGGTACCTGTTCAACAGCCCCCGTCTGCGTTAATTGTAAAGGGTCTCATTCTGCTTCGTTTGCCGACTGTCCGCGGTACTTGGACGAGAAGGCGATCCAGGAGATCCGGGTAAAGGAAAAACTCTCCTTCGCTGAAGCCCGGAGGCGTTACCATGCGCGCCAACCTTCACTCCTGCGATCTGGCACATTTAGTTCTGTTGTTGCCTCGCCAGTACCACGAGTAGATGCCGAAACTCAGACCTGGACCATGACTGGATTAACCGCCACTACCATCCGGCCGTCCATTAAGGCTACAGTTACCAAGCCGTATAAACCTGGTCCCAAGTCAATGAAGTCGCAAGCCGTTGAAAAGAAACCCAAGCAGAAACTTCGTAGGGAAGATTTTTTGAAAGACCCTCCGCGTGCGCGCGGTAACAAAAGTTCACCTTCTCTTCCTCGGAGGTCGCTGTCCCAGGAAGGTCCTGGGACAAGCCGCGCTCAGCGGCACCCCTCACCCATCGCCACCCAGAACCGATTCACGGCGCTTGAATCGGTTTCTAGCACTGAGCGCGTGGGCCCTCCCTCTGAGGAAGCTATGGAGTCTGACCAACTCCATACAAAAAGCCCGAGCCCAAAGGTTAAGCAAAAGATTCTTTTAAGCCGCCCTTCTAAGTAGACAGTTTATCCCTTTTATTCATGGCTATCCTGACCTGGAATGTACGTGGTGTACGATCGCATAGGGCGGAACTGCAACTTTTATTGCGTTCCCATTCACCTATGGTCGTGTGTTTGCAGGAGACCAAGCTTCGCCCTCACGACCCTTTCGATCTCCGAGGGTACACTCCGGTTCGCTACGATCTTGAACCGGAGGAGGGTGCTCCTGCTCATGGAGGTGTCATGTTGTTGGTTCGTAACGACGTTCATTTTCAAACTCTCGCTCTTACGTCCGACTTGCAAGCTGTTGCCATTAGATTGCAGTTGCCCGGTTTTTTCTTCTCTGCTTGCTCTGTATATTCACCTCCGTCGTCTCCCCTCGCTCCCGCGGACATTCGAGCTCTCCTGTCCGCTCTCCCAACACCATTTCTTCTGTTGGGAGATTTTAATGCCCATCACCCGCTGTGGGGTTCGCCAAGGGCTTGTGCGAGGGGAACTCTTCTTTCCGACATTTTTTACCAGTTCAATCTTTCCATCCTCAATACAGGTGCACCTACTTTTATTTCTGATTCTTCTGGTACCTTCTCTCATCTGGACCTTGCCATTTGCTCACTCCAGCTTACTCGTCGTCTTCAGTGGAACGTCGTCGCTGATACCTACTCCAGCGACCATTACCCCTGCATCGTTTCTCTTTTGTCGCACCACGTACAGCATTCCAGAGTGCCTACCTGGATATTCGCAAAAGCCGACTGGAGCTTGTATTTCAGCCTCGTGCATTTTGACGACCAGCCCTCTCCGACATTAACCAACTAGTGCAGCACCTTACGTCTATTATTTTCTCTGCCGCCGAACGCGCAATACCCCGTTCATCCTCTCAACCTCGGCGGCCACCTGTTCCGTGGTGGAACGAGGATTGTCGGGACGCCGTTCGTGCCCGTAGAACTGCACTTAGGGTGTTTCGGCGACACCCTACACTTGATAATTTGGTGACTTTTAAACAATCCCGCGCCAGGGCTCGTCGCATTATTCAGGATAGCAAGAAGGCGTCGTGGGCTCGTTTTGTCGAGTCTTTTAATCGCTTTACGCCTTCATCTGTTGTTTGGGATAAACTTCGTCGGTTCTCAGGTAAAGTGTCGCATTGTACTGTTTCTGGCCTTCAGGTTTCCAATGCCACTATAGTAGATCCGGCTGCCATCGCTAACACTCTGGGTGCTACCTTTCAGGCGGTATCCAGTTCAGACCATTATTCCGCCGGCTTTCGCTCTATCAAAGACCGGCTGGATTCCGACACCTTTAATTTTCGGTCTGCTAATATTGAGTGTTATAATGAACTTTTCACAATGAGAGAGCTGGAGCACGCTCTTCATTGCTCTCGGCACTCCGCTCCTGGGCCGGACGGCATTCATGTCCTGATGTTAAAGCACCTTTCAGCCGACAGTAAACTCTTTCTCTTACAGGTCTATAACCGTATTTGGCAAGACGGCGTTTTTCCTTGTTTGGCGCGAAGCCACCATTGTCCCTATACTTAAGCCTGGGAAGGATCGCCAACTACCTTCCAGCTACCGCCCTATCTCCCTCACCAGTTGCATTTGCAAGGTTATGGAGCGCATGATCAACGGGCGGTTGACATGGTGGCTTGAGTCTCAGAAACTTCTAGCGAACGCTCAATGCGGATTTCGTCGATATCGCTCTACCGTCGACCACCTGGTGTCCCTGTCGACGCATGTTATGAAAGGATTTCTGAGAAAGTGTCAAACCGTGGCTGTGTTTTTTGACCTGGAGAAAGCTTATGACACTTGTTGGAGGGGCGGCATTTTACGTACACTTCACGCATGGAATATCCGCGGTCGTCTTCCCATATTTCTTCGGGAGTTCATGACGAACCGCGTCTTTCGTGTACGTGTGAGCTCGGTTTTATCTAGTCGTTTTATTCAAGAGAACGGAGTACCGCAGGGCTCTGTACTCAGTGTCACACTTTTTGCGATTGCTATCAACCCCATTGTTGATTGTATTCCACCTGGCATTTCATCGTCCCTTTTTGTTGATGATTTTGCCATTTATTGTAGTTCACGGCGGACCTGTCTACTCGAACGCCGTCTCCAGAGCTGTATCGACCGTCTCTACGCCTGGAGTAACGCCAACGGCTTTAATTTCTCCGCCGAGAAATCCGTCTGCATCAACTTCTGGCGCCGGAAGTATTTCCCTCCGCCCTCTCTCCATCTTGGGCCAGGGATACTTCCGTTTGCAGACGAGGCGAAATTTTTGGGGTTGATTTTTGATAGGAAGTTGTGTTGGACCTCGCACGTTTCCTTTTTAAAAGCAAAGTGTGACCGTTCTCTTAATCTTTTACGTGTTTTAAGTGGCACATCCTGGGGAGCTGATCGGACCGTCCTTCTTCGCCTTTATCGCTCTTTGGTCCGATCCAAACTTGATTACGGGTGTATTGTTTATTCGTCGGCACGTCCATCTGTGTTACGTCGTTTGATTCCCATTCATCATCGTGGTATTAGAGTCGCTACAGGGGCCTTTCCAACTAGCCCCGTGCCCAGTCTTTACGCTGAGGCTGCAGAGCCTCCGCTGTCTTTCAGGCGTGAGATGCTCTTGTGTAGCTATGCCTGTCGACTCTCCAGCTTGCCTGACCACCCGTCCTTCGCGGCATTTTACGAGGATTCACTTGACCGGCAATATTTAGTTAGCTCCTCTGCTTTGCTCCCTACAGGGGTTCGATTTCGACTGCTACTTCGGCATTTGGACGTTCCGCCAGCGCTGGCTCTTACCCGAGGGGAAACGCGTTTTCCTCCATGGTCGCGCGCTGAGGCCCACATCCACCTGCCCAAGGTCGATGCCGAAAAATGCGACCCCTGCTTCTGTTCTTAGATCCGCCTTTTTAGAACTACAGGCGCAGTTCGGGGACTGTCATTTTATATATACTGATGGGTCTAAGACTGATGTTGGAGTAGGATGTGCCTTTGTTTTTGGTGTACAGAGTTTTACTTTTCGTTTACCTGGACAATGTTCAATTTTTACCGCCGAACTTTTTAGCATTTATCAATCTGTTTTATTCATCCAGCGGCACGACTTACGGCACTGTTTTATTTGTACGGACTCTCTGAGTGCCCTTCAGAGTATTCATGCGCTGTACCATTACCACCCACTCGTACAGCGCATACATGACCTGCTCCACTCGCTTGGTGTCTCTGGCATCAGCGTGTCCTTCATATGGATTCCAGGTCATGTGGGCATCTCAGGTAATGAGTCTGCCGACGCTGCTGCGAAATCGGCGATTTTATTACCCAGATTTTTTACCTCTGTTGCTCCCTCGTCAGATTCGTGTGTTATTTTACGTCGCCGCATCCTCTCGCGCTGGCGCGATGAGTGGACGGCCCTCCGGGGGAACAAGTTGCGGGAGGTTAAGCCTTTCCCGTTGATCTGGGGTACCTCTTCTCGTTCGTGTCGTCGGGAAGAGGTAATTTTAACTCGTTTACGGATTGGACATTGTGTTTTTAGTCATAGGTATTTGCTCAGTGGTGACCCCGCACCACTCTGTGGTGTGACGTGCCCTTAACGGTGCGTCACATTTTAACAGAGTGTCAGGTTTTAGCTGCATTGCGTGCTCGTGTGGGTCTGCCTGTTGGCCTAGCCAACGTTTTGGCAGACGACACGCGTGCTGTAGAATGTGTTTTACGTTTTATTCATGACAGTGATTTTAATCTGCGCATTTAATGCGTTGAGCGTCTTTTAGCTTAGTAATTTTATTCTGTCTGTTTTTATGGGGACTCTAATCCCCAGTGGACATATGGCGCTCATGTCCCTCGCATTCTACAGTTCTTGACACGTTTTAATCCTTTATTGCCTATGCTTTTAGTGTGTTGGTTTTTCAGATATTTGTATTGTTATTATTGTTGTTATTGTTATTATTGTTATTATTATTATTGTTGTTATTGTTATTATTGTTGTTATTGTTATTATTATTGTTATTTTTAGCTCTTTTTTGGACATCGCGGGTTTGTGTCCCGTTTTTTCATTATGCGGTTCTTTTACCTGTCTTTTATATTTTGACCTTATATTTTATACATTGTAAGGGTGCTGATGACCTTAGCAGTTTAGCGCCCTTAAACCGCATATCATCATCATCATCATAGATACGAGGGCTGATCAGTAAAGACTGAGATTGATTTTTTCCTGTAGCTTTCTTGAGAGTTTCCTGTCTCTACCATGAATATTTGAAAAGATCGGGGTTTCATGTATAATGTCCATAGGCGGCAGCACTCTTGTATCGGTAGGTTGGTAGTAATGCTGTATATTGTTGACCCTAGTTGAATTTCGCATACCACAAAATGAAGGTGACACAAGAGGAGCAATAAAATTTTGTTTTCGTTTAAATCATACAGCCTCTGAAACTTTGGAAAAGCTGAAGCAAGCATATGGTGAAATGCACTACCTCGTGCAACAGTGTTTAGGTGGTTCAAAGACTTCAAAGTAGAGCGAGTCCTCTGTGCTAAGCAAGGTGGGCCTGGTGCTTCGGCTTCTGCTATGACTGAAGTCAACATCAACACAGCTGCTGTGATTGTTGTTCCCACTCACACCACTGTTACAGCAGCGTACTAAACGTCAGTATTGGCTACACCGAGGAAGCACATTGCAAGGAAACATCCAGAACGTATCACAACAACTTGCGGCCTCACATTGCAAATCAAGTCCAGGAATTTTTGTCTGAATTCAACATTACCTGTGTGCCGCATCTGCCTTATAGCCCCAATCTTGTCCCCTGTGATTTCTTTTTTATTCCCATCACTAAAGGCAAAGCTCCGGGGCATTCAATTTGAGAGCACTGAAGCAGTGCTGAAGAAAAGTGAGGCGATTCTCAAAGACCTGACAAAGAATGGCCTGTACCATGTGTTCGAGGACTGGCAGAGACGTTATAAAAAGTGCATTCAAGTAGGAGAGGACTACTTTGAAAAAGACCATGTCAACATTGAAATGGAGTAATAAATATCTGTAAAATAAAAATTGTCTCAGTCTTTATTGATCAGCCCTCGTACATCAGAAAGTTTCTGCAATAATTATTCCTTACAAAGTTAAATCTTTTTCAACATATCTGATGTAGTCTGTTTTATGTTGCAAGAAGAGGCATATATAAATATATTGAACTTGAACATAGAATGTGTTATATTTCAGTGCTGGAGTTGGAAGGCCTGGAACCATTATACTTGCAGACATCTGTATGAGAATGGCTGCTGTAGAGGGTTTTGTAGATGTTCTTCATTACCAGCAACAAATATGGGAACTAAGGACTAATGTGGTAGGTAATGTGATAAGCATTTCGAAGTATTAATCATTGCCATCATTAGCCACCATCTTGTTTATTTTTCAGATTTCTTAAAAAGAGACCATGTGGCTATATAAGTACTGATGGCAATCTATAAAACTTTTATTGTTGGTTTTACATACTTTCATTGTTGATACTATGATTAATGCTGGTAAATGCTTTTCATTTGTGATAAATGGGTCTATATCTGCAAGAGAACTGTTATGGATGCAATTTTTATGAAGAGATGAATTCTTTATATGTACAAGTACTTGGCATATTGGTATACTCTGAACATTTCATGGACTAGGTTCTCATCAAATGTTTCTGTCAAAAGGAAAATGAAATGATACATTCATTCATTCATTATCTGTTTACCCTCCTCTTATGTAGGACTTACACACCCCAGGACTTACAAGCGGGTGCCTGGGGTCAGAGGCCCGTTGAGGAGCAGACACTCATGGATCAGACAGAGCATCCAGGATGGGTGATCAGCCCGATGCCTGGTATGGGATGAAGGAAGTAGATGAAAGGAAATGTTGGTGAAATGGATGAAAGGAAAGGTGATGATGGAGCAGTTGGTGGAATGAATGGCAGGGGAAACCGGAGAACCCGGAGAAAACCCGCCCAGATGCCGCTTCGTCCACCAAAAATCCCACATGCAGGTCCCTGGGATTGAACCCGGGCCGCCTCGGTGGGAGACGAGCGGTCTAACCACTCGGCCACGGCGCCGCCGAAATGATACAACCCAAAGAAAAAAAGAAATCTAAGATCTGAGAAATTAATAGATGTAATCGCGTGAAATAGTAAATAAATAATTTTTAAAAGTTTTTATTTTCCCTAAACTCTTCCTTCATTCATTCATTCATTCATTATCTGTTTACCCTCCTCTTATGTAGGACTTACACCCCCCAGGACTTACAAGCGGGTGCCTGGGGTCAGAGGCCCATCGAGGAGCAGACACTCATGGATCGGACAGAGCATCCAGGATGGGTGATCAGCCCGATGCCTGGTATGGGATGAAGGAAGTAGATGAAACGAAATGTTGGTGAAATGGATGAAAGGAAAGGTGATGATAGAGCAGTTGGTGGAATGAATGGCGGGGGAAACCAGAGAACCCGGAGAAAACCCGCCCAGATGCCGCTTTGTCCACCACAAATCCCAATGTGGGTCCCTGGGATTGAACCCGGGCCGCCTTGGTGGGAGGCGAGCGGTCTAACCACTCGGCCACAGCGCCGCCACCTAAACTCTTCCTAACTCTCAGAAAACTATCAAAATAAAGATCAATAACAAAATTAATGATCTGGCAGAACGGTGTACAAATACCTATATCTGATGGCAAAGTTGGCGGTCCATACAGTGTTGGTATTCTTCCATTTAAAGCTTGTGTTCTCCCAAAGTACTATAATTTTATAAAATATCATACAATATACCCTATTTCGAGGTTTATTATGCATAGTTTCCTCGGCTAAAGATAAAATGTACTGGTGTCCTAGGTGTCCATTTGATATGCATTGAGTCTTATAAATCTCTGAAGGGTGTTCTTGAGAAAATTAAGTACTGCGGCCAAGAGTGGCAAATATATGTTGACTTGAAGGACATTGGTCTGTTACTAGGATAACAGGGAGGATACATAAAATTCCCTTGTTTTCTTTGCAAATGGAATAGCAGGACGAGGGACAAACTTTGGGAAACTGACCAATGGCTTGAGAGGTAGCAACTGGAACTCGATCAAAAAATGTTACTAATGAACCTCTTGTTGATCATCAAAAAATTCTCTTCCCTCCATTACACATAAAACTTGGCATCATGAAAAAATTTATGAAAGCACTTGACAAAAGTTGCCCATGCTTTCACAAAGTTTCCATCATTGTCACAGGCTAAAATCTGAGAGGGAGTATTTGATGGACCACAGATAAGGAAGTTGACAAAAGATGTTAATTTTACCAACTCTGTGAATGAAATTCAAAAAGATGCAAGGAATGGATTCAGAGAGGTTGTTAAGAAATTTCTGGGCAATGGGAAAGACCTTCAGTACAAAGAAAATGTCAGACTGCTCAGCTGTAATATAAGTTTGAAGCTTCATTTCCTCAAGTCACACCTTGACTACTTCCCATCGAATTTAAAAGCTGTCAGTGAAGAGCAAGGTAAAGGGATTCACCAGAACTTGAAAGATGTTGAACAATGTTATCAGGGACGTATGATGGCCGATTACTGCTGGTGTCTTGCACGTGACAAAACTACCAGAGAGAACACTCAAGAAAATCATGTACACTAAGTTCCATGGGAAAGGAAAAAGGGATCACAAGATACAAGGGGTACTACTTATATTTTGAGCCTTGGCAACCCTGAATGTTGTAGGTGCCATTTGACATTTCCAATGGAAAGTTTGACATTTTTGACCATAATCTACTTCAAACATTTTGTCAATAGAGCATCATTTACTTTGTTTACACTAACTTTAAAATTGTGTGTCAACAAAACAATGGAATTAACTCGTGAAAATGTTCGTGCAATGATTTAAAGACTTTCGATATGGATTATCAAGACAAGAGTGCATCGATCAACTAACTTCCACATTTAGCGACGAAGCTCCATCCTTTGCCACTGTGAAACGCTGGTATAACGAATTTAATCGTGGCCGCCATTCGCACAATGATGAAGTTCTTGAAGGTCGTCCAAAATCAGTTGTGCCAGAAAACATTGATACTGTGCAAAAACTAATAATGAAAGAGCGTCATATGACATATTGTGAGATTGAGGCAACCCTAGGAATTAGTTCCACCAGCATATACAAAATATTGCATAATTACTTAGCTGTGAAAAAGGTTTGCTCTCGTTGGATCCCACATAATTTGACGCAATCTCAAAAAGATGCTCGTGTCGATTGGTGTACAAAAATGCTCAAGAAATACAATGGCAGTGCTTCAAAAGATTGTAACAGGTGACGAATCATGGATCTATGCGTATGAGCCGGAACGTAAACAGCATGACGTAAACGTAAAATATTGCATGATTATTTAGCAGTGAAAAAGGTTTGCTGTCGTTGGATCCCACATAATTTGACGCAATTTCAAAAATATGCTCGTGTCGATTGGTATACAAAAGTGCTCAAGAAATACAATGGCCTCAAAAGACGTATATAAGATTGTAACAAGTGACAAATTATGGATCTATGCATATGAGCCGGAACATAAACAGCAGTTTACTGTATGGCTGTTTCAAGATGAAGCAAATCCAACAAAAGTTGTTCGCACTCGAAGCACTTTGAAGCAAATGGTCGCCTGCTTTTTCAGCAAAACTGACCATGTGGCAACAGTGCCTTTAGAAGAACGTAAAACGTCAATGCCGAATGATACACAACCATTTTTTTGCCGGAAGTCTTCGGTAAAGTAAGGAAAACCAACAAGAACCATAGGATCGTTCTTCATCAAGACAATGCGAGCGCACACACATCTCGTCTAACAGAGTATTTGAAGGCTCAAAAAATCGAATTGACGGGTCATCCACCATACAGTCCTGATTTGGCACCCAATGACTTCTTTTTGTTCCCGAACATCAAGAATAAATTGCGTGGACAACGATTTTTGTTGGCAGAAGAAGCCGTTGATGCCTTCAAAAAACCATGTTTTGGAGGTGTCTCAAGAAGACTGGAATAAATGCTTTGCCAAATGATTCAAACAGATGCAAAAGTGTATTGGTCATAAAGGAGAATATTTTGAAAAACAATAAAGCAGTTTTCAATCAGAAATTACTTTGTTTTAATTATTAGTCTCAAAATATAAATAGTGCCCCTCATAACTAACATGCAATCTCAAAATCAATAACTTCATGTTATTATTCTTTTTTATTTTCTTTAAAAGTTGTATATGAGTGTGTAATAGGTTTGCAAATTTTACAATTATATTTTCATTGAACATTGGCATATTGCCAAAACAAGATGTGCTATGGAGAAACAATGCATTTTTTAATACTGTGCACCGAAATTAGTAAAAGTCACCTATTTGTGGTTGTACTGCGGAAAAAAGGTTTTCATATGTAACCTAGTGTAATTAGTGTATTAGACTTCAGCATTATGACTCATTAAGTTAAGTCTCAGTGCATTAAGTTCATCATAATTCCGCTTTAAGCCTTTTTTACTTTGCTGCTGAATGTTTAATTGACTTGAAAATGCTCCCACTAGCACTCAGCATGTTTAAAGCAATTACAGGGCATGAAAATTATGAGACAAAACAACGTACAAAGCAGGGACGACAGCCGCGAGTGGGGAGGGGGGCATTGGCATATATCTCTCAATGTTTGTTCATAGTATGACAAAAGAATTAAAGTATATATCAATACAGATGTAAGATTTGTTGCTACTTTTATTTTCCAAATGGATGTGTTGAAGTGTTTACTGATATTTCTTCTGGTTCAACCATTAACTTAAATTGGGGATAAAAGCCTGATCAGAAAGAGACAAAGAAAAAGAAAATCTGTTAGCTGACTCTAGTGACTAAAGTTAATGACACAAAACTCATCTGGGTCCACATGTTGTAAAACAACACACGTCAGGAAATCTGTAAATCTTAAGCCATTTTTTTCTCTATTAGTTGTAGTAAGTAGGGGAAGCATTGTATTCCACTGAAAAATTTGATGTCAAGATTTCACCAGAAATACATGTTTTGAGACCCCTGAATAAAAAAAAAAGCATTTTTAGTAAAAGGTCTGTGTGTGTTTATGAACAGCATAACTAAAAACTGAAAAGTCGGATAAATACCAAACTTCATATTTATGTTCAATACCATCCAAAGATGCGACAAAAGGTTTTCAATAAAATTCACCCACCCCAGACTACCCTTTACTGAAACATTTTTCAAAATTTTTGATTTTCTAAAAACTGGCCCATGATTACAACTACAATACCATATATTAAAGATATTTACATTACAAATAAAATGTACTATGGACTTTTTGGGGAATAGCCTGTGAAGTCCACTTTATTTGGAAGAAATTTTGTATAATATATAACTGGTAAATGCAAAGCAATAGACGAAAATGTATTACACAAAGATGTAGATCTCTTTAAAACACACAATTTATTTCAAATATGCTTTTTTGTGACAAGCCATTTCTGAGATATCCATTATTAAAGGTTGAAATTGTTCATTTCTTTGTCATTCTCTTAAGTTGTGCCAACATTTAGTTGTTTATTGTGATTGCATGGAAACAGTATGGAATTTTAAGGCCAGCATAAAGCATCCAGTTCTTAAACATTTGACTATCATTGTTCCCTTTTGTATCTATAATGAAATATGCAATGTAGCTAGTTCTGCAAAGGTTTATTTGGATTAAAATGAAGTACATGGAAAAATAAGTTTTAGTAAGAATAGATTGTATACCAACTAATAAATGATATAAGGGTAGAGAAAGTCATGTGAATGTATCACATTAGATTTTTAAAATATAAACTTGTGAATAAAACATTCAAACATAAATTCAAAGTTACCATCTACCACAGAAAGTGTTTAAATACTGCATGATATTCAATCCTATTGGTAAGTACTAAAGTTATATCCACAGTAAGCAATGTATTTGTCTTTTATGTTGAATACTTATAACCTCAAATTACATTAATATAAAATTGCTCATTTTAACGCATTCTGCAACGAAATGTTTATTTTTTTGGCAAATCATAATGATCACCTGCCCTGATTACCTTCATTAATGATTTTCTGTGATGCCCATGCACCTGGCAACAAAATAAGCTAAATGAATTAAGATAAAGAGAGTTGAGGGTTGTTACACTACATCACTAAAATATTCTTACTTGAACAGTTCTTGAAGAACTTGTTCAAGTAAGAATATTTAGTGATGTAGTGTACCAACCCTCAACTCTCTTTATCTTAAATTATGACACATCACTGTTACTAGCTTCTAAATCTTCAAAATTAGTCAAATGAATTAAACTTTATTTTACTTATTATTTCCTTGGCTCATTTATGCTTACAGAACATTTTTTTATGTACTTTATGAGGGCTATTCCAGAAGTACCCGAACTAACAAAGAAAACACAAAAATTTTGGGAAAAAACATCTTTATTTCTCTACATAGTCTCCTTTCAGCTTGATACACTTTTTCCAGCGGTGTTCAATAGCTTTGATACCCTGTTTATAATGAGAACAGTTGAGTTCTGCAAAATAGCCATCAACTGCAAATTCTACCTTTCATTGTTGGCAAATCTTTTACCACCAAGCTATTTCTTCAACTTTGGAAACACAAAATAATCAGAGGGGCTAAGTCTGGTGAATAGGGTGCATGAGGAAGCAATTCAAACTTTAACTCATTGATTTTGGCCATTGGTGATAATGGATGTGTGAACTGGTGCATTGTCTTAATGAAACAGAACTTTCTTTTTCGCTAAATGTGGCATTTTTGCTTGATTTTATCATTCAATCGCTGCAATAAGTTTGCATAATACTCGTCATTGATTGCTTTTCCTTTTGAAGATAATCAAGAAAATTATCCAACGCGCATCCAAAAAAAGTAATGCCATGGCCTTGCCTGCAGATGGAACTGCCTTTGCCTACTTTGGAGCCGATTCTCCCCTTTCAATCCACTGTTTTGACTGTTCCTTCATCTCAGGTGTGCAGTGATGGACCCATGTTTCATCCATAGTTATGAATTGATGCAAAAACTCTGCTTTATTGCAGCGAAACCACCAACATTCGACTGAAACATCCTTACGATGCTGATTTTCTTCCATTGTGAGTAAATGTGGCATCCATCTTGCACACAGCTTTCTCATGTCTAAATTTTCAGTTAGTAAGTGATGTACAGCACTTTTTGAAATGCCTACGATGTCTACTAGCTCGCACATTTTCAGTCGATGGTCATCCAATACCATTTTGTGGATTTTCTTCACAATTTCTGGCATGGTCACCTCATTTGGTTGACCACTGTGATGTTTGTCTTGTCAGCTCATACGGCCTCGCTTAAACTCTGCCACCCAATATTTTACTGTTGTAAACGAAGAAGCAGACTCTCCAGAGTAGAATCTAGCTCAGTTTTAATATTAGTTGGACTAAGACTTTCCAAATGAAAGTATTGTATCACATAACGATGGTCAGTTTTATCCATGTTTACAAATTCGCTAAGAGAGTTCACTATTATTGGCTGCCAAACAATTAGTAAACAACATAGCATCGTCAAACTTCAAACTTAAGCTTTATAAGGGTGGTACTTCCTACCATAGTCATTTGTTTGAAACAACAACCACTATATATATGTCAGGTTGGGTACTTCTGGAACTGCCCTTGTATGTGTGAATCACAACAAAGTTTGAATACTTAGCATACAATTATACAAAGAGTACTGATGCATATAACTTTCATTTGTTTAGAATTTAATCAAGTAACGGGACATAATGTTTGAATGTTTGAGAGTTAAATATTTCTAAAATCATGTTTATTCATGCATTTTTTAACAGTTTGAGCAGGTTTAATGAGTTTGATCCAAATCAGCGTTTTTCTAATGAATTCAGCCACAACAAAAAACCTGAATTTGGCTCCCAGATGTAGATATACAAAATGTTGCACATAAATTAGGCCCCAACAATTTACTTCCTGTTTTACTCAGACACAGGACTATTGGTATTGTTAATGCCTGTATGGTTCATAGGTAGCTTTGGTTTTTTTTTAAAGAGATATAGTGGAATCTCGTTAGCACGTTCCTCATTAACACATTTTCCTGTTTATTACATTGAATTATAAAAGTCCCGGTACCAAATCACTAAATGTAATAAAGAACATTTGCTTAATGTGTTTTCCTGATCCCGCTTACTACATTTGAAGTTTGACGTCCTCATTCGCTGTTTTGGCTAATCCTTGGCCAGTCCAGTGGGAGTATGTGCTTAACACGTTCAAAGTTTGACGTCCTCATTTGCTGTTTTGGCTAATCCTTGGCCAGTCCAGTGGGAATATGTGCTTAACACGTTCAAAGTTTGACGTCCTCCATTTGTTACTTTGGTCAATCCTTGGTCACGGGGTGGATGCCGGCAGCCAATCACATGCATGTATGTAAATATTTGTGTGACACGATCTATGTGGGTGGGATAGAGAATGCTTTACGTTGGTGTGTTAAACGCCAACGATAGTTTCTACTGTTGAGTGTTGACCAAACATATGTAGATTGTATTTTAACTTTTCATTTGCAATGAAAAAAAGAAAGTGTAGTAAATAACCAACACTGAAAAACTGAAAATCCTTGAAATAGATTGCAATCCAAATATGAAACATGTGGATATAATGCGGAAGTTAAACATTCCTCCGTCAACCTTAAACGCAATTGTTAGCAAACCTAAATTGATTAAAACTGCTTTTAAAGAAGGAAAAAATGCAAAAACAAAACTTTCCTCTTGGAAAATAGGATCAGAACGAAATTTGTTGCATGGAAACACTTACCGTATTCAAATCGTATTGAATACGCCAAAGTTACTATCGTCTATTGTACTCATAACACGATACACACATAATTTTGTATTCTTTTTATAGTGGAAATTATCATATGTGTAATAAAACACACAGCAAAGTCACTATTGTTGCTTCCATAATTCGCAATTTATTTTCTCAAAAACATTCATAACCTAAAAAATCCAGTTGACCAGCATAAAAGCTTGAATTATTTATTCTCAGGTTTTGTGTATCCAAATCCATTTGAACACATATTGAATTTAACATGGAAACATGGATTGTATTCAGTATAAAATTCTACTTGAAATCTATTTCAACTGCCCATGGAGACGTAGTAATTATTAGATTTTATTACATAACTATGTTCTTAAATTGCATATTTTGTATTTTCGTTAACACATTTTCCCGCCTATGACGTTCAAATCCTTAGTTCTCTGCAAAAACATACTAACGAGATTCTACTGTATTCATCTTCTGCTTACTTAATACATTTTCATTGTCTTTGTCATGATTGTGTACTCTAAGGCTATTTCTCATTTCCCAGTTTTTGTTCATTTTTATGAAGTAATTGTACTTATCCTTGTAGCACCTTCATTTTTCAGCTCTATTAGCTAAACTTATGAAACTTGAATTTATATCCGGATACATAATGTTTTCCCATGTTCGCTTAACAAACACTGTCAAGCAGGAGTTCATTATACAGCAGTTATCACTGGAAGCACTGGTAACTCTTGTTAACTACTTGCTTGGATATGTACAAGGGTGGGTAAAAACATAATGGGAAAACGGACACCATAATTCTTTTTTATTCCAATTTAACTACAAACTTTCAAAATAGTCTCCTATTCAGGCTATAACTGGTTCCAACATTCTATTCACTTTTAAAACCACTAAGAGAGGCCCTTGATTGACATCCTGTTCAGTATACCCGAAATAGCACTATTTAGTTCCTTATTGGTTTGAAATTGGTACCCACGAACTATTTTTACTTTCTCTACTACGTAGAGTAAGTAGGGGAAGTATTGTATTCCACCCAAAAATTCGATACCGAGATTTCACCGGAAATACATGTTTTGAGACCCCCTGAATCCAAAATAAGTATTTTTGGAAACATGTCCGTGTGTGTGTCTGTCTGTGAACAGCATAACTCAGAAACGAACAGTCGGATAAACACCAAACTTGGTATTTAGGTTCAGTATCTTCCAGAGATGCGACACAAAGGTTTTCAAGAAAATCCCCCCACCCCAGGTTACCCTTTACATGGAATATTTTTCGAAAATTTTAATTTTCTCAAAAATGGTTCTAACGATTTTGATTAAAATATATGTTTAAGATATTTTCATGACAAATAAAATGTATATCTCAAATTTTCTGGGAATGTCTCCAAAAGTATTCTTTATTGTGAACGACTTTTGCATAACTGGTAAACCATAAGAGATAGACAAAATTTTACTACACAAAAAGTGTAGATCGCATTAAAATACACAATTTATGTCATATACATTTTTTTTGTTGAGTGAACCATTTTCGAGATATTGCTTGTTATTCCCTTAAATTTTTCAATACTTATTTTCTCAAATGGGAATTCATTATTCATTTTTTTTGTCTTGGATATGCAAAGAGTATTGACCTGTAGTAAAGGGAATAGTGCTGCACCTAGCAACCAGCTATTAAGAGATATGTATATGCTTAAAGGCTACTGTATTTCTATATTGCCCTTGTAAATATACATTCCCCTTACATCTACAAGAAAATTAGCAATAAGATAGAGTCTGCAAATGTTTATCTCGATTAACATGAAGCATATGGAGAATAAGCGTTTGTAAAAATAGTTTGTACAAGAGTAGTGAAAGTCATCTGAGTGTAACACATCAGATTTTTTTCACTCGTGGAAACAGTAGAAATTGGAGTGCTAGATCCAGGGAACATGGAGGGAGGGGCATGATTTCAATATCTAGTTGAGTGATTGTCACTTGTGTTGCAGGGCTGAATGAGCAGGGGTGTTATCCTGGTGAAGGATCCATCCATTGGCAGCAAGTTCTGGTTTCTTCTTAGCCATTTTTGTCTTGAGTGCTCGTTTAAGGACATTATTGTAGTATTGAGCAGTTACTGTGAAATGTTTAAGAACCATGTGATCACAAATTACCCCAATTTTGTTGAAAAAAACAAGGTGGTTGATTTTCAATACACTTAGTTGCACCTTTGCTTTTTACTTTCTCTACCATGTATAGTAAGTAGGGGAAGTATTGCATTCCACCCAAAAATTCGATACCGAGATGTCACTAGAAATACATGTTTTGAGACCCCCTGAATCCAAAAAAAGCATTTTTGGAAACATGTCCGTGTGTGTGTCTGTGAACAGCATAACTCAGAAACGAACAGTCGGATAAACACCAAACTTGGTATTTAGATTCAGCATCTTCCAGAGATGCGACACGAAGGTTTTCAAGAAAATCCCCCCACCCCAGATTACCCTTTACATGGAAGATTTTTCGAAAATTTTAATTTTCTCAAAAATGGCTCTAACGATTTTGATTTAAATATCATATGTTTAAGATATTTTCATAACAAATGAAATGTATATCTCGAATTTTCTGGGAATGTCTCCAAAAGTATTCTTCATTGTGAACGACTTTTGCATTACTGGTAAGCCATAAGAGATAGACAAAATTTTACTGCACAAAAAATGCAGATCGCGTTAAAATACACAATTTATGTCATACATTTTTGTTGTTGAATCATTTTCGAGATATTGCTTGTTATTAAATTTTCCAGTACTTATACTTTTTCTTAAACTCGTTATTCATTTTTTTTTGTCCTGGTAATGCAAAGAGAATGGAATACTCCACATAGCAACCAGCTCTTAAAATATTTCACTATCGCTTAAAGTCTAGCAATTCCCCTTACATCTACAAGAAAATTAGCAATAAGATTAACATGAAGGATATGGAGAATAAGCATTTGTATAAATAGTTGGTACAAGAGTAGAGAAAGTCATGTGAGTGTAACACATCAGATTTTTTTTTTTTTTGCCTTGGGCTGTGCACTTGCACTTTGTCGTTTGGTTTCCAGATTGTAGTGTTGAAACCAGCTCTCATCACATGTGACAACCTTGTCCAGAAAGTTAGGTTCCCTTCGAAGTCTTGTGATCCATTGCTGGCTGATCATGACCCGATGAGACATCTGTTCCTCATGAAGCACTCGTGGAACCCATTTGGCTGCCACTTTTCTGTAGCCCAAATCATTACAAATTATGTCTTCAACTGATTCATATGAAATGTGCATAATGTCTGCAATCTTCGCTATTGTTAATCATTGATCTTTGTGCAACATGACATCAATGGTCTTGCGGTTCACTTCAGTTTTTGATGTGGAGCATCTTTAAGACTTTTTTCACCATCTTGAAATTTTTTATGCCATTCAAAAACGCGTGTTTTTGATAAAGCTTGGTCTCCATATGCTTCCTGTATCATTTGCAGTGTTTCTGTTCCTGATTTTTTCAGAAGAACACAAAACAGAATTGATGCTCGTTATAACTTGAAATCCATGTCGGGTCACTGAAACATGTGCTTACACAATGGCTCCCTCAGACAAACTGAACAGCACACAATGTTGCCCATATCCCAGTGCCAGTCAAGGTCAGACCTCTCCGTTACCATGATTGGTAAAATTTTACACACACGTGTTTAAATAGAAAAAAATAATTCTTGTTATTTTTTGACTCACCCTGTAAAAACTGGCGGTCGTGGCCAAATTCATTCACACCTTCTTCCTTACCATCTTTGAGCGAGCTGAATTTGTTAGCGCTCAGACTTAAAGTATTGTAAACGTTTGTTAACAATAAATTGCTTACTATTTACTCTCTCTATGCATATAGAACAATAATGTATGTAAACGATAAGTACAAACCAATTAAAAACAACCAAATCCATAAACATAATACAAGAGGAAACTTGGACTACTTTAGGCATAGTGTAAAAAATAGTGTATCTTTAAAGGATTTATATATTTCTGGAATCACACTATTTAATAAATTACCACTGGAAATCAAATCTGTAGTTGATGTTTTTAAACAGCAATTCAAAAGGAAATTGAGGATGTATCTAATAAACAAATGTCAGTAGGATTTAAAGGATTTGTAAAGATGTAATTGTTTTGACATGTCCAAAATCAGATGTATGATAAACTGGATGAAATATATAATTATTATTATTATTATTATTATTATTATTATTATTATTATCATTACGAGGTATGTCCAGAAAGTAAGTTCCGTTTGGTAATAAAATTAAATTGTGTACAGATACAAAAAATTATTTATTGCACAAAATTCTACAACTCTTAAACTACTTTTCCACATAACTGCCGAAATTTTGCAGGCATTTGTCACAGCGTGGCACAAGTTTTTGTATACCTTCTTCATAGAAGTTTGCCGCCTGTGTCTTCAACCAGTTGGAAACATTTTCTTTCAGCTCTTCGTCATTGTTGAAGTGTTGACCGCCAAGGAAAGACTTGAGATGTAAGAGCAGATGAAAGTCACTAGGAGCGAGGTCAGGGCTGTGCAGAGGATGGTCAAACACGTCCCAGCCAAATCCCTGTAGGAGGTTTTGCGTCACATTTGCAGTGTGTGGTCGTGCGTTGTCAGGAAGAAAAACAACACCTTTTGACAGCAATCCTCGGTGCTTATTCTGTATTGCGCGGCGCAATTTCCTAAGTGTCTCGCAATAAACATCTGCTTTGATTGTTTGACCATGCGGTAAGAAATCAATGAGTAAGATGCCTTTCCAGTCCCAGAACACTGTGCACATCATTTTTCGAGGTGTCAAGATTTGGTTCGGCTTAACCTTTGCTGGGGATGAAGTGTGCCTCCATTCCATTGATTGCCGCTTACTTTCAGGGGTGTCGTAAGAAACCCAAGTTTCATCTCCTGTGACTATCTGTGTCAGAAATTCTTCGCCGCCTTCATCATAACGGGTCAAAAACTGAAGTGCACTACCCATCCGGTTTGTTTTGTGTTGCTCAGTAAGAATCTTTGGTACCCAACGAGAGCAAAGTTTACGAAATTTCAGTTTTTTGGTAACAATTTCATGAATTAGTGATCGTGAGATTTGGGGAAATTCCATAGCGAGAGCACTAATTGTAAACTTACGGTTTTCCTGGATCTTGTCATCAATCGCATGAACCAGTTCTTCTGTAACCAAAGATGGATGCCCACTTCGTTCTTCATCGTGCACTTCACTAAGTCCTTCATTGAACTGTCAGACTCCTCTTCTCACCATTGAATCACTCATCGCATTTTGTCCGTAAACTTAGCAAATTTGCCGATAAATTTCAGTTGGTTTCACTTTCCTAGCATTCAGAAAACGAATCACAGACCTGATTTCACAAGCGGCGGGATTTTCAATCAACACCGACATTGTAAACAAGCACAACAAAGCGTACGTGGCTGACAGCAATCTCAAATTGGCACACGTTTCTTCTCCTTGATACAGAGCGTGTACCGCGCATGTGGGGAACTGCGATCGCAGCGCTACAGCGGAGAGAAATTGAAACGGAACTTACTTTCTGGACGTACCTCGTATTATTATTATTATTATTATTATTATTATTATTATTATTATTATTATTATTATTATTATTATTATTATTATTATTATTATTATGTAAGTTTAGCCTCAAATTTGTGCTACTTGTTCAGGAACAATACAAGCTGGTGCACCTGGTGCTGCTGGAATGTCTGGTTGGGAAGCAACACAATCTTCCATTCGACAGCAATCTGCCATCTTGTGTAAAGAGTTTACATCGTGCAGGGAAGCTACATCTACAGTTCAAACAGCTTGATCTGCTATGGCAAGACAAAGCTCTTACTGCCTGTAATTCTGAGTTTTTGGAACAACAGGCTGCAGCAAATAGGCACAAAAACAGATTCCAGCATGTTGTTCCAGGTCAGTAGTGTTTAGTCTTTGTTATAACAATCAAGATATTTATCATTTTAATTAAAATGTACAAACTAAGGTGTTTGATGGAATTAAGGTAAAAGAAAATAAGAGGAGCATTTATCACATTCATTAATTTAAAATTTGACATAGGTATAAATGGAGGTTCTGAAGATTTCCAATATTCCACTGAAGTAAAAGTTATGCTTTCTACTACTCCCAAAAAGATTGTTCTTCTAGATATTAAAAAATCCCAAACATTTAAAGTGTTGGCATTTAAGATATTAAAATTGAATTAAAAGTTTGGACTACTGATGGACTATGTTACAATTTCACTATAACCAAATGATTCAAAATCATTAAAGATTAAAGAGTTACATTTTGGTAATGTTGCTGCATTTGCATCCATTTGCTACGCAATCTTGCTAAATCATGCTATTTTATTCAAAGGAAATAGGAATGGCTTTTGGTTTGAATTGGCTTTTTGGTATAAAGAACCTGATTTAACAATTCTTAACTACATACATTCTTATTTTTGTGGAACTATTTTGAAACCCATAAATACATCAGACAATTGGGAAGACAGTGATATAGCCAGCATTAATTTTCGAGCAGGGTATGGAAGCTTTCCTGATGATGCTGACATAAAATTGTTGCTTTGATGGTCATTGCAAGCACAATTAATCACTACAGTGACTTTTCTTACAATTTACTAATAAACAATATGTACATACAAGGACAGATTGATAAGTCAGTAACTTTTTAAAGAAAATAACAATTATTTCCAAAAATCAATTTTATTTCTCAACATAGTCTCCTTTCAATTCAATATATGTTGTCCAATGTTTCTCTAAATTTTTTTTAACCCTTCCTAAACATATGATTTTTCAAAGTCTGTAAAATATAAGCTTGTTCTGTCATGATGTGTTCACTGGACGTGAATTTCTTCCCAGCGAGCCAATTTTTCAGGCTTGCAAAGAAGAAGAAATCGCTCAGAGCCAAATCTGGAGAATATGGTGGATGAGGTAGCAGTTCGTAGCCCAATTGCACAAATTTTGCGATGACAATGGCTGACTTGTATGCGGGTGCATTATTCTGGTGAAAGTCAACCTTTTTCTTCACCAAATGGGGTCGTTTCTTTAACAATTCCTTGTGAAACTGATACAGCATTACGGCATATAAACCTGTGATCGTTTTATCCATTTCCAGGTAGTGGATGTCTATCAACCCTTGTGAATCCCAAAAGGCAGCTGCCATGATTTTTCCTGCCCATGGAATGGGTTTTGCTTTCTTTGGAGCAGGTTTGCTGAAGGAAATTCACTGCTTTGATTGTTGTTTGGTTTCAGGGTGATAGTAAAGGATCCAGGTTTTATCAACCGTGATATAACGCCACAAAAACTCATTTGGGTTGTGCTGGAACATGTTAAAACATCCCTGTGAAATGGTCACATGATTCCGTTTGTTCTCAACTGTGAAACTGTGAACAGTCATGGCACCCATCTTACTGACAGCTTTCCCATACCCCAAAATTCGTGCAGAATATTATACACCCATTCACTCGAGATGTTTACAGTCTTGGTTATCTTACAGATTTTCGCTTGGCGGTCTTCAACACAATATCGTGAACTTTGTTCACCATTTCTTTGTTGTGACCTCAACCTGCCATCCTGTGTGCACGGCATCTTTTGTGCTTGAATGGCCACATCGAAATTCTGTGAACCACTTGAATCATGCCATGTGATGGAGCAGAGTCCCCATAATATTTGTTCAGCTTTTCTTTCGTTTCCTTCCTCTAGTTCCCAAGATCACAGATTCAAACCCGGCGGAGGGTGATGGATTTTTTTGGGTGTAAAAATCCTTAGCATGGCTCGGAAGGGAAGTAAAGCCTGGTGGTCCCGCATCGTAGATTTACGGCACGTAAAAGAACCTCAAGCCTGATAAAGAGTCCTCTGAGCAAAATTACCGGTCTTTCACGCCCAGTATAGAATGGGATGCTAAGGACCATTGAAGTTAAAGAGCATCCATAAATAAAACTCAATTCAATTTTGTTTCTTTCGCCATCTTACCCTCAAAAAGTAGCGCTTTATCAGAACACGAAATTCAATTTGCTCCATTTTCTACAAAGCAATACACATCTGCTTATTTTAGATGCTCTCAACAATGTTCTAAGAAACAAATGTGGATGAATTTCTGCAATTATACCCAGAATAGATGTAAGACTTGGATGCAAACAAGAGACCTGCGATTAGAACGCTATCTCTCATAAAAGTCATGGACTTATCAATCCGCCCTTGTATATAGTATTAGCTGAGGTTTTGTTAAAAGCATGGCTACAGACATTAACTTTTCTTGAATATTCTATCCAAGGAGAATTATTGTTTGGACTATAAGATGTACAACATCTTGCTTCTGTGCTTAAAACAGTTACAAAAGGAGATCGGGTTTTCTTGGTCTCCAGGAAAATACATCAAGGTCTTCTTATTTACCACATAGGTACTTAGTAGGTAGAGAAAGTATTGCATTCCACCCAAAAGTTTGATGTCAAGATTTCACCGGAAGTAAAAGTTTGCAGGCTCTAAAACAACAAAATTATATCTGCGTGCGTGCGTGCGTGCGTGAAAACACATGACTCAAAAACTAAATGTGCAATAAATACCAAACTTGGTATTTAAGTTCAGTATCTTCAAAAACAAGACATGAGGATTTTCAAGAAAATTTCCCACTCCCAAACTATGTTTTGCTTGAAATAATTTTCAATATTTATGATTTTCTAAAAAATCACTATAAGTGTTTTGATTAAAGTACATAATATTTAACACATTTGCACAACAAATAATATGTGTATCTTGAATTTTTTTTGGGAATAGCCTTTGAAGTCCTCTTCATTTGGAAAGAATTTTGTATAACAGATAAACCATAAGAGATAGACCAAAACGTACAGCACAAAAAATGTAGATTTCTTTATAAGAACGGTTTATCTTAAATAACTCTTTTGTGTCATTAGCCATTTACAAGATAATTATTATTGGTTTGAATTTTTAATACCTTTGTCATTTTTTAAAGTGCTGTTGCTATTTAGTTGTCCCTTGTGATGTCATATAGAGAATAAGGAATTTCATGACCAGTATATAGGTAGTGACTAGTTTTTAAAAATTTGACTATCTCTATTCCCTGATACATATAATGAAATCTGTAGTGAAACTATATATGCAAATGTTTATCTCAAGAAGTAGATAGCAGAATAAGTTGTTGTAAGAATAGTTTGTAAACCCATACAAATAATAAATAAAAATAGAAATAAATGACAGTGCATAGAGACAGTCATATGAATGTAACACAAGTGAGCCAAAAGACTCCGAACCGCCTACGCGGTGTTTTTCATGTCTGCATCCTCGGTGCTTGTTGCCGTCTGCTGCTATCATAGAAAGGTGTGGATGAAACCATACAACATTTTTAAAATACTTTTAAAGGTTTTACTTACTAACTTTATGAAAGGAAATGCTGAAACTGGCCACCATCGTTGTCCATACATTTTTGGCACCTCTTTAGGAAACTATCCATCATGGAATTTTTGGGGGGAATTTTCCAAATGACTGATGTCGTCTAATGTTTCTTTGGTAAGAATCGAATGCCATCTTTTAGATTTCTTAAGCTGAACACTTTCTGTGGCCTGAAATTTACTATAAAGTTCATGGATTGTTGTACGGCCTGGAACTTTTACACCTGGAAATCTTTCTGCAAATCGTACTTTCACTTGGCGAGCTGACTGAGTTAACACATACGAATCATAAATACACGCTGTGTGCATAATATAAACTTTGTTTATAGCAGCAGTGCGTTATCATGTTTTTATCATATTTCCACATGCCCAGTGGAAAAACACCACGCAGCCAGTAATATTGTTCATAAAATACCCCTCCGGGGTAACTTAAAGTGTATAAGACAAACCCACACACGCTGGAAAAATTAAAACAAAATATCCACCAGGAAATTTCTCAACGTGAGCTACGGCGAGTGATGGATAGTTTCCTAAAGAGGTGCCAAAAATGTATGGACAACACGGTGGCCAGTTTCAGCATCTCCTTTTGTAAAGTTGGTAAGTAAAGCCTTTAAAAGTATGTTGATATTGTAATGAGAAGAAGCTAGAAACAGTGATGTGTATTGAATTTATTTAAAGGTGAGTCGGAATTGTTACACTAACATCACTTAAGTTTACTCCCTTAACATGTTTCGGGAAACCGTTGTTCCCATCCTCAGAAGGTTAATTCGACTGGCCCGTGTTGTTGGTGTTTCCGTTTTTTGGACTGGATCCTGTGGTGGAGAAATGTACTTCCAGAGAGGATTTGGTGGCGGCAAATCAAAATTCATTAGATGTGTGTTGTGTTTTAGAATGGTGATCTTCTCCCATGCATCTAATTCGGCTGCAAATTTGGCTGGTTTGACTAATGTAATATTGGGTTTGATGTTGTGATGAGTGATCCAAAAATGGTGTGAAACTGCAGATTTGTCCATTTGTTTGTATTTAATACATCTCATGTGCTCCTTTAGCCTAGTTTCTAGGTTTCTTTTTGTCTTACCTATGTATACTTTATTGCAATCTGAACAATTGATTTAATAGATTCCAGCTTTTTTGTCTTGTGGAATGGGGTCTTTTAACTTGTTACAAAGTAATTTCTCTATGTTAAATTTGTTCTGTGGAGCTAGGCTGATGTTATGTTTCATGAAAATCTTCTTAAATTTGTGAAAAGTTCCTGGGTGGTATGTGAATTTCTTGAACTTTAGCTCTTTATCTTGCTGGCTGAGATTTGTTGTGTTTCTGATGTGCATCTGTCGTTTGAATTTTGCAATTTTTTTGTCAATAGTTGTTTTGTTGTACCCATTATGTATTGCTGTGTCTACTATATGCTGGTATTCTAACTGGTATTCTTTTGTATTTAAGGGGGTATATACCAGTCTATGTGTTAGGCTGTTTAGTACTGCATGTTTGTGTGTGGTTGGATTGAAACTCTTATTTTTTATGTAATTAGTAGAGTGTGTTGGCTTCCTGTATATGCCAAAGGTTAGGTTCTTTTGTTCTCTGATGATTTTTAGGTCTAAAAATGGTAGCATGCCTTCTTTTTCTATTTCTATGGTGAATTTTATTGATTGGTTCTGTAGGTTTAGTAAGGCTAAGGAGTCTTGTATGAACCTGTTAGGGACAACAGCGAAGATGTCGTCAACATATCTGTGCCAAACTTTAAACATGTATGGAAAGGAAGTTGTTATGTGTGTTTCTAAGTAGCTCATAAATAAATCTGCCAAGAAGGGTGAAAGTGGGTTGCCCATGGTTAAACCAGTTGGTTGTTGATAGAACTTCTTATTGAAACTAAAACAATTTTGTGCAATGCATAAATTGGTAAGTTGTATGAGGTCTTCTATTTCTTCTTCAAGTAGGTTAGTCTGCTGTAGCCATTTCTTTAATTGACACAGGAGTTGATCTGTAGGAACACTTGGAAATAGTGCAGTGACATCAAAGGAAACTAATTTGTCTTCTGGTTCGAGTTCCAGGGATTTTATCTTCTGTATTAAATCTTCTGAATTCATTATGTTTTTGCTATTGAATTTTGGTAGTGAAGAGAATCTCTGTACTAACCATTTTGCCAGTTTGTAGATAGGAGAATCAATATTGCTGACGATTGGTCTCATCTTATTACCCGGTTTGTGTATTTTAGGTAGAGCATACATTCTTGGTAAAGTGGGGTGATCTGGTTTTAATCTAGATTTATCAGTGTCTGTTATAGTTTTGCTTTCCTGGATGGTTTGATTGAAGGCTTTTAAATGTAATTTTAATGGGTCTTCTTGAATTTGTATGTAATTTTCTTGTTGCAGCATATTTTCTACTCTGGCAATATAATCATCTTTTTGCAGTACAACTAGTTTATTTCCCTTGTCAGCTTTTGTGTATACTACTGGTTTTGATTTTAATGTTTTGATCACATGTTTGGTTGGGAAATTGTTATTTTTATCTGCTTGTATTTCTTGGAGAACCATTTCACATTCTTTTTTTATAGTGGTTTTACTATTTTCATTTAGGTTGTAAGTAGCAATCTCAATGTCTGCGACTATTTCATCAGTTGTTTTTGTGTAGCCAACACATGTTTTTAGGCAAAGGTTTAATACCGATAATTCTGCTTTGGTGAAAGTTACATTTGAAAGATTAATTACGTCTGGGTATGACGTCGTTTTTTCATTTTTTAGGTTAGGTTTATATGAATGTTGCTTCTGGCGTAGTATGTCTAGTTTTTTCTTTAATTTCAGCGTTTTTGTTTTCATCCTGTAGTTAAGAATAGTGAGGAATTTTGATTGCATGTTTTGCCAAAGTGGGTACCCGAGTGTGTCCGTTAATTTAAGGTGATTGCATGTTTTGCCAAAGTGGCTACCCACTTTGGCAAAACATGCAATCAAAATTCCTCACTATTCTTAGCTACAGGATGAAAACAAAAACACTGAAATTAAAGAAAAAACTAGACATACTACGCCGGAAGCAACATTCATATAAACCTAACCTAAAAAATGAAAAAACGACGTCATACCCAGACGGAATTAATCTTTCAAATGTAACTTTCACCAAAGCAGAATTATCGGTATTAAACCTTGGCCTAAAAACATGTGTTGGCTACACAAAAACAACCGATGAAATAGTCGCAGACATTGAGATTGCTACTTACAACCTAAATGAAAATAGTAAAACCACTATAAAAAAAGAATGTGAAATGGCTCTCCAAGAAATACAAGCAGATAAACATAACAATTTCCCAACCAAACATGTGATCAAAACATTAAAATCAAAACCAGTAGTATACACAAAAGCTGACAAGGGAAATAAACTAGTTGTACTGCAAAAAGATGATTATATTGCCAGAGTAGAAAATATGCTGCAACAAGAAAATTACATACAAATTCAAGAAGACCCATTAAAATTACATTTAAAAGCCTTCAATCAAACCATCCAGGAAAGCAAAACTATAACAGACACTGATAAATCTAGATTAAAACCAGATCACCCCACTTTACCAAGAATGTATGCTCTACCTAAAATACACAAACCGGGTAATAAGATGAGACCAATCGTCAGCAATATTGATTCTCCTATCTACAAACTGGCAAAATGGTTAGTACAGAGATTCTCTTCACTACCAAAATTCAATAGCAAAAACATAATGAATTCAGAAGATTTAATACAGAAGATAAAATCCCTGGAACTCGAACCAGAAGACAAATTAGTTTCCTTTGATGTCACTGCACTATTTCCAAGTGTTCCTACAGATCAACTCCTGCGTCAATTAAAGAAATGGCTACAGCAGACTAACCTACTTGAAGAAGAAATAGAAGACCTCATACAACTTACCAATTTATGCATTGCACAAAATTGTTTTAGTTTCAATAAGAAGTTCTATCAACAACCAACTGGTTTAACCATGGGCAACCCACTTTCACCCTTCTTGGCAGATTTATTTATGAGCTACTTAGAAACACACATAACAACTTCCTTTCCATACATGTTTAAAGTTTGGCACAGATATGTTGACGACATCTTCGCTGTTGTCCCTAACAGGTTCATACAAGACTCCTTAGCCTTACTAAACCTACAGAACCAATCAATAAAATTCACCATAGAAATAGAAAAAGAAGGCATGCTACCATTTTTAGACCTAAAAATCATCAGAGAACAAAAGAACCTAACCTTTGGCATATACAGGAAGCCAACACACTCTACTAATTACATAAAAAATAAGAGTTTCAATCCAACCACACACAAACATGCAGTACTAAACAGCCTAACACATAGACTGGTATATACCCCCTTAAATACAAAAGAATACCAGTTAGAATACCAGCATATAGTAGACACAGCAATACATAATGGGTACAACAAAACAACTATTGACAAAAAAATTGCAAAATTCAAACGACAGATGCACATCAGAAACACAACAAATCTCAGCCAGCAAGATAAAGAGCTAAAGTTCAAGAAATTCACATACCACCCAGGAACTTTTCACAAATTTAAGAAGATTTTCATGAAACATAACATCAGCCTAGTTCCACAGAACAAATTTAACATAGAGAAATTACTTTGTAACAAGTTAAAAGACCCCATTCCACAAGACAAAAAAGTTGGAATCTATTAAATCAATTGTTCAGATTGCAATAAAGTATACATAGGTAAGACAAAAAGAAACCTAGAAACTAGGCTAAAGGAGCACATGAGATGTATTAAATACAAACAAATGGACAAATCTGCAGTTTCACACCATTTTTGGATCACTGATCACAACATCAAACCCAATATTACATTAGTCAAACCAGCCAAATTTGCAGCCGAATTAGATGCATGGGAGAAGATCACCATTCTAAAACACAACACACATCTAATGAATTTTGATTTGCCGCCACCAAATCCTCTCTGGAAGTACATTTCTCCACCACAGGATCCAGTCCAAAAAACGGAAACACCAACAACACGGGCCAGTCGAATTAACCTTCTGAGGATGGGAACAACAGTTTCCCGAAACATGTTAAGTGATGTTAGTGTAACAATTCCGACTCACCTTTAAATAAATCCTTTAAAAGTAGTTTTAAAAATGTTGTATGGTTTTATCCGCGCCTTTCTATGATAGTGGCAGATGGCAACGAGCGCCGAGGATGCGAACAGGGAAAACACCGCACAGGCGGTTCGGAGTCTTTTGGCTCACTCTGTATATACAGAGTTTTGAAATTCAGCTGACAAACTTTCAGGGGTTACAGAGGGATGGTAGAGGAACACTTTGATATAGAACAACTATGTCTGTGACAACAAGCTTTGAAGGTACATAATAATTTTCCATTTTAATATCCATACTGATAAATGCAAATAAATAAATACTTAATATGAATGCGATACTGATACCAACTCTAAAATAGTAATTTCTCTTCCACAAGCGTGAAAGTAGCTACCATTGTGGAATGAGTTATGAGCTTTGCTCCATCAGCAAGGCCCAGTGCACCAGTGATATCTCCACTTTCAAATGTAGAATCATATGCATCAAAGAGACAAACAACATTTGACTGTGGGAATAGCACAGTCATTAGCATGCCTGAGCTGAATTCAAATGCATACAAGTGGTAAACTTTTATTTTTAACAGATGAATGGTGTCGCTTTGAGTGAACCCAGTTTTAATTTATCAAAGTTTAAGTACATGTTACGGAGGTATTCACATGGTCATGTTTGAACATAGCATGACCACAATTACCTTCAGGTAGCAGCAACTCAGTGATGTACTGGTTCATTGTTGAGTTTGCTCAATTGCAAACAAACATGAACTCAAAGACAACTAGTGCTGTCCTGTATCTAAGTGCTCATCTAAAGCTCCTTTGTAACCCCTGAAAGTCTGTCAGTTGAATTCTCTAACACCTACAGATATGTATGTTTCTTGTTTTTTTCCCATTCCTCCTGTATAAGCAAAACTAAAAATAGGTTATGTTATTCTTCCAGGAGCAAAAGGGCGAGTGTTTATACCTCCATGTCAATTTAATGGTGACAATTCAGACTACATCAATGCTGTGTATGTGGATGGATTCCAAACAAAGAACCAGTTCATAGCTACGCAATTCCCCCTACGATGCACCATCCAGCACTTCTGGAGGCTAATTGTAATGAAGAATATTGAACTAATTATTGTACTGAATGAGGTGGATCTTGCAGATAAGGTTGGCATCATTACTTCTATGTTAAAGCATTGCATACAGATCCCAAACTCCTGATTTTGGCAGGACAGTACTGAATTTAAGACCTTTGTCCCATGTCTCACCTAAATGCTATGTGGGATGAATATTTGCCATCCTTTTTCAAAAAATAGTCTCACTTTTATGTCTTTGTAGATATTAAAATTTTTTTGTACTTACTCTATTTTATTTTCTATTACTATCTTTGCTCTTATAAGCTATATTTCCATGAACACCATTATCTCCTTTTATTTACTGACATTTTCAATACATACATTATTTCAAACCAGGACAAAGAAAATAGGAACCTGATGTATGCACTCATTAATGAAAAAAAAAAAAATGGAAAACTGACCTGTCTCATCCCTAGGATAGGACGTAGTAATGATACCTGCTATCCTGACAATAGTCAACCCTTCTCAAATTAAGCATTACATAGGAATGTTAATAAGAATGAGATCTACAGATTGATACCGATACAATATGTGATTTTTCCCAAGAATGCAAGTAAAGGATACACAAAGTTACTCTTTTTCTCAGTTGAAATGTGAAATTTCTGATGTTTGAAAAGTTATCCATATGTAAAAGGCCCTTAATATAAAACTCTTTATATACTAAGTAAATGCAAGGAAATAACTAAATAAAGATGCAAAGTGCGAGAAAATGACAAAATAATGAAGTAAAATAAAAAAATATGCCCTAAAAATAGAAGATGGCATAGAGTGACCTAATAAATGTGGATTTTTATAATTGAGACCCATGATAAGGATTTATGTATAGGTAAGTAATGCCTATGATGCTACAATTACTAGTAGTGGTAGTGGTAGTAGTAGTAGATTTATTTTCTCAGTACTTATAGTAACAAAATTAAATCATATACATTTTAGATTATAATAATAACTTTTGAAATATGCATATAATTGACTAATTTTGAGGATTTAGAAGCTAGTAACAGTGATGTGTCGTAATTTAAAATAAAGAGAGTTGAAGGTTGTTACACTACATCACTAAAATGTTCTTACTCGAACGTGTTTTTGGGAGACGGTTTGCTCCCATTGTCAGCATCTTTTCAACTGATTTTGCCGATTATTGTCTGGGGAATGTATGTGGCTAGTGGTGTTCTCTGGTGCTGAGCTGATGAACCTCCAAAGGCTGCTGCTGGGTGGCGGCAGTTTGCAATTCATTAGGTGATTCCTGTGTTTGACAATATGTATTTTTCCCCAGATGTCCATTCATTGCTGCTGTTGATCGGTTTTAAGAGTTTTATTTTTGGAGTGATTTCATGGTTTATTATTGCCTTTTTCTCCTCGTTCTTCCTAGTTCTACTAATGCAACCTCTCCTGGTGCTGCTCTTATTAGTCCAATTAATTCTTTATAAACCATTCTATACTTTTGGTGAATTTTACTACTTCATCTCTAATTTCCCCGCTATTACACATCCTTACTCCTAAATAGTCATATTCTTTGACTACCTCCAGTTCTTGACCACCTAGATACCATTTTTCTTCTTTCCTCCATTTATTACTTAGCACTTATTTATATTTACCTTAATTCCCCATTTTTCACACATTCTTGAATTTCATTTATTGCTTTTGTAACCCTATTATCGATATGGTGCCTACCATAAAATCGTCTGCATATACTGAACCTGAAATCTCCTTATCTCTTATTACTGGACAATGCTAATTTCTTATTTTTACTCATCTATGAATAGGTTAATAATATTGAACTCAGTTTACATCCCTGTCTTAATCCTATTTTCTTATTGCATGTCAATTTACTCCCTTTCCCTATTTGTTCTTTGTTTTATCCTGATACGTAAATCTCTGGATAGTATTGAACCTTCTCGAGGGACCGTACAAATAAAAATCTGATGTGTTACACTCACATGACTTTCTCTACTCTTGTACAAACTATTTTTACAAACGCTTATTCTCCATATGCTTCATGTTAATGGGGATATCGAGATGTCAATCTTATTGATAATTTTCTTGTAGATGCAAGGGGAATATGGTAGGTTTTAAGCGATAGTCAAATATTTTAACGCTGGTTGCTATGTGGCGCATTCCATTCTCTTTGCATGTCCAGGACATAAAAAAATGAATAACGAATTTGAGAAAAAGTATAAGTATTGGAAAATTTAAGGGAATAACAAGCAATATCTCACAAATGGTTCACTCAACAAAAGAAATGTATATGACATAAATTGTGTATTTTAACGCGATCTACATTTTTTGTGTAGTAAAATTTTGTCTATCTCTTATGGTTTACCAGTTATGAAAAAGTCGTTCATAATGAAGAATACTTTTGGAGACATTCCCAGAAAATTCGAGATATACATTTTAATTATCATGACAATATCTTAAACATATGATATTTTAATCAAAATCGTTAGAGCCGTTTTTGAGAAAATTAAAATTTTCGAAAAATGTTCCATGTAAAGGGTAGTCTGGGGTGGGGGGATTTTCTTGAAAACCTTCGTGTCGCATCTCTGGAAGATACTGAACCTAAATACCAAGTTTGGTGTTTATCCGACTCTTCGTTTTCGAGTTATGCTGTTCACAGACACACAGACACACAGACACACAGACACACAGACACACAGACAGACACACACACGGACATGTTTCCAAAAATGCTTTTTTTGGATTCAGTGAGTCTCAAAACATGTATTTCCGGTGAAATCTCGGTATCGAAATTTTGGGTGGAATACAATACTTCCCCTACTTACTATACGTAGTAGAGAAAGTAAAAAAGGAGGCACGGTCGATGTGAAATAAGGTTGTCTGCATGTACGTGATGAGTCCTGTGTTTGACACTTTACTGAGCGACCGGAAGAGAGAAGAGGCTGATTTGAGTGTCATTTATTGCAGTGCAAGAAAAACTGAGAGATAGTGGAAAAGGGCACAATACTACATGCTTCTTGTTAACTCAAATTGATGAATATTAAAGTTGGATTGCACCACACAAAAGCTTCTTCTTTGTCTTGTGTAGTTTTAATTCTGTGGCTCCTGACTGATTCATCTCTATAATGTTATGAACACATTTTGTAAATGATTTTGAAAAAAATCTGATGTGTTACACTCACATGACTTTCTCTACTCTTGTACAATCTATTTTTACAAACGCCTATTCTCCATATGCTTCATCTTAATCGAGATATCGAGATGTCAATCTTATTGATAATTTTCTTGTAGACGCAAGGGGAATATGGTAGCTTTTAAGCGATAGTCAAATATTTTAACGCTGGTTGCTATGTGGCGCATTCCATTCTCTTTGCATGTCCAGGACATAAAAAAAATGAATAACGCATTTGAGAAAAAGTATAAGTATTGGAAAATTTAAGGAAATAACAAGCAATATCTCGAAAACGGTTCACTCAACAAAAGAAATGTATATGACATAAATTGTGTATTTTAATGCGATCTACATTTTTTGTGCAGTAAAATTTTGTCTAGCTCTTATGGTTTACCAGTTATGCAAAAGTCGTTCACAATGAAGAATACTTTTGGAGACATTCCCAGAAAATTCAAGATATACATTTTATTTGTCATAAAAATATCTATAACATATGATATTTTAATCAAAATCGTTAGAGCCATTTTTGAGAAAATTAAAATTTTCGAAAAATGTTCTATGTAAAGGGTAATCTGGGGTGGGGGGATTTTCTTGAAAACCTTCGTGTTGCATCTCTGGAAGATACTGAACCTAAATACCAAGTTTGGTGTTTATCCGACTGTTCGGAGTAGAGAAAGTAAAAATATTCTATTCTTATCATTTTCAGTGTATATTTGTACATGAGACAAGGGACTTGTTAAGAAATGTTTAAAAACCCTGTTTGTAATAAATTTGCAGAGTGTTTGTCAATTCTGGCCACAAGAGAAGGGAAAGATGAAGCCAGCACCTGACATTACGGTGACCCATCATCAGCTACAAGACGACACAGACTGGGTCCTGCACACCTTAACTGTTACAGATTCAGTAAGTTCTTTATGACTAACAGGCACAGCTTTTAACTTTACTCCAATATTCTGAACATGGAGTATTTAGAGTTGTAGTGCATGAAAAACTTAACCACTTCACTCTAAGAAATTAAAAAGTAAATCCTGAAATGGATTTATAAATTAAAAATCTGATGTGTTGCATTTACATGACATTCTCTACTCACTCTTCCAAAAGCTTATCATTCTACTTACTTCTTGTTCATCCATTTGTATAGCCCCTTTAACAACTTCTTGTTAATCCAGATAAACTTTCATTATTCATTTATATACATTGTTGTATGATACAGCAGGTAAAGTGGTAGGCTTTTAAAAAGCAGATTGCTATCATAGCGTAGCCAGAAAATTAATAGGGGTTCATTTTTAAACAGTTTGTATAAATTCAAATGATAAATATAAATTAATCCTGAGGTTGAAATATTTAAATAAATGAATTTTATATTTACAGATTAAGGTGTAGCAATTAAATTAAAATCAGAATAGGATGTTTTCTAGAGTTTGTAGAAGTTGTGTTCTTCAAACTTATGAAGATAAGTATTTATGTTACATAGTTGTTTGGAGGAGTTTGCCCCACAGTTGTACGCCACTTTGAGAAAGTAGTATTAGCCTCGTTGTATTTTTTGTTGCCAACTTTGAAGAAGTTATTTAGCTGGATGCTGGATGTGAGATGTGAGAAGCCCCCACGTATGTGTGTCACTTTGAAGAAGTAGCTTTCTCAATCTTATGGAGTTTGTAACAGTATTTGCCCCACGTAATGGAGATATACTTTAAAGTTGGTAGACGCTTGGGATGCCAAACTTTGTAGTGAAGATGATGCTTGTGTTACGTAATATTATTTAAATCTGCCTCGGCTGCTTCAGTCGCACTATAGAAACATAAGTTCTTTTTCAGGTTGTGATATGACAAAAATTACAGACGTCACAGAATTTACTTTTAAATTTCACTTCTTTGTATTTCTTTATACTTGCACTTTTATAAAACACAACACTTTATAAAAGAAAACTGTGAGAAAACTTTATACATTCTTAATGTATTTACTAGCAGAGAACACAATTTTTGCCATCTGCACGTTATCACATCATGTCCGCAACTTTTACATCTGCACTCCACATCATGCCCGCGACTGACTAATCTTAACGGTAAAAACCTTAAAGCTTCGGTAATGCCAGTCTCTTATTGGCTAATTCTAGTCCAATAGAATTTAAGCATTCAAACTAAAACTTTTCTTTACTGTTGATTGGCTAATTCCAAACTGTAAGCGAAACTTACGTCACTACCGATCTTTTCATGACCAATACTTCTCAAAATTCCAGACACATTATTGTCACAAAAATTACCTCATTATAAACAACCTAAAACATATTATTCTCACAGTTTTTGCACTATTAAAGTATATAAACATTTACATAACATTAATAAATACGTTTACAATAAAAAATAAGTATATGCAATGATTTACATACAATTTAAATAATAATTATATACATATTGTTTTCATGGTGGGCTTTATTGAATTTAATTATAATAAAAATACAATTAATATTATTTAGGCATTAAAATACTGCCTCAAGTTTGTTTAGGATGTTTAGAGTTCTAAATTCTGTAAACAGTGATATTACATTACCATCATTTTAGTGATCTAATTTCATATTTATTGATAGAAACTATATTTAGGTTTGTGAAGAGAAATAAAGCTAATATAATAATTGACAGAAAGGATGTTGTATGATAGAGACATTTCTTCCCAATAATGATGCAGCTACAGATTAAGGTGATTTATTTTAATTATATTATATTTAATTTCAACTCCGATTTTATTTCCCTCTTTATTATCATCATCATTCAAATAGTACACAGTTCTATTGCATTATAAGCATGATACATGAGTCCATGCAGCATTTGATTTTTCTTGCGGCTGATACAAACACGGTAAATTAAATTATGGACACTCTTTAAATGTTGTGGTCCTTATCATACCTGAGGTTTTTTTTCGTGCCATAAATCTACAACACGGAACTACCGGCTTTACTTCCCTTCCGAAGGAAGCCATACAAAGGATTTTTATGCCTGAAAAAATCCTTCTCCCTCCACCAGATTTGAACCAATGACCTCGGGAACTGGAGGCTAGCATGGTAACCACTACACCACAGAGGATGACTACAAACACAAGGTTAATGCCGAGTGATAAAAATGGTTTGTTTAGATGAAGTCTGGCTCTAAGCCTGGATTGACTTTAGTATTAACAAGAAGCAAATTGGAATACATCCAGGAGGAAAGAGAACTTTAAGAACCACAAAGAACTGCTAAACTGTATTTATTACTTTTTACCTTAAAAATGCAGAAGTTGTATTTTGATGTTATTGTAAAGTATTACATTTCAAATAAGAAACATTCAATTTTTTTATGTTGGTTGTATAATTACTATACTTTACAGGGTTTTCACTGTAATTTCATTAATGTGATCTAGTTCAAATTTTCACTGTCACTTCAATTAGTTCTGTCTTGCTTCCTTTTCTTTGCGGTGTAATTAAGTACACATGCTGGGGAGTCAAACACAAGACCTCTCTAGTCTCCTGCAGTAGCAGCATTCACTGTACGTCACAAGAGTTGCCAAACTCATTCTTAGGACAGTGCGTTTTGTTGCATAAACATGCTCAGTATCTCACTCAATCATTAATTGTAATTAAATACATATGAAGGGGTGTCAAACAAGACCTCTCTAATCTAATGCAGTAACAGCAGTTCACTGTACGCCGCTAATGACCCTGCAGTTTAGCACCCTTAATGCCACTCACTGTACATCACAACAGTTGCCACAAACTCACTTGTAGGACACTGTTTTTTGTCGCATCAGAAACATGCTATCTCACTCACTAAGTAACTAATTGTAATTAATACACACACTTGGGAGTCAAACACGAGACCTCTCTAATCTCCTGCAGTAGCAGCGGTCACTGTATGTCACAACAGTTGTCACATGTTATCCTCCATGGTGTAGTGGTTACCATGCTAACCTCTAGTTCCCGAGGTTGCGGGTTCAAACCCGGCGGAGGGCGATGGATATTTTTTCGGGTGTAAAAATTCTTAGGATGGCTTCCTTTGAAAGGGAAGTAAAGCCGGTGGTCCTGTGTCATAGATTTATGGCACGTAAAAGAACCTCAAACCTGATAAAGAGGCCTCTGAGCAAAATTTTGTTTTTCACGCCCAATATAGAATGGGATGCTAAGGACCACAGCAGTTAAAGAGCATCCATTTAAAAAAAAAAAGGAAAAGAGTTGCCACAAACTTATTCGTAGGACAGTGCTTTTTGTCACATTAGAAACATGCTCAAATTTTCACTAGAAAACTAATTGTAATTAATACACATATTGTGCAGTCCAAAACAAGACCTCTCTAATCTCCTGCAGTAAATTAAATTAAATTGTATTTTATTTATGGATGCTCTGTAACTGCTGTGGTCCTTAGTGTCCCATTGTGTATTGGGCGTGAAAGACCGGTAATTTTGCTCAGAGTTCTCTTTATCAGGCTTGAGGTTCTTTTATGTGCTGTAAATCTATGATCATCAGCTTTACTTCCCTTCCAAAGGAAGCCTTGCTAAGGATTCTTACGCCCAAAAAAACCCATCACCCTCCGCCATGTTTGAACTGGGAACTAGAGGCTAGCATGGTAAGTACTACACCATGGAGATCGACTCTCCTGCAGTAGCAGCACAAAATGTATGCCACAACAGTGGCCACGAACTCACTCGTAGGACAGTGCTTTTTGTCGCATTGGAAACATGCTTACTATCTCACTCATTAAGTGAGTAATTGTGAGTGCATTCGCTTGTATAGCCATTGGAAATTTCTGCAGAACATTCTAGAGTGCTCTGGAGGCAGGGCAAAGGTAAACTTCCAGAAGATTCTGGTTAACTATCAATAGACTTTTGGTATTTACACTGTTTATCTCTCCAACTGCCCGGCCCCAATCTAGCCACTGTGTCACATTATGCGTCCATAAATGTGAATTGACTTGAATTTATTTATAGCCCCAACCGTTATACAACAAAGTTAATTAAGAATCTAGCATTACTGAAGCTTGTCTTAAACTCTCAGGTTGCATCTGTGGTAAAATGCATCATTATTGCAGGTGTGCATAATCTCACACTCCTCCTTTAAACTTTTCATCCACTTTTCCCTTAAAAGTTCCAATATTATTAATTTTCCATATCTAAAAGCTTAATTGATTCTTGTTGTTTTTATCCCAGTTTTTCTCGCTCTTCTTTACCTATAGTAAATAGAGGGAGTATTGTATTGCATTCCACCCAAACATTCAATACCACAATTTCACCGGAAATACAAGTTTTGAGATTCCCTGAATAAAAAATTTGGAAGTGTAGCATTCTCCCTCACTCTTCCACAAACTATTCTTACAAAAGTTTATTCTTTTATCTACTTCTTGGTAATACAAATGAACCATCATTACTCATTTTTTTGTAAGTATAAGAGGAATACAATAAGCTAAAGCAATGGTCAGAGTTTTTCAAAGCTGGTAAAAAAAGTTTTGCAGTTGAGAAAAGTATAAAGTATCTGAAAATTCAATTCAATAATAAAGAATATCTTAGAAATGTTTAATGCCACAAAGATTTCATTTGACACAAATAGTGTGCTTTGACGAGATCTACACTTTTTGCTAGTAAGATTTTCTCTATCTCTTACGGTTTACCAGTTCTACAAAAATGGTTCAGAAGGAAGAGAACTTCAGAGACTATTCCTAGAAAATTCAAGACATGCATTTTATTTGTCATGAAAATAGCTTAAACATATGGTATTTTATTCAAAATTGTTATAACCATTTTTGAGAAAACCAAAATTTTAAAAAATGTTTCATGTGAAGGGCGTTTTCCAGTGGGGGGAGTTTTTCAAAATCTTTTCGCCACATCCTTGGAAGGTCCTGAATTTAAATACCAAGTTTCGCTTTTAACCAACTCTTTTTACTTTCTCTACTACGTATAGTAAGTAGGGGAAGTATTGTATTCCACCCAAAAATTCGATACCAAGATTTCACCGGAAATATATGTTTTGAGACCCCCTGAATCCAAAAAAAATCATTTTTGGAAACATGTCCGTGTGTGTGTCTGTGAACAGCATAACTCAGAAACGAACAGTCGGAGAAACACCAAACTTGGTATTTAGGTTCAGTATCTTCCAGAGATGCGACACGAAGGTTTTCAAGAAAATCCCCCCACCCCAGATTACCCTTTACATGGAACATTTTTCGAAAATTTTAATTTTCTCAAAAATGGCTCTAACGATTTTGATTAAAATATCATATGTTTAAGATATTTTCATGACAAATGAAATTTATATCTTGAATTTTCTGGGAATGTCTCCAAAAATATTCTTCATTGTGAATACTTTTGCATAACTGGTAAACCATAAGAGATAGACAAAATTTTACTACACAAAAGATGTATATCACGTTAAAATACACAATTTATGTCATATACATTTTTTTGTTGAGTGAACCATTTTCGAGATATTACTTGTTTCTTCCTTAAATTTTTCAATACTTATTTCCTCAAATGGGAATTCGTTATTTATCTGTTTGTCTTGGATATGCAAAGAGTATTAATCTGTGGCATAGAGAATCGTGCTGCACCTAGCAACCAGCTATTAAGAGATATGTCTATGCTTAAAGGCTACTGTATTTCTATATTGCCCTAGCAAATACAAAATAAAGGGAACATGGTACGCCTTAAGCAATAGTCAAATATTTTTAGAACTGGTCGCTATGTGTAAAATGTAATTCTCTTTGCATGTCAAAAGATCGTTTCTGCAAATATTTATCCTGATTAATATGAAATAGATGGAGAATAAGAGTAGAGAAAGTCATGTGAGTGTAACACATAAGATTTTTTTTTGTTGTGTTTTATTTTCTCAAGTACAACTCTAATGATTTTTATTAAAATAACTTATGTTTAAGACATTTTCATGACAAATAAAATGTATCTTAATTTATAAAAGTCAGTGTATGTATGTTCCTTATAGCCTAAATGAGAAGATTTAAATCCAAACTGCATGCTCAGATAATGAGGACAAGTACTTCCAGAAATAAATAAAGAAGCATACATTCAACTTTCTTGGAAAAGATTAGCAATAATTTCCTGCATAATTGTTTTTATTGACTAGGAGAAACACAGGATACTCAGGCTCCTGCAAGTGAAGGGCTGGACAGAAGCTAGCAGCCTGCCAGCATCTCCAGAACTGTTGATAAAGCTGTGGCATGAAACACAGCAACTTTACACTGGCAATGCACCGATACTTGTTACCTGTTAGTAAGTATTAGTTTTACGTTTTCTATGTAACTTTTCAGGTAAGTAGACTACACAGCCAAGCTATTTCTTTTCTTGGCCACTGAGTGCATTAACAAAAGGACTTGTTGGCAAATCTCCTCTTAGAGTATCCCCATTGAAAATGCTTATAAAATCAAAAGCAAAGCCAATAAATTACCTTAGGAGTGAGTTTAGAACAGGATGTGATCTCTTCTATATCTGGTGTCCACCTGCCTGCTGCTTTTAGGTTTTTTACTTATATAGACAAATCACGTCAGGAACACAACAAATGTAGCCATTTTTCCGATAAATCACATGCAAAGTGGGTACTGCCAACCTAAATAAAAATGTGAAATCTGCTAAAAATGCGCTGTGCTGTTGTTACCACTATTTCTTCTTCGTTTGTTTCTGCTGAAAAAACGCAACACATTCATAGTAAGAAAGACTATCCACCAAAATTGTAATTTTTGTATTCTTTTTGTGAAAGTTTGTTATAATAATATGTTATTTCCATTAAATAAAGAAGTTCCTTTACTGCAACAGTGGTAGATAGTTAACGCAAGATTACATAAAAATAACCTAACCTAAGGCCAACCTTCCGTGAATTCAGAAACGTAAGCTTATATAAAAAAAACTAAACCTAACCTAACCTCCCGTGAATCAGAAACCTAAGCTTAGGAACGCATGTGTGCTTTGATGTAACCACTGGTAACAACTTAAAACAAGGTTATATATATATATAAAAGTATATCAGAAACCTAAGCTTATATAAAAAAAAAAAAACTAACCTAAACCTTGACTAATTTTGAAGATTTAGAAGCTGTAACAGTGATGTGTCATAATTTAAAATAAAGAGAGCTGAGGGTTGTTACACTACATCACTATAATATTCTTACTTGAACGCGTTTCGGGAGACGGTTTGTTCCTATTGTCAGCATGTCCTCATCTGATTTTGCCGGTCATCGTCTGGGGGATGTGTGTGGTTAGTGGTGTTCTCTGTGCTGGGCTGATGAACCTCCAAAGGCTGTTGGGTGGCGGCAGTTCGAAATTCATTAGGTGATTCCTGTGTTTGACAATATGTATTTTTCCCCAGATGTCCAATTCATTACTGCTGTTGATCGGTTTTAAGAGTTTTATGTTCGGAGTGATATCATGGTTTGAAGACCAGAAATGATGTGCTACTGCTGATTTATCTGGCTGCTTTTGATAAATGCATCTCATATGCTCTTTAAGTCTTATTTCAAGATTTCTTTTTGTTCTTCCTATATATACCAGGTTACATTCATTCAATCAATTTGATATATACCAGCTGATTTATCGTTGGGGATAGGATCTTTTGTTCTGTTGCATAGTAGTTTCTGTATGTTGTGGTTATTCTGTGGAGACAGGGTGATGTTGTATTTTTTGAAAATCCTTTGAAATTTATGATGTGTCCAAAGGTGATAAGTGAATTTTCTATATGCTTGTGGTTTTTGTTGTCTGAGTAACGTAGTCATTTGTTGGATGTATTTCTGTCTTTCAAACCTTTTTATCTTCTTATCTATTGTTTTTTTCTGGTATCCATTCATAGTGGCTATGTTGATAATGTGTTGGTATTCTTTCTGGTATTCCTCTTTTCCATTGGTATATGTACTAACCTGTTTGTAATGCTATTTAAAATTGCATGTTTGTGGCTTGTAGGATTGTAGCTATTGTTTTTAATATAATTTTCTGTGTGCGTTGGTTTTCTGTAAATGCCAAACGTTAGTTTGTTGTGTGCATTATTTCTGATGATCCTGATGTCTAGGTAAGGTAATTGGCCATTTTCTTCTTTTTCCATTGTGAATTTAATAGATCTTTTTTGTAAATTTAATAATTTCAAAGCATCTTCTGAAAGTTTTTTTGGAACAATAGCAAAAATATCATCTACATACCTATACCAGGTTTTGAATAGATGTGGGAAAGATTTAGTAATATGGCATTCAAAATGGCTCATATATAGTTCTGCTAAAAATGGTGAAAGGGGGTTTCCCATAGTTAGGCCTGAGGTTTGTTTAAAGATTTTGTGATGGAATGAAAAGAAATTTTGGTCCAGACATAATTTTGTTAGTTTTAGGTAATCTTCTGTTTGTGCTCTAGGTGTGCCATTGTTTAATATCCAATTTTCTAGGAGTGGTAATAATTCTTCTTTTGGTATGCTTGGGAAGAGTGCAGTGACATCAAATGATACCATCATGTCTGTGGGTGATATATTTATAGTTGAAAGGTGACTGGTTAATTCTAATGAATTTTTTATACTAAGACTTTTGAACATAGGCATGGAGTTGAAGGTATTTGAAAACCATTTTGCTAGTTTATATGTGGGAGAGTTTATGTTATTCACTATGGGCCTCATTTTGTTGCCGAGTTTGTGTATTTTTGGTAATGCATATAACCTAGGTATGGTGGGAAAATCTGGTTTAATTCTGGATTTTTCGGCTTTTGTTAATGTTTTGGTTTCTATCAATGTGTTTTGGAGTGACTTGGTGCATTCTTTTAATGGATTTTTGCTGATTTCTATGTACTCTGGGTTATGTAGTAATTGCATAACTCTAGATTCATAATCTTCTTGGTCTAATATCACTAATGTTTTTCCTTTGTCTGCTTTGGTGTGTACTACAGTCTTTGACTTCAGAGATTTGATAATTTTTTGATGTGGTACGTAGTGGTGTTTTTGGGCTTGTATCTGGTCCAATATTGGTTCACACTGTGATTGTATTAAACATTTATCCTTATCTGTAAGGTGGTTGGAGGCTATTTCAATATCAGCAACAAAGTTTTCTGTGTTTTTTGTGAAGTTGAAACAGGTTTTTAGGCCATTGTTCAAGACAGATAGCTCAGTGCTGGTGAATGGTTCTTTTGAGAGGTTAACTACATATTGGCCTGTTGTAGGTTCATTGTTTAGGTTATGTTTATGTTTATATGTTGCTTTCCATTTTTGGTTATGTCTAGGAGATTTTTCCCGGTATTCCAGGGAGTTTTTTTGTTTGAATATAAGGTTGTTTAGTTTCTTTTTCAGTTTCATTGTTTTGGCGCTCATTTTCTTGCTTAGTAACGTAAGGAAATTTGACTGTAAATTTTCCCATAAGGGTATTCCTAAAACTTTTGGTGTAACAACCCTCAACTCTCTTTATTTTAACCTAAACCTAACCTTCCGTGAATTCAGAAACATAAGCTTATATAAAAAAAACCTAACCTTCCGTGAATTCATAAACTTAAGGTTGTATAAGATCCCTCGGCTACGCCCTGTGGCCATTTCCGCAGTCGCGGCGCTTTGGCGGCATTAATTTTTTACATGTTAGCAGCATAAGCATATGACATACAGTGACATCTGTTGAACTAGTGCATGACATAGTGTGACATCTGTTGGACGTATAACACATATTCATCGCTGTGGGGGATATTCTAAGAGGAGATTGTCCAGAATTGTTCAACATTTGCATTGTAGGAGGATGTTGCAAAGAAAAAGGATATACTTCAATATTGGATTATGGCCAGTATATTACTATACATGCATAACACTTGCATACAGTACACAACTTTTTTTTTATTTCAAAGCATCATTACATGAAATAAAGAACAAATACCATGGTGCTTTAGGTATTTTCATAAATATATGGCATATTTTGTCACTTTTGTTCCATATTACTCACTATCAGAAGTCGCATGTCACCTATGGCTTCATGAGAACATTGGTTGTACTTTCCACTACGAACATAGCTTAAAGTACGATTGAGGGTCCTAAGCCACCGGGCATAGTCGAGGGATGTCTTTTAGAAGGAGAGGAATGGACTAGTTGTGGCCGAGTACCAAGAAAAATTGCATCATCTTCAAAAGTCAGTACTCAAATCATAAACTAACATCTTTAGTGACACTACTTCACTCGTTTATTAAAATAACAGCACATGTTTTGAGGATCCATTGTCCTCATCATCGGCTGTCAAGGTAACTTGAGTATAGGAAAGGTAGGCCACTCCGAAGATTTCGCTCTCATTGGCTGCATGACTGAGACATCATGTGGAAGGTTGAGCAAGCACACACTTTGAATAGATTGAAAGTGAACGCTTTAAACCCGTTTTAACATGCACAATTTATGGCACGGATTGGCATATCCATAGTGTAAATGGTAAAAAGTAGTTAAGCAAGTGCAACATAATGCAATGATGTATGTCAAGGGTGGCAAAAATGGCTTTCTCTCTCAAGTCATCAAATATGCAACATGCACTACACCACTCAGGAGCACATGGAAAACAAATGAATAGACGGCTGGAAAAGGAGTTGCACCTGCGAGTCACAGTGCCTCAAGAGTTGCACTTTCGCCACCACTGCTGTATGTTATAAAAGATACTTTAATATAGGAAAATTTTGTCAGCACCTTCTACTAATTACAAACCAATTTTACCACCATCATCGAAACTATTACCAAAAAAAAAAAATTGTGTTACACTCACCGACTTTCTCTACTCTTGTACAAACTATTTTTACAAACGCTTATTCTCCATATGCTTCATGTTAATCGAGATGTTAATCTTATTGCTAATTTTCTTGTAAGTACAAGGGGAATATGGTAGCTTTTAAGAGCTGGTTGCTATGTGGTGCATTCCATTAATGAATAACGAATTCCCATTTGAGAAAAAGTATTGTAAAACTTAAGGGAATAACGAGCAATATCTTGAAAATGGTTCACTCAACAAAAAAAATGTATATGACATAAATTGTGTATTTTAACACGATCTACATTTTTTGTGTAGTAAAATTTTGTCTATCTCTTATGGTTTACCAGTTATGCAAAAGTCGTTCACAATGAAGAATACTTTTGGAGACATTCCCAGAAAATTCGAGATATACATTTCATTTGTCATGAAAATATCTTAAACATATGTCATTTTAATCAGAATCGTTAGAGCCATTTTTGAGAAAATTAAAGTTTTCCAAAAATGTTCCATGTAAAGGGTAATCTGTGGTGGGGGGACTTTCTTGAAAACCTTCATGTTGCATCTCTGGAAGATACTGAACCTAAATACCAAGTTTGGTGTTTATCTGACTGTCCGTTTCTGAGTTATGCTGTTCACAGACAGACACACACATGGACATGTTTCCAAAAATGCTTTTTTTGGATTCAGGGGATCTCAAAACATGTATTTCTGGTGAAATCTCTGTATCGAATTTTTGGGTGGAATACAATACTTCCCCTACTTACTATACATAGTAGAGAAAGTAAAAATTCTTTGTCATTTTAAGGGAAACAAGCACTTGGTCCATGCTAATAGGAATATCATTGTAATGATACAACATTGTGATGGTACTCTAGTCTAGATGTTCTCGGGCTTTAAGCCAAGTGAGCTGATGTTGGTACATCACCTGTTGTTGGTGACGTACCCTACTACGTAAGTAGGAGAGAAAGTAAAATTTCAGAAATAATGCTTAGCCTTTTACCTGAAGGTTCTGCTTTGTTTTAATATAATAATAACACTAATATAATTTTCTTCTCTCTTGTCTCTCTTCGTTTATTATGTGTTTAAAAGGCAATGATACTTTTTATTTCTTTTAAAAAATGCATCGTAATTATAACTTAAATGTTGAAAAATTTAAAAAAAAAAAAAAGTGTTGAAGCTGTTTAAAAGACAATAGCTGTAGGATTATGTAGCATAGCTTTCTTTCTTCTTCCTTTGCATTATTTTTATTTTTCTATTTAAATTTCAAATGTTACTCAATGAGAGTTTTGTTTTCAATTAAATGGGCCTGGTGTGACCATACCATGTCACATAGCATGACGGGATTTGAATTATATCGCAAAATGCTTGCTTGCACATGTGAACAGAGGCGTCAGCCACCTTCCGCATGACATCACCAGCAGACAGTTTGAGCAAGCAGTGAATGCGCAGGAAACGTGAAAAGGCCCCCCTGGTCAGCTGTAGATCGACTGCCAGGAACACTGACATCATGCACTTCCTGAGTATACTGAGAGACATCTAGCAGTGTAATGAATTTATTGAGTTCACTTAACATACATATCTCGAAATTCACGACTTTTTCATGGTGTTTTTATAATAAAAATCTTTTCCCAAGTAGATGGTTCACTCTGCCTCCTTTTAGATCTCATTATTGCACATCCAAAACGGTGTGCTATGGGCAATATAAACTCTGCCAAAATTTTAAGTCTATTGTATGTTTTCAGCATACCAAGGCAGTGGATATGTGTTCCGCAGTCAATCTACAGCTGATGATGAGGACATAGATCCTCAAAACATATTATTTTAACAAGTTAATGAAGTAGTGCCAATCAACAATGTTGATTTATTGTTATCAGGCCAGTACTTTTTATTTCTCCAAAATATTTTGTCCACTTCTGATGCGCTTGTAAATTTTTTTAACTCCATTTTCTTCCACCAGTTCCATGAATTTCCTCAGATTGAAGGCACCTTTTTCTGCTTGAAACTTGACACTTGGTTCCATGTCAACCCATTTAGGTATCTCATTCAGATGCATAAGGAACAAAATTAATTCTTCCATGGGATGCATTCACTTGAGGTGCTCTATACATTTGTACCAGAATTTTACACAAAGTTGTTATAAAGGAAATTTTGAATAAAATTAAGTATATACTAATATTATAATGAGGAGATTTATGTACTATACAAGGGCGGATCGAAAAGTAACGCACAATAACTTTTTTCTGCTTTGGTATTGCGGCTGGAATGTTGCAATTTCACACAGATATAGTTTGAAGCTTTCACTATAAAGGGTATTTTTGTTTCATGTGCAGCTCTAGCGAGAGAAGCGTGAACTATCCAACAAAGATGGCGCTCGTGTTACTATTGTCCACGTGTGAAGAGCAGCAAGGTGATATTTGTGGGCCAAAGGGCATAAACCAAGTGATATTCACAGAGACATGCGTGGCGTGTATGGGGATGATTGTATGGACTGTAGCAATGTCTCCAGGTGGTGTGCATTCTTCCTAGAGGGTCATGTGAACCTTAGTGATTTGCCATGCTCTGGGAGGCTGGTAACGGTTGCAACCCCGCAGAATGTCAGTGGCATTGAGGTGGCAATTTTTAACGACTGGCATGTGCAACTGTGAACCTTATTGCAACAGTTCAACATTTCCTATGGTGCAGTGTACGGTATTATTCATGACAAGTTGAAATTTCGTAAAGTTAGTGCTCGCTGGGTGCCTAAGAACCTGACAGACAACCACAAGGGCCAGCGAATGATGACGAGCTTGGATCACCTAACATGTACACCGCAGAAGGGCATGACTTTCTGAAAGGAATCGTCACTGGTGATGAGAGTGGGCATACCACTACACGCCCGAAACCAAGCAGGCAAGTATGGAGTGAAAACATGCTGGTTCCCCAGTGAAGAAAAAAATTCAAAGTGACTCAATCTGCTAGGAAAGTGCTTGTGATGGTGTTCTGGGATATGCATGGTGTTGTATTGGTGGACTTTTCGGAACATGGGACCACTGTTAATGCTGCAGCCTACATAAAACTTTGTGTCGTACCCTTCATGACAAACGCCACAACATGAATGCTGACAATGTCAAAATTCTTCATGGCAATGCTCGCCCCATGTTGCTGCTGCTGTTCGTCAGAAAATCACCAAATTTGGTTGGGAGGTGCTCTAGCATCCACCATACAGACCGGACCTTACACCATCAGACTTTCATCTGTTTGGTCCCATGAAGAAATTCCTGGGCGGCCAACGCTTTGCGATAGATGCGGAAGTGAAATCAGCAGTCCGCAGATGGCTATACTCCAAGGAAACGGACTTCTACGAACAGGGCATATTGAAACTGGTATCACAATGGGAGAAATGTGTTGAGAAACGTTGAAGAAGGAATTTAGCTCCATGCTTGGGACGCCAATTTGAAGAAGTATATTGGTGCGTAATAAATTACGTAAATTAATTTATCTGCCCCGCAATTGGGAGCCAACTTGTAGTAGTTGTTTTCTTCTACTGTTGAAGTTTTACTGTTGTAGTTATTGTTAGCCACACGCTTGGAAGCCAACTTGAAGATGTTAATTTGCTGCTGTTGTGTAATATATGCTTACGCAAACTTGAAGAATTGTTATATGTAATTTGTAACACTCTTTGGGCGTCGGTTTGAATTTTGATGCTTACATAATATTACTGTTTGAATTTGCCTCGGCTGCGTCAGTCTTACTTTAGAGTCATGTATCTTGGGTAGGGCGCGGTATGACAATTATTGTAGACATCACAGAATTAAACTTTTAAATTAGCTTCTTTTATTTAAAATTCTTGCACATATTTATAAACCACTACACTTTTTAAAGAACTGTGAGAAACTATTATACATTCACTTAGCGCGTATATCTGTTTTTACTAATCACCCGTAGAGAACACATTTCCCATCTATACTCTATCAAGTTTCGCCAGCAACTGAGTAACCTCAACGGTCAATATCCTTAAGCTTCAGTATTGCAAGTCTCTGATTGGCTAATTCTAGTCCAATAGAATTTCTGCATTTGACTTAAAACTTTTCTTTGCTGTTGATTGGCTAATTTTAAAACTGTCACAGAGTTTACGTCATCATCGATCTAATCATGAGCAGTACATTTTCAAACTCTATACACATTATTGCCACAATTACCTCATTATTACTCATTGTTAGCAACTTAAAACTTATTATTCTCACAGTTCCTGCATTATTAGAGTATGTAATGTATTTACATAACATTATTAAAATATGTTTACAATAAAAATAAGCATTTTGCAATGAGTGTTACAATTTAAATAATTATTACATACATATTGTTTCAAGGCGGGCTGTTATTGAATTTACCTATTTTAAATTACAATTTAAATTATTCAGGTATTAAAATATTGCCTCAATGTGGTGACTATGTCAAAAAGTAGGTAAAAGGTGTAAGTTCATTTGTGATTTTTTGTTGTTGTTTTAACTATTAAACTTTTTTGTAAAAAAATTATTGTGTATTAGTTTTCAATCTGCCCTTGTACGTGTGTTGATAATCTTAAACAGGCTCAACCAATTTTTATAATTCTTTATTCATAGAAAAGTTCTATTCTTTCTGACAGAGAGGGCTATAAAACACCCTGTAATTACAATTCATAAATTACTAAAATATTAAATAGGATTTACAATGCCTTAGTTGAGAATGCTGTGAAGTAAAACATAGTTGCAGTATGCCACAGAGTGTAAAAACAAAAGCAGTTATTACATTTTCTTCCAAGCAATATTCTAGATGACCATAACATAACACTTTGGCAAACAGAAGAGTGATCCTGCTTATAACAGTGTGAAGCATATGTTATATTTATTTCTTTAGTTGTCATTTATCAAAACTTCAGATGTGTATGTAATAAAAGTGTCAAAACAACTAAATAACCTTTATTGTAATTCTACAGATGTATGCAGAGAAGTTTCTGGAGGCCAAAACCTTGTAATAACCCTCGTATAAGAAAGTTTAGCTATATTTGCTCAATACAATTGTATTTAGCATGTTCTCTTGATGAACTTGGTTGCAACAAAATTACAAAAAGAGAAAACTGCTAACATTAGAAATGAGCCAGCATTATACATATTCTAACTGAGGTTATTTTTCTCAATGGTCACAGACTATATGTGTTTTTCAAAGATGTTAACTTGAGTAATTTCAGATAAGAATAAGAATAATTTTATTGTCATTGAACTTTTACAGTAATAGACGTCAGATAGTATAATGCTAGTATAGGCTATTTACAAAATTATATTTACATTATTATTGGTACTAAGATGTACCTACTCATCAAAAAATTCTTGTAGTGAATAAAAAGGTTTAGTAACAAGCCAGTCATACAATTTATTCTTAAAACTAGGTATGGGACTTTGTTTTAACTTTACTGGTAGCTTATTATACAATTTAGAGCCAAGTATTTTGAAACTCTTCTGTGTTGTAGTCAATCTACAATATGGTATATCAATCAGTTGACATGATCTAGTATTATAAGAATGAATGTCTTGTCTGTTTTGTAATTCTGATATGTGTTGTTTTATAAACAATATCACTTTGTAGATGTACAAATTAATTACTGTCAAAATTTTTAATTTCTTAAATAATGGTTTGCAATGAGCTAATTTTGATTCATAAGACATTATGCGAATAGCTTTTTTCTGTAATACAAGAATATCATGAATGTGAGTACTGTTGCCCCAAAGTAAAATGCCATAAGAAATAATGCTGTGGAAGAAGGCGAAATATGCAGATCTAATGTATACTTCAGGAACATGCATTTTCAATTTCCTAATCAAATGTATTACTCTAGAGAGTTTAGTTGTTATAAACTCTATATGCGGTGCCCAGGTTAATTTATTATCTATTATAACGCCTAAGAATTTTACTTTATCCGTGTAATTTGTACTATGTGTATCTCTACAGTTAAAAATCATGTGTTGTGTCTTTTGTTTATTAAGTAGAAAGCCATTAGCTCTGAACCATTTGTCTGCTTGGGTCAGTGTGATTCCTGTTGTGGATTTGAGTGTCTGTAAATCTTTACTCATATTAAAAAATGTAGTGTCATCTGCATACAAAGTAGAGTGAGAGTCTACAAAAGATGGTAGATCATTAATCATTACTAAAAATAATAAAGGTCCCAGAATTGAACCTTGTGGGACACCATATTTAGTTTCTGCTATTTTTGACTTCTTACTGCCTATGCAAACTTTCTGTTTTCGCTTTACTATGTATGATCTAAGTAGTTCAATTGCTGGGTTTTTTAATCCATAGAATATTAATTTGTTAAGTAGATAATTGTGGTCCACGCAATCAAAAGCCTTGCTTAAGTCACAGAAAGAGGCCTGCGCACAATTTTTGTTTTCAAATGCTGTGAGTACTTCTCTTGTTAATGAAACTATTGCATCACAGGTAGATTTCCCTTTCCTGAATCCATATTGCGATTTGGTAATAATGTTGTTCAATTCAAAATAATTATATAATTGAGTATACATAATCGATTCTAGTACTTTTGAGAAAATGGGAACAAGAGATATTGGACGGTAGCTAGCTGTTAGATGTTTATCTCCGTTTTTATAAATTGGAATGACTCTGGACAGTTTCAATACTTCAGGGAGTAAGTAAGGAAAAAGTCCAAAATGGGTGATGTCCTGCAAAGAAGTACATTTTTGTAGGTGTGTGATTTCATGATGCTGAATGACTCAAACATGTAGCAGCACAGGAAATAAATAATATTTTCAACATTGAAGGAATTGCCATATTTACTCGTCTATAGGACCCCCGTTTTTTACTTCAAAAATTAGGGGAGGAGCCTATAGGTGCAAACTTTGTAAAATCAATTGGTTTGAAGATGAGTAATTAAAAGATAAGCTATTTTATTTTAATACTATTTACGAGATGTTTAATCGAAATAAAGTTACTGATACAGTAATTTGTATCACAAATTACTTAAATGTAAATAATGATTGTAATATGAATATGCATTTTTATGTGACATTGATTTCAGATGTTTATTAATTGTAATTATTATTGGGAAATAAGTTTATAAGGCTTTACTGAAACTGTCAATAATAGCGCAATAATGCAGCGAGGGGGTGAGCTGTTTATCATTACTGGGAACAAGGAAGTTACGTAATGTTCGCGCGTTTTCGGTAGAACCTTCTGGAATGTTTCCCTAAAAACAATATGTATTCGTGGTTTTCATTGGATATTAAAATAGACGCTAATGTTGGCGCATTTTATTAGCCAATAGCAGTTCATTTATAATCTTTAGGCATGTCGAGGAGTGGGAGTATATAAAGCCAGGTCCGAGGTAGATCGCACCCCAGTTCAACAAAATTCTCAATACATTACACGTCGGTCGCCAGTTAATAAAAATTCCTAGCACATTACACGTCGTCAGTCAGTCCTTCAGTTCGTCAAGTTACGCGCAGCAGAATTACGAGAATCTAAAGTATTATAAAGTTAATTATACACAAAGTTGAAATACAGAGTTAAAAGTGATAAGTAAGAAGTTATTACAAACAGTTTCAGTTTGGCGAGTATCTAAATCAATATGTAAAAGTGTTAGTGAACGTGTTCGACAATAAAAATTATAAAACAAAATTCTTCATTAAGTGTAATTTTTGGATAAAAGATTCCTTTCCGTTTCACAACCTGCATAGAGATACATGTTCGACCCAAACAGCTAGCCGGAGGACAATATACAAAACTTTAAATTCTTTCGAACACTAATTGATGCAAATTGCTACGCCAGATGGAGCTACAAACCAAACAAATGAATGACGTCACAAGATGGCAACGCGTGAAGTAAGCAGCACAATATAAGATCTCCAAGTTCTAATAATTTACGTAAAAACATATTACGTAAGCACCATCTCTCGCATTACATGTGTAATCAACAATTCATTGCTCTAATAGTATAAGCCTGTTAACATCCTGCACAGCAATACCTTCCAATGTGGCGGATGGGCATGGCCTGTAGAACAAGGAATACATGCACGTTTAAGTTTGAATAACAATTGGCTATCTATAACATGGAAATCTTGTTTTTAATACTGGCATAGGTAATTAATTATGTCCATGCTTCACAAAAATATTTCAGCAATGAAAGAAAGTAATAGTTACATATTGTTGTTGAATCACAGGGCTATACTCATCGCTGCCATTATCTGTGCTAGAGTCTCTCTCTTCAGCTTCTTCACAATCTTTCCATAGATCATCTTTGGAGCCGTCTAATGCACATGTTATTCTGGTCTTTTTAAAACTCTTTTAAAAAATTTCAGGAGTTATCATTTACATAAATGGCTTTATTACAAATTTTTTGTAGGTACCAGGGGTGGCTGGTGACTCTGAACTTTGGTGGTTCACAACATTATCCTTGCAATTTGAAATGTTTTAAGTAATAAATACGGAATAAGTTTCTCACTATAGACTGAATAATTTACGCAAATAAACAAGAAATGGGAATTCACAATATATAACACATGCACATTTCATGAAGATGCAACAGATCATTCACGCCATGCTTTGTCCATGTATCTTCACCACCAAACAAAACGCAAGGAAAGCAAAACAGGGCATTTTTAATATCACAACCACTTATATAATCATATTACTTTCTCTACTACGTATAGTAAGTAGGGGAAGTATTGTATTCCACCCAAAAATTCGATACCGAGATTTCACCGGAAATATATGTTTTGAGAAACCCTGAATCCAAAAAAAGCATTTTTGGAAACATGTCCATGTGTGTGTCTCTGTGTGTGTCTGTGAACAGCATAACTCAGAAACGAACAGTCGGATAAACACCAAACTTGATGTTTAGGTTGATACGGTAATTTGTATCACAAATTACTTTAATGTAAATAATGATTGTAATATGAATATGTATTTTTATGTGACATTGATTTCAGAGGTTTATTAATTGTAATTATTATTGGTAAATAATAATTTACGGCTTTACTGAAACTGTCAATAACGCAATAATGCAGCGATGGGGTGAGTTGTTTATCATTACCGGGAACCAGGAAGTTACGTAATGTTTCGCGCGGTTTCGGTAGAAGCTTCTAGAACATTTCCTAAAGCATATGTATTCGTGGTTTTCATTGGATATTAAAATAGACGCTAATGTTGGCGCGTTTTATTAGCCAATAGCAGTTCATTTATAATCTTTAGGCGTATCTTGATGCTGGCCTATAAATAGGGTAGGTTTGAGGTAGCTTTCCCCCCAGTTCAACAGAATTCTCAATACTATACACGTCGGTCTCTCAGTTCGTCAAGTTACGCGCAGCAGAATTACGAGAATTATTATAAAGTATTATACAGTTAAAAATATACAAAGTTGAAATACTCGAGTTAAAAGTGATAAGTAAGAAGTTATTGCAAACAGTTTCAGTCTGGCGAGTATCTATATCAATATGTAAAAAGTGTTAGTGAACGTGTTCGACAATAAAAGTTATAAAACCAATTTCTTCATCAGTATCATTTCTGGATAAAAGATTCCTTTCCGATTCACACCCTTCAAGAGATACAAGTTCTACCAAGATAAGATGATAGCTAGCCGGAGGACAATATACTAAACTTAAATTCTTTCGAACACTAATTCATGCAAATTGCTAACGCCAGAGGGAGCTACGAACTAGACAAAGGAGTGACGTCACAAGATGGCAACGCGTGAAGTAAACACACAACATTATTTGTAATACCGTTGCAAATTGGCTTCCACAACGTGGTGCTCTAAACATATACAATTTGTTATCTTACAAGGTTCAGTATCTTTCAGAGATGCGACACAAAGATTTTCAAGAAAATCCCCCCCACCCCAGATTAGCCTTTACATGGAACATTTTTCGAAAATTTAAATTTTCTCAAAAATTGCTCTAACGATTTTGATTAAAATATCATAGTTTAAGATATGTTTATGACAAATGAAATGTATATCTCGAATTTTCTGGGAATGTCTCCAAAAGTATTCTTCATTGTGAACAACTTTTGCATAACTGGTAAACCATAAGAGATAGACAAAATTTTACTGCACAAAAAATGTAGATCACGTTAAAATACACAATTTATGTCATATACATTTTTTTTTGTTGAGTGAACCATTTCCGAGATATTGCTTGTTATTCCCTTAAATTTTCCAATACTTATACTTTTTCTCAAACTCATTATTCAATTTTTTTTTGTCCTGGTAATGCAAAGAAAATGGAATACTCCACATAGCAGCCAGCTCTTAAAATATTTGACTATAGCTTAAAGTCTACCAATTCCCCTTGCATCTACAAGAAAATTAGCAATAAGATTAACATGAAGCATATGGAGAATAAGCGTTTGTAAAAATAGTTTGTACAAGAGTAGAGAAAGTCATGTGAGTGTAACACATCAGATTTTTTTTCATATACATCGCTGTTAAAATTCCTGTTAAAACTTCCTATTTTTGTTTGAACTACCTGAGTGATTTTTAGGTATGGTGTGGGCCTGCCAATGCGTTTAATTTCATTCTTTTCCTCCAAGTTTAGCATTGAAAATGGTTGCATTAAAAGAGACTGAATGGAATTCATTGTTTCTCCTTATAGCAACGTTTCTGTATTTAGCTAAATAAACCACTTAAATTAAAACCTGATACACACAACATGGCACAAACCACGTGGCATACAGGCAACGTAATTATCAGAAGAGTATAGTCAGAGATGCAGTTCAATAGATAGAAGACCGGAAGTGAGGTAAACTTTTACTGTGAATTCAATAGATGGCTCTGTGTATGGGACGAAACGAAAAGTATTGCTCCTGTTGATCATCCTATTCTATGCTCTCTGACTACTAGGTTAACCAACAACATGCAGTTTATGCCCCTCACTCCCCCCCATACACCTCTGCGCTCCCTTGGTTCGTCATTCCCTATACTTCACCATTATACCAATGTGGGTTGCAGCCGGGAGTGCACTACTTGGCACCTGCAAATAATACAATGCTTGCTAAAGTCCACTCCACAAGATCATGTCAGAATGATAACCGAAATGTATGAATCGTATACATTATTTACATTAAAGGGAGAGCCAGGACTTTGGTTGTAGCGCGAACGTGCTACCATATTAAAAAGCCGCCTCTGGTAGGTACAAAGGGTGATAGTGAAAGTCAAATGTTTTAACAGTGCTTTGCTATATACTGGCCTTCAAATCCATGTCTTTCCATGATATTGTGAGAAACAACAAAATAGCTACAGAAGTTTAACCAGATATGCTAGAAATGGCTGACACTGCAAGAAAAGTTATTTGAAATAAATTGTGTGTTTTAAGGAGATCTACAGTTTTTGTACAGTACTTTTTTGTGTAACTCTTATGGTTCACCTGTTATGCAAAATTATAGAAAATTCTTTCTGAATGAAGATGACTTCACTAGCTATTCTCAGGAAATTCAAGATATAAATTTTACTTGCCTTGTTAATGTCTTATTTTAATCAAAATTCCATGTACAGGGGAGTTTGACGTGCTGAGGTATTTGTGTCACATCTTTGAACAATACCGAACTTAAATACCAAGTTTGGTATACATCCAACTTTTCGTTTTCAACTTATGCTGTTCACACACACAAACAGACTTTAAGGATCTGTTTTATTTATTCAGGGGATCCCAAAACATTTATCTCCAGTGAAACGGTAACATCAAATTTTTGGGTGGAGTATAGCATTTTCTTTTACCTACTATAGTTGGTGGCAAAGAAAGTAAAAATATTTTGGAGTATTTACCATTAAAATAAAATTTTAAGTCATATAAACTATGAAGCAGGCATCACCATGACCCACCACTGCCACCACTACACATTATTTTCAAAGAAACTCAGGCATCCTAAATTGACACACAGAAGACCTATTTCATTGCCGCTATGGATATATTAAGAATTACAGATATATGTATGAACTGGATGTAATAAAAACTAAAAATTAAGTAAAACACGTCAAACATTAAATCTTAAATATCTATTTTCAGTGATGGAGCAACTGCCTGTGGTCTTTTTCTGGCTCTGACTTTCGTGATTGAGAAGATCAAACTTGAGCAAGAATGTGATCCATATCATGCAGTCCGGACTGTTCGTCAAAACCGTACCTGCTTTATTACCACTTTTGTAAGAATCTTTTGAATTTTCATGGAGTTATGTTTAATATTCCAATAATTATGAATGTACATTTGTATTATATCAATCAGTAAAGTGACCTGTACACAAGAACCTCATTTATCTGGACTAGCTAAGAAACCAGAGGTAATCTGGATAATCCAGAAACAATCTATAAATGAATACATTTGATATATGATAATGGCATTTGGATCACTGCAAAAAGGAAAAGAATTGAAAGCCATCCAAATGAAAAGTCTACGATCTATATCAGAACTGCCATGAAAACTAATGAAACATAATCTTACACACTTAAGTTTTGTTGTTCCATATAGCTTGAAGAGTGCAACTGATGGAAATCTCTATGCTACCAGCAGTGCCAGCATTACAACCGAATACATGTATTTATCAAATGACGCATATAATTTTGTGGTGAAAAAATTCAAAAGTCAATCTGGATTAATGAGGTCATTGTGTACTTACAAATATACTTAAGTTATAATCTTGGTGATCAACGGCATGGACTACTATGGTTTCCTTGCAGATAACCTATACGAGGGTGGTCTGAAAAGTTTCCGACCTAATAAAGATACAAGAAATTTTTTCAGAATTTTTTTATTCTTCAATATAGTCTCCTTGTAACTCTACGCACTTCTCCCAATGATGCTCCCATCTCTGTAACCCATCCAAATAGTACTCAGCATTTTTCTCTGCAAAATAATTGTTCACGAAGGTGATTGCCTCTTCATTTGAAGAAAATCTCTGTCCTCCGAGCGCAATTTTCAGATGAGGGGACAAAAAGAAGTCACTTGGGGCTAGATCTGGTGAGTAAGGTGGATGGTCAAGCAGTTCAAACCGTAATTCATGGATTTTCGCTATTGCAACCGCTGAGGTGTGAGATGGTGCGTTGTCTTGGTGAAACAGGATTTTCTTTTTCTGCAAATGTGGCCGTTTTTCCGCAAGTTCTGCCTTCAGTTTAACAAGTAATATGCATAGCATGCTCCTGTAATGGTTTTTCCTTTTTGAAGATAATCGATTAAAATAACTCCATGACTATCCCAAAAAACAGTTGCCAACACTTTCCCACCCAAAAAAACAGTTTTTGCTTTTTTTGGAGCCGGTTCCCACTTTGCAGTCCACTGTTTGGACTGTATTTTTGTTTCGGGCATATAATGGTGTATCCAAGTTTCATCTACAGTAATTAATCGGCGCCAAAACTCGGATTTATTGCTCCTAAACTGCGCTAACAGAGCGTTGGAAATGTTCATTCTAACACGTTTTTGGTCAAATGTGAGCAAATGCGGCACCCAATGCGCGGACAGCTTTCTCATGTATAAATGTTGATTTAATATGTGACAAACACGTTCTTTTGACATGTTCATAGCCTCTGCTATCTCTCTCACTTTAATTCGGCGGTCGATGTTGATGATGTTTTCGTCGGTAGTTGCAGTTTTTGGACGTCCCGAATGTTCGTCTCCCAAGCTCTTACGGCCATGTTTAAATTCAGCTGCCCAAAATTTCAGTGGTAAATGATGGTGCAGAGTCCCCATACACAGAATCCAACTCATCTTTGATTTGTGTAGGCATATTGCCTTTTAAAAACAAATATTTAATGACAGCTCGATACTCAATTTTGTCCATTTTCATAAAAACACTCACATCACCTCACTCAAACGACTGAGCATCCAAAATGGCTGAAACTTTGGTGAGTAACTGTCAACAGATGAACAACGAAATTCACTAGCTTTTATTTACGAGTGCTGCCATCTTCATGTTGAGGTCGGAAACTTTTCAGACTACCCTCGTACTATGGTTTCCTTGCAGATAACCTATATTATAAAATCTGTTATATTCATATGACTTTCTCTGCCCTCTATAGCTTATTAGTGGATATACAAATTATTCTTACGGAAGTTTATTTTCCTATCCACTTCATTTTAATCCAGATAAACTGTTCTGGAAATAGCTGCATTGTACATTTTATTATAGATACAAGGAAATAGCGATAGTCAAATGTTTAAGAACTGGCTTTAAAATTCCATGCTCCTTGCGTGCAATCACAAGAAACAACTGAATATCGAAAAGAGTTGAAAAGAATGATCAAGTATTGAACAATTTGAATCATTAATAATGAATATCTCAGGAATGGTTGATGCCATAAAAAAGTTATTTGAAATAAATTGTGTGTTTTAAAGAGATCTAAATTTATTATGTAGTACATTTTCATCTATCACTTAACGCTTACCAGTTGTACAAGAAAATTTCTTCCAGATGCAGTGGACTTCACGGGCTATTTCCAAAATTCAAGATATATTTTATTTGTAATGTAAATATCTTTAATATATGGTGTTTTAATCAAAATCTTTAGAGCCATTTTTTTTTTACAAAATAGAAAATTTTAAAAAATCTTCCAAGCAAAGGACAGTTTGGTGTAGGGGAATCTTCTTGAAAAATCTTTGTGTCGCATCTTTGAAAGGTACTGAACCTAAAGCCCAAGTTTGGTGTTTATCCTCCAGTTTTTAAACATCTGACTTGATTTTCTCTATCCCCCTTATACCATCAATAACATGCGTAATGTAACTATTTCTACAAAAGTTTATCTTGATTATGATGAAGAAGATAGAAAAATATGCTTTTCTAAGTATAGTTTGTAGAATTTATATGTAATATGTAATATTTATTGAGTGCCAAAATAATTACAATCATGTTGGGAGTGACTGCTTCTGGCCCTGGCCATTTTATTGTCATCTCCCCTCCTTTAATGATGTATTAATCTATTGAGCATTAAGTTGTTACATATTAGATGCCTTCTCGGATTACTATTACATGTTAATACAATTAGTAATTTTTATATTTATTTGTATTTACATTATTTTCTTCTTTTAACCATCCATATCCTATTCCTATTCATTCCATACCATGAACTTTCTTTTCTCCTAATCTCTATTCTCTTCCCCCACCCTTTTGATCTATATTAGATTTATGTTCATGTTTTTTTTAATTTTATCTCTTCCTTCTAAGAATTTTAGTTACGTTCTCTGCTTCTCTCTTCCCCATATTCTTACATTAAGGTCCCCATTATTATAATTTCTATGTTCGTATATTTATCCTTTAACATTTATATATCTTTCTCTAAAAGATGGTACAGTCCAAGATTGTGAAATTATGAAACAGCTGATTTGGCCTTCACAATTCCAAAATCCCATTCTCCTTGTTGACCGCTATTGCGATCCCGTTCTGTTACGGAAAGGTGTAAACCTCTCTAAAGTTTTTTTACTTCTCAATTTAATTCCCTCCACTGATTTTTGCATTTCTTTCTGGAGCACCAATATACTTCCATGCGATGATATAATGTTTTCTTCCTCCGAATACTCCCAAGGATTCTCTCCCCTTCCCTTCTCCGTTATATGCTTTTTTTACACTGCACACTGTTGCTGCGCCTCTTTCCTCTTCTCTGCAAGGACGTGTATGGCTTCCCTCTCCTCTCTCCCCGGTGACACAGTAATGTTTTCTTCCCCTTCTTCCTCCAAATACTCCTCCCCACTTTTCCGGCGATTCACATGCTTTTTTCCATTGCTCACTGCAGCCACGCCTCTTTCCCCTTCTCTGCAAGGACACATTTATTCCTTGCACCTCTTCACTAACATTTTTTTTTTATTTCTTCAGCCACTTTGTTTAAATTATCTTTTATGCGTTGTTCCATTCCGTTCATGTTGTTGATTTTTTTTACGAGATCCTCCATCATTTCTTGCATACTCTTTGGACCTGGATTTAATTCAATCCCTCCGATCACTAGGAGCATATGTATCACACTTCCTTTTGTCAACCAATTCATCAAAATGTTTTGGTCAGTTTTACATTTAATAACGTTTTTTGCCATAAATAGTCCAATTCTCATTCTGTATACTGTAATTTCAACTCCCATTGTCCCTTAATTCACTTTTCCTCTTCAGCGATGAGCTCCTTACTAGCACAACCTTCCTCTTCCCAATCTCACTTAGCATTCTCTAGAATTTATATAAAAATAAATGATAGTTGGTAGAGAAATCATGTAAATGTAACACACAAGAATTTTTTTTAATCAAAACGGTACATTAATGGAACTGCTATACCAAAGTCATGCAATTATTCACACTATTTCATGAGTGGCCATTTTTGCTACCTAATATGTTACACATATCATAACTAGGGCCCGTATTTTAATGACCTAAAAAACAGCGAAATATTCAAGCATTTATGCCTATAACTTATATAAATATGACCTTACAAGATAAAACATCACTTTGTATAGGTTCATTTAAAAACATTCTTATTCATTTTTTTCATGTAATACAATTGTAATTTTATTGTTAACCCCGTTAATTATACAAATTTACAACAACAAATTTAATCTTAACCCAGTTACTAAAAATAACAATAAAATAAAATATAAAAAAACTAACCTCTTAACTACTGGTATCCAGCAGTATGGAATACTGGTAGCCAGCATTCCTCCTAATCTAAAAGTACAATTATAATTTTATTTAATCTCTAATCTAACTCTAACTCTACCTTAAGTTGCTTTCCTTGGACCCCAACAAACTCAAACCTTGAGGTTGTCGAGTTGTTGGGTCCTACTTGCCACATATCAAATAAAAACTACTGTAATTTAATACTCATTTGCCTCTTCCTTGCTAATTTTCCTCATCCATTTTGCTCTTACTCTGCCCAAAAAGTTTCCTACTTCTATTATATTTTCCCTAGATTTTACATTTATTAACTTTTTAGCTTGAACTTCTATTGGTAAATTGAACCATTCTCTCTTCTCTATCCTCTTTCTAAGCAACTGTGTTTCTTCACACTCTAAAACTATATGCCACTCTTTAACTTTCCGGTGGCATAGTGGGCATTTCTCCAAATCAATCTCTTTTCTCAAATCTTTCAAATTCACCACCCCTGTCCTAGCCCATGCAAATCCTGCTCTTGCTGTTTTATCACATATATCAACATACTGTTCCCTGCTCCATACTACTTTCATTTCTCTGTATAATCTCAGTGAGCTCTTAAAAGTAAAACTCGCTAATAAATCTTGTTTTTCCATCTCCTCTATTCTTGTCCTAATTTCTTTCCAGAAACCTATTTGTAATAATTCTTTAGCTATCCAAATCTCCCCAAAACCTATCTTCATCAAGGTTTACTTTATCTTACCTAACCAAGACCCTTTATGATTAAGTCTTTCCTGCACTATCAAATATTGACATAAAATGCTCTGATCATCGAAATTTCTAATTCTAATCCAATATTTTAGCACTCTTTCCACAATTTTTCCTTTAATTCTCATTCTCCCTAATTCAACTTGAGCTACTTCGTTGGGTGATGATCTTGGTAAGCCCAATATTTGTTTACAAAAGCTCCTATGGATCATGTCTATATTTACCCACCGTTCTTCCAGGCCCCAAATCTCTGCTTCATATAACATTTTTGCTTCTGCTACAGTAGTATAAATTCTCTCTAACCATTTTAATTGCATTTCTGGTAATTTATCTATACAAGTTTTAATGGCTTTCATTGCCATTTTTCCTTTAGCTAATACTATTCTCTTTTGTTCGCTCCATCCACCATTGCTGCTTATTCGTATCCCTAAATAATCAAATTTTTGGACTACCTCAATTTCTCTTCCATGCCAATACCATTTCTCATCTTTCCATAATTTATTGCCCTTTTTAAATACCATAATTTTTGTTTTATTTACATTAATTCTTACACTCCATGTTTTGCAAGATTTATCTATCACTTCAATTGTTCTCGCCAATCCCACATTACTTATAGATCCTGCGACTAAATCCTCTGCAAATAACAAACCAGATACCTATTTCCTTATTATTAATTATTGGCATATGTCTGTTCTCTACTTTAATTGATTCCAAAATATCGTCTAAATCATACAGGAATCAATTTACAGCCTTGTCTAGTCCAATATTATTCGGAATGCTTCTTGTTAATTTATTATTAGCAATTTTAATACAAAATTGATTGTCCATATATATTCTTTGAAGTATTCTTATAAAGGTAGTACTCATCCCCTTCTTGCTCAGTTTAAACCACAGTACTGCTCTATTTATCGTGTCAAAGGCCTTTTCAGAATCTACAAATAACATGTCTAATCTCCCTCTCTTGTTGGTTAAATATTTCTTTACCATTGTGGTATAGTAGTTACATTTTGCAGGTTTTAAAACTAACTAGCACTTATTTTTTAAATGTTCGCGTGTGTCTGGAAAAAAAACACAAACTACAATAAACAATAACACCTATCCAAACCATAAAACCATGTTTTTACCACTGCACACCACTTGTTGAAAGCATTCTAAGTTAGTTAATGCGTCCTGTCAATCTTAAGTTTCTGCAGAGTTGTACTGGATCACAAGGTGCATTTTCAGGTTTTCCATTTTCAAAGATCTGCAGTGAGGTCACTGCAGGCCAGCTTTGGTTCATTGTCTTCACATGTTGTGGCATTCCAAAAAGACTTTCACTAATTTTGCATATTATAGATTATCCAGGATTCTGCAGGAGAACAGTTTGGAATATGTTGTTCACTCCGCGCAACAGTATCTTATGTCAGCGAACAAACTAGTGTGTTACGCTACTTGTTTACTATAGAGCTTTATTAGTAAAGCTTTGTAGAAATTGTTGTGTTTATTTGTAACAATATCACCTGAAACATTGTCATGTGAGCAAAATTTTCATGTTTTTATTCTTGTGTCCTTACACATATGACGAAATATGACCTATTATTAAAAAAGATGTAAATAAAGCCTTATATACACAATAAAAATACATTTTTCTAAATTACAATACCTGGATTCATGGATAAATTGTTGTAAAATTCACACCAAAGTTCAGGAAAAAAAAACATAACTTGTCATTAAAATCCGGGTCCTATTCAAAACTCTTTTTGGAGCTATGTAAAGTAACTAACTCATTTACAATGCTTTTTTCTTTCTTTCTGATTACAGGAGCAGTTCTGTGTCTTATATGAAGTTGCAGTGAATTACTTTTGCAATATTCACACTTATGCCAACGCTCGGTAACTACTTGTACAGTGTTCAGACATACATATGTAATGTGCATTTAAGAACAGTTATGTGCCAAATATGTAGCAGAATTACTGATAGTTTAAACTGCGATCAGTTTTGTGTTAATGTTGCATAATTGCTGCAGTTATTGAAGACAAGAACTGTAACACATGCTTCTCTTGCTTTAATATATTTGGTTATATTTGTTATAGTTAGTGTAAGCTAGACTGTCATCAGGTACTGAGATACTTTTGGGCATTTTTGTAACTTTCATTCTGAAGTTTGTAAATTTATGAAGTTTGGTTTTTTCATTAGTTTATCTTCTCAAAGTTCAGACAATCCTTTTTACTTTCTCTACTACGTATATATTGTATTCCACCCAAAAATTTGATAACGAGATTTCACCGGAAATACATGTTTTGAGACCTCCTGAATCCAAAAAAAGCATTTTTGGAAACATGTCCGTGTGTGTGTCTTGAACACCATAACTCAGTTGGATAAACACCAAACTTGGGATTTAGGTTCAGTATCTTCTAGAGATGCGACACGAAGGTTTTCAAGAAAATCCCTCACCCCAGATTACCCTTTACATGCAACATTTTTCGAAAATTTTAATTTTCTCAAAAATGGCTCCAACGATTTTGATTAAAATATCATATGTTTAAGATATTTTCATGACAAATGAAATGTATATCTCGAATTTTCTGGGAATGTCTCCAAAAGTATTCTTCATTGTGAGTGACTTTTGCATAACTGGTAAACCACGAGATAGACAAAATTTTACTACACAAATAATGTAATTGCGTTAAACTACACAATTTATGTCATATACATTTTTTTTTTTTTTTGGGTGAACCATTTTCGAGATATTGCTTGTTATTGCCTTAAATTTTCCAATACTTATACTTTTTCTCAAATTCGTTATTCATTTTTTTTTTGTCCTGGTAAGGCAAAGAGAATGGAATACTCCACATAGCAACTACCTCTTAAAATATTTGACTATCGCTTAAAGCCTACCAATTCTCCTTGCACCTACAAGAAAATTAGTAATAAGATTAACATCTCGATTAACATGAAACATATGGAGAATAAGCGTTTGTAAAAATAGTTTGTACAAGAGTACAGAAAGTCATGTGAGTGTAACACATCAGATTTTTTACAATAGTTTCTCTGATGTATTCATTTCTTTATCCTAAAATCTTCTATAGAGATTCAATAATGTAATAATACACAGCTCTATTATTAGTTTTGTTTTTAATCCCTTCGTTTCCTCCATTCACACAATTACTTGTACTCTTTATTCTGTAGAAAAACAGACATTTTAGGGACCAATAAAATTTTCTCCCTTTCCCATACACTATCTGCCATCAATGTCCGTGTCGTCCTCTGTCGACTAGTGGTAACGTGCTATCCTCTAGTTCCCAAGGTCGCGGGTTCAAACCTGGCGGAGGGCGATGGATTTTTTCGGGCATAAAAATTCTTAGCATGGATTCCTTCAGAAGGGAAGTAAAGCCGTTGGTCCCGTGTCATAGATTTATGGCACGTAAAAGAACCTCAAGCCTGATAAAGAGACCTCTGAGCAAAATTACCGGTCTTTTACGCTTAATATAGAATGGGACGCCAAGGACCATAGTAGTTAAAGTGCGTCCATAAATAATAAAAAAAAATCAATTTCAGTTTATTTATATCCATTATCTGCGAGTCAACTCCATTTTCTCATCCAACAATGGTAAATTTACATAGGTATTTAATTAAAATAGTTACTCTGATTTACATTTTAGTAGCAGATAAAATATTGTATACAATACAAAATTAAAACATATTTAAAATTCTTTAGAAAATATGAGTTGGAACCTTAACATCACTTGCATGTTTAAAAACTTGACCAGCTTTGACCTCTGATGAATCTATGGAGTGGATTGTCTTTGGCCACAAGCATGCCCTCGTAAATATCTCGTTAAATGAAACAGAATACAAGAAGGAATTAACACAAATAAAAACTACAGTAGAGAAAATGGTTTCAGGAAGTCATTAGTGCATAAAAAAATTACAGAAGTAAAAAACGAAGAAACAGATATCACCTCCTAACAGCAGAAAAAGAAAACTTTCAAAAAATTCACTTACCACCCAAAGTTTATGAGAAAATTCCAAAAAGTATTCCAAGGTTATAACATAATACTAGCCCCATAAAACAGGCACAGTTTAAAAAATAAATCTGATGTGTTACACTCACATGACTTTCTCTACTCGTGTACAAACTATTTTTACAAACACTTATTCTCCATATGCTTCATGTTAATCATGATGTTTAATCTTATTGTTAATTTTCTTGTAGGTGCTAGGGGAATTGGTAGCCTTTAAGTGATAGTCAAATATTTTAAGAGCTGGTTGCTATGTGGAGTATTCCATTCTCTTTGCATTAGCAAGACAAAAAAAAATGAATAACGAATTCCCATTTGAGAAAAAGTATAAGTATTGGAAAATTTAAGGGAATAACAAGCAATATCTCGAAAATGGTTCACTCAATAAAAAAAATGTATATGACATAAATTGTGTATTTTAACGTGATGTACAGTTTTTGTGTAGTAAAATTTTGTCTATCTCTTATGGTTTACCAGTTATGCAAAAGTCGTTCACAATGAAGAATATTTTTGGAGACATTCCTAGAAAATTCGAGATATACATTTCATTTGTCATGAAAATATCTTAAACATATGATATTTTAATCAAAATCGTTTAGAGCCATTTTTGAGAAAATTAAAATTTTCGAAAAATGTTCCATGTAAAGGGTAATCTGGGGTGGGGAGATTTTCTTGAAAAACTTCGTGTAGCATCTCTGGAAGATACTGAACCTAAATACCAAGTTTGGTGTTTATCGGATGGTTCGTTTCTGAGTTATGCTGTTCACAGACACACACACGGACATGTTTCCAAAAATGCTTTTTTTTGGATTCAGGGGGTCTCAAAACATGTATTTCTGGTGAACTCTCGGTATCGAATTTTTGGGTGGAATACAATACTTCCCCTACTTACTATATGTAGTAGAGAAAGTAAAAATGTGAGTCAATGCTAATGCACCTTGAAATCCCCACCAAACACCACCCACTCCATAGATTCATCAGAGGTGCAGTAGAAGAGCTTCAACATTCCAGAGGGAACATATCCAATTAATGCGGCAGTCGAATGTAGCTGATGATGCAGACGTCTGTGAAACATGTAAGTTAAAAGTTAGTGAAGCATTGAGTGTTAATTTCAACTCTGTGTTACTTTAATAAGTATACCTTTTAGTAGTTTTATTGTTTTTGCTCCTATTGTTTGAGTATAATGGAACTCGGTTGGGGAATTTAATGTTGTGCCAGCATGTTGCCATGGTAGCTCAGTTGTTTAGAGCAATTTGCGGTTCAAATCTCTGCTATGGCATTGTATTTTACAGTCTAATACTCCTTTCTCACCTTGTCCTACACAGGCCTTGTGTGAAAGAATAATTAATTACCATTAATTCTTATTCAGAAGTTATTTACTAGTAAATGTAAAGCATACTTGTTTCAGCCTGTTTCCTTTTCTTCCCAAGTTAGTGGAACATGTTTTGAGATATAGTTGACTGCTAAGAGGAGTGTCATTTCAGTTTCTGCTTAGCGGAGCCAAGATTGCCTGAAGCAGTTTCCCGAATTTTCAAGTGAATTTTAACGACACATTTAGCCTAAAAGAAAACATTCTTTTACTTCTCAAATGTGAAATATTTGTATTAAAAGTGGAATTGTAATTATTCTTTTGGTAGAGCAATAATAACCAGTAGCCTAATTATTTCTCATAATCTACGAGGTGGGAGGGGCAATCGATCTCCCCCTGCTCCGTCTAAATGATGACCCTGACTGCTAAGGTAAGTTTATTCACTGACCGAATGAATAGATCTTCATCTGTTTTGTGTAAACAGGAATAGAAATAAAGTATTTTACCAAAGCAAAGCAGCACCACTATCTTAAGTATGTCGTCCTCCGTGGTGTAGAGGTTACCATGCTAGCCTCTAGTTCCTGAGGTCGTGGGTTCAAACCTGGTGAAGGGCGATGGATTTTTTCAGGTGTAAAAATCCTTAGCATGGCTTCCTTTGGAAGCGAAGTAACACCGGTGGTCCTGTGTCATAGATTTACAACACGTAACAGAACATCAAGCCTGATAAAGAGGCCACTGAGCAAAATTACTGGTTCTTCAACTGTTATTTGGTTCACGTAATATATTACGTAAATTACTTTGTCTGCCCCGCAATTGGAAGCAACTTGTAGTTGTTTTCTTCTACTGTTGATGTTTTACTGTTGTTGTTAGCCACACGCTTGGAAGCGAATTTGAACTTGTATGTTTAGCTCCACGCTTGGGACGCCAAACTTGAAGAAGTGTGCTGTTATATATGTTTACATAAACTGAAGAATTGCTTTATGTAATTTGTAACACGCTTTGGGCGTCGGTTTGAATTTTTATGCTTACATAATATTACTGTTTGAATTTGCCTCGGCTGCGTCAGTCTTGCTTTAGAGTCATGTATCTTATTCAAGGTATGGTATGACAATTATTGTAGACATCACAGAATTAAACTTTTAAATTAACTTCTTTTATTAATTTATTGCACATATTTATAAAACACTACACTTTTTTACATTCACTTAGCACATATATCTGGTTTTACTAATCACCTGTAGAGAACACATTTTTCCATCTATACTCTAGTCTCACCAGCAACTGAATAACTTCAACGGTCAAAAGCCTTAAGCTTTGGTATTGCAAGTCTCTGATTGGCTAATTCTACTCCAATAGAATTTCTGTATTTAATTTAAAACTTTTCTTTGCTGTTGATTGGCTAATTTTAAAACTGTCACTGAAACTACGTCATCGTCGTTCTAATCATGACCAGTACATTTCAAATTCTAAACACATTATTGCCATAAGATTACCTCATTATTACTCATTGTTAGCAACTTAAAACTTATTATTCTCACAGTTCTTGCATTATTACATTATGTAAAGTATTCACATAACATTATTAAAATATGTTCAACAATAAAAATAATCATTTGCAATGACTGTTACATAGAATTTAAATAATTATTACATACATATTGTTTCAAGGCGGGCTGTTATTGAATTTACTTATTATATAATACAATTGAAATTATTCAGGTATTAAAATACTGCCTTATCTTCCAGGAAGCTGCCTACTCCTTTGCTGACAGGGTGCGTGATACCGAAATATGACAGGTCTGAGCTCGGCGACTACAAGACCATACATGAGGTGCTAACGGCCGCATTGAGAATGGAGGTGGCCAAGGTAACAGCTGCCCCCTACCTTGAAGAACAGGAGTATTCAATATGATAGGGATAGAAGATGAACTTAGAGATGACAATGAAGATTCTCACATGGTGTGTTGGGGAGTATGGTCAACCAGGACACTTAGTGAGCGTCTACACACATTAAGCCGACGAGCAGACGGGAAACAAGTGAGGACTGACATGACGAGGGGCACGTAGGGTCATCGCCACCTTCTCGAGGGATGCTGCATGCCAAAGAGTGGATGACAGCCTCATCATGGACAGCCGTGCCGGATGCTAGTGGACACAGGTGCAGCCGTGACTCTGATCAGACCTGACCTAGCGAAGGGCTTGCTGTCAAGAAGGCTCTGCTGGGACGGAGCATTGTGAGCCTAGGGATGTTCGAGGATGTGATACTGGGATTGGATAGTCCCAGGAGCGACGGTCGGCAAGTGTGTCTTGCAAGTCGGTCAAGAAGAGGTGACGCTGCGAAGCCCAATGAACATCCGGGATCTGCAGGGTGATACTGATGAGGGTGTGGTTGTGCCTGCAAGTAGTGAGGTGGTGGTGAAGGCACACCTGGAAGGCCAGCAGTCAAGGAACCTGGTTTTTGACCGAAGATGCTATTAAACGGATTATGCGTTGCCAAAGCATTGTTGTCCTGCCGGAAGGAAGTGCCTGTGAGGCTGCTGAATCTGTCAAACACCAATCAGGACATCCAGACCAGACTGGAGTACGAGCCAGCTGGGAGTGTATCGCCATGCGACGGATCCATGGAGCCAAAACCATCACAAGATTTGGGGCCTGGCTGGAAGACTTGCTGAAGAGGGTGGCCAACTATCTGTCCGCAGCACAAATGAAGAGGGTGCAGTATCTACTTTGAGGATACCAGTCTGTCTTCAGCCAGTGGAACAGCGATTACAGCCACACCGACAGTGTAACCAACCACTTTGACACTGGAGATGCCCGACCTATCAACCACCAAGAGAAGTTCACAAGTTCCTCTGGCAAGCAAACGGAGATAGGGGACATAGTGGAGAATGTGACATCCAGGGAATTATCGAAGCGTCCAAGAGTTCTTGGGGCTCTTCTGCAATTCTGGTGGAGAAGAATGGCAAGCTTTGCTTCTACATGGACTATAGCAAGCTGAATGCTGCGACTCGAAAGGACTGTTTTCCCTTACCCTGGATTGACGTCACTCTGGACACACTCGCTGGTGCCCAGTGATTCTCGACATTGGATCTGAAATCAGGATACTGGCAGATGACTGTAGATCCCAGAGACTAGGAGAAGACCGAATTTTCGACAAACCAAAGGCTTTGGCAGTTTACGATTACAACCTTTGGCCTATGCAATGTACCAGCGACTCAATGAGTCAGTGATGAGGGGGATGACTTACGATGTCTGCCTTTATATCTGTCGTCCTCCATGGTCTAGAGGTACCATGCTAGCCGCTAGTACCTGAGGTTGTGGGTTCAAACCCGGTGGAGGGCAATGAATTTTTTTCAGCCATAAAAATCCTTAGCATGGCTTCATTCGGAAAGGAAATAAAGCCAGTGGTCCCGTGTCATAGATTTACTGCACGTAAAAGAACCTCAGGCCTGATAAAGAGGCCTCTGGGCAAAATTTCCAGTCTTTCATGCCCAATATATGAGGGGCACTGTTTATATTTTGAGCCTAATAATTAAAACAAAATAATTTCTGATTGAAAACTGCTTTATTGTTTTTCAAAATATTCTCCTTTATGATCAATACACTTTTGCATCCGTTTGAATTGTTGTCAAAGCATTTATTCCAGTCTTCTTGAGACACTTCCAAAACATGGTTTTTGAAGGCATCAATGGCTTCTTCTGCCAACGAAAATCGTTGTCCACGCTATTTATTCTTGATGTTTGGAAACAAAAACAAGTCATTTGGTGTCAAATCAGGACTGTATGGCAGATGACCCATCAATTCGATTTTTTGAGCCTTCAAATACTCTGTTGTTAGACGAGATGTGTGCGCGCTCGCATTGTCTTGATGAAGAACGATCCTATGGTTCTTGTTGGTTTTCCTTACTTCACCGAAGACTTCTGGCAAACAAATGGTAGTGTATCATTCGGCATTGACCTTTTTACGTTCCTCTAAAGGCACTGTTGCCACATGGCCAGTTTTGCTGAAAAAGCAGGCGACCATTTGCTTCGAAGTGCTTCGAGTGCAAACAACTTCTGTTGGATTTGCTTCATCTTGAAACACCCATACAGTCGACTGCTGTTTACGTTCCGGCTCATACCCATTGATCCATGATTCGTCACCTGTTACAATCTTATATACATCTTTTGAGGCACCGCCATTGTATTTCTTGAGCATTTTTGTGCACCAATTGACACGAGCATCTTTTTGAGATTGTGTCAAATTATGTGGGATCCAACGAGAGCAAACCTTTTTCACAGCTAAATAATTATGCAAATGCTGGTGGAACTAATTCCTAGGGTTGCCTCAATCTCACAATATGTTGCATGACGCTCTTTCATCATTAGTTTTTGCACAGCATCAATGTTTTCTGGCACAACTGATTTTGGACGACCTTCAAGAACTTCATCATTGAGAAACAGCGGCCACGATTAAATTCGTTATACCAGCGTTTCACAGTGGCAAAGGATGGAACTTTGTCGCCAAATGTGGAAGTTAGTTGATCGATGCACTCTTGTCTTGATAATCCACATCAAAAGTCTTTAAATCATTGCACGAACATTTTCACGAGTTAATTCCATGTTTTTGTTGACACACAATTTTCAAGTTAGTGTAAACAAAACAAATGATGGTCTATTGACAAAATGTTTGAAGTAGATTAGGGTCAAAAATGTCAAACTTTCCATTGGAAACGTCACATGGCACTACAACATTCAGAGTTGCCAAGGCTCAAAATATAAATAGTGCCCCTCGTAGAATGGGATACTAAGAACCCTATAGCAGTTAAAGTGCGCCCATAAATAAAACTCAATTTAATTTGCTTCTATATCTGGATATGATCGTCGGCAGCACCGTCGAAGAGCATATCGAGAACCTGTAAAAATATTGCAGTAACTGCGGGTTGCCAACCTAAAGCTGAATAAGAAGAAGTGTCAGCTCTTCTGCAAGGATGTTAACTACAGCCACAAAGTTTCAACAGCTGGTGTGGCCTCGGATCTGGAGTAGATCGGGCTGCGATTGAACTCGCCCAACAGACAAATGAGAGTTGAGCAGTTTCCTGGACCCATGCAACTACTATTGCCGGTTCATCAGAAGTTTCTTCAACATCACGAGCCCCTCATTGCTCTGACAGAGGAACCCCAGCCTTACATGTGGACAAAAGATGCCGATCCATTCCTACTCTTCATCGAGGGCCCAAAGATCTTTTCTCTTGTGGTTGATAATTTAATATTTGCTGACGAATACTTGTTGCAGGCATCCCTATTATACGGGACCTCCAGGTACAAGAGTAATTGTGAATCTTTCTATGAGGGCATCAGTTTTCAGTTCTTTTATAATGTCTAAATTCTTTTTCTTATCTAATTTAGTGTATCCTGCAGTTCTTAAAAATTTCATTTCATTGTCTGTGATCACTTTATCGTATAGTCCAAGTTTCACTTCCATACACGAGGACTAGTCTTGCCAATGTCTTATAGGACTTTAAGGGTGTCTTTGTAGAAGTGGTGGTTTAAAAACATTCATTGTACTCATTGCATAATTAAAACTATGCAGTTTTATTTTAATATCCTTTTTTGATTCATAACTGAAAAGAAGCCTAAATATTTAAAAGATTAACCTGTTTTACCGGATTATTGTAAAAGCAGATTAAGTTTGAAGGTGATTTTTTCCAACAAAGCTCATTACTTTGGTGCTAGTTACAAAAATAAGTTGCAGTTGATAAACTGAATGTTGAAGGCCATTTTCAGAATCCACGAGTAATGTAATAAATAGTAATGGGGATAAACTGCAGCCTTGCCTAAACCATGATTAATTTTGTTTTATTCTGTATGATTTAAAGATGCCTTCTATAAGCTGGTTTGAAACATTATCTTCTACCAGAATTTCAAATAATTTTTTCCTCTCTTCTTTATCGAAAGCCTTTGTAAAATCAATAAAGGCCAAATGTGTGTCTATTGAATTCACTTTTGTTTTGTCATTAAAATTTTTAAAGTGAAATACCCATCGACACATAATCTTTCTTTTCAAAATCTATTTTGGTCTTCCATTATTTTTATTTCATAGAAAGTGCTTAATTTTTGCTTCACAAATATTGTATTTGTAAATCAAACATGAGGATAAAATGAATTAACTGAAAATATGTTCATAAAATATATGTAAAACAAGCAATTATGCAGCATAATTTGTAAATTGCTGAAATATTATGCTTATCAACAAAACATGCATTACATGTCACAGAAAATGTTCTTTTAATTGTTGGAAATTTAGTAATTAGTGCCATTTAAAACAACCTGAGACTCCTGACATTTCACTCTAAGCAAAGAAGTGGGAGAGTTGGTTTACCACATTGTATTACAGCATGTCATCTGTTTAGTAGTGTGCTGAATAGAAAACAGCTAACTGGGACGTAACGCTAGTGAGCAGTAATAAACCAGCCAATATGCTACCCCTCAAAATTCAGCTTGTAGGCAAAGGGGAAAAAAGGGTGGTGGCACCTTATTGGGTAGAGCAACAGTGGAGGGATGTTGCCATGGATACATATCCCTCCAAGAAGTGTTGGAAGTAACTTGCATACCAAGTGAAAAAGCTGTGTGTCACACATGAGATATTTTTAGGTCGCTCTTTCTAAACAAGAAATCAATAGAAATTTCTGATCTAGCCTGAAATTGTTTTTTTTACTTTCTCTACTACGTATAGTAAGTAGGGGAAGTATTGCATTCCACTCAAAAATTCGATACCGAGATTTCACCGTAAATACATGTTTTGAGCATTTTTGGAAACATGTCCGTGTGTGTGTCTGTGAACAGCATAACTCAAAAACGAACAGTCGGATAAACACCAAACTTGGTATTTAGGTTCAGTATCTTCCAGAGATGCGACACGAAGGTTTTCAAGAAAATACCCCCACCCCAGACTACCATTTACATGGAACATTTTTCGAAAATTTTAATTTTCTCTAAAACGGCTCTAACGATTTTGATGAAAATATTATATTTTAAGATAATGTTATGAGAAATGAAATGTATATCTCGAATTTTCTGGGAATGTCTCCAAAAGTATTCTACATTGTGAACGACTTTTGCATAACTGGTAAACTATAAGAGATAGACAAAAGTTTACTACACAAAAAATGTAGATCGCGATAAAATACACAACTTATGTCATATACATTTCTTTTGTTGAGTGAACCGTTTTCGAGATATTGCTTGTTATTTCCTTAAATTTTCCAATACCTATACTTTTTCTCAAATTCGTTATTCATTTTTTTTATGTCCTGGACATGCAAAGAGAATGGAATGCGCCACATAGCAACCAGCGTTAAAATATTTGACTATCGCTTAAAAGCTACCATATTCCCCTTGCATCTACAAGAAAATTACCAATAAGGTTGACATCTCGATATCTCGATTAACATGAAGCATATGGAAAATAGGCGTTTGTAAAAATAGATTGTACAGAGTAGAGAAAGTCATGTGAGTGTAACACATCAGATTTTTTTTTTGAGCACTTATAATTATTTTATTTTGCTATTTTAGAAGTGTGTTTGCAGTTACACATTTTAATAAGAAGTAACTGATTGTTTGATCAAATACTTTTTTAATCTTGTTTTCAAATTAGTGTAGTATTAAACTAAATGCTACAAGTTGTTATGTTGTAACATCTACATTTCAGCAAAACATGTTTTAACGCTCATTATTAGTGCCATAATGTATCACCAAGATGAGCTGTCAATTATCTAGCAAAAATCTGAGCATTACAGACTTTCCTGTCTACTGCTATGAAATGACTTACTAAAACGTATGGCCAGTTTGAGTAAGTCAACAAGGTACCTTCCTGAATTCCTCTCTTAAAGGTTACTAATGAACTTAATGCACAGCTGATATAAGAAGTTTTTTTTTTCCCAACCTCCTATTGCTCTGCTAAGTGACTGGACAAGTGTAAGGGGGTAGATCTGTGCACTGTGCAGCTTACCCCACCATAACATCTGCCAAGGCCAAGTTTGACACATCGATTAGGCACTAAACATGGCTGGCATTGTTGATTTTGCCGCCAAAAGCGAGTTGCGAAGCGCCATTTACTTTCTACAGGCAGAATGGAATAGTGCAGAATAAATTCATTGCAAAATGAGGCATGTTTATGCTGTAAACTTTATGAGTGTTGGTGTTAGGCGTGAATAGCGTAGGAAACTTAAAGAAGGCCAAACTTATGAGAGACGTCGTCCTCCACGAACTAGTGGTACCATGCTAGCTTCTAGTTCCCAAGGTCGTGGGTTCAAAGCCGGCGGAGGGCGATGGATTTTTTCGAGTGTAAAAATCCTTAGCATGGCTTCCTTCGGAAGGGAAGTAAAGCCGGTGGTCCCGTGTCGTAGATTTACGGCACGTAAAAGAACCTCAAGCCTGATAAAGAGACCTCTGAGCAAAATTAACTGGTCTTTCACGCCAAGGACCATAGTAGTTAAAGAGTGTCCATAAATTTAAAAAACCACGATGAAGATGGACAAGGATGCAAATCTGTTACTAGTAAAAGTCCTGGTTCAGTGGGTTAATGAAGTGGTTTGAGAGAGGATAAGGTTTACCTTTAATGAGTTGTTTGTGGATTTTCTGGACTTTTCAAGGTACCGAACTCCTAGGCTATTAAAAACTTTGTCCACATTGGGTTCCCAGAAAGCTGTCTTGAGGCCACAAAGATGACACATGGCATGAGCCTTATTCTTTTTCATGTGTTATGCTGATGAGGGGAGAGAGTTTTTGAATTCCATTGTTATAGGAGACGAAATGAGAGTTTTTTATGACAATCCAGAATCAAAATAACAACCCAAACAATGAGCTTAAGTATGTGGATGCACACATACTCCCTGAACAAATCCAAAAAGTTTAGACAAACTTTCAGTAACAGAAGACAGTGGCTACTGTTTTCAAGGATCAAAAAGGTGTACTACTAGTGGACTTTATAAAGCCAGGAAATATCATCACTGTGAGGCAGTATTTTAATACCTGAATAATTTCAATTTTATTTTTATAATAAGTAAATTCAATAACAGCCCACCTTGAAACAATATGTATGTAATAATTATTTAAATTGTATGTAACAATCATTGCAAATGCTTATTACTATCTCTACTACGTATAGTAAGTAGAGGAAGTATTGCATTCCACCCAAAAATTCGATACCGAGATTTCACCGGAAATACACGTTTTGAGACCTCCTGAATCCAAAAAAAGCATTTTTGGAAACATGTCCGTGTGTGTGTCTGTGAACAGCATAACTCAAAAACAAAGAGTCGGATAAACACCAAACTTGGTATTTAGGTTCAGTATCTTTCAGAGATGCGATACGAAGGTTTTCAAGAAAATCCCCCCACCCCAGACTACCCTTTACATGGAACATTTTTCGAAAATTTTAATTTTCTCAAAAACGGCTCTAACGATTTTGATTAAAATATCACATGTTTAAGATATTGTCATGACAAATAAAATGTATATCTCGAATTTTCTGGGAATGTCTCCAAAAGTATTCTTCATTGTGAACGACTTTTGCATAACTGGTAAACCATAAGAGATAGACAAAATTTTACTACACAAAAAATGTAGATCGCGTTAAAATACACAACTTATGTCATATACATTTCTTTTGTTGAGTGAACCGTTTTCGAGATATTGCTTGTTATTTCCTTAAATTTTCCAATACTTATACTTTTTCTCAAATGCGTTATTAATTTTTTTTATGTCCTGGACATGCAAAGAGAATGGAATGCATCACATAGCAACTAGCGTTAAAATATTTGACTATCGCTTAAAAGCTACCATATTTTCCTTGCATCTACAAGAAAATTACCAATAAGATTGACATCTCGATATCTCGATTAACATGAAGAATATGGAGAATAAGCGTTTGTAAAATTAGGTTGTACAAGAGTAGAGAAAGTTATGTGAGTGTAACACATCAGATTTTTTTTATGTCCTGGACATGCAAAGAGAATGGAATGCGCCACATAGCAACCAGCGATAAAATATTTGACTATCGCTTAAAAGCTACCATATTCCCCTTGCATCTACAAGAACATTACCAATAAGATTGACATCTCGATATCTCGATTAACATGAAGCATATGGAGAATAGGCGTTTGTAAAAATAGATTGTACAAGAGTAGAGAAAGTCATGTGAGTGTAACACATCAGATTTTTTTGTCTTGGATATGCAAAGAATATTAATCTGTGGCAAAGCGAATGGTGCTGCACCTAGCAACCAGCTAATAAGAGATATGTATGTGCTTAAAGGCTACTGTATTTCTATATTGCCCTTGTAAGTATATATTCCTCTTACATCTACAAGAATATTAGCAATAAGATAGAGTCTGCAAATGTTTATCTCGATTAACATGAAGTAGATGGAGAATAAGCGTTTGTAAAAACAGTTTGTATCAGAGTAGAGAAAGTCATGTGAGTGTAACACATCAGATTTTTTTTATTGTAAACATGTTTTAATAATGTTATGCGAATACATTACATACTCTAATAATGCAAGAGCTGTGAGAATAATAAGTTTTAAGTTGCTAACAATGAGGCAATAATGAGTTTGAATGTTACTAGTCATGATTAGAGCAACGATAATGTAAATTCAGTAACAGTTTAAAATTAGCCAATCAATAGCAAAGAAATGTTTTAAGTAAAATGCAGATATCCCATTGGACTAGAATTAGCCAATCAGAGACTTGAAATATCGAAGCTTACGGGTTTAACGGTTGAAATAAGGTTCAGTTGCTGGCAGACCTTGGTAGTGACCAGATGGAAGATGTGTTCTCTACAGAAATATTACGTGTGAATCTAAAATATGTCTACATGTTAGTTAAGTGAAGGTAATAAAGATTCTCACAGTTCTTAAAAAGTGTAGTGCTTTATTAAAAGTGCAAGGATTAATACAAGAAGTGAATTTAAAAACTTAAATTCCGTGTATGTCTACAATTATTGTTGTACCGCACCTTGCCTAAGAGATACATGACTCTACAAACATTACTGACACAGTCGAGGCAAAAATTAAAACATAAATAATATATAGAAGCAGTTTTAATAACAAAGTTAAATATTATAGTGTAAAACTTGGAGTGTAACAATAAAAATTACATCTTAAAATCAGCTTCTCGTACGTAGCAGCATATTGCGTAACAACAGTAACTATTACGTAATCAACAACATCAAACCGATGCCCAAAGCATGTTGCAAACTTCTTAAACAAAGTAACTCCAAGAACAATACTTCAAGTTAGCTTCCAATGCATGAAGCTTAATAAATTACGTAAAACTCATAAGTAACAAAACCAACTACTTCAAGTTGGTGCCCAGAATGTGGGAGAGCTAAAGAATACATCTACTTCAGGTTGGCTTCCCAACCGTGAGGCTAATAAACTTAAACAATTCCAACTTCAACTGCAAATCTTTAGCATAGCTTTCTTTGGAAGGGAAGTAAAGCTGGTGATACTGTATCGTAGATTTATGGCATGTAAAAGAACCTCGAGCAAAATTTCCAGTATTTCACGCCCAATATAGTGAGACGCTAAGAACCATAGCACTTAAAAGAGCATCCATAAATTTTTACTGCAAATGTGTATTGTTGGACATTACATTGCCTGTAGAGAGTCATCTGGAATGGTTTCGATTCATGACAATGCAAGACCACATACTGATATGGTAACCCAATAGCTTCTTACTTAGTTTCATTGGGAAGAGTTTGATCCCCAGCATACAGCCCTTCCACATCAACGAAGAGCTTCAAGATGCCATAAAGACCTATCTCAATGATAAGGGTATTGGAAAGTATCACAAAAGTAACTTTGATTGTACTTGACTCCTGGTAATAAAATCATTTTGTGATTCATACTTGTTTTATTTCTGCACATCAGAGGTTGGGGAAAAAAAAGAAAAAAAAAATAATAGCCTTAGTACTTAGGAAATGATAAATAGTTATAGTTAAACATAAGACTTTCCTTATTTTTGTAAAACTGCAAATTATTTATTAATTACTGAGTTTTTTTTTTTTTTTTTTTCTTTCTTTCTTTTTAACAATCTACTTACATTTTCTTTTAACAATGAATTACATAATGTAACTGAAAGTTTAAAGGAATGAATGAGTGCATAAACCTTATTGAAAAACATAAACTAATAAAGCATACAGAAGGTTTTATTGTAATTTTTATATTATAAACATGCTAAATATTATGTGCTATGATCCAGTATTTCTAGGATGTTGTTTTAACTGGTGGGCATATCTTTATAATATGGAGTTATAGATGAAGCAAATTTAAAGGTATCCTAAGAGTAAAGCAAAGCCAATGAATATTCATTTCAGAGAACAGTAAAGGGCTTACAATTTATGGGAAATGAAATGATTTGAATTAATTTTCATGGAAATTGGTTTTTAGTTTGAACTGAGTGTTGAATTTGAATAGCTACACATGAAAAATGCATCCAGTTTTTTTTTGTAGGAAAACACAATGGAAGCATAGTACATTCATTCATTTTTCACTTATTTACAAAATGACAGAGATTGATGGAATTCCTTTCAATCACTTAAGCATAGTACTATTAAAAGCATTTTAAAACCAAATCTTATGAATTGTGCTTGAAGTAAAATAGTACTTGAAAAATATTTAAAAGTGCTAACAAAAATTATTTATAATAATTTTGGAATTACTAAACTTCTAAAAGCCATCATTTCACTTTTAATATAAATTACGATATCCCACATACCATTTTCAAAAGGAGAATATTACTGAAGCGTAATCAGAATAAATAAAAGTGTAGTAATTTCTAGGTATCAATATTTGTGTGCAAATAATGATAGTTTAACTTCCTAGCCACAGCTTTACGATGGAAAAACTTTAATATTATTGTTATTCATAATATGGGTCAGAATCAATTTTGGAATAGATAAATATTTATTGGAAATGATGCTTTAATGGCAAATGCACCCAAATTAATTGAGTTTCCCAACAAAGCATGATTGAGCAGTTTTAGGACACATTTCTGCTGTGTTCAAAATACAGTAAATATGTGATACCCAATATATGGTTTTTACTATTTCAATATTAATTTACTCCATATCCATGTCCAAAATTTAAAAAAAAAATCCATTAATTAAAAATTGCTACTACATTATGTTTTTACAGGGTTTGTCCAATAAGTATCAGGACAATTTTTTCCGGCCAATACGAAAAGGTGGAGGGAGGTTCGTTGGACCGGATCGATGGTGGAGTTACCACATAAGCTAGAGTACCCGGTTCAGTTGCTTCCGAGCCTTCAGAGTGTGTAGCGAACTATCACGCAGTGCTGTGCCTTCACATTTTGTGTTAAACTGAACAAATCTACTGTGGAGACTTTTGATATGAATTGTAAGAGTTACAAGGGCGAAGCCGTGTCTAGAATGTGTGTTTTTGAATGGCAGGAAGATGTCAAAGACGGACAATGTAGTGAATGTCCGAGATCTACGCAGATGAAAACTAGGTTAGGGTGCATTGCTTTTAAAAAGAGATCACTGATTCCTGGATCTTCATCACAACAATGAGCCTGGTCACAATTGCAAGAGAGGCACTGCCAAACGGAAAGTGGCAATCCCGCTCCAACCACTCTACTGTCCAGATATGCCTCCCTCAAACTTCTTTTTGTTCCCTTGGATCAGAAGGAACCTGAAAAGACGACAGGCAATCCAGATAGCTTCAATGGAGTATCTGAATGAACAACTTCCGGAGGAAAAAGCACTTTGCAGCGGTGTACCAGTGTAGAAAGGTCATATTTTAAAGAATATTAACTCACTGTACATATCTTCAATGAATTTACTTATATGATTTCAGTCCCGATACTTGATCGGACAAACCCTGTATAACCCTGACCATGCAAGTATGAGCATGTGCGTTATTTTGTCCTTGAGGTAGTTATCTGTCTCTGAAAGTGCTGACTGCCATTTTCTGATTTTTCCTGGTCTGCAATTTCCTGCTCATGTTATTTGAATTTGTATGGGTTAAGCAGGGTTGACAACTTGTACCATAATTATAGGGGGCATACGATTGTAACATACTGGCCGAACATATAATATCCCTGTCGTGTTTGCCACCACAGCGAAATGAAATAATCTGACAATCTACCTTGTTGATGTTGCATTATTCAATGATAACATAACATCTCAATCAGTATATCCTATAGTGAGCTAGACTAGCTTAAAGAAAGCTAGTCTACTCTAGGATGTAGAGTACGTTAGAGCTAAAAAATTTTAAAACAATATTATTTATACTTAATGTAGTTATAGAATTTGGTAACATTTTATAGCCAGTTATTTTTTTGAATGAAAGAAATCCTCCTCTGTATAGAAGATGTGAGTGATGAGATATCTTTTCAATGCTAACTTGAATTTATTTTTATTAGTTTTCAGTTCCTTAATATATGATGGAAGTGAATTAAATAATACTATACCATTGTAGTAAGCCCCTTTTTGGAATACCTGTAGGTTATTGCTTGACCTGTGTAAGTCCTGGCCATTTCTGGTTTGTTTGCTATGTATGTCTGAATTTTTTATGAACACTTCTGAATGGTGAACCACGGTTAAAAGTACAGCTAAAATATACTCACAGGCTAATGGTAGAATTCCAAATGTTTTGAATAGTGGTTTACAATGAGTTGATTTCTTTACACCTGCCATTATTCTTATTACCTTTTTTTGTAAAATAATTATTTTTTTTGCATCTACTGAATTTCCCCAAAATGTTATTCCATAAGTCATAATTGAATGAAAATAAAAGCATAATATACTGTTTTTAGGATGCTTTTATTTGTAAAATGAATTAATGATCCAATTGCAAAACATGCAGAGCTTAGTTTTGGTAGGATGTAGTCAATATGATCTTTCCAATTCATATTATGATCTATAATAAGACCAAGAAATTTTATGCTACAAGTTTCAGTAATTTCATTGCCTTCATGTTGAATTCCTATGTCTGCAATACTTTTATTTTTTGTGCGAAAATTGTTATACTTAGCTTTTTCAAAGTTTATATGATGCAACCAAACCCGACTCCTGCCCTCATGGTCTGTGTCCATCCCTCTAAAGCAAGCCTTGAAGGCAGTATTTTATATAAACATTGTAAATGCCAGAGTGATTGTAGTGTAAATTAGCATTATTGTATGACATTGATTTGAGATGTTTGTTAATTATAAGCATTGTTAAGAAATAAGTTTACACGGCCTCACTGAAACTGACAATAGGAGTGGGTAACAATGAAGCGAGTTGTTTATCAATTAGAAGAGACAAACAAATGACGTCAGAGTAGCGCGCTTTTCTTTAGAAATGGAGGGAATATCTTCCCTAGAGCATATGTGTTCGTAATTTTGATTGAATATAAAAATAGACGCTAATGTTGGCGCGCTTTATTAACCAATAGCAGCTCGATTATAATCTTTAGGCATATCGGGGTGAGGGAGTATAAATTCCGAGCCAGAGACGGGTAACGCGCAGTTCTACAGAATCATTCACAAGGCAAACGTCGCGCAGTTCAACAGAATCATTCACGGGTTACACGTCATGCAGTTCTACAGAATAATTCACAAGGCAAACGTCGTGCAGTTCAACAGAATCATTCACAGGTTACACGTTGCTCAGTTCAACAGAAGCATTCACGAAGTACACGTTACGCAATTCTACAGAATCTATTGCGTCGTAAAGCTAGTTACAAAAATGTGAAATACTCAAATTAATAATGTGCAGCAAATAAGTGATTATAGTTACATTCGAAAATATAACAGTTTCAGTCGGGCATGTATCAAGAGTAAATATGTGAAATTAATAACGTGTTACTGCAATAAAAGTGTAAAAACAAATTCTTTTATCAGTGTTATCTTTAGTAACAACTCCTTTCCGTTTACACACCCTGTTCAAGAGATTTGCTCAACTGAGTAATAATAGCTAGCCAGAGGACAAAGAACCCAAAATTAAAAATAGTAAAACAATAACAGGCACTCAGCAAATAAGATAACACAAAGTTACCGCGACACCTTTCTATGTCAGAGTTATGTTCCCCTTGCTGAGAACTGTATGGAGTGATCACGAGAGTGAAGGACAGAGCAGCATGTTTAGCGTATCATAGAATTTGCAACACAGTCATTGTTTCAATAAGTAGGATACCTAAAGGACTGCTTATTCTGACAATTTTCTCCTATTTGGGAAAAGTTGTTCATGTTTATGGATACAAAATGTTTAGTGTTTTCCGAAGAAATTCAATCCACAGAGACATTACTTGTGTAATGCTGCTTGATTACGATAAATATCAAGCAAAAGAATAAAACTTACAAATGCTGAAAAAGAATCAGATCAAGCGAATAGTGAATCTGCTGTTCGTTTACCCTATAAGATTAACTTATTCACTACAAGCAGACTTCATCCCTTTAGTAAACCAGGCATTGACTCATTAACTTCAAGAAATGGCTAAAGACTTACAAGTACAACCAATAGATATATCAAATGAATTTATAAACATTTACAGCAGTTATTGTTTAATGAGTGGTCATCCCTGCAATGGTAAGGTCTAGGTGTGAATCATTTTGCAGAATTTACACCTGCTAACCACATAAAAACTGGTGGTATACTCATATAACATCAACCACATGGACATCACTGTTAAAACTTAATGTCAATTATGCCAACCTATGAGAAATGCCCGGGAATATAAGAGGAAACAGTTGCACTTCCCTTTGGCGAAGATGTTTAAACGAAACACCAAGTCATATATTTAGAAACTGTGCATTCAACTACCTCCGTATTAACCGAAAGCATCACAAAGTCAAGCACACACTTATCAGCATGTTGCAAAACAAACAATTTGAGTGCTTTGAAGAAGTACATGCACTAGACGGTGATGGATCTAATCATTTTATTGACATTATAGCATTCAAAAAGGGATCACATGAAGTGTACATCCTGGATCCAACAATTAGGTATGAAAATAATGATTCTGACTAAGCTAAAAAGGTGGATAAAGACAAGAAGGCCATTTATGAAAACTGTGTTCCTTAGTTGAAAGAGAAATACAAATCTCACTTTGGTCAGCATCATTTCCAAGTTCAAAGTCTCATATTTGGTGCCTGTGGAACCATAAACTAGGTCTAAGTAAACAACAGATGTTACCTTAATGGTCAATATAATTAGTGATTCAATATCATATATATAAAACAAAGACCAATATCAAGATCAATTAATAATTTATGTGGGTGTGTTTTTATTTTTTTATACTGATTCTGTATCAAATTTATGGAATGCATTTTATAAAATAAATATAAGAAGTACTGGTATGGTATGCTGTATCATGTGGCAACTTGCTAAAGCAAGCAGCTCCATTTTTTTGTTCTCTTCTGTTCTTTAAGTAAATGGTTTTTTTTCTTCTTTGGCGAAGATAAAAGCACCAGTATCACAAATATAATTCAACTACTGTCTATTCCAAACCAGAGTTCCCTCTGATGTAAACAAAAGCACGTGCTTCTGCTTGTTATGAACCTAAACACACCCTCTTATACTAATGTAAATAGTTTCTTAATAAATGTATTGTATCATGAAAAGGGTAGGAAAGGTATAGAACTGCACATTTTATTGCGGTTATCATAAGAACTCATTGCTAAAGGTAAATGGATACGTATTAACTGTTAAGAGATTACAAAATATGATTTTCTTAATGCCGTCTGCTATTGCACTAATGCTCAAGAGTTTCTTGCTTGTTTATTACCAACTGTATGAATGACTGCCATTCTCCTGCATATATGAGAAACACAGCAATGAATTCCCAGAGGTGCTATCTGAGTACCGAATAAACACTTTGCATAATGTAGGAAATATGATTCGTGAACAGTCATTCATAATACTAGCATACATTTGCTCAGCTCAGGTCAAATCTTGTGATTTAGTTGGTATTTGAGTTTTCATAGCAGAGAAAGCTGCGTGTATTGTGAATAAACTATTCAAACACAAAAGCGAGAAACTAACTAGTTACAAAACTAACATCCAAGTTTACAGGCATTTCTGTGAAAAGTGTAACCAAAGTGCGCACAGAATATAAACAGACATAATAGAACATAACAAAAGAGGAGAATGAAATGTGGGAACTTGTTTTATGGATAAGCCTTGTCATTAACTTGCCTTCTATAGATTGAAACTGTGTTCAGCTGTAAGTGATATGCAGCCAGCATGTGCAAGAGGAAGAAGCAGCCGTTGGGGCGGAGATTGCAAACTACTTTTGCATGGATAATACAAAGAGTTTGTTTACAGTGACAGGCCCTCTGGTTTGGAATGGACAGTAGCTATTTTATTAGTGGTGTTAACAGTTAACTTGAAATAAGGGAAGCATTATTAGACTTGATTCCAGTGCATTCAGTTAAGTTTTGCTCATTTTAATTCGCATGGAAGTTGAAATGTTTTCAAATTCGTTTACTGTTATTAATAAGTTTAACATGAAATTGGTATGCTTAAGTGTGTCTGAAAGTTACCAGAAATATTTAATTATAATAGCTTGTATCACACATTCAAGTACATCACATGCCACTGCTCTGACAAGGTCAAATCTGCCCTGCAGTGTCTGCCTGCCTCGCTACTGAGAATGAGAGATGTTTACTATGATGTAACAGAGCATGTAGTTAGAAAAATCCCTGCTCTAAAGTATCCACCGTATATCCCATATCACCATCTTCTTTTTTATCTCACTGCCAGTGTGCTTAGAATTGTTAACCCCAGTAAACTGATCAGTGCAGTAACTGACATTCCCTGTGAAATAAAGAACATGCCTGAATCTGATAGCTTCTGAAGTCGTATTAAATACAAGTGCAACATTGATGAAAGGATTATGGAATTTGCATGACAGTGAGTTTGTTGCTGCATAGCAATGCTTCTTGTGAATGTTTTGTCTAAAGAGGGTTTAATAAAACTAAGTTTGGAGTAGAATGGCATTAAGTATGGTTAGGCTCATTCTGTCATCCCAATTTGTGAAAAAAATGTGATGTATCTGGAAGCTTCCAAATAAATGAAATGTTAAATTCTATGACAGCAATAGAATTGTTTCTGCTGTAACAGTTCAGGCTAAAATAGTGGACTTTCTGATGAGTAAATCGAAAAACACGTGCAGTAATCCTGGCTATAGTCATTGATATAACTACTATAAAAATGAACATCATTATTGTCAGTGTTATTATTAAATTTGTTTAGACATATAATAATTTTCAGCATAAATCATAATTCTGAGTGGCTGGTACAATAATTGGCATCTCTGCTCATGACATCATTCTAAAACTCATGAGTGAAAAAGTTCCAAGTGTTACAGTAAATGACAAAAAGCAGAGAACTGCCATCTCAAAACTTTGCAAGCCATGGATAGCAAAGTCAATACAAAATGTGGATCTTAGGGGGGCGTGTTGATTTAAAACTGAAGAAATATTTACAAAATGTCTAAGATAATATTTGCATGATGGAAATCTAGTAGAGGAGAAAGCTATTGAAGCAACACTATGAATTGGACGACTTTTACTCCTCAAATGGCTTCAGTATTTTAAGAAATGAAATGGATTACAGTCGAACCGCAATCTACCGTTTCCAGAACTATTATTTTCCTGCATTCATCTGTCAATTTATACAGTTCTGGCCAGTTTACATTATAACTTTTGTAAATAAAATCCACAATCATTGTTCCTCAAAGTATCATTTTCCTGGTTATTTGTTAAAAAATTTCAGTTCCAAACAAATTCTATCCTCAAATGATTAGTTTTTATGCTACAATAATTGGAGTAGCAATCGTAACTGGAGGTACACTATATTCACTCTTAGGTTGATCCGCGGCAAAACAAACCCACGTGGTCAGTGCACCATGGTGCAACACGGTAGCAATGTGCCCAGGAAAGTAGTCCCATGTTAATCTCTGAATTTTAAAATGAATGTATCCTTAAATAGTATAATATTCTATACAAATGCCTAAGGCTTTATTTAACGCTGATTTACACCATAAAACAGTGAAAGTCCCATGACGCAATTTGTATGAGTCACCTGACATCCAGGTAGGCGCAGAATATTGTTTACAGCCAGAAACCAGCAATTGTGTTTAGTATCATGGCGGACGGTGAATTTGCTCTTGTGTTTTCGTCGAATTACGTAAAGCATTAGCCGCGCAAGCCATTTAGTAGTGGTGAAAAAACAATAGTGTTGAATCTTTATTATAAGTTATCTGAGAAATATCCAACACTTTCCGCAAAAGAAATGGTGAAATTAACTTCTGAGTTCACCGGTGTTTCGAGTAAAAGTATAAACAGTGCTTGTGCAGAAAAATCTGAAACGAGAAAAGTGGTTACACCCAGAAAAAAAAGAAAGCATATGAAATATGCGATGCAAGAATGTAGTGATTTTAAGAAGAATGCAATTTGCGTAACAGTGCACAACAGTTAATAAAGTGACGCTTCCAGAGAGCAAATAAATTACGTTATTTAAATGAACTATTATTATACGTGCAAACGTTTATTTTGTTACAACTATCAATCTTATCACCTTTAACTCTTAACAGAATGTGCTAGTCACTGTTTCAGTTGTCGAAATAAGGACTCTGTTGTTTTTTGCACTACGTGCCTCTTGTACTCGCCACATGGTCTGAAAGTGTGACAGTATTTCTAGTGCGAATGGCAGAAGGATAAATTATAACGGTGCACTGGTCACCTGGGGTTTGTTTTGACGTGGATCAACCTAAGAGTGAATACAGAGCAGTTGCTGATACTTTTGGACAGCCTGCACTAGCTGGAGTGAAGAATTCAAATAACATTCACACTTGTTTAGTTATGGCAAAGATGAAGTGTGCGACGAAGTATTTGTCTATGGCAAGGGTGAGGGAAATGGGAAAGATGATGCAACAGTAGAAGTGGTGTAGCTTTTGCTGAAGCTTTGAGAGTATATAAAATTACAGGTGTTTATGTTCATGACAGCGATGGAAACGAGCAACAGAATGTGTTGAAGGTGGAAAGTTCATTGTTTTGTGTGTGGGGGGGGCTGCTATAATCTGTACAAAACGAGAAGGAATCTGAGATGGAGATACGAGGGTCAGTCAATAAGTAATGCCTCCTATTTTTTTTCTCCTGAAATAAGTTATGTGAACAATTTGAATTTGGCACAATTTTTCAAACCTTCTTCTCCACTCCACTGCAATAGCAACTTCCTACGTCAACCGGTGGCAGCACTGCTACCTGTTGAAAAATGGCTGACATCGATGTTCATATTGACAGCATTCTATCATTGAATTCTTGAATGCAGAAGGTGAAACACCCATTCACATTCATGAAAGGCTCACAAAGGTGTATGGTGATGCAGCAGTGGACATTAGCACAGTTAGAAGATGGGTTCTTCACTGTAACAAAGCTGAACCAACACCAACACTGATAAACAGCGCAGTGGCAAACCTGTGACTCCACGTAACATTGAGTGAGTGGATATCAGTCGAGTAACAACGGATGAATTGTATCGCATTATGTCCCTCAGTAAAGTCAGTGTGGTAACTATTATTCATGAACTGAGGTACTCAAAAGTTTGTTCATCGTGGGTACCCTGAATGTTAATGGACCAGAATAAGGAGACACGAAAAACAATAGCCTCCGAACACTTGCAGTGCTTTCATTTGGAGGGAGAGGAGTTACTGGACCAAACTGTGAATCATGGGTTCATTTTTTTCAACCAGAATTAAAGAGTACTATGAAATGCCATCACACAATCTCACCGAGGAAGAAAAAATTCAAAATTGTGCCGTCGGCAGGGAAAGTGATGGCGACTGGTTTTGGAATGCAGAGGATGTGATTCTGGTTGATTTTTTGGAATAGGGATGCAGCACAATAAATTTTGTACAATATGTCAGCACCCTCAATAAGCTTAAAGCATGTCTTCAGCAAGTTCGCCCAACAAAAACCCGGGCGGATGTTCTGCTTTTGAATGACAATGCAAAACCACACACCAATCTTCACACCACTGAAACGATTGTGAACATTGGATGGGTAGTCTTGACTAATCATCCATACAGCCCTGACCTAGCACCATCAGACTTCCTTCTGTTTAGGCAGCTCATCGTGGGATTCACTTTCAAGATATGGAGGCCGTGAAAACATCTGTGTGTCAGTGGATTTGGAAGCAAGACTGTGCGTTTTACCACACAGGAATACATGCCCTCGTTAAAAGGTGGACTAAAACTGTGGAAAAGGGCGGGGATTATGTTGAAAACTGACAGTTTAATCCTCAATGTTGTGGCTTTCATGCTGTGTAATCAAAGTTTAAGTTTCTTGCAAATTACAAGAGAAAACAAATAGGAGGAATTAGTTATTGACTGGCCCTCATAGATACTGCTGGTGAAATAGTGCTAGAGCAAGGTTGCCTAGTTCAAGTGCTGCTGTCTCACTGTAGGCTACGGTTTCTACTTTTCAGTTGTGCTGTTAACAAATGTTAAGTACTCATCATTTATAGCATTATAGCCGAGCATGGCTAAACATTTTGAATCAGACTGTCCCAAAAACGTGTCTCTACGATGTTTGGTTCTTTAGTCATGTATCAAAGCAGATATTTATGAAGTTTGCTGGAAGACCTTGACCACTATACACCACCATCAGCAGTATTGTGTTTACGTTCAGTCTTGCCAGGCCATTGGAAAATCACAAGGCAAACTTTCTGCATACAGAAGTTTGTAAATTTACTTAATTACTGCACTATATGTTATGCGCCTATACTGAAATGATACGGGATGCATTCACTACCATTTTTACATAATTATTATTATTGTTATTATCGTCTTAGTTTGAAAGATAGCGTGATGAAAACATGCCCACAGGACTCTGCGCCAAGTAATTAGGGTGAATGTGTATGCTACACTGGTCGTATATTGTTTCACGCTGTCTCTCTTGTCTTTCTCTGTCACAACCACAAACCATCCGCAATGCAGTGCTCCTACTGGTGCTCCATTGGCTTGCTTCAGATTCCTTCTTGTTTCGTACGGATAAGAAGCAAATGTTAATTAAAAACTTTTTTAAAAGAAAGTGACAAATGTTCAATATGTAAAATTGATGCAAAATATAGCATTTATGCATTTCCCATATTTGTTTTGCCTACCTCGGAAAATGATAGATCAAAATTTGACTGTACTTGATGAGCCATTTTGGAGAGGCTCAGCCACAAATCTTTATAAACTGCATACACATGACAAGAAAATGTCTGCTGTCATAGATAGCTACACCGACAGAGGCTGTTTATATGCTGTACCACAAAGGGCGTAGGATTTTAAAGGGGCAATAACTTGAATAATCCTCCAGTCAAGTCACCTTCAACCCTTTTACAATTTTCCCCAAAGCAAATTGCTTGAAAGCCATAATGTGCCTTTATATGAAGTAATATCAGCATTCACAAACAAGTGTTACAAAAGGTGCACATATGAAGTATAAACGTTCACTGTATCTTCTTGTTATTTTGGATGTTTTTTATATATCTTTTTGTCTTTTGATTGTCCCCTTGTCACATGCAGTCAGCAGCTACCATTCACTTAGAAAACTTTCCTCTAAGGAGCTGTGCACCTTCAATTGTTGATTCATCCTGTAAATAAAAAGCATATTTAGTAATTGTCATACATAACAAGGCTTCAACTATAATTAGGGAATGGAACTTTTCAATAACTTGAAAGCACCTTCACATTTGAAAATGAAAGTGGGAGGGCATGCCAGTAAACATGTGATTTTCAAAACAAATACACTTAATGAAAGTGGAGTCAACTTGAACACTCTTACTAGCTTCACTCAACTACTCTGTTCACAAATTGATGTATACACATTTGGAAACATTTCTCAGCAACGAAATGAGACAGAAATACATTTTTTGTGCGTCCTATTCCTTAAACCTCCTTAAGCCTGCTCAAAATGTCCACCTTCTACAACAGTACACTCCCAACAATGATGTCGAACAGACACATACCATCTGGATTACTGGTAATGGAATATTGATGGCATGTTCAGTACCATCTCTCATTTTCTCCAGTGTTTGTGGTTTTGTCGTGCACAGTGTTCTTTTAAGTTCCCCAAGAGTAGAAATCTAGAGGAGCTAAATTGGGTGATTGAGGCAGGAAATCTGTAGCACTTCCTCTTTGTCCTATTCATCTCTGATTGAATGTGCGATTGAGAAAATTTATCATAATGACATGGAAGTGAGGTGGAGCCCCATCTTGTTGGAAGTAAACTTCATTTTCATTCTCCAAGAGATGATTAAGACATGGAATCGTGATTTCCAACATTTGCAGGTTAAGTCTGGCCCACGACAGTCTCTTCGAAGAAGTAGGACCCAATTACTCCTCTGGAAGACAGACTACAACATACCATTACTCCTGGAAAATAGACGGCTTTTTCTTCAACAATGTGTGGGTTTTCCTTAGCCCAGTACACACAATTATGCCGATTAATTGTGCCATTAAGTTTAAATGTGGCTTCATCTGACCAAACTTCTGAGTCTTGAAAATCTTCCTTTTGTCCCACTTGCTCAGGAACCACTCACAAAATTGTAGTCGCCCATCTGGGTCATCCTCATTTAGTGCGTGGAGAAATCTCCAAATGTAAGGCTTTCATTCTGACCTCGCACAATTTGATGAACACTGGCTTTCTTGATACCAATCTCACGAGCACACTGCCTCATTGACTTCTTTGGGGATTGTGCAAAAACCTGCATGACTGCATCAGCACTCTCGTTATCAGTGACACTTTTCTTTCTTCTGCACCGACCTTACAACACATCTTGCACCAATCTATCGACTTAAACTTGCCTCGGATTCTTGTTATTGTTATCCTTGTTGTGTCCCAAATTCAACCCTCCAATGTCGAACTTCGACAACGTTCTCCACTTTCCAATAACACTTCAGTAACCACTTACGGTCATTGAGTGATAATCTCACCGGCATTGTTTGTTTATAAACACATAAACGATGAACGTGTTGCTATGCTTTTCCAGTGCCGTCTGAATCATACACAACAAAAATTTTATTGCATCAATGGAAGACACACTTTCAGCTGCAGTTTCAACTTCTTCTTCTGCATTGTCATCACTGTCGTATTGAAGGGCTGCTACTGTCAAAGACTCCACTATTTCTCTCTCCTTAAGGTGATGTGTTGTCTCTGCCTTAGCATCCATAGCAACATACTCTTCCAAGGTTAATGAGAATGGCAGATTCAGTTCCTTTGCAACTTCTTCCCACAACTCGCAAGAGACTTCAGTGTCATTTGGTGCTGTAACTGGTTGAAAATTCAGAATGCGAGCTTTTCCGCAACAATTCACAACCGTAGTTGCTTTCACATTTCACCAGGCCCCTGCTATCATCTGTATACCCTGCAGAATATTGATGTAGGTAGGCACCTTAAGTTTTATGTTGATAAGCACACATTGCACCAGACGTTTGCAAAGCACTTGACATTCTGGAGGATTCCTTGGTCTAGTGGCTGTAACATCGATGTGCAATTAGCAGGCAGGAATTCAAGCCTGATATTTTTTCTAACCTGCAGTCCACTTTATGGGCAGAGCAGTTGTCCATGATGTTTCCTTCCGTTCCCGAGCAGCTTCTACGCTGACATCTTTTGCTTCTCCACTGATGGTTTTCCAGGATATGCCGTACCTCTCCCGAAAACGAAAGAGCCAATCAGCACTTGCTTGGAAGTCTTTGAACGTCCAATAATGTTGCAAACTCCTTTGCTTTTGCTCAGAAGAGTGGTCCAGAAACTGTTACACCTTCAACCTCTACATCTTTGAACGTGTCCACTGCTGCTTCTGCTTGAGGAAATCACCAACCCGAATCTTGTTTCTGTTGGGGCGGAATGATGACTTTTTGTAAGCCTTAAGTATTTTCTGTCACAAAGTATTGTCCAGAGTGGTGGGTTTGATGTTACGCATACTTTGATCTGCTTCATTCTGTTTTCTACCTCATCAGCTCAACTTTTGTTCTATTGAAAACTGCTTCCTTTTCTTCGCCTCCATTAAGTTGTGAAAGTTAACAAACAACTCTTTCATCAATAATCAACAAAAATGCAAGATGCAAAATTTAACGAATGCTTTAACCAACAAAAATAAAAAATGCAAACTTGAATAACTATCTTCCTCTACAAAAATGCAAGAAACAAACAGCTCTTTAACAATTAACAAATATGCAAAATGCAAACTTTAACAAACAACTCTAAAAACCAACAAAAATGCAAGATGGAGACATATCTTCCTGTGTTTAACGACAAAAACCACATGAAAACGAAACCTTCGATTCAAATGAAATCGGAAACGAAGTGCATTTGGGTTTAACCTAAAGAGGGCTTATGGTTACACATTTGTTGTTGGTACTGTTAATAGATTTACTCGGAGAACAAAGAACTTAACACAGCAGATACTGTGTAGTCCATTTCTAGACAACAGTTTAAAATTGAAGCAAAAATGTACTAATACATAATATGTAATGGTATTTTTGTACAAGAACAGATAAAATAACACTATCAAAGTAAAGGTATTTAATAAAAATTGTATATGTAATTTTGGAATGTTCATAATTAAAATATATGTAAAAGTGAAATATACGCTATAGTAAGGTAGGTTATTTTGAGATTTCACTGTATGAATATACACTGGTGTGCAAAACCTAAGGACAAAAGTAATCTTCGCATGCTGTGACACTGCCAAGTAACATAGCTCGATGAAACTTGAATCATACATAGAGGGAACTGCTACAGTAGGCAACTAAACGAAATATGGAATGAGACGAACAGAAATGCCACTTTTATTTATAGACCATAAGCTACACTAAAGTCAATACGACATATAATGGTTCTCTAGATTTACAGAAACAGATACATGATGCTCAAAAGGGTGTATGATCACCATGAACAGCAATGCATGCTCTGCATCGTGCTCCCATGCTGGCCACAAGGTTGCTAAGCAGTTCTTGTGGTAGGGCGTTCCATTCCTCCACCAGCGTTGTTGACAACTGTTGGATGGTCGTTGGTACATGTGGATGTGCTGCAATGCGTCTTCCCAAAGCATCCCACACGTGTTCGATGGGATTTAAATCGGGGGGGAACGGGCAGGCCAGTCCATTCGCCGAATATCCTCTCGTTCCAAGAGATCCTCCACCTGCGCTGTTCGATGCGGTTGCGCATTATCATCCATAAAAATGAAGTCAGGGCCGACTGCACCCCTGAAAAGACGCACATGGGGAAGGAGTACAGTACCACAATAACGTTTTATTACACACGTATGCAGTGAGCATACCATGTTCAAAGATTTGGAGGTCAGTGCACCCATGCAACATTATGCCTCCCCAAACCATAACACCTGGACCACCAAAACGATAATGTTCGAGGATTATTAATTTTGAAGATTCAGAAGCTAGTAACAGTGATGTATCATAATTTAAAATAAAGAGAGTTGAAGGTTGTTATACTACATCACTAAAATGTTCTTACTTGAATGCGTTTCGGAGACGGTTTGCTCCCATTGTCAGCATGTTTTCAACTGATTTTGCCAGTTATTGTCTGGGGAATGTGTGTAGCTAGTGGTGTTCTCTGGTGCGGGGCTGATGAACCTCCAAAGGCTACTGGGTGGTGGCAGTTCAAAATTCATTACGTGATTCCTGTGTTTGACGATATGTATTTTTTCCCCAGATGTCCAATTAATTGGTTTTAAAACCGATCAACAGCAGCAAGACCACCTTTGTGTGCTACTGTGTATCGTGAGATTGCGTGCCTAGCTGTCCTGTTAAATGTGGTTGCAATTGCACCAGCTGTTTGGCGTGGATCCCTTCTTGCCCGTTGCACAATGTAGCGGTCATTTGCTGCTGTAGTTGAGCGTGGTCAATCACCACTTCTCCTTGGGACAGCAGTGTCTGTGGTTTGGAAGGTTCCCCATGCATGTGAAACAATGCTGTGAGCAATTCCAAATCCTGAGCAAACACTTGTCACACTTCTTCCCCGCATGAGGTCATCCAAATGGTGTCTACGGGCCATGTTCCAATAAAGAACACTACTACAGTGTACTGTAACAGCTCGCTAATTGCCACACACCGTCTTGTCCTGTTTCGTCAACTGCCCCGTGTTACGGGACCAGACCCATTTGGCACTATAGGCTCGCTACACTCACGCCATGTGACGTCCAGCTTTCTGTGTACGTGTGAGAGACCTCTGGCAACATGCTCCCTCACCTTCATCTACTTCCACCAAGTAGTTCATTTGTTATGTTAAGTTACCCATCTCGTCCTTAGGTTTTGCACACCAGTATATTAAACCTAAAGCTGGACATGCTGTGTTATTTACATGATTAAACTGCACACACAGAAAAGTATATTATGCAACAAGACTATAATGGTAGTAATTAAGACATGGGTATGTTTGTGAAATGAGTTGTAGTGAGTTTCATAATTTTCATACCATTATAGTCAAATTGCATACAACTGTTTTTGGTCCACCACACTATGCTTTCAAAAGTGAGTGAGTTTTTACAAAAAGATCCTACCTTGAATGCGTTTGTGAGTATTGCAACAGATGACAGTACTATTGAGTCCAGGCTATATTTATTGATTTTTTGCAGGTAATGTATATTGAACAATATTGAAATGAAGAAAATGAACTCAATTTATTGAACATTAAGATTACAATGAAGAATTTAGTTATTTGTTTATCTGGGGGAATCGATCCCAGTGGACTGCTGCTTTGAAGGTGATAAAATGGGTGATAAGGGAGCTATGCGCACCGCCGAGTAAGATTAAAATGAGTCAATGCCATTATAGTTCAGTTATGTCACACGTAATCAGCATATTATAGTGTGACTGACCAAAAAAATTGGTTATGCTACTCATGAATTTAAATTACAGTAGAATCTCGTTAGTACGTTTTTGCAGGGACCTAAGGATTTGGACGTCATAGGCGGGAAAACGTGTTAATGAAAATGCAAAATCTGCAATTTAAGAACATAGGTAATAAAAATCTAATAATTACGTCTCCATGGGCAATTTAAATCGAGTACAATTTCATACTGAATACGATCCGCGTTTCCATGTTAAATGCAATATGTTTAAATGGATTTGGATACACAAAGCCTGAGAATAAATAATTCAAGCTTTTATTTTGGTCAACTTGGATTTTTAGGTTATGAATGTTTTTGAGAAAATAAATTGCGAATTGTGGAAGCGGCAATAGTGGTTTTGCTGTGTGTTTTATTACACACGTGATAACAATTTCTCTAAAAAAGAAAAAATTATGAGCGTGCATCGTGTTACGAGTACAATAGACAATATTATCTTTTGTGTATACAAGACGATTTGAATACGGAGGTGTTTCCATGCAACAAATTTTGTTCTGGTCCTCTTCTGATCCTATTTTCCAAGAGAAAAGTTTTGTTTTAGTATTTTTCCCTTCTTTAAAAGCAGTTTCAATCAATTTAGGTTTGCTAACAATCGTGTTTAAGGTTGACGGAGGAATGTTTAACTTCCGCACTATATCGACATGTTTTATATTTGGATTGTGATTACATCAAGGATTTTCAGTTTTTTACTGTTGGTTATTTACCTACTACACTTTCTTTTTTTCATTGTAAATGAAACAATCTACGGTTGTTTGGTCATCACTCAACATTCGAAACTATCGTTAGCGTTTACCACACCAAGGTAAAGCATTCTCTATCCCGCCCACAGAAATCACGTCACACAAATATTTAAATGCATGTATGTGATTGGCTGCCGATTTCCACCCCGTGACCAAGGATTGACCAAAGTAGCAAATGAGGACGTCAAACTATGAACGTGTTAATTGCCTACTCCCACTGTACCGATCAAGGATTGGCCAAAACAGCGAATGAGGACGTTAAAACTTCAAACGTAGTAAGCGGGACCGGGAAAACGCACTAAGCAAACATTATTTATTATATTTGGTGATTTGGTACCGGGACTTTTATAATTCAACGTAATACACGGGAAAACGTGTTAATGAGGAACGTGCTAACGAGATTCCACTGTAGTGGCTTTTCAACTTTTGGCAATGTATTTTCAGAGCTTCTATGGTAGGTTACATGTGACTATATCCAAGAATTTTTTTATCATTTCCAACTTTAATCATTAAAGTTGATTCTTAGAGGATACTACCATATACCTATACTTACTCTTTAAATCCTGTTGCTATTTCATCAGCTTTGGATGTGTGGCATACAATGCTAGTTTTTATTTTATCTGGTTCAAATAGCTTTGCTACATATTTGGGGCCAATTGCTTTTATATCTTCAATTTTAACTTCAGAAATCCGTTGCACTAAGCACCTGCAACAAAAGAGTATTTCAAAATAATTTTCTTCAATAGCAGTGTAAATCAAGATCCAGAGTTACCTAATTTCAGCAGATTTACTATATATATGAGGACTGTCCTAGAAGTACCCGACCTAACAAAGAAAACATAAAAATTTTGGGAAAAAACATGTTTATTTCTCTACATAGTCTCCTTTCAGCTCGATACAGTTTTCCCAGCGATGTTCAATAGCTTCGATATCCTGTTTATACTGAGAACCGTCGAGTTCTGCAAAATAGTTATCAACTTCAAATCCATCTCTTCATTGTTGGCAAATCTTTTACCACCAAGCCATTTCTTCAACTTTGGAAACAGAAAATAATCAGAGGGGGCTAAATCTGGTGAATAGGATGCATGAGGAAGCAATTGAAGCTTTAAATCATTGATTTTGGCCATGGCGATAATGGATGTGTGAACTGGTGCATTGTCTTGATGAAACAGAACTTCCTTTTTCGCTAAATGCGGCTGTTTTTACTTGATTTCATCATTCAAACACTGCAATAAGTTTGTATAATACTCGCCATTGATTGCTTTACTTTTTTGAAGATAATCAATGTAAATTTTTCTATGCACATTCCAAAAAACTGACGCCATGACCTTGACTGCAGATGGAACTGTCTTCGCCTTCTCTGGAGCCGATTCTCCCCTTTCAATCCATTGTTTTGATTGTTCCTTCATCTCAGGTGTGAAGTGAGGACCCATGTTTCATCCATGGTTATGAATTGACGCAATAACTTGGCTTTATTGCAGCGAAACATTGCCAAACACTTGACTGAAACATCCTCATGACGTTGCTTTTGTTCCATTGTGAGTAAATGTGGCACCCATCTTGTGCACAGCTTTCTCATGCCTAAACTTTCAGTTAGTATGCGATGTACAGCACTTTTTGAAATGCCTACGATGTCTGCTAGCTCACGTATTTTCAGTCGACGGTCATCCAATACCATTTTGTGGATTTTCTTCACAATTTGTAGCATGGTCACCTTATTTACTCAATCACTGCGGTGTTCGTCTTGGCAGCTCATACGGCCTTGCTTAAACTCTGCCACCCAATATTTTACTGTTGTAAACGAAGAAGCAGACTCCATCAGAGTAGAATCTAGCTCAGGTTTAATATTAGTTGGACTAAGACCTTTCAAATGAAAGTATTGTATCACATAACGATGGCCAGTTTTATCCAAGTTTACAAATATTGCTGAGGGAGTTCACTATTAATGGCTGCCAAACAATTACTAAACAACGTAGATTTGTCAAACTTAAGCTTTATAAGGGTGGTACTTTCTACCATAGTCATTTGTTTTAAACAACCACTATATATACGTCAGGTTGGGTACTTCTGTAACTACCCTTATGGCTCAATGAAAGATAAAATTTAAAATTCATACAGCCCATCAAAAGTTGAGAGCATATTACATTTTGGTTCTCTTTTGGATTTGTATCTTGGTTATTTACACATTTTGAGGCAGTATTTTAATGCCTAAATGATATTGTGTTTTATTATAATTAAATTCAATAACAGCCCACCTTGAAAACAATATGATTTAAATTGTATGTAAGTCATTGCAAATACTTATTTTTTTATTGCAAACATATTTATTAATGTTATGTAAATGTTTATATACTGTAATAGTGCAAAAACTGTGAGAATATGTTTTAGGTTGTTAATAATGAGGTAATAATGTAATTTTGGTGACAATAATGTGTCAGGAGTTTTAAAAAAATACTGGTTATGAAAAGATCAGTAATAACGTAATTTTGCTTACAGTTTGGAATTAGCCAATCAACAGTAAAGAAAAGTTTTAGTTTGAATACTTAAATTCTATTGGACTAGAATTAGCCAATAAGAGACTGGCATTACCGAAGCTATAAGGTTTTTACCGTTGAATTCAGTCGCGGGTAAGATGTTGTAGAGTACGGATGGTAAAAATTGTGTTCTCCGCTAGAATGTATAAAGTGCTCACAGTTTTCTTTTATAAAGTGTTGTGTTTTATAAATGTGCAAGTATAAAGAGAAATAAAAAGAAGTGAAATTAAAAAGTAAGTTCTGTGACGTCTTTTAATTTTTGTCTTATCACAACCTGAAAAGAACTTGTGTTTCTATAGTGTGACTGAAACAGCCGAGGCAAATTTAAATAATATTACATAAAACAAGGATCATCTTTACTACAAAGTTTAGCATCCCAAGCATCAAACATCAAAGTATATCCTAAAAACGTTGGGTTAAATATTTTTTTTTAAAGTGACTACATATGTGCGGATTCTCACATCTAATATCCAGCATCCAGCTAAATAACTTCTTCAAAGTTGGCAACAAATACGAGGCTCAATAACATTCTCACAGTGGCGTACAACTGTGGGGCAAACTCCTCCAAACAACTACGTAACCTATAAACTATTGCAAATTACGCCTCAACGAGGAACCATCATCATAACTACTGCAAATTGGCTTCCAAACATGGAGCTGGCTATAACGTAATCAACATTACTACCGCAATTTAACCTTAAAAGGAAAGGAATAAGCATGACAGGCTATATCAATGCACCCAACATCATGAAATCGCACTCCTAACATTACCGATTACTAGGGACCCCAGATTGTCGGTAAATAAAATAATGTAATATCGGTGTAAAAATATTATAGTGAGCGGTGTTTTGGGCGGTAAATAAAACTGCTTAACGGTGTTATCTCGTGCAAAAAAGAGGGAAAAAACAAAAACACAGTTTAAACTATTTTACTGTGGAATAAAGGGCACCTTACATGTAACTTAAAAAAGAGGAGCATGAAAATATTTACATAGTATACATTTCGACTGATTTACTTTGTTAGAGACAAAGCCACCATAAGTTCGGTGTTCTCTGGCTTAAGATTTGTTCTTAAGTTTGTCATGATGTTCCCATATGCAGAGAAAAGTCTTTCACTGTCCACATTGGACATGGGTACCCACAATAGTTTCATACACTTCTCACTGAAACACAAGTGATCACATTGAAGTCCAGAAAGTAAATCCATATGTTCACTTCAGCAGCATCATCTAATTTCTCACACACTATGTTCTTCAGAGCAGCATATCCCTGGCAAGTCTCGCAGAAAAGGTAACATTCTTCTTGCTTTTTCTATAGTTATATCAGTAGATGCCTCATTTGATACTATTTTTCGTACATAAAACAATTTACCTGCAGAATGAATAATATCAGCAGCTGGATCAGCTGAAATTAAGGAATTCAGCTTGGTAACTGACTTTATACCCAATTGCTTGAACTGACTGATAACATAAGACTTCTTGAGGGTTGGCAGTCTCTGAAGAAGACGAAGTTTTCTCTCCAAACGAGCCCTCGGCTACTATTGTGAAGCCATTTGATATATCTTTAAGTTTGCTATATAGTTTATGAACAAATGGATATTTAGATCCCTCAAGCACTTCAATAAGGCAAATGGTGTCTTTGCAGTGTTCAAGGACAGATGCCTGGCAGTTTATTATATTTTGAGACCGCATTGAAATACTACTGTGGAATAGGTTTGAATTCCCACATGCCGCAAAACTAAACTGACCTGGCAACATCTTGCACATGCTGTCTGTACGGCGCGCGAACGGCACGTTGCCAAATCCACCGTCAGCTGAATTGTGCATGCGCTAGCTTAATTTGAAACGTGGCTCCATCGGCATAATTCCTTTTCTTTTTCAGAGCAGAAGGTAAACAGACTCCTTGTGCTAAATTGTAATGTAATTTAAAGAATATAACGTGACTCCGAACGAATCTTTCAGTATAGCGGACACAAAATATACCTAGACATGCGTTCACATTATGGCAACATCGAGAGACTGCAACAATTTTCGTGCGAGGGGTACAGGAAACGGAGACAGTGATTGGTAGAAGAGGCTGTCTACTGTCAGAATTGACTTGAACCAGACTTAGAAATTCATGCATTATTTAACGATACTTTTGCGACAGTCTTTTCCAGCCGGCATGAAATGGGGCGATGCAAGCAAGAATCGTTAAAATACGGCATTAGAGAAGAATTGCAGGTAGTATTGTCATTTAAATCCAAAGAATAATTTGAGTGAAATGAGAAATCCATCACTGAGGTGTTGCCGAGTTCCGATAAACTTGGCATTCCTTTTGTTGTGCATGCGATAGGAGAAGAGTGAAGGGGATGGGGTAGTCGAAGTAGTGCCGATGTTTGCGAAGCTCTGGTTAAATCACAGTGCAGTTTGGTGTTCTGTGCCGTGCAGCACACAACACCGTGCAGCATGGACGTAGCGAATGACAATACACGTATCCGTAAATGATTGATAAGCCAAATATCTGATTGTTTATGTGAAAAGGAGAGACAAACGCCAAAAAAAAAAAGGAGAGAGAAAAATTTCGGGTTATTTTGCACATTTTTTTTCATAACGGTGTTATTTCACGCCTCAGAATGGATATATATGTGGAATTCAAAAATAATTGATTAAAGGTTTTCCTTATTGTTAATTTTCGGCCAATTTCACGAAAAGTCGGGGTCCCTACCGATTACTGTATAACTGTAAGTTAAATATTCTTTATTAATATTATACTGCTATATACTTCCGACACTTCATTTGCGTTGAGTACAAGTACTTTCACTTCACTAAGATGAACTAGTTCATTTCTCCATCACTTCACTTCCTTTGTGATGCAGCCTCTTCATGCAAGTTGGTACATTTCACTCAGGAGTCACATCAGGAGCTCCAAAGTAACACTTGCTGCACATCACAACAGCTGTGACTAACTCTCTAAGAGAATCGCTCTTGAAATCACGTTCACTGACTGACTCAAGAACTCTTGTTCTATTCACCTCGCACTGGCTCGACTGCTGCGAGAGTGCCCGCTTATATGGCCAGTGGAATTTTTTCACAATGTTCTTTAACATTCTCTAACTATTTGGACACACTTTCTGGAGGGGGGAGAGAAATTTCCAGAACCCTCTAGTGTTATCTGCTGATAATGCGCCCAGTGTTTATGCTGGCTGCACCATCCTCCCAATAATCTTGGGGATAATCTAAAAGTCCTTGACCTGGTTAAGAAAACAAAAGCTTTAAGAGAAAAAAAAAAAAAAAAAAAAAACATATCCCCCATTCAAGTCACCTTGTAAATCAACACACTAATCCAATGGCTTTCATCATTTTAACACCCTCATTATATAAGATTTGTGCAAAATAAACATTTGCCTCAGCTTCATCTTCATAATTTCATAATAGCAGATTCACCACTACATGCCAAAGACAAAGGAGCAGTCCAAACAGTGGATAGCAACAAGTGAAAGTGCACCAAAGAAAGCAAAAACGCTTCCATCTGCAGGAAAAGTTACAGCTACAGTTTCATGCTATGGTGCTCATAGACTACCTTCAGAAGAAACAGAACCATTACTGGGGACTATTATGCTTCACTGCTAATTTCTCTTCAATCATGGTTACTTGCTTTCACACAGTGAAATTTTTGCTGCAAAGCTGCATGACCTTTGCTTCCACATTGATATTTGCTGGATTTGGCTTTCAGCAATTACATTTTGTTCCCAAATCTGAAGAAATGTGGTGAATGAAGATTCACATTAAATTATGAGGACAAAGCTCAGAATGCAGAGGACTTCACAGGCTATTCCCAGGAAATTTAAGATATTTATCTTATTTATCATATAAATATCTTAAATATATAGTATTTTAATCAAAAACATTAAAAGCTATTTTTGAGAAAATAAAAATTTTCAAAAAATGTTTCATATAGAGGGTAGTTTAAAATCTCTCTCTCTGCCTCTCTCTCTCTCTCTCTCTCTCTCTCACTCACACACACATTTCCTTAAAAAAAACTGGCGGGGGGGGGCTATTCAGGGGCTCAAAATATGCAGTCCCTGTGAAATCTCGATAAGGAATTTTTGGGTGGAATGTAATACCTTCTCTACCTACTGCATACATGGTAAGAAAGTAAAATATCAATACCGTGCTGAAGAAATGCAATTTCTTAAACTTTTTAAACTTGTTTATATTTGATGGTTCCATTTATTTACGCTATATTAGGACACTTACCTATTGTAATTGTGATCAACACCTTTAAAATAAGATAGAAGGGATTGTGTAACCACATCCCCTACACTCTTCTCCCGTTCAATTATTTCAAAGATGAGTGAACTTTTGGCTGCATCAAATAGTGACTGGTCCCATTTGCTGCCTTCTGCTAGTTGAGCATTCTGAAATGTAGTATGTATATATATTAAAATATTTTGAATAATGCAAAGCTAAACATAGACTAGATGGTACATTTCTGCCTTTACCTAAGCTGCAAAATTTTGAGAGAAAGGTGTGCATATTTTACTCACAGAAATGAAAATGTAGAATTTAAAAATCTGATCGTTAGATTCACATGACTCTCTTAAAGACTACTTATGACTTTCTTCTGTTTACTTCATTTTAATTGAAATAAACCTTTGCAGAAATAGCTACTATACGAGGGCGGATTGATAAGTCCATGACTTTGACAAGAGATATTGTTTTAATCTCAGAGGTTTCTTGTTTGCTCCCAAGTCTTACATCTATTCTGGGTATAATCACAGAAATTCGTCATCATTTGTTTCTTAGAACATTGTAGAGAGCGTCTAAAATAAGCAGATGTGTTGCTTTGTAGAAAATGGAAGAGAAATTGAACAAGTATTATGGGGACTCTGCTCCATCACATGGCATGGTTCACAACTGGTTCACATAATTTTGATGTGGCCATTTGAGCACAAGAGATGCTGCGCACAAGACGGCTGGTTGAGGTCACAACAGAAGAATGGTGAACAAAGCTCACGATATTGTGTTGGAAGACCGCCGAGTGAAAATCCGTGAGACAGCCAAGAACATAATCATCTCAAGTGAACGGGTGTATAACATTCCGCACAAATTTTTGGATATGAGAAAGCTGTCAGCAAGATGGGTGCAGCGACTGCTCACAGTTGAGAACAAACAGAATCGTGTGACTATTTCACACGGATGTTTGAACATATTCCAGCGCAACCCAAATGAGTTTTTATGGCATTATATCATGCTTGATGAAACTTGGATCCATTACTATCAACCTGCAACCAAACACAATCAAAGCATTGATTTCCTTCGCAAACCTGCTCCAAAGGAAGCGAAAACCATTCCATCAGCAGGAAAAATCATGGCAGCTGTCTTATGGGATAGACATCCACTACCTGGAAAAGGGTGAAACGATTACAGGTTCATATTATGCTGCAATGTTGGATCAGCTTCACAAGTAATTGTTAAAGAAATGACCCCATTTGGTGAAGAAAAATGTTCTCTTTCACCAGGATAATGCACTTGAACACAAGTCAGCCATTGCCATCACAAAAATTTGTGGAATTGGGCTATGAACTGCTACCTCATCCACCATATTCTCCAGATTTGGCTCCGAGCAACTTCTTACTCTTTGCAAACCTGAAAAATTGGCTCACTGGGAAGAAATTCATGTCCAGTGAACACATCATGGCAGAAACAACTTCGTATTTTGGAGACTTCGAAAAATCATATTTTTTGGAAGGGTTAAAAAAAAATTGGAGAACTGTTGGACAACATGAATTGAATTGAAAGGAGATTATGTTGAGAAATAAAATTTATTTTTTGGAAAAAATGTTATTTTCTTTAAAAGTCACTGACTTATCAATCCGGCCTTGTATGATGCTCCAAATTTTAAGAGTTTGTATAAAGCAGCACTGTGTCGGATTTGTCTCCAAATACAAAATGTAGTTTTAGCTTAAAAATGTAAAGTCAATCTTGCTTCTATTTCAGACGATTTGAAATGTAATGTTCTGTAAAGGGTATTTTGGGGTGGGGGAATTTTCCTGAAAATCTTCATGTTGCATCCTATTTAGGTGAAAAATTTAATTCAAATTTATTATGCAAACATGACACAAAGCAAGTGAAGATGAAGACACATGGTTTTTAATCTTCTGATATCCCAGTATGTGCAATTTATTACAAACTTCTATTTTAAATGTACATGAATACAGAAATAAATAAACAATTTACATACCACTATATTCTTTGTTTCTTTGTAGGCTAATAGGCAGTTTGTTGCTCGATAAAATGTGAGGTATAGCATTGCCTCATGAGGCCGAGGTACAATGCTGTAACCATATGCATGACCAAGGCCTCGAATCTGCCGCCACATTGGACCCTGTGAATGATATTCAGCATTAGTGTAAAACTGTTGGCACACCACTTTTTCTTTTTTTTATTACATCACCTGCACAAAATTATTCACGAGTAAATAATATAAAGGGTCTTTCAACAAGAGTGTCCTATCTTTAACATGTGATAGCTGCCATTGTTATTGAGTTACAGCAGTCATTTTTTACATGTGGTTACAGTTGTTATTGACAAATAGCCATGGAATGTTACAGCATTCAGCAACACGTAGAAATTGTGAAAATTTATTATCAAAATGGATCATGTGTTCACCAAACCTTCTGTGTATTGCGTGAAGTTTATGGTGTGCATAATCATCCTTGCGAGAGAAGGATTCGGCGATTGATTGATAAATTTGAAAGAAGTGGTTCTGTCAGCGATCAAAGAACACCTGTACGTAATTGACGTAAGCATTCCAATGAAAACATAGGCGCCGTTGGTGAGAGTGTACGTGAGAACGGAAACAAATCAATTGTTTGTCGAGCGCAAGAATTGGGACTTTCGCTGACCACAACTTGGCGAATTCTGCATCTGGACTTGAATTTTCACGCTTACAAAATGGTGTTAACTCCAGAACTAAAGCCCAATGACCATAGGTTGTGCCGTGTATTTGCTGACTGGGCTAAGGAGCAATTGGAAGCTGACCCGGATTTTTGTCGAAAAATCATCTTCAGCGACGAAGCCCACTTTTGGATGTATGGTTGTGTTAACAAACAAAATTGCCGGTATTGGAGCAATCACAATTCAATGCAGATTCAAGAACAACCACTTCATCCCCAAAAAGTTACTGTGTGGTGTGGATTTTGGTATGGTGGAATCATTGGTCCATATTTTTTCCATGATGAAGATGGTGAAGCTCTAACTGTCAAAGGAGAAAGATACCAGGCTCTTATAAGGGACTATTTTCGGCTCAATTGGATGGTATGAATCTCAGAAACATCTGGTTCCAGCAAGATGGTGCCACATGTCATACTGCTCTCGAAACAATCGATCTTTTGAAGCAGAAGTTCAGAGGTTTCATCATTCCTGTGGTGGTGATGTTAACTGGCCCCCGAGGTCATGTGATTTAACGCCGTTGGATTACTTCTTGAGGGGTTATGTTAAATCTCGAGTTTATGTCAACAAGCCAGAAACAGTAAATGATCTTATGAATAACATCATGCGTGTTATTCGTGAAGTTGGACCTAATTTACGTCCTTCTGTCATTGAAAATTGGGTCAACCGTATACGCGCAACCCAACGAAGTTGTGGCGGTCACTTAACTGATGTTCTCTTCCACACATAATGACATTAATTATGTTCCAAAATAAAAAAAGGAATAAACCTCTATCATTTATAGAACGTGTTTTATTTAAGTTCAAAGATAGGACACTCTTGTTGAAAGACCCTGTACATACTTGCCAACTTTCTGAAACTGAAACCTGTAAAACTTTCCCTCGTCCAGCTAAGCATTGTAATTTTGCGATGACATGAAATTTAATATGTGCAAAATGTTCAATGCAGTAAACATACAAAAATTACATGTAAAATAAATGGGAATTTTGTTTCATAAGAATCTTTAAAGACCTTGTAGTATTATTCTTACTATCACACATGCTGAAATGCTTCTATATAAACATGCATTAAACGTTAGTAAAGAATGCCACTTCCTAGGCCGTGCAAATTTCTAGTACATATTTTATACTTCTTACCATGAACTTTAACCAAAACTTGTCACGAATATGTGAAACTTATTTTATTTATGCTAAGCAAATTACATTTCAATATGACATGGCATTTAGCCCAGGCTCATTGCCTATCATATCGTACTTAAATTATGTGAGGCAGTACTTTAATACCTGAATAATTTTAATTGTATTATATAATAAGCAAATTCAATAACAGCCTACCTAGAAATAATATGTATGTAATAATTATTTAAATTGTATATAACAGTCATTGCAAATGCTTAGTTTTATTGTAAAACATGTTTATTAATGTTATGTGAATACATTATATACTTTAATAATGCAAGAGCTGTGAGAATAATAAGTTTTATGTTGCTAACAATGAGGTAACCTTGTAGCAATAACGAGTTTAAAAATTTGAATATTACTAGTCATGATTAGAGCAACGATAACGTAATTTCTGTGACAGTTTTAAAATTAGACAATCAACAGCAAAGAAAAGTTTTAAGAAAAATGCAGATGTTCTATTGGACTAGAATTAGCCAATCAGAAGCTTACGGGTTTTGACCGTTGAAAGTTGCTGGCAAACCTTGGTAGTGAACAGATGGAAGATGTGTTTTCTACAGAAACATTACGTGTGAATCATAAAATATGTATACGTGCTAAGTGAAGTATTATAGATACTCACAGTTCTTAAAAAGTAATGCTTTATAAAAATGTGCAAGAATTAATAAAAGAAGTGAATTTAAAAACTTAAATTCTGTGATGTCTACAATCATTGTCATACCGCACCCTGCCTAAGACACATGACTCTACAAACATTACTGACGCAGCCGAGGCAAATTCAAACATAAATAATATATAGAAGCAGTGTTAATAACAAAGTTAAATATTATAGTGTAAAACTTGGAGTGTAATAACAAAAACACATGTTGAAATCACCTTCTTGTACATAGCAGCATATTGCATAATAACAATAACTATTACGTAATCAACAAATTCAAACCAATGCCCAAAGCATGTTGCAAACTCCATAAAGCAACTAATATAATATGTAAACAAAACATCTTCAAGTTGGCTCCCATATGTGGGTCACTTAAACATTACGTAACCAAACAAAACAAAACAAAAGCAGCAAAACATAACTTTCTTCAAATTTACGTAAACATATATAGCGTTAAGAAAATACTTTCTCAAGTTGGCGCCCAAGCATGGAGCTAAAAACTACTTCATATGAAAACATCTATCTTTGCATTAGTTGTAGCCCCAAGTATGGGAACCAAACTTGAAGGGGTTTAATTGTTGTAGTTGTTGCACCACGTAAACTATACCAACTTGAAGCTGTTTTAGACTACATACATAATGGATGCCAATTTTGCGGGAGATGGTTTCTAGGAGTGGTTGCCCCACGTACAGTACAAACCTTCCAGTGGCCTTTGCCCACGTTTAAAAATCAACTTTGTATTTTAATGTTTATTTAAATATTATACATGTATGTATACCTTGGCTGCAACAGTACTATTTTTTTAGAGTACGTATCTCTTAGCAGGGCTTGTACGGCTAAAGAACAAGGCTTACACAAATTATAATTGTGTTGTACTTTTTTTATGAATCCTTCACATGATTAAATAACACTTCATTGATGTATCTTACTATAGAGCTGCGAGATTGTTGTTTAATTGCACTTTTTAACACATAACTTTATATTATTCTCACCGCAATGAAATTTCATGTCTCACACTGAACACGTACCATACCGAATCTAATCTAACTGCTTGGGTACGCTATCTTGTAGCATCTGCCACTTGAATTTGTACTTTTTCTCTATTTCAAATCTCTGATTGGCTAAGCCTACTCCAATAGAATACCTGTATTTAACTTTAAAGCTTTTCTAGTTTTTGATTGGCTATTTATAAACTCTTTTTACATTATTATTGTTCCAAGAATTATTAGTAGCCTTTATTAAACTTTCTAATTTATTGTCGCCTCAAGGTTACCTCATTGTTATCAACTTTCGGCTTTTAGTTTGTAATTCTGTTTGCTACGGAAAAAAGCTTGCTTCTATTCTCACAGCTCCTACATTGTTAAACTACGTAATACCGTCACATAACATTATTATACATGTACATAATAATATAAACATAATACAATAACTGTATTGCTTTTCATTTTGCCTAAAAACTGACCTAATTTCTTACTGTCTTTCCTGAACAACCATTTATGGCACTTTTTCTGCTAACTTTAAGCCATTTTTCAGATAGAAATGTCTTTCTCTATATGCCAGTCCCTATACAATCAAATATATTATGTTCAGTAACCTCTTACCACTTAAGGAGCATTGGTCCTGTGGTATACCATTTCTAAATCCCTTTCATCTCCAAACACCAGTTCTTAACCATACAATGCCCTCTCGTTCCTCTTTATTTACCTTATCTATATATGTTTCTGTTTCCCACAAACTTTTAATCTGAGCATTCAAAGTCAAGGAGCACTTATCTGCTATTGCACTACAGAGTTTTTGTATTTCTATGTCCTCAAACCTGTTTCTTACAGCCTTCCAAAAATCCTTTGTGTTATTTTCCCATACCTCTCCTAGCTGATTACTTTCCAGGTTGTTTTCAAGATGTTTGCCCTTTCACTGGTTTTTAAGCTCTTCTCTGGATATTATAAACATCACCTTAAGACATTACTTTATCTAGATTTAGGATTCTGTACCAATATTTCAATGCTCTCTCCATTATCACTCCTTTGTGTTACTCTCCCTCTCAATTTGAGCTACCTTCCTTACAATTGCACAGAGTAGGCCTAGTATTTCCCTGCAGAATATTCTGTGTACATAATCCATAGTTTCCCACCCCCCAGCCCCTACAATTCTATAACATATATAATTTTAGTCGCTATTATGATCCGTAATTATTGACAGAAAGGTATAAATGAGTAAATAAAGAAATAATTGCAATAAATAATTTCCGTATATTAAATCAGTGTACAATGTAATAAGTCTGAATTGGAAGATTCGTCTGGAGAAGAAGGGCATTAGCGAGTCATGTTAGGCAAAGTCATTAGTAACAGCCGACTAGTGAATGCATTACTATAAACGCTTTTGGAACACAGAGATTGGGTTCAGTACATCTGCAAAGTCTGTAGGCAAGAATTCTGTAAATTAGAAAGGGGAATGAAATTCTGAGATTTGGAGAGGTTCCACATAGAAACAGTGCCAGATACGGATACTTATAGTTTTAAGATTGGATCACAAGAGAAGGGACGTCGGTAGGGGTAGGCAGGCAGAGCCTAAGCTGAGAAAAGGGCATGCAATCTAAAACAGAGTCACTTATTTATTTAATTCTTTGACTTACTGCTGTGATGACCCTTGTAAATGTGAGTTTCATTTGATTAGTGTAGCACCTAGTGATGTGTTTGAGTAAGGATATATTTAGCGGCTATTGCTACCGATCTTTCTGAATGACATTTCTGTGACTTACGACAACTGATGCTTCATATTATTATTATTACTTTAGAAACAATTTATTCTTTAATTCAATAGTCAGTGACTCTCTTCAAACAGAACATTTTAGCAATATTATTATTACATAATATTTAATTATTATATGTATTAAACATTAAAATTTCTCAGCTAACTAAACTGTGTTATCCTTTCACATTACACTCAAGCATACCCTGAGATACAGAGCTCATTGCTATACCAGTAGAGCAGCTGGCACATGAGACAATGTAGAACAAGCTACAGGTAATGTCAACATAAAACTCGTCAACAGAACAAGTAACACTAAGGACCGGTTTCACCAACCGATGTTAAAAATACTCTAACCTCTTGTTTTTTTAACTGGGTGTTCACAGTTTAACATAAGGTTAAAACTTTTGTGTTTAATCAAGCTTTTACAGCAAATTGTTAGCTAGTATGTTGTTAACGTCAAAGACAACTGCGAACGTCAGCTTTCGAGAAGGCGGTGGCCGAACTACATTGCTTCTGAACGTACTCCGATGCACTTTTGTCTAAGTATTGCCGCGCTCTCTGTGTAAGTAGCCCACAACTATTTACATTCATGGCAATGGCCATGTGATGTTCCCGGTTGTTTGAGGTTAGAATCATGATGTCAATTGAAATAAATGTTTCACCGTTTGAAATGTGTTAATTAACATCTGGTTAATAAGTATAGGCTTGTTGTCAAGTGCGAAAAAGCTGACGTTCTTACATTAGAGGATAAGATTGCAGCCTGGAACAAAATCCACTTGTAATTTAACTGGAGCGAACGCATTTCCCTTAAGTCCAGTAAGCAACTACGACAATTTTATGCTAACATAAAGTGCTGGACCAGAAACTATAGGTGCGAAGAGCGTTTAAGACGGTTTAAAACTGGTGGTGGACACTGCATTGAAACTAAAGTAGACGAAAGTGTGTTATCGCTGATTAATCAAGCAGACCCAAAAAATACTGTTTGCTTCTTGAAGCAATTGCTTTGGAAATCTTCCGGATAAACCCACAAACGGTAGCTTTGAAAATTCCAACATTATCACAAGTAAATGAAAAATGTTAGTAGCATAAAATCTAACTACCTAATTAACACTTAGCATAGGAGAAAGAGGTATGCTTCTGATGGTAGTATTCTAACCTCTCATATTTCCCATAAAACCATGCTCAAGACTCCTTGGACAGTCTATATTGCTTTAAAAATACCCCTTTTTTAAGGTTTTCAAATTTATTATGATGTACGAATACTCTTCTATTAGAAATGACATTAAAAAATGCCAATTGTAGCACACTCGCATCAACAGCTTGGTTTGCGGCAGCCATTTTCCAATTTGTAACATTTGTTAAACACCTTAACGCAGGGATATGGGGATGTTAACTTAACACCAACTTTAACAGATTCTTAAGGTTAACATTGTTTGATGATACAGAATTTCTGTTAAAATCAGTTTAACAATGTGTTAACATTTAGCATTTGTTGGTGAAACCAGCCCTAAATATTATAAACATTTGAAGCAAAGGACACAGCTTCAGAAGTTCTCTACCAAGAATGGCTTCAATTACCATGTAATAAATTCCTTTTAACCATTCTTAAATACAACTTGAGTCTTAGCCTGGTGAAACTTATATCCCGCAGCATAGAATGCGAATAACATAAACAATTTTTGAGAAGAGAGTTGACTTTTCAATTCACGTCATCCATTAATGCTCCCTTTTCCTGCCGGTTATCACTAGAGTTCATTAGTGATACAATAAAATCTTAAATCCCCCACAACAAGGTATGCACATGTTGCAGCCCAGTAAAGGCTGGTTCACAACCAACGAGAGCGGTAACCAGAACAAGAACGGGAAAGTTGAAATACATGTATTCAAATGGGAGTGTCCACAAACGACGGGAAGCCTTCCCGGGCCCCGGGAACGGGAAGAAGAGTTGCCCAACTTTTAACTTTCTCATTCTCGGGCACGGCATATTATATCCCTATTGTGCATATTACACTCTTCACTCTAGAGGTTATTCTAGGCGGCCGTGACATGAAACAGCCACTAGTGCTCTCTATAGTAGCGAGTTGGAAACATGAAACTGGAAGGCATTAGTAGTAAATGTGCTTCCTAACCTCATCCTGACAGCCGCAAATCTAATCAACTTGGTTCCTCTGGTGAAGGGATCATTTGTAGTTTGTTTATATGCAACTCAAAACTGGCTATTAGCTAAAAAAACAATGGCAAAAGCTACAAAGAACAGCTAAATCCGGTGGAAATGAAAAAAGAATAACAATTTTAATGTATGCCATTAAATAAAGGAATTAAAGTTTGGCATAAGTAGAGGGATCGGAAATGTAATGAATATGCATTTAGATAATGTTTACTCTATCGAATTTTGACACAGGCTTGGCTAAATTGGAAGTAGGTGAAAAAACGTCATTGGTCAGTTAAAAACAAATGAAATCCCAATGTGCAAAATTGACTTTCACTTTGTGATCGATATGCATTCCCGTTCTCGTTACCGGGCTGTCGTGAATCAAAATTTCTTGCTTCCCGTTCTCGTTACCGTTACCGGGTGGTTGTGAACCAGCCTTAAAAGAGGAATATCATGAAGGACAGATGCACAGACAAGTTCCAACCTATCATAGCACTGTACATTATTAGCATGGTACATTTTGGCTGTACTCTTAAGTTAGCAAGAAGTCTTGCATTACTATCATAAGAAGAGTTACAATATAAGGCAATAAAATAAATGTTTTGTCATGTCTGTTGTGAAAATCTGCAACACTTTTAATTAACCCATAAAACTGTAAAAACTCTGATGTGTTACACTCACAAGACTTTCTCTACTCTTGTACAAACTATTTTTACAAACATTTATTCTCCATATGCTTTATGTTAATTGGGATGTTAATATTATTGCTAATTTTCTTGTATATGCAAGGGGAATATGGTAGTATTTAAGCGACAGTCAAATCTTTTAAGAGCTGGTTGCTATGTGGCGCATTCCATTGTCTTTGCATGTCCAGGACATAAAAAGAATGAATAATGTATTCCCATTTGAGAAAAATAATAAGTATTGGAAAATTGAAGGGAATAATATCTCGAAAATGGTTCACTCAACCAAAAAAAATGTATATGACATAAATTATGTATTTTAACGCGATCTATATTTTTTGTGTAGTAAAATTTGGTCTATCTCTTATGGTTTATCACTTATGCAAAAGTCATTCACAATGAGGAATACTTTTGGAGACATTCCCAGAAAATTCTAGATATAATCATGAAAATATCTTAAACATATGATATTTTAATCAAAATTGTTAAGAGCCATTTTTGAGAAAATTAAAATTTTTGAAAAATGTTCCATGTAAAGGGTAATCTGGGGTGGGGGGATTTTCTTGAAAACCTTTGTGTCGCATCTCTGGAAGGTACTGAACCTAAATACCAAGTTTGGTGTTTACCCGACTGTTCGTTTCTGAGTTATGCTGTTCACAGACACACAGACATGTTTCCAAAAATGCTTTTTTTGGATTCAGGGGGTCTCAAAACATATGTTTCCGGTGAAATCTCGGTATTGAATTTTTGGGTGGAATACAATACTTCCCCTACTTTCTATATGTAGTAGAGAAAGTAAAAAAGGCACCCATTGCCATAAAGTTGTAAAAAGCCTTCAATTTTTACAGTATAACTATAAAAGTTGGCAAGTATGGTTATACTTTGATACTGATCAAAGGTTTTATCAACCTGACAGTTGAAGGCTTCGCTTTCACTAACTCAGCAAAACATCTTTCTTGCACAACTATTACAAAATTGTAATTTTAACTTTACAGGTAAGTAAAAGCATAACTTTACCTCAACTTGAGTCAAATACTGCAGGAATACCAATAGGGGAGCAAGATCTTTATCATTAAAATCCTTGATACTGGATGTTGTCTGGCATAAAAACGACGACTCTACACATCCTATGCCAACCACACATGATGAGCTTGTATTTTCTGTTGGGGACATTATCAGTGACCAGTCATGAGTTACTGATAACCTGGAAAATATCAATGCATCATTATGCTTTTGCTATTACTCAAAGATTAAACACTCACACTCATTATATTGTTACAAATTATACATAAAACTAGCAACAAGTTCAAGAGGTCCTGGGTTCAAATCTCGGTTAGGGTAAAAATTTGGTTAAGGTGTTTTCTTGGGCTTTTCCTTATCCTTAGGAGATGAATGTCAGGTAATTCTAAGCTCCATGCACCCTAAGCCCATTATTTATTAGTGGGTATACAAACTATTCTTACTAAAGCTTATTTTTCTATCTACTACTTTTAATCCAAATAAACCTTTACAGAAATAGCTACATTACAATTTCGTTATAGATAAAAGGGAACAGCGATAGTCAAATGTTTAAGAACTGGACGCTTTACACTGCCTTAATTCCATACTGTTGCCATGCAATCACGAGAAACAACTGAATATTGGCAGCACTTTAAGAGAATGACCAAGTAATGAACAATTTGAACCATTAATAACGGATATCTCAGAAATGGCTTATGTCACAGTACATTTTTGTTTATTGCTTAATTTTACCAGTTATACAAGATTATACAAAATTTCTTCCAAATGAAGTGGACTTCACAGCCTACTCCCAGAAAATTTAAAGATACACAGCCGTTTGTGAAAATTATAACACCAAGAAAGAAACGCAGGAATTCAATGAATTTAATACCACAGGTTAGGTACATCACAAGTAACAAATGATAAACTTTTCAAATCTATACATGACCTTTGAGCCCTAATATTCAGTATTTGGTGTGGCCTCCATGCATTACAATTAAAGCTGCTATACGCCGTGGCATTAATCAAAAGGGTTCTGAATAAGTTCCTGAGGGATTTCCCTCCACGCAGTTTGTATTCGAGCCCACAAATCCGTGACACTGGTTACTGGAGGACCGTGATGCACCAGGTGCCGACCAACCATATCCCAGACATGTTTAATGGGCGACATGTCAGGCAAACGTGCAGACCAGGGAAGCAATGTTACTCGTCGCTCTTCGAAGAAGCCTTCTACATTCCTCGCAAAATGAGGCCGAGCGTTGTCCTGTTGAAATGTGGCCTGTGGAGATGCCTGAAGCGGGTGGAGTACCTCAGACTCTACAACCACCGTTAGGTACCGGTTGCTGTTCAAAGTGCCCTCAATTCGTAGGAGGCAAGATTGGTTGTTGTAATCAATGGAGCCCCAAACCATCACACCTGGTGTTTGTCCGCTATGCCACTCAACAATGCAGCCCTCCAGGTTGCGCTCCACGGTACCGCCGGACATGTATGCGGCCATCACTGTAGGACACGAAGCAGGACTCGTCCGAAAAGACTACATTTTGCCACTTAGCACCCCAGTGACAGTGTTCATGTGTCCATTGCAGTTGGAGGAGCTTGTGGTTTCTGGACAATAGAAGCCAATGTAATGACATGCATGCAATCAGTTCAATCTGCAGCAGATAATGACGAACCGTTGATGCAGACAAGTTCACACCTGTTGCAGTGCTCCAGCATCAAGCCAACACTGTGGATGAAGCTGTATGGTCTGTTATGGCCATGCCGACAAGATGACGGTCATGTTCCGTGGTCCAGTACCCGCTCTTTGCTGCGTACGACCTTCATCTATCCACTGCTTCCACACACGCATCACTGTCGTAGCAGCATGCCCTGTACGAGCCGAAATGTCACAGTATGACAAACCCGCTTCCCAGAGACTGATCATTCTGCCCCATTCAAACTCACATGCCGATATGGTTCCCATTGACGTCGACGAGGCATACTGGCACTCACTTTATTATTTTCACCTTGTTCGACAGCTCTGCACTGACACTGGGCACAACACTGACCTTGTTGGACCGACACGAGGGCTCTGCTCGGCATACATATACCCCATCTCTCTGTAAACCTAATCACTTATTGCTTGCACACTCTTCTACCCACCAAGTTTGAAGTTATTCGGGAAATTCTTTCTTGGTGTTACAATTTTCATAAATGGCAGTGTATATAGTCTATTTGTCAGGTAAATATCTTTAATGTGTGGTATTCTAATCAAAATAGTAAGCCATTTTTTATAAAATAAAAAATGTTGAAAAATGCTCCATGTAAAGGGTATTTTGGGGTGCGCACGCGCACACATACACACACAGATATATTCCTAAAATTTTTGGGGGGGATTCTGGGAGCCTCAAAACATGTATTTCTGATGATATCTTGGTATCAAATTTTTGGAAGGAATGCAATACCTTCTCTACCTACTATGTACATGATAGAGAAAGTAAGAAAAACTGGATATTACCACACTGACTACACCAACTAGGGGGGCGGCTTTCTATGATCTAAAAATTAGGAAATATGCATGCATTTATGACCGAAAAATCCATAAAAATGCGACCAATAAAATGCAAAATTAGGGCATTTTATGCGATAATATTAATATATTATACATCAGTATCATGTAAAACAATAATCTATGCTGATAAAATGCTGTTGCACTGTGAAATGTTTCTTGGCAAACTTTCACGTCACATAATTTGCAGAATAAGATAACCCCATTAGTACCAAATATTTTCTCACCAAATTTACAATATAACATGAAATTTTTCACTTACTGGACCCTTCACTTTTGATGCAGTAATTTGTATCACAAATTATTTAAATGTAAAGAGTGATTATAGTATGAATATGCATTTTTATGTGCCATTGATTTGAGATGTTTGTTGATTGTAATTATTGTTGGGAAGTAAGTTTATACTGCCTTACTGAAACTGACAATAATAGCGTGCAATAATGCAGCGAGGGGGTGAGCTGTTTATCATTATTGGAAACGAGGAAGTTACGTAATGTTGGCGCGTTTTTCTGTAGAAATTGCTGGAACATTCCCCTAGAGCATATGTATTCATAATTTTCATTGGATATAAAAATAGATGCTAATGTTGGCGCGTTTTATTAGCCAATTGCAGTTCAGTTATAATCTTTAGGCATATCGGGGTGTATGAGTATAAAAGAGCTAGGTTAGAGGTAGAGCCCGTCAGTTCATCAAAATTCTTTGTACACTACACGCATTCAGTCCGTCAGTTCGTCGAAAATATTTGTATGATACATGTCGCCTTCAGTCCAGCAGAAATATTACACGTCGGCTATCGATTCGCAAGTTACGCATATAAGAGTTATGAAAAACTCAAGTATGGTAAAGTTAATTATACAAAAGGTTGAAGTACGTGGATTAAAAGTGATCAGTAAGAAGTTGTTATAACAGTTTCAGTTTGGCGAGTTCTAGATCAATGTATAAATGTGATAGTGACTGTGTTTCGACAATAAAAGTGTAAAACAAATTCCTTCATCAGTGTTATCTTTGGATAAAAGATTCCTTTCCGTTTACACAACCTGTATAAAGAGAAGTGCTCGACCCAAAAAGATCATAGCTAGCCGGAGGTCAGTGAAACAAAATTAAATAAAAAATAAAAGTAACATTCTTTCAAACAAAAACTAATACTGCCGCAAATTGCTAACACCAGATGGAGCTATAAACCTAACAAAGAATCACGTCACAAAATGGCTTCACCACATGAAGTAAATACACATACACAAATAACATTATAAATTTACCATCACAAATTGGCTCCCAAATGTGGGGCTCAATACATAAATAATGTCACAAATAATACCGCCGCACTTTAGGCATATTGAATATACACTCAGAATAAGAATACAATGACTGGACATCAAAGGCTTTGAAGGGAGAAAGATGAGTAAACAAAGATAGGATCTTTACTTAAGGTAGGTTGGGATTAGTTACACTAACATCACTTAAGTTTATTCACTTGACATGTTTCGGGAAATGGTTTGTTCCCATCCTCAGGTGTCCAAATGGCTGGTGGTGGTGAAATGTACTTCCAGAGGGGACTTGGTGGCAACAAATTAAAATTCACCATTTAAATAAATTCACTATCTGTTGACTTACTCCCTTCCTCAAGAGTTTGTGCCACAACAAATTTAAATGAATGTTGTCATACGCTTTCTCCAAATCAACAAATGGCATGTACAATTTTCCCCTTTTTTTCTTTTAAATACTTATCCACCAGAGTTTTAATTATGAATAAGTTATCTATCGTTCTTCTCCTCTTACGAAAACCCATTTGAAACTCCGAGAAGATATTATATTCCTCTACCCAGTTTTGTATCCTATTTGCTAAAATCCCTGTGAAAATCTTTCCAACATTTGAAAGTAATGCTATTCCCCTGTAATTATTAGGCTTATCAACACTCCCCTTGCCTTTGTATATAGGATGAATTATTGCTTTCTTTCAATGCTCCGGTACATACCCCTTGGTTTTTATTACATTACACAAATCTGTAAACATCTTTACTCTAGTCTCATCACACCACCATAAACTCAGGAGGAATTCCATCAATACCCGTTGGTGTTTAATATAGAGTCAACTGAAAAATTTAATGCCACAGCCAGGATTTGAACATGGTTATCCCGCTCTCCATGTGATTGTTCTAACCATTGAGCTACTGTGACATGCTGGTGGGAGATTGAATTCCCCAATTGACTCAAGTGGTTTCCCAGACGGACCACTAAGGCATCTCACTCGAGATGACAATCTTAGCGGCGGCCTGCTTATCACAAGTGCTTCAGCGCTGGGTAAATGGTTTTTAAGGTTTTTAATTTAATTTGTTATTGTTATTGTATAAATTAATTATACTTTTAATAGACCTTAACCTGGCCTTGGCAAGTTTTTAATATAGAGCCAACTAAAGAATTCAATGCCACAGCCAGGATTTGAACACGGTTCTCCCACTCTCCGTGCGGTTGCTCTAACCATTGAGCTAATGGTTTTCACCTAGTATCGTACATAAAAATAGGCTGTCCAAGCGTGAATTTCTTGGCAGACATTTCTGTGGAATAATAAGAGAATAAGTAACATTCCTAAGGAAATCACACACAACACAATACTGTCAAAACACTTCACAACACGAAGACAAAGCAATGACTGAGACAGCTCATAGCTGAAGTAACTGTCGTCTTGGCCATTACGCATATAAGGAGGTTGTGGCCTTGGCATAAAACAAAAGCACTGCCATACAGTAAATAAATTATCTGAAATGGTTAGGAATCAAAACAGACAAGTTAGTAGAACTATGTTGCTAAGTCAAGTAACTTACGGTTTTTGTACTGAGACTTTGTTTTCTGGTAGGACATTCTTCCAAGGTTGTACTAGGTCTCCAACTCTAGCTGCCAGTTTATCTACATTAGCAGCCATATGGACTACCATTTTGGCAGGTTCTGTGATCATGCTCCTTATTGATTCTATTTCTTGGAGCACAATATCACACTCGTCTTTGGAATCCAATTTTTCTATGAGTCCTGAGAGAAACTTATGCTGGCGAAGCATACTTGCATAAAAATGATTACTATCTGAAACAATTAATACAATATGCATAAGCAGGTATTATTTTGTAAACTCGTTCCTGTAATCACAATAATTAAGGCTGGTTCACAATGCTCCGAGAACGGTATCCAAAATGGAAACAAGAATGGGAACCAAAGCAGCATCAAGATTTTGGTTTGCAATAGCTCTAGTTCTAGTTTGAAAAAGGGGTGGGTTTTATGCCCAAGCACTGCGACCTCAAAGATCTATTGCACATCCCCCCTTTCATCAGTGAAGTAGTCTGTTGCTCGTTATGAATTTAACCAGACTGCTGAGGCAAGACTGATTCACAAGAGCAGGGCAATCACATAGCAGATGAGTAACAGTCTCATCTCCTTCTAGGCATCTACTACAGATAGGGTTGTTAAACAATCCCATTCTGTATAGATTAAACTTTAGGGCACAGTGTCCTGTAATGAATCCTGTTGCCCATGCAAGCCTTCTTCTACTAATCGCGCAAGTACTTTGCCCTGCTGTTATCCAGGTTTGTAATAAACAACTTGGAATGTCTGCAACCCTCAATGGAGTTCCAGTAGTTCTTGTGTTCTGCTTGAGCCCAGCCTGTTTCAATGGTCTGTACAGTACAGGCTCTGGACCCAAAAATGAGATTTTGCTGCCAATCTTGGCTGCTTCATCTGCTTTCTCATTGCCTATGTCCTGGCACCCACATAAGTTGAACCTTACTGTGTTCAGCCAGTGTCATTAAGGATTCCCGGCATTCTGAGACGAACTTTGATTTTATTGATGGTGATTCAAGTGCTTTAAGAGCAGCAGTGTTAAGATCAATGTATAAATGTGATAGTTTGACAATAAATGTGTAAAACAAATTTCTTTATCAGTGTTATATTTGGATAAAAGTTTCCTTTCCGTTTACACACTCTGATCAAGAGACATGTTCGACTGAGAAATAATAGCTAGCCGGAGGACAGTAAACAAAATTTAAAATTCTTTCAAACACTAATACTACCACAAATTGTTAACACTAGATGGAGCTACAAACCGAACAACTGAATGACGTCACAAGATGGCTTCACATGAAGTAAACACACATACACAAACATCACAAGTAATAACATTATAAGTAATACCGTTACAAATTGGCTCCCAAACGTGGGGCTACAATAATGTTAATAAATAACATTAAACCACCGCAAATTGGCGCCCAACGTGGGGCTAACAAATACAACATAAATAATGTTACCGCAAATTGGCTACCACAACGTGGGTCTACAATAATGTTAAATAAATAAATAACATTAATACCGTTGCAGTTGTTACACTACATCACTAAAATGTTCTTACTTGAATGCGTTTCGGGAGACGGCTTGTTCCCATCGTCAGCATGTTCTCAACTGATGTTTCCGGTCATCGTCTGGGGGAAGTGTGCAGCTAGTGGTGTTCTCTGGTGCTGGGCTGATGAACCTCCAAAGGCTGCTGGGTGGCGGCAGTTCGAAATTCATTTGGTGATTCCTGTGTTTGACAATATGGGTTTTTTCTCAGATGTCCAATTCATTGCTGCTGTTGATCGGTTTTAAGAGTTTTATATTCGGAGTGATATCATGGTTTGAAGACCAGAAATGTTGTGCTACTGCTGATTTATCTGTCTGCTTTTGGTAAATGCATCTCATATGCTCTTTAGGTCTTATTTCAAGATTTCTTTTGGTTCTTCCTATGTATACCAGGTTACATTCATTACAATCAATTTGATATATACCAGCTGATTTATCGTCGGGGATAGGATCTTTTGTTCTGTTGCATAGTAGTTTCTGTATATTGTGGTTATTCTGTGGAGACAGGGTGATGATGTATTTTTTGAAAATCCTTTGAAATTTATGTCACTGCACTCTTCCCAAGCATACCAAAAGAAGAATTATTACCACTCCTAGAAAACTGGATATTAAACAATGGCACACCTAGAGCACAAACAGAAGATTACCTAAAACTAACAAAATTATGTCTGGACCAGAATTTCTTTTCACTCCATCACAAAATCTTTAAACAAACCACAGGCCTAACTATGGGAAACCCCCTTTCACCATTTTTAGCAGAACTATATATGAGCCATTTTGAATGCCATATTACTAAATCTTTCCCACATCTATTCAAAACCTGGTATAGGTATGTAGATGATATTTTTGCTATTGTTCCAAATAAACTTTCAGAAGATGCTTTGAAATTATCAGTTGAGAACATGATGACGATGGGAACAAGCTGTCTCCTGAAACGCGTTCAAGTAAGAATATTATAGTGACGTAGTGTAACAACCCTCAACTCTCCTTAATTTACATTAAAGTTGTTTGTAGTTCTTTGTTAATTTCTAACAGTTTTTGAGGCAATAGCCAGTTTTGAGTTCCATATAAGCAAACTACAGATGGCCAAACTACTAGAAAATGCTTAATGGATCTGTGGGTGTCAAGGATCAGAGGTCAGCATGTACATATGCTAGAATTTCTTCCAGCTTGTGACCAGAGAGAGCTCTAGCAGTTATTTCATGTCATGGTTGTCTAGTGTAATCTCTACAGTGAAGAGTCTTATATGCACAATATGGGTCTAATATGCCATGCCTGGGGTTAAGAAAGAGAATGTTAAAACTTGCCCAAGTCTTCTTTCCTGTTACCGGGACCAGAGAACGCTTCCTGTTATTATGTTAGTTTCCTGAATACGGGAAATAAAAATAAATTGAGTTTTATATATGGATGATCTTTGAACACTATGGTACTTAGTGCCCCATTCTATATTGGACGTGAAAGACTGGGAATTTTGCTGTAAGGTCTCTTATCAGTTTAAGGTTCTTTTATGTGCTGTAAATCTATGACATGGTATCCCAGCTTTACTTGTCTTCCGAAGGAAGCCATGTTAAGAATGAAATAAGAGCTGAAGCTTTCCTGGTGACAAACTTGCTCCAGACGTTCTCGGGCTTCAAGCCACGTGCTGAATGACTAATCGGGTGAAATGGCCTGTATAAATACTGTCCAACCAATGGCTAGCATGGACCTTGTGGAAAAATACAAGGTGCTCCTGCTGAGTTCGCTGGGGCAGACCTCGTAGAGAACTCAGCTACTCTGGCTGCCGCTTAGGTGTCTATGTTTGTGTTTTCTCAGCCGTTCAATTTCAATTTTGATACCGATTTTCATGCAGGACTGAGTGAGCAGCACTCAATACACTATATTCACTCTTAGATTGATCCGCAGCAAAACAATCCCAGGTGGTCAGTGCACCGTGGTGCAACACAGTAGCAATGCCCCCAGGAAAGTAGTCCCTTGCTAATCTCTGAATTTTAGAATGAATTTATCCTTAAATAGTATAATATTCTATACAAATACCTAAGGTTTTATTTAACGCTGATTTATACCGTAAAACAGAGCTACAAGTCCCATGATGCAATTCGTATGTGTCACCTCACATCCAGGTAGGCGCAGAATATTGTTTACAGCCAGAAACCAGCAGTTGTGTTTAGTATCATGGAGGACGGTGAATTCGCTCTTGTGTTTTCGTCGAATTACGTAAAGCATTAGCCGCGCAAACCATTGACTAGTGGTGAAAAAACAATAGTGTTGAATCTTTATTATAAGTTACATGAGAAATATCCAACAATTTCCACGAAAGAAATGGTGAAATTAACTTCTGAGTTCACCAGTGTTTCGAGTACAAGTATAAACAGTGCTTGTGCAGAAAAATCTGTAACGAGAAAAGTGGTTACACTCGGAAAAAAAAGAAAGCATATGAAATATGCGATGCAAGAATGTAGTGATTTTAAGTAGAATGCAATTCGCGTAACAGTGCACAATTTCTTTTTTAAAATGAGCGCCAACAGTTAATAAAGTGCCGCTTCCAGAGAGCGAATAAATCAGGTTATCGCATATCTGTTACTTTATTTTTCACTCATTTATTTTAGAATTAACTATTATTATATATGCAAATGTTTATTTTGTTGCAACTATCAATCTTATCACCTTTAGCCTTTAACAGAATATGCTAGTCACCATTTCAGTTGATGAAATAAGGACTCTGTTCTTTTTTGCGCTACGTGCCGCTTGTACTCACCACATAGTCTGAAAGTGTGACAGTATTTCTAGTGTGAATGGTGGAAGGACATGTTATAGTGGTGCACTGGTCACCTGAGGTTTGTTTTGACGCGGATCAACCGAAGAGTGAATACAGAGTAGAGCCAAAAAATAGAAACCTCTCACACAGTAATCATCAGAAAAACCTACGACCACAGCCTTCATCCCATACACTGGCAACTTATCGGGCAGATTACTAACCAAACATAATATCAGGACCATTCACAAACCACCTCCAAAGATAAAGAACCTAGTGAGGACGGTGAAGGACCAGCCAGACCTCAATGCACCGGGGTTGTACTGCATTCCCTGTGAGTGTAGGGCCCTGTATATAGGACAAACCAGCAGAACCATAACCACCAGGGTCAAGGAATATGATAGGACCACCCATTTGATGCAGCCTGAGAAGTCTGGACTGGCAGACACTGCTGTGAAATGGACCATAGAGCTATCTTCTGTGACATAACCATCTTAGGCAAATGTGACAGTTATTGGGAGTGCAGAGTCAAGGAGGCATTAGCCATAACCTCTGACAGGTGCATGCCGAACTGGGACGCTGCGCTACAGTTCAGTCCCGCATGGAAACTGACCATCAAAATTGAAATTGAATGGCTCAGAAAACATAGACAACCTAAGCAGCAGCCAGGGTAGGCGAGTTCTCTACGAGGTCTGCCCTAGCAAACCCAACAGGATTGCCTTGCGTTTTCCACGAGGTCTGTGCTAGTCACCGCATTGGACAGTATATATACGAGGTGTGATAAAAATAACGGGAATATTTTAATTTCGCGAGCTTTATACATCCGATGGTCAAAACTTTTGTTTTACTTGTTGGTACACATGTTCCTGATGTATGTTTGCATTTTCAGCTGTTTTGAATATTTAGTTTATTGTCGACAGTCGAAAAAGTTATGTTTTTTGAGTGCTTGGCAAATTTTTACTTTCAAAAAAGATGGATCAAAGAATTTGCACTAAATTTTGCTTGAATGAAGTGCAGCACTGTATTCGAAATGTTGACTGTGGTTTTTGGCGAATCTACTATGGTTAAGACAAGAGTTTATGAGTGGTATAAACATTTCAAAGAGGGTCGAGAAGATGAAGATGACTGCCCTGGGTGCCCTAGCATATAAATTACTGACAACAATGTGGAAGAAGTAAAGAAAATGACTCTGGAAAATCGTCGAATCACCATCAGAGGGGTTGATGTTGGCATATCCTTTGGGTCATGCCAAGAAATTTTTTCAGATGTTTTGGGCATGAAACGCGTAGCAGCAAAGTTTGTTCCAAAATTGTTGAATTTTGACCAAAAAGAACGTCATGTAGACAGCACTCAGGAATTGCTGAATAAGTCGAAAACAATCCAGAACTTCTAAAGAAGGTTATAACAGGTGATGAAATGTGGGTATATGGGTATGACGTTGAAACTAGGGCCCAATTGTTCCAATGGAAGAGCCAAGACCAAAAAAAATCTGATGTGTTACACTCACACGACTTTCTCTACTCTTGTACAAACTATTTTTACAAACGCTTATTCTCCATCTACTTCATGTTAATCGAGATAAACATTTGCAGACTATCTTATTGCTAATTTTCTTGTAGATGTAAAGGGAATATATATTTACAAGGGCAATATAGAAATACAGTAGCCTTTAGCACATACATATCTCTTAATAGCTGGTTGCTAGGTGCAGCACTATTCCCTTTGCCACAGAGTAATACTCTTTGCATATCCAAGACAAAAAAATGAATAACGAATTCCCATTTGAGAAAATAAGTATTGAAAAATTTAAGGGAATAACAAGCAATATCACAAAAATGGTTCACTCAACAACAAAAATGTATATGACATAAATTGTGTATTTTAACGTGATCTACATTTTTCGTGCAGTAAAATTTTGTCTATCTCTTATGGTTTACCAGTTATGCAAAAGTCGTTCACAATGAAGAATACTTTTGGAGACATTCCCAGAAAATTCGAGATATACATTTCATTTGTCAGGAAAATATCTTAAACATATGATATTTTAATCAAAATCGTTAGAGCCATTTTTGAGAAAATTAAAATTTTCAAAAAATGTTCCATGTAAAGGGTAATCTGGGGTGGGGGGATTTTCTTGAAAACCTTCGTGTCGCATCTCTGGAAGATACTGAACCTAAATACCAAGTTTGGTGTTTATCCGACTGTTCGTTTCTGAGTTATGCTGTTCACAGACAGACAGACACACACACACACGGACATGTTTCCAACAATGCTTTTTTTTGATTCAGGGGATCTCAAAACATGTATTTCCGGTGAAATCTTGGTATGGAATTTTTGGGTGGAATACAATACTTCCCCTACTTACTATACATAGTAGAGAAAGTAAAAATCTGACAAGTTTGATCACATGTGAAGGTTCTTCTCACTGTTTTCTTTGATTACAATGGGATAGTATATCAGGAGTTCCTGCCTTATGGTTGTATGGTCAATAACGAATACTACCTGGAAGTTATTACCATTTGTGTGAAGCTATCCAAAGAAAATAACCAGAATTGTGGCAAAAACACTTGTGGAAATTGCATCATGATAATGCACCCACTCACACCTCAATGCTTGTTTGTGGCTTTCTGACAAAAACAAAACCATTATGCAGCCACCGTATTCGCTGGACATGGCCCCCTGCAATTTCTTTCTATTCCCGAGGCTGAAGAGAACCATGATGGGATGACGTTTTGCCACCATTGATGAGATAAAAACATAATCGCTGAAGGAACTGAACACCATAACAAAGTGTGAATTCCAGAAGTCCTTCCAAGATTGGAAACAGCACTGGCACAAGTGTCTTATATTCCCCATTTACTATACAGTGGAATCTCGTTAGCACGTTCCTCATTAACACGTTTTCCCATGTATTACGTTGAATTATAAAAGTCCCGGTACCAAATCACCAAATATAATAAATAATGTTTGCTTAGTGCGTTTTCCCGGTCCCGCTTACTACGTTTGAAGTTTGACGTCCTCATTTGCTGTTTTGGCCAATCCTTGATCGGTACAGTGGGAGTAGGCGTTTAACACGTTCATAGTTTGACATCCTCATTTGCTACTTTGGTCAATCCTTGGTCACGGGGTGGAAATTGGCAGCCAATCACATACATGCATTTCAATATTTGTGTGACACGATTTCTGTGGGCGGGATAGAGAATGCTTTACCTTGGCGTGGTAAATGCGGTAAACATTAACGATAGTTTCCAATGTTGAGTGATGACCAAACAACCGTAGATTGTATTTTAACTTTTCATTTACAAGAAAAAACGGAAGTGTTGTAGGTAAATAACCAACAGTGAAAAACTGAAAATGCTTGATGTAATCACAATCCAAATATAAAACATATCGATATAGTGCGGAAGTTAAACATTCCTCCGTCAACCTTAAACACGATTGTTAGCAAACCTAAATTAATTGAAACTGCTTTTAAAGAAGGGAAAAATACTAAAACAAAACTTTTCTCTTGGAAAATAGGATCAGAAGAGGACCGGAACGAAATTTGTTGCATGGAAACACCTCCGTATTCAAATCGTCTTGTATACGTCAAAGATAATATCCTCTATTGTACTCGTAACACGATGCACGCTCATAATTTTTTCTTTTTTAGCAGAAATTGTTATCACGTGTGTAATAAAACACACAGCAAAACCACTATTGCCGCTTCCACAATTCGCAATTTATTTTCTCAAAAACATTCATAACCTAAAAAATCCAAGTTGACCAAAATAAAAGCTTGAATTATTTATTCTCAGGCTTTGTGTATCCAAATCCATTTAAACATATTGAATTTAACATGGAAACGCGGATCGTATTCAGTATGAAATTTTACTCAAAATCGATTTAAATTGCCCATGGAGACGTAGTAATTATTAGATTTTTATTACCTATGTTCTTAAATTGCAGATTTTGCATTTTCGTTAACACGTTTTCCCGCCTATGACGTCCAAAACTTAGGTCCCTACAAAAACGTACTAACGAGATTCTACTGTATATAGTAGAAAAAGTATTAAAATACTAGCAGTAATAAATATGAAAGTAGCCATAGCAGAAGCAAGAACTTATTGAGCACTGAAGTAACCTGATGGGGAGGGAAGAGGGGAAGAGATGGGATGGGAGAGAGGAAAGTTAGGAGAGGGGGAGTTTTCAAATGCACTGCTTTACAGTACCTCTTATCTTATTTATAATTAAGAATTATTTAATGTAATATTTTCTGAAGCTATGGCAAGTGAGTAAACTAATTAAAAGTTTCTGCTAACCTTTATTATAGCATAGCCCTTTCATAAGATCTCCAACAACTTTATGGCCTTTCCGCTTTGCCTGAGCAACATCATTTACAATTTTAGCTGCAATAATCCGTAATCTCTCAGCTGTGAATTGTGTTTGGTATAACAGTTCTCTTATCCAGTTGATACAACATTCATATTTTGAAGGCTCCAGCTGCAAGAGAGAGAGTAATTAGGCATGCTGCTAGCTTTATATCCTTTCAGTTTTCAATTCCAATACATTTTCTCACAGGGTGATCCATATAAAACTGAACACTTTTAAAAACTTACACCTTCTAAACCAATATTATTTATTTTTATTTATTCTTCTGAACATAACAGGCGTAAGTCCAATTACAATGTTTATTATAAAAATATAGTAACATACAATCAGTTATAAATCTAACTTACACAGAAGAAACAAAAATTATAAATAACAATAAAAGTTCTGGAGAAGAGGAACGAAATAAGAAAAAATAATTGAATAAAAACAAGCACAGAAGAAAAGAAGAGAAGGTGGCACGGTAATTATACAATTATTTCTAATTTAGGGCGGCGCCGTGGCCGAGTGGTTAGACCGCTCGCCTCCCACCGAGGCGGACCGGGTTCAATCCCAGGGACCTGCATGTGGGATTTGTGGTGGACGAAGCGGCGTCTGGGCGGGTTTTCTCCGGGTTCTCCGGTTTCCCCCGCCATTCATTCCACCAACTGCTCCATCATCACCTTTCCTTTCATCCATTTCACGAACATTTCGCTTCATCCACTTCCTTCATCCCATACCAGGCATCGGGCTGATCACCCATCCTGGATGTTCTGTCTGATCCATGAGTGTCTGCTCCTCGACGGGCCTCTGACCCCAGGCACCCGCCTGTAAGTCCTGGGGGGTGTCAGTCCTATATAAGAGGAGGGTAAACAGATAATGAATGAATGAATGAATGAATTTCTAATTTAAATATTTGTATTACTCCACGAAAAAATATTTATTGACTATTGTATTTTTTAACTGAGTTTCAGACATGTTGAAAATATCTGCATAGAAATACTGAAGTTTGTTGTATAAATATATAGCTCTGTTTAATGGTGAATTTTTATTTGGTACATAAAACAATATATTTGGCGGCAGCAGCAGCTCAATGGTTAGAGCAACCGCATGGAGAGCAGGAGAACTGTGTTCAAATCCCGGCTGTGGCATTGAATTTTTCAGTTGACTCTATATTAAAAACTTGCCAAGACCAGGCTATGGTCTGTAAAAAGTGTAATTAATTGAATTAATTATATAATATTAATTATATGGATACTTTATCCAATTTTTCCAGTATGTAATTCTAATTCCAGCATAATATCAGTAAAAACAACTATATCACATGTTAAACACATTTCATAATTATTCAATTATATCATGCTTAGTTCTGCATTTATTAACTATATATTTTATTTATCTACCATGTCAAATGAAAAGTTTTTTTTTTCCTTTCTTTTCAGATACACAATCTTCTTGGTGACTGCCTCTGTGGTATCTGGTTGGCATGCTAGCTTCCAAATACAGAGGACCTGAGTTTGATTCCTGCTGGAGGATGGGAATTTTTCTTTAACTGGGATTATTCCCCATCCCCCCTAGAGTCTGTGTGTATGAATTTAATGTTTACAAAGAAACCACAATATAAACAAACCCACAAATAGAGAATAGTAAATGAGTGAACATCATTGCCGATAAGCAATTGTTTCAAAGGCCAAAGCCATTGATGTGGATTTAGATGTTAAAGGCGGCATATAAATGGAACCCCCAAAAAATCTTCTTGGATCCACATGTTCAGGAGAGGAATTCAATCTTCACGATTCACATAGGAAGAGCAATTCAACAAAACATTATATTTAAAACATTGTGTTTATATAGGTCAAACAAAACAAACAAGACTCTGGTTATGGAAAAATCTACCTATGTTAATGAACTTTGAGATCCCAATGGATGAGGCAGTATTTTTAACACTTAAATAATTTCAGCCTAATTACATAATATATAAATTCAATAACAGCCCACCTTAAAGCAATATGTGTATGTAACAATATATAAAAAAATGTATATACCATTCATTGTATATGTTTGTATTATTGTATACATGTGTAATAATGCTATGTGAATATATTACATAGTTTAATAATGTAGGAGCTGTGAGAATAATAGGTTAAAAGTTGCTAACAATGAGGTAACAATGAGGTAACCTTGAGACAATAATGAATTTGAAAGTTTAAATGTTACTTGTGATTCTTGGAAGCAATAATGTAATTTTAGTGACAGTTTATAAAAATAGCCAATCAACAACCAGAAAAAGCTTTAGTTAAATGAAGGTATTCTATTGGAATAGGAATAACCAATCAGAGACTTGAAATACAGAAATTTACAAGTTTAGGCGGTTGAAATCAGTTCAGTTGGTTGCAGACAGCGTTACTAACCAGACGCAAAAAGTGGCCTCAAGAAATTTAATACATATTCGTGTGAGACGAAAATAGGTTTTACATGTTAAAAAGTGCAAGTAATTAATTAAAGAATTTCACAGGTCTCTATATCAGTGAAGTGTTATTTAAATCATATCAAGTATTAATAAAAGGAGTAAGAGTAAAATTATAATCTGTACATTCTTAGTCGTACCACAACCCTGCCAAGACATCCATGTCTCTAACAATAATACTGACGCAGCCGAGGCAAACATAAATACATAATATTTAAAGAAACAGTCAAAATTACAAAGTTAACATTTTTAAACTTAGGGCAAAGGCTACCGGAAAGCGGGTAATATACGTGTGGTTGCAACGAATATCAAGTTCGGTTCCCCAACATTGAAATACAATACAACTTCTAAAACAATAACAAACCATCTTTCTCATGGATCAAAATATAATCACGAAATTCTTACAACCACCAACAGAGGGACAAGTAGTGACCTGTGATCATCAAGGGTATGCTAACCAGTCGTAGTCAGCTGATGAAGAAGACATTCCTTGAAACTATTTCTGAGGTAAACGTAATTTACTTCCACATCTAAAACTTTCATCAATATTGCTGTTGTTTCCCTTGCAAACTGCTTTTTCCATCATTTATTATAGGAAGACTACCACCTATTTCATTTTGTTCACAACAGTGAAATAATGTTTCAAGCTTTCTTTCACAGTTGACATATTTAATAGATATTTTTACTGTTGGTATCATTTTTACCTTCTCTAGTACGTATCTAGTGAAAGTATTGTATTCCACCCAAAAATTTGATACTGAGATTTCACCAGAAATACATGTTTTGAGACCCCCTGAATCCAAAAAAAGCATTTTTGGAAACATGTCCGAGTGTGTGTCTGTCTGTGAACAGCATAACTCAGAAACGAACAGTCGGATAAACACCAAACTTGGTATTTAGGTTCAGTATCTTCCAGAGATGCGACACGAAGGTTATCAAGAAAATCCCCCCACCCCAGATTACCCTTTACATGGAACATTTTTCGACAATTTTAATTTTCTCAAAAATGACTAACGATTTTGATTAACATATCATATGTTTAAGATATTTTCTCATATTTTAAGATGTTTAAAATGTATATCTTGAATTTTCTGGGAATGCCTCCAAAAGTATTCTTCATTGTGAACGACTTTTGGTAAACTGGTAAACCATAAGAGATAGACAAAATTTTACTACACAAAAATTGTAGATTGCGTTAAAATACACAACTTATGTCATATACAGTTTTTTTGTTGAGTGAACCATTTTCGAGATATTGCTTGTTATTGCCTTAAATTTATCAATACTTTCTCAAATGGGAATTCGTTATTCATTTTTTTGTCTTGGATATGCAAAGAGTATTAATCTGTGGCAAAGAGAATGGTGCTGCACCTAGCAACCAGCTATTAAGAGATATGTATGTGCTTAAAGGCTACTGTATTTCTATATTGCCCTTGTAAATATATATTCACCTTGCATCTACAAGAAAATTAGCAATAAGATAGAGTCAGAAAATGTTTATCTCGATTAACATGAAGCAGATGGAGAATACGTGTTTGTAAAAATAGTTTGTACAAGAGTAAAGAAAGTCATGTGAGTGTAACACATCAGATTTTTTTTCTTGGATATGCAAAGAGTATTAATCTGTGGCAAAGAGAATGGTGCCGCACATAGCAACCAGCTATTAAGAGATATGTCTATGCTTAAAGGCTACTGTATGTCTATATTGCCCTTGCAAATACAAACAAGGGGAACATAGTACGCCTTAAGCGATAGTCAAATATTTTTAGAACTGGTCACTATGTGGAAAATGTAATTCTCTTTGCATGTAGAAAGATCGTTTCTGCAAATGTTTATCTCGATTAATATGAAATAGATGGAGAATAAGAGTTTGTAAAAATAGTTTGTACAAGAGTACAGAAAGTCATGTGAGTGTAACACGTCAGATTTTTTCTATTTATATTTAATGAAGAATGTCACTGTACGTACCTATGAATCTAATACACCCTTGGTCATGCTTTGGGATACTGTGCAAAGGGAGAGTTGCTAAGAAATACTCATTACTAGGGGGTGGATTTCTATGACCTAAAAATTACGAGACATGCATGCATTTATGACCGAAAATCCATAAAAATATGACCAACGAAACACAAAATGACTTTGTCATCACCATACATATCCAAAATAAGGGAATTTTATTGCCATAATATTAATATATTACACATTAAAAAAAATTCAAGTATATTTCCAGTATAACCAGTATTTCCAGCATTAGTAAACACTCTCCCCAAGCTTCAGGAGGCTGACACCGGGTGGTTAGAGAGATAAATAGAGATAAGTAGCACTCTCAACCTTAGTGGTTACCATGCTAGCCTCTAGTTCCCAAGGTTGCGGGTTCAAAACCGGCGGAGGGCGATGGATTTTTTCGGGCGTAAAAATTCTTAGCATGGCTTCCTTCGGAAGGGAAGTAAAGCCGGTGGTCCCGTGTTGTAGATTTATGGCATGTAAAAGAACCTCAAGCCTGATAAAGAGGCCTCTGAGCAAAATTAGCAGTCTTTCACGCCCAATATGGAGTGGGACGCTAAGAACCACAGTAGTTAAAGAGCGTCCATAAATAAAACTCAATTTCAACTCTCAACCTGCATAAACACCATAAGCGCTACTGTCACATAACCAGAATCTTCTGGAAGTTAATTAATTTTGAAGATTTAGAAGCTAGTAACAGTGATGTGTCATAATTTGAAATAAAGAGAGTTGAAGGTTGTTACACTACATCACTAAAATGTTCTTACTTGAACGCGTTTTGGGAGAGGGTTTGCTTCCATCGTCAGCATGTTTTAAACTGAGTTTACTGCTTATTGTCTGGGGAATGTCTGTGGCTAGTGGTGTTCTCTGGTGCTGGGCTGATGAACCTCCAAAGGATGCTGGGTGGCAGCAGTTTGAAATTCATTAGGTGATTCTTGTGTTTGATGATATGTATTTTTCCCAGATGTCCAATTCATTGCTGCTGTTGATTGGTTTTAAGAGTTTTATGTTTGGAGTGATATCATGGTTTGAAGACCAGAAATGATACTGCTGATTTATTTGGCTGCTTTTGGTAAATGCATCTCATATGCTCTTTAAGTCTTATTTCAAGATTTCTTTTGGTTCTTCCTATGTATACCAGGTTACAGTCATTACAAACAATTTTATATATATCAGCTGATTTATCGTTGGGGATAGGATCTTTTGTTCTGTTGCATAGTAGTTTCTGTATATTGTGCTTATTCTGTGGAGATATGGTGATGATGTATTTCTTGAAAATCCTTTGAAATTTATGATGTGTCCAAGGGTGATAAGTGAATTTCCTATATGCTTGTGGTTTTTGTTGTTTGAGTAAAGTAGTCGTTTGTTGGATGTATTTCTGCCTTTCAAACTTTTTTATCTTCTTATCTATTGTTTTTTTTTCTGGTATCCATTCATAGTGGCTTTGTGGATAAACTTCTGGAAGTTTCTTCTCTTCCAGGCTTCAGAGTATTCCAGCAGATATATAAGCCACCATATTCGCAAGTGAGCATTTAGGAAGTGAGTTTGTGATGATAGCACAGCATACAGTGAGTGCTACTACCCAGGATATTAGAGATGTCCTGTGTACAATTCCCCAGTGAATGAAAAGGACTGAACAAGAGGCTGCTATGCGGCTACGTCACGAAATGAGGGGAAAAATTCAATTAGATCACATTAGTGGAGTGAGAGTGAGAAACTGTAAGTAAGAGTAAAAACTGGACAAAGTCGCAATATACAGTGAAACCTGTTGAAGATGAAAGGGAAAAGATCCTAAATTATTTTTGTTTTGGCGAGGTTTATTAAAATATTCCTGATGTTTGAAGTAGTATTATTTAGTTCACGTATTGTTTAAACTTGAAGGTTATGTTGGGCTGCTTTTGTTTTGTTTGGTTACGTAATTTTAACTGCCCCACGTAATGGAAGCCAACTTGAAGTAGTTAAATTTTGTTACGTAATATATTTTTACGTAAACTTGAAGTTGTTTTGCTTCTTGTAATTGTATTTTACATAATATTTATTTAATTGCATTTAAGGAGTTCCTGGAACATGCTTTGGGCGTCGTTTGAATTTTTTGATTATGTAATAGTTACTGTTATTACGCATATGCTGCTATGTACGAGAAGGTGATTTCAAGATGTGTTTTTGTTATTACACTCCAAGTTTTACACTATAATATTTAACTTTGTTATTAAAACTGCTTCTATATATTATTTATGTTTGAATTTGCCTCGGCTGGGTCAGTCTTGTTTGTAGAGTCACGTATATATTATGCAGGGCGCGGTATGACAATGATTGTAGGCATCATAGAATTTAAGTTTTTAAAATTCACTTCCTTTATTAATTCTTGCACATTTTTATAAAGAACTACACTTTTTAAGAACTGTGAGAATCTTCAATACTTTCACTTAGCGCGTATACATATTTTACGATTCACGCGTAGAGAACACATCTTCCATCTGTTCACTACCAAGGCTTGCCAGCGACTGAGCAACTTTAAATGGTTAAACCTGTAAGCTTCGGTATTTCAAGTCTCTGATTGGCTAATTCTAGTCCAATATATATCTGCATTTTACTTAAACTTTTTCCTTGCTATTGATTGGCTAAGTTTAAACTGTAACTGAATTTACCTTATCTTTGATATAATCATGACTGGTAACTTTTCAAACTCTTAAACTCATTATTGCTACAAGGTTACCTCATTATTACGTCATTGTTAGCAACTCAAAACTTATTATTCTCATAGCTCTTGCATTATTAAAGCATGTAATGTATTCACATAACATTAATAAAACATGTTTACGATAAAAATAAGCATTTGCAATGACTGTTACATACAATTTAAATAATTATTACATACTTATTGTTTCAAGGCGGGCTGCTATTGAATTTACTTATTGTAAAATACAACTGAAACTATTTAGGTATTAAAATACTGCCTCATGTTTTTCTTAAGAAGTTGTAAAATTAATCACAAGCACCATGCCAACAGTTTCAATATCATTCATTTTCTTCACCTTAGTACCTAAGTAGTTTTATATCCACTGCATAATGCACTTCATATTATGTCTGTTACATACACTATTTCGGTTCCTGTCCTCTCGCCATCACATTCATCACAACACTAATTAAGAAATTTTACACTTTACTTTTGAATCTCTTTGTATTGGAACTAATGCATGCATCACAATGCAAAACTAGGACTCTGAATACCATACATGTATCTGAGAAGGCACGACATTTTTACGTGACATTCTTTATCATACACCATTCCAAACAGATAATACTGAAGAAAAAAAAGCACATTTGCAATTGTATCCCCTTTCTTTTGTCCTTGATATAGTCCATACTCAGGTACATATGTTTACAATGAAATCCATGTACTTTGATGATTTACAATCAATGCGGTTTCCTCAGAAGCACAGTATGTCCCAAAATAATATGCATAAAACATTTGCAGTTTCCTTGGAAGTACAGCATATCGCAAAACAAGTGCATTTTAATATTGCATATTTCCATTTTAGGCAGTTACAGATGATTTGTGTTTCAACATTAAACAGTTTCTCTATTATTGAGGAAAAACTTGCACATAAAGTACAGAGTGAGCCAAAAGACTCCGAACCGGCTGCACGATATTTTTCCTATCCGCATCCTTGGCGCTCGCCGTCTGCTGCTATCATAGAAAGGCGCAGATGAAACCATACAACATTTTTAAAACTACTTTTAAAGGCTTTACTTACCAACTTTATGAAAGGATATGCTGAAACTGGCCACCGTTGTTGTCCATACATTTTTGGCACCTCTTTAAGAAACTATCCATCACTCACTGTAGTTCACATTGAGAAATTTCCTGGCAGATATTTTGTTATAATTCTTCCAGATGTGTGGGTTTGTCTTGTACACCTTATGTTTTAAGTTACCCTGGAGGGTATTTTATGAACAATTTTACCAGCTGTATGGTGTTTTTCCACTGGGCGTGTGGAAATATGATAAAAACATGATAACGCACTGCTGCTATAAACAAAGTTTATATTATACACACAGCATGTATTTCTTTATGATTGGTATGTGTTAACTCGGTCAGCTCACATGTAGTTTGATGATTTACAATCAATGCGGTTTCCTCAGAAGTACAGTATGTCCCAAAATAATATGCATAAAACATTTGCAGTTTCCTTGGAAGTACAGCATATCGCAAAACAAGTGCATTTTAATATTGCATATTTCCATTTTAAGCAGTTACAGATGATTTGTGTTTCAACATTAAACAGTTTCTCTATTATTGAGGAAAAACTTGCACATAAAGTACAGAGTGAGCCAAAAGACTCCGAACCGGCTGCACGATATTTTTCCTATCCGCATCCTTGGCATTCGTTGCCGTCTGCTGCTATCATAGAAAGGTGCAGATGAAACCATACAACATTTTTAAAACTACTTTTAAAGGCTTTACTTACCAACTTTATGAAAGGATATGCTGAAACTGGCCACCGTTGTTGTCCATACATTTTTGGCACCTCTTTAAGAAACTATCCATCACTCACTGTAGTTCACATTGAGAAATTTCCTGGCAGATATTTTGTTATAATTCTTCCAGATGTGTGGGTTTGTCTTGTACACCTTATGCTTTAAGTTACCCTGGAGAGTATTTTATGAACAATTTTACCAGCTGTATGGTGTTTTTCCACTGGGCGTGTGGAAATATGATAAAAACATGATAACGCACTGCTGCTATAAACAAAGTTTATATTATACACACAGCATGTATTTCTTTATGATTGGTATGTGTTAACTCGGTCAGCTCACATGTAGTTTGATGATTTACAATCAATGCGGTTTCCTCAGAAGCACAGTATGTCCCAAAATAATATGCATAAAACATTTGCAGTTTCCTTGGAAGTACAGCATATCGCAAAACAAGTGCATTTTAATATTGCATATTTCCATTTTAAGCAGTTACAGATGATTTGTGTTTCAACATTAAACAGTTTCTCTATTATTGAGGAAAAACTTGCACATAAAGTACAGAGTGAGCCAAAAGACTCCGAACCGGCTGCACGATATTTTTCCTATCCGCATCCTTGGCATTCGTTGCCGTCTGCTGCTATCATAGAAAGGTGCAGATGAAACCATACAACATTTTTAAAACTACTTTTAAAGGCTTTACTTACCAACTTTATGAAAGGATATGCTGAAACTGGCCACCGTTGTTGTCCATACATTTTTGGCACCTCTTTAAGAAACTATCCATCACTCACTGTAGTTCACATTGAGAAATTTCCTGGCAGATATTTTGTTATAATTCTTCCAGATGTGTGGGTTTGTCTTGTACACCTTATGCTTTAAGTTACCCTGGAGAGTATTTTATGAACAATTTTACCAGCTGTATGGTGTTTTTCCACTGGGCGTGTGGAAATATGATAAAAACATGATAACGCACTGCTGCTATAAACAAAGTTTATATTATACACACAGCATGTATTTCTTTATGATTGGTATGTGTTAACTCGGTCAGCTCACATGTAGTTTGATGATTTACAATCAATGCGGTTTCCTCAGAAGCACAGTATGTCCCAAAATAATATGCATAAAACATTTGCAGTTTCCTTGGAAGTACAGCATATCGCAAAACAAGTGCATTTTAATATTGCATATTTCCATTTTAAGCAGTTACAGATGATTTGTGTTTCAACATTAAACAGTTTCTCTATTATTGAGGAAAAACTTGCACATAAAGTACAGAGTGAGCCAAAAGACTCCGAACCGGCTGCACGATATTTTTCCTATCCGCATCCTTGGCGCTCGTTGCCGTCTGCTGCTATCATAGAAAGGTGCAGATGAAACCATACAACATTTTTAAAACTACTTTTAAAGGCTTTACTTACCAACTTTATGAAAGGAAGTGCTGAAACTGGCCACCGTTGTTGTCCATACATTTTTGGCACCTCTTTAAGAAACTATCCATCACTCACTGTAGTTCACATTGAGAAATTTCCTAGTGGATATTCTGTTATAATTCTTTGTCTTGTACACTTTATGTTTTAAGTTACACCGGAGGGTATTTTATGAACAATACCACCAGCTGCATGGTGTTTTTCCACTGGGCGTGTGGAAATATGATAAAAACATGATAACGCACTGCTGCTATAACAAAGTTTATATTATACACACAGTGTTATTTATTTATGATTCGTATGTGTTAACTCGGTCAGCTCACAAAGTGAAATTACGATTTGCAGAAAGATTTCCATGTGTAAAAGTTCCAGGCCGTACAACAATGCACGAACTTTACAGTAAATTTCAGGCCACAGCAAGTGTTCAGGCTAAGAAATCTAAAAGACGGCATTTGGTTTTTACGAAGAAACATTAGTGATGGATAGTTTCCTAAAGAGGTGCCCAAGGAAAATGGAAGTTACGTTACTGCTGTGTGGGGCTGGCGGGAAGAAGATGGCTGAGTCAGAGAGGGGATTAGGAGCCGGGGCAGTGATGTCAGATCAGAGTGATGTATGGGCAACAGCTGACAAAGTTAGGAAAGTGACATCATCGAGGAGGGATGGAGTTCAATCGCCACGTGATATGGTTGCAGGCAGGGCAGAGGCGTGGTTTCAGAATGGCGAATTGGTGGAAGAAGAAAGCATTGTGTTGACACCCAATGGGAGTTTACGGATTTTGGACAGAAACAAAGCGGGACCATTAAGGGAGCCAACAGAAATAGATTTATGGAGTAGGAAAGTGTGCCATACATATAGAAATAGTGCAGGCTCTGTGAGAAGTATGGGAAAACAGAAGCAGTAATAATGGGGGAGTAAATAGAATAGGGAGGGAGAGCAACTATAGAATGAATAGAAGGGAACAAATTAGACAAAGTAAAGACAAGTGTATTGATAAGCAAGTGATAGATTTATATGAAATCGTGAAGTGAATGATTTAGATATAAAGGACGGTAAACACGGAGAGGGCGTGAAGTGAATGATTTAGATATAAAGGACGGTAAACACGGAGAGGGCTAGGAGGGAGAGTTATATTTCTTAATATGAATGAGCAAGTGTTGTTATGGCCGATCAGCACGGGGTACACAATAAGTATTCTCTAAATTTGCATCTAATAGTTCCCATTTCCCGCTGATAGTGGAGTTTTAAAGACGACGGAGGAAGTAAGGGAAGGAGATGGGAATGGGAGAAGAACACTATGAGTATAGTGACTTTAAATGAGAAACTGTTAGCGATATGAAGCTAACTCAACACACATGTTTTGTAAATGCGAAAGCTTGGGTACGATCGGCAAAAGGAGCCAGGGCTCGATGCTGATCATGCCCAAATGTATTGTATTAGCTCAACACTCAATAAAGATAGCATATCATATAATATCAAAGAGGTGCCAAAAACGTATGGACGACGGTGGCCAGTTTCAAATCTCCTTTCGTAAAGTTGGTAAGTAAAGCCTTTAAAAGTAGTTCAGGAAAAACATCACGCAGCCGGTTTGGAGTCTTTTGGCTCACTCTGTGTATGATTTCCAAGAGGAGCAAAGCTTTTTTCCAAAATAGATAGGATTCTGACTTATTCAATATACAAATTGTGGAGGTTTCACTGTATCATAAAATTAAAATATCAAATCATTGTAACATTCTGCATATAGTGTGTCATATTTTAGATCTTTCTAGGTTTAACATAATCTGCCAGAAGCTATTACTACAATCTCATCTTTGTAGATGGTTTCTTCCTTTCCCCTGAAAACAACTGCTGCACAATGAGACACAATATGAAAGCTGTAAAATATGGCGTTGCCTCCTACGGCTAGATGCCATCTAACCAAACACTATCTCAACATGCTTTTAGCAATACAAGTTTATATGATGCTCAAGTAAACACTATTTAACTGCTTTCATAGCGCGCATTTATGCATGGCAGGTAAATGCTAAAGGATATAACTACAGTGGAATCTCGTTAGCACGTTCCTCATTAAGACGTTTTCCCGTTTATTATGTTGAATTATAAAAGTCCTGGTACCAAATGTAATAAATAATGTTTGCTTAGTGCGTTTTCCCGATCCCGCTTACTACGTTTGAAATTTGACATCCTCATTCGCAGTTTTGGCCAATCCTTGGTCGGTCTAGTGGGAGTAGCCGCTTAACACGTTCAAAGTTTGATGTTGATGCAGTAATTTGTATCACAAATTACTTAAATGTAAAGAATGATTATAGTATGAATATGCATTATTATGTGACATTGATTTGAGATGTTTGTTGATTGTAATTATTGTTGGGAAGTAAGTTTATACTGCCTTACTGAAACTGTCAATAATAGCGTGCAATAATGCAGCGAGGGGGTGAGCTGTTTATCATTATTGGAAACGAGGAAGTTACGTAATATTGGCACGTTTTTGTTTTAGAATATTCTGGAACATTTCCCTAGAGCATATGTATTCATAATTTTCATTGGATATAAAAATTGACGCTAATGTTGGCGCGTTTTATTAGCCAATAGCAGCTCAGTTATAATCTTTAGGCATATCTGGGTGAAGGAGTATAAAAAGAGTAGGTTAGAGGTAGACCCCGTCAGTTCGTCAAAATTCTTTATACATTACACGTCGCCACAGTTCATTGAAAGTATTTGTAAAGTACACATCGCCTTCAGTCAGTCAGTTCGTCAAAAGTATTTGTACGGCACACTTTGGATATCAATTTGCAGGTTACGCGTAACAGAGTTATGAAAAATCTCAAGTGTTATAAAGTTAATTATACAAAAAGTTGAAGTACGCGAATTAAGAATTATCAGTAATGAAGTTATTATAACAGTTTCAGTTTGGCGAGTGTCAAGATCAATGTGTAAATGTGATAGTTAATGTGTTCGACAATAAAAGTGTAAAACAAATTTCTTCATCAGTGTTATCTTTGGATAAAAGATTCCTTTCCATTTACACAACCTGTATGTAGAGAAGTGCTTGACCAAAAGGATAATAGCTAGCCGGAGGACAAAGAACCAAAATTAAATAAAATAACAGTAGCATTTTTTTTTAAACAAAAAAACTAATACTGCCGCAAATTGCTAACACCAGATGGAGCTACAAACCTAACAAAGAATCACGTCACAAGATGGCTTCAACGCGTGAAGGAAACTCACATACACAAACATTATAAGAAATACACTCACAATGTCCTCCATTTGCTACTTTGGTCAATCCTTGGTCACGGGGTGGATACCGGCAGCCAATCACATGCATGTATGTAAATATTTGTGTGGCACGATTTATGTGGGTGGGATAGAGAATGCTTTACCTGGTGTGGTAAACGCCAACGATAGTTTCTACTGTTGAGTGTTTACCAAACATACGTAGATTGTATTTTAACTTTTCATTTGCAATGAAAAAAAGAAAGTAGATGTAACCTACAGTGAAAAACTGAAAATCCTTTATATCACAATCCAAATATGAAACATGTGGATATGATGTGGAAGTTAAACATTCCTCCGTCAACCTTAAACACGATTGTTAACAAACCTAAATTGATTGAAACTGCTTTTAAAGAAGGGAAAAACGCTAAAACAAAACTTTCCTCTTGGAAAATAGGATCAGAAAAGGATCAGAACGAAATTTGTTGCATGGAAACACCTACCGTATTCAAATTGTATTGAATACGCCAAAGTTACTATCGTCTATTGTACTCGTAATACAATGCGCGCACATAACTTTGTTTTCTTTTTTTAGCGGAAATTGTTATCATATGTGTAATAAAACACACAGCAAAGCTACTATTGTTGCTTCCATAATTTGCAATTTATTTTCTCAAAAACATTCATAACCTCAAAAATCTAAGTTGACCAACATAAAAGCTTGAATTATTTATTCTCAGGTTTTGTGTATCCAAATCCATTTGAACACATATTGAATTTAACGTGGAAACACGGATTGCATAAAATTGTACTTGAAATCTATTTCAACTGCCCATGGAGACGTAGTAATTATTAGATTTTATTACATAACTATGTTCTTAAATTGCTGATTTTGTATTTTCGTTAACACGTTTTCCCGCCTATGATGTCCAAATCCTTAGGTCCCTGCAAAAATGTACTAACGACATTTTACTGTAATCCAGAAAAAACTGGGATACTACCGCTAGCTTATCTATACGATCTATACCAGTTTTACTGCAAATAGTAAGAAGTCATAATGAATTTCTACAGTTCTGCAAAGTATCATATATTGTTCATTTATATTACCTGTATCGTGAGACATGCTGTATAAGAGAATGGTCCACATTGAAAGCGAGTTGAGGACTGCAAATAGCAAGAAGTTATAATAAATTTCTGCAGTTCTGCAAAGTATCAGTATATGATTAATTTATCTTACCTGTATCATGAGAGATGCTGTATAAGAGAATGGCCCACACTGAAAGCGAGTTGAGGACTCGAGACCAAGGCGGAATGAAATGGCTACGGTATCCATCTCCAATTGTGCTACAACATCTTGGTAAGGTACAATTTCATCTCCACGTTTCACTGGAAGTTCCAATAGAGATTCTAGCAGCAAGGGTAGGTAAGGTCTCTTTTCTCTAGGCACCTCTGCAGTATCCATTAGTACAAACATCTACACCAATAAATTAAATCATAAAATGTTACAGTATGACCATATTGTATGGGATACTCAAATTTCTTGCACTAAATGCTCTTAGATTCTTGGATAATAGGGTTAATGATTTTAGTGAAAAGTAAAATTCTTAGTTGGAAAGGGAACCTGTTGGGCACTTTAGGGCCACGTATTGCAAAAAAGAAGATAAAGTTTTCAGACACTGACACTTGAAACAGAGAAGCAACGGAGAGAATTTCTGCTTTTTTGTGTCTAGTAGCCTCTGCTTGCAACACAGTTTTTACGTCAAAAGAAACTATACATTATATCCCAGATTTCCATCTTCAGACAAGTGTTTTATTTATTCATATGAACTGAATTTAAAGGCATGATGAACAATATTATTAATGTATTTATATGAATGCAAGTTTTTCCTAAATCCTTTGCTGTAGATAGAACAGAGCTTGAAATATGAACAGCAAATTCCTTGACCAGCATTTTATCAAAACATTTCTGAATTTAATACAATTTAAAAGTCATAAAATCTTAGTGAAATGAATTAACTAAAATACGAGGGCTGACAACAAAGACTGAGACTGATTTTTTCCTGTAGCTTCAGTGATAGTTTCGTATCTGTAACATAAATATTTGAAAAGAGCGGGTTTTTATGCATAATGTTGGTAGGCAGCAGCACTCTCGTATTGGTAGGTTGGTAATAATGCTCTGTTTTGTAGACCCTACGTGCATTTCGCATACCAGACAATGGAGGTGACGCGAGAGGAGCAGTACAGCGCAGTCAAATTCTGTTTTCGTTTAAACCATACAGCCACCGAAACTTATGAAAAGCTGAAGAAAGTGTACAGTGAAGATGCACTACCTCATGCAACAGTGTTTAGGTGGTTCAAGGACTTCAAAGAAGGCCGACTTGTCAGTGTTAAGCAAGGTGGGCCTGGTGTTTCGGCTTCTGCTGTGACTTAAGTCAACATCAACACAACTGTTGTGATTGTCCGAGAGGATCGGCGTATAACATTACGTAACCTCAGTGAAGTGTTGAGAATTTCATATGGCAGTGTGTTTACAATTATGCACGACCATCTCCATATGACCCAAGTTTGTGCTCGTTGGGTGCCACGTCTGTTGACTCCCGAACAAAAGACTGCGAATGGAGACAAGCCGTGAGGTGCAGCGTCTCTTTGCTGATGGAGGGGATGCATTTTTTAAATCGATTATCACCGGTGATGAGTCATGGCTGCATCATTATGATCCTGAAGGAAAACAAGCCAGCACAGTGTGGAAATCGCCAGGTTCTCCAACACTAAAAAAGGCAAAAGTTGTTCCATCTGCAGGGAAAGTGACGGTGATCACATTTTTTGACTGTAATGGAATGATTTACCAGCATGCAGTTCCCCCTCACACTACTGTTACAGCAGCATACTACACGTCAGTATTGGCTACACTGAGGAAGCACATTGCAAATAAATGACCAGAGCTTTCTCGCACTGGGTGACGACTTCATCATGACAATGCATGGCCTCACGTCGCAAATCAAGTCATACAGTTTCTGGCTCGATTCAACATTACCTGTGTACCACATCCACCTTATAGCCCCGATCTTGCACCCTGTGACTTTTTTTTATTCCCATCACTTAGGGGAATTTGATTTGAGAACTCTGAAGCAGTGCTCAAGAAAAGTGAGGCGATTCTCAAGGACCTGACAAAGAATGGTCTGCAGCACAGGTTCAAGGACTGGCAGAGACGCTATAAAAAGTGCATTGAAGTAGGAGGGGACTACTTTGAAAAAGATCATGTAAACATTGAATTGGAGTAATAAACATCTGTGAAAAAAAATCGGTCTCAGTCTTTGTTGATCAGCCCTTGTACTTAAGAGAACACGAATAATTCAGGGCTTAGGCAAGGGTGCAAACTTAGCACAGTGCTATTTAACCTATTTATAGATGATATTATAGAACAGATAAAAAAATTGAATAAGCACTCACCAGTTATTAATAATCAGGAAGTACCAGGATTATTGTTTGCAGATGATCTACTGGCAGGTTCCACTTCAGTTGTGGGGCTAAGTAAAGCTATTGAAGCAATTGGCAAATACAGTAAAGATTGGGGATTGAAAATAAAGAAATAAAAAATCATGATTTTTAAGAAAGGATATAAACTGAGAAAGACCATAAAGTGGTATTGGAAAGGAATGGAGCTGGAAGTAACAAGGACAATTGACTATCTAGGAGTAAGGCTCAATAGTGCAAGGGATTGGGGAGAACGGAAGAAAAAAAGCAAAGGGTTAATTAATTTGAAGATTCAGAAGCTAGTAACAGTGATGTGTCATAATTTAAAATAGAGAGAGTTGAAGGTTGTTACACTACATCACTAAAATGTTCTTACTTGAACGCGTTTCGTGAGATGGTTTGCTCCCATCGTCAGCATGTTTTCAACTGATTTTGCCAGTCATTGTCTGGAGAATGTGTGTGGTTAGTGGTGTTCTCTGGTGCTAGGCTGATGAACCTCCAAAGGCTGCTGGGTGGCGGTAGTTCAAAATTCATTAGGTAATTGCGCTAATGATGATTTATCATATGAAATGCATTCACTATACCCCCACCGCTGTAATGCTGAACTTGACAGCTTGCGTTTAAGTTGGTGCACTCGCAAAAAAAACAGATGAAAAGCTTCAACCGTTTGACTTCCTAAGCCAATCACAAGGCAGCATTCCGGATAGTCGATGATAAAGCGGAACCGGAACTAGAATCGGCTCTGTTGCCGGATGTAACTATTTCCAACCACGTGCTTCAGTTTGTGAATCTCTAGCACTAGCGTCGAGTTGTTCTTTGCAAGCTACATATTGTTCATTGTTATTTATATTTGTGGTTATTGTTTGATAGTTTTGTTATTGTTTGTTTATACATATATATATATTTCATTCATATTATTTATTTAAACAAAACTTAAGTGCGACAATGTCTGAAAAATGACGCCGATCGCCGAGTGATGATCAACAAAGTGAAAAATCCTTTGCGCCGAGGTGTGCCACTTAATAGTCAGGCATTGGAACTATTAAGGAGAACCCGGGAATTCTTTGAACAGCAAAAGGAGTACGTGAATCTTCATGGCAATTCCTCTACTTCTGCTGATAAAGTAGTACAACGAACTGCAGCAGCTCTTGGACTAAGCATGAGAACTGTTATTCACAAGGCTATGGTAGACGCGGCTTCGTGGAAGAAGAAAGTAGATCATGTGAATAAGCTAATATGAAAAGCATAAGAAATAGATGGAATTATTAGTGACTGAACCATTGAGGATATGCCTTGGTGAAGGTGGTGGTGATGGTGATGATGATGATGATGATGATAACAGGGATTTGGATGGAATTGAGCCATTGCAGTTTTAAATGCGTGAGTGAAAAAACTTTGTTATGGCAAGCATATAATTTGTTTCATTTCTCCTCATTGTAGCAGGAAGTTTGTATTATTTTGTTTCTATATTGTCAAAAGTGCGTAATTTATTCTACATACGTTGCAATGTTTATGCAGAGTTATTTTCAATTAACAATAATAATAATACGAAATAGTTATTATTCATTCACGTTCGCTACTTATGTACACTTTTTGTATGCGGCTTAGACACGATAGAAAGGAGAACAATCAGCTGTTGTTGTTTACTAGCCACTCTGTCAACGTCGCAACCACAATGTAGCCAACCTTACGCGAAACCACACGAACTGTCAAGTGCAAAGATACAGCGGCAGGGGTATAAAAACAGATGGATAAATCAGCAGCAGCTCATTATTTCTGGTCTTCAAACCATGAAATCACTCCAAACATAAAACTCTTAAAACCGATCAACAGCAGCAATGAATTGGACATCTGGGAAAAAAATACATATCGTCAAACACTGGAATCACCTAATGAATTTCAAACTACTGCCACCCAGCAGCCTTTGGAGGTTCATCAGCCCAGCACCAGAGAACACCACTAACCACACACATTCCCCACACAATAACCATCAAAATCAGTTGAAAATATGCTGACGATGGGAGCAAACCGTCTTCCGAAACGCGTTCAAGTAAGAACATTTTAGTGATGCAGCGTAACAACCTTCAACTCTCTTTATTGTAAACCAGAAATGCAAATTGCATGGCTAGAAAGGATATATAGCGCAGTGATGGAAGCAAGAATGTTATATGCAACAGAGATATGGGGGCTGGAAAAAGGATGGGAAAATGTATACCCCTGCCGCTATAACGTTGCACTTGACAGCTAGCGTTTAAGTTGGTACACTCGCGAAAAAACAGATGAAAAGCTTCAACCGTATGACTTCCTAAGCCAATCACAAGGCAGCATTCCGGATGGTCGACGACAAAGCGGAACCGGATCTAGAATCGGCTCTGTTGCCAGATGTAACTATTCCCAACCACGTGCTTCAGTTTGTGAATCTCTAGCAGAGCGTCGAGTTGTTCTTTGCAAGCTCATATTGTTCATTGTTATTTGTTATTTAGATTTGTGGTTATTGTTTGATAGTTTTGTTATTGTTCGTTTATACATTTATTTATTTATATTTATCTATTTTATATATATATATTTCATTCATATTATTTATTTAAACAAAACTTAAGTGCGACAATGTCGGAAAAACGACGCCGATCGCCGAGTGATGATTCACGAAGTGAAAATCCTTTGCGCCGAGGTGTGCCACTTAATAGTCAGGCATTGGAACTATTAAGGAGAACCCGGGAGTTCTTTGAACAGGAAAAGGAGTACGTGAAGCTTCACGGAAATCCCTCTATTCCTGCTGATAAAGCCGTACAACGAACTGCAGCAGCTCTTGGTTTAAGCACGAGAACTGTTGTTCACAAAGGAGTGAAACTACAAGAGAAAGAGGACAAAATTCCTGAACCATCTGGAACACAACAGGTATTTCTATCAACTCCAGGGAAGAAAAAAAAGAAGCCTCGTCCAGTCACAAATATTGATGCTTTCCAATTAGACGCCATACGTAGACACATTTATGCCTATTATCATAGAAAGGAGTATCCGACCATACCAAAGCTGCTTATATCGCTTATTTTCAATTAACAATAATAATACGAAATAGTTATTATTCAGTGACGTTCGCTACTTACGTACACTTTTTGTATGCGGCTTAGACACGATAGAAATGAGAACAATCAGCTGTTGTTGTTTACTAGCCACTCTGGCAATGTCGCAACCACGATGTAGCCAACCTTACGCGAAGCCACACGAACTGTCAAGTGCAACGTTATAGCGACGGGGGTATAGATGGTATACATAGCAATTTTTGCAAAATAAGCCTGGGGTTACCAAGGAGTTCAACGAATGGAGCAGCACAAGCAGAACTAGGGAAGGGAAGAGCTAAAGGCAAAATGGTAGATAGGGTAATCAAATACTGGTTCAGAATAAACTACTACAGGAAAATGATATATTAAAGCAAGCTTGGTTGTACAGGAGAAAATGGGTAAGAAAGAAACTTGGATGCACAAGATACAGACAACGTTGGAAGAAGTAGGAATGGGCGAAACATAGGCAGAAAGAAACAACAAAGTAAGGCTTTCTGGAAAGAAATATTGAAAAGCAAGAAATTATAAGTGGTTTCAAGGAAAAAAAGGTCATTAATAGATTATAAATATTTTAAAACAGAACGGGGAAAAGAAAGATACATTGAAGTATGCCACAAAGAGGCTAGAATGCGATATGCATGGGCAAAGACAGGTGTAATGAATTTAAAAGAGAGAGTTGTTACACTACATCATGATGCAGTTATTTGTATCACAAATTATTTAAATGTAAAGAATGATTACAGTATGAATATGCATTTTTATGTGACATTGATTTGAGATGTTTGTTGATTGTAATTATTGTTGAGAAGTAAGTTTATACGGCCTTACTGAAACTGACAATAATAGCGTGCAATAATGCAGCGAGGGGATGAGCTGTTTATCATTATTGGAAACGAGGAAGTTACGTAATGTTGGCGCGTTTTCCTTTAGAATCTTCTGGAACATTTCCCTTGAGCATATGTATTCATAATTTTCATTGGATATTAAAATAGACGCTAATGTTGGCACGTTTTATTAGCCAATTGCAACTCAGTTATAATCTTTAGGCATATCGGGGTGTATGAGTATAAAAGAGTAGGTTAGAGGTAGATCACGTCAGTTCATCAAAAATCTTTATACACTACACGTCGTCTTCAGTCAGTCAGTTCATCGAAAATATTTGTATGATACACGTCGCCTTCAGTCCAGCAGAAATATTACACGTCGGCTATCGATTCGCAAGTTACGCGTATAAGAGTTATGAAAAATCTCAAGTATGGTAAAGTTAATTATACAAAAGGTTGAAGTACGTGGATTAAAAGTGATCAGTAAGAAGTTGTTATAACAGTTTCAGTTTGGCGAGTGTCTAGATCAATGTATAAATGTGATAGTGACTGTGTTTCGACAATAAAAGTGTAAAACAAATTCCTTCATCAGTGTTATCTTTGGATAAAAGATTCCTTTCCGTTTACACAACCTGTATAAAGAGAAGTGCTCGACCCAAAAAGATCATAGCTAGCCGGAGGACAGTGAAACAAAATTAAATAAAAATAAAAAGTAACATTCTTTCAAACAAAAACTAATACTGCTGCAAATTCCTAACACCAGATGGAGCTACAAACCTAACAAAGAATCACGTCACAAAATGGCTTCACCACATGAAGTAAACACACATACACAAATAACATTATAAATTTACCATCGCAAATTGGCTCCCAAACGTGGGGCTCAACAAAATAAATATAAGTAATACCGCCGCAATCACTATGATATTCTTACTTGAACGCGTTTCGGGAGACGGCTTGTTCCCATCGTCAGCATTTTCTCTCAACTGAGAACAAGCTGTCTCCCGAAACACGTTCAAGTAAGAATATCATAGTGATGTAGTGTAACAACCCTCAACTCTCTATTTTAAATTATGACATATCACTGTTACTAGCCTCTAAATCTTCAAAATTAATCAAGGTGTAATGAATTTAAATGGTCTACAGGGTGAAGAAGGGGGCAGCAATGTACTAAATGTAATGGATTACATGACAATTGGCATTATATTCTGTATGGCGAGGACACGGATAAAGGAAGAGAGAATTTAATACTAGAAAAAAGGAAATATTTACCAATAGAGCTAAACGTTAGGAAGATTTTTAATACAAGATCAAATAAATATATAGAAAAAGCAGGAAAATATTTAGGAAAAATTAGATGAAAGTGGTTAAAAGAGACGTGAAACAAATTGGAGAAGATAGAAAAAGGGTAACAAGGCAAAAAAGTAAATAGTGGAAATTGTACTTCTCCATTATATATACAACAAAATGTTAAAATATAAGCGGAAGGGAAATAATAAGCAACTCCATTGTATAAATTACTCATTTGCCACAATTGGCGTGTATTATCCAGGAAGTATGAACACCAGCTCAGGGTTTGGCCATTGCTGGTTTTCATCATGCTGGTCCTATGGTCACTCCACTTTAACCTTCTTATATGCAGCACACTAAAATCTAAACTTACATATACAAAGTTTGTATGCACATTGTCCAAGTGCATCTGAACTGGTACTTCTTTTAAGTTGAACTTTGGATGCTGTTCCTCTGTGTCCGTGGTATAACTCTGAACAGGATGGAAATTGATGGAAGATGTGCTTGGTATAGGTATAGCTGTCAACATTTCTTCCGGTGGTGGTTCTGAAAAATTACCAGTCGTAATATGGAACTAATAACATTAAACTGATTAACAGTACAAAACCAACTATCATCAAATGTGTTACACTCACATGACTTTCTCTACTTTTGTACAAACTATTTTTACAAACGCTTATTCTCCATATGCTTCATGTTAATCCAGATGTTAATCTTATTGCTAATTTTCTTGCAGATGCAAGGGGAATTGCTAGGCTTTAAGCAATAGTCAAATATTTTAAGAGCTGGTTGCTATGTGGAGTATTCCATTCTCTTTGCACTACTAGGACCAAAAAAAACAAATTCCCATTTGAGAAAAAGTATAAGTATTGGAAAATTTAAGGGAATAACAAGCAATATCTCGAAAATGGTTCACTTAATAAAAAAAATGTATACGACATAAATTGTGTATTTTAATGCAATCTACATTTTTTGTGTAGTAAAATTTTGTCTATCACTTATGGTTTACCAGTTATGCAAAAGTCATTCACAATGAAGAATACTTTTGGAGACATTCCCAGAAAATTCAAGATATACATTTTATTTGTCATGAAAATATCTCATACACGTGATATTTTAATCAAAATCGTTAAGAGCCATTTTTGAGAAAATTAAACACACACACACACACACACACACACACACACACACACACACACACACGTTTCCAAAAATACTTTTATTTAGATTCAGGAGGCCTCAAAACATGTATTTTCGGTGAAATCTTGATATCAAATTTTTGGGTGGAATACAATACTTCCCCTACTTACTATACGTAGTGGAGAAAGCAATAAATGATTTAATGGTGTTGTTACAAGCTGGACCAGAGTTATTATTCTACTGTCCATTCCAAACCAGAGTGCCTTTCACTGAAAACAAACTCTTTGTATTATCCGCGCGAAAGTAGTTCACAATCCCCGCCCATAATGGCTGCTTGTTGAATACTATTTAATCTATAAAAAGGCGTGAGAATCATAGTTCAAAATGCAACCTGAGGTAACAATCGATTTTATAAGTATGCGGCAATGAACATTTTACTTATGTTAATCACAATCCTCGGGCAAAAGTGTAACACCTAAATCCGAATCCTCCGAAAATAACTCAGCTGCCATATCAGAATCGGAACTACTCTCCAAAATAATGACAAGCTTATCCACAATTCCACAGCACTGTCGCACTTAAAACTAGTTCGCACATTTTATCCTCTTCTATGTTGTATTATGTGTTTATATTCCCTGCTTTCGTTACACTTCTCACTGAAACGCCTGTAAAATCCGATATTAGTTTCGTAATATGCAATAATGCAAGTGTCGGGTATTTTTGTAATAGTGAGTTGAATATATGAAGTATTGTTTGTTTTTAGCCACTTTTTAACTGTTTCCCGCTTCTGTGTTTGAACAGTTTATTCACACTACACGCACCTTCCTCTGCCATGTGAGCTCAAATACCAACTGACTAAATCACAAGATTTGACCTGAGCTGAGCATGTGTGTGTTAGCGTATTATGAATGACTGTTCGCTTATCATATTTCCTGTGTTACGCAAAGTGTTTATTTGGTACTCAGATAGCACCTCTGGGAATTCATTGCTGCATTTTTTGTATATGTAAGAGAGTGACAGTCAACATACGGTTGGTATTAACTAGCAAGATGCTCTCGGCGGTAGCGCAATAGCAGGCGAAAATCATATTTTGTAATCTCTTAACATCTGTTATATATCCATTACCTTTAACGATGAGTTCTTATGATAACCGCAATAAAATGTGCAGTTCTATACCTTTCCTGCTCTAATATTTCATAATACAATACATGTATTAAGGAATTATTTACGTTGGCATAAGAGTATATTCTTGGGTTCGTGACAAGCCGAAGCACGTGCTTCTGTTTACATCAGAGGGAACTCTGGTTTGGAATGGACAGTAGACACATTTGCTTTGAGTAGTTTCCTACAACAACCAATAAATATGGAATGGGGTGTAAATGAAAACAGAATTACAGTGATTGCTCTTCATAAGTGTGGTAAGAAACCTACTAAAATTTCTTTACCAAACTGTCAAGAGATTCGTTGAATCTTCCTGTATTGAAGACTTACCAAGATCTAGCAGGCAACATACCACAAGGACTTCAGGAGTGGTTAAAGCAGTAAGAAAACAAATACGATGAAATCCAAACTAGAAGCAAAACACAATGGCCAGAGAGTTAAATGTATCCGCCAAATTCATGTCTCAGATTATCGGAGAAGACCTTCATATGAGAGCTTATTGACGGTCAGTGGGACATTTGTTAACCTCGAATCTAAAGAATATCAGGTACAAAAGATCAAAGAGGCTCTTACAGTGGCATGCTCAATAGACATGAAAATATCCTCTTCACAGATGAGAAAATTTTCACAGTGGAGGAGAAGTACAATAAGCAAAATGATAAAATATATGTACGGAGCTCAGAGGAAGCTAAAATGTCAGTTCCCCATGTCCAGAGAGGGCACCACCCAGCATCAGTAATGGTTTGGTGGGATGTGTCACATCAAGGAGTAACATCTCTCCATTTCTGCAAACAAGGAGTAAAAACAGGAGCCAGACGGTACCAAGAGGGCATTCTAGAGGGAGTTGTGAGATCCTTGAACACCACACTCTTCAATGGAAGCTTGGGTCTTTCAGCAAGACGCAACCTCTCAAGGCTAGAACAACTCAAGCATGGCTCAGGGACAATGTTCCAGAATTCATTGCAGCAGAGGACTGACCCTCTGGCTGCCCAGACCTGAACCCACTGGACTATAGGCTTGGGATATCTTTGAGAGTAAGGCCTGTGCTGCACCTCACTCCAGCTTGGAATATATAAAGCGAGATCTCGTAAAGGCAGCGGAGGAAATTCCTTTAGATTCATTCATGCTGCAGTAGCAGACTGGCCTAACAGATAAGGTCCTGTGTAAAGGCCAGATGTGATCATTTTGAATGACTTATAATGTCAGAAATGTTCATTAGTCACTGAATTAAAATATATATGATTTAGATTGAGTCACACTTTTTTACACTCACCTTCACTAATTAAAGTTACATAAAACAGGAAACGTTTTCGAGGGCATTCGTCCTCATCGTCAGCGACTGGGTGACTAAGGGTCGCTTTCTCCCATGTCCTCTTCTTCCTCATCCTGCGAATTCTGACCCTGTTACCATCTGGTGTTGGGGGCACAAAGTTTTAACACATTGCTTACAGGCGGGATTTCAAAATTAATGACGTTGTTGCTGTTTTTGACGATGTGTATTTTTTCCCAGATGTTCAATTCTATTGGTGTGGTGAGGGGTTTTAACAACTTTATACTTTGGCCAATGTTGTGGTTTTCAGTCCAAAAATGGTGTGATACAGCGGATTTCTCTATTTGTTTTAGTTTTATGTTTCTTTGGTGTTCCTTAAGTCTGGTTTCCAAGTTTCTTTTAGTTTTTCCTATGTAGTATTTCTCACAATCCTCACAACTGATCTGGTAAATTCCGGATTTTAGTGTGTTTGGGATGGTATTTTTGAGAGGTGTGATTAGTAAGTTCAAGCTGAATTTGTTCTGTGGAGCTCGTCTAATGTTAAATTTGTTGAAGATTCGTTCAAATTTTCTAAAGACCCAAGGGTGGTATGTGAATTTCTTGTATTTCCAATTTGTGTTTGAGAGAGGCGTTAGGGTGGTGGAATGTGAAATTGCCTTGAGTTTTTCCTTCTTGTCTATCATGTTGCTTATGAGATCTGAGTTGAATCCATTAGTTATTGCTATTTTTTCTACATGTTGTTCTTTTAAAAATTCTTCTTTACTCAAGGGAACACTCCTGTTTTATGTAATTTTAATTAGTGAAGGTGAATGTAAAAAAAGTGTGACTCAATCTAAATCATGATGAATACTTCACTGTTAATAACGCTTCTGTTTTTAATCTTTAAAATATATGTTATATCTTTTTGTGTCTTTTATTTTAAGACCGCTTCTTAATCATAGGACAGAACTTATGATTGGATTGTCTATAATTTGAAGAATGCATTATTATTCCTATGTAAAATATTATTACATACATTTGAAAAAGCGTGTTGTTATGTAATTATTTAGCTCCACGTTGAGGGACGCCAATTTGCGGAAGTATCTTTTTAGTGATGTGTTTTTGTTGCTAGATGTTTTTGTAAAACACACGTTTTTGCGCCACTTTAAGAATGTATTTAGATTACGTAATGAAGATACACTTTGATGTTGTTTGATGCTTGGGACGCTAAACTTTGTAGTAAGATGATGCTTGTTTTACGTAATATTATTTAAATTTGCCTTGCCTGCTTCAGTCACACTATAGAAACACAAGTTCTTTTTAGGTTGTGATAAGACAAGAATTAAAAAAAAAAAAATGTCACAGAATTTACTTTTTAATTTTACTTCTTTTTATTTCTCTTTATACTTGCACATTTATAAACACAACACTTTATAAAATAAAAACTGTGAGCACTTTATACATTCTAGCGGAGAACACAATTTTTACCATCCGTAGTCTATAACATCTTACCCGCGACTGACTGAATCCAACGGTAAAAATCTTATAGCTTCGATAATGCCAGTCTCTTATTGGCTAATTCTAGTCCAATAGAATTTAAGTATTCAAACTAAAATCTTTCTTTACTGTTGATTGGCTAATTCCAAACTGTAAGCGAAATTACGTTATTACCAATCTTTTCATGACCAGTACTTTTAAAACTCCAGACACACTGTCACCAAAATTACATTATTACCTCATTACTAACATCCTAAAACATATTATTCTCACAGTTTTTGCACTACTAGAGTATATAAACATTTACATATCACATAAATACGTTTACAATAAAAATAAGTATTTACAATAACTTTACATACAATATAAATAATAATTATATACATAGTTTTCAAGGTGGGCTGTTATTGAATTTAATTATAATATCATTTAGGCATTAAAATACTGCCTCAAATGCAGAGCATGTTTTGAGAGCATTTGCTTGCATTGTCAGCTGCATAACTAGTATGCAAGTTGAAACTGAATTTAGTTAAGCTATTTTCTTTAGGAACATTTGCTTCTTAGAAATAATTTCAACATTTCTATAACAACCTCAAAATTTGGTACCATGTACAATTATTAATTTATTTGGAATATGCTATTTTGATCATATGTTACTTTTAACAATACTTGTATTTACTATTTAACTGCCACAAAAGGCCTGATTTTGAGTGTGACATTATAGGCTTCATGACCATCCTAAATATTTATGAAGCATATGTAATAGGACAATAGCAAGGATGCACGGGTAGAACATGCTACTCAGCCAATCACAGCTTAATTTCTCTCCGTGGTTTCTTTGCTTGGTTTCACTATGCCATTTACTTGCTCTCGACTCTTCACAGAGAGTGGACATGTTAAGAGTTGTCATATATACGAGGTGCATTCAAGTTATAACACGTCCGATTTTTTTTCTCACAAACTAATCACACGAAAATTATGAAACTTGTGTCACTTCTTGACATAATCTCCCTGCAGCCGTACACATTTTTTGCAATGTCGACGCCATGATTCCATGGCCGCTGCCAACGCTTCTTTAGGAGTTTGTTTTGACCACTGGAAAATCGCTGATGCAATAGCAGTACGGCTGCGGAGAGTGTCTTTCATCGTCGGAAACAGCCAAAAGTTGTTAGGAGCCAGGTCGGGTGAGTAGGGAGCATGAGGAATGACTTCAAAGTTGTTTGCACAAAGAAAATGCTGTGTAACGTTCGCCCAATGCGCTGGTGTGTTGTCTTGGTGAAAGAGCACACGTGCAGCCTTTTCCGGCTGTTTTTCGTGCAATGCCGAAGGAGTTTCTTCTTCAAAACATCTTCCTGGGATGCACCTGTTACAACGGTTCCCTTTGGAATGCAATGAGCAAGGATTACCCATCGCTGTCCCAGAACATGGCCACCATCATTTTTTCAGCACTGGCGCTTATCCAAAATTTTTTGGTGGCAGTGAATCTGTGTGCTTCCATTGAGCAGACTGGCGCTTCGTTTCTGGATTGAAAAATGGCATCCACGTCTCATCCATTGTCACAATTGACGAAAAGAAAGTGCCATTCATGCCTTCATCTCACATCAACATTGCCTGGCAACATGCCACGTGCGCAGCCTTGTGATCATCTGTCAGCATTCGTGACAACCACCTGGAGGACACTTTTCGCATTTTCAGGTCGTCATGCAGAATTGTGTGCACAGATCCCATGGAAATGCCAACTGTGTAGGCGATCTGTTCCACAGTCATTCGGCGATCCTCCAAAACACGTTTCTCCACTCGCTTGATCATGTCATCAGACCGGCTTGTCCAAGGCCGAGATTCTCTTGGTTTGTCACACGACATTCTGCCTTCTTTGAACTGTCGCACCCACAAATGCGCATAAGACACATCCATGACACCATCACCACATGTCTCACTTAACTGGCGATGAATTTCAGTCGGTGTCACACCACACAAATGGAGATAACGAATGATTACACGCTGATCATGTAATGAAAACGTCGCCATTTTAAGTATAAAAACAATCCTCACTCTCGGTGTTGCCATGAGAGGTTCTGCATGACATGCAGTGCTGCCATCTCTGTCATGCATTAGCAAAGAGTGCCTGCTTACTTTAAAACAAACTGCATGCTTCTATCCGTTTCCAGTTTTGACAAAAAAAATTGGAGGGTTATAACTTGAATGCACCTTGTAATGTGACATGCCACAGTCATATTAAGAAATGCTTGTTGGCTGCCAGTCCTGGATGTGGGAACAGGTTGCTAGTGGGAGCCCAAGTTTATGAATGCGACTTGAGCATGCGTGCTAAAGGAAAGTGTGCGCGCACTCACTCGCTCTTCCCTCCGCTCTGCCTCTTGCTTGCTGGGCTGGTGTATAAAAGGGAGGTGCCCGGGGCCAAAAGTTGCCAGTCATACACTAGTAATCAATAATACAATAGAAGTCAGTCGACCAGTGGGAATCACATGGTGAGCTCTGTGACATTTCACAGCCATGCAAGCCTTCATGCATGATCCAGCAAGGGGCAGCACCACCAAAGAATCTTAATCAGATGGAGAAGAGAACGTTTTAAAGGTATAATATTTATTTGCTTTCATAGAATGTTTTAAAAGCAAGTCAAAAGTTAAACACTGCAAGCTTTCAAAATTTAAAAGCTACTGAGCTTTTCCTTGCCAGGTAATTTAGCTGTGGTAACTGAATTTGAAGTTGTCTATGCTCAGTAGGGAAGATGAAGTATTGTGACTATTATGTGTGTGTGTGTCATCCTCTGTGGTGTAGTGGTTGCCTTGCTAGCCTTTAGTACCCAAGGTCGCGGGTTCAAATCAAGCAGAGGGCAATGGATTTTTTTGGGTGTAAAAATCCTTAGCAAGGCTTCCTTTGGAAGGGAAGTAAAGCCGTTATTGTGTCGTAGACTTACGCACATAAAAGAACCTCAAGCCTGATAATGAGACCTCTGAGCAAATTACCAGTCTTTCACGCCCAATATAGAATGGGACGCTAAGAACCACAGCAGTTATAGTATGTCCATAGATAAAACTCAATTTGTTTATTTTGCTTATGTGTGATTTCTCATTGTAAACCTTTCAATGTGTTAAATGTGCTGAAAGCACTGCATTTAAACTTCTCTTTACTTAGTTTTCAACATTCTATTCACAATAAGTTCATTTCTTCATAGTTTATAATGTATAACATTTATTACTCAAATTATTGTTTCTTTACCAACTACTTTATTAATAAATGCAGTAATTAAGAACTTACTGTCACGGCTCTGTTGGAAAATACCTATTTATCACAAGGCAGGGTCCCCTCCCCCATTCCTACTGTGGTCTTAGCTATTTTGTGAGAATAAAGTATTGTAATGCACAGCCAGAAACAGTCAAATGTGATAAGCTCTTATTTAGCTGTACAAAAATGATCCTACATAAGTTCTTCAAATCCATTATATCACAAACCTACATTCATAGCCAAGGTTGCAGAAGTGCACCCAGAGGTACGAGAGCTGTCCCAGAAGTACCTGACCTGATGTATATATAGCGGTTGTTTCAAACAAATGACTATGGTAGGAGAAGTACCAACCTTATAAAGCTTAAGTTTGAAGTTTGACGATGCTACGACGTTTAGTAATTGTTTGGTAGCCATCAATAGTGAACGCTCTCAGCAAATTTGTAAACATGAATAAAAGTGGCCATCGTTATGTGATACAATACTTTCATTTGAAAGGTCTTAGTCCAACTAACATTAAAGCTGAGGGGGAGTCTGCTCCTTCGTTTGCAACAGTAAAATATTGGGTGGTGGTGTTTAAGCGGGGCTGTACGAGCTGCCAAGACGAACATTGCAGTGGTCGACCAAATGAGGTGACCACGCCAGGAATTGTGAAAAAAATCCACAAAATGGTATTGGATGACTGTCGACTGAAAGTGTGCGAGATAGTGGACATCGTAGGCATTTCAAAAAGTTCTGTACATCACACACTAACTGAAAATTTAGACATGAGAAAGCTGTGCGCAAGATGTGTGCCGCGTCTACTCACAATGGAACAAAAGCAGCATGGTGAGGATGTTTCAATCGAGCGTTTGGCAATGTTTTGCTGCAATAAAGCCAAATTTTTGCGTCAATTCATTACCATGGATGAAACATGGGTCCATCACTTCACACCTGAGATGAAAGAAAAGTCAAAACAGTGGATGGCGTCAGTTTTTTTTGGGATGTGCATGGGATAATGTTCATTATCTTCAAAAAGAAAAAGAAATCAATGGCGAGTATTATGCAAACTTATTGCAGCATTTGAATGATGAAATCAAGCAAAAACTGCCACATTTAGCGGAAAAGAAAGTTCTGTTTCATCAAGACAATGCACCAGTTCACACATCCATTATCGCCATGGTCAAAATCAATGAGTTAAAAGTTCAATTGCTTCCTCATGCACCCTATTCACCAGACTTAGCCCCCTCTGATT